>JAMPIV010003500.1:0-1363990 GCA_024509875.1 Oreohelix idahoensis
GCTGACCACGGTTGCAGAAGTTATATGTATTATTTATCAAGCTTCGCTATGATATTTGTTTTCCATACAACTATTGAGTATTGACTTCTACATGACTGTCAGTTAATATGAGTTTGAATGCTGCATTCGTTGTACTATGCCGATGATAACATAAGTAGCATGACTGTTTTGTGGCGTACAATAAATGGTATAAACCTAAAGCGAAGTTACCATTTCTATGACTCTACACGTCATGTTGCCTGTGGTGTACCCTGAACTGTTCTACTGCAACACACACACAGCAACAATCTAAACCAGATAAGACACCCACATCTTGCATTGTAATACCTGGTGTCGATAGAGGTGGTAATTTGACGGCATCCTAATTCCACCCTTATCAATTCATGGTGGCCAATAGTTGGTTTATTCTGGTACCAACTCTCAAGGGGGTCAACAAACCCAGACATCATCAGCAGACTACAAGACAACATTGCAGTTGCTATTCATCACCTTTGATGAAATTTTTTTGAAAGACGCAGCAGTACTGACAGTTGTTGATATTTTGAAACTACCCGGCGCTGCTCGGCGGTATTGAAGTTTGTCTACAAATAGAAGGACAAGTACCGAGCGAATGGATTTCCTGATCTGTTGAGAAGAAGGACAAGTGCCGTAACAACTGTTCCGGTCTCAGAATTACTGTTGCAGATTCAGAAGGTCAAGTTCAGAAGCTGTTTCCTGTCAGAAGCTGTTTCCTGTTAGAAGCTCATTTCCTTCGTCATGGCAGTTTACGAGAGCAGATATGGATCAACGTTGGATCATTGTCCTAAGAATGCTGATCACATCCTGTTCTGAACTGTGCTGACGTTGTGGATACATAGAAGTTAAGTGGCCTGTTTTGTTTGTGAACTGTGCCCTTATGTTCTAACTGAGCCTTCTGTCTATCACATTTTTCGCACTTTTTATATGTTTACATGTTATATGTTATTTGGATTTGTATTTATATGTTTATATTTCAGCGGGTTTTCTCGGTTGGGCGGTGTCTTTCAGTAGAAGATACCACGCCACAGAGGTTCTACTGTTAGCGTTTTCGTTAGGGACTGTGCGAATTTCCTACTGTGGAATTTGCTAGCGACAATCGTTGCTATATCTGTTTAGTTGTGACGAGTTGTGCTTTATTTTCGTTTTTGTATATTTTTTTTTGTTTCTCTCTTTCTTTCTGTTTTTTAGTTTCGATTTCAATTGTTTGTATTTGTAGGTCTCCTCTTTTCTATTATTCAGTTCTTCACGTAAATTTTTGTGTATACACTGTAGCGTCATTTGTTTGTCATATCTTCGCATTCTGTCATCATATTCTTTTTAGTTTCGCTGTTTATTTATTTGACTTATGCGAATGTTTTCGTATTGTTTGATCTTTGTTATTGTTTACATTGACTCTGATCTTTGTTATTGTTTACATTGACTTTGATCTTTGTTGTTGTTTACATTGACTCTGATCTTTGTTATTGTTTACATTGACTTTGATCTTTGTTGTTGTTTACATTGTTGGTGACTTTGTTATTGTTTACATTGTCTTGTTATTGTTTGCATAGTTCTTGCATAGTTAGCTTTCACTATTGTTACATATATGCTCATGCACTATTGATCTATAGTGCACTTATCATAACTAACTGATGGTTTGTTGATTATGCACTCTTGTAGTGCAGTTATGATAAATAACTGATGGTTATGCACTGATTTGGGTAGTGCACTGATAATTAAGAGGTGACTTGTGATATTATTGTACAACTGATAATACAAATTGGTGTCAAGTCTTGTTTCCCACAGAGATTGGAGTAAACATAGTAATTATACAAGCACTTTATTAAGTCTTGTTGCTATTAAGATTGAAATAAGATAATTAATTATTTCAGGTTCTGTACTCACATTTTAGACATCATGTCTACATTTGAGTACTTTATTGAGCAGGGTAAAGCCCTTGGGAAGACAGGTGATAAATTAGAAGAATTTGCGACTGTTCAATATGCCAAGGCATTGAAGTCGGAGGAAAAGAAAATGAAAGAACTAACTGAACAAAAGAGAATAGATGCTGAAAATTTAAAACTGCAGATGCAGGTAGATGAAAAGAGATTACAAATGGAAATGGAAAAACAAAAAAGAGAAGCAGAATCTCAGGAGAAGAGACTTCAGGCTGAGGCTGAAAATAAGAGACTTGAAAAAGAAGCTGAAAATAAGAGACTTGAAAAAGAAGCTGAAAATAAGAGACTTGAAATAGAGGCTGAAAATAAAAGATTAGAAAAAAAGTTACAGGCTGAGGCTGGGAAAGAAAGTTACAGGCTGAGGCTGAGGAAAGAAGGTTACAAAGAGAGTCTGATGAGAGAAAAGCAAAAATGGAACATGAAGAAAAACTCTTAGCTTTGGAGTTAGAAAAGTTGAAGTTATCTAGTAATGCTAATGATGCTAATAAGGTATCATCTGCTAATAAGTCTAATGCTGTTGATTTCAAGCTTAATTTACCAGCATTCAATGCTTCAATTGATGATATAACATTTTATCTAGATAGATTTGAAAGTGCATGTAAGGTGCATAATATAGATAAAACATTATATGTTTATCATCTGTCCAAGATACTTAGAGGTGATGCTTTGACTTTGTTGGGTATGGTAGATGTGCCTGACAAGAACAACTATGAGGTTGTCAGGGCGGCATTGTTAAAGAAGTACCAACTTAACGAAGACGGATATCGTCTTAAATTTAAAAACATGTTACCAGAAACTGGAGTTGAATTCTCAGAATTCATCTCAGGCATACGTCTTACTTTTTTACGATGGGTTGAGCTTTCTAAGACAGAAAGTACATTTGAAGCCCTCATGGACTTACTTCTTAGAGACAAGGTTATGTCTTCTGTTAATGAAGCTTTTCTTTCTTTTCTTCATGAGCGTAAGCCTAAAAATATAAAAGAAATGGAAGAATACTGTAGCCAGTATGTTACTGCACATCCTCACATAACCATTAGCAACTCTAAGGTAAAAGAAGGTCTGCCAGTTGCTTCGGCAGCACCTTATGGCCCGAATTTTATGCGTAAATTTCAGGGTAGCCAGCAAAATTTCAATAAAAAGAGTAACCGTAATTATGCCCAGAACCATGGTAATCAATTTCAGGGAGATTCTTCTTCCCAGAACTGGAGACAACCTAATATTACACGGTATTCTATTCCCGGTAACTTTAGAAATTTTCATAAAGGTAATCGGTATAGAGGAAAATATTATTTGCAGAGACCTCAATACCAAGATAATAGAGGTTCTCAACAGCATAGAGATGGTAATGACAGTTATGGAAACTGGAACGCAAACCAGGATAAAAATTACAGTAGGGACTTTAATGATAATTGCAGAGGCAATAATGGTCGCGGTAGATCGCAACATAAGAGAAAAAGATATCAACAGACAAACTCTGTTCAACAAGAATCTCAGGGAGCAGATAAACAGGTTAATAATGATAAAGACCATAATGCTATCGGATGCTCATCTTTTGACTTTGGTAGGGCAAATAAATGTATCCAATGCAGTACTTTATTTGATCCGAAAACCATTAGTACTCTAAGCTGTGGTCATCCTTTGCCCGCTCTTCCTGCTAATGTTGCTCATGATGGGAGAGGTTCTCTTATATTACATAAGGGGCTTGTAAATAGTAATCCAGTCTCGGTGTTGTTTGATTCTGGATGTACTACTGTCGGGGTTAGGCAATCTCTTGTAGATCCATCCTGTGCTACAGGAAAGGTCATCAAATGTGTCACATTTGGTGGCACGTTGGAAAAATATCCTACTGCCATAATACATATTGCTACTCCTTTCTTCACGGGAGAGGTCCACGCGTGTCTACTTCCAAACCCTATTGCGGACCTTATTATTGGTCGTATTCACGGAGTTAGGGAATGTACCCCACAGCAGATTGCTGTTTGGGAAGAGCAAAACATTGAAGCTACCAATACGGTGGTCACAAGAGCACATGCTCTGGATCCACCTCAAACTTCATTAACTAATAATGATGAAGTAAATGAACAAAATAGTCACTTGACTATTACACGTGACTCATTTATCAAATTGCAAGAAGAAGATCCTTCTTTACAAAAATTCTTCATTCTAGCAAAAAAAGGTGATCCTAATCAAAATACTAATAGAAAATCTTGGATTTCTATGAAGAACGGCGTACTTGTACGTATGGTACAAGACTCGACTACATCCACTCATTCACAAATTCTTGTGCCTAAGAGCATGAGGGTGCAAATATTGCAACATGCTCATGACTCGCAATGTGCTGGACATATGGGTTTTTCCCGTACAAAGTCGAGGGTTCTTGCGGCTTTCTTTTGGCCATTTGTGAGCAAGGACATACGAATGTACTGTCGCTCTTGCAAAGTATGTCAGGAGGTCAAATCTAAAGGACCACGACATGCTGCGCCTATTCAGGCTGCTGACATTCCAATTCGCCCTTTTCAAAAAATGGCAATAGATATTATCGGTCCTTTTAGAATTAAGTCGGCTAGAGGGCATCAATTTATTCTTACATGTGTCGATATGTGCACACGTTGGCCAGAGGCAATACCTCTCAAGAGCATCTCAACTGCTGATATCGCAGACGCTCTTTGGCTGATATTTTCTCGCTTGGGTTTTCCCGGAGAAATATTGTCAGACCATGGCACTCAACTTATATCAGACACTATGTCACAGGTAATGTCTATGCTACATATAAAAAGGTCTCTCAGCAGTATCTATCACCCAATGTCTAATGGGTTGGTCGAACGTTTAAATAGGACTCTAAAAACTTTACTGGGTAAAATAACTGAGGATCATCCTCAGGATTGGGACAGGGTCTTACCCGCGGCTCTCTTTGCGTATAGAGAGGTCCCCAATGAACATACGGGGTTTTCCCCTTTTGAACTTGTCTTTGGCGCGCAACCGCGCGGCCCTATGTCTTTACTTCACGATCTAATCACTGCCGATAATATTAGCGATGAGACTCAGTCTTCTTATGAGTACGTCATTGCTCTTAGGAAAAAAATCATTGAGGCATGCAGACTAGCAACTTCGTCTTCCGAATTTGCTAAAGAAAAGGCAAGGCAGTTTGCGAATAAGAATAGATGTCTACGACAACTTTGTCCAGGTGACAAAGCTCTCGTTCTACTTCCTTCAAGGGAGAACAGACTTCTAATTGCATGGAAAGGTCCATATGCAATAGTCTCCAAAATTTCTGATGTCGACTATGTTGTCGATATTGATGGAAAGCATAAAACTTTCCACATAAATATGCTCACGGAATTTCATGAAAGACCAGACTATTTGCAGCCTATTTTCCAGGCAACGGACAATTCTCAAGTACCTCATGGTCAATACTCATCGCTGTCAGTTATACAGGATGAGGAAACTACTTTTTCTGATGTCAATCTTCCTCTTTCTATGGTCCCACTTTATTCTACGGAATCTTGGAAAAACGTGACCGTTTCTCCAAATCTTTCCGCTGAGGAACATCGACAAGTTTCTTCGATGTTGCAAACATTTCAGGATGTTCTTACAGACATCCCGGGACACACACATGTCATTGAACATGACATTGTGCTAACTGATCATAATCCTATCAGAGTCAGACCCTATCCAATACCTATCCATTTCCAGTCTCAAGTCGAAAAAGAATTGGATGAAATGATACGTTTGGAAATCATTGAACCATCCACTTCAGCATACTCTTCGTCTATGGTTATTGTTCGAAAGAAGGATAATAACATTCGCATTTGCGTAGATTATCGCAAATTGAACCAAGTTACGAAGTTCGACGCTGAACCTATGCCTTCATTAGAAGAGCTACTCAATAAACTTTCTAATTCTAGATTCTTTACCAAACTAGATTTGTCTAAAGGTTATTGGCAAGTCCCGCTAACTGAACGTGCCAAACCTTTTACAGCTTTTTCTACACCTAGGGGTTTATTCCAATGGAATTTCATGCCTTTTGGTCTTATGAACGCCCCTGCTACATTCGTACGCATGATGCGGCGAATTCTCGCATATCGTACAGATGTCATAGCATATCTAGATGATATCTGTCTATTCAGTGATTCCTGGGAAGATCACTATTTGGGTTTATACGAATTACTGTCTACTCTTCGCGAGTATAACTTGACTGCAAAACCCTCTAAAGCCTTTATAGGATTTAGTGAGATTTCTTTCCTAGGTCATCGTGTTGGTCATGGTCTTTTAAAGACAGAGGACCACAATGTTTCAAAAATACTTAACATTTCGGTCCCTAAGACAAAGAAACAAGTAAGGAGTCTATTAGGTTTGATCCAATTCTACGGACGATTCATTCCGAATCTGTCCTCCATTATGGCACCGCTTTCTACTTTATTGAAGAAAGGGTCGCCTAATTTGATCCGCTGGTCAAAAGAATGTCAATCCTCATTGGACCAGGTTAAAGACCTATTTTCATCTCCACCTATTCTTAGGTTACCTACTATTGAGAAGACTTTTGTTCTTCGAAGTGACGCCTCGTCAACTGGGATTGGGGCAGCACTAATGCAGGAGTATTCTGATACTCTGCATCCGGTGATGTATATCTCTAGGAAATTAAATGCTGCAGAAAAGAATTACTCGGTTTTAGACCGTGAGTTATTGGCTATGGTATGGTCTATTCTGAAGTTACAAAGATTTCTTCTAGGCGCACATTTCATTGTGGAAACCGACCAGAAAGCGCTTACTGCTATTCAGAGCAAAAACTTGAAGAGCTCGAGGTCCACTCGTTATGCCATAGCTCTTCAACCATTTCATTTCTCGGTTCGAGCTATCCGTGGTTCGGATAATGTAATGGCGGACATTCTGTCCAGATGCCCACACGATTCCACATGATTCTTCTGTCATATATATATTTCCTGATATACAGTCCAATGTTATAATGACATGTTAGTAGATTTTTTTTTGTTCTCACTTTTTTGAGGGGGAATTTATAACATTGTACCATGTAATTATCTAAGAAGGCTTAGTTAGTGATATACGGGCCAAAAGATCACTCGGCCACATTTAAATAAATTATTTTCAGGATTGTATTGAGAGATTTACCAGTTGTCTTTAAGATTTGTGTTATTGATATTTTCGCAGCACATCATTGAAGATGCGAGATTGTGTCCATTGTGGAACTTTGAGTATATCAAGTCCTGTCCTAGATTGGGAGCGGATGATGTCCACATCTTCTTCTATTGAATGTTTTATGTCAACGAAGATCAACACATGTATTACTTATTAGTTACTGATGCATTACATAATGTAATAAAATAGTGCGGTATATTAATATATTACACCGCTATTTGCAACACATTGTATGATATCATAATAATATATTTGATTTCATATATTGGTATGAGAATAATTTGACTTTTATTATGATGTTGCCAGCATTGTGGTTTGTGTTGGTGGCACCTTCCTGGGATATATACGCGTATACTTAGATAAATTTTTCTCTAAGGACCTGGGATATGATCTCAGTTTCGCTCCAAGTGTTGAGCTATTTTGTTAGGTATATCCGCGCATCATACGTGCGTTAGGAGCCTAGATTTTTCCGGCTCCAGGATTTAAAAAAAAAATGTTTCATTTTTTTTTTCCCGGGAGGGTGCGGTAATGTTACGCACAAATAATTACTTTTTTCCAAAGTCTTTGTATGATCGTTTTTCGTATGTATGATCATTATTTGACTGAAATGCATGTTATATATATTTTATGGTCAAAGGGACAGAACCCGAGATATCGATACTGCTATTTTTTATGAGTTTACCTCCTCTTGTATAGAGACACGTTCGGTCTATAATGTCTTGAACGAAGCGTGACCATATCTCCTTATTTGGTAGTATCAGTCAACTGTTGTAGATGTTTGAAACCTTTCTTAACGCTTCTGTTCATGTCCATAAAAGGCGCGACTGTGTAAGACTTTTATCTCGAATGTTCTTAGAATCGTCTTATTGTGAACAGCGACTCAGAGATTGTCACTCTGCGCATGTCTCGACTGGGTTGTCGTTTTGTTGTTCCGCCCAGGTCGGGCAGTTGAGAAATGGACTGATTAGCGAGCGGACGCGACTGCGTCTTGTGATTCTCTGAGGGAAATACATTGTCTTTGTGAGTTAGTTAGCTAACTAGACTATTTCCCAGTATTATTCAAGCCTGCCTGGAGGCATATGTTCATGGTTGATTTTCCGAAATAAGGTAATTCCTCTTGTATCGAACTTTAGGCTATCATCTAGAGGTTCGTCATTTTGTCGCCTTTTTGCTCGCCTGTGTGATTCAAAATGGAGAGGTACTTTGACTAGGATTAAGTCACCGGTATCTTTATACCTGAACTAGTTATATATCTATGGGTCGCTCTAGACCAACAAGACTATTGTCTGTGTTCCAGGATTCGTTATATCAGAGATCACGTCCAAGTCAGATGGTTAGACTTAGGAAGGTTATAAAGGTCGAGCTGACCTGTAATCCATGTATGCTACTCACGTGCAGACAGTAAACGGACGTATTGTATACATCTGATCTGCTAGCATCAGGAAGGAATAATTATTATTGTCTATGAACATTAAGGATCTGCAGCTGACCACGGTTGCAGAAGTTATATGTATTATTTATCAAGCTTCGCTATGATATTTGTTTTCCATACAACTATTGAGTATTGACTTCTACATGACTGTCAGTTAACATGAGTTTGAATGCTGCATTCGTTGTACTATGCCGATGATAACATAAGTATCATGACTGTTTTGTGGCGTGCAATAAATGGTATAAACCTAAAGCGAAGTTACCATTTCTATGACTCTACACGTCATGTTGCCTGTGGTGTACCCTGAACTGTTCTACTGCAACACACACACAGCAACAATCTAAACCAGATAAGACACCCACATCTTGCATTGTAATACCTGGTGTCGATAGAGGTGGTAATTTGACGGCATCCTAATTCCACCCTTATCAGTACCACTACCCTGAACAGTGATAACTTCTGTCTCAATATATCGACAACAGTTCACGACTGACAAGTGTTGGATGATCTTAATTATCGATGATCGACTCCACTCGGACGGCAGTAACAATTAACGTAGACGTTTATTTACATGAACAAAGTGTTGAAAATGTGATTTGCCCAACCTTCCTGACAAGGCTGGCATACTTTAAACAGCAAAACGTATGTATGTAACAATACTCTCATTCTTACTCTTGCTCAATGTTCTCTGTTGTTGCTTCTATATTCAATACGGTCTATTGTGCCTATGATGGTCATTGGCTTGAGAACCACTGGTGTCATTAATCTTTTGTTATTATAACATTTTCGTAGGCAGTCGTTGTTTACATTTTAGTGTTCTGACTTATTTCTTCTGATCTTCTGTCTTCTTCACTTGGCGTGTCATAGTGAGACTGGCCTAACCGCCAGGGCTGATAATTTACCTAGGATTATTGTTTCCTATTTCTCATGACTAGCTGCTGTCTATCGTTCTCGTCATGTACGAGGGTTGCTTAGAAAGTAATGCCCCATATATTTGATCTCGGAAACTATTTATTCACAATGTATGAAACTCACGCACAGTATAACTAGATGTATCCTTTACACATCCTATTTTTTCCACATAATCTCCGTCCACTTCTACGGCCTTACGCCAGCGCGAAACAAGTGCATGCATGCCTTCCCTGTACCAGCTCGTTTCCTGTTCACGTAGCCATGTTCTCACTGCACGAATCACGCTCTCGTCATCTTCAAACCTTGTCCCGCGCAGTCCATTCTTCAGTGACCCAAAAAGATGAAAATCGGAGGGCGCCAGATCAGGACTATAGGGGGGATAGGGGAGCACAGTCAAACCAAATTTGGCGATTGCCTCCTGAGTTTTCACACTTGTGTAGGGGCGGGCATTGTCGTGCTGGATCAAAATGTCTACTGCATTCCTGTTAGGCCGCACTCGCCTGTACCGATGTTTGAGTTTGTTGAGGGTTTTGATGCACGCGTCCGAATTGATTGTCTCACCTCTGGGCATCACATCACAAGAATCGACACAAGCACTCCCTATTACATATTTCTAAATCTATCATTTCTAGTCTGATGGTATGTTGTTTATATTTCTACACATATCATTTTTAGTTTGATGGTATGTTGTTTATATTTCTACACGCGTCATTTCTTGTTTGATGGTATGTTATTTATATTTCTACATCTATCATTTCTAGTTTGATGGTATGTTGTTTATATTTCTACATCCATCATTTCTAGTTTGATGGTATGTTGTTTATATTTATACATCTATGATTTCTAGTTTGATGGTATGTTGTTTATATTTCTACATCTATCATTTCTAGTTCGAGAGTATGTTGTTTATATTTCTGCATCTATCATTTCTAGTTTGATGGTACGTTGTTTATATTTCTGCATCTATCATTTCTAGTTTGATGGTATGTTGTTTATATTTATACATATATCTTTTCTAGTTTGATGGTATGTTGTTTATATTTCTACACTCGTCATTTTTTTGTTTGATGGTATGTTGTTTATATTTATACATCTATGATTTCTAGTTTGATGGTATGTTGTTTATATTTCTACATCTATCATTAATAATTTGACGGTATGTTGTTTATATTTCTCCACCCGTCATTTCTTGTTTGATAGTATGTCGTTTATATTTCTACATCTATCATTTCTAGTTTGATGGTATGTTGTTTATATTTCTACATCTAACATTTCTAGTTTGATTGTATGTTGTTTATATTTCTACACCCGTCATTTTTAGTTTGGTGGTATGTTGTTTATATTTCTACATCCGTCATTTCTAGTTTGATGGTATGTTGTTTATATTTCTACATCCGTCATTTCTAGTTTGATGGTATGTTGTTTATATTTCTACATCCGTCATTTCTAGTTTGATGGTATGTTGTTTATATTTCTACATCCGTCATTTGTAGTTTGATGGTATGTTGTTTATATTTCTACATCCGTCATTTGTAGTTTGATGGTATGTTATTTATATTTCTACATCCGTCATTTGTAGTTTGATGGTATGTTGTTTATATTTCTACATCCGTCATTTGTAGTTTGATGGTATGTTGTTTATATTTCTACATCCGTCATTTGTAGTTTGATGGTATGTTGTTTATATTTCTACATCCGTCATTTGTAGTTTGATGGTATGTTGTTTATATTTCTACATCCGTCATTTGTAGTTTGATGGTATGTTGTTTATATTTCTACATCCGTCATTTCTAGTTTGATGGTATGTTGTTTATATTTCTACATCCGTCATTTGTAGTTTGATGGTATGTTGTTTATATTTCTACAACAGTCATTTGTAGTTTACTGACTGCTCTGATAAGGGATACTCTTTAAATGAACTATTAGCTCACAGCTGCTCAGTGCATGTTCTGTAACATTACCGCAATGGCTTTCATATATGGGCATGTGCCATAATATAACCGACGGATCCTGTGACTTGGTTGAACGGGCGTCTCGCCAAAAGTTTATATAAAAAAAAACGCTTGTTCCTCGTTTGTTCCATTATCGCTACTTCCCGTTTCTGCCGGAATTGTGTATCTGCCTTGATCTCCACTGATTTAGAATCCAGATGGAATGAGCAACGCTTTTTCAAAGTGGCCAAGTATACTGAACTGACCGCGAACTTGAGCCGCGATGGGTTCACTGCAAGGGTCGTGGCTGCTGAGGTTGGTGCAAGAGGTCTCGCGACTGCCGCAGTCTATGATCTACTGAAACTGTTGGGGTTGCGAGGACATTCAAATTCAAGAACAAGTTAGTAGTTAATGTGTTAAGAGGCTCAGCGAAACTGCAGAAAAGGCATCGTGCTAACTGTGGAACAACCGCAACAGGCGATGGAACTCGAGACAGTAATTTGTTTTCAACATACGGGTTACTTTCACATTTGCCTCAAGCTGGTAGAAAATAGGAGTGAATTTGAAAGCTGCAACCAAGATGGATTGGGTTCAATTCTCTGCACTAGACAACAGGAGGCTGACACTTGGGAGTCATGACCTATGTCCCCCATAGATTAAGAGGCCGAACCACTTGATCGACGGGGAGAACACTTCTGATGATCAGATTGCCTCCTGTTGCATCGCACTGTATAGCGTTTCCTATCATAATTGCATGGTCAGACCATTGACAATCTATTGACAATCGGGAAATTGTTGGCACCCCGTAAAAAAAAGAAAGGAACCCGTTACACGCCCATTGAGGCATATTGGGAATATGGTGTTAGGCCCATATTATCTTGACCGTCGGCACACTAGGGGTGATGTGGTCAGCATCACGCCGGCCGCCTTAACCTTCCCAGAGTTGCTCTGGTACCCATTTGGGGCTGGGTCAACCCAGGAGCCATTTGTGGCCTAAAAAATTCCCGCCTCATCTGGGGATCGAACCATAGACCACTGCGCTAGGAAGCCAGTGCACTAACCACTATGCTACCGCGGCTCCCCGTAATCTATAAAAATGGTTATAGAACGCACTAATGATAGATGCCCCCAGGATTGACCGAAAAGGAATATGGTATAAACCCAGCAGAAGAATTGGTAACAATACATGTTCACCCAGAAGAATTGGTAACAATACATGTTCACCCAGAAGAATTGGTAACAATACATGTTCACCCAGAAGAATTGGTAAGAATACATGTTCACCCAGAAGAATTGGTAACAATACATGTTCACCCAGAAGAATTGGTAACAATACATTTTCAACCAGAAGAATTGGTAACAATACATTTTCACCCAGAAGAATTGGTAACAATACATGTTCACCCAGAAGAATTGGTGACAATACATGTTCACCCAGAAGAATTGGTAACAATACATTTTCACCCAGAAGAATTGGTAACAATACATGTTCACCCAGAAGAATTGGTAACAATACATGTTTACCCAGAAGAATTGGTAACAATACACGTTCGCCCAGAAGAGTTAGAATTTGAACCTGAAACGGAATTGACAGAGACTGAATTTCTCAGGGTAATAATCCTAAGGCATGAACATAAAGAAGACAGTGCTTTTGAACAACTATTAGATTTCTTAGGCTTTCAAGATGGAAGTTAACAGAGTTGAGAGATGTTTCTGTATTGATTGTTGGAGAACTGTTTCAATTTATTAAACGTTTTAACTGAAAGACTAAGGCTTGTCAAGTACTTCCAGGTATACATGCAGAAGAGTCGGTGTTATTGAACCAGCACTGCGATTAATCGAACAAAAGGATATTAATCGATTAATCTAACATAATAAGATTCATCAGTATCACCACTAATGAAGATCACATCATCTAACCTAAGTCCGGTAACTAGAAACCTGGGCTGCCCTATCCTCAAGTAGTTTACCATCTCTGGCGATAAGGCAGCACCAACTTGAAGGAATCCTCATCAAGTGTCATCACCTCCCTGGTTACATAGAACTTATTTGGTACGGTGATCCCCGGTAACGAGCTGGACGAAGCCTGAAGCAGATAACCTTGGAGACAAAACTGGACATCTTTCGCGACATAATATATCTTCACTGTCGCAAAATGTGTGGAGTCAGGGAGGCAAGGGAAAGTAACCCACCAAAGAAAAGTAGAAGATAAATCAGAAATGAAGAGATTAGGACACACAAGAAAATAGTTCAGAGAAGGCAGTTGACACAGAGAAGGAAGGATTACGGTAGGTTTGGGAGCACCTAAAAGGCCAACATAATGCTCTTGTAGAGAAGAAAGGTTGTGAAGGAAAAGAAGGAAAATACGGTGCGATAGGGAAAGATTCTGCAGGGAGCCCATCAAGTTTGCCAAAGAACTGTTTGAACAGCCACGGTCGGGAACACTAAACATCGGAAAAGAAGATCGGGAAAAACACCTTAGAATGACCTATTCAGATGGTCGCAAAGATGAGCCGCTCAGCAGCATGGAAAGCCTTATATGGCCTAGTTCTCCAACAATGCAAGAAAGCATTGTCCAGAAAGCACGGTGCAAATCAGCTCCAGGTCCTAATGGTGTCCCATATGTTGTGTATAAGAGATGACCTGAAGTTCTGAAACGGCTGTGCCGTTTGCTGAAAAATGATTGGAAAAACTAGCTTGTAAGCAAAGAATGGAGAAAGGCGAATGGAGTCTACATCCCGAAGGAACAAAATTCCACAGACATCAGTCAGTTCAGGCCAACATCACTACTTAATGTGGAAGGGAAGATATTCTTCCCAATGATGGTTAAAAGGCTCACCACATACCTTCTGGAGAATGGATACATTGACACTACCATCCAGAAAGGAGCATCCCAGGTACACCAGGGTGTTTAGAGCATGCCACAATGATCTGGGAATCAATTCAAAAAGCAAAGTCTGACAGGGCAAATCTCTGTGTAATCTGGTTGGATCTAGCTAATGCGTATGGATCAGTTCAACGCCAGATGTTGTGGCAGGCCCTGGAAATGTACCATGTTCCACAAGAAATAACAGCATTGATGAAGCTGTATTTCTCAGGGTTCTCTGTCAGATTTTCAACCAGAGTACACAACGAAGTGGATTGGCCTTGAACTTGGAATTGCGATGGGATGTACCATCTCTCCAGTACTATTCGTGTTGGCTATGCAGGTAATCCTCAAAGCGGCTGAAGGATTTGCAACAGGTCCGAAGCTCAATGGAAGGTGTCACATGCCACCGCTTAAACATACATGGATGACACAACAATTCTGACATCAGATGAACACCAGGCCCGGCGAAATTTAGCACGCATGGATGAACTAGTCAGCTGGTGCAGAATGAGCTTCAAACCTAAGAAGTCTAGAAGCCTATCAGTCATGAAAGGGAAGATATCTGAGGTCACAATCATGATTTTAAACCAAAGATTTCCTACTGTCATTGAGGAACCTGTGACAAGTCTTGGTAGAGTATATGATGCCTCATTAAAAGACTCAAAAGCAATTCAACAGACAATAGAAATGGCAGACAGAGGACTACAGGTCATAGACCAAAGCAGACTCATAGGAAAGTTCAAACTCTGGTGCCTTCAGTTCATGTTGATAGCTAAATTGCTATGGCCACTGCTTATAAATTAAATAAGCACCAGTACAGCGGAAGCTATGAAGCAAAGGGTCAACACGTTCATGAGGAAATGGCTAGGAATACAACCACGTGTGTCAGACGTAGCACTGTACTGCAAGAAGGCTAATCTTGTGCTTCCCTTCAAGTCAGTTGTTGAAGAATACAAAGCAGGAAAGGCAAGGCTCACAATGATCAGATTGCCTCTTGTTGTATGGCTCTATATAGAATGTCCTATCACCAGTCCGTGATTACCGAAAGCAGGGCAAATAAACGTTCTTTGATTGTTTCTTGACGTTTTCTATCATTTCCTGATTTGGTTTCATTAGTTACGTCTGTGATGATTTGTCTCTTCTGTTCTGAATGATTTTATTGCCATTTTTCAGTCTCACTAACTCGAGGTTCACATTCTGTCAGATTGTATGATCCTAGTGTGTGCGTGTTCTTTCTTCAGGCGGTTCAGATTATCTTCTTCATCTGACCAGCTGGTAGCTATCTCTTATAATACACTTTATTTCTTCAGGCGGTTCAGATTATGTTCTTCATCTGACCAGCTGGTAGCTATCTCTTATAATACACTTTATTTCTTCAGGCGGTTCAGATTATCTTCATCTGACCAGCTGGTAGCTATTGTCGCCGTGGGGTTTGCCCAAGCATTATTCATGCTATTGGCAAGGTCAGATAAACGCTTAGGACAGCTCACAGGGAAGAAAAAAATGTATGGAAATAACAGACAACAGTTCAGTAAATCGGCTTGCGTTAACTAAAAGTGAGTGATTGTCTTGAGTTGTAAATAAAAACTCGACCAATAAATTTAAGTGAAAACATTTAGAGCAGCGAATCAGAAGTGGCAAGAAAAACACACCACAGAAAAATGACCAGAGGTCATTAGGGTAGTCCTGAGTTTGTGCTTGAAGAAGGAAGGTGTGATCGCTGAGCTGACAAGATGTACCTTCTGTGGTTTTCCAGATAGAGAATAGGTATATAGAGATATTCAGAAGTTCCGCCATCACTAGCCAGTGTTATATGATTAAGAAGTTACTTATAGACTCAGTGAATTGTAGAAAGTGAATTTCATAAGGAATTCAGCGATTTGGCTGTAAGTATTGACTGGATTTATAATTTATACGAGGTAGAATTTTGTATACAGGAGAGATAACACAGAAGCACAATGTCGACATGTCGCTATGAGCACTTTATGACTAAGTGAAGAAACAGGTGATATGAAGATATTACGACCATTTACGAAGCAACAAGGGGTCAAGCACATTACGACTTTTTATGTATAAATGGATGGTTATGAACTATTTGGAGAAAACTATATGTATCGTCGTGAAGTCACAATAAGCAAAGTATGATCTATTCAGAAATAGATACGACATTTAAGCGACTGTGAGGGTCGACTTCCATATGAGAACCGCCAACATGCTCTCGCATGTAAGTATATGACTGGGAACCTTGATATGTTATACATGAGATACATTTTGCGTAATAGAGACAGGTCTGACTAGTTTGTCAGGGAGAATATAAGTACATATACAAGGAGTATGAAATGCTGATATGGAGCATAGAAATTACGAATAAACAGTAACAGATTTTGGGAAGACTAAGAAAGTCTAATGGAGATGATAAAATGTCAAAGGAAGAATATGTATGTTCACGAGATATAGAGCTTATGTACGATGTACCTCTGATATGATTATATGCGAGCTCTATTATTTGAATTACTTGCCTTGCTGGGTAATTGTACCATGTAAATAAATGTTTTGAAGGATAAGCATGGATTTGATTTCATCTTTTGATCATTGCTGTATGTAGGCCATGTCTATTTAAAACTACCACTATACGAAGTCACTAGTAACATCGAAGAAGGAACGGAACGGATTCTGAGTTGAATAAAGAAGGAAAAGTGTCTCATCCAAGAATCAACATCTCTGGCGGAGATGGCCAGTACACACACATATCAATAAGTCAATAACTTGGAAGATAAATAAAAGAGAACTTGTAAAACTTAAATTACGTCACTAGGCCTGCCATCTGCCACCTAGTGTTACAAGGGATATCAACCGACTCCAGCCGTGTCACACTATCTCTTATAATACACTTTATTTCTTCAGGCGGTTCAGATTATCCTTATCTGACCAGCTGGTCATAATACACTTTATTTCTTCAGGCGGTTCAGATTATCTTCATCTGACCAGCTGGTAGATATCTCTATTAATACACTTCTATGTTACGTTTTTTTCTTCAGGCGGTTCATGGTAACTTCATCTGACCGTTTTTTTTTTTACATTTTTCTATCCGCTCTGTTTCTGTTCGTTTGTCCCTTGGTGAAGGCTTTGTGTCTGCAACGTAGGCACATTTCTTTGTTCCTTGACATAGTAAGACACATTGCACTCTTTTTAACCACCGGATAGTTTCTGTGGAAAGTTCGGCCTTGACTTTAATCATTTGGGGTTGTTTTCTTTTGAGGTTGAGTCCAATTCGGCCATCACCGATTTTGACATGCTCGTATTATTTGCACGTCTCCCTGCTGGACTCCTCAGGTTTTGTAAGATTTCGTCTCATCAAACCTTCATCATTATAATTTGTTCTTATATGCTTTCAGTTTCTGACTTAGCTTTCATCATATGCAAGGAAAAACTTTTGTTTTGCCACGTGATTTTTTAACAACGGCCTCCGATTGAGAACTGTAAACAAATGATTCAGCGTGTGGTAGTATCACGAGCTGGAAACTTTCATCCAATAAAACAATGCCGTTTAGAACATATTGGCACTGCATTTTACTTAGTACAGCTGTATCCGATCTCCACTTTTGGCCAAAATTTTCCTGAGGTCATAAATGGACAGCATCTAGTTTAATCTATCGTCATACACAATATCTTACAGTGAACAGTGTGGATCATGCTAAATTTCATTTTAATGTGATATTTCAACTAGTAAAACTTTGAACGCGTTTTTCTCAAAACAAGCTGAAGTCGAGATGGAATAAAGCATTAATAAGGCGAAGCAATGTCTGAGATGCTTTACTGCCCTCAACATACGTCTTGATGAACCCGAGGTAGCGCGATGGTTAGTGCACTGGCTTCCTAGCTTGGTGGCCTATAGTTCGATTCCCAGTTGAGGAGGGTTTTTCGAGACCACAGCCGGCTCCGGGGTCGACCCAGCCTCATGAATTGGGTCCTATAGAAACTCTGGGATGGTTAATGCGTCCTAGTGTGGCTGATGGTCAAGGAAATATGGGCCTAACATCCCAATATTCTTCAATGGGCGTGTAATGGGATCTGTTACCTTTACCTTCGTCTTGTGAATGACTTAACGAATTTGTAATCTAACCTTAAACACCTACTCCATCTTTGACGTCGAACCACAAAGCAGCGTTTCATCATATTCGTGCCATTATCTGTGATACTTGTAGAATACACGGTACTTTGTTAACTACTCACAAGAAATGACCAATTAACGGTGCCTTACCCCATCTCTCTTCCTTCACATTCGTCTACTCTGGCAACTACCCATATTTGTACTCCTTCTCATCTTCAGTTTGCTTGAGAGAAAATATTAGTTGCGACTGAAGGTTGCACTCAAAGATTGGTTCCCTTTCTTCTAGCTTGACTTCATCAAGATGTACATCACTTCCAAGTGGCAGCCATCTTGCTTCACATGTGACTGGACTTAATATTAAGGGAGTTTTTTTCTCTTATTTTTATAGTTTCATGTTCTCTACTTAATTCTCATTTTCTTTCCCTCCTGTCTCTTGTTTGTCTGTCCCTGACGAAGGCCTTGTGGCCGCAACGTAAGTTTTTCTTGTCCTTCTCCTTGTAAGACGTATTACTATTTGTGTGGGTGTGTGTTTTTTTTTGGTTATTTTTCAACCATTGTTCGAAGCGAGTTTTTATCACTCATCATGATATATTTAGTATCACTCTTCGGAATATAATGTGTACCACTCCTCATGATATATTTTGTATCACCCCTCATAACATATTTTGCATCACTTCTCATGATATATTTTGTATAAACATTTATAACACATAAGGAAGGGAAACCCGAGGCCTGTAAACAGTAAATAAATATTAGACAAACATAAAGGTATGTTTTCAGGCACTCGTAAGAAATAAAGAAGTAGAACACTAGACAACAGAAAAACAACAGACGTGAGTGGCTTACCCAGGACTCGAACCCAGGGCCTTTCGTGCGACAACCATATTGTTGTACGAGTATATATATTTTGTTTAACTGGTGATATAATTTATTTAACTGGTGATATATTTTGTTTAACTGGTGATATATTTTGTTTAACTGGTGATATATTTTGTTTAACTGGTGATATATATTATGTTTAACTGGTGATATAATTTGTTTAACTGGTGATATATTTTGTTTAACTGGTGATATATTTTGATTAACTGGTGATATATTTTGTTTAACTGGTGATATATTTTGTTTAACTGGTGATATATTTTGTTTAACTGGTAATATATTTTGTTTAACTGGTGATATATTTTGTTTAACTGGTAATATATTTTTGTTTAACTGGTGATATATTTTGTTTAACTGGTGATATATTTTGTTTAACTGGTGATATATTTTGTTTAACTGGTGATATATTTTGTTTAACGTGATATATTTTGATTAACTGGTGATATATTTTATCATTTCGCAAAATCCGAACAAGCTCCTTAAGGAGATGCTCGTGACCCTGATGTGTATGATGCATGTACGAGGATATATCTACACGAGATGTACAAGACTGTGTCTACATGAGATGTACAAGACTGTGTCTACATGAGATGTACAAGGATATATCTGCATGTGATGTACAAGGATATATCTACATGACATTACAAGGATATGTCTACACAAGATGTACAAGGATATATCTACATGAGATGTACAAGGATATATCTACACGAGATGTACAAGGATACATCTACACGAGATGTACGAGTTTATGTCTACACAAGATGTATGAGGCTATGTCTACACGAGATGTACAAGGATATGTCTGCACGAGATGTAGAAGATTATGTCTACATGAGATGTACAAGGATATATCTACACGAGATGTACAAGGATATATCTATATGAGATGTACAAGGATATATCTACACGAGATGTACGAGTCTATGTCTACACAAGATGTATGAGGCTATGTCTACACGAGATGTACAAGGATATGTCTGCACGAGATGTAGAAGATTATGTCTACATGAGATGTACAAGGATATATCTACACGAGATGTACAAGGATATATCTACATGAGATGTACAAGGATATATCTACACAAGATGTATGAGGATATATCTACATGAGATGAACGAGGATATATCTACATGAGATATACGCAGATATATCTACATTAGATGTACAAGGCAACGTCTACACGAGATGTACAAGGATATATCTACATGAGATGTACAAGGCTTTGTCTGCATGAGATTACAATGATATATCTACATGAGATGTACAAGGCTATGTCTACACGAGATGTATGAGGATATATCTACATGAGATGAACAAGGATATATCTACATGAGATGTACAAGGCAATGTCTACACGAGATGTACAAGGATATATCCACATGAGATGTACAAGACTGTGTCTACACGAGATGTACAAGGATATATCTTCATGAGATGTACGAGGCTAAGTCTACATGAGATGTACAAGGCTATGTCTACACAAGATTTACAAGGATATATCCATATGAGATGTACAAAGATATATGTGCATGAGATGTACAAGGCTATGTCTACACAAGATGTACAAGGATATATCTACATGAGATGTACAAGGCTATGTCTACACAAGATGTACAAGGCAATGTCTACATGAGATGTACAAGGCAATGTCTACATGAGATGTACAAGGGTATGTCTACATGAGATTACAAAACTGTGTCTACATGAGATGTATACGGATATACCTGCATGAGATGTACAAGGATATATATACACGACATAAGCAAAGATATGTCTACACGAGATGTACAAGGATATATCTACATGAGATGTACAAGGATATATGTACATGAGATGTACAAGGATATATCTACATGAGATGTACAAGGATATATCTACACGAGATGTACGAGTCTATGTCTACACAAGATGTATGAGGCTATGTCTACACGAGATGTACAAGGATATGTCTGCATGAGATGTAGAAGATTATGTCTACATGAGATGTACAAGGATATATCTACACGAGATGTACAAGGATATATCTACATGAGATGTACAAGGATATATCTACATGAGATGTATTAGGATATATCTACATGAGATGAACGAGGATATATCTACATGAGATATATGCAGATATATCTACATTAGATGTACAAGGCAACGTCTACACGAGATGTACAAGGATATATCTACATGAGATGTACAAGGCTTTGTCTGCATGAGATGTACAATGATATATCTACATGAGATGTACAAGGCTATGTCTACACGAGATGTATGAGGATATATTTACATGAGATGAACAAGGATATATCTACATGAGATGTACAAGGCAATGTCTACACGAGATGTACAAGGATATATCCACATGAGATGTACAAGACTGTGTCTACACGAGATGTACAAGGATATATCTTCATGAGATGTACGAGGCTAAGTCTACATGAGATGTACAAGGCTATGTCTACACAAGATTTACAAGGATATATCCATATGAGATGTACAAAGATATATGTGCATGAGATGTACAAGGCTATGTCTACACAAGATGTACAAGGATATATCTACATGAGATGTACAAGGCTATGTCTACACAAGATGTACAAGGCAATGTCTACATGAGATGTACAAGGCAATGTCTACATGAGATGTACAAGGGTATGTCTACATGAGATTACAAAACTGTGTCTACATGAGATGTATACGGATATACCTGCATGAGATGTACAAGGATATATATACACGACATAAGCAAAGATATGTCTACACGAGATGTACAAGGATATATCTACATGAGATGTACAAGGATATATGTACATGAGATGTACAAGGATATATCTACATGGGATGTATGAGTCTATGTTTACACGAGATGTACAAGGCTATGTCTACACAAGATGTACAAGGATATGTCTACACAAGATGTACAAGGATATGCCTACTCAAGATGTACAAGGATATTCTGCATGAGATGTACAAGGCTATGTCTACATGAGATGTACATGGATATATCTGCATGAGATGTACAAGACTATGTCTACACTAGATGTACAAGGATATATCTGCATATGAGATGTACAAGGTGATGTCTACATGAGATGTACAAGGATATATATGCATGAGATTACAAGGATATATCTGCATTAGATGCACAAGGATATATCTGCATGAGATGTACAAGGATATATCTACACGAGATGTACAAGGATATATCTACATGAGATGTACAAGGATATGTCTACATGAGATGTACAAGGATATGTCTGCATGAGATGTACAAGGATATGTCTGCATGAGATGTACAAGGCTATGTCTACACGAGATGTACAAGGATATATCTGCATGAGATGTACAAGGCTATGTCTACATGAGATGTACAAGGATATGTCTACATGAGATGTACAAGGATATGTCTGCACGAGATGTACAAGGATATATCTTCATGAGATGTACAAGGATATATCTACATGAGATGTACAAGGTTATGTCTACACGAGATGTACAAGGACATATCTACATGCGATGTACAAGACTATGTCTGCACGAGATGTACAAGAATATATCTATATAAGATGTGCAATGCTAATGTCTACGTGAGATGTACAAGGATATATCTATTTGAGATGTACAAGGATATGTCTACAGGAGATGTACAAGGCTATGTCTACACGAGATGAACTAGACTGTGTCTACACGAGATCTACAAGGACATATCTATAAGATGTGCAAGGCTATGCCTACACAACATCTACAAGACTGTGTCTACACGAGGTGTTATAGGATATACAGTTGACATTCAAAAATCCGGCCATCGATAATCCGGTTCCTTCAGATTTCCGGCATGGATTTCGGAGCGCATTTTTAAATTTACCGCGTTGGCGCGCCACTGTTTTCTGGAGCAGTTTATGTTTTGATGCAGCTGTTGGGTCTTGCTTGCACGTGTTAACAGGCATTCCTGCTCATTCCTTCTCATTTTATCATTTATTTGCTGCTGTATAGCCCCATTATGGATTCAGCAAATAAAAGAAATGGCGTAAAACGTAAACATCGGGCATTGTCGATCGCAGATAAAGTGTACAGGTAGTCATTTTCTGTTAAATATATACAGAATATATAACCATAAAAAATCCGGCATTTTCAAAAATCCGGCACTCCTCAGGTCCGGAGGTTGCCGGATTTTTGAATGTCTACTGTATCTATATGAGCTGCACAAGGCTATATCAACACGAAATGTACAAGACTGTGCCTACACGAGATGTTTATGGTTATGTCTACACGAGATGTGCAAAACTGTATCTACTCCAGCTGAATGAGACTATAATTACATGAGATGTACAAGACTATGTCTACACAAGACGGACCTGGCAGGATTTTAGCAATGATTCTCTACTTAATTTGGAATACAGTATGCATGATGGCAAAGCGATATGTCCAGTTACCTTGGTCACAGTAATCTCCCTTGAAGCCAGCAAAGCAATTATAACATGATCCTAAACGTTGTTTACAGGTAGATTTGACACACTGCGAGCTACACTGAGATGAGCAACCATTACCATACCAGCCTGACTCACAACCTGTTGCACAAAGTCCCGTCACTGTATTACATATCTCGTTTCCTTCGCAGCTGCAGATGTCGCCACAGTGTAGTCCATAAGTCCCATCTGGGCACACAGTTTCTAGCAGATATAAAACTCTCAATGTTGGGCAGATATCTACAATGTTCAAATGCTACTGTATATTATATTTAATTATCTTCTGTATCCACTTAATATCTTATGTCTAATTACCTTAAGTATTCACGTCTAATCTTATGTCTAATTTACTTCTGTATGCACTTAATATCTTATGTCTAATTACTTAAGTATCTACTTTATATCTCATATATAATTACCTTCTGTATCCACTTAATATCTTATGTCTAATTACCTTCTGTATCCACTTTATATCTCATGTCTAATTACCTTCTGTATCCACTTTATATCTCATGTCTAATTACCTTCTGTATCCACTTTATATCTCGTGTCTAATTACCTTTTGTATCCACTTTATATCTCGTATTTAATTACCTTTTGTATCCGCTTTATATCTTATGTTTAATTACCTTTTGTATCCACTTTATATCTCATGTTTAATTACCTTCTGTATCCGCTTTATATCTTATGTTTAATTACCTTTTGTATCCACTTTATATCTCATGTTTAACTACCTTCTGTATCCGCTTTATATCTCATGTCTAATTACCTTTTGTATCCACTTTATATCTCATGTCTAATTACCTTCTGTATCCACTGTATATCTCATGTCTAATTACCTTTTGTATCCACTTTATATCTGTCTAATTACCGTTTGTATCCACTTTATATCTCATGTCTAATTACCTTTTGTATCCACTTTATATCTCGTCTAATTACCTTTTGTATCTACTTTATATCTCATGTCTAATTACCTTCTGTATCCACTTTATATCTCATGTCTAATTATCTTCTGCATCCACTTTATATCTGATGTCTAATTACCTTTTGTATCCACTTTATATCTCATGTTTAATTACCTTCTGTATCCGCTTTATATCTTATGTTTAATTACCTTTTGTATCCACTTTATATCTCATGTTTAATTACCTTCTGTATCCGCTTTATATCTTATGTCTAATTACCTTTTGTATCCACTTTATATCTCATATTTAATTACCTTTTGTATCCACTTTATATATCACGTTTAATTACCTTCTGTGTCCGCTTTATATCTTATGTCTAATTACCTTTTGTATCTACTTGATATCTTATGTCTAATTACCTTCTGTATCTACTTTATATATCATGTTTAATTACCTTCTGTATCCGCTTTATATCTTATGACTAATTACCTTCTTTATCCGCTTTATATCTCTTGTCTAATTACCTTTTGTATCCACTTGATATCTTATGTCTAATTACCTTCTGTATCCACTTTATATATCATGTTTAATTACCTTCTGTATCCGCTTTATATCTTATGACTAATTACCTTCTTTATCCGATTTATATCTTATGTCTAATTACCTTCTGTATCCCCTTTATATCTTATGTCTAATTACCTTCTGTATCCCCTTTATATCTTATGTCTAATTACCTTCTTGTTACGCACAAATAATTACTTTTTTCAAAGCCTTTGTATGATCATTTTTCGTATGTATGATCATTTTTTGACTGAAGTGTGTATTGTTTTTTACAGTCAAAGGGACATAATCCGAGTTATCGAGACTACAATTTTTTAGGAGTTTGCCTTCTCTTGTATAGAGACACGTTCGTTCTATAATTTCTTGAACGAAGCGTGACCACATCTCCTTATTTGGTAGTATCAGTCAACTGTTGTAGATGCCTGAAACCTTTCTTAACGCTTCTTTTCATGACCATAAAAGGCGCGACTGTGTAAGACTTTTATCTCGAATGTTCTTAGAATCGTCTTATTGTGAACGGCGACTCAGAGATTGTCGTTCTGCGCATGTCTCGACCTGGTTTTCGTTTGTTGTTCCGGCCAGCTCGGGGAGTTTAGAAATGGTCTAAGTCGCGAGCAGACGCGACCTGCGTCTTGTGATTTTCTGAGGGAAATACATTGTCTTTGTGAGTTAGTTAGCTAACTAGACTATTTCCCAGTATTATTCAAGCCTGCCTGGAGGCATATGTTCATGGTTGATTTTCCGAAATAAGGTAATTCCTCTTGTATCGAACTTTATGCTATCATCTAGAGGTTCGTCATTTTGTCGCCTTTTTGCTCGCCTGTGTGATTCAAAATGGAGAGGTACTTTGACTAGGATTAAGTCACCGGTATCTTTATACCTGAACTAGTTATATATATATGGGTCGCTCTAGACCAACAAGACTATTGTCTGTGTTCCAGGATTCGTTATATCAGAGATCACGTCCAAGTCAGATGGTTAGACTTAGAAACATTATAAAGGTCGAGCTGACCTGTAATCCATGTATGCTATTCACGTGCAGACAGTAAACGGACTGATTGTATACATCTGATCTGCTAGCATCAGAAAGGGAATATTTATTATTGTCTATGAACAGTGATGATCTGCAGCTGACACTGTTGCAGAATTTATATATATATATATATTATTTATACAGCTTCACGAACTAGAACTCTATGATTTTGAATGCTGAACTCGTTGAACTATGTTGATGATATAAATATCATGACTGTTTTGTGGCGTGCAATAAATGGAAAAAAATTATACAGCGAAGTTACCATTTCTATGACTCTACACATCATGTTGCCTGTGTTATACCCTGTGAACTGTTTTACTACCACATACACAGCAACATCCTAAAATCAGAGAAGACACCTACATCTTGCACTTTAATACCAGGTGTCGATAGGGGTGGCAAGTGGTCGTCAATCTTATACGGAGCTAACGTACCTGGCATTGTGGCGCACCATTATCATTTAGCCCTAATCCACCCTTATCATTTTTGGTGGCCATATGTTGGTTTACTCTGATACCAGCTATCAAGGGGGTCAACAAACCCAGACATCATCAGCAGACTACAAGACAACGTTGCAGTTTCTATTCATCACCTTCGATGAAATTTTGTTGAAAGACGCGGCATTACTGACAGTTGTTGATATTTTGAAACTACCCGGCGCTGCTCGGCAGTATTGAAGTTTGTCTGCAACTAGAAGGACAAGTACCGAACGAATGGATTTCCTGATCTGTTAAGAAGAAGGACAAGTGCCGTAACAACTGTTCCGGTCTCAGAAGTCAATTTGTAGAATTCAGAAGGTCAAGTTCAGAAGCTGTTTCCTGTCAGAAGCTCATTTCCCTCGTCATGGCTGTCTATGGGAGCAGATGTTAATCAACGTTGGATCTTTATCCTCAGAATGCTGACGACATCCTGTTCTGCACCGTGCTGACGGTTGGGACATATAGAAGTTAAGTGGCCTGTTTTGTTTGTGAACTGTGCCCTTATGTTCTAGCTGAGCCTTCTAAATTCTTTCACACTTTTTTGCTGTTTGTTATATGTTATATGTTATTTGTATTTGTATATTTATATGTTTATATTCAGCGGGTTTTCTCGGTTGGGCGGTGTCTTTCAGTAGAAGATACCACGTCACAGAGGTTCTACTGTTAGCGTTTTCGTTAGGGACTGTGCGAATTTCCTACTGTGAAATTTGCTAGTGTCATGAAATATTCTAATCCACATATATAAATTATTAGGTAAATATGAAGCCTAACAAATAAAATTAATAAAGAGAAGAGCAATGGTAAAATGACAGTGCTGTCACAAAGAATGTACTCGAAATCCCCCTTGTTTTCTGCTTCGTCTGCAAATTGTAACGCTTTCACGTTGATATAAAAGCTTACTGTATTATTACCCGCCTTCTTCAATGAAACGTGTGCTGCATTTCTAAGAAAAACATTGAGACGTACTGCGTAATGACCTAAATTAATCCTAACATTAATTATACTGCGTTACCAAAACGAACGAACAGATGGACAAAAGGATAAAAAGAGAAGGGAGAGGCAGAAAGCCGAACACTAAACACGCTTCGCGCGATACACAAATGCTACCATCACGCGTGTAAGTCTACATGCACTAATTTTTTTTCAGACGGACAGTGATAAAATACACTACCCTTTCCCAGAGTTAGGTTTATAAATCATAACAAACTCTTATTAGAAAAGATAACATTAGATGGGTTTACGTTTGAACACATAACAGTACCCAGACAGCACATCTTCGAAACAGGAGGTAGAAGAAATTGCATATTTTGAACGCAGCCACGTAGCTCCTTTAAATTAGTATTTTTGGGTTCCTTAGGGCTTGCTGACAAATAATATGTAAAACGTTACGCAAATAGTCCAGGAATTAATAAATTATACCCAAAATAAAATATTGGGGGTGCCTGACAGCATAAAATCATTTCTGCTCATAAAATTTTTTTTTAACGTGTTTGAAAAAAATTTACGTTACAGAAATAGCCTACCATGTAAACTCCAAATTGATTGGAGCGCAACAAATGAAAGCCTAACCACGATTGGTCGGGCTATAAATACTATCTTGGTTGTTAGGGGAGACGGGAAAAGATAACATTTTTTCAAACACTTGTCGAAACGTGGCTCATTGGCCAGTCTCGCTGATATACACACTTGGGAGCGTTAGTTCGAGACCACTTGTTCAAATAAGCTTGATAAAGCACAGTGCGTTGAAGCCAGCTCATATTTTTGCTAAATAAAAGCCTGGAACATAAGCAGATTGGAATTTGTGCCAGTATTTGTGCCAGAATTCATTGCTAGTCAACGTATCTGTGTTTATTTCCATGAATTGTGGTAAGCTTGAACCATTCAGTATCTTTTAATGAAAATTGAATGTGAATTGTTAATTTATGCCTGTATATATCTGTGTAGTTCAGTGGCAAACGTGAGGTAAAGCCTATAATGCTCCAGCCTGAACAGAGGGTGTCGGAGAGAAGTAAAACGGCATGGAATGGCCAACAGTACACTGACACCTGGATGATTGACTAGAAAGAAATAATGCTGGAAGTGCAGAGGCGTAGTAACCATTAAGAAGGGTAATACTGGAATAAAGTATTTCAAATGAAGCTGACAGTTGGCCTAACGCTCTGAACGCAATGTTTGTGCTGTATTGTGATCAGTGTAAAAGAGAATATAAATTAGTTATGAAGTAGAAGGTACATCCTTCTTGATTTCAGGGACAGTGGTCTTGATGGTACTGAGCAGCACCTGGTCAGAGCTTTGCTGAATCCAGAGTCGGACAGCATACTCCTTGGTCTTTTTAGCTATCAGTGAGGTGTCTCCAGAGCCCAGAGGAGAATTCGAGCAGAGGAGTCCTTTCCTGCCGCCATCACGCAAGATAAGCAGAGTTGGCCAGCTGAGCTCAACATTATGTCCCCTCATCTTGAAATGACTTTATAAAAATAACATTCAGAGGGGAATTTACTTGTCTTAAAATCAGGAACTGTGAACATCTCCAATACTAGTCCCTAAAGACAAACTATTGAAGTCATGATGACAAATACCAACAGAGCTTGAACAAAACAAAACCAGTATTACCTCATTTTACTACTACACAACTGACACACATAGAACATTTGTAATAATATATGTCACTACAATATTCATATTAAATACATTCTGTACATAACTTGTAATTTAAATTGATTGTGATTCCTGGTTCCCTTGTAGTTGAATCAGGACACATATTCATTCATGCCAGTAATGAATACATATTGTTATTTGAAAAGTTATCAGTGACTTCTTTAAGATATTCTCATAGAGTGTTATATGTATGTGAGTGTCACAGTGTTGTCAAGAGTAGTGGATTAAATTAAATTGTTTATCTGTCTGTTGTTGTGACTTACACTTCATCATACACATACCCTAGACACATAACGTAGCATCACACTATTCCAGAATAATTCTGACTGAGATATATAGATATGTGGTAGCAAGTAAGGTTATCTATAATACACTACTCTTAATAGATATAGATACCTTCACAGCTGATCTCAGTCAGTACACTAAGTCCCCTATAAATATTTATAACATCCCACTTCACCACATATATTGGGGTCTCGCTCTTGGGATTTTGAATCTTTAACTATTAAAAATATTGGGGGTAATTCACTTCAGGGAATATAAGAATTAAAAGGTATCCTTGGGTGGAATTAAATAAGGTTGAGCTCACGGTGCCTGTGTTGTCCATTAGAGATTGAATTGTTGGTTAGACATTGTATAAATTTACCTGATAGACAATGGCGGACCTGGCCAAATTTCGATCTGCTGCGGTTCAGACTGCAAAAGAGTTAGGATTAGATGGGCAAGTTATGGTTGCCTATGTCACTACGGAATGTGACAAATTTATTGAACGCGAAGAAAGAAGATTAGAAAAAGAGGCCGAAAGAAAGTTAGAGGCTGAGACTAAGAGGTTGCAAGCTGAGGCTGAGACTAAGAGGTTGCAGATTGAGGCTGAGGCTAAGAAATTGGAAGCAGAAAGAGAGACAAAAGATTAGCTGCAGAAAGGGAAGAGAAGAAATTAGCTGCAGAAAGGGAAGAGAAGAAATTAGCTGCAGAAAGGGAAGAGAAGAGATTAGCTGCAGAGAGGGAAGCAGAAAAGGAGGAGAAAAGATTACAAAGGGAACATGAGTTACGACTAAGGGAGTTTGAGTTTCAAGGCCATGCTCCTGAAAATGGTGCCAGTCCCTTTGCCTCTGATGCTACGGTTACTCAAGGAGCCTCAACCTCAGCTATGAATTTTCATTTAGATCATTTTGTTGAGAAAGACGATGATATTGAGAGCTATATAAATAGGTATGAACTATTAGCTACCACGTATGGGTTAGAGAGAGAAAGGTGGAGCTTAAAGTTATCTCAGGGACTTCGTGGGGCAGCTTATGAAGTTTTTGCAAAAATGAGCAGAGGTGATCAGGAAAATTATGACATGCTAAAGCAGGCTCTTTTGTTAAGGTATGAAAAGAATGCAGAATTTTATAGGAAAAAATTTAGGAATGCTAAACTACTGTCAGGTGAAACCTATCACCAGTTCTCTGCACGAATAGAGACATACTTGGAGAAATGGACTTCTCTGGGGAAAACCCAAGATCTTAAGGAAATGGTCCTTATAGAGCAACTAAGAGAGTCCATGGCTCCAGACCTGAGAAAGTTTCTCATGGAACAAGGTGCAGAGAGGCTGGGTGAGTTGCTAAATGTTGCTGAAAGGTATCAAGCAGCTCAAGCAGAGGTAACAGGTAATAAAAAGAAACAGGTGGATAACTTTAGGGCACCACAGAACTTTAATAAATTTGATCCTAGGGATCAAAATAAAGGTAAGCACCAATTTGATAGGCCACGGTATGAAAATAAAAATAAATTCCCACAATTCGATGAAAGGAAATATGATGAAAGAAAATCTTTCAACCAAGGAAAAAGGTGGTGTAAGAATTGTCAGATGGACAATCATGACACTGACCGTTGCAGAAGGAAACCTGTGTATATGGCAACCCTTCAGGTCAGGTCGACCTCAAGACAGGAGGAGGATATTATGTTAGATACCACTCCAGAAGAGATGAGGAAGGCACAGGCTGGGGATAAAACACTCAAGCCTTGTTTCAGAAAATTGTCAACTTGTCATACAACTCCAGGCAAGGGAGATTTTTACATGAAAAACAAGTTGATGTATAGGAAGACTGGAGCTAGATCCAATGGTCACGGACAGCTGGTTCTTCCAAAAAGATATAGGACAGACTTAATAAGGAGCCTACATGTGAAACCAGATGGGGACCATGAGAAGATAGGTACCATCATTCAAAAGGTGGCTCACAATTATTATTGGCCCAAAGCAAGATGGGACATTGAGAATTTTGTAGAAAGGTGTAGCATAGCACATGAGGGAACACCCACAAGTGGGAACATGGATCAGGACCTGGACACGCCACGGGGCAAAATTAGGCCTGATAATAAAAAGAAAAATAGATTTGATAAAGTGGACCAAATGGAATGGGAAGCCCCTTTTCACGGACAAGCTTCACTTAACTGTTTTACAATGGCCACTATGCGGAGAGTGCAAAAAGATGTCTTACCCCAGGATAAGCCGAAAATCCCTCAATCGGACTTAAACAAACTGGAGGAAGAGGATGTAGAGAGGAAATCTCTCATCAAGAATTTTAAGTGGGGAGAAAGCCCCAAAAGAAAAATTGGTAGCGGTCGTTTTGTGAATGATAATTCTGGGAGGAAAAATCATCACTATAAAGCTTCGAGTGGAAGAGACCATACCGGTGCATGGACAAATAGGTCCACACAATTAAAGGTCCATATGTAGCTTTGTTAAGAACGTGGACTGATGAAAAGGCAGAGGAAAACATTACATCTTCATACCAATATGTGAATGAGCTGACCACTCGGTTAAAAACTGGCTGGAAACTTGCCAATGAAAATTTGAAACAAGCCAGGAAGAAACATGCTGCCTATTATAACAGGAAGGCGAAAGACAGAAATTTGGCTGTGGGAGAGAAAGTACTGCTTCTTTTGCCGGGAGTCAGAATAAGTTACAAATTGGATGGCAGGGTCCATATACAGTTCTAGAGAAGGTGTCTAGAACAAATTATAAGATAGATAAGAAGGGGAAAGAAAAAATCTATCATGTGAATCTCCTGAAGAAATATTTGGAAAGAGAACATCAGGAAGAGACACACTTGTTGACCTTGTCCATCGCCATGGAGATGAAAAAGGAACCACTTTCATCATTTGAATATCCATTACACCCCTGTGAGACAGCAGCACAGGTGAAAATCAGTACACATTTAACGAAAACTCAGAAAGAGAGAGTGCAACAGGTTCTAAATAATCATGCAGAGGTGTTAACAGACCGACCAGGGCATACAAACCTATTGGAATATGATATGAAACTAATAGACTCCACACCTGTCTGTATGAAACCATATTCGATTCCGTTTGCTAAGGAAAAAGCTTTGAAGGAAGAGATAGACTATCTATTGAAGGAAGGAATTATTTCGCACAGTGAGTCTTCGTATAGTTCCGGTGTTGTACTCTTAAGGAAGCCCTCTGGAGAACATAGACTCTGTATAGATTACAGGAGACTGAATGCTATTACAGAAGGACAGGTGGATCCATTGCCGGATACAAATCAGCTGTTTGCCAGACTAAATAAAGCTAAATATTTCTCAAAAGTGGATCTGAGTAAAGGATACTATCAGATTCCAGTAAAGCCTGAGGTTAGACCATACCTAGCTTTTAGTACCTCAGAAGGACACTATGAGTTTAATAGATTGCCATTTGGATTGAAGAATGCGCCTAGTGTCTTCTCTAGAATGATGAGAAAATTATTGGATCCTCTGAATAATCCCTGTATAACAAATTTTATGGATGATATCCTTATAGCAACAGAAACATTTGAGGAACACATTGACTCTCTGAACATGCTGTTTGATCGACTTAGGGAGGCAAATTTAACAGCCCGACCAACCAAATGTTGCGTTGGATGTAAAGAATTGGAATTTTTGGGACACACAGTTTATCAGGGAAACATGACCCCTGACCCAAAGAATTTAGAGAAACTACAGAAAGCCCCGAGACCACAAACCAAGAAGGACGTGAGATCCTTTGTCTCATTATGTGGTTTCTACCAGAAGTATATCAAAAACTTTAATTCCATATGTGCACCGTTAACTGAATTGACACGTAAAGGACATCCAGATCGCATTACATGGACACCACAATGTGAAATGACTTACCAAGAATTGAAGGAAAAGCTCACAAGTAAACCCATTTTGAAATTACCTGACTTAAGTCAAGAATTCATAGTAAGGACGGATGCAAGTAATATTGGGTTAGGTGCAACTCTACTACAGAAATCAGATGCATTGGATGGGGAATTAAGCCCAGTGGCATATGCTAGCAGAAAGTTGAATAAAGCTGAAATCAACTACTCAACTAGCGAAAAAGAATGTCTTGCAGTAATATGGGCAATAAAGAAATTCAATATTTATCTATATGGGAAGGCATTTAAGTTGCAAACAGACCACAAACCTTTATCGTTTTTAGCACAGGCTAAGCATGAGAACTCTAGGTTACTCCGATGGTCTTTGCTTCTGGCTCCATATAATTTTAGCATTGAGTATATATCTGGACAAACCAATTTGGGAGCGGATTTTTTAAGCCGCCATCCGTGTGATGAGAATCACCGTAAACCCCAGAAATAATAATAAATTTCTCTATGTGTATATAGAATAAAGGACTGACATATAATGTCTGTTTTAAGAGGGGAGGTGTCATGAAATATTCTAATCCACATATATAAATTATTAGGTAAATATGAAGCCTAACAAATAAAATTAATAAAGAGAAGAGCAATGGTAAAATGACAGTGCTGTCACAAAGAATGTACTCGAAATCCCCCTTGTTTTCTGCTTCGTCTGCAAATTGTAACGCTTTCACGTTGATATAACAGCTTACTGTATTATTACCCGCCTTCTTCAATGAAACGTGTGCTGCATTTCTAAGAAAAACATTGAGACGTACTGCGTAATGACCTAAATTAATCCTAACATTAATTATACTGCGTTACCAAAACGAACGAACAGATGGACTAAAGGGATAAAAAGAGAGGGAGAGGCAGAAAGCCGAACACTAAACCCGCTTCGCGCGATACACAATTACTACCATCACGCGTGTAAGTCTACATGCACTAATTTTTTTTCAGACGGACAGTGATAAAATACACTACCCTTTCCCAGAGTTAGGTTTATAAATCATAAAAAACTCTTATTAGAAAAGATAACATTAGATGGGTTTACGTTTGAAAACATAACAGTACCCAGACAGCACATCTTCGAAACAGGAGGTAGAAGAAATTGCATATTTTGAACGCAGCCACGTAGCTCCTTTAAATTTGTATTTTTGGGTTCCTTAGGGCTTGCTGACAAATAATATGTAAAACGTTACGCAAATAGTCCAGGAATTAATAAATTATACCCAAAATAAAATATTGGGGGTGCCTGACAGCATAAAATCATTTCTGCTCATAAAATTTTTTTTTAACGTGTTTGAAAAAAATTTACGTTACAGAAATAGCCTACCATGTAAACTCCAAATTGATTGGAGCGCAACAAATGAAAGCCTAACCACGATTGGTCGGGCTATAAATACTATCTTGGTTGTTAGGGGAGACGGGAAAAGGTAACATTTTTTCAAACACTTGTCGAAACGGGGCTCATTGGTCAGACTCGCTGATATACACACTTGGGAGCGTTAGTTCGAGACCACTTGTTTAAATAAGCTTGATAAAGCATCAGTGCGTTGAAGCCAGCTATATTTTTGCTAAATAAAAGCCTGGAACATAAGCAGATGGAATTTGTGTCAGTTTGTGCCAGAATTCATTGCTAATCAACGTATCTGTGTTTATTCGTATGAATTGTGGTAAGCTTGAACCATTCAATATCTTTTAATGAAAATTGAATGTGAATTGTTGATTTATGCCTGTATATATATGTGTAGTTCAGTGGCAAACGTGAGGTAAAGCCTATAATGCTCCAGCCTGAACAGAGGGTGTCGGAGAGAAGTAAAACGGCATGGAATGGCCAAACAGTACACTGACACCTGGATGATTGACTAGAAAGAAATAATGCTGGAAGTGCAGAGGCGTAGTAACCATTAAGAAGGGTAATACTGGAATAAAGTATTTCAAATGAAGCTGACAGTTGGCCTAACGCTCTGAACGCAATGTTTGTGCTGTATTGTGATCAGTGTAAAAGAGAATATAAATTAGTTATGAAGTAGAAGGTACATCCTTCTTGATTTCAGGGACAGTGGTCTTGATGGTACTGAGCAGCACCTGGTCAGAGCTTTGCTGAATCCAGAGTCGGACAGCATACTCCTTGGTCTTTTAGCTATCAGTGAGGTGTCTCCAGAGCCCAGAGGAGAATTCGAGCAGAGGAGTCCTTTCCTGCCGCCATCACGCCAGATAAGCTAACTTGGCCAGCTGAGCTCAACATTATGTCCCCTCTTATTGAAATGACTTTATAAAAATAACATTAAGAGGCGAATTTACTTGTCTTAAAATCAGGAACTGTGAACATCTCCAATACTAGTCCCTAAAGACAAACTATTGAAGTCATGATGACAAATACCAACAGAGCTTGAACAAAACAAAACCAGTATTACCTCATTTTACTACTACACAACTGACACACATAGAACATTTGTAATAATATATGTCACTACAATATTCATATTAAATACATTCTGTACATAACTTGTAATTTAAATTGATTGTGATTCCTGGTTCCCTTGTAGTTGAATCAGGACACATATTCATTCATGCCAGTAATGAATACATATTGTTATTTGAAAGTTATCAGTGACTTCTTTAAGATATTTCATAGAGTGTTATATGTATGTGAGTGTCACAGTGTTGTCAAGAGTAGTGGATTAAATTAAATTGTTTATCTGTCTGTTGTTGTGACTTACACTTCATCATACACATACCCTAGACACATAACGTAGCATCACACTATTCCAGAATAATTCTGACTGAGATATATAGATATGTGGTAGCAAGTAAGGTTATCTATAATACACTACTTTTAATAGATATAGATACCTTCACAGCTGATCTCAGTCAGTACACTAAGTCCCCTATAAATATTTATAACATCCCACTTCACCACAGCTAGCGACAATCGTTGCTATATCTGTTTAGTTGTGACGAGTTGTGCTTTATTTTTGTTTCTTATATTTTTTTTTTCTTTTTCTTTTCTCTCTTTCTTTGTGTTTTTTAGTTTCGATTTCGATTGTTTGTATTTGTAGGTCTCCCCTATCTATTATTCAGTTCTTTAAGTATATTTTTGTGTATACACTGTAGCGTCATTTGTTTGTCATATCTTCGCATTTTGTCATCACATTTCTTTTTAGTTTCGCTGTTTATTTATTTGACTTATGCGAATGTTTTCATATTGTTTGATCTTTGTTATTGTTTACATTGACTCTGATCTTTGTTGTTGTTTACATTGACTTTGATCTTTGTTGTTGTTTACATTTGACTTTGATCTTTATTATTGTTTACATTGTTGGTGACCTTTGTTATTGTTTACATTGTCTTGTTATTGTTTGCATAGTTCTTGCATAGTTAGCTTTCACTATTGTTACATATATGCTCATGCACTATTGATCTATAGTGCACTTATCAGAACTAACTGGTGGTTTTTTGCTTATGCACTATTGTAGTGCAGTTATGATAAATAACTGATGGTTATGCACTGATTTGTGTAGTGCACTGATAATTAAGAGGTGACTTGTGATATTATTATACATTTGATAATACAAGTTGGTGTCAAGTCTTGTTGCCCACAGAGATTGGAGTAAACATATTGATTACACAAGCACTTTATTAAGTCTTGTTGCTATTAAGATTGAAATAAGATAATTAATTATTTCAGGTTCTGTACTCACATTTTAGACATTGTCGTGGAATATTCTAATCCACATATATAAATTATCTAGTAAATATAAAGCCTAATAAATACATATAATAAATAAAGGAAGAAGAATGGTAAAGAACAGTGCTGTCACAATGACAGTACTCGAAATCCCCTTTGTTTTATGCTTCGTCTGCAAATTGTAACGTTTCCACGTTAAATATAGGCCTTCTGCAACATACACGCGTTTCCCAAACACACAATAAAATGTGCTGCCTTTCTAAGAAAAACCTTGAAATATGCAAGTTGACCTAAATTTTAAATTCCATTCATGTCTTTTTCTACACTGCGTTACCAAAACGAACGAACAGATGGACAAAAGGATAAAGAGAGAGGGAGGGCTGAAAATCAGGAACGCATGCAACACGCGTCGCGCGATACACAAATGCTACCATCACGCGTGTAAGACTACATGCACTAATTTTTTTTTCAGACGGACAGTGATAAAATACACTACCCTTCCCAGACAGCACATCTTCGAAACAGGAGGTAGAAATTGCATATTTTGAACGCAGCCACGTAGCTCTTTTCAATTTGGATATTTGGGTTCCTTAGGGTTTGCTGACAAAGAATATGTAAAACGTTACGCAAATAGTCTAGGAATTAACAAGTTATAACCAAAATAAAATATTGGGGATGCCTGACAGCATGAAATCATTTCTGCTCATAAAATTTTTTTTTATAACATGTTTGAAAAAAACCTTGCGTTACAGAAATAGCCTACCATGTAAACTCCAAATTGATTGGAGCGCAACAAATGAAAGACGAACCACGATTGGTCGGACTATAAATACTATCTTGGTTGTTAGGGAGACGTAGAAAGGTAACATTTTTTCAAACACTTGTCGAAACGTGGCCTCATTGGCTAGACTCGCTGATATACTCACTTAGGAGCGTTAGTTCGAGACCACTAGTGCAAATAATCTTGATAAAGCAACAGTGCGTTGAAGCCAGCTCATGGTTGTGTTAAATAAAAGCCTGGAACATAAGCAGATGGGAATTTGTGCCAGTAATTGTGCCAGAATTCATTGCTAATCAACGTATCTGTGTTTATTTCCATGAAATTGTGGGACCGTGGTCTTGATGGTACTGAGCAGCACCTGGTCAGAGCTTTGCTGAATCCAGAGTCGGACAGCATACTCCTTGGTCCATTTAGCTATCAGTGAGGTGTCTCCATAGCCCAGAGGAGAATTCGAGCAGAGGAGTCCTTTCCTGCCGCCATCACTCAAGATAAGCTGACTTGGCCAGCTGAGCTCAACATTATGTCCCCACATCTTGAAATGACTTTGTAAAAATCACCTTAAGAGGGGAATTTAATTGTCTTAATATCAGGAACTGAGAACATCTCCAATACTAGTCCCAAAAGACAAACTATTGAAGTCATGATGACAAATACCAACAGAGCTTGAACAAAACAAAACCAGTAGTACCTCATATGACCACTACACAACTGACACACATAGGATATTTTTAATAATATATGTCACTACAATATTCATATTGATAAAGTCTGTACATATACTTGTAATTAAAATTGATTGTGATTCCTGGTTCCTTTGTATTTGAATCAGGACACATATACCTTTATGATAACCATGAATACATATTGTTATTTGAAAAGTTATCAGTGACTCCTTAAGATATTCTCATAGAGTGTTATATGTATGTGAGTGTCACAGTGTTGTCAAGAGTAGTGGATTAAATTAAATTGTTTATCTGTCTGTTGTTGTGACTTACACTTCATCATACACATACCCTAGACACATAACGTAGTCATCACACTATTCCAGAATAATTCTGACTGAGATATATAGATATGTGGTAGCAAGTAAGGTTATCTATAATACACTACTCTTAATAGATATAGATACCTTCACAGCTGATCTCAGTCAGTACACTAAGTCCCATATAAATATTTATAACATCCCACTTCACCACATATATTGGGGTCTCGCTCTTGGGATTTTGAATCTTTCCCTATTAAAAATATTGGGGGTAATTCACTTCAGGGAATATAAGAATTAAAAGGTATCCTTGGGTGGAATTAAATAAGGTTGAGCTCACGGTGCCTGTGTTGTCCATTAGATATATTTAGAGATTAAATTGTTGGTTAGACATTGTAGAAATTTACCTGATAGACAATGGCGGACCTGGCCAAGTTTCGATCTGCTGCTGTACAGACTGCAAAAGAGTTAGGATTAGATGGGCAAGTTATGGTTGCCTATGTCACTACGGAATGTGACAAATTTATTGAACGCGAAGAAAGAAGATTAGAAAAAGAGGCCGAAAGAAAGTTAGAGGCTGAGACTAAGAGGTTGCAAGCTGAGGCTGAGACTAAGAGGTTGCAGATTGAGGCTGACAAAGAGGCTAAGAAATTGGAAGCAGAAAGAGAAGACAAAAGATTAGCTGCAGAAAGAGAAGCCGAGGAAAGAAGACAGGCTGCAGAAAGAGAAGAGAAGAGATTAGCTGCAGAAAGGGAAGCAGAAAAGGAGGAGAAAAGATTACAAAGGGAACATGAATTACGACTAAGGAGTTTGAGTTTCAGGGCCATGCTCCTGAAAATGGTGCCAGTCCCTTTGCCTCTGATGCTACGGTTACTCAGGGAGCCTCAACCTCAGCTATGAACTTTCATTTAGATCATTTTGTTGAGAAAGACGATGATATTGAGAGCTATATAAATAGGTATGAGCTATTAGCTACCACGTATGGGTTAGAGAGAGAAAGGTGGAGCTTAAAGTTATCTCAGGGACTTCGTGGGGCAGCTTATGAAGTTTTTGCAAAAATGAGCAGAGGTGATCAGGAAAATTATGACATGCTAAAGCAGGCTCTTTTGTTAAGGTATGAAAAGAATGCAGAATTTTATAGGAAAAAATTTAGGAATGCTAAACTACTGTCAGGTGAAACCTATCACCAGTTCTCTGCACGAATAGAGACATACTTGGAGAAATGGACTTCTCTGGGGAAAACCCAAGATCTTAAGGAAATGGTCCTTATAGAGCAATTAAGAGAGTCCATGGCTCCAGACCTGAGAAAGTTTCTCATGGAACAAGGTGCAGAGAGGCTGGATGAGTTGCTAAATGTTGCTGAAAGGTATCAAGCAGCTCAAGCAGAGGTAACAGGTAATAAAAAGAAACAAGTGGATAACTTTAGGGCACCACAGAACTTTAATAAAATTTGATCCTTAGGATCAAAATAAAGGTAAGCACCAATTTGATAGGCCACGGTATGAAAATAAAAATAAATTCCCACAATTCGATGAAAGGAAATATGATGAAAGAAAATCTTTCAACCAAGGAAAAAGGTGGTGTAAGAATTGTCAGATGGACAATCATGACACTGACCGTTGCAGAAGGAAACCTGTGTATATGGCAACCCTTCAGGTCAGGTCGACCTCAAGACAGGAGGAGGATATTATGTTAGATACCACTCCAGAAGAGATGAGGAAGGCACAGGCTGGGGATAAAACACTCAAGCCTTGTTTCAGAAAATTGTCAACTTGTCATACAACTCCAGGCAAGGGAGATTTTTACATGAAAAACAAGTTGATGTATAGGAAGACTGGAGCTAGATCCAAAGGTCACGGACAGCTGGTTCTTCCAAAAAGATATAGGGCAGACTTAATAAGGAGCCTACATGTGAAACCAGATGGGGACCATGAGAAAATAGGTACCATCATTCAAAAGGTGGCTCACAATTATTATTGGCCCAAAGCAAGATGGGACATTGAGAACTTTGTAGAAAGGTGTAGCATAGCACATGAGGGAACACCCACAAGTGGGAACATGGATCAGGACCTGGACACGCCACGGGGCAAAATTAGGCCTGATAATAAAAAGAAAAATAAATTTGATAAAGTGGACCAAATGGAATGGGAAGCCCCTTTTCACGGACAAGCTTCACTTAACTGTTTTACAATGGCCACTATGCGGAGAGTGCAGAAAGATGTCTTACCCCAGGATAAGCCGAAAATCCCTCAATCGGACTTAAACAAACTGGAGGAAGAGGATGTAGAGAGGAAATCTCTCATCAAGAATTTTAAGTGGGGAGAAAGCCCCAAAAGAAAAATTGGTAGCGGTCGTTTTGTGAATGATAATTCTGGGAGGAAAAATCATCACTATAAAGCTTCGAGTGGAAGAGACCATACCGGTGCATGGACAAATAGGTCCACACAATTAAAGGTCCATATGTAGCTATGTTAAGAACGTGGACTGATGAAAAGGCAGAGGAAAACATTACATCTTCATACCAATATGTGAATGAGCTGACTACTCGTTTAAAAACTGGCTGGAAACTTGCCAATGAAAATTTGAAACAAGCCAGGAAGAAACATGCTGCCTATTATAACAGGAAGGCGAAGGACAGAGATTTGGCTGTGGGAGAGAAGGTACTGCTTCTTTTGCCTGGGAGTCAGAATAAGTTACAAATTGGATGGCAGGGTCCATATACAGTTTTAGAGAAGGTATCTAGAACAAATTATAAGATAGATAAGAAGGGGAAAGAAAAAATCTATCATGTGAATCTCCTGAAGAAATATTTGGAAAGAGAACATCAGGAAGAGACACACTTGTTGACCTTGTCCATCGCCATGGAGATGAAAAAGGAACCACTTTCATCATTTGAATATCCATTACACCCCTGTGAGACAGCAGCACAGGTGAAAATCAGTACACATTTAACGAAAACTCAGAAAGAGAGAGTGCAACAGGTTCTAAATAATCATGCAGAGGTGTTAACAGACCGACCAGGGCATACAAACCTATTGGAATATGATATGAAACTAATAGACTCCACACCTGTCTGTATGAAACCATATTCGATTCCGTTTGCTAAGGAGAAAGCTTTGAAGGAAGAGATAGACTATCTGTTGAAGGAAGGAATTATTTCGCACAGTGAGTCTTCGTATAGTTCCGGTGTTGTACTCTTAAGGAAGCCCTCTGGAGAACATAGACTCTGTATAGATTACAGGAGACTGAATGCTATTACAGAAGGACAGGTGGATCCATTGCCGGATACAAATCAGCTGTTTGCCAGACTAAATAAAGCTAAATATTTCTCAAAAGTGGATCTGAGTAAAGGATACTATCAGATTCCAGTAAAGCCTGAGGTTAGACCATACCTAGCTTTTAGTACCTCAGAAGGACACTATGAGTTTAATAGATTGCCATTTGGATTGAAGAATGCGCCTAGTGTCTTCTCTAGAATGATGAGAAAATTATTGGATCCTCTGAATAATCCCTGTATAACAAATTTTATGGATGATATCCTTATAGCAACAGAAACATTTGAGGAACACATTGACTCTCTGAACATGCTGTTTAATCGACTTAGGGAGGCAAATTTAACAGCCCGACCAACCAAATGTTGCGTTGGATGTAAAGAATTGGAATTTTTGGGACACACAGTTTATCAGGGAAACATGACCCCTGACCCAAAGAATTTAGAGAAACTACAGAAAGCCCCGAGACCACAAACCAAGAAGGACGTGAGATCCTTTGTCTCATTATGTGGTTTCTACCAGAAGTATATCAAAAACTTTAATTCCATATGTGCACCGTTAACTGAATTGACACGTAAAGGACATCCAGATCGCATTACATGGACACCACAATGTGAAATGACTTACCAAGAATTGAAGGAAAAGCTCACAAGTAAACCCATTTTGAAATTACCTGACTTAAGTCAAGAATTCATAGTAAGGACGGATGCAAGTAATATTGGGTTAGGTGCAACTCTACTACAGAAATCAGATGCATTGGATGGGGAATTAAGCCCAGTGGCATATGCTAGCAGAAAGTTGAATAAAGCTGAAATCAACTACTCAACTAGCGAAAAAGAATGTCTTGCAGTAATATGGGCGATAAAGAAATTCAATATTTATCTATATGGGAAGGCATTTAAGTTGCAAACAGACCACAAACCTTTATCGTTTCTAGCACAGGCTAGGCATGAGAACTCCAGGTTACTCCGATGGTCTTTACTTTTGGCTCCATATAATTTTAGCATTGAGTATATATCTGGAAAAACCAATTTGGGAGCGGATTTTTTAAGCCGCCATCCGTGTGATGAGAATCACCGTAAACCCCAGAAATAATAATAAATTTCTCTATGTGAATATAGAATAAAGGACTGACATATAATGTCTGTTTTAAGAGGGGAGGTGTCGTGGAATATTCTAATCCACATATATAAATTATCTAGTAAATATAAAGCCTAATAAATACATATAATAAATAAAGGAAGAAGAATGGTAAAGAACAGTGCTGTCACAATGACAGTACTCGAAATCCCCTTTGTTTTATGCTTCGTCTGCAAATTGTAACGTTTCACGTTAAATATAGGCCTTCTGCAACATACACGCGTTTCCCAAACACACAATAAAATGTGCTGCCTTTCTAAGAAAAAAACCTTGAAATATGCAAGTTGACCTAAATTTTAAATTCCATTCATGTCTTTTTCTACACTGCGTTACCAAAACGAACGAACAGATGGACAAAAGGATAAAGAGAGAGGGAGGGCTGAAAATCAGGAACGCATGCAACACGCGTCGCGCGATACACAAATGCTACCATCACGCGTGTAAGACTACATGCACTAATTTTTTTTTCAGACGGACAGTGATAAAATACACTACCCTTCCCAGACAGCACATCTTCGAAACAGGAGGTAGAAATTGCATATTTTGAACGCAGCCACGTAGCTCTTTTAAATTTGGATATTTGGGTTCCTTAGGGTTTGCTGACAAAGAATATGTAAAACGTTACGCAAATAGTCTAGGAATTAACAAGTTATAACCAAATAAAATATTGGGGATGCCTGACAGCATGAAATCATTTCTGCTCATAAAATTTTTTTATAACGTGTTTGAAAAAACCTTGCGTTACAGAAATAGCCTACCATGTAAACTCCAAATTGATTGGAGCGCAACAAATGAAAGACGAACCACGATTGGTCGGACTATAAATACTATCTTGGTTGTTAGGGAGACGTAGAAAGGTAACATTTTTTCAAACACTTGTCGAAACGTGGCCTCATTGGCTAGACTCGCTGATATACTCACTTAGGAGCGTTAGTTCGAGACCACTAGTGCAAATAATCTTGATAAAGCAACAGTGCGTTGAAGCCAGCTCATGGTTGTGTTAAATAAAAGCCTGGAACATAAGCAGATGGGAATTTGTGCCAGTAATTGTGCCAGAATTCATTGCTAATCAACGTATCTGTGTTTATTTCCATGAAATTGTGGGACCGTGGTCTTGATGGTACTGAGCAGCACCTGGTCAGAGCTTTGCTGAATCCAGAGTCGGACAGCATACTCCTTGGTCCATTAGCTATCAGTGAGGTGTCTCCATAGCCCAGAGGAGAATTCGAGCAGAGGAGTCCTTTCCTGCCGCCATCACTCAAGATAAGCTGACTTGGCCAGCTGAGCTCAACATTATGTCCCCACATCTTGAAATGACTTTGTAAAAATCACCTTAAGAGGGGAATTTAATTGTCTTAATATCAGGAACTGAGAACATCTCCAATACTAGTCCCAAAAGACAAACTATTGAAGTCATGATGACAAATACCAACAGAGCTTGAACAAAACAAAACCAGTATTACCTCATATTACCACTACACAACTGACACACATAGGATATTTTAATAATATATGTCACTACAATATTCATATTGATAAAGTCTGTACATATACTTGTAATTAAAATTGATTGTGATTCCTGGTTCCTTTGTATTTGAATCAGGACACATATACCTTTATGATAACCATGAATACATATTGTTATTTGAAAAGTTATCAGTGACTCCTTAAGATATTCTCATAGAGTGTTATATGTATGTGAGTGTCACAGTGTTGTCAAGAGTAGTGGATTAAATTAAATTGTTTATCTGTCTGTTGTTGTGACTTACACTTCATCATACACATACCCTAGACACATAACGTAGTCATCACACTATTCCAGAATAATTCTGACTGAGATATATAGATATGTGGTAGCAAGTAAGGTTATCTATAATACACTACTCTTAATAGATATAGATACCTTCACAGCTGATCTCAGTCAGTACACTAAGTCCCATATAAATATTTATAACATACCACTTCACCACAGACATCATGTCTACATTTGAGTACTTTATTGAGCAGGGTAAAGCCCTTGGGAAGACAGGTGATAAATTAGAAGAATTTGCGACTGTTCAATATGCCAAGGCATTGAAGTCGGAGGAAAAGAAAATGAAAGAGCTAACTGAACAAAAGAGAATAGATGCTGAAAATTTAAAACTGCAGATGCAGGTAGATGAAAAGAGATTACAAATGGAAATGGAAAAACAAAAAAGAGAAGCAGAATCACAGGAGAAGAGACTTCAGGCTGAGGTTGAAAATAAGAGACTTGAAAAAGAAGCTGAAAATAAGAGACTTGAAAAAGAAGCTGAAAATAAGAGACTTGAAAAAGAAGCTGAAAATAAGAGACTTGAAAAAGAAGCTGAAAATAAGAGACTTGAAATAGAGGCTGAAAATAAAAGATTAGAAAAACAGGCTGAGGCTGAAGAAAGAAAGTTACAGGCTGAGGCTGAAGAAAGAAGGTTACAAAGAGAAGCTGATGAGAGAAAAGCAAAAATGGAGCATGAAGAAAAACTCTTAGCTTTGGAGTTAGAAAAGTTGAAGTTATCTAGTAATGCTAATGATGCTAATAAGGTATCATCTGCTAATAAGTCTAATGCTGTTGATTTCAAGCTTAATTTACCAGCATTCAATGCTTCAATTGATGATATAACATTTTATCTAGATAGATTTGAAAGTGCATGTAAGGTGCATAATATAGATAAAACATTATATGTTTATCATCTGTCCAAGATACTTAGAGGTGATGCTTTGACTTTGTTGGGTATGGTAGATGTGCCTGACAAAAACAACTATGAGGTTGTCAGGGCGGCATTGTTAAAGAAGTACCAACTTAACGAGGACGGATATCGTCTTAAATTTAAAAACATGTTACCAGAAACTGGAGTTGAATTCTCTGAATTCATCTCAGGCATCCGTCTTACTTTTTTACGATGGGTTGAGTTGTCTAAGACAGAAAGTACATTTGAGGCTCTTATGGACTTACTACTTAGAGACAAGGTTATGTCTTCTGTTAATGAAGCTTTTCTTTCTTTTCTTCATGAGCGTAAGCCTAAAAACATAAAAGAAATGGAAGAATACTGTAGCCAGTATGTTACTGCGCATCCTCACATAACCATTAGCAACTCTAAAGTAAAAGAAGGTCTGCCAGTTGCTTCGGCAGCACCTTATGGCCCAAATTTTATGCGTAAATTTCAGGGTAGCCAGCAAAATTTCAATAAAAAGAGTAACCGTAATTATGCCCAGAACCATAGTAATCAATTCCAGGGTGATTCTTCTTCCCAGAACTGGAGACATCCTAATACTACACGTTATTCTACTCCGGTTAACTTTAGAAATTTTCACAAAGGTAATCGGTATAGAGGAAAATATTTTTCTCAGAGACCTCAATACCAAGATAATAGAGGTTCTCAACAGCATAGAGATGGTAATGACAGTTATGGAAACTGGAACTCAAACCAGGATAAAAATTACAGTAGGGACTTTAATGATAATTGCAGAGGCAATAATGGTCGCGGTAGATCGCAACATAAGAGAAAAAGATATCAACAGACAAACTCTGTTCAACAAGAATCTCAGGGAGCAGATAAACAGGTTAATAATGATAAAGACCATAATGCTATCGGATGCTCATGTTTTGATTTTGGTAGAGCAAATAAATGTATCCAATGCAGTACTTTATTTGATCCGAAGACCGTTAGTACTTAAAGCTGTGGTCATCCTTTGCCCGCTCTTCCTGCTAATGTTGCTCATGATGGGAGAGGTTCTCTTATATTACATAAGGGGCTTGTAAATAGTAATCCAGTCTCAGTGTTGTTTGATTCTGGATGTACTACTGTCGGGGTAGGCAATCTCTTGTAGATCCATCCTGTGCTACAGGAAAGGTCATCAAATGTGTCACATTTGGTGGCACGTTGGAAAAGTATCCTACTGCTATAATACACATTGCTACTCCTTTCTTCACGGGAGAGGTCCACGCGTGTCTACTTCCAAACCCTATTGCGGACCTTATTATTGGTCGTATTCACGGAGTTAGGGAATGTACCCCACAGCAGATTGCTGTTTGGGAAGAGCAAAACATTGAAGCTACCAATGCGGTGGTCACAAGAGCACATGCTCTGGATCCACCTCAAACTTCATTAACTAATAATGATGAAGTAAATGACCAAGATAGTCACTTGACTATTACACGTGACTCATTTATCAAATTGCAAGAAGAAGATCCTTCTTTACAAAAATTCTTCATTCTAGCAAAAAAAGGTGATCCTAATCAAAATACTAATAGAAAATCTTGGATTTCTATGAAGAACGGCGTACTTGTACGTATGGTACAAGACTCGACTACGTCCACTCATTCACAAATTCTTGTGCCTAAGAGCATGAGATTGCAAATATTGCAACATGCTCATGACTCGCAATGTGCTGGACATATGGGTTTTTCCCGTACAAAGTCGAGGGTTCTTGCGGCTTTCTTTTGGCCATTTGTGAGCAAGGACATACGAATGTACTGTCGCTCTTGCAAAGTATGTCAGGAGGTCAAATCTAAAGGACCACGACATGCTGCGCCTATCCAGGCTGCTGACATTCCTATTCGCCCTTTTCAAAAAATGGCAATAGATATTATCGGTCCTTTTAGAATTAAGTCGGCTAGAGGACATCAATTTATCCTTACATGTGTCGATATGTGCACACGTTGGCCAGAGGCAATACCTCTCAAGAGCATCTCAACTGCTGATATCGCAGACGCTCTTTGGCTGATATTTTCTCGCTTGGGTTTTCCCGGAGAAATATTGTCAGACCATGGCACTCAACTTATATCAGACACTATGTCACAGGTAATGTCTATGCTACACATTAAAAGGTCTCTCAGCAGTATCTATCACCCAATGTCTAATGGGTTGGTCGAACGTTTAAATAGGACTCTGAAAACTTTACTTGGTAAAATAACTGAGGATCATCCTCAGGATTGGGACAGGGTCTTACCCGCGGCTCTCTTTGCGTATAGAGAGGTCCCCAATGAACATACGGGGTTTTCCCCTTTTGAACTTGTCTTTGGCGCGCAACCGCGCGGCCCTATGTCTTTACTTCACGATCTAATCACTGCCGATAATATTAGCGATGAGACTCAATCTTCTTATGAGTACGTCATTGCTCTTAGGCAAAAGATCATCGAGGCATGCAAACTAGCAACTTCGTCTTCCGAATTTGCTAAAGAAAAGGCAAGGCAGTTTGCAAATAAGAATAGATGTCTACGACAACTTTGTCCAGGTGACAAAGCTCTCGTTCTACTTCCTTCAAGGGAGAACAGACTTCTAATTGCATGGAAAGGTCCATATGCAATAGTCTCCAAAATTTCTGATGTCGACTATGTTGTCGATATTGATGGAAAGCATAAAACTTTCCACATAAATATGCTCACGGAATTTTATGAAAGACCTGACTATTTGCAGCCTATTTTCCAGGCAACGGACAATTCTCAAGTACCTCATGGTCAGTACTCATCTCTGTCAGTTATACAGGATGAGGAAACTACTTTTTCTGATGTCAATCTTCCTCTTTCTATGGTCCCACTTTATTCTACGGAATCTTGGAAAAACGTGACCGTTTCTCCAAATCTTTCCGCTGAGGAACATCGACAAGTTTCTTCGATGTTGCAAACATTTCAGGATGTTCTTACAGACATCCCGGGACACACACATGTCATTGAACATGACATTGTGCTAACTGATCATAATCCTATCAGAGTCAGACCTTATCCAATACCTATCCATTTCCAGTCTCAAGTCGAAAAAGAATTGGATGAAATGATACGTTTGGAAATCATTGAACCATCCACTTCAGCATACTCTTCGTCTATGGTTATTGTTCGAAAGAAGGATAATAACATTCGCATTTGCGTAGATTATCGCAAATTGAACCAAGTTACGAAGTTCGATGCTGAACCTATGCCTTCATTAGAAGAGCTACTCAATAAACTTTCTAATTCTAGATTCTTTACCAAACTAGATTTGTCTAAAGGTTATTGGCAAGTCCCGCTAACTGAACGTGCCAAACCTTTTACAGCTTTTTCTACACCTAGGGGTTTATTCCAATGGAATTTCATGCCTTTTGGTCTTATGAACGCCCCTGCTACATTCGTACGCATGATGCGGCGAATTCTCGCATATCATACAGATGTCATAGCATACCTAGATGATATCTGTCTATTCAGTGATTCCTGGGAAGATCACTATTTGGGTTTATACGAATTACTGTCTACTCTTCGCGAGTATAACTTGACTGCAAAACCCTCTAAAGCCTTTATAGGATTTAGTGAGATTTCTTTCCTAGGTCATCGTGTTGGTCATGGTCTTTTAAAGACAGAGGACCACAATGTTTCAAAAATACTTAACATTTCGGTCCCTAAGACGAAGAAACAAGTAAGGAGTCTATTAGGTTTGATCCAATTCTACGGACGATTCATTCCGAATCTGTCCTCCATTATGGCACCGCTTTCTACTTTATTGAAGAAAGGGTCGCCTAATCTGATCCGCTGGTCTAAAGAATGTCAATCCTCATTGGACCAGGTTAAAGCCCTATTTTCATCTCCACCTATTCTTAGGTTACCTACTATTGAGAAGACTTTTGTTCTTCGAAGTGACGCCTCGTCAACTGGGATTGGGGCAGCACTAATGCAGGAGTATTCTGATACTCTGCATCCGGTGATGTATATCTCTAGGAAATTAAATGCTGCAGAAAAGAATTACTCGGTTTTAGACCGTGAGTTATTGGCTATGGTATGGTCTATTCTGAAGTTACAAAGATTTCTTCTAGGCGCACATTTCATTGTGGAAACCGACCAGAAAGCGCTTACTGCTATTCAGAGCAAAAACTTGAAGAGCTCGAGGTCCACTCGTTATGCCATAGCTCTTCAACCATTTCATTTCTCGGTTCGAGCTATCCGTGGTTCGGATAATGTAATGGCAGACATTCTGTCCAGATGCCCACACGATTCCACATGATTCTTCTGTCATATATATATATTTCCTGATATACAGTCCAATGTTATAATGACATGTTAGTAGATTTTTTTTTCTCACTTTTTTTGAGGGGGAATTTATAACATTGTACCATGTAATTATCTAAGAAGGCTTAGTTAGTGATATACGGGCCAAAAGATCACTCGGCCACATTTAAATAATATATTTGCGTAATTGTATTAAGAGATTTACCAGTTGTCTTTAAGATTTGTGTTATTGATATTTTCGCAGCACATCATTGAAGATGCGAGATTGTGTCCATTGTGGAACTTTGAGGATATCAAGTCCTGTCCTAGATTGGGAGCGGATGATGTCCACATCTTCTTCTATTGAATGTTTTATGTCAACGAAGATCAACACATGTATTACTTATTAATTACTGTTGCTTTATATAATGTAATAAAATAGTGCGGTATATTAATATATTACACCGCTGTTTGCACAACACATTGTATGATATCATAATAATATATTTAATTTCATATATTGGTATGAGAATAATTTGATTTTCATTATGATGTTGCCATCATTGTGGCGTGTGTTGGTGGCACCTTCCTGGAATATATAAGCGTATACTTAGATAAATTTTTTCTCTAAGGATCTGAGATATGATCTCAGTGTCGCTCCATGCGTTGAGCTAATTTGTTAGGTATATATCCGCGCATCATACGTGCGTTAGGAGCCTAGATTTTTTCCGGCTCCAGGATTTAAAAAAAAAATGTTTCATTTTTTTTTTCCCGGGAGGGTGCGGTAATGTTACGCACAAATAATTACTTTTTTCAAAGCCTTTGTATGATCATTTTTCGTATGTATGATCATTTTTTGACTGAAGTGTGTATTATGTTTTTTACAGTCAAAGGGACATAATCCGAGTTATCGAGACTACAATTTTTTAGGAGTTTGCCTTCTCTTGTATAGAGACACGTTCGGTCTATAATTTCTTGAACGAAGCGTGACCACATCTCCTTATTTGGTAGTATCAGTCAACTGTTGTAGATGTCTGAAACCTTTCTTAACGCTTCTTTTCATGACCATAAAAGGCGCGACTGTGTAAGACTTTTATCTCGAATGTTCTTAGAATCGTCTTATTGTGAACGGCGACTCAGAGATTGTCGTTCTGCGCATGTCTCGACCTGGTTTTCGTTTGTTGTTCCGCCCAGCTCGGGGAGTTTAGAAATGGTCTAAGTAGCGAGCAGACGCGACCTGCGTCTTGTGATTTTCTGAGGGAAATACATTGTCTTTGTGAGTTAGTTAGCTAACTAGACTATTTCCCAGTATTATTCAAGCCTGCCTGGAGGCATATGTTCATGGTTGATTTTCCGAACTAAGGTAATTCCTCTTGTATCGAACTTTATGCTATCATCTAGAGGTTCGTCATTTTGTCGCCTTTTTGCTCGCCTGTGTGATTCAAAATGGAGAGGTACTTTGACTAGGATTAAGTCACCGGTATCTTTATACCTGAACTAGTTATATATATATGGGTCGCTCTAGACCAACAAGACTATTGTCTGTGTTCCAGGATTCGTTATATCAGAGATCACGTCCAAGTCAGATGGTTAGACTTAGGAACATTATAAAGGTCGAGCTGACCTGTAATCCATGTATGCTATTCACGTGCAGACAGTAAACGGACTGATTGTATACATCTGATCTGCTAGCATCAGAAAGGGAATATTTATTATTGTCTATGAACAGTGATGATCTGCAGCTGACACTGTTGCAGAATTTATATATATATTATTTATACAGCTTCACGAACTAGAACTCTATGATTTTGAATGCTGAACTCGTTGAACTATGTTGATGATATAAATATCCTGACTGTTTTGTGGCGTGCAATAAATGGAAAAAAATTATACAACGAAGTTACCATTTCTATGACTCTACACATCATGTTGCCTGTGTTATACCCTGTGAACTGTTCTACTACCACATACACAGCAACATCCTAAAATCAGAGAAGACACCTACATCTTGCACTTTAATACCAGGTGTCGATAGGGGTGGCAAGTGGTCGTCAATCTTATACGGAGCTAACGTACCTGGCATTGTGGCGCACCATTATCATTTAGCCCTAATCCACCCTTGTCACTTCTGTATCCGCTTTATATCTTATGCCTAATTACTTTATGTATCCCTTTATATCTTCTTCTTCTTTGATCCTTAGCCGCCAACCGTCAAAGCAATCAGTGGCCATCACGCATAGTGGCGTCTTGTAGGGCAACAACAAATTGATTCAACTTTGCTCGTTCGGTGGCCATCCTTCGTACAGTGCCCCAACTCTGGTTCATTCTTTGCATCTCAGCCTCCACAGTCCTCCGCCAAGTTGTTTTTGGTCGGCCTCTCTTTCGTTTTCCTTCAGGGGTCCATAGCATAGCTGTTCTTGTGATGGCATCAGGGTCTAACTGAGGACATGGCCAACCCAACTCCAGCGTCTGCCAGCTATGATGGTGTGCATGTCCTCTTGCTTGCTCAGAGTACGCAGATCTTGATTGGTGATGGTATTCGGCCAAAAGATTAGGTGAATTTTTCTCAGGCATGTTGTGTGAAAAGAGGACAATTTCGACATTTCCTTCTCTGTAACTCTCCAGCATCCGCACCATAGAGAAGCAGAGAAAGCACACAGCTCTGATTTAATCTTAATTTTGTGCTTGTGCTGTATTGAGAGGACTTCCAGATGTTGTTTAGGCTAAAAAAGGCTGTTCTTGCTTTGTTCATTCTGTTGTTGAATTCTTTGCTTGCCGCACCGTCTGGTGTTACTATGCATCCTAGGTATGTGAAGGTGTCTGTCTGTACCAGTTGCTGATTCCTTACTGATATGGGCTCAGGGTTGCTCACATTGAGCGTCATGACCTCAGACTTCTTTAAATTGATGTTCAAGCCCACCTGCTGGCTAAACTTATTAAGTCTATCCGTTTTTTCCTGGATGTGTTGATGTGAATGTGCAGTAGTGCAATGTCATCTGCATATTCCAGATCTTCCAATGTAGAAAATGTAGTCCATCTTATTCCTCTTGGACTGCCCTCTGTTGTCTGGCGCATCACCCACTCTATGACTATTAAAAATAGAGTGGTTGATAAGGGGCATCCCTGTCGTACTCCTGTCTTCACCTCAAAGCTTAGGTTGCTCTGCCCAACACTACACGTAAAGTTGGCATAGAGGCTTTTTATGATTGACACTATGCAGCTTGGAATTCCATATGCCCTCAGTATTTTCCATAAACTGTCCCTATGTATACTGTCAAAAGCCTTTTCAAAATCAACGAAATTTATGTACAGCTGCTGTCTTTGCCATTCTGAGCACTGCTCTATAATGTTCCTAAGAGTAAATATATGATCTACACATCTTCTGTTCTTTCTAAATCCTGCTTGTTCTTTCCTCAGTTTGTGGTCTACTGCTTTTGAAATATTTTATCTCCAATTATTGCAGTCTGCAAGATCTCCCTTCTTGGGCAATTTGACAATTATTCCTTTGTTCCACACCGTTGGTGTTGTTCTTGTTTTCCAGACTTGTGCAAATAGTGGTTCTAATAGTTCTGCTGCTAGCTCAGGGTCTGTCTTAAATAGCTCTGCATTTAAGTTATCATGGCCTGGAGGTTTTCCATTCTTTAACCCTTTGATTGCTGTGATGATTTCTTCTTTTTGTGGAATGTCTGTATTAACATCTAAATCGTTTTCAGCCTCAGGAACATTCAATTGTGTCTCTGGTGGTTCCTTGTTCAGAGTTTCTCTGAAATGCTGTGCCCATCTTGTTTCCTGTCCCTCTGCTGTCGTGATGAGATTTCCTTGCTTATCTCTTACTAATGTAATATTGTTTGCACCTCGTTTCCCGCTGATGAATTTAGTTATTTTGTATACTGTGCTTTGTTCATTTCTTAGTGCTGCCTCTTCTGCCTGTCTTGCAAGATCGTCTAGGAAATTCCTTTTATTGGCTCGGGTTTGGCGTTTAACTTCCTTGTCCAGCCGACTGTACTGTTCGCTATATAGTTGCTTTAACCTGGGGGACTTCGCTTCTGTTTTCTTTCTTTTCATTTCCTTTCTCATCATTATGGTGTTTAAGGTTTCTGGTGTTATCCAGTCTTGCTTCTTCCTTTACTGGAATCCCAAGCATGATTTGCTGCTTTCCTTATATATTGTTGAAATGGTGTTGAATTTCTGGTCTATATCATCAGTAAATGTCCTTTCCTGACTTTTGGCAAATTGATATCGTTTCTTTATGTCAGCCGCAAAAGCTTTTCTGGTAAGGGGGTCCTTCAATTTGCTGATGTCAAACCTTTTCTGTGTAGTTACAGTTTGCCCAGCCCTTCTTAGTTTCACTTTCAGTTTTGCTACTACTAAATGGTGATCACTTCCCACATCTGCACCTCTTCTTACCCTCACATCTTGTAATGCATGTCTCCATCTACCGTTAATCATGATGTGGTCTATCTGGTTTCTGTCCCGACCATTTGGTGATTCCTATGTTAATTTGTGAATTTCCTTATGTGGGAAAAGTGTTCCTCCAATGACCAGGTTGTTAGTGCTACAGAAACTTATTAATTTGTCCCCATTTTCGTTTGCTGTTCCGCTGCCGCATTTCCCCATTACTCTTTCATTATATGTATTGTGTGTACTAACTTTCGCATTGAGGTTTTTCATTACTATAATAAGATCATATCTTGGTGCGTCTTCCATTTCTTTGTGCAGTTGTTGATAGAATTCATCCTTGACCTCTTCATCGCTGTCATTCGTTGGTGCGTAACATTGTATTATTGTAATATTGGTGAATCTACCTCTCAATCTTAATCTTATCAGTCTGTTGTTGATGGGTTTCCATTGCAGTAATGTCCTTTTTTATTCCTTTCTGTAGAATAATAGCTACACCTTCATTGTGCTGTCCATCCTCTCTTCCAGAGTAAAGTACTGTTTCTCCTGTTGCTGTTTTAACTTTTCCTGCCCCTGTCCATCTGCTCTCGCTTATCCCTAGAATGTGTAACCTATAGTTCTCATTTCATTCGTGACCTGATTTAGTTTACCCGTCTCGTTCATTGTCCTGACATTCCAAAATCCTATTCTTGTATCATGTTTTGCGGTCAGGACGTCCGTTTTCGTGTCAGTGGCTTCCTTTCGGCTTTCGCCACTGACAGTCATACGAGCCTCAGACTCCAGATGTCCGTCCCGCAGCAAAGTTTGTTCATTTTTTGTTGTTTCCGTAACTTCATTTCTTTTTACACAGAAAAGGGTGTCAGCCCTATGCTAAAACCCCCAACCTCGAGGACCAGGGTGTCGGCTTTAATCTGACCCCTGCCCACGCAAACCTGTTCAGCTTGGTAGAACCTTCCAGGAGTAAAACTCCCGCTGACTTAGCTCTGGGGGTAATCAGGGTACGCAAGCCGCCACACCTCGACAAGGTATTGACACCGGTGATGGCAGATCCCTTTATATCTTATGTCTAATTATCTTTTTTGCCTAATTAATTACCTTCTGTATCCACTTGATATTTTATGTCTAATTACCTTCTGTATCTGATTTATATCTTATGTTTAATTAATTACCTTCTATATCCACTTTATATCTCATGTCTAATTACCTTCTATATCCACTTGATATCTCATGTCTAATTACCTTATGTATCTACTTTATATCCGATGTCTAATTACCTTCTGTATCCACTTTATATCTGATGTCTAATTACCTACTGTATCCATTTTATATCTGTCTAATTACCTTCTGTATCCACTTGATATATCATGTCTAATTACCTTCTGTATCCATTGTATATCTGATGTCTAATTACCTTCTGTATCCACTTTATATTTGATGTCTAATTACCTTCTGTATCCACTTTTTATCTGATGTCTAATTACATTCTGCATCCAATTTATATCTGATGTCTAATTACCTTCTGTATCCACTTTATATCTGATGTCTAATTTTCTTATGTATCCACTTTTTTATCTGATGTCTAATTACCTTCTGTATCCACTTTATATCTGATGTTTCATTATCATCTGTATCCACTTTATATCTGATGTCTAATTAGATTCTGTATCCACTTAATATCTGATGTCTAAGTATCTTCTGTATCCACTTTATATCTGATGTCTATATTACCTTCGGTATCCACTTTATATCTGATGTCTAACTACCTTCTGTATGCACTTTATATCTGATGTCTAATTACCTTCTGTATTCCATTTTTATTTGATGTCTAATTACTATCTGTATCCACTTTATGCCTGATGTCTAATTACATTCTGTATCCACTTTATATCTGATGTCTAATTACCTTCTGTATCCACTTTATATCTGATGTCTAATTACCTCCTGCATCCATGAAGAACGGCGTACTTGTACGTATAGTACAAGACTCGACTACGTCCACTCATTCACAAATTCTTGTGCCTAAGAGCATGAGATTGCAAATATTGCAACATGCTCATGACTCGCAATGTGCTGGACATATGGGTTTTTCCCGTACAAAGTCGAGGGTTCTTGCGGCTTTCTTTTGGCCATTTGTGAGCAAGGACATACGAATGTACTGTCGCTCTTGCAAAGTATGTCAGGAGGTCAAATCTAAAGGACCACGACATGCTGCGCCTATCCAGGCTGCTGACATTCCTATTCGCCCTTTTCAAAAAATGGCAATAGATATTATCGGTCCTTTTAGAATTAAGTCGGCTAGAGGACATCAATTTATCCTTACATGTGTCGATATGTGCACACGTTGGCCAGAGGCAATACCTCTCAAGAGCATCTCAACTGCTGATATCGCAGACGCTCTTTGGCTGATATTTTCTCGCTTGGGTTTTCCCGGAGAAATATTGTCAGACCATGGCACTCAACTTATATCAGACACTATGTCACAGGTAATGTCTATGCTACACATTAAAAGGTCTCTCAGCAGTATCTATCACCCAATGTCTAATGGGTTGGTCGAACGTTTAAATAGGACTCTGAAAACTTTACTTGGTAAAATAACTGAGGATCATCCTCAGGATTGGGACAGGGTCTTACCCGCGGCTCTCTTTGCGTATAGAGAGGTCCCCAATGAACATACGGGGTTTTCCCCTTTTGAACTTGTCTTTGGCGCGCAACCGCGCGGCCCTATGTCTTTACTTCACGATCTAATCACTGCCGATAATATTAGCGATGAGACTCAATCTTCTTATGAGTACGTCATTGCTCTTAGGCAAAAGATCATCGAGGCATGCAAACTAGCAACTTCGTCTTCCGAATTTGCTAAAGAAAAGGCAAGGCAGTTTGCAAATAAGAATAGATGTCTACGACAACTTTGTCCAGGTGACAAAGCTCTCGTTCTACTTCCTTCAAGGGAGAACAGACTTCTAATTGCATGGAAAGGTCCATATGCAATAGTCTCCAAAATTTCTGATGTCGACTATGTGGTCGATATTGATGGAAAGCATAAAACTTTCCACATAAATATGCTCACGGAATTTTATGAAAGACCTGACTATTTGCAGCCTATTTTCCAGGCAACGGACAATTCTCAAGCACCTCATGGTCAGTACTCATCTCTGTCAGTTATACAGGATGAGGAAACTACTTTTTCTGATGTCAATCTTCCTCTTTCTATGGTCCCACTTTATTCTACGGAATCTTGGAAAAACGTGACCGTTTCTCCAAATCTTTCCGCTGAGGAACATCGACAAGTTTCTTCGATGTTGCAAACATTTCAGGATGTTCTTACAGACATCCCGGGACACACACATGTCATTGAACATGACATTGTGCTAACTGATCATAATCCTATCAGAGTCAGACCCTATCCAATACCTATCCATTTCCAGTCTCAAGTCGAAAAAGAATTGGATGAAATGATACGTTTGGAAATCATTGAACCATCCACTTCAGCATACTCTTCGTCTATGGTTATTGTTCGAAAGAAGGATAATAACATTCGCATTTGCGTAGATTATCGCAAATTGAACCAAGTTACGAAGTTCGATGCTGAACCTATGCCTTCATTAGAAGAGCTACTCAATAAACTTTCTAATTCTAGATTCTTTACCAAACTAGATTTGTCTAAAGGTTATTGGCAAGTCCCGCTAACTGAACGTGCCAAACCTTTTACAGCTTTTTCTACACCTAGGGGTTTATTCCAATGGAATTTCATGCCTTTTGGTCTTATGAACGCCCCTGCTACATTCGTACGCATGATGCGGCGAATTCTCGCATATCGTACAGATGTCATAGCATACCTAGATGATATCTGTCTATTCAGTGATTCCTGGGAAGATCACTATTTGGGTTTATACGAATTACTGTCTACTCTTCGCGAGTATAACTTGACTGCAAAACCCTCTAAAGCCTTTATAGGATTTAGTGAGATTTCTTTCCTAGGTCATCGTGTTGGTCATGGTCTTTTAAAGACAGAGGACCACAATGTTTCAAAAATACTTAACATTTCGGTCCCTAAGACGAAGAAACAAGTAAGGAGTCTATTAGGTTTGATCCAATTCTACGGACGATTCATTCCGAATCTGTCCTCCATTATGGCACCGCTTTCTACTTTATTGAAGAAAGGGTCGCCTAATCTGATCCGCTGGTCTAAAGAATGTCAATCCTCATTGGACCAGGTTAAAGCCCTATTTTCATCTCCACCTATTCTTAGGTTACCTACTATTGAGAAGACTTTTGTTCTTCGAAGTGACGCCTCGTCAACTGGGATTGGGGCAGCACTAATGCAGGAGTATTCTGATACTCTGCATCCGGTGATGTATATCTCTAGGAAATTAAATGCTGCAGAAAAGAATTACTCGGTTTTAGACCGTGAGTTATTGGCTATGGTATGGTCTATTCTGAAGTTACAAAGATTTCTTCTAGGCGCACATTTCATTGTGGAAACCGACCAGAAAGCGCTTACTGCTATTCAGAGCAAAAACTTGAAGAGCTCGAGGTCCACTCGTTATGCCATAGCTCTTCAACCATTTCATTTCTCGGTTCGAGCTATCCGTGGTTCGGATAATGTGATGGCAGACATTCTGTCCAGATGCCCACACGATTCCACATGATTCTTCTGTCATATATATATATTTCCTGATATACAGTCCAATATTATAATGACATGTTAGTAGATTTTTTCTCACTTTTTTTTTTTTTTTTTTTTTTGAGGGAAATTTATAACATTGTACCATGTAATTATCTAAGAAGGCTTAGTTAGTGATATACGGGCCAAAAGATCACTCGGCCACAATTAGATAATATATTTGCATAATTGTATTAAGAGATTTACCAGTTGTCTTTAAGATTTGTGTTATTGATATTTTCGCAGCACATCATTGAAGTCTGCGAGATTATGTCCATTGTGGAACTTTGAGGATATCAAGTCCTGTCCTAGATTGGGAGCGGATGATGTCCACATCTTCTATTGCTTGTTTATGTCAACAAAGAACAACATTGTATTACTTATTAATTACTGATGCATTATATAATGTAATAAAATAGTGCGGTATATTAATATATTACACCGCTGTTTGCACAACACATTATATGATATCATAATAATATATTTAATTTCATATATTGGTATGAGAGTAATTTGACTTTTATTATGATGTTGCCATCATGGTGGCTTGTGTTGGTGGCACCTTCCTGGAATATATACGCGAATACTTAGATAAATTTTTTCTCTAAGGACCTGGGATATGATCTCAGTTTCGCTCCATGTGTTGAGCTAGTTTGTTAGGTATATATCCGCGCATCATACGTGCGTTAGGAGCCTAGATTTTTCCGGCTCCAGGATTTTAAAAAAAAAAATGTTTCATTTTTTTTTTCCCGGGAGGGTGCGGTAATGTTACGCACAAATAATTACTTTTTTCCAAAGTCTTTGTATGATCATTTTTCGTATGTATGATCATTTTTTGACTGAAATGTGTATTATGTTTTTTACAGTCAAAGGGACATAACCCGAGTTATTGAGACTACAATTTTTTAGGAGTTTGCCTTCTCTTGTATAGAGACACGTTCGGTCTATAATTTCTTGAACGAAGCGTGACCATATCTCCTTATTTGGTAGTATCAGTCAACTGTTGTAGATGTCTGAAACCTGTCTTAACGCTTCTGTTCATGACCATAAAAGGCGCGACTGTGTAAGACTTTTATCTCGAATGTTCTTAGAACCGCTTTGTGTGAATTGATACTCACGTAGATGAGTTCTGCGCATGTCAAAAACTGGGAGTTCGTTCTGTGTGTTCCGCCCAGCTGGGAGTTTAGAAATGGTCTGAGTAGCGAGCGGACGCAACCTGCGTCTTGTGATTTTCTGAGGGAAATACATTGTCTTTGTGAGTTAGTTAACTAACTAGACTATTTCCCAGTATTATTCAAGCCTGCCTGGAGGCATATGTTCGTGGTTGATTTCCGAAGAAAGGTAATTCCTCTTGTATCGAACTTTTTGCTATCATCTAGAAGTTCGTCATTTTGTCGCTCCTTGCTCGCCTGTGTGATTCAATATGGAGAGGTACTTTGACTAGGATTTTCGCCACCGGTATCTTTATACCTGAACTAGTTATATATATATATATGGGTCGCTCTAGACCAACAAGACTATTGTCTGTGTTCCAGGATTCGTTATATCAGAGATCACGTCCAAGTCAGATGGTTAGACTTAGAAACGTTATAAAGGTCGGTTTGACCTGTATTCCCAATATGCTATTCACGTGCAGACAGTAAACGGACTTATTGTATACATCTGATCTGCTAGCATCAGAAAGGGAGCATTTATTATTGTCTATGAACATTGAAGATCTGCAGCTGACACTGTTGCAGAAGTTATATATATTATTTATACAGCTTCACGAACCAGAACTTTATGATAACTGTTTACAATACAACTATTGAGTATTGAATCCTACATGACTATCAGTTAATATGATTTTGAATGCTGCATTCGTTATACTATGCTGGTGATGACATAAATATCATGACTGTTTTGTGGCGTGCAATAAATGGTATAAAACTAAAGCGAAGTTACCATTTCTATGACTCTACACGTCATGTTGCCTGTGGTGTACCCTGTGAACTGTTCTACTGCAACACACACAGCAACATTCTAAATCAGAGAAGACACCTACATCTTGCACTTTAATACCAGGTGTCGATAGGGGTGGCAAGTTATCATTTCAGCTCAAATCCACCTTTATCAATAACATTAGGTAGATTGCATTCATTAAGGACCAGTGTCAGTCCATCGTGGTAAACAATGTAAGAGGCATACAATTCATAAATCTCAATTCTGGCCGTAAGAGACTAGCGTTCAGGTTCGAGCAAGACGTGAACGAAGTATGGCGGCCGATGTAAATGTGCTGACAATCGAAAATGTTTACCTCAAAATACAGTCACAATACTTCCCATGGAAGCTGTAGCACTTGACGGCCCATAAACACATCTTATTCAATCGTGGTGACCAAATCTTATTAAAAGCCACTGAGAAAATATATCGAATAACACATCCACCACGGGAACACAACCATGGCACGTCTCGTCAGGGCTGTTTACATTTTTTCAATAGCACGGGAAACTGCCCGCTCGGCTGCGCATGGGCAGACGATACATACGTCACGTTATATATTTATAGCTAATGCAGACAGCTGTATTTCAGCAAAGGATTGACATACGCCTGCGCGCAAAAGCCGTACACAACAACCACCCCGTCCTCTCGGGGGGAAAAAAACAAATGTTTTTTTTTTAAACATTCCCCAAATGAAAGAACGGCCAAAATTAAGTACATCATAATAAAAAATCGTCAACAGTAGAACAATAAATTCTCAAAGTCCAGTCGAAGTCAAATCTACTGGAAATATTAATGAAAGTGCATGAAAAAGACTGTCATCAGTCAATACATTATCATAAGTATATGAGAGGCAGAAACAAAGAAATGTAAACTAATAATGCAATAAATAAAAGATCATCTTGTAATATATATGTTAAAGTAATGACATCACTATAGCATAAGAGAATTGTTACATAAAGAGAATCAAACTAAGAAACATGCGAAATATAAGTATGGTTATGTCTTTTAGGGAACATTAAGAAGGAAAAAAAAAGAAAAAGTTACAAGAATTTATACATCATGTAGTTTTCATACTGATCTATTAGTAAATATGGTACTGCATTGTTTCCAATTGGCAACCATATGTCTTTCACATGTGCTTATAGCACTGAAGTAGAGTTATCCATTTGACACGAAAGTAGATTGTTACTAAGCAACAAAATGTTCAGGTCCTCATAATATGAAGGTATCGAAAGTCAATCATCCAATGTAAATGAGTGGATCACGTAAATACATTTGAAAGTCACGCAGCAGTACTTAATGTCAACCATGCGCTTATATTTTGATCACATAATAATGTTTATTAGTATCGTTAAAGTCTTGTTGAGGGCAGCGGGAGAGTAAATCAGCTAACACATTTTCAGTGCCCGGAATAGCTTGGACATCAAATGCGAACGATTGCATCAAAATAGAATAGCGCGCAACCCTAGGATTCTTGTGGTTCGATTTCATGAGGAATGACAGAGAGCACTGGTCTGATTGTATAATAAATCTTGATCCAAGAAGGTACCTCTCCAGTTTCAAAACAGCCCATACGATGGCGAGCAATTCGCGCTCGATTGCTGGATATCTTCTTTCTGCGTCCGTCAGCTTCCGTGATATGTACAAGTTAGGATGAAGTGTGCCGTCGAAATTATGCATCAATACGGCACCAACACCTTTGGAAGACGCATCTGTGCGAAGATAGAATGTCAAGTTTTTATTTGGTAGCCTCAATATTGGAGGGGTTGAAAATAAATTTTTAATATGAGCTAAGGCTGCTTGACACTCTTGAGACCAGTGCACATGATTGGGAGAGCCCTTTCTTAATAAAGCAGACAGATCAGCAGTGAGATTGGATAGATTCGAAATGAATCGACTGTAAAATTGAATAAGGCCGAGAATACTGCGCACTTGTTTCTTAGTTGTGGGCACAGATATGTTCAAAATCTTGGACACATTAGATAGTTCAGTTTTAAGCAAACCATGACCAACTCTATGACCAAGGAATGATATTTCTCCAAAACCGACACAAATTTTAGAAGGTTTGGCAGTTATATGGTGTGAACGTAAAGTGTCCAGCAGTGAAGTGAGACCTAAGAAATGATTTTCCCAAGAAGTAGTAAAGAGACATATGTCATCTATATATGTAATAATATCAGACCTGTTAGAAAAAATCTTACGCAACATCCTGATAAATGAGGCAGGAGCATTCATCAGTCCAAAGGACATAAAATTCCATTGAAATAATCCCTTAGGTGTTGTAAAAGCAGTGAGGGGTTTAGCAGTTTCAGATAAAGGAACCTGCCAGTATCCTTTTGTGAGATCAAACTTAGTGAAAAAAAGAGCTGTAGCAAGTGTTGGCAAAAGGTCTTCTAATAACGGTAAAGGCTCAGCATCAAAGACAGTAATATTATTAAGTTTGCGATAGTCAATACATAGTCATATTGTTATCCTTCTTTCTAACAATGACCATCGGGAAAGCAAATGCAGAATTTGATGATTGATATGAGTAAATATCATATCATGTTTTGTATACGATCACTTCCTGATGTATATTGTTTATACACGGTAGCTCGTGGTTACAGGAAGTGACGTCTTGACTTCTGCTCAAAATTGATAACAGACGGCAACTTTGAATTGGGACACGCTGAGCGTTCTTTAAAACACTTGGGCTTGTGTCTTCGGCCTGTGTAGGTGGCATGTGTCCGTGTGGACGATATCTTCAGCTTGTGTTATTAATCCACCTGCATGCTATTTTACCATCAATTGTATTACATCTTCAACTGCAAGTGTATTATCAGTTTAGGCAAAAGCAGAGTGTGAAGTTTCTAAATGCGTGAGTACCAGACTTTATTAAAATGCATGATGTCTCCGAGGACGAGACGGTAGTCTAGACACGACTAGAAGAGAATTCTTATATTATGCACTTGAAGAGATGAACAACATTGTGTTGTAATAAACGTTTGTACATTGTCAATGGTTATTGACGTGTTAGTGCCTGAGTGCCTGTGTGCGGGTCAGGGAGTTGGGATATGTCTGGCCAAATACTGAACCCACAGTATTGCTACATGTAAAGCTATTAAGTATAACCCTGGAAGGCGACTCAAGGCCTAAATAGAGACAGAGTGTCAAAGCATGGAGTCTGTTGCACTCTTGATCCAATCCATAGCAAGTCAAGCTATTAAGGAATCGTACCCGTATCAGTATTTTGGGGGCCAAGCCTAACAGGCCAGAATCTGGAAGAAGCAAATATAACATTTTTCAAAATGGCGGCATTGATCGTCTGCCGAAGGTTTTAAAGTTTGGAAGAGACTTTCCAGCATTTAACCGCATCTCAAAGTGTCAGTAACAAGAAGAAGTGACATTCTCAATATCAACTAATATGGATTATATTGAGATCTTACATCCTATTAACATCAGATGTCAGGCTTAGACCAGAGCTGTTGTTTTCAAGTGTCAGCCTTACGATTCTAGGCCTAACCTCAGCCTGGATAACGATCCATCACGTTGGTCCTTGCTTGTCGAAGTCTCAAGGAGGATTGTTTTTTGGCAACAGATAAGTCTATGTATTGTTACATACAGCTTGGCTGTAAATACAATCTGTTTACCTGATTTCTGACTTCACCATATGTGGGTTTTCATTACGTGTACTTGTTTGTAACTAGTGGGCAAAGATGGTGGGACTTGATTTGTTTATTTAATACCGCGGAAGCTAGGTCGAATGAGCAAATCAAGCGTTCTGCAGGGCAGTATCTGTGTGATTCAGATAGAGGACCCAGCATATTCTGCTGGTTGTATAAAAGTTTGCCTCTCTTGAATTTAACAGATCCATTTTTGTTAGCTGTATAGTCATGTTTAATTATTGTATATTGTCATAAGTCTTGTTATTGTTATATTTTACTCAGTTTGTTACATTATTGTTTGTAATATTGTACATTCTCCCCTGACTGTCATTTACTTCATAGATGTCATAATTGTTGTGATATGCGTCTTGTCTTGTCTAGTTGTACTAGAGCATTAGTTTAAATTAATTCATATATATGTTATAGTTATTCCTTGGTTATTATATTTGTATTTCCTTCAGTTGCTCTAACCCTGTCTCTCTTGTCATTACTCGGTGTACGTGCTATTTTCTCTTGTTGTTCATATCTCGTATTTCACTGCACCTATATTATCGCAATTATAAATTGATCTGAGATTGGTGGATGAAGTATTGAATATTTAGCTGACATATTCATATACATAAAAGTTAAAATATTGTGTATTACTGAGAATCACAATAATAAGAAACCATGACTTCATTAAAGGATTTATTGAAGATTGGAAAAGAATTTAATTTGGAAGGTCAGGCATTGCAATCCTATGTGGATAAAGAGATAAACAGACAAGAAGATCTCAGGAAAGAAGAATTGGCCGAAAAAAGGAGACAAGAGGAACTCCACAAACAGGAAATGGAAATACAATTAGCTGAAAAAAGGAGACAAGAGGAACTCCACAAACAGGAAATGGAAATACAATTAGCTGAAAAAAGGAGACGAGAAGAACTCCATAACGAGGAAGTAGCTGAAAAAAGGAGATCAGAAGAATTGGCTCTTGAAAGGGAAAAATTAGCCTATACCAGATCTCAAGAGGAGAAAGCTCAAGAGGAGATGAAATTGCAACAAATTAAAGTTCAAGAGGAGATATTATCTCAACAAGCTATAAGATTGGCTGAGATTGAACTTGAAAAACTGAAATTACAACAACCACTGTTGCATCCTGGGGTAGGAGAAGATAAAAATAAAGATCATACTACTGCCATAAGGATTAATCTGCCAAAATTCAATGCGTCCATAGACGACATTTAATGCTTCTTAAATAGATTTCAAACTTATTGTGAAGAATATAAGACTGACAAATCTACTTGGACTTTTAGACTTATGAATTTATTGGTTGGTGAACAATTAACTGTAGTCTCCACTTTGGATGACCAAACCAGAAAGGATTATGAAGCTGTTAAAGTGATTTTATTGCAGAGGTATCAATTAGATGATGAGGGTTATCGTCAGAAATTTCGTTCTTTGTACCCAGATTCTGGAAAAGATTTCACTGAATTTATTTCAGCTGTTAAATTAAATTTTTCTAGATGGATTGAATTATCCAAAACTGAAAAAACTTTTGAGGGATTGTCAGATTTAATTCTAAGAGACAAGGTTTTGTCATCTATTAGTGCTGATTTTCTTGCGTTCCTGCAGGAAAGAAAACCAGAAAACCTGACAAAATTACAAACCCTAGGACGTCAATATCAAGTTGCACATCCTAATAGAGTATTGAGCAAAAACAATGTTAAGGATTCATTACGTGCTTGTTGAAGGCGATCTTCTCTGTTGTTCTGGAACATTCAATTTGACAACAATGTTCCATATAATGTCAATAAAGTGGTTATAAATTCTGGCCATGTTAGTTGAGTTCTTATATGGTTTCATTCAATATTTTCATCGTGTCAATTGGTGTTGCTTTACGCGAATGCGGGGTGGGGTAGAAAACGTGTGAGCAAACATTTGAAAGTTGCAATTATATTGAACTTGTAATTCCATTGACTTGATAAGTCGGTTCATTGAGTCCACAAATATTTAATACAGTTTACACGTCAAGACGATTCATGCATGTTGATCACAAAAGTACATATTATAACTTGAAAATATATGGCATATATATGTAGATATCCTATCAGTCCTTGTCCAATAATCAAATTACTGTATGCAGATTGTCATAGCTGTATGCACGCGCGGTTGGGGTTTTCCAACGGCCGACAGTGAGTCTATGAGTCTGGCAAAATCAAATACTATGGACTGTAATTCATCCTTCCTTAATTTTCACTTTCGTACTGACCTTTAATCATTTCAAATCTTCGTAATAGCAATGGACTGACCCATGTCCGTACTTGCATAAAATATATCTGTATGGCAATACCATGCCCAACATTGGAAGGAAAGTCAGACGCGTCTTAACAGCTTGACGGTCAATGTAAAAAGGGTAGCGTTTCTTAGTTACCGACTGTGTCCTAAACAACGCTATACACGTCATAATCGATCGTGTATGAAGCGTTCAGTAATTGAAACATCTATCGCAATATATTAAATGTCTTAACCTTTACAATTGCACGTCTGGTAACCTTTAGCAGACGGCGTTAATATCATATACCGTAACAATTCCCTGTACACCGGGAAAAAAAAAATCGATAGATTTTTTTTCAATATCTATCCGACTTAACAATTTTTTCAAAAAAATTTAACACAATTGTGACATATGGCCGACGATGTTCTGAGTAGAACCGTGTTGCGGTCGTGTCAACTAACTATTTGTCATAGTCATCTAATCATAAATCACATTATATATCAATATTATACATATCATTATATCAACTAAATAAATGTCCAATGTTAATAGTGAATGATAAAATTAAATTAAAGTAAGGTCTGTCGTATTAGTATGTCATATAGGAATTAATTTGACTAATTAAAATTAAATTAATTAATTAAATTAAGAGTTAAATTATTAAGGTTCTAATGTAACGCGATGTTATGAGAGAAGAAAAAGACAAAATAAGTGAGAAGAAATAGAAAGAAATTCGAATATAAGTTTTAACTTAATTGTGTGTGTTAAGTGTTAGTGAATAATAACTATCTAATTTAACTAACTAAATAATGTATAGGTACATTAAAAAAAATTATTAATCTAATACTTGTGTGAGATTTATTTTCTCTTTTCATAATTTCTTCTTTTAGTATTTCGTTCTCTTTTTTTTTGTTCTTTCATTTCATTTTTTTCTCACATTTCATTTTATTGATAATAATTCATTCATTTTATTGATAATAATTCAATTAAGAAGTTAAGTTAACTAATTAATTAGTATAGGATATGATGATCCATCCGTAGTCTTGATCCTGATGAATTTTTTTAGGCAAAAATGTTCAAACGTTTACGTTGGAAAGAAATGTCATTTATCCCAGCATCCAAGAATTAAGTATACACAGGAACATCAGTTCGGTTTGTCGTCAGACATAAATCCATGATTGTTCAAAGAGTATTCATATCTCGTGTATGGACGTTAGACGAAGTTTGAATGTCTATATATACCTTGATTGTCTTTTAATTCAATTCTGTGATGCATATAGTGTTTATACAGTTTAAATTAAAGGCAAGGTTAGTTCCTTTATAGTTGATACTTCGTTCAATCCAATGTAGTGCTGATTAAAATAGGTTAAGAGTGTCAATGTTGATTATTCGTCGTCAATAGGATTACGTGACAATGCATCTGCCACACAATTTTCAGTGCCAGGAATATGTTCAATGGAGAACTCGAATGGCTGTAGGATGATTGAATATCTGGCAAGTTTCTGGCTTGTATGATTTGATCGACGCAAGGCTGCTACAGCACGTTGGTCCGTCTGTATGGTGAAGGGAGCACCGAGCAGGAACTTTTCAAGTTTGGTTATTGCCCAGATCACAGATAAAAGTTCCTTGTCGACTGTTGAATACTTTGTTTCTGCCGGCTTTAGCTTTCTTGAAATGTATAAGGTAGGATGTAGAATGCCATCATGGTTCTGGAGCAGGCATGCACCAATGCCGTAGTTACTAGCATCTGTTCGTAAGAAAAATCTTTTGGAAGCATCGGGAAGTCTTAAAATTGGTTCATGCGAGAACAAATTTATAATTTTGTTGAAAGTTTCATTGCATGTACCAGTCCATGTCACCTTCACCGGCATATCTTTTTTTAACAATGAAGACAATACAGCCGTGATGGATGACAAGTTTGGTATGAATCTACTGTAATATTGAACAAGTCCTAACAAACTCCTGACCTGTTTCTTCGTCTGAGGAACTGCTATGTTTAGAATTTTGGAGACTGTACTAGGTAACGTTCGGATATATCCCGATCCAATGATATGTCCCAAAAAGGTTATCTCATTACACGCGATTTGCACCTTTGTAGGTTTAGCAGTTAGATGATAATTCCTTAGAGTGTCAAAAACATATCTAAGTCCCGAAACATGTTCCTCAAACGACGAACTAAACAAGCATATGTCGTCAATATATGTAATAACGTCTGGTCTACCTGATAAAATTTGTCGCATCAGGCGAATGAAGGTAGCTGGCGCATTAACAAGCCCAAAAGGCATCACATTCCACTGGTATAGACCTTGTGGAGTGGAAAATGCGGTGTAGTACTTAGCCTTTTCGGTCAGTGGTATCTGCCAATAACCTTTAGTTAAGTCTATCTTACTAAATATAGTTGCGTTGGATAGACGTGGCAGTAAGTCGTCGATAAGTGGATGTGGTTCGCTGTCAACTATAGTCTTAGCATTTAATTTTCTATAATCAACACATAGTCTGATGTTATTGTCCTTCTTCCGGACAATCACTAATGGAGAAGAGAATGGCGAATTACTAGTCTCAATGATTCCCAGAGACAACATCTGTTCAAGTTCCTTAGTAGTTTTAGCAAGGAAATGTAAAGGAACAGAATAGGGATGTACACGAATAGGTGTATCATCATTGAGAGTAATGTCATGACTGATAGCCGATGTGCGACCCGGGACGTCGGTCAACACATCTGGATAAGATTGTAATAGATTAGCAATCTGTAGACGCTGTTGCGGTGTAACCGTTGAAGAGATGGTTACATCCCGCCAAGATTCAGTAGGTTGAACTACTGGTACAGGTAACGGTAACTGTACCTCAGGAAAAGAAGATTCTTCTTCCTGGATGACAGATAAGTTAGAATAATGACAAGTGGATACTGTGTTGTCATCTAGTTCATGAAAAATTGACTGTAAGTGTTCAGGACGTGTATGAAATTGCTTGAGCATGTTAATATGAAATATCTTTTTGTGTCCCTTGATATCTAAGACGTAATCAACGTCGGAAATTTTATCAATGACTTTGTAAGGACCATTCCAAGATATCAATAATTTATTGTTATTGTGAGGAAGTAACACATAAGCCTCGTCGCCTGGGAATAATTGGCGTAATCGTCGAGACCTATTTTGTAGAGATCGAGCCTTAGCTTTTGCAGCCTCAGAAGAAGCTGTTGCCAACTGGCAAGACTCAATAATGTTCTTCCGAAGATTAATCACGTACTCGTAAGATGACTGAGTGTCCTGAGTCATCTCCTCGTCAATTAATAAGTCTTTTATTAGTCCCATAGGACCTCTTGGGGGAGCACCAAAAACTAATTCAAAGGGAGAGAAGCCAGTTTGTTCATGCGGTACCTCCCGATAAGCAAATAGAACAGCTGGGAGTGCTCTGTCCCAGTCATGAGGGTGCTTAGCAGTAACCTTATGTAGTAGTTGTTTAAGTGTACGGTTAAGTCTTTCAACCGCACCATTACTCATCGGATGATAAATACTACTTAAATTCCTATCAATGTCCCAAGTTTTCATGACTTCCTTCATGGTGTCAGATATAAACTGTGACCCATGGTCTGATAAAAGTTTTCTAGGAAACCCTATTCTAGAAAAGATGAGATGTAGTGCATCAGCTACATCTGTGGTAGTGGTGGTCTTTAATGGGATAGCTTCTGGCCATCGTGTGCACAAATCAATGCACGTAAGGACGAATCTATGTCCTCTGGCCGATGGTAGCAATGGACCAATAATGTCTATTGCCATCTTGTCAAAAGGTCTCACTGAGATATCGCAAGCCTGAATAGGCGCCGTGTGAAAAGCTCCACGTGCTTTCACTTCTTGGCATGTAGTACAGGAACGTACATACTGCGAAATATCTCTTGACACCCCTGGCCAAAAGAATGAAGACAGTACTCGAGATCGTGTTCGAGTATATCCCATATGTCCAGCACAATGTGAGTCATGTGCATGTTGAAGAATGTACCGTCTAAAAGTATATGGGACCATAACTTGTTGTTTCATTTGTGATTTGTCATTAAAACATCTAATCAATATGTCATTTTTAATAACAAAACAATGTTTGTTATTATTACCTGAGGATAGATTGTCAACTTTATCAACCAACTTAAAAAATTTTTTTAAAGATTTATCCTCTTTTTGTTTGGTTGCAAATGTTTCCCTGTCAATAGGTGAATTGACTACAAATTCCTCTTGGTTGTCTGCATCCATTTTATTATCATCAACTTTCTCCATGAGTTGAGTCTGCGCTCTAGTCGTCACGGCGTTTCCAGTGCATAGGTTATGTTTCTCCCATTCTATAATCTCATCTGGAGTACAATCTTTACTGCCGTGTATACGACCAACCATCAAATCAGCTATAGGCTTTTTTAGCATACATACTTTTACGTTTCCTGTGAAAAAAGGAGTGTTAACATGAATAATAGCTGTGGGGTAAAACTCTATTGTTCCACCAAAAGTCATGCAACGGACATATTCCCCTGTTGCACAGCTAGGATGTACCAGCGACTGTCGTACACCAATCGTTGTGGATCCCGAATCCCTCAACACTGAGACGACGGATCCATTAACTAATCCCCTGTTAAAAATTAGTAGGCCTGTTCCATCGTTGACTGCAAGACCTACCTGTGGTATAATATGTCCGCAGTTAAGCACTGTTTCTTTCGCCTTCTGAAAAATAAGATTGCATTGTTGGCAACTATTTGCCACATTATAATTAATAGCAAAACATGCAGCAGAAGACTGTGTTGTATTATTGTCAAGTGGGACCTGAGCTATAGGGGTAGTATTATTTGTAACTGCCGCCCCTGTATTATGGTTGTAATGAGATGATCCCCGAGAATGAGATCGATTCCGAGTATAATTGTTAGAATTATCTCGTCGTCCTCTATAGTAACTATTATCTCGATGTCTCGAGCCATGATTATTACCATTCCAGTTATTATTATTATTGGGAGTATGTGATCGATTATAATGAGTGTTATGTTGACCATTGTGGTAGTTTGTTTGAGGTGAATAATTTCTATCTCGTGATCTACCTCTGTTGAACTCATTTTTATTGTTGAAATCATTATTATGTCCCTTCTGAAAGTTAACATTGTGATTTCTTTGGAACCTGCTTCTGTCTACACTGTGATGTCTTTGTTTGTTATTGTGATTGTAGGCCATATTAGACGCCACAGGTAGAGGTTCTCTTAATGAGGAGTTAGAAATGGTTGCATTCGGATGTGCCGAACAGTAGTTTAAAGAAATTTTTTCTAACTCGTCCATAGTACCTGGTTTACGCTCCTGCAAATATGCAAAAAATGGCTGGCTAACTGAAGATAATACCTTATCCCGCAGTAGTAAATCAACTAATTTGTCGTATGATTTGTTGACTTCTGCCAGTTCAACCCATCTATTAAATGTATTGCGTATGTTCGCAATGAATCCTGCAAAATCCTTTGGAGATTCAGGTAAAATTCCCTTAAATTTCAACCTACAGTGTTCCTCGTCCAGGTGAAACCTTCGTAAAAGCAAGGACTTAATAGCACCGTAGTTATTAGCTATTGATGGGTCAGCATTTTGAGAAGCTGTCAGTGGTTCTCCAACCAAGAATTCATTTAATTTGAGTACCCATGACTCTTCAGGCAAATGGTTAGATTTGCAAGTCTGTTCAAAACGTGCCAGGAACGATGAAAGGTCGTCGACGTTCAAGTTGAAAATGGGTAATTTAAAGTTGTAGAAGTGTTTAGGTTGGCTGGATGATGATCCATTTTGTGCGTTATTATTCTGGTTTGCATCAGCACTTTGTGCTTGTAATCTTGCTGTCTCCAATTTAATACGCGCCAATTCCATTTCTTGTTGTAAAATAATTTCCTCTCGTTTCAATTTATTCTCTTCTTCCTGTTTGGCGATTGTTCTTTGCTCTTCTCTTTCACGTTGAGCAATCTCTCTCAGTCTATTTTCCTTGGCAATTTGCTTCATCTCAAGTTCTGCTTCCTCTTTCTTTAATGCAGCTTTTTTCTCTTCTTCCTCTTTCTTTAATGCAGCTTTTTTCTCTTCTTCTTTTCTTTCATATTTTTCCAGTTCTGATTCAGCAAACTGACGAAGTTCTTGAGATTTATAACCATATTCACGACCAATCTTAACGAAATGGTCTATAGTAAGCATTTTGACTTTTATCTGTAAGTAATTATTGATAATTACTGATTAAAATAGTCAATAGTAGCTTCAGAGTAATTATTATACTTACTCAACTTAGAAATATTCAATATAAGTAATCACAATAGTACTGAACTTAATGTCTAAGTTCAACTAATAGACAATATTTTGTAACAATATTGTATCTAAATAATACTATATCATAAATAGTTATGATATCTGTTAAATATAATGTAATTATATCACACAATTAATCTCAATATCCAATAATGTTGGGTATAATTCCTAGTAATTATATTGTTCAATGTACTAAGTCACTCTCTTAGTACCAGAAAAGTATATTAAATAATATACAATGGGTCTATTACCTCAAAGGTAGCTATAAGATTATTTATTTTGTCAATATATATATTATATTATTATGCCCTAGGCATCTATGATAAATTGTAGTGCTACTTTCTTGGACTATCACTGCATAATTATGCAATGTCCCATATTAACCTTAAATTTCAGAAAAAATTAATTAAATTAAATTACAAGTGTATTATTGCATATAATTATCATATTATTAATGTAATATTAATATATATTATGAGGACAGACAAGCAATGATGCAACTAAAGGGTACAAACAATGTTAAGACGCAAACAAGACATTTTCACAATTAAAAATGAATTTATGAACTAAATAAAATAAGCGGAAATGTCACAGACCAAATGAAGGGCAAGGTCTGACCGGAGGTCAACTGAATATTCAAGGTACACACAAAAAAAAATGACTGCGAAAAATGATGACGTCACAGGACTCATAACGGACGAAAATTAACAATCATAAAATAAATGATAGTCAGAGGAGAATGGACGAAATAGTAACGAACATGGTACAGAACTGAATAAAATTATTAACTGAATACGAATAAAATACACCAATTATCTACGGGACAGTACAGCTAACGCAAATCGCCAAACGATAGCAGATTTGGACAACAAGTCCAATGTCAAACCTCAATGGGGTTTCCAAAGGTGCAATCGTTTAACTGCCCTAAGAAACGACCGAAATTAATTCAGGCATCGTGAGAGCCGCAGAATTTAATTTCAGTTCATCCTCCCTACCTCCCACGAATTAACAACAAATACATACGATGGAAAACAAATTTAACATATATATACATGAAAATACATAGACATGCCTGATCAAAGCAAAATGGACTCAGCACTGTTATTTATCGACCGACAAAGGTCACACCTAAATGACTTATCTTTTGTGCTCAGTTTGGACTCCTGTCGATGACGGTATGCACCAACGGTGTAGAAGTGTGTCTGACTGTTTGCTCTTGATGCATATACAGGGTTTATTCGTTGACTTTGTTATTTTTTTCTCCGTAGAAACTAGGCTTGCTGCTGTCAACTTATGGCATGTACACGAACTTTGGTGACGTCACGTTGTTAGGGATTATACTGAGTACTGCGTCATAGGTCATAATTCAGCACATCATGTGATCGTCCTTCAAATGTAAACAATTGTTAATTTCCGAATTTTTTTTTTTCGATCCCCAATCAATGGACACCATCTGTTGAAGGCGATCTTCTCTGTTGTTCTGGAACATTCAATTTGACAACAATGTTCCATATAATGTCAATAAAGTGGTTATAAATTCTGGCCATGTTAGTTGAGTTCTTATATGGTTTCATTCAATATTTTCATCGTGTCAATTGGTGTTGCTTTACGCGAATGCGGGGTGGGGTAGAAAACGTGTGAGCAAACATTTGAAAGTTGCAATTATATTGAACTTGTAATTCCATTGACTTGATAAGTCGGTTCATTGAGTCCACAAATATTTAATACAGTTTACACGTCAAGACGATTCATGCATGTTGATCACAAAAGTACATATTATAACTTGAAAATATATGGCATATATATGTAGATATCCTATCAGTCCTTGTCCAATAATCAAATTACTGTATGCAGATTGTCATAGCTGTATGCACGCGCGGTTGGGGTTTTCCAACGGCCGACAGTGAGTCTATGAGTCTGGCAAAATCAAATACTATGGACTGTAATTCATCCTTCCTTAATTTTCACTTTCGTACTGACCTTTAATCATTTCAAATCTTCGTAATAGCAATGGACTGACCCATGTCCGTACTTGCATAAAATATATCTGTATGGCAATACCATGCCCAACATTGGAAGGAAAGTCAGACGCGTCTTAACAGCTTGACGGTCAATGTAAAAAGGGTAGCGTTTCTTAGTTACCGACTGTGTCCTAAACAACGCTATACACGTCATAATCGATCGTGTATGAAGCGTTCAGTAATTGAAACATCTATCGCAATATATTAAATGTCTTAACCTTTACAATTGCACGTCTGGTAACCCTTAGCAGACGGCGTTAATATCATATACCGTAACAGTGCTGCATCTGCTAGGTCATTCCAAGACAATGCACCTAGGTATAGATCAAACAGTATGGATAGGAATCAAAGATTTAAACCATCACATAATTACAGTCAAAATAGAGGTAGATACAATTTTAATAAATACCAACCTCAAAGAAATTGGAATTCATATCAGGAAGATAACTATTATCCACAAACCTCATTTAGGTCCAATAACTGGCAAAATAGAGGAGAATATAACTCAAAATCAAATAGAGGGCAGAAATCATTTTATAGAGGAAATGATCAGAATGCAAATAAAAGATCTTATCATAACAATACTTCCAGACAATCAAGAAACACTGAACGTACCAATGCTATTGTTCATGATAATAATCAGAACCATAATGATATTGTAGCACATGCAAATTCATGCAGTGTAGACTTAGCAAATAGTGATAACTGCACTAATTGCAATTCTTTATTTCAGCCTCAAGGAGTGCCAAGATTATTATGCGGACATCCCCTCCCATTCATGTCATCTTTTGAAAGTACTGGTTCATTGATCTTGAATAGAGGTTTTGTCAATAATCAGTTAGTATCTTTATTGAGAGATACTGGGGCAACCACCATTGGTGTGCGCAAGGCCTTGGTTGATAAGGTGGAATATACCGGAAAACAAGTGAAATGTATAACTTTTGGAGGAACTGTGGAATATTACCCCACAGCTGAGGTGTTTTTGGATACACCATATTTTACAGGAAGAACACTTGTATGCCTCTTGGACAATCCAATTGCTGGAATTATTTTGGGAAACATACCTAAATTGCATGAATGTACACAGGAAGATATTGAAATATGGGAAAGACAACATTTATTATGTTCAAATGCTGTGGCTACCAGAGCTCAGTCTCGCACGGACAATGATCAACACAAACCAGTCGTTGATGTGTTACCTGAAGATATAACTGAAGATATCACTTCAGAAGAAGAAGAAGAAAAGGAAAATAATAATGATGATATAATTCATTATCAACAGGAAAATAATGATGATATTAAGGTAATGGATGATGTCAATACTGATGATGACAATTTATTTCAGATGGAACTCATTGATAAGGAAACCTTTATACAAAGACAGAAAGATGATATTTCCTTAAAATTTTTTTTTCATATTGCTCATTTGAATGATGTAATGGTAGATGACTGTGCAAAACACTGGTATACTATCAATAATGGGATTTTGGTAAGAAACTATCAATTTGCTAATTCCTTAAAGAAACAGATTATGATACCAGCTTGTTTTCGACCATTCATTTTACGACATGCACATGACATTGAATGTGCAGGACATTTAGGTGTTGCTAGAACAAAACAAAGAGTTTTGTCATATTTTTTTGGCCCGGAATTACGAAAGACGTCAAATTATTTTGTCGTACATGTACCATCTGCCAAAGTGTAGCAACCAGAAAATTAAAACATGATGCGCTCATTCAAGCATCTGATATCTCTTTGCGTCCCTTCGCAAAGATGGCCATTGACATTATTGGCCCTTTAAAGGTAACATCAGCCAGAGGTCATCAATATGTGTTGACCTGCATAGATATGTGCACACGCTGGCCGGAAGCTATACCTTTAAAAACCATCACCACGGTAGATATTGCTGATGCATTATTTTTGATTTTTAGCAGAATAGGTTTTCCTGAAAACATTCTATCTGATAGAGGAACTCAGTTAGTTTCAGATGCTATGAAACAGGTTATGGATATGTTTGGGATTCAAAGATCTCTTAGTTCAATATACCATCCTCAGTCTAACGGAAAAATAGAAGTCCTCAACAGATCCTTAAAACAAATGCTACATAAAGTTACTATTAAATATCCACAAAATTGGGACCGAGTTCTCCCAGCTATTTTATTTGCGTATCGAGAAATAAAAAATGAACATACAGGCTTTAGTCCATTCGAATTGGTTTTTGGCGCCAGACCACGAGGCCCAATGTCTATATTAAAACAACTTTTAATTGGTGCTGAGATGAACAAGGAGGTTCAAACCTCATATCAATATGTGGTCAATTTGAGGAAAAAAATAATAGACGCATGCCGAATAGTGGTAGGTTCATCTGAAAAGGCAAAGCTTAGGGCGAGGTTATTTATTAACCAAAACTGCAAATTACGCCAACTTTGGCCGGATGATGAAGCATACGTACTATTACCCAGGAGAGATAACAAACTATTAGTCTCATGGAGAGGACCTTACAGGATTGTGGAGAAACTATCTGATGTTGATTATATTGTCTCAGTAGATGGAAAAGAAAAAACTTTTCATATCAATATGTTACAGCAGTTTCATACACGTCCACCATATCTAAGACCAGTCTTTGAAGCTCTTGATCAATCTGTCAGTCGTCATTCTTCTTTGGCTGTCATACAGGAGGAAAATTCTGATTTGACTGATGGAAATGACTCACAATTAGTATTACCTAGTCTTCACTACTTAGCTACTGAAAGTTGTTGATATATCGCCAACTCTATCTTCTTTCCAGAAAGAACAGGTTACTTCAATCTTACATTCTTTTGCTGATGTCCTTACTGATGTTCCAGGGCACACTGATATCATCGAACATGATATTATTCTGACTGACTTTCAACCGATTAAGTTGAAACCGTACCCTATACCGATACATTTACAATGTCAAGTTAAGGAGGAACTAGAACAGATGGTGAAATTAAATGTCATTTCTCCATCTCATTCCCCTTATAGTTTTCCGATGGTCTTGATCCGGAAAAAAGACAAATCTATACGTATATGCATAGATTTTAGACGTCTAAATTCTGTCACTATTCATGACGCGGAACCACTTCCAGCGTTGGAGTCTTTATTGGATAGACTGGCTTCGGCTACATTTTTCTCTAAATTTGATCTGTCTAAAGGCTATTTCCAAGTGCCATTAACGGAACGATCCAAGCCTTATACTGCATTCGCTACTCCATTGGGTCTATTTCAATTCAATTATATGTCCTTTGGTTTAGTAAACGCACCTGCGACCTTCGTTCGCATGATGAGACGACTCTTCTCTGACAGAGAAGACCTCATTACTTACATTGACGACATTTGTCTGTTTCATCAATCGTGGGATGAACATTTGGAGGGTATTCAGTCCTTACTTGGCACTCTACGTCGTCATAATTTATCTGCACGTCCATCTAAGAGTAAAATTGGATTTCAGGAGATTTCATTTTTGGGGTATAAAGTGGGAGGAGGTTTTTTGAAAACAGAGGATACTACCATCTCTAGAATTCTAAACCTTGATTTACCCAAGACAAAAAACAGGTTAGAAGTATTCTGGGGCTCCTAAACTTTTATCGCAAGTTTATCCCCAATTTTGCAGAGTATACGTCCGTATTGTCATCACTGGTGAAGAAAGAGTCGCCAAATAGGTTTGTTTATAGTCGAGAATGTCATGTAACTTTGGATAGATTAAAATGTCTGTTTTCCAAATTGCCTATATTGGGATTGCCTGATCCTTCTAAACATTTTACTCTTAGAGTCGATGCATCAAAATCGTCCATTGGAGGTTCATTGTTGCAAGATTGGAATGGCTGTTTGCATCCGACCCTTTATGTTAGCAGGAAGCTAACGCCTACTGAGCAGCGATACCCGATTATTGAAAGAGAGCTGCTGGCTCTTGTTTTCTGCTTCTCTAAACTGCAGCGCTACCTGCTTGGTGCAAGTTTCACACTCGAGACGGACCAGAGAGCACTCTCTTACCTGAAAACAGCGAGATTTAAGAATGCAAAAGCTGCCCGTGCCTCACTGGCCCTTCAACCCTATCAATACCAGATTAAGCCCATCGAGGGAAGAGTGAATGTGATGGCTGATGTATTGTCAAGATGCGTGAAGCATCCGCTATCTCAAATTGTCGCCGCAAATGCTACTGCAATCCAACTTTGATACTCAATAATTACAGAACTTCCTTTCTGACAAGTCAGGAATTATTTCACAAAGATGAAGCATCATGAACTAAGGAATATGTCTTCTGTTAACAGATATATCGCATACTTCAGGGATCACAGCCACATTGCTTCGTCATGCACTTAAACCGGTGGCAAAACTAGAGACATTATGCCAAGCAACATGATGATGAATTTCTGTCCATCCGAAGTCAACTGATATATTCAATCGTTCGGCGTATGACGTCTAGTGCACTTGGTCAAGAACAATACTTCGCTACTACATACACGTTGTAGAATGACTCTTGGCAGTATGACTATCCAATTCTGTACATTTCAGATACTTTGCTGCAATTTCCAAAATGATTTGCACTAATTATATGACTGAAACGTTTAAAAAAAAGGGAAGTAACTATAAATTACTTACTCCAAATATCATAAAGGGACATAACCGAGAAATTATATTTCAACAGGGACTTATAAAATTCTCAAGTACAGAATGAAGAATGGTATCTGTGCTGTATATGCTATTGCATGGAAGACAAACATTGACATCCGACATAGAGGAAAAATGGATCTTTTCAATGAACTATTTCGTTCCTGCATATGTACATAACTGGACATCAATAACAATGATGTGTGAATAAGTGCAAACTAATGACTTATTGGAACTTTAATTCTTTAAAAAAAATTCTGCAGGAAGGACTTTATATGGTCAAACATGAACGGTTTTAATAACCCTGGTTATATTGCATTAGTTCATTAATATGTCACTACGTGAAGTGAATTACACTGGTGTTTATACTTAGTATAACTTATAACCTTCGTATGTTACGATATTAAGTAATATATCTTCACATGTCATCTCATTAACATTGTCATTCACCACATGACATTGCATACATACAAATATTAATAACTATTTTGACATATTGTCACAGTCACCATTTATATTTTGACTTGTCTGCCTCATATGATCTATTCTGTCTTTGATTGCTTATTATGCATTTCATTTGATAGATAGGTAGACTTACATACCGACATGACTTAAGGCGTTTGTTGACATGGTGTGCTGTATGAGTGCCATGACTGACATATTGACTTTTTCCACACTGCCTTCTAATTAATGTAGTTACCTCACATTCGTGTCAAAAGAGTGTCTTCTAAACGATAATGGGTTTGGTAATGTTATTACTAAATACCACACCTTGTGTGTCAAATTGTCAATTATGGAGCACGCCTCTAGGTGCTATCATAAGGATGACAGTTGAGAATGTGGATATTGTCATATGGTTTCTCCAGTGACGTTGTAGATTGTACTATGGAAATAATGAAAAGTTCCTTTTCATTATTTTAGTGAAGGGGGGAGTAAATGATATGAGTAAATATCATATCATGTTTTGTATACGATCACTTCCTGATGTATATTGTTTATACACGGTAGCCCGTGGTTACAGGAAGTGACGTCTTGACTTCTGCTCAAAATTGATAGCAGACGGCAACTTTGAATTGGGACACGTTGAGCGTTCTTTAAAACACTTGGGCTTGTGTCTTCGGCCTGTGTAGATGGCATGTGTCCGTGTGGACGATATCTTCAGCTTGTGTTATTAATCCACCTGCATGCTATTTTACCATCAATTGTATTACATCTTCAACTGCAAGTGTATTATCAGTTTAGGCAAAAGCAGAGTGTGAAGTTTCTAAATGCGTGAGTACCAGACTTTATTAAAATGCATGATGTCTCCGAGGACGAGACGGTAGTTTAGACACGACTAGAAGAGAAATCTTATATTATGCACTTGAAGAGATGAACAACATTGTGTTGTAATAAACGTTTGTACATTGTCAATGGTTATTGACGTGTTAGTGCCTGAGTGCCTGTGTGCGGGTCAGGGAGTTGGGATATGTCTGGCCAAATACTGAACCCACAGTATTGCTACATGTAAAGCTATTAAGTATAACCCTGGAAGGCGACTCAAGGCCTAAATAGAGACAGAGTGTCAAAGCATGGAGTCTGTTGCACTCTTGATCCATCCATAGCAAGTCAAGCTATTAAGGAATCGTACCCGTATCAATGGTTCGATAATACCCAAACGAAGCATGTCGTCAAGTTTTTTATTAACCTTATCCTGAAAATGGATAGGACTGGGGTATGGTCAAACTCGAATAGGTCGATCATCCGTGAGAAGGATATCATGAGTGATAACCGATGTATGACCAGGGATGTCTGTCATAACATCTGGGAAAGATTGAAGAAGATCAGACACCTGCTGACGTCTGTCGGATGATAAATCCGTACAGATAGAAACATCCTTCCACGTCTCAGTAGCAGTTAAAGGCATGACAGGAAGATCCATAGGTAAGTCAGGAAAAGCAGATTCTTCCTCTTGAATCACAGACACGGAAGAAAAATGAGTAGTATGCTTTGTGGGCTCATTTACTGCATGAAAGACAGCCTGAAGATATTCAGGTCGAGTATGGAATTTTTTGAGCATGTTTATATGGAAAGTTTTGTTTTTTCCCTTAACGTCAAGTACATAGTCAACATCAGAAATGCGTGAAATAACTCTGTAAGGATCACTCCAAGCAATGAGTAGTCTGTTGTCCTTTCTAGGAAGAAGCACAAGGCTTCATCCCCAGGCACCAGGTGTCTTAGTCATCTGTTACGATTCTGAAACTGACGAGCTTTTTCTTTAGCAGTTTCAGAAGATGCTGTTGCCAACTGACAAGCATCAATTATCTTACGTCGGAGGTTTACGACATACTCGTAAGATGACTTGGTGTCTTGAGTAATTTCTGAGTCAGTGAGCAAATCTTTAATAAGAGACATAGGACCTCTAGGTTGAGCTCCGAAGACAAGCTCGAATGGCGAGAAACCGGTCTGTTCATTTGGTACCTCACGGTACGCAAACAGCAAGGCGGGTAAAACCCTGTCCAAGTCTTGTGGATATCTGACTGTAACTTTGCCTAATAATTGTTTAAGCGTCCTATTTAGCCGTTCTACCATACCATTGCTCATTGGATGGTACACGGAGCTAAGCGATCTGTCAATGTTTAGTTGTTGCATAACACCAGTCATGGCCTCGGAGACAAACTGAGTACCTCTGTCTGATAGAAGTTTTCTAGGGAAACCTAGCCTGGAAAAGATTAAGAAAAGAGCATCAGCCACGTCTGAGGTGGTGATATTCTTCAGAGGTATAGCCTCTGGCCAGCGCGTGCACATGTCAATACATGTGAGGACATACCTGTGTCCTCTAGCTGACATAACAGGAAGTGGGCCAATAATGTCTATGACCATCTTCTCAAAGGGACGTACAGGTATATCTGAAGCCTGTATTGGTGCCATGTGATAGGCTCCCTTTGCTTTGACTTCCTGACAAGTAACACAGGAGCGACAATACGTAGCAACATCTCTAGATACACCAGGCCAAAAGAAGGAAGAGAGCATTCTGGACCTTGACCTAGAGTAGCCCATGTGGCCAGAACAATGAGAATCATGGGCGTGTTGCAGGATATAAGTTCTAAACTGTTTAGGAACCATGACCTGTTGTTTAAGAGCAGAAGAATCTTTAAACATTCTGATCAGGATACCATTCTTAAGGATGTACCATTGACGAGGGGCATTATTTACAAGCATCTCCTCACAACTTACCAAACGAAAAAATTTCTGCAAAGAATCATCATCTCTTTAATAATAATAATAAATTCTTTAAGCACCAAACACGGCGCATAAGGCAGAAACCAGTGCTCTCCAGGTTGTACGTTGTGACGCCACTCCTCTTAGCTCTTGCACATTGTTTAATCCCAACGTTCTTCCTTCTCTTATTATTGTTCTTCTGAGTGTTTCTTTTGGTCTTCCTTTTTTCCTCTTACCCTCAGGAACCCAAGTGAGTGCCTGCAATGGTATTCTGTTGTTTTGCATTCGTAGGACATGACCGATATATGACCATCGTCTTTTCCTTATATAGTTGGAGACATATTTCTGCCTAGAGTCTTCTCTTATTTGTCGATTAGTCTTGAATTCTTTCCAACTGATGTTCATGAGTTTTCTAAGACATTTGTTCTCGAATGTATTCAGCTTGTTCTCTTTGCAGCGTTGCAAAAGATTCTTTGTTAATAGTAGCATGAAAATCATAACCCTGATTTTCAGGCACAATGTTATCATTCGCTTGGGCTTGTGTTTGAGCCCTTGTTGTTACTGCATTCGCAGTTAAATTGTTTTGCCGTTCCCACTAAATAATTTCGCCAGGTGTACAGTCTTTGCCACTGTGGATACGGCCAACAATAAGGTCAGTGATTGGGTTTTTTAAAAGACACACTTTAATCCTCCCTGTGAAAAATGGAGTCGCTATGTGAACAATAGCTGTGGGATAGAACTCTACTGTTCCCTCAAATGTGACACATTTAACAAAATCTCCAGTGGAGCATGATGGGTGCACTAGAGATTGGTGAACTCCCACCGTCGTGCAGCCAGTATCTCTAAGCACAGATACCTGCATATAGTTTAGTAGGCCTTTATGAAAATGTAAGGTGCCTGTGCCATCATGAGCAGCAAGTGCTGTCACTGTAGGAAGTGGATGACCGCATCTTAATGTAGATACCACATTAGGCTGAAATAAAGTTCGGCAATCAAGACACTGTGAAGCAGCATCAAAGTCAAAAAAAAAACAAGCAGCAGCCTGATTTACCGAAGGATTACTTTGAGTAGCACTAGATGTATCAGCAGATTGTGCTGAGTTAGCATGATAGTTTGTACGTTCAACGCTCCGAGAGCGGAAGGGATGGTTATCATTCTGATTATTATAAGAATAATTCCGGTTTCTATTGTCCTGTGAATAATTAGACCTTCTAGGAGTTGCATATTGGTTACTGTATCTATTACCGTTCCAATTTCCTCTACTCCTGAAAAAAATATCATTTCGTTTCCATCCTCTCTGTGGTTGGAATTGGTTTTGTTCTGGTCCCCGAAATTGTTTAAAATTTCCTCTAGACGGGGGAGATTGATTATCGTAAGAGTTACCACCTTGAAAGTACCCATAGTTATTACCTCTACCACGACCAAAATTCCTGTCGAGACTCTGAGACCTTGGTCTTATGTTTTTGTTGTTCCAAGATGACGCTAATGCCACAGGTAGAGCCTCTTTGATGTGAGAGTTACTCACACATGTGCCTGGGTGAGCGGTAATAAACTGTCTTCCCAATTCTTCCACCAATGTCAAATCCGTAGGCTTCCGTTCATGACGGTATGATAGGAACTGCTGGTTAACAGAAGACAACACTTTGTCTCTGAGCATTAAGTCCATTAGTGCCTCATATGTTTGTGGAATTTTCGCTAATTCAACCCATCTGTTGAATGTTAATTTAATGGCAGCAATAAATTCCGAGAAGTCCTTCCCTGTTTCTGGCAACATGGTGTTAAAATGCATGCGATAGCCATTTTCATCCAATTGGTAAAGTTTAAGCAATAAAGCTCTGGCAGCTTCATAGTTATTCCTACTGGGACCGTCCATGGTACAAACCGAAGTTAGTGCATCACCTGTGAGGAATTCCATCAATCTACTACACCATTCAGATTTATCAATTTCATGTGCCTCACACAGTCTGAAAGCGATTAAGGAAGCAAGAAATATCGTCTACGTTGGGTTTGAAAGTAGGCAAACGAAATCTACCAGATCCTGAAACATGTTTGTTTGAGGAACTTTGACTCTCAGAATTGTTTTGTTTAATATTTAGCAACTTGAGTTTTTCAAGTTCTAAGGATAACATCTTTTCATCATGTAATCTTTTTTTATCTTCTGCTTCCATAACAAGTATTTTAAGTTTCTCTTGGCTGGCTAAATCTTCAGCTCTTCTCTTCTCGGCTAATTCTTCATTTCTTTTTTCTCTGGCCAATTCTTCATTTCTATTTTCTCTGGCCAATTCTTCATTTCTATTTTCTCTGGCCAATTCTTCATTTCTATTTTCTCTGGCCAATTTTTCAGCCCAATGTTTCTGATATTCAGTCATAGCAAATTCTTTTAGGGCTTCTCCTTCCATGGCAAAGGCTTTGCCTTGTTTAACAAAATAGTCCAAGGTAGCCATTTTGTATCAATGTTCATCAAGTATTAAGTAATTGCCAGATTTGTATAATCAATAATACTAATGGCAATTAACAATGCAATCAATGAATGGTAAAAAGAAAAAAAAAATAATGAAAAAGACAAATATAAAAATAGATAGAAAAAAAATATTTTGGAGCAAGATAAAGCACTAAGAGACAAAAGACATCATCAGTAAGCAACAAAAGAGAATATAAATGTCAAACTAAAGAGGAAAAATACAGCAAATTGGAACACGCTTACTGCTAAGTCAGAACAACACAGGACCAGAGACACGGTGTATAAACATAAAATTTGTATATAACTGAGAGATAGCAAGGAGAGACCAACAGATACGAACAAAATTATTGCAACTAAAGCAGAAATATTATACAACGACAACGCACAGAACACAAGACGTCACACCTATACAGACAGTGGTCGATGAAAACCAGTCAGAGGTCCTAAGTCACACTGCGAATATCAGCCGGATATTCCACTGTTGGAAATCTACAAACAAACCTAACGAAACATCCGGTGTGAGCCTATTGAATCAATGAGATGAACCTCTTGCACCGAATCACCTCCCAACCAAACCCACAGGGACAAACAAGCTAACAGAAAGGTACAGATATAACATGCAAGAAATAAGAACGAGCTCAGACCAATTTAGCACAGTTCACAAAAAGTGCACATAAAGCCACTTAGCTTGGGGCCAAGGATGGTGAATCTGTCGCACAGCATCTCCTGGACAGGTTGTCAACGTAGCAAGGGCACATCACAAGTCGAACAGCAATAATGTAGTTATTAGATATCCAAATAGAGCAGGAAGCACGACATCATTGCAGTTTTTCTTACAGAAAATTCAACTTGATAATGTTGGGCCTTGAAAACTTGACAAAACAGACGTGTAGCAGCCTGATCTATAACACGTAAATCAGAACTTGATTTAAACGAGGAGCATTCACTGGGACTCTGCTGTAACGCCTTTCTTCAAAAACACAATAATTTGACCAGTTGTACAATGAGCAGAAAAATTTCGTCACAGTCATGTATTTCCACCCGCATCAATTTCATGCCATGCGCAGAGGAAAGTATGCAAAACAGTTCCAGAAATAGTTCATAATGCATAAACAATAGACAACATGGTGTGGTTTCAATTTTTCCGATGTTGTTGAACAGTCCAAAAAAAAAATCGTCCCCATACCGGCCACCAGAAATCTGTTGTGTAATGGCTATCAAGGAATGTTATATGCGGGACAGTTAGGTGTGGCTGTGTTCAGGTGAAAAGTATGATGCTAACCCTTCGTCTACTCAACCTAGCATTCGCGTAAACATCAGCAACGATTGAAGACATACTCACCAAGCCAGAACCTAACTGCCCTGAATATAACATTCCTTGATAGCCATTACACAACATTGCCCTGATTGTTAAATCAGAGGCACATCTCCAATCCAACCTGCAAGTCTGGAAGGAAGAGCTGGAGAAGAGAGGGATGGTCATAAGCAGCTCTAAAACAAAATCCAAGGTGATATCACGAGAAGAAAGAAAACATCAGATTAAGCTGGGAGAACAGGTCCTGGAGCAGGTCGACCACTTTAAATACCTAGGAGCTATTATAGACCGAAAGGGAGGCATCAAAGAAGAGTTGGCCACTCGAAAAGCAGCAGCTGGGAGATTTTTTCAGGCCATAAATCGAGGATTCCTCAGCAAGAGAGAGGTTGGTAAGAAAACGAAGATGGCTGTATACCGCTACACCCATGTCCCAGTCTTGACATATGGATGCGAGTCATGGGCAATGACTACAACCCATAAAAGCCAGATCCAAACCTCAGAAATTAGGTATCTGAGGAAGGTGGTTGAAGTAACAAGAAGAGACATGGTGCGCAACCAGACGATACGTCAAGGCCTTAAATCCTACCCCCTGCAGACCCAAGTAGAACAGTCCCAATTAAGATGGTTTGGCCATGTCTGCAGAATGGGAGAAGATCGGATACCACGACAAGCAGGGGAAACAAAGAGCCAAGGATCCAGACCCCGAGGACGACCCAGAGTCCGCTGGGAGGACAACATTAGACAATCTTTGAAGGATCGAGGACTAGAATGGAACCAGGCCAGGAGGAAGACAGCCGATAGGATAGTCTGGCGCTCTCTCTTCCAAACCGCTACACCTCACGGTAGAAGGGGAACGACTAAGTAAGTAAGGTTGTCTTGCCACAAAAACTGGCCAGAACTTTTTTGGGTAATCGTTCTCATACATATTTATATTCGTATTCCTCAACCCGCTTGGATAAACTGTTAATTTTTGAATATTAAAATGCAGAATCCGACACTTTGAAAGATTCTTTGAAGACTTCTGGTTTTAACGACTTTCATTTTTATTTACCACAAAACTATCATGAGCGACACACTGCTCTAACATAATTTGACATCTTGAAATTGAATATCGATTACTTCATTTCTTCCTCCTATTAATACTAATACGTTCGTGCTTTCCTAGCACATTTATAATTTTGTCCATTTTCTTCATTCTTTATCAGTCATTCTTGACATATTAAAGTTTTCAAGAATGTTCATATTTTCGTAGTTTTGTGCCTTCGTGCACACTTTCTTTAGTCGGCAAATAAATATATTCTTGAAATGTTTATAACTCTACAGCAGGTTTTACCAACCTTGACATGTCTCTCAATACATACTTCGGGCAATCGTGCCTATTCCTTACCATGGATTATACATATCCTGACGAAATTGGTTTGTCCCATATCGAATTATAATCCTACATTATTTCTGAGTAAAAATCTAGACTCTTTAACACATTTTTAAGTAGAATTCAATACATCATGAGTGGACCACGCCACATTAGCCGACACTGTCCAATCCACACAAAACGTTCGTCATGCTTCACTACCCTGCTTAGTCATAGCCAATGTCAACATTTTTTTGTGTTTTAGTGAGGCACATCATGGTGCATAGCGATCTCTCCAAATACACCTTGTTCAAGATCGCTTCGCCCCATGATGCGCTCTCAACATTACCCCCTCGTCCCGCGAGCGTTTGCATCGGGTGAACGCTAGGTAAGACATTAAGTTAATCACTGAGCCGATTAATCGACCCCTAATGCTATAAACGAAACGCCAAACTAATAATATCTCACTTGGTAGATAAGTTAAAATAATACATATAGTTAATGAACTACTAATAATAGGATATGAAGTCCTAGAATTCATTATCCATGCAGATGTTAATCAATGCACTGTACATCACATGTCAAGTTTAGCCTACTTCATATTTGAGTGAAGCCGTATGCTATCATTTCAGATGCATAGGAACACCTGTATATTATGCATATGTTAGGAAATGTCAATGCTAGGTATAATGTTAATATTTTAGTATGTCAAATGCACTTGTCAAATGTCCTGTCCACTGGCGTTGAGGAAGTCATATTAGCAACCAGTAAAAGACAATCAGCTTGTACAATGCTACGAGTTCAGTACGTGTAACTGGTCTATCATCAGCGTTGTTTCTTTTCCAGATTCTTATGAATAACTGTGAACGAGACTTCCTGTATTCGGGATTATCAGTATAGTATTAGTCACTGTCTTCAAACCACCGGGACAGAAGATCTGCCAGCCAATTGTTGGCCCCACGAATCGGCTGAATATCGAAGTTGAATTTCTGCAACAAAAGGAGCCAGCGGCGTAGTCGTGGGTTGTTGTAAGTCTTCGTTTTAAGTGCTGTCAATGGCACATGATCAGTTTGGAGGATGAATTTGCAACCTAGGAGATACTTTGATAATTTCGAAATTGACCACACGATGGCGAGCAATTCAGGCTCACCAGCTGCGTACCGTTGTTTTGCTGGAAGACGTTTCCTGCTGACGTAAATGCATGAGTGAAGCACGTCGTACCACAATTGCATAACAAAGCTACCGATGCCAGTGCCCGACGCGTCTGTTCTAAGGAAAAAAAGTTTACTGGCGTCAGGTCTCGTTAAAACAGGATGCTTGGAGAAGGCAGATTTAATTATATTCAATGAACGATAGGCATTATCTGACCATTCTATTGTCAAAGGTGCACCCTTGCACGTCAAGGCAGACAGTGTAAAAGAAGTAAAGTGCTTGATGAATTCGTGTTATTGACTCAACAGCAAAATAGTATAGTCGACGATGATGTAAGTCCATTCATATAGGATAGTAGTAGACAAGAAATGCTGCACGTAGAAAAGCCAAGAAGTGTAGTTGATAGAGCTATTGTAGAAATAGATGTAGTGCCAAACATCCAGTCTAGAAAAGAAATGCACCAAAGAATGCAACTGTAAAATGCATGGTGCAGCGTTTTGCACTAGTTCCACGTCTATCTGATGGTGTACAAAAGTAGAACCATTCTTGAATTTGACAGCTCTGCGAGCGTCATAATAGTTACCAAGTCGTACAAATGCAAGATTGTGGTTTGAGTTTTGAATTCTAAAGACGCGAACAAACGGTACATCACCAATATCCGGAAAAGATTTTCTAAGTTCATACCAAGGTATAATCGGAGGTATGTTGCTCACTAAGGCAGTGTGATCTAATGAGATATGATCTCTGCCAGGTTGAAACTGAGCACGAGAATCATTGAAATTTGCATTATGCGATACGCGTGAAATGCGCGAAGTATTCTTATACACATGCTTCTCCCTACATGTCGCAATGGTAGGACAATCATGATTTTTTTTGTGATCGTCTGGACACTCACCATCAACCACCGCTGAATGAGCATTTTTTTCATGCCGTAGCATGTTACCTCAGGTATGATATGATGAATATTAATGGGGTATTTCCCGTTCACATGAATCTGCTTAGACATTGTGTCAGTATAATAACTTCTATCATCACGATTGTCAGAATAACAATCAATTTTATGTGCGTTTCGCTTGATCAAATCTTTGTTTTGATAGTGGTGCTGTTACGACATGTTTAATTATGTTAGCCACTACAATATGTTAGTATTTTAGAGTTACGTGTTAACATATTGGTGGGCTGTAAACAAAAGATATTTTGTGCTTAAAGAAATTTTTATTGAACGCGAATTTTTATGGTTGTCTATGGTTAGACATGACGTGGGGCGTTGTTATGCTACCGCATGACAACGATCTTTCTTCACCCTTCATATTTCTTCAACGCTCCCATTATATTGTAGTCGAGCAGATGTCCTTATTGAGGATAGGCCAAGGGGTCGGCCATATTATTATGAATGCAATTGAAGGAGTAACTTATTTGATGCATATCTTCCCTTGGATTGGGAATAGAAGGGAGTAATTTATTATTATTAATTAATCGTTCGCCACACCTCTAGGTATCACTATCGGATGACCCGATTCGTCGGCATCGCGTATATACAGCCTAGTTTTGTTGACGATACAGATATTAATCTAAAGGACTGCACTGAACTGTAATACACTACACAGATTGAATGTATTATATTTATGCCATGAATTCGATGAACTCTGTATACGTAATAAATTATATGATTTATGTGGACTCTAGCAAAACGGAGTTGTAAACTTCATCCAGTTATATTGAAGTCATTCACCACCATTCGCGAACAAACAACAACAGCACGATAGCCAAACAAATCAAGAACAATGATAATTATGAGGCACAGAATAAGTAATACAAATCCTCATTACAAGGAAGAACCCTTTTCACTAAAACTGACTGTAACAATTGATGGCCAATAAAGCAGTTTTAACATTTGGTGGCCTCAGTGTGGGGAAACGAATTTTTTTTCGGCGAGACACAACAAACATTGTTGCTGAATGAAATTTCCAATAGACAGAAAATTTCGGACCTTCCCGGTACGTGACAAACTATGAATAACAATTCAACGCACTACGCAAGTGCACCAGAAGAGAATATGACGTCATGACCTTTCAAGTTCAATTATCTTCATGGCCGTTGGAATTCTGAGTCAAGCAATATCAATTCGAAATGGCAGCATTCTTCAACAGGCTAAAACTAAGAAGACAGTTATATCAAACCATGATACTTTAAGCCATCAAACTATTACCATGGTGCATGCCAGCACTGTGCGAATAATTGGAATTGATCACGAAAGATAAGTACCCGTTTGTGGCTTTAAGGCAATTTTAGTCCATTTTTGTTCACAGGCACGTCAAGCCATTATTTCTATATATGTTATATGTATTTTATATGAATATGTATTGTCTAATGAAGCGGGAGGTTGGTTTGGGAACCTAGGATTTCTGTTATGTCGCTGTCGGCTGACCGCAGAGATCCAGGTCATTCTGTTAAGGCTGTTTGACTATTTTCGACTTACGAAAGATCCATTGAGATTTGTTAATGGCATACTCTGTTCGTACTCGAATTTATTCAACATTATCTGTTTAGTTGTAAAGTTGTGTATATACACGTCGTATTTTTCTTGTCCTTAGTTTCAATTTTGCTTAGTTTTGTCAGTTGTTTGTTATCTATAACGTTACTCTAATCTAACTATCTTTCAGTTCTACATGTAAATTGTAACGTCTACTATAGAGTCTATGTTTAGTCCAATTTTGTAGATTTTCGTGACCTACTTTTAATTTCTGTACACTTTGTCACTTCCGGACTTTTATTTAGTTCTTATATATCATTTCAATGTTTGTAGATTGAAATTGTTTCGTGATACAGTACTTGTCATTTCTTTCGTTTACTATTTATGTGTTAATTCTTCATAAATATTAATAATATTATAATATGTAAATAAGATAACAAGAAAATACTACTTATAACTATTTAAATGAAAATATTAAGATGACTGAAATAATTTCAGTATTTTGCACTAGTAGGTCATGTAACCACTAGTTGTTTATCCTGAGTGGGGCATAATATTATAAAGTATTTGGAACATAATAATTTTGTTGCTTACACATAAGTTATAAAGCGTGTTTTAGGTATATGATTGACCAGGTGAGTCACAATACCATATTAGCCATTGGGCTTCAAGATTATATATATATATATATATATATATATATATATATATATATATATATATAGACTTATATATATAGACTTATATATATATACATATATATATATATATATATATATATATATATATATATATATATATATATATATATATATATATATATATATATATATATAGACTAAGTAAGAAGTATCTTAGTTATTTAAAATGGTGACTGAAACATTTCATGAAAATTGGTAAAGAATTTGCTTACAAAGGAGAAGCACTTAGAGATTTTGCAGTGGCGGAACTAGCCAAAGAAGAAAGGAGAAAGGCGGAATTAAAGCGAGAATTAGAGGAACAAAAAGCAATAGCGACACAAGAGGAAGCTGATAGAAAGCAAGAATTAGAGGAACAAAAAGCAATAGCGAAACAAGAAGAGGCAGAATGTGAAGCCAAAGAAGAGAAGAAGAAAGCTGAATTGAAGCGTGAATTAGCAGCACAAGAAGATAAGGATGAAATTAAACGTATAGAAGAAATGAAAAAAATGCAACAAAAAGAAAGGTTAGCACATATGCGGTTGGAAGAATTGAGATTGAAAACTCAACTTGCTACGAATAGCAATAATGGTGATTCACCTAATACTTCTTCATTCAAACAGACTAGAAGTAATTACATGTTTAAACTGCCAGTTTTTAAACATAATTTTGACGATTTGTCATGCTATCTGATAAGGTTTGAAAAGGTATCTAAGGCAAACAAAATTGATAAATCCTTGTGGGTTTTAAAACTCAGTGAATTTTTGGATGGTGAACCACTGAATGCTATAAAGATTATGGATCAGGCATTCATAAATGACTATGAAGCTGCAAAAGTATTACTATTAAGACGATTTCAACTGAACGAAGAAGGGTATAGAATGAAGTTTAAAACTATTCTCCCAGATTCAAGCAAAGATTTCACGGAGTTTATTGCTACGATACACATTACATTTACTAGATGGGTTGAACTTGCAAGGGTTAATAAATCTTATGATAAACTACAATATGTTAGCATTTTAAAGTTATGCGTTAACATATAGGTGGGCTGTTAACAAAAGATATTTTGTGCTTAAAGATATTTTTATTGAACGCGAATTTTTATGGTTGTCTATGGTTAGACATGACGTGGGGCATTGTTATGCTTCCGCATGACAACGGTCTTTCTTCACCCTTCATATTTTGGAATCAGTCAAATGCAGACGTGTTCTTCAATGCTCCCATTATATTGTAGTCGAGCAGATGTCCTTATTGAAGATAGGCCAAGGGGTCGGCCATATTATTATGAATGCAATTGTTCCCTTGGATTGGGAATAGAAGGGAGTAATTTATTATTATTAATTAATCATTCGCCACACCTCTAAGTATTACTATCGGATGACTAGATTCGTCGGCATCACGTATATACAGCCTAGTTTTGTTGACGATACAGATATTAATCTAAAGGACTGCACTGAACTGTAATAGACTACACAGATTGAATGTATTATATTTATGCCATGAATTCGATGAACTCTGTATACGTAATAAATTATGATTTATGTGGACTCTAGCAAAACGGAGTTGTAAACTTCATTCAGTTATATTGAAGTCATTCACCACCATTCGCGTACAAACAACAACAGCACGATAGCCAAATAAATCAAGAACAATGATAATTATGAGGCACAGAATAAGTAATACAAATCCTCATTACAAGGAAGAACCCTTTTCACTAAAACTAACTGTAACAATTGATGGCCAATAAAGCAGTTTTAAGAGGTGCCCTTTAACATCTATTTTCTCCATATTGCTATCAGCACATGGTTGGTATTCATTCCTCTCATGATAATAACTGCTGGCAGCACGTCATGTTTTCATCTCATATGAGCCAGGTAGATTTCCATATGAAGACCTGACCCGAGAATCCTGTGGAGCAAAATTATATTTGCCATGAAAAGATCTACGGCTATCTCTCTGAATAGCCTAACTGGCATTGGGTGCTTGGAGCTGACTCATATAAAAGAATGTCTAACAAACCGTCTAATCTTTTACGAAGTTTAAAAATTTATAAATCTTTGGCTTGCTGTTCTTCAGCAACAGCTTTGCTTATTTGCTCTTGGGTCTCAACTTTAAGCTTATTGTAATCTGCCTTATAAGAATCTTCTCTTTAGTAATCATATCCCCAATCTTTACTTTCAATTTTTCCACCTCACGGGCAAGAGTATGTTCTTGTTGATCTTTTTTAATAATATCAAGGCAAAGGCTTCATGAATCTCTCTTTCTCGCTCTATATTCTTTGTCTTTTCTTGTTGAATTTCCAATTTGAGCGCTGTAACAGCATTGTAATGACTAGTCGTCTACTTAATAATAAAATTCAAAACTGCTGAGTCGCTTATTGCAAGTTTGTGTAGTAAATCCACATTCTCCTGTTTCAAAGTAATAGTTGTATCCTTATCTTTTGATGACTGTTCCAATTTTTCCTTCTGAGATGTAGTCTCCAATTTAAGATTCTCAATTTCTTGTTGGAGAGTTTGGATAGTTTCTAAAGCCATAGCTTTTTCTTTCTCAATATTGAAGTTTTCATGTCTAACCTCCATGTCAGATTTGGATTGTTCAAGTTTAATTTCCAGAATATCCACTTCTTTGTCCTTCATATTTTCAATATGATTCAAATATATTTCATATCGTGTGTCCGCATAATCCTCAAGTTCACGACCAGATTGTCCTAACTACCTTGCAGTGTTAATAAAATCCTCCAATGTCGCGATATTACTTAATTGGGTATCACCACAATAATAATCTTCTGGGAAGGTTAAGGCGATCGGCGTAATGCTGACCACATCACCCCTAGTGTGCCGACGGTCGAGAAAATATGGGCTTAACACCATATTCCCAATATGCCTCAATAGGGCGTGTAACGGGATCCTTTACCTTTTTTTTGCAATAATAATCAGTGAATATCAATTTCACTATTATATCAATTCCAAATCACTCTATTGATTTGCCTTTCATTATTCCTTCAAAAATTCTGAGGACAATATATCTGTAGCCCATAATAAATCCACCTGTTATATGCAATATTATTTAAAAACTAACATTATAGTAGCAATTATCACAGTAATAACACCTATTAATGTCAAGTAAATTCAATGTCAAATAAAATCACGTAAAGAGCAATGTGAAGTAACAATGAAGATGGATGGCACAAGTTAAGGCCAAAGATGATGATGATTGTACTCAAATTACAGCACGTTTCATAACGAATATTAAAAAAACTAAGTATAACAAGGACATACATTATAAAAGAAAGGAATGAAATGAAAATATTAATAAATTAAACAAGACAGAAAAGTAACGTACGAAGAAAGAAAGTCGTTTTTAAATGCAACACTAAGACAAGAGAAAGATAGTTGACAAATGTATAAACTGTGACCTACTTATATAAATAAGGAGCCTAAAAAACGGACGCGATACTTGTACGAAACAACTAAACAAATATTCAATATATTCAATGAATAATCAAAGACTGGTACTCTTCGGTGCAACCCCTGGATTCTTTGACAATACATTGAATAATAACCTAGAGATTCGTTAACATTTCTGGATCTCCCAAAGAAGTTACAGAAATATTAAACCCGTTCCAACCACCCGCTTACAAGTACAATAAATATAGAGACATGAAATGAAAAAAGATTATGATCGGCAAAGAAAGGGTGATGAAAGGGTGTCTAAATGATCAGACAACACATCGACATCAAATACGATACTCATCTGCAATTCTAACTGTCATGAGAATGTCCTTCTTAAACGTGGCCTCGGACTGTTTGATCAACCGAACAACGACATCAGCTAGATCATTGCATGTAAAGTTCTAATGCGGAACAGGTTTCAAAAATTTTGCAACCAAATAGATACATCCTCGATATGTTGATTGTAGATTGGTAGAATCGTAGAATTCTATTTAGTTAAATATGAGTTCCTCTCTTGAAAATTGATTGATGATGACGGGTGAAAAAAAATTGCGTATGACGTCACTCTGCTTTGTGTTGCATGATAGACGTTTGACTGTTAAAGCAATATAGTTTCAAAAATCGATATATTATGGACCCTTTCTTTGTCGATAAAAGTTCGTTGGTACATTCATATTCCCTGCTATAGTTTCAATTGAAATCTTGAACTCTGATACTGTTTCAAGGTCGAACCTTCTCCTTGAAGTCACGAACCGTTTGAATTTGAATACTTGTTAGAAATACTGTTCTCGAATAAATCTCCTTCTATACATTGTATCTGAATTGCCAACCCCGAATATTGCTGGATAAAATGTTTATATGCAGTCTTGAATGTTGTGGTAAAGACTCGTTGGGGTGGCTACCGGACACGAGCCCCCAAAATTTCGCCGGGTTCATCGCCGGGAACAATTCCTTGGTTGTCTGTATGTTGTCTAGGGTTTTTATATTTGTGGTTGTATTGCCACAAAAACTGGCCAGAACTTTTCTGGGTAATCGTTCTCATACATATTTATATTTGTATTCCTCAACCCACTTGAATAAACTGTTAATTTTTTAATATTAAAATGCAGAATTTGACACTTTGAAAGATTCTTTGAAGACTTCTGGTTTTAACGACTTTCATTTTTATTTACCACAAAACTATCATGAGCGACACACTACTCTAACATAATTTGACATCTTGAAATTGAATATCGATTTCTTCATTTCTTCCTCCTATTAATACTAATACGTTCGTGCTTTCCTAGCACATTTATAATTTTGTCCATTTTCTTCATTCTTTATCAGTCATTCTTGACATATTAAAGTTTTCAATAATGTTCATATTTTTGTAGTTTTGTGCCTTCGTGCACACTTTTTTTTAGTCGGCAAATAAATATATTCTTCAAATGTTTATAACTCTACATGCAGGTTTTACCAACCTTGACATGTCTCTCAATACATACTTCGGGCAATCGCGCGTATTCCTTACCATGGATTATACATATCCTGACGAAATGGGTTTTTCCTATATCGAATTATAATACTACATTATTTCTGAGTAAAAATCTAGACTCTTTAACACATTTTATAAGTAGAATTCTATACATCATGAGTAGACCACGCCACATTAGCCGACACTGTCCAATCCACACAAAACGTAACTATGGACTCTTCGTCATGCTTCACTACCGTGCTTAGTCATAGTCAATGACCACATTTTTAGTGTTTTGGTGAGGCACATCATGTTGCATAGCGATCTCTACAAATACACCTTTTTCAAGATCGCTTCGCCCCATGATGCGCTCTCAACAAAGCGGGTACAGCTCACAAAACCCTGCCATGGCGACTGAATGAGATACTAGCCCTTCAGTCAACTCTTTTAAGTGTCGTGACACATACATTCTCATCATGCATTGCAAGCAGGGTGGCTCTTGGGTGGTGCGAGTAAGGTGTAGACTTGGGGGAGGCGCCGAAATGTTTGTAAAATTTAGTAAAAACATTAAAATGTAAAAAAAAAAAAACAAAAAAAAAATATGAAGCAGATAAGCGCATAGTAAATAATTAATTGCTTATATCTAAATAAAGACAAAAATTACCAGCAGTAAGATTTTAAAAACATCAATGTATTATGTTTTTATGAAAATGATGCAGTGAACGTCCCCTTGCGGACACAATGTAGTGTGATACAACTCAATGGCATTAAATTGGAAAATTGAGTCTCATAAGAGTACATACATTATTGTTCAGGGTGGGGGCGGGTGCCATCTAGAAACCTCCCACGACACTAAACAATCTCTAGTGCCGGTGTGGGAGGCACCAAGGACGTACCCGGCAACACACACGGTACAGTGCTTTTTACCATCAGGTAGGAAACACGGGACAAGTGATTCTTGTCTAGGTAGTAGGCACTAACTCAGACAGGAAGCAACGTACAGTAATTATTGTCTGAAAAAAAAGGTATATCGCACTGCGTTGTAGTTATTATAATCCATTAGGCAGATATTCCCACCTTTCCTTCCTTCATAGGACAAAAGACTGGAGAGATAAAGAGTAAAGATGTTTTTATGTTTGCTTCATATGTTATTCATTTATAGTGTGTAAACAAATTTTATGAATTTGTATCTAATTTCGTCTAAAATATATGGTGGGAAGTTATTATTTCAATGTTTAATCCAAACAGGTAACGGTTTGGTGCGTTATGGTGCGTGTAGTGTGATCATAATTTGTGCAGTGAGTAATAAATATAAGGTAAAGGTGGTCCCATTGCAGATTCTGCCGTAGTGGAGTGAAGTGTAAGAAACTTGACTATACTGGGTCCAGCATCGAGGGGTGAGGTGACCAGTTATTTTATTTTAGAAATTAATATTATTTTGTCTTATATTTTATATTAGCATTAAGTAAACTGAACTAATTTTCTTAAGTGAAACTCAATGACAAAAATAAAAATGAATACCACTGAAAATCAGATGTGAAAATTGTCAACATTAAACGAAAAATTATTTTTTTTAAAAAGCTTTCATAAAGATTCGTTCGTGTTTTTTTGTGTGCTCTTGTATCGTAATTCAAAATAGCAAGTTATCTACAACAACTTAACTCGATTACAATTAAATAATAATTACTTATTACGGACGAAAAAATAAGCTTCGTTGCCCGCTCCGCTATAAGTGTTCTGGGCACAGAAGATTTATTTCACAATGCACTTACGCAGTCACTTCATCGCACCATTGTATGGACATGAGGTAAAGCATACATATGGGCGTGAGATGGCAGAGAAAGCAAACCCGTAATAATATCTTGCTGAAATCGGATGTCTCGGGCCGAAAGGAGCAGATACCGCAGCTCACCTGTAAACAACGACACAACGTAAGCCTACATACCACTCAGAAAACGCCAGCATGTAGGAGTCAGATACGGTCGAGCGAACGCAAACAACAACAACGCATTCTCACAATGCGAGCAGATGACGTTATACATTTTAATACTTTTTATATTAAGGTAAAAAATAGTTGTTGTTGCGGACAGTTTCGCTGAGTTTATAGTTTGTTAAATGTACCTGTTTAAGTTTGGAGACATTTTTGTTAGATTCTTGATCTAAGGGGAGTTACTCATTTTTTACTTGGGTTGAAGTCAACAGTGGTTGTTATCCCACTTGTCTTTTAACCAAGCGGTCTAATTTTTGAAACGATGTCTTGTTACCTGACCATATATGGCTTGAATGGTCAGCCATTCCTAGTATGTTTTCAGATAGCCCACCTGAGCCGATCTCAGGGGTCTTGCGTCTCACGACGCATGCGCAAGTTTTGTGGCGCGTTAAGAAAGACATTTTTGTTAAAGAGACGAGCTGTGGTTTTCAAACGGTCAAGACGTGTTGGCGTCTTCGATCTGGCTTTATGCCTGGGGAAGGAAAGTCCTCTGTGAGTGACCAAGATGTCTAAAGATTGTTTCCCCATGTTGTATTCTATGCGCCCAGGAGGCGAGTGTGTTTTTTGGTGTTTATTCTGAAGGGATGTCAAGGTAAATTATCCTTCAAATCATTTTCCTCTATTGCCAGAATCATGATTAACATTTGTTACCAGGTTAGGGACTTTTTCCTGGGCGGGAAAGAGTCCATTGAGAATACTAGAATTTGAGCTCACGAATTATGCTGACATTGTATGTATTGGGTCTGTGAATGATCGAAGAACTTTATACCTTGTTTGTCCAAGGAATCATAGAGGACACTGTATTTAGGGCCCGCCATATTTTGCGGCCTGCTGTATACTAGAAAATGTATCTGACTTGCTGGTGTCAGAGTAGAGCGGAACTAAGCTCATATATTTGAAGACCCGCTGGCAATGCGGGGTATTTTTGCTGTAGCTGTAGAAAGAGAGATAGATTGAGGTCAGCATCATATATGCACAGCTTACTGATGAACTGTTGATGCAAACTGTACTGAACTGTTGTCATGTTTACGATGTCCTGAGTTTTGTCAAATGACTATTTATATTGATGTCGGCGTACCTTGTAGTCGTACTGTATTAAAGTCTTGAAAACGTCAGAGGTGTTACCAAGCTCCATGAATTTCTACGTTGTGGTGCAAGAGTGTGTTGTCCAGTAGATGACTGTCTTCCATGAACCTTTACACACCCATTCGCACTCTTTGATGTCTACTCACGCACCACTAGTGTAACACATCAACGCTTTGAAAACAAGACATGAATGTCAACATTATGGCGGCCAACCAGGGCCTACAATATTTATGATAGCCTGTGTGGCGTTTGAGTTACAAAAAATACTGTACAGCAGCTCCCACCTTGTTGATGAACTGCGTTCACTCATCCAGCAACATTTATACTCTTACATCCATGGTTGACCTGTATGAGCCTTCTACATTTATTGGGCCCGGAAACCTACTGTTACAACGAATACAGGACGTTACAGTTGTTAATGCTCTTTTGAGAATAGTAGTTACTAAATAAGCAATATACATATGTTTAACAGATTTTTAACTGGCGCACACTGATTTTCGTTGGTTAGGTCTACATTTCGGAGGAATGTCATCTATTCAGTTTTACTTTATTAATTTTCTTTATTTATACACTGTCAAGTAGAAAAATAAACGCAATTATCATGTATTATGGCCTTGGTTTTACTGGCACATCCATTTCTCAATACATACAATACAGCATTAATTATATTTTTGTACGGGTTTCCGATTTTTGTTACCTTTAAAATTTTAAGTCCTTCCTACCCATGTTGAGTGCTTACTACCAAGCATATAAGGTTCACTGTACAGTGTCTGCTACCGTCAGGTGGGAGGCACTGTACGGTGCTTCCTACCTGCTAAACCGGCTCTAATTGTAAATACAAACTGTACAACTTACCGCCATAAGTTTCAACCTCGCACAATTGGAATTCATGGTAACCCGAGCTAGAAGGGTCCCTCTGTGTAAACTTGATGGAAATAATCGGGGCCAGTTGCACGACAGCCGCTTTAAACGTCGAGATTTCCTCCCTTGCAGGAGCTTCACCATGGAAGATTGAAGTGCCCATGACATTAAATGCCTCAATAACAGTTTTTCTGTGGTAGGAGTAGACCTCTAAAATTGAAAAACAAAATTAACAAGTCTTGACAGAGATTTCAACAGATTGATTTCAATTACTTTAAGCAAATTTTTTTCTCCAACAATTTATGTGACAAAATTAACGCTAATGATGTCCAAAATTAACTACCGAATTGAAAAACACACTGTGGCCGAATTAAATTTTTTTTCCCATTTTCATCCTGTACATGTTTGCACAAAGTAAGCTGTAGTTTTCGTAATTGTTTACAGATTTATGTGAATTACACGTCATTTTAAAGATAAATGAATGTACTATTACAATAAACACCGGTTGTAACTCTAATAGAGGTTGTTGCTATTTAACGGCCCTCCGATGGCCGAGGACTTGTAATATTTTCACAATTATAACTTCTTGCACCCCATCTCTATCAAAATCATCAATCAATGTGCACACCGTTTTCACTCTTGTCCTCGTTGCTAGATCTATCAGTCAATTGATGAAACACGTTTCTATCCTATTCAGCCATTAGACGAGATGTACACGCATTTTTTGTAGTCCTATCACTAGTTGCCACGGTAAACAGTTTTACACGATTTGGTAACTAACGTGGAAACCATAGAGGCATATCCCTTCTCAGTGTCCCTGGTAAAATCTACTCTAGAATCCTAGAGCAGAGACTCCGACGCCTAGCTGAGCCACAATTGGATGAGGTCCAGTGCGGATTCCGAGCAAACCGAAGTACTCAAGACCTAATCTTCACACTCAGACAGCTGAGTGAAAAGGCCCTTGAGTATAAGAGTGAGATCCATCTATGTTTCATAGATCTGGAAAAGGCGTTTGACAGGGTCCCCTGGAGCAAACTTTGGGACTGTTTGGCAAGGAAGAATATTCCAGCACCTCTGATTCATGCTATACAGAGCTTCTACAAGTCTTGCAGAAATTATGTGAGGACAGCAAACCATAAGTCAGAAGAGTTCAGGACCACCACTGGTGTAAGACAAGGTGATATCCTATCACCTTACCTCTTCATACTCCTTATGGACGATGTCATCAAGGCATGTAAGGAGAGAACAAGAAAGTATTCAGTGGGGTACTGGAAGATGAGACAGGTCTATATTTCGGAGCTGGCATTTGCTGATGATGTTGCCCTGATTGCTAAATCAGAGGCACATCTCCAATCCAACCTGCAAGTCTGGAAGGAAGAGCTGGAGAAGAGAGGGATGGTCATAAGCAGCTCTAAAACAAAATCCACGGTGATATCACGAGAAGAAAACATCAGATTAAGTTGGGAGAACAGGTCCTGGAGCAGGTCGACCACTTTAAATATCTCGGAGCTATTACAGACCGAAAGGGAGGCATCAAAGAAGAGTTGGCCACTCGAAAAGCAGCGGCTGGGAGACTTTTTCAGGCCATAAATCGTGGATTCCTCAGCAAGAAAGAAGTTGGTAAGAAAACGAAGATGGCTGTATACCGCTCCACCTATGTCCCAGTCTTGACATATGGATGTGAGTCGTGGGCAGTGACTACAACCCACAAAAGCCAGATCCAAACCTCAGAAATGAGGTATCTGAGGAAAGTGGTTGAAGTAACAAGAAGAGACATGGTCCGCAACCAGACGATCCGTCAAGGCCTAAAATCCCATCCGCTGCAGACCCAAATAGAACAGTCCCAACTAAGATGGTTTGGCCATGTCTGCAGAATGGGAGAAGATCGGCTACCACGACAAGCATGGGAAACAAAGAGCCAGGGATCCAGACCTCCAGGACGACCCAGAGTCCGCTGGGAGGACAACATTAGACAATCTTTGAAGGACCGAGGACTAGAATGGAACCAGGCCAGGAAGAAGACAGCTGATAGAATGGTCTGGCGCTCTCTCTTCCAAACCTCTACACCTCACGGTAGAAGGGGAACGACTAAGTAAGTAAGTAAGTAAGTAAGTGGTAACTAACCCAAAAGCTGAAAAATATGAACATAATATCAATTTTCCAGTGTTCTACAACAACCATGCTTTGGGAATTTGTTTTCCGGTGGCAACTTAAAATCTCGAACTAGATCAGAGAATGTTTCAGTACATTTTTCATTCGTTTTATTACTAAAATTAGATTGGCGCTCTGAGCAGCTTGCGGTCCAAATGTGATTATTTTGTGAGCCGCTGACAGCGGCTTGCGGTAGTTAATGTGTTAACAGCGTGTAATTGTTAAAGTCTACAATATGTACAACATTAATCAAGCACGCGTGAAGTGACTCAAATAATTTTAAATACGTCCATTGTAATGTGTAAGCGGGGCAAATTTGTTTTCTCCAACTTTTCAGAGTACAAGAAAAGAGAGCCTTGTTTGCTCCATCTGGAACTGGCAAAGTGGCTTGTTTGCGTGTTGATCAACGAGCCCTGTCGGCATTAGCTCAATGTTCTGACAAGATCAAGTAAACGTTTCTTGTCAGAGAGGGTCACACAATGTCAGCACAAATAAATCACTAGGTTTTTATGGGTTGGGTGGGTTAAGATCTAAAAAAAAAAAAAAAAAAAAAACATTAATTTGTAACATAATATGTGCCTGAAGTCATGTGAATGCCATGGCTTTACACAAGTGGCATAAATTTATTGGATTAACAGAAGAGGCATATATGTCATAGCCTGATGAAAAGTAGATATTACATGTCACGGCACATTTGACAGGCACCCGCGGCACACCAGTTGCGGAGCACTGGTCTAGAGAACAATCAACTGTGCAGTACGACCCAATCTACATTTAGAGCTGAAAGAAACAAAGTATACCAGTTTCTAAAATTATACATTGATGCAAAACTAAGGTTTAAGGGAACCGAGAAAAGAGGCCATAGCAGTTTTTTTTTTTTTTTTGGTGTGATGTCGCTGGGGAATTTGATGAATGCGGTATAGAGTGTCCTTTTTCTAAGATGACAATAACGGTAATAACGGGCACAACATACAATGACCCAGAAACAGTTTTGTTGGATTGATATTTTTCAGTAAAACTGAACAATGATAAGTCGGAAATATATGAACAACGGAATGGAATTATATTTTATTATCTTTGCACGTGACAAAGAAATTTTGTGACATCATGAATATATTTTATGCCGCGGTAGTACAGTGGTTAGTGCACTAGCTTCCTGGCTAGGTGGTCCATGGTTCGATCCCCAGTTGAGGTGGGATTTTTTAGACCGCAAACAGCTCCGGGGTCGACCAAGCCTCATGAATTGGGTACCAGAATAACTCAGGGAAGGTTAAGGTGGCCGGCGTGATGCTGACCACACCACCCCTAGTGTGCCGATTGTCAAGAAAATACGGGCCTAACACTGTATTCCCAACATACCTCAATAAGCGTGTAACGGGATGCTTTACCTTATTTGCCTTTTATGAATATATTTTCACAATTTGCAGAAGACAACGCTATGTGGCGGACTGGAACAATCCGGCTCCCTTTATTCATAATACTAGAAAAACAAACGACAATCTCTGAATGGATGAAACTCTAAGGTTACAAATCAATGTGAACAAATCAATGTGAACAAAAAAGTAAACATGATTTTCTGCAAAGAACGACTTGAGAAAAACTATACAATAAAAATATCCATGATAATTATTGTTTTTGTTGATCAGAATTGACATCATTGCACTACGGGCTACCGATAGGTACCCAGTCTCCCTCAGAAATGTTAAGGATATGAATGCTATTGTTCCTGTTGCAGTCTGGTTAGTTAACACGCTGGATGCATTCTCTCATTCGTCTATCTCTGCTCGTCCAACGTTTTATGACAAATTCGAGCAATGTTAGCCTTGTTGATTCATTTATTGTTGTGTCGTTCTGTTGGAGACGACCATTACTGTCTTAAGTATTTCTCCCTTATCCATATCCAGTGTCCCCACATGGGTGTTCTCGTAGCTAACCTGTCAGCTCTCTCATTGCCGCATACCCTTGCATGACCAGGACAGTAGATCCACGCCAGTTTCTGAAGACTCGAGTCTTCTATGTATGTTTTTCATGCATGCGTAACCATTCACTTTGGACCTTCCAAAGAATGGACTGAGAGTTAATGAAGTTTCAGACAGCCACCTCATTGCTGTTGTAGTTGCCTCTAACTCAATTTACATGCTGGAGGTTGTTGTCATGGTAGCTCCTCTATTCAGTGAAGGTTCTGCACTTTACTCTTGCGGAGAAGCTCCATCCTGATTTCTTACCAGGAAGTACAAACTCACGAATGTACACATGGGCATCATCCTCCCTAGCATGTTCATTTATCACTTGATTATTTTCCAGCACTGCACTCCCTGCCAAGACTGATGATGACTTCCTGGTAATTTTTTCCAGTTCTCACCTTACTCAATCGACTCTTACCATTTGGATATATTTTCAACAGTAGTCACATGCTAAATCGTTGCATCTGCCTGTGTCACTGTCGTAGATTTTGGATAGGAGAATTAAGACTTGGGTTGGCCCCTTCTGAATAGGTTTGAATAGGTGATAGTCCCGGTGAGAGTTAGTTAAAAAATATATATATATATATAGAATTTCCACAAAGGAGATGATAGACTGTGATCTAGAGGCTGTCTCTGAAAAAATCGAGGAAATCTTCTCTCTTTCACCTAGGTGAATGGTGTTCCCACTATTGGCATTTCACTCAAAGAGACTGGGGGTGCCCGTTGCTTGGGTGGCACACGTTGGCACTGGGCACAGGATTTGACATATCTGATATCAGTATTTACTCCTGGCCACCAATAATGAGTGGTTATCCGTTGGTTTGTGGCGTTCTGTCCCATATGTCCGCTAAAGGGAAGAGAGTGCCCCATTTCTAGGATTTGGCTTCTGTACTGTTTCGGTACTAGGAGCTGGTTGTAACCTTGGTCAGGCTTGCCCGTTCTGCGATAAAGTACGCCATCCTTAAAAAAAATGTCCCCGTGCTGTCTGGGTTCCTTAGCCATGGGCAGTTTCCTAAAGCAGGGTGCCACAGTAGGGTCCTTGTATTGCGCTTCTTTAAGTTCCATGGGTAACAAATTAGCCGCAGGCTCCCGTTCCTTTTTGGTTTGCCCTCTTGTAGTTACTGCTGCCACAATCGGCTCTTCCGGTTTACCAATACACACGTATCTACCGCCAAGTATGACTGGGTAGATGGGGTCATTACAGCCGCTTTGATCACACCTCTGACAAAGTCAGAGTGTATCTCCACCAATGCGACGGGAAGCGCTGTAGGTGCCTCACTCTTAGAAACTCCACAAAATTGGACGGTCTCTGCTGTCTCTTGACCGGGTTTGACCAGGTTTCTGGCAACAATGCAATCATAAGAAAGCCCCCGTGTCAAATAAACAAGAAGTTTGAGAACCGTTCAATGTAACAGTACCTCGCGTTGGGGGTCTATCCCCAACAGGTTGGGAATCACTGTCAATAATTCCACCTTGCGAGACTGTTAATAAGCATCCGATGCGTTTCGGCTCGGTATGCTCACTTTGATCATTAGTCCCGTGCTCAGGGGTTCTCCCTTTGCCACCTTGTCCTTTCTGGCTGCGCTGCCATGAAGGGCGGTCGGGTTGATCAGACTGTTTGGGGTGGTTGGGGTACTTGTTCTTGTAGAACTTGGATTTTTCAGGAGGGGGTTTTGAGGTCCAGTTTCTCTGTGGTTATTCTAGATCTAGATTATTTTTTCGAAAATGCTCCTCTGTCGGTTTCCGCTTTGTGGCCGGTAGTTCAGCCAGCGCATTTTGATAACGCTCAGACTTCTCTAAGATGTCTTCGAGCTTTTCTGCACCCTGCTCAGCTAGAAATCTCCAGGTATCTGCAGACAATGTGTTCTTTATTTGTTCTGTTAAAACAAATTCCTCAAGACCTGCATAGGTAGAGGGGAGCTGCGAGAGCTCTAAGCACTTTGTCAGATATCCCTTCAAACGAGACGAGAACTGCTGAAAAGTTTCCGAATTCTCTTTCCGGCTGTTGCGAAACAGTTGCAAAAACTTGCGAGCGTTCATTTCAAAGCGCTCCAGTAACGCTTTCTTCAACAAGTCATAGTTGTCTTGTTGGCCACTTTCCAGTTTAGAATAAACATCGTAAGCAGAACCTTTAAGGGCCTGGAAAGTTTCATACACCAACGCGACCTGTCTAAACCGTACAGAGTTGCAATTTTCTCGAATTTTTCTAACCATGTGTCAATCTTCTCATTGGGACAAGGGAAAGATTCTAAAGCGAAAGACATAGCGTTGAGTTGAAGAGATTGAGTGTTAGAAGGATCAGTTAAGGAAGAATGAGGAGAAGACTCTCCATTGCTGGAGGTAGAAGCAGCACCAAGACTTTGGACTTCTAAAGCCTTAAGAGCCAACTCATGCTGTCGTCGTTGCTCATTTTCTCTTTCCAAATGCTGTCTCTCCTTCTCTCTTTCCTCATGCTGTCTTTCCTTCTCTCTTTCCTCATGCTGCATCCTGCGAATTTCCATTTCCTCGTCCATCTTCTTCTGCTGTATAGCTTCAGCTGCTTTCCTTTCCGCATCATATCTCTCAAGTTCGTCTCTGACAAATGCTTTCGCTTCCTCTCCTTCCAGTCCCTCCTCTCTCGCTTCGTCCCTGAGGAGTTGTCTAAGCTTTGCCCTCTCGGCCATATTAAGTCAGTTACTGAGACTTAGTGGAGAACGAAAAGAGGAAAAGGATACACTGATTCCTACCACTTACGAGAAAATACCAAATAAAAGATGATATACTTAACCCTGGGATACCTCCTCCAAAAAAAAATCTAACTATCGCTGCTATTAATCGGCAATAAAGCACCTAATGCAAACACGACTACGCCAACTAAATGGTAGTTAAGATTTACTCACTGAAAAATAAGTTGCTACAGTGGAAACAAAATAATTATTGCAAAAATTAAAGAGAAAAATAATCCCTTAATTTTAAAATCCACTATAAGTTCGCCCCTGAAGTCAGATCGGGTAAGGGAGGCAATTAATCTGGACGAAAGAGTCCGAAACGCACTCCTTAACTTAGTTCAAACACCGTTCTGCCTCAGTACCCAGTGAATGTAATACACTCACCACTTTACCAGCGTTTAGTATTACAAATCAACAATTAACATATAATCCGACAAAATCCACCTGTAACTCAAATGTATATTATTCAAATGCTGTGGAAAAACTTATCAGTTTGTGTGGTCAGCACGCCCGTAAACAGATCGTTAGTCTAGGGGATAAATTATTTAAAGATATAACAACTCACAAGACATCAAACTCTTACTCTATTTCAGGATAAAGAATCTTAAGTTCAAAATCCAGATAGACGAGTCCACATTTGTCGTACTCGTCTTCCTATTCTAAGTTCAAAAATCCTTCGGACGAGACCACATTTGTCGTAGATTTTGGATAGGAGAATTAAGACTTGGGTTGGCCCCTTCTGAATAGGTTTGAATAGGTGATAGTCCCGGTGAGAGTTAGTAAAAAAAAAAAAAATATAGAATTTCCACAAAGGAGATGATAGACTGTGATATAGACCACAAGTGAGAGATGATAGACTGTGATCTAGAGGCTGTTTCTGAAAAAATCGAGGAAATCTCTCTTTCACCTATCCTCTACGACAGCTTTTAAGGCGTCAGACAGTCTAAACACAGATATATATTACATATATTTCTATCTACTCACGGACACGCACATACACGTGACGACAGTTAAACACACAGACGTGGGAAATCTATAACAATGAATATATATATATATATATATATATATATATATATATATATATATATATATATATATATATATATATATATATATACGCACTGATTAATTCCAAGAGAAATTTTAAATTATCATTTAAAATTTCCTCACAACACATAGAAATTACATCAAAACATATACAAATAGTCATAAAATATCAATAGAATGCTACAAGGATGATAGCCCCGTTATGATATTAACTCAAGGTTTAGCCCATAGGCCCGTTATGAGACAGATGATGGCCCAAAAAGTCATAAATACATATGGTTAGGGTCTAATATAGTCCTTCAAAAGGGACAATTTAATCAAGCAGCCACTCTTCCGTAAGGAGATTATAACGTGGGGTGAATCAATAGTTATCAAAAAAAACTCACTCAGTCCACTTTCACTCGGTTCTTTCATCAGGGATCCCTGGCACACGTGCTTACCTAAAAACGTGATGTTGTTCACAGTCTGGCGCAACCTTAGGACATTTCTCTACAGTGAATCTGTATTCTTTGGATAAAGCGAATCCCAGCTCTACAATTACAGGTTTCTTCCACTGTTTTCGGGGAGCGTTCACTTCACCAGTTAAATTTTGATTACTGTTAATGTCACTTGAATCAGTTTGGATAAGCAAGTTTAAACGGGCACACAGAGTCAAAAAGACACGAGGGTTCCCTTAATTTGGAAAGATGACCAGTGGACAACTTCTTTCCACAGATAGCCTTGTTTCACTATTCACTCTTTCGACAAAAATGTCGGGAAATGTTAATGTTATAGATTGTAATTATTCTCGCCGCCAGTCAGCAATTTTACATTAGAGTTCAGGAAGAAATAAGATCTGGCTCAAAGGCCAAGAAATTGACACTCAGTCCTTAAAACCCGTTAGTGGGATTGGTATCTCTGTCTATCTCTGATGGCACATGCACTGTCAGACCAGTGTTACTTGAAACCCCACGTGGGTAAAGCTAAGAAATGTCTAATACTTCTCAAGTCTGAAAACTCTTTATTACTAAACGCCGGCAAGTTGGGTTCACCCCAGTATTCACACAGAACTACGGTAACACCACGACTAGGATAATTCACTAGATAGGTAGTTAGAAGCTCGTCACAAATCTGACGAGAACTATGAAATTCGCTATACAAGTTTCATTCGCTAGCACGCGTGTTCCGTCTACTGAAGATGTTGGAGACTGAAATGAAATCAGATTTCAGCTCCTGGGTGAATATTTGAAAACAGGGGCAAACAATCCCACATTTTCTCAAACTCCGAAATCATCTCCCCTTTTACGTGTAAAACACCTACGTCAGCTTAATGCGTGTCGTAACTGTCATCAGTGACCGAGAGCGCGCATGAGTTGCAACTCTCAGACAGCCTGTCTCCAGTGCGGAGCGATTTTTCACGCTAAGCCGGAGCTATTTTGACGAAACGCTCGCGGTTTACCGAAAAATGCCGACACTCCGTCTGCCTGCCATGTCCCGTGGAGTGAATTTTCATCCTACAGGCCCAGAACTCAGCTGAAGAAACCACTGTCCCCGGGGAAACTGCAGACAGCTGTCGGCTCTCCGGTCTGACGAAATGCATTATAACACTTCTCGTCTGACTGACATCTATGTAATAGAATGCTAGTGCGATTCTCAGTTTTTGAGAAAAGAACAGGTAAAGTTTGCGAATAAGAAGGAAATATATTTCGCAAACGAATGATGCGAAAAATACCGGAAAAAGGTAAAGACAGATAATAAATTACAAGGATCCGGGTGAGAGAATAGGAAAAAGATCTAGGCAATTTAATGATCATAAGACCTACGTGACAGTCACCCATGACATCTCTCTCTTTATTCTTGCTGCCTTGATGTCAGCTATGTTTTCATGCAGAGGAGTGTCTTTTGTTTTTTAACCGCAAGCAGGCTTTTTGCCTTGGTCATCGCATATCTGGATCTGATTGACAGCAATCCAAACATTGTCATAATGGGAATATCACGGGTACAACCTGTGATGATGTGGGCCATCTTCATCGTCTTTTCCATTTTCAACATCGCTCTATTATTTTTTATGCAATTGTTTCTAATCACGGCTTGTACTTAAATAAAACTTTAAGTATTTCATAACACCATTCACTTAAGTGTAACTTTGATATTTCCAAATCTTATTTTGGTGAAGTAATATCTTTTAGAGCACACGTAGTACGTTAGACAGTTATTTTCCAGTGCGGGCTATTGCAACATGAGCGATAAAAGAATTCCTTTGATAGATTAATCCCCTGTTTAAACAGCCCGGTGTCACTACATGTAAGATACAATAGCATATCCACAGAGGCCGTCGAAAACAAAGGACTAGCGAGATTAAATCACACGGGAGTGATAGCCAGTGCAGCGCGTGTTACCAGATTGTGTACTTTTGACGGCAGCAGAAACCATACGCTATCCCAATCATATTGTAGCGATGCAACAACTGGTTCATCGCCCAGTATAAATATACGAAACAACCCAAGATTACATGCAGCCCTCAATTTTGAATTCATTCCAGCTGTTCACATTCTGATAGTGACAGCGTGGGAATTCTCAGCCAATACTCGATTACTAAAATGACTAGCTAATGATGCAGAAGAAACAGTAGTCTCTGCTCTATGCTGGCGGGAAGTTCACTTGCACTTTTTTATGATTAGCTCACTATTGTACTTCTACGACAACCCGCGATCGAACTTTAAAAGTAAGATATTTGAGCTTGATTTGCCTGTCAACTGCTCAATGAGAGTAATGTCTGGAAGATTTGTTTTCACTATGGAGATGCTCAAAAACTCCACTATCACATATGTCTTATTGTGATTGACTTTTGAATCGGTTTTTTTTTCGCACCATGAAGAAACCGCCTTTGGTGTCTCGTGTAAAATTTTGGCAATTGTGTCTGTCTGAGCCTGTCCTGCTAATCAGTATGGCATTGGCAAAAGTTAATGTTCGTCCCAACCACGTCGCTTGAATTTGTGGCTACCTTTGCTGTAAACATGTTAAACAGCACCGGTGATAACTGAAAACCCTGGGGTCGTCCTGATAGAATGTGTACTAGTTCTGATGTTCTCGTTCCCAAGCAAAATGCAACTGGTTTTACAAATCCATGAACTGTAAGAAAATATGTACTTTCCCAATAACTCGTTTCCTGGGCAATACATTAGAGAAAACAACAAAATATGAACACACACAGCCCATTTAGTAGAACTTTCTTAGGGCCTGATTATTTAGCTAAAAACGATAATGGAAAATGGATGAGTGAGGAGCCAATACCACAGTATTGCTCGTGTTTCACAAATTCATTAATGATCCAAATTACATCAGATGAAGCAGACCCTGAGCACAAGGTCTTTGAATACGCCTCAAATAGCTTCTGACAACCAAGATCAGCTTCCGTCCTTCATGTATGGCTCAATTTGAGCAGTGCGAAACTTTTTCCACTGACAGGAGAAGGGGTGAAGGCGAGCCACTTCGGGTAAATAGGGCCACATGATCGTTGATTGGTGGCCTATCTAAAAGGAGGAAAAACTCAGTTCAAACCACCGCTGCGGAAATATCCGTTTACGGGATAGGCTTCGCAGGTAAACCCTGAGGATAAATCCGGAATCAGAGTCCCTAAGGCAGTTTAATGTTGATACGACATTATTCTGGAAACTCCTGCAGCGTGGCTGGTACCAAACTGTATTGGCTATTGCCGCTCATTTGGATATATCGGCTACGTGGAGATGGGGAACATGTGGCATGGGTAACAGTTTCGTCTCTATATAACTGCGCCAAAGCTCGGGTCCCGGAGAAGACATTCAAGAAAGTACACTTCAGCTTCACACTACAGGTATCGGCACAATACGGGAAGTAGCAGTTACCAGTTATAAGCTCCTTGCTTCTTGTAGGAGAGGTCCTAGGATCTCACTAGACAGCTACCGCCCGCTTTAAGCTGGGCAACCAATAGTCAATCATGTGTTGTCCCTCCACTGTCTGCTTTCCCCATTGATCGCAGGAAGATTAGGGTCATACCAGACCAGTGAATAGAAAATTTCGCACCAAGCACTAATAACACAACAAGAAGTACTAGAAAGAAACAAACTATCAAACAGGGATGTTGGAACGTCCAGACTATGTTGCCAGGACTATCTGAAAACCTACAGGACATAAACAATGTCAGGAAGACAGCCATAATTAATTTAAACGACTTCAGGTGGATATAGATGCACTTCAGGAAACGCCCCTGGCAGGCTCTGGAATAGTGAGCGAGAAGGACTGCACATTTTTGTGACATAATTTGTGAGCTCTCTTCTCCTCTCCGGCAGTATTGAACTACATTTGTTGTGCAACTTGAATTATGTGCATTATTCTATTGTTAGCACACTCTGTTCCCCTACTGTCATTGTTCACGTTTCACGCTTCAATGCATGGCAAGACCAGACAAGCGTATGGCCCATCCCTGAGAGATTAGTTGTCCCTAAAGCGTGATAACACAACATTGACTCCAGTTAAATGCTAGCACCCCAAGTGTTTGCTTAAGATTGTATAATTAATTTCGATTGAACAGCAGAGTTATGTGATTATAGATAAACGCAATCTTGGAAGACATTTGGAAAAGTTAGCCCGAAGTATGATGTTAGTAGACTTTTACAACATTTGTCTGATGTAGCAACTCCAAATCAGAGGATGCGTGTTTGAAATTTTCAAACGCTTGAATCATACATAATACTACATGAGGAAAAGTTTTAAAATATGAACTTTGAATGTATTAGCTGGCATTTGAGGCGCCAATAAACAACCGCGCTGATTTGGGAGTTTGTCAGAAAACACCAGGTGGAAGCATGCGCCGGAAACGTACAATATAAAGTAGAAAAAAGTTTGACAAACGGCACTGCATTCCTGAAAACGTCAACGTAGACAGCTCGGACCTTGCCACAGAAAATAGAGTTGGAGTTTGAATTTATAGGACCGGATAAAAAGTATTAAGAGCACCTCTGTATATGAGTAGAAAACTCGCCAACATTAATACCGAACCTGGAATACTACAGGACCATTCACAAGTCACAGAGGGATTCTGAAATATAAATAATACCCCAGACACATGAGTTCGAGACATATGAGTTAAGTTGCCAAGACTATTCTACTGAGCAAGAACTCTACGATTTATCAATTATTGAGGTGTGAGTAACATATTTTTTTATGCTGTGCATGTGACAGGTTCATAATTGCTAGTGGGGTTAAAGATTCAATGTAAAAAAGGTACATTCATGAACCGCAACAGCAAGCGCTGGTGATCGATTCGTGCTAGTTATCAAGGAAGAACCAAAAGCAGAGGTAACCCCAGATTCCCAATGGAGCAGGGAGTGAGTGATTATTACACCAACTTGTGAATGGTTGTATATTATCATTATGCAGGTACCACAAAGTGATTTTTGTTTGCACAGAAACACCAGAGAAAACAATGCAGTTTGAAAGCTCTTGGAAAACCATGAAATTTTGTACTTTATATTTTAAAATCGGACAAAAAATAAAAAAGTTACGGCATTTTTAAAAGTGTAGGGACTTTCGCAAAGTTGAAAAAGTTACATCACACCAACTTCAGAGTACTCCCGTTTTCTTAAATATTATCTTGGAACCTTCTCTGACAAACAGCGTACAGTCTGCTATACATTGATTACATAAAGAAAACTGTAGGGCTACATCATTAATAATTATCAATATATTTGAGACCAAAAATTGCAAATCATTACCGAAAAATGTAGTATTTTGCATGAACATCAATATTCACATCATCATATTTCAAAAAATATAAAAGGTACAAGCTTTAAATATGCACATATTAATCTGCATACTACACAAATACAACCCAATTTTTTTCAGAGGATTTGAGCATCAGTTTGTTCTTGTATAATTTTTTAAAATATGTCCAGAGGCCAATTTGTCGCAGGGGAAGAAAAAGAATGTGAAAATTAAGAAAAATGTTTTTTTGAAAATACTGTCCATATCTCATTTTAAAAATCATTTGTAGGCAATAATTAACATCTAAACAATAATTAACAACATCTAAACGCTATTTTTTGATAAAACAACTGGTTAATAGCATTAAAAAACGTTTTTTTTATACCATCGTAATATGAGTCATATGCAACAGTAAAATTCCAGAAGTGAATTTTCTTTACATGTATAGAGCATTACATGTACTATTATTATATCGTACATGTAGTGCATTGAAAATCAGGACGAACTTTAAAACTTGAAAAGTGCACAGCCAGCTTAAATTAAGATGTACAGTATATTAATTAACATGAATACTTGAGTCTGAAGTATTTAAAGTGCATTTCATGAAAGCTGTTTATATATATTTATGTTCGAGGTAAGACTACCAATTAGTGCCTGCTAGTCCGGACATTTCAGTACACCGTCAGCTACTTTCGTCTTTAGTTATGGTAAAATTTTCCGGTTTCCTAGCCTTGACTCAATATGTCGGCCATTGGCATTCGGCCTTGCGATATCATTCGCTTTAGAAATCATAATTCACCCTATTATGTTGCAAAAGAAACCTTCATTTAATTACCAATTAATCAAAACATGCATTTTTTATTCAAATTGGTAACTTTCTTAGCTTTTCAAGCTCTTGAAAAAATTAGATTGATGTGCGAATGTCTGAAGTGGTGATAACAATTCAATCCACGTTGTTACACAAAAACTGTGCGATCGTGTTAAATTGCTAAATAATATTAAAACTATTGTAAAATTTAAATTTAAAGTTCAAAACATTGTTAATAAGTGATATACTCACGAATAGTCAATCTCAAATCATAAGATGTGATGATGTTTGAACATGAGCCAATATAAGTGGCGTCTCGATCTTGATCGCAATAGGGAGTTATCACGCGTCAATGGAACAGCCTCGCTCTCTATCCTTCGCTAAAATTCTAGGCCTAACTTGAGCGATACAGAACTTACTCAAAGTCAAATAGCTCCACCAGCAAATATCAGAAGTCTTTAAAAATTTCACACGAATAAAGGAAAATGGCTCCCAAATCTTCTCATACATTGCAAACAATTATAACAACATTTAAAGTGTCAAATCTTGTAAAATTTCAACTTCACTTTGACAAATCGACGTCTTCCACTTTGTTTTCTACAGCTTGCAATATACGAAATTAAAGATATGCATCTTCCCATCATAATGGTGAAAACAGTATGCAAATCAGACGTCTGCTGGTCAAGCGAAACCCGTTTGAATGAAGCGGGGTGAGGCAAAAACGCCGAGAGTTGGCCGCGCGCCCGGGCAAACTACGCGTAACGTTGCTGTTAGTTTTTATTAGTAAAAAAAAATACTTCAATAACTTTTATTATTCGGGAATTAATACATTTCAAAAGAGAAGAGGATAATGAGTATCGTGACATAAATTTTATTACAATCCGCTTAATAGCAAAGGGACAGTGACGACTTAAACTTGACGAATTTTCCTCAGTTTTCTCAACTTTCGTGCGTTTTCAACCAAAAAAGCGGGCGGTTTGTGGTACCTACATTATGTGAATGTATGTAAATTTTATATGTTTCTTCAGTCACAAGCAACTGCCGCTGTCCGGTCACAAATTTCTCCTTAAATTAACTGACATACTGGTGATTTTTAATCACTTGCCCTGAGTGATATGATATACGCCCAGGGAGAGCAAAAAAACTGAGAAAACAAACGGGTGACGGACAGCGGGAAAAGGCGCCTGATTAATATCAGGGACGCAGATATTTAGCAGCGGAATTTGTTCTTTTATTTACTCTAAAGTTTGTGGTACTAGTACGAGGCGACCAGATTAATTGTGGTACGCCCCAAAGAGACCATTCACTGCACTACTAGACTGTGGTTTGAAGCTTGAAATCGACACCTGAAGATTCTTGCCTTGACCCGGAGAGGTTACTTCCTGAAATTATTTGGAAACGTGCTTGTTGCGTTCCATTCTGATGATATGTTTGATATATCTATTGTAGTCAAGTTTATTGTGGGGTATGCTTTTCTTTCAGACATTCAACGATTAACTGCAACAGCAAATTCAATAAGTGTAGACGAATACTGCCGTCAGCGTCTTACAAAGTTTAATGACATTCTAAAGAAACATGTAGCACCATATTAATGATTTGATTCATAGTTAATATATCTCAACGGGCCAACTGCATTGGTGCCATCATAGCTTGTTCAGTTATGAATAATATGTGCCGTCTGCAGAGTTTAGTCCGTGAATCACTTATTTGCGAACATCATCGTCAGTTAATATAGTATAATCACAAGCATACTGCTCTGTAAACATGTAGACACATCCGTGACACTCAATTTACTGAACTATAATATGAGAATTGCAGGCACAACAGTTGACATAAATTATATAAACCGGATTAAGAACACAGCCAAACAGATCTCTAATTCTGCTCTGCACGCGCTTCTACGTAATTATTTAATTTGAAGTCATTTTTAATCAAGCGGCGCTCCATTTGTTGGTAACGTTTCCAGTCTATTATTTTTAATCAAGCGGCGCTCCATTTTGAGCACCGCGATGCTTCCAAAATCGTGAACGCATTGCGGTGCAAAAAAAAGAGGCATAACATTAACCCTCTTCCCCCCCCCCCCCCTCCCCCCCCCCCGAGAAAACTGAAACTTTTCTAAAGAAGAACAGCCAACAATGCATCACTAAAATAACGCGCGACAGTAGTCAGACTCAAGTCACAGTTAGACTAATATGTGCAATAGCCAGTATCATAGTCAAATATTTTCGATCAAAGAAATAGCAAGTGAAATATATATGATTTTAACAATGTTAATTTCACCAACTAAATTAAACTTCAGTTGATTCTTAAAGCATTTAGACTAACTATTAATAAGATTTGATATTAATTTTCATGATTCCAGAAGCATGTGTAAGAAGGAAAAATAATATAGTTCAGTGGCATTTACAGTAATGGAAGGACATCACTTTGCACCCAAATGTCCACGATGCACAAATCATATGTGTTTAACAATGTTCGTAATAAGATTCTTTCCCAATGTCACAGATGTACAAACTTGCTTGTAGTTCGTACTTTTATAACAAAGATCTTGTAGTAATGTGATTGTCCCAAAGAAGATCCATGGTTGGTAATGACAATATAAAAAGTTCCAGAAAAATGCACAAAAGATCTATGCATAGCAGCAGACACCAACATTAGAGTGGTTGCGTGAATGTTCCTTTAAGTGTCTTGGTTTGATGCATCTTGAAAGCGTGTCCGCCAGGATATTCTTGTTCCTGTCAATTGGTTTTAAATAATAATCGTAGGACTGAAGGTTTATGGCGTAGTGGGCTACTCTTGGATTCGTTAAATTCGCCTTCTGCAGGAATGTTAAAGCATTTTGGTCGGTCTCTATCGTGAAAGTTCACCGATGCTGTAACGTTGTAATTTGTTAACACTCCAAACAATAACGAGTAGCTCACGTTCAATAATAGGATATCTCGATTCGGTGCTGCTAAATTTCTTGCTGGATGATAAATTCCGTCCACAAGCTGCGTCAAGGAACCACTGATTCCTTTCAGAGATGCATCAGTTCTGAGAACAAATGGTAAACAAGGATTCGGTAATTTCAAAATTGGGTAGGTGGAAAAACATCTTTTTATGTGATTTAATGCTTTATTGCAGTCATTATTCCACACAATTTTACTAGGTGAGTCCTTCTTGACCAACGAAGACAGAATTGAAGTGATAGACGTAAAAATTGATCAGTCCAAGAAGACTCCGAACTTGTTTCTTAGTCTTAGGAATATGAAGATTTAGGATACGAGTGACAGTGGTATCTTCAGGTTTCAGACAACCGTGACTGACTCTGTGTCCCAAGAAAGAATTTTCGTGAAATCTTATCTGAATTTTAGATATTCTAGCAGTAAGTTTATGTGATCGAAGAGTGTGAAGTAATGATCTGAGACCAAACATACGTTCATCCCACGAATCGTGAAACAAACATATAAATTATCTATGTATGCGATGATATAAGATCTATCAGACAGAATCTTTCTCATCATCTAAGCCAACGGACAAATAATTTTCAATGAAAGTCTTTTAGGAGTAGAGAAAGCTGTGAAAGGTTTGGACCATTCAGTGGGTGGAAGCTGTCAATAACCTTTCATAACCCTCCACTCCCAAAGGAGCATAGGCGTTCAATAAACACATGCCAAGTCCTCCTGTCACGTGCCATCATCTCAAGTTCTTTCCACGTTCTTCTCATCATTTTCACCTCTGTTTCCAGCTCTCTTCTCCATGTGCTTCTTGGTCTACCTCTGACTCTCTTGCCCTGGGGGTTCCAGACCAAGGACTGCCTTGTAATGCTATCAACAGGTCTCCTCAGTGTGTGTCCAATCCATCGCCTTCTTCTCATCTCTTGTTCCACTGGCACTTGTCTAGTTCTTGTCCTCAGTTCCACGTTGGTCACCTTGTCATACCATTTTAATCCCTCTATTCTACGTAAGCCCCCATTTATGAAAGTCTGTAGCTTTTTGGTTGTCTTTGTTGTTCTCCATGTCTCAGAGCCATACAATAGGACTGACTTCACATTTGAGTTGAAGATTCTTATTTTCGTGTTGGATCCGATTTCTCTTGATCTCCATATATTTCCCAATGCAATGAAAGCTCCTCTTGCCTTTTGTATTCTTATTTTGATATCGCTGTCTGTCCCTCCAACTTTGTCTATATTACTGCCAAGATATGTGTACGATTCTACATCTTGTATTGGTGTTTCTTCAAGTTCAAACCTGTTATCATTACCTGCATTTATTCTCATTATTTTTGTCTTTTCCCTGTGTATTTTCAGACCCAATTGCTGTGACCTCTCATCGAGTGTTTTCAATTTGTCTTGCATCTGATTACGGTTATGGGACAGAAGAGCCAAGTCATCAGCAAAATCCAGATCATCCAACTGCTTAGTCAGAGTCCACTGAATTCCATTTCTGTTGGGTGTTGGGTGTTGTCAATGATCTCATAACCCAGTCTATTGCTAGTAAGAAAAGAAATGGAGACAAGAGTCATATCTGTCGCACTCCTGTTCTTAACCCAAAATGTTCTGTAAGCTGTCCTTTGTGAAGAACTCTGCTTGACATGTCTTCATATGTTTTCTTTATTAAATTAATAATCTTCAGGGGAACTCCATAATGCCTCATCAATTTCCAAAGTGATTCTCTGTCTGCACTGTCAAATGCCTTTTCGTAGTCCACAAATCTGATGCATAGTGATGAATTCTATTCCAGACTTTGTTCAACTATTATTCTCAAAGAAGCTATCTGGTCCGTACATGATCTGTTTTGTCGAAAACCTGCTTTTTCATCTCTCAGTTTCTTGTCTATGGACTCCTTTATTCTTTCAAGGATAATCCTGTTTAATACTTTTCCTGGCACTGATAGTAACATTATTCCTCTATAATTTGTGCACTCTTGTAAATTTCCCAATAACCTTTGGATAGATCCAATTTGCTGAAGCTTGTAGCATTGGACTGTTGAGACAATAAGTCTTCAAGCAAAGGCATTGGTTCAGCGTCAGTAATTATTATACTTTTCAGTTTGATGGGACCGAAGACGCGGCAAGAGAGATGAATGCAGTCAGCGACTCATAGCTTGACTGCTTTCGTCAGGGTCAGCGAACCAAAGCTGACCAAGACACTACTCCACCTCCAAGTGGTGGTCTTGGAAACAGGCGGCGCCACTGCAGTCTGGCTGAGGTATTATGGATCGAAGTGGGAAGGCAATCCCGGTCCCAAAATGCCGTGCTGAAGTCGGATGTGTCGGCCGAAAGGAGCAAAATCGCAGCTTCGCTGTAAACGGACATATCGCATCCAACATCCTTTTCAGGACGAACGAGGAAGAAGAGGAAGAGGAAGAATAGTTGACGAAAATCGTTGCAAAATAAAAAAACAATGACAACAATTACAAACTATAATAAAGAACATAACATAACAACTATTCAAATAATGAATACAATAATTTCAGAGTGAGCGTTATATCACACAGCTCTGCTCGTCGGACCTCACTGAAAAAAATCATTTGCAGGCCCTACAGAACGCTTTGATTTCGGGACCAACTGAAGATGTGTACCACAAAAACCAAGGTCCTACCAGTGTTAAGGACGATTATTAATGAATTTTGTATGTTGACCACACTTAGGCTATTAGCAGTTAATACACGCGGTAATATGTCTCTCTGTGGTTAATCATGTTTTTGCACGGGTGTTACGTCCTTTTCCCCCCTGGATATTAAAAGGATACGCATCAGCGTAATTAAGTATGGTTAATAATGTTTAAATTAGTTGTACACGAAAGAGCACATATTTGGTGCGGTATTAAATTGAAGGGGTTGCTAATGATTTTTGATGACGTAGTGAGGAAAGATTCAAGATGTCAGCCAGACCTGTCAGAGGTTGGTCTATATTGTTCATAGCCCCAGTCTATGGGCATACGTTTATATTGTATTGATTACCTTCCAGGAGGAAGTGTTGGCAGCTTCTCTTCTACCGTAAGTGAATGCTGGATGCATTGTGGTATAATGCTAGTATAGTTTAGTCAGGGCTTCGGCGACGTGATATTCCGCTGCTAGTGTGGACTAAACTGATGATTTATTTATTGAAGTTTTATGAAGATAGCCTGACAGTCTTGAATACGTGTCTTGGAAAGAAGTTTACATACGTAAGAAATATATATATATATATAATACCCTTGCTGTCAAAACGGACTATGGCAGGTTGTGGGAGGTCAATCAAGTTTATTACTATGGACTATGATTATGCACTGTTTGTTTTATATGATGCCTTCCTTTTGATCTACTATGGATGTCTCAAATATATTGTTTATGAGGCCAGCCAAGAATGGGTCATTAATTGATATTAACGCTCCACGTATTTAGTACCACTGGCCATAACGTTTATTGCCGCCCTTGAGAGGTCAGCCGTTATCTAGTATGTCAATCATGTACATGATATATATATAGAGCTTGAGAAAATTAGATTAACGAATAAAGGCAATTCTCACAACGCTCAGGTTGGTCAAGCTTCCTCTAACAAAGAAAATAATAGGTATGTTAACTTAAAATTGCCACGATTTAATCCACCGGCAGACGATATGCTTTTTTATTTAGATAGGTTTCAGACAATATGCGAAGCCAACAAGGTTGAAAAATCACAGTATTGCGCACATTTGTTACCGTTACTTACAGGCGAAGCAATGACAGTATTTAATCTGTTGAAAGATACTGACAAAATAAATTATGATGCTATCAGAGCTGCTTTGCTCAGAAAATTCCAACTTAATGAGGATGGTTATCGTTTACGTTTTAAATCACTGTTACCGGAAAAGGGAAAGGATTTTAGTGATTTTATTTCACACATACGTCTCACATTTGACAGATGGGTTGAATTATCCAAAATAGAACGTTCCTATGATGCTCTTGTAGATTTATTGCTGCGTGATAAGGTCATGACTTCGGTTAACCCGTCATTTCTTTCGTTCCTGTAAGCCAGCAAATTTAAATGACATGGAGCAAAACTGTAGGAATATTGTACAGCACATTCAAACATGGTAGTTAGCAATTCTCATGTTAGAGAGGAACTGCCTGTTGCATGTGCCGTGCAACAAAGAAATCATTTCCGAAATCGTTCTCTCAGTAATGATAGGAACTTTAAACAGGGAGATAACAAGAATTTCATTTCTTTTAAAGGGAAATCACTTAGAAATGGCTCTCCATATCATCAAAATTGAGATCAATCTCACATGTCACGTGATTTTAACAAGAATAATTCTGATAATTATCAAGGTAATAATTACAACAATAATTGGCAGTCCAGATCAAATTTTTCTTATAACCGACATACCTTGTAACTCTCCACACAAACGTATAATCAAAGGGATAATAGTTATTATAACAATTTGAGATCAAATAAAAATGGTAATCCCAATAGCCATAATAATTATAACAATTTTAGAGACAATAGTCGGAATCGATCTCGAGGTAGAGATAGATCTTCCAACGGTAGATCGCATCACCAGGCTAATTCTGCTCAGTGTAATGCACAAAGTAATGTAGATCAGGATACAAATGTTAATCCTCATAATGCATCGTCTTGTTCTCCTGATTTTGAGCAGGCCAAACTTTGCCATGAATGCATGACTTTGTTTCAGTCCAAGGCGATCACTACGCTGAGTTGCGGACATGTTTTATTAAGCCTTCCTGCAATGTCCACAGCCATGTCAGCATCTACGCATGATGGAACAGGGTCTCTAACCTTACATAAAGGATTTGCTAACAAAATTCATGTCTCTATCCTTTTTGATACAGGTTGTTCCACCATCGGCATCAGACATTCGTTAGTCCACCCATCTTGTGGAACGGGAAAAACTGCGAAGTGCGTCACGTTTGGCGGCACAGTTGAGACTTTCCCAATGGCGATTATTGAATTAGATGCACCGCTTTTTACAGGGAAAATACATGCCTGTCTTCTTCCTGCACCAATTAGTGATTTGATAATTGGTCGTATACATGGTGTTAAAGAGTGTACCCCACAGCAGATTGCTACTTGGGAAAAGCAACATATGCATTCTGCTTATGCAGTTGTCACTAGAGCGCAAGCTAAGGATATGTTGCAAAGTACACCAATAATATCTCCTGTCAATAATAATGATGATTTTGACTCTACTATATCACGAGAGTATCTGTTGGCTAATAATAGTACAAACAAAGAAACAAACTCTAAACATAGATTTGTACTGAAGAATGGTGTGTTTGTTAGATTGGTATGTGATACTACTTCATCCGTACGGTCTCAAATTCTGGTACCTACTAAAATGAGAGCTCGTATATTGCGTTATGCTCACGACTCCTAATGTGCAGGTCACATGGGTTTTCACGCACAAAATCCAGAGTGCTATCTTCATTCTATTGGCCAGGTGTCCATAGAGATGTAAATATTTACTGTCATTCTTGCATTACATGTCAAGAGGTTAAGGTACGAGGTCCACGCCACGCAGCTCCTATTCAAGCTGCTGAAATTCCAATTCGACCATTTGAGAAAATGGCTATCGATACTATTGGTCCTATACAACTTTCTGCTAGAGGACATACACACTGTAACTGTCTTTTTTTTTCTTGTTGAGGTGATCACTGGCCCAAGACAGTATACCTGTTGTTAGATGTGTAGTGCGAGCGTATGATGAATTGAGTGTGGGTGCGAATGAAGGCGCGAATGTGTTTAGGCTCGTATAGATGTAGATCCTGCAACCCATACTCTCACATGCAGTAATCAAGGATGCTTTGACACTGCAGGCATGTTTCAAGACATTTATTGACGAGAACACACATAGTATCAACAGGAACAGTCAGTGTAACAAGGTCATGCTGACCTGAAATCGATAGGTATACATTTGGCATTCAAAAAGGTAAACATCAGAATAGACGTGCATGGTCAATAGCAAAGTTCTTCAATAATGACAGTTCGTAGCGTCGCCCTTGGCGTCTCTGACTAAACGCGTCAGATGCCTTAGTTACTTTGACACACAGGTGCAACTTGGCACTCCCCGCCAATTGCACATATCAGGCTGTAGTATAATAGCCGAAAGCACAGGCCTCGTTCTGACGTCGGCCGTGTACTTCTGTTAAATAGGTTATCATCAACCCTGCAGTAATACTTATTGTAGATAGAATTCCGCCAATCTGCGGCTCCCACAATATATCTTCGTCACTGGATTTCTGGACAATATAAGACTAACAGTCTTGGATGGCTACCTCGAGCACAAATATATAAGTTCTGAAATGGCGGATCAGTGAGCTGCTGTTCACCCTAGGTAATCCTTTACATGTTCTGCCACCGAAAAGCGTAATAATGCATAAAGGTCGGTATTACCTGGAAAATGAATCCTCAGAACTAAACAAGGAATTCTGTCGTCATCCCGACGCACAGAGATTCACTGGGGAAAACTGCCATAGCAGTTACTTCGAAGATTCTCCCCGAAAAACAATGGACTCTTGGTCCCTTCAGAAAAACAGGACCTCCCGGCTTCCCGGAAGTATATCTCACTCCCGCTTAAAAAACCTTCCCATAGGCCTACGCCGAACTGTCAACCTCTGACCCTAAAGGTCAAACACAATGAATGAATAAACAAGGGAAGACAACCCCTAATCAACCTGACATCGCAGGTAAAGACACAATTATACTTATGATACAAACATAAGCAAATAACTTGACAGATGACTCCGTCGAAAATGACAGCAACATTACTACCACCCCCCTGTAAAAAAAAAAATGCAATTTTTTTTTTTTTTAATATGTTCATGAGCAAGATAGCACCAGTATCACTTCTGTGCTCATGCAAACAATGAACCTAATATCAGGTACAATAGAAGAGGGTACAAATCATCTCCCAACATAGGAGAAAATATTTCCTTTAAGCCAAACAAACTAAGGGATACCATTCAAGAAACCTAAGTTGCTGGCAATACCAATCATATATCAAACATTACTAAATAATATAATCATAGCAATATACAAATGTCAATGCTATTTTAGCAACATATCACTGATGGATGGACAAAATGAAATTTGTTAAATTATCTAAACATCATCCAAATACATTTGTATTACAACATATTATGATATTAAGGACAGACCTAAGTCTGAAAATATATCAGGAAAAACTAGGACACAAGATTTAACTGGAATCATGTGGGCATCTAGACAATATGTCCGCCATCACATTATCCGAACCACGGATAGCTCGCACCGTGAAATGGAAAGGCTGAAGAGCAATAGCATAACGAGTAGATCTCGAGCTCTTCAAATCCTTACTTTGCATAGCCGTAAGAGCTTTTTGGTCGGTTTCCATAAAGAAATGCGCGCCCAGAAGGAACCTTTGTAGCTTAAGAATGGACCAAACCATAGCCAACAATTCACGGTCCAAAACCGAGTAATTCCTTTCTGCCGCATTCAGCTTCCTAGAAATATACATTACAGGATGCAGAGTTCCTGAATATTCCTGCATTAGTGCCGCTCCAATGCCAGTGGAAGAGGCATCACTACGAAGGACAAAAGTCTTATCAATCGTCGGTAGTCTTAAGATAGGATGAGATGAGAACAAATTCTTAACCTGATCCAATGAAGATTGGCATTCTTGGGACCAACGCACCATATTAGGAGAACCTTTTTTCAATAACGTTGAAAGTGGTGCCATAATGGAGGACAGATTCTCAATGAATCTTCCATAGAATTGTATCAATCCCAAGAGACTACGCACTTGCTTTTTTGTCTTCGGAACCGAGATATTTAATATCTTTGAAATGTTTTGGTCCTCTGTCTTCAACAGACCATGACCAACTCGATGACCTAGGAAGGAAATTTCACTAAACCCAACAAAAGCTTTAGAGGGTTTAGCAGTCAAACTATGCTCACGTAGAGTAGATAGCAATTCCTTTAGACCCACATAGTGTTCTTCCCAAGTATCGCTGAAAAGACAGATGTCGTCTAAATATGCAATGACATCTGCACGATCTGATAGAATTCGTCGCATCATGTGCACGAAAGTCGCTGGGGCGTTCATAAGCCCGAAAGGCATAAAATTCCATTGAAACAGACCCCTAGGTGTCGAAAAAGCAGTGAGAGGTTTGGCGTGTTCCGTCAGTGGGACTTGCCAATAACCTTTCGACAAGTCTAGTTTAGTAAAGAATTTAGCTTTAGAAAGTCTAATAAGTAGATCATCTAATAACGGCATAGGTTCAGCATCGAACTTCGTAACTTGATTTAATTTGCGATAATCAACGCAAAGACGTATGTTATTGTCTTTCTTTCGAACAATAACTATCGACGAAGAATAAGCTGAAGTGGATGGTTCAATTATTTGTAGTTGAATCATTTCATCCAATTCTTTCTCGACTTGTGCTTGAAAATGAATAGGTATTGGGTATGGTCTTACTCTGATCGGATTACGATCAGTAAGTATGATGTCATGTTCTATGACATCTGTGTGTCCAGGAATGTCGGTAAGGACATCCTGATATGATTGTAACGTAGAGGATACTTGACGCTGTTCCTCAAAAGACAAGTTGGAAGAGACTGTAACGTCTCTCCACGATTCCGTTGAAGTAAGTGGAATCGCAGGAAGAGGTAAGTTCACGTCAGAAAAAATAGTTTCCTCATCCTGTATAACGGACAGGGATGAGATGTGACCATGTTGAACTGGAGAGTCGTCCGTCGCCTGGAAAATAGGCTGTAAATAGTCTGGACGTTCAATAAACTCTGTTAGCATATTTATATGGAAGGTTTTATGCCTTCCATCCACATCGACAATATAGTCGACATCAGAAATTTTCGAGACTATAGTGTATGGACCCTTCCAAGAAATGAGAAGTCTATTCTCTCTTGAGGGCAGTAAGACATATGCTTTGTCTCCAGGACAAAGTTGACGTAGGCGTCTTTTCTTATTAGCAAATCGCCTAGCTTTTTCTTTCGCAAATTCGGAAGATGAAGTTGCTAACCTGCACGATTCGATAATCTTTTCTCTAAGAGCTATAACATATTCATATGACGATTGTGTATCATCGTCAATATTATCGGAAGTTATCAAATCGTGTAACAAGGACATTGGCCCGCGCGGTTGCGCGCCAAAGACAAGTTCGAAAGGAGAAAACCCTGTATGCTCGTTGGGAACCTCTCTATAGGCAAAGAGGACTGCAGGTAAAACCCTGTCCCAATCTTCAGGATGATCCTCCGTTATCTTGCCAAGTAAGTTCTTTAGTGTCCTGTTAAGACGTTCTACCAATCCATTGGACATTGGATGATAAATACTACTGAGAGACCTTTTAATGTCTAGCGTAGCCATTACCTGAGACATAACGTCCGAAATTAACTGAGTGCCGTGATCCGACAGTATTTCTCCGGGGAATCCCAGACGAGAAAATACGAGCCAAAGAGCATCAGCGATATCGACAGTTGATATGCTCTTCAGAGGAATAGCCTCTGGCCAACGCGTGCACATGTCCACGCAAGTGAGGATAAATTGGTGTCCTCTGGCTGACTTAATTTTGAACGGACCAATGATGTCTATAGCCATTTTCTGAAACGGCCGAATCGGAATATCTGCAGCCTGAATAGGAGCAGCATGTCTCGGACCCCTAGACTTGACCTCTTGACAAATTTTGCAAGATCGGCAATAAATTCGGATGTCTTTATTCACGAATGGCCAAAAGAATGACGCAAGGACTCTAGTTTTAGTTCTGGAAAAACCCATGTGTCCCGCACACTGAGAATCGTGTGCATGCCGAAGAATTAAGGCTCTCATACACTTAGGCACAAGAATTTGCGAGTGCATAGACTTGTCCGAGTGTTGTACCATTCGTACCAATATACCATTCTTCATAGTGATATACGATTTGTGATTCGTATTTTGATTGGGATCCCCTTTCTTTGCAAGAAGGAAGTATTTCTTCAAAGAAGGATCCTCTTCTTGACGTTTAACAAACGAGTCATGGGAAATCACCAAGTGCTCGTCTTGGCTATCAACTTCATTACTATTATCAGATGAAGTTGGGGGATTAAGAGCTTGAGCTCTTGTCACCACTGCATTGACCGTTTGAATGTTTTTTTCTTCCCAACTAGAAATTTGTTGCGGGGTGCATTCCTTAACCCCATGAATACGACCGATTATAAGATCCGCAATAGGATTAGGAAGAAGACATGCATGGACATCTCCTGTGAAGAAAGGAGTGTCAATCCTAATAATAGCAGTAGGATAGCTTTCCATAGTACCACCAAATGTAACACATTTGATTGTTTTTCCAGTGGCACAGCAAGGATCTATCAGAGACTCCTTAACCCCGACGGTAGTACATCCCGAATCGAAAAGTACTGAGACTAGCCTATCATTTATTAGACCTTTATGTAAGATGAGAGATCCTCTCCCATCATGCGCAACTGTAGCAGGTAGAGCAGGAAGAGGGTGACCACAACTTAGCGTAGATACAGTTGATGAGTCAAACAATGTTAAGCATTGGGGGCATTCAGTTGCTCTCCCAAAATCGAAAGCACAACCAGTGATAGCCCTAGAGTTACCACTATCATTTACTGTATTACAGGCTCCATCAAACTCTTGTTGCGCAGAGTTTGCCTGTTGGTAAGGTCTTTTCTTGTTAAACCTAGGTCTACCTCGATTATCATTTCCCCTGTAATTGTTATCATATTGCCTATTGTAATCATCATTCCGGTTTGAATCCCGGTTTCTAAATTCACCATCGTCATAATCTTGACGTCGAGAATGATTACCTCGAAAATTTGAATAGTTATTATTTGGATAGCCTTTGCGAAAGTGTCTCAAATTATTACCACTAAAATTACGAGAACTACCATCTTGTCTCCACTGCATAGACGAAGAACCATCATGTGTTGGATTACTCCGCTTCTGAGTGTAATTTTGATTACTTCCCCTATTCCAATTTTGTTGAGCACCCTGAAATTTTTTTTTGAAATTAGGGCCATATGGTGTTGCCGAAGCAGCTGGCAACCCTTCTTTCACTTTAGAATTGCTAACTGTAGCATGGGGATGTGCTGTGGCATACTGACAACACTATTCCTCCATTTCTTTTAAGTTTTTAGGCTTACGCTCATGAAGGAATGCAAGAAAAGAATCATTAACAGATGACAAAACCTTATCTCGCAATAATAAGTCCATTAGACCTTCATATGTTTTCTCAATCTGAGACAACTCAACCCATCGTGTAAATGTACGACGTATCTTTGTAACAAAATCAGAGAAATCTACTCCATTTTCTGGCAACATTGTCCTAAAACGAAGACGATAGTCTTCTTGTTTTAGTTGATATTTTTTTAGTAATGCTGCCCTGACAACATCATAATTAGTCCTCTCATGTTCGTCTATTGTCATAAGAGTAGTCACTGTGTCACCTGTAAAAAATGGCATCAGTTGTTCAACATATTTTTCCTTTTTTATGTTATGCGTATCGCACAAAAATTGGAATCTATCTAGATAATCTGCTACGTCATCCTTTAAAGGATTGAAATGAGGCAATTTAATCCTACTAACAAACTCCTTTGTCGTACTCGAAGTTGTTTGCTGAGCACCCGTACTCGCCAATTTCAATTTCTCTAACTCCAAAGTTGCGAGTTTTTCCTCGTGTTCCATTTTCCTAATTTCAGCCTCGGCTTGAGCTTTCCTCTCCTCTGCAGCAGCTTGAGCTTTCCTCTCCTCTGCAGCAGCTTGAGCTTTCCTCTCCTCTGCAGCAGCTTGAGCTTTCCTCTCCTCTGCACCAGCCTCTTTGTCTAATCTCTCGTGTTCAGCTTCCACTCTCCTTTCCTCCACCTGCATCTGCAATTTCTTTTGTTCAGCAGCCATATCAGCTTCTCTGTCTAGCCTTTTTTGTTCCGCCGCAGCTTCTCTTTCTAATCTTTTCTCTTCAGCCTGAGCTTTTTTCTCTTCTGCAGCTAATGCTTTGTCATACTGAGCAACAGCCCATTGTTCTAACTGTTGACCAGTCTTATCAAGGGCTCTCCCTTGTGTAATAAAGTAGTCCAATGTAGACATCTTGTCTAATGAGATCAGAAACCTGAAAAAAAATTAAATAAATTACCTTATCCCACTTCAATGGGAGACAAGTCTGAAATGCTAGACTTGTATACTCACTTCACTTTATTTTACTGTCTTAGTCTTAGACAAAGACTTTGTATGTTCCTCTTGTTTATAATGTACCCAAAAAATCACTTGAGTACCTGTGGAAAAAAAATTCCCTTATATCCCACTCACTATGGGCACAAGTCTTTTTTATAAAGAACTTGAATATGTATTTCACCTTGTCTCAATCTTTGTAGATAACAAGTCTTTTATCAAAGAACTTGTATAAATATCTTATATAATAATATTTTATTAACAAACTCTATATGAAGAGTCTACCTTATCAATAATATCAAAACATGACCAAGTATGTGTATGTAGACTGTGCATGACAGTAATGTAGTACAAACAAAAAAAAATACAAAGACAAAAATACAAAACAATACAAATGGCAACACTGTTTTAACCAAAAATGTGTAGAGAAATACACAAGAAAGGAGAGACCTACAGAATACAAACAAAACAAATCGACAATCAAAACTGAAAAACAGACAAAATATTACAAAAACAACGTTAAGTACAATTACATCACAGCTAACATCAATAGCGACCAATTGTCACTAGCAAATTTCCAAATTAAGAAAATTTGCACCTACAGAACGCTTACAGTAAGCCTCGATCAAGTGGCATATTTACCGTAAGACCCACCAACCGAAAAACCCGCAGAAAAATACACAAAAACAGTAGAAGTAACATAAACATATAGCAATCAATTTCAATGTGTTGCAGAACAAGTTCAGTCACAGCTGAAACTAAAATAAATTCCTTGCTCCTTGCGAACACAGAAACGAAATGTCAAACGCGCACTGAACGTCAAATCCACTGTAACATAAAGTGGTATTCACGAACCAAAGTTACTATGACCTTCTCAAATTAGGGCTTGCACATTGAATGTTTACTATTTCCACGTACTGTTTACAGACACTTGACCTCCAACAATGTAGCTTGAATGCTCTGACCTAGAAAAGTCTGTTGTTGAATGAAACGTGTAACAACCAGCAGTACTGTTTACAATAGGAACCCGCCTTCTATGCAGTTATGGTCCACGTAGCAAATGCCTAGATGTTAACTTCAGTACTTGTCTTGTTATGCTTTATGTAGCATTATAATATAAATGCTCGTACTGTTTATTTGGGTCAACCGTTGATGACCTATATCTGTCCTGTTGTAGCCAAAACTTGCAAGTGTAGAATTAGCGCTGTGTGTTACGGCTGTCCCGTGTGTAGCTTAGACCCACAGATCAGAAGTGTAATGTGTACTTGTCCTTCTTGTAACTTTCTCGACAAAACTGGAGACATCATACATGTAACAGCCAACCAGGAATGTAAATTTCTGGATCCATAAATGTCAACAATAATGTCAAATGCTCGCTCTGTTCTTTTTAAACCCACAGATCTGGTCCATCAGAAATGTAAGTTTCTAGGCCACATTGGCGACAAGAAATGTATCATAAGAGCCCACGTAACTGGTCCACCAGAAATGTAACTGTCTTTTTTTTTCTTGTTGAGGTGATCACTGGCCCAAGACAGTATACATGTTGTTAGATGTGTAGTGCGAGCGTATGATGAATTGAGTGTGGGTGCGAATGAAGGCGCGAATGTGTTTAGGCTCGTATAGATGTAGATCCTGCAACCCATACTCTCACATGCAGTAATCAAGGATGCTTTGACACTGCAGGCATGTTTCAAGACATTTATTGACGGGAACACACATAGTATCAACAGGAACAGTCAGTGTAACAAGGTCATGCTGACCTGACATCGATAGGTATACATTTGGCATTCAAAAAGGTAAACATCAGAATAGACGTGCATGGTCAATAGCAAAGTTCTTCAATAATGACAGTTCGTAGCGTCGCCCTTGGCGTCTCTGACTAAACGCGTCAGATGCCTTAGTTACTTTGACACACAGGTGCAACTTGGCACTCCCCGCCAATTGCACATATCAGGCTGTAGTATAATAGCCGAAAGCACAGGCCTCGTTCTGACGTCGGCCGTGTACTTCTGTTAAATAGGTTATCATCAACCCTGCAGTAATACTTATTGTAGATAGAAGTTCCGCCAATCTGCGGCTCCCACAATATATCTTCGTCACTGGATTTCTGGACAATATAAGACTAACAGTCTTGGATGGCTACCTCGAGCACAAATATATAAGTTCTGAAATGGCGGATCAGTGAGCTGCTGTTCACCCTAGGTAATCCTTTACATGTTCTGCCACCGAAAAGCGTAATAATGCATAAAGGTCGGTATTACCTGGAAAATGAATCCTCAGAACTAAACAAGGAATTCTGTCGTCATCCCGACGCACAGAGATTCACTGGGGAAAACTGCCATAGCAGTTACTTCGAAGATTCTCCCCGAAAAACAATGGACTCTTGGTCCCTTCAGAAAAACAGGACCTTCCCGGCTTGCCGGAAGTATATCTCACTCCCGCTTAAAAAACCTTCCCATAGGCCTACGCCCGAACTGACAACCTCTGACCCTAAAGGTCAAACACAATGAATGAATAAACAAGGGAAGACAACCCCTAATCAACCTGACATCGCAGGTAAAGACACAATTATACTTATGATACAAACATAAGCAAATAACTTGACAGATGACTCCGTCGAAAATGACAGCAACACACACATTCTCACGTGTATTGATATGTGTACTCGTTGGCCTGAGGCCATACCACTAAAGAGTACCTCATCTGCTGATGTTGCGGATGCACTATGGTTGATTTTTTCTCGTCTAGGTTTTCCGAGAAAAATCTTATTTGACCATGGTGTGCACTTTGTTTCTGAATCAATGTCCCAAGTCATGGCTATGCTACACATCGACAGATCTCTTAGTAGTATCTATCACGCCATGTCAAATGGTTTAATTGAGCGCCAAAATAGAACACTAGAACAGTTATTAGGTAAAATTACTGAGGATCATCCTCAAGATTGGGATAGAGTACTAACCGCTGCTCTATTTGCTTATCGAGAGGTGCAAAATGAAACTACAGGTTTTTCACCATTTCAGCTCGTCTTCGGTGTTCAACCTCGTGGTCCTATGTCGTTGCTTTACGACCTACTCACTGAGGAGGATATTACGGATGACACTCAATCCTCGTATGAATATGTAATTTCTTTGAGAAAAAAATCATGTATGTATTCCAGTTACTCTTTAAGTTCAGACATGTTTAGTTTCCTAAAAATTACTGTTTTATAACTAGCTCACACATTGTAGCCAAGTTCATGTTTGCTGACTTCTTTTAAAGCCAAGCAGTTCATATATGATAGGTGTATGTTACCTTAGTCAAAGAGACTGTTATAATTGTTCACCTTCTATAATTACTGTTAAGGCTTTGTTATACAGTTGGTTTGTTTATAATAATAATAATAATACTAGCCCCTTCAGTCATAACTGACTATGGGAATGCGCCACTGAGGTGGCAGCCCTCAGCTGCTTATTTTCCTGGTGCTCCTTTCGACGTTTTCTCCCCTCCTCTGCTTGTTGTGTGAGCCTCTCTTCGCCCAATCTGATGTGACGGCGTAAATAGCATCGCCACTTAGTGCGATCGGCAGCTTCATCCTCCCATGTTGCTGGATCCATGTCCAGTGCCCTCATATCTCTCTTGCACACATCGTTGAACCTCAGCTGTGATCGCCCAACTGTTCTCTTGCCATCTGCTAATTGTCCATAGAAGATATCTTTTGGGATGCAACCATCTTCCATGCGGCAAACATGGCCAAGCCAGCAAAGTCTGCGCTGTCTAAGCAGTGTATAGATACTTTGAAGGCCAGCACGTGACAACACCTCGCCATGTTTTGACTCCACAGCTAGGGCAGATCACAAGAATATGTCATTGTTGTTGTTGTCGATATCCCATAGCTGCTGAGCATATCTACTCTTGGCAGCCCAATGCCATTCTTAAAAAAGTGCAGGTTTTCTGCAGTTGTTTTAATGTTCCATATAGTGAGTTGGTGACTGTCAGAGGTGTCTGTAAAAGTTTTTTCCTGGCGTTTGTGAGTGATGGACACTCCATGAGGAGGTGTCTGGTTGTTTCATAGGGATGACAGCAGTGTCTACACATGTGTAGGTGCTGAGGGTTGATACGGTTTAGATGGCTATTGACTCTGGCGTGTCCTGTTCGGAACTGAAAGATAAGACTTTGGTTTCTCCTGCTGAGTCTGTTTATGTTGTCGTTGTCTTTTGGGCAGGTCATTTCATAAAAAACATTTCGGTCAGTCGGCCCGTTCGCCCATCTGTTCAGCCAGATTTCCCTTGTGTTGTTTCTGAGAATCTGTTTGACTGTTCTCATGCTGCAGGGTCTGTCCTTTTGTTGTTTAGAGGCTCCTGCTTTTGCAAGTCTATCAGCTGTCTCATTTCCAGTTAGATCACTGTGTCCAGGGATCCACTGTAGGGTTACACTGATGGAGTAGGCTGTGATCAAGTTGTGAACCGCTCTTCCTATAAGAAAAATGTCTTTGTTTTCATATGGAGTCTGTTTAAGTGCTTCCAGAACAGACATGGAGTCACTGAAAATCACTATATCTGATGGCTTTCGTTCCATAAGGTCAAACTGTTGGTGTAGTAATTCAATGGCTGTCTTGATGGCCTCAGCCTCCGCTTCATAATTTGAACAATTCTCACCACAGGAGTCACAGAACTCATAAGAGGATCCATCCAGGTACCATATGCAGATGCTGTATCCTGTAAAAGAGGTGGTCTTGAAAGCTGAAGCATCTGTGTAGGCCTGTATTGCTGACGTTGGGTAGCTGTTTATGGTCTCCAAGGCACACGTCTTCAAGATTGTGGGTAGTGTTTCCTTGTTGGCCGTTTTATCTATCAGTTGTGTTTTGACAGTTGGTTGATGGAAGTTTTCCCAAGAGGTTGGTCCAAAGTATTTGTTTTCCAATTCTCTCTCTTGCGGGAGATGGTGTTTATTATTTTCCTCTTGGCTATGTCCAGGAGAGATAGTTGTTTCAGTCTTCGTGTTTGTTTCCAAGTGTCAATAAGTACTTTGTTTGGGTGGTCTTTCTCTTGTCTCCTGTATCTCTCTACAGCTTCAGTCAGTGCTCTTTTATGCCTGAAATCCAGCGGTTCTTTATTGGCATCTATCTCACATACGGCTGTGGGTGTTGATCTCATCCCTCCGCAAATTAACCTGAGAGCTTGGTTCTGCACACGGTCCAGAGCTGAGATGGTATTAGTACTTACAATGGTCTGCAGGGGGAGGTTATAGTCTATCGCTGATCTCACATAGCCAAGATATAGTTGACGAAGGGTTTGTTTATCCACTCCCCAATTTGTACTAGCTAGCCGTTTGATGAGGTTTAGGCGCTTACATGCTTTTTCCCTGAGGTTGTGGATGTGTCCATCTAGTTTCAATTGTCTGTCCAGTTTAACTCCTAGATAGACTGGGTGCTCCTCTTTTGTTAGTGTTTCCCCACTCAGTTTGATGTTGATAGGTCTTTTTGCTATTTTGTGGCTGCGCGAGAAAGTGGTGTATACAGTTTTCTGCGTATTGATTTTAAGTTTCCACAGTTCACAATATACTGACATTGAAAGGAGCGCTCTGTTGATCTTGGCTTTTGCCAGGATTGGATATTTGTCAGTAGTCCAGATGGCAAGGTCATCGGTAAACAGCGCCTTCGACACATTCAGATGTTTGGCAAGGTCATTAATGAAGATGAGGAAAAGGGTGCAACTTAAAGGAGAGCCTTGAGGCAGTACTTCTTCCAGCGTTCTTTTCCGTGAAATTGCACCGGCATAATTGGTAGCTATGGTTCTATTTGTTAGGAAGGCCTGTATCCATCTAATCATTTTCCCTCCTATTCCCATTCTTCTCATCTTTAGCAAAAGTCCCTTTCTCCAAACTCTGTAGTAGGCTTGCTCAAGGTCGATGAACACAGCTATTGTGCTTTTTCCCTCTTGAAAGCCATCCATCACATTCTGTGTAAACCTGAAGAGGGGGTCATCTGAACGGCACTTACGTCTGAAGCTTGCCTGGTTGTTGTCCAGAAGGTTCCAGCTTTCCAACCACCAGTATAGTCTGTTGTTTACCATTCTCTTGACCAGCTTGCCCAAGCATGAAGTGAGGGATATGGGCCTATAGCTTCTTGGTGTTCCTGGTGGTTTCCCTTTCTTCAATATAGGCAAGATGGTTGCTGTCAGCCATGCTGATGGTAGCTGTCCCTCGTTCTATTGATGAACCATAGAAGTGTCTCTTTTGCCTTTGGCCCTAGTTGACAAATCATCTCATTTTTAATTTTATCTGGTCCTGGAGCTTTATTTTTGGCCAGTTTCCGTAGTGCCATTCTCAGTTCTTGCGGACTGAACGGATCATCGAACGCAGCCATATTGGTCTGATCTGTTACGCGTGGATGTGTTCTTTAGGAGCACTTTGTCTAGTTTCTTTCTCTGCTGTTTTATTTACACTGGCATAAAAACTGTTGAAGACATCGGCTATCTTGCTGCTTGATGTTACTTCATCACCACTTCCTTCCACCATGGGTGTTGGGTTTGTCTTTTCTTGCTTCCCTCGAGATTACTGAGGAGTCTCCAAACTTTGTTCCCTTCTCTTTTTAAATCTAATTTGTTGCAATTTTCTTTCCAAGTCTCCCGTTTATTCTTCTTGGTGACATACCTTACTTTTGCTGTCCACCTGTTGTACTCTGTTTTATTTAGGGTGGTAGGGTATTTTTCAGCCTTCTTTCTAGCTTCTCTCCTTTCTTTGACTGCTTCAGCTAGTTCAGATGTCCAGTAAGGTTTATACTTCTTATGCTTCCCCCTTGGGATGCACTTTTTGGCAGCTGTTAGGATTGTGGTACACATGTTGTTGTACGTAGTATTAATGTTATCAGTTCTAATGATTTGACTGAACCCAGCGTCAGTTTCTCGGCCGTAGCGGTCCCAGTCTGCTTTTCTGAAGTTCCAGGATTGTTTACACCCTCCCAAAGAATGCAATGGGTGTGTCTTCCTCCATGAGTATTGGGTCGATTTGCTTGGCCACTCACCTTTTTGGCTCTAAAGATCACTTCGCTCTGGGGGTTCAGGTGGGGTTCACAGAGATGCATTCCCCGCTAGTCACAAGCGCTCATGATGCAGGCCTCATTTCTTCGTTCTGTGGCTGAGCTTTTGCTGTGGCTGTGTCACGTCCTGCATCCTATGCCTTCACAATTTTCCCGAGCACAGCGGTTCTAAATTTCCATTGAGTTTTAGTGGCTTTGCTTCCCGTGTCTCAGGAGTTGGACAAAATCTGACAATGGGTGCAATGTCAGGTCGCATGGCAATCTTGCTGCAGCTGGGACATAGGGCAGGGCCCGGATCCCTTCTAGGTAAAGACCTATCTTTTACCATCACCACTTCAGGATCCTTGGTGAGGTGTATCATGGATTGGACAGAGAAAGCTTGGTAGGCAAGTAGAGAAGAGAGAAGGTAGCATTTAACCCATGAGTGGGGTTTGGGTTGGTGTTGACCAGAGCATGGTCCACTCGCCGGTGTATTGCGCCTACACCTTAGGAGGAGTCCCAAACAACTCCCGACCCAGTTATAGCGCCAGGCAATCGGTCGCCCCATAGCAAACTCTGTGAAAACGGGGTCACCACATGAAGGTGCTGCTATGGACACGTTTGTACAGGAGAGGCCATATGCTAGGAGCTTACTACAAGACAGTAGCTTCCGCGGCGCTCACTGCACCTGGATATGAGAGGCTGTGTATTCGCATCAACATCCATTGATGTAGGTGGGACGTCAGAGCCCGAACCCTACATAGACCCCCATAAGAATATATATTTCCCATGACTTGTGTCACAGAGTATGAAATATTATCAGACTGGTTTGCGGAATAACATTTTATGTAGAATAGTTGATGATATCATGCATTCCAACTAAAATTGAAGTTAACTGGTTGTACAGCCTCTATTATTAATTAGAGATAGTCACGATGTTGCATTTGAAAATTTCAGAACCCCAGAGTCCAGAGATATGCATACCTGCACACAGAAGTGTTCACACTAATGATGCACACGTTGAGAATTTCTTTTTCACTCTTCACCCTTATAGGTTTTCTTTCTTGTTCCAGAGATTGACTTGCTCTTTCACATGCATCTTTGCATATTCCCGCGGTAACCTTGCATTATGCACTGATTGTCATTCTGTTAATTATCGTCGATACATCCTCTTACCCATGATCGATATATTCCATGTATCCATCTATATTATAACTTATCTCTTACAGCGATACTGTCATAACATCCTTGACTGAGAATAAATGGAAAGAACCATATTTTTTGAGATTTATTACCATGACTGTCATTGCATGCCATCTTTCTCCACAGAGAGATATTTTTGAATGTAAACCACACATTTTTGGATATTGAAAAATTTATGTTTCCATCACTAAAATTCATACTGCGTATGAAATGGCCATGTATAATTTTTTCAAAATAGTAGAATTTAACAGCTTTGTAAAATTTTTGAGAAAACATTGTTTATGAGGAAAAGGTCAACCTATTGGTTCCCTCCATTGATTGTACACCCAACATTTGAATCCACTACTACATAAATTCTTTTTTTTTTCCACTCCACCTCTCACATCCCCTTATCTTACTGTTTCCTTTCTATTACTTTGAGAAAATATTCTGAACTTATAAATTTTCCTCACCCAATTAACTTAATTGACTTGAATTACAATTTTGTTGTAATCTGGAGATTTTTTTGCTCGTTCTATCCATTACGAGACCACAGTATACCATCCTTACAACTTGTAGACAACAGGTGATACTACTGTTCTTATTCGTTTTCTGAATTAACTATTTCCTGTAGCTCCACAGATTAGAATGTACTACAGCCCAGATGTCAGAATTACTGATGGAATTTCTTTTTAGAGAAATTAATATGAGAACCTTATTGTTATTTTAGTTTGTTCATTGACTGTTGTGTAATAAATGAAATAAAAAATAAAGAAAAGAAAAAAAAAAGAGAAAAAGAGAGAAATATACAGAAAACAAAATTGATGGAAATGTTGTCATAGATTACAAAATAATGAATGTCCATGAACCACCCCTGTTTGTATCACACATGAGTATTGACTGTTTTTTATGATTGTAACTGATTTACAAGTACATATGCCATAGTTGACTTGATTATGTTATTGTATGCACTACCCTTATGATGGCAGCTGACAAGATTTTGACATGAAAAAAAACAGGAGGAATAATGAACACCACAGGGTATTAGGAAACCACTGGCCGCACATAATGTATGTACCATTATTACCCTTAGGAACATATGGTGTTGATTGGTTTTCGATTGCTGCTGACATAGAAAAAAAAAAAGGAAAGTGAGGCACCACATGCTGTTTGTTCATGATGACTGTGCCAGTAATACCCATGATATTGTTGTACCAAATGCCATTGATACCCCAATATAAGATTCTGCATTAAATAATATTGCTGTCTTAACGTAGTCACATAATAAGATGGGATAATATGATTGAAAATCTTGAAGATTTCCATAACATAAGAGTTTAAGAAGAAGATCCTCTCTGAATATGATACCTATACTGGAGCCATACGTGTAAAGGATACACACGACAAGGATATATAATACGGATACATGACTTAAATATGATATTCATAAAGGAACTATGTGTTAAGGAGACACATAAAAAAAGATATATGCTGATGAGATGGCTCAGATATACTTAAGGAATATTTTTGCACCCAGATGAGATTGCGGAAAAGAGATAGTCCCTATACAAGAGATGATATTCTCCCTGGATATTAATACATGAAAATGCAATATATGCATTTATGACTTGGTTAGAAATTGGATAATTATGTCTTTTAGTGACAGACATTGTAAATGACTAATATTTTTGAGGTCGGAATAAAGTTAGATTTCAGAAAAAGATATCCCCTGATGATTACCTTGCTGATAGCAAATGTTGATGAGATACTGAAGAAATGTATGGTTAATGTATACAATTATGATCCTGTTTGTACTACAACATTTTTTTTTTTACAAAATAATGTAAAAGATAGCCACTAAGACTGATAACATTTTCATAGACCACTTACTCTAACAGTCCATTGGATATTGCATTTGACAGTCTTATTATTGGCCTGTATTGTTTTCTGCAACTGTGTAAAACGGGTTGACCAGCTGAACATTTTCACCCTCTCTCTACATACTATAGAGATACTGATGATAGAATCATAGACCGCCCATCTGTCTGCCTCAGACATACCAGTTCTGACAGCAGATGCTACAGACACCACATAAATCTGACAAATCTTCGACCTCGAAGGCTGATTTGGTGTCGCTATTTTCTTAGTATGTACAAAATAAATTTTCTTTGTCAAATTATAGTGAAGTATAAAAATGTTGATTGTTACATTGCAGTTAGACCTATATAAATTTTTGACACGTGTTCTTGAATATGTTTGTTCACAATGAATAATGTGTTAATAGATGATTGACTATGAAAAGGAAAATATGAGTAACTAGAGATTAACTTGGATGTTTTTAAATTGGATCACCATCACTATAAAATAAATTGGATAATTTGAGGAAAAAGGAATATTTTATACAGTATGGACACATGGATATAACTTTGATGCATATAGCTTGGAGTGCCAGGAAGGTTTTCCCAACATAAAGAATTTCAACTCCATTGAGAAAATTAAAACAGGAACAAATGTGGACAATCTAAAGTGTCTTGAAAATTTTCACTTTGTAAAATGTTGTGACATATTGGTATGATGATTACTGAATTATGGTTGTATGAATTTTTTTTGCAGATGTATTCTTGGATATGTTTTATACATATGGTATAGTAATGTGCTGATAAATAATTGCCTATGAAAATGGAAGCATGAATACCTAGAAATAACTTCGATGGTTTTTTTAATTGGATCACCATAAATAATATAACTTGGATACTTTGAGAAAATATGAAACATTTTCTACAGTGATGGGTACTTGAAAATAACTTACACGCATATTGATTGGAGTATCAGGAAGGTTTTCCCAACACTGAAAATTTAAACTACATAGAATATGGAAAATGTATGACGTTTTGAAAATTTTTCACCTTCTAAATTTGTATTGACATATTGGTATGTTGATTGTTACATTATGCTTCTGAAAATTTTTGAAACTGTCTTCTTGGATATGTTTTTGTCACAATAATAAAATGTTGATAAATGATTGACTATGAAGATAAACACATGAGTACCAGAAATAACTTGGCTGTTTTGTGGAATCGGATCATCATTAAAAAGATAACTTGGATTATTTTGAAAAAAAATATTGAATACTTTATACAGCATGGATACTTGGAGATAACTTGGATTAATTTGGAAAAAAAAAATATTGAATACTTTATACAGTATGGATACTTGAAAATAACTTAGATGCATATTAACTGGAGCACCAGGAACGTTTTGCAACATAGAGATTTTGAAATACCTTGAGTACCCTGATATAGTAGACAAAAGAGAAAAGCTATGATGCTAAAATTTTTTTTCCTCCTCTCCCTTTGTTAAAAGGTCGTGTGGTAGAAACATGAATTTTTCTTATATATAACTTTACTTTTAGCCTATATATATAAAAATGTTCCTTGGCAAGAGAGAAATCTAACCATATGAGTGATTTCATAATTATGCTAATTAGCTATTCAAAATGGCCACCACAGTATAAAAAATGCAGGGTTATTTTAAAGCAACATAACATAATTATTTCTCAACATATAGAGTTGAAATTCTGCATACAAGTCCACAAGTGAGTGCATTATGTCCTAAACCAAAAATATTTGGGATATAGCAAGTTCTATGTGTGACCGTTTGTAAAAAAAATAAAATTGGAAATTTATCGAACCTCATTAGTATGCAAAACATCTGTACAAATAAAACAAATTGAGAGGGCAAATCAAAATTTGGTTCAGGACAAGGTTTAAGATGTTAAGAAACACTCTGCAAAGTTTCAGAGCATTCCAACAATTCATTCTTGAGATATCGCGTCTCAAAATGTACCTGTTGTGCTAAATAGGGAAAGTGAGAAAAAGAAAAAAAAAAGGAGAAAAATTTGTTAACAAAAAGTTATATTGTGCTCTTACCTTATCTTAATGACCTCCAAGAGTATACATATCCCCTTCCTTTTCTTTTGCCTTGTCAGTAAACCCTTTTCTGATGCTTCTCAAAGTCTTTCTTCTTGCTTTTACTTTGTCAGAAGACTTTTTGATGGAGCTGGTAATTCTGTGTTGTTCTCCAGCTTTGCAAATATTCACACTAAATCTACTCACTGGTACTCCAAGTTTTGTCATGAGTTCGAGAACTGATGAGTATCCATCATTAAAATAAGATACTGCATTCCACACAGCCTCTTCTACTGTGAATCTATCCACAAAATGTTCTTTTGCACATCTATCAAATATTAATTTGTTGAGACTTTCATTGTTGTTTTGTGTCCTTCCGTGGAGACATTTTGACAGTAGGGACTCATCTAACAGATCCTCAAACACTGGTTGAATACATTCCACCACTGCCTGTGGTAGGCCATTCTTGTGCTTATAAGACAGTGGGTCCTTCTTATAGCCATACAGAGAATTCTGTCCTTCTGGGCATTTTTCATGCATTGGCTTATCCGTTGTGGAAGCGACTGAGGCAGAACTGCTTTGACGGCGGCTTTCATATCCTCAAAGTTTCCACTGTTCTGTCGAATTGCTAGCCCATAATAGTTTTGAAGGGTATCAATTTTGTTGTCTGTAAGTCTCCCTAAGCCTCCTAAACCCTTTCCATCACTGAGTTTGCGCTTTTTGTTTACATTCTTCAATCTTCGTAATCGTATGCCACATCTCTTTTGAACATGCCCAACACATTCCAGTTTTGATACATTGACTGATTCCCCATAAGGCTTAGATTCTACCACTTTTTTAAAGGAAGCTGAATCTATATCGCCAAGGTATTCATTGTTGTCGTGTGAAATTCTAATCCACATATATAAATCAAAAAGTAAATGTAAAGCCTAACAAATAACTTCAATAAAAGGAAAGAAGAATGGTAAAGAACAGTGCTGTCACAATGACTGTACTCGAAATCCCCCGTGTTTTCTACTTCGTCTGCAAATTGTAACGTTTCACGTTGATAGTAAAAGCCTGCTGCAGCATACACGCTTTCTACGATAAAACGTGTACTGCATTTCTAAGAAAAAACTTGAGATACGCAAGCTGACCTATATTTAATATTCCATTCATGTCATTTTATACACTAAGTTACCATAAACGAAAGACAGATGGAATTAGGATAGAGAGAAGGGAGGGCTGAAAGCCGGAACGCATGCCACACTAACACGCGTCTCGCTATACAATTACTACCATCACGCGTGTAAGGCCACAAGCACTAGCTTTTTTCAAATCGACAGTGATAAAAAACACTACCCATACGAGAGTTAGGTTTTAAAACTTACAAAATGCTTATTAGGAAATATGACATTATACTGTTTTATGTCTGAAAACATGACAGTACACCAGACACCATAAAGTTTGGAAGTGAGGAGGTGGCAACAGCACGACTATCCTAGAAGAAAATGCATATTTTGAACGCAGCCACTTAGCTGCTTTAAATTTGTATATTTGGGTTCCTTAGGACTTGCTGACAAAGAATATGTTAAACGTTACGCAAATAGTCTAGGAATTAACAAATTATAGCCAAAAGAAATAGTGAGGGTGTCAGACAACACCAAAATCAGAATCGCTCAGTGGCAGATTTTAAAACCACCACTGTACGGGAAATAGGTCCCCATGTTAAATCCTACTTGATTGGAGCGCAGTAAATGTAAGGCTAAACACGATTAGTCGGGCTACAAATACTATCTTTTGTTGTTAGGGGAGACGGAAGGAAGGGTATTTTTTTTTCAAACGCTTGTGTAAACATGGCTCGATTGGTTAGACCCGCCAATATAGTCAATTAGGAGCGTCAGGTCAGCACCACATTTTCAAATAAACTTTCTAAAGCAACAGTGCGTTGAGATTCAGCTTATATTTTTCTAAATAAAAGCCTGAGACAGTGGCAGGTCGGATTTTGTGCCATATTCATTGCCAGTCAACGTAATTCTGTATTATTTCCATGAATTGTGGTAAGCTTGAAATATTTGATATCTTTTTAATGAAAATTGAATGTAAATTGATAATTTATGTCTGTATATGTGTGTGGTTCAGTAGCGAACATGAGGCAAAGCCTATATAGTGCTCCAACCTGAACAGAAGGTGTCGGAGGAAAGTAAAACTACATGGAATTGCCAAACAGTACACTGACACCTATCTTATTGACTAGAAAGAAATAATGCCAGAATTGCAGAGGCGTAGTAACCATTAGGGAGGAGTATACTGATGTCAATTGTTTCAGATGAAGATAGCAGTTGGCCTACCGCTCTGAACTCAGTGTTTGTTATGTATTGTGTTCAGTCTGGAAATAGATTATAAATTAGTTATGAAGTAGGAGGTACAACCTTCTTGTTTCAGGGACTGTGGTCCTAAAGTTATTGAGCAGCACCTGGTCTGAGCTTTGCTGAAACTGGAGGTTGACAGCATACTCCTGGGTCCAGATAGCGACTAGTGAGGTGTCTCCAGAACACAGGGGAGCAATCGAGCAGAGGAGTCTTTTCCTGCCACCATCACGAAAGTTAAGCCTCTGTGGCCAGTGGAGCTCAACATTATGTGTCCCCTCAAAAATTGACATTTTAGTAAAAAAGAGGGACAATACCTTGTTTAAATTGACAGGAACTGTGAACTTTTTCCCCATACTATTTCCCAGATAAACAAACACTTGAAGTCATGATGACAAATAACAACATAGCTTGAAAAACAAAACCAGTATTACCTCATAGTACTACTACACAACTGACACACATAGGATAATATTAATAAAATATGTCACTACAAGGTTCATATTTATAAATTCTGTACATATAAATTGTGATTACATTTGATTGTGATTCCTGGTTCACTTTGTAGTTGAATCAGGATATATATTAGTGAAAGTAATTAATACATATATATTTGAAACTTTACCAGTGACTCATTTAAGATAGTCTTATAGAGTGTTAAATGTGTGTGAGTGTCACAGTGTTGTCAAGTGTGGTGGAATAAATTAAATTGTTTATCTGTCTGTTGTTGTTGTGACTTACACTTCATCATATACATACCCTAGACATTCAACGTAGTCATCACCATATTCCAGAATAATTCTGACTGAGGTAAAAATGTGGTAGCAAGTAAGGTTATCTGTAAAACACTACATCTATTAGATACAGATACCTTCACAGCTGATCTCAGTCAGTGCACTAAGTCCCCTATAAATATTTATATCATCCCACTTTACCACAATTGTACATAAGGCTGTGTTTCTCAACTGACTGAGAAAAGATTCAAATGCCTCTGGCTGCCTCCATTGCCCCTGCAGTACCAGCATGATTGACTTTGCAGTTGTGGGCTACCTTCCACTTAAGATAATTCTCTGGCTCTCCATCTTTCCTTTTGTCCCACTGTTTGCATCCATCACAAATGTTCGACAGTGTCTCCACATCTAGACACATCCCGCTGTCTGTCGAAATGGAAGTTACTACACCATGATGACTGGCATGACCCCATCGTTGCCAAGTTCCGTCCATTGAGACACCACACATGACTGTTCCAGTCTCATTGCTAGTTGCTTGTTTTTGCATTTTAATTTCTTTAGCAGCCTCAGACAACTTTCTTCAGCCACTGCTTGGCTAGCAGCATGCACATGCATAAAAATGTCTCTATAACTATGTCTTGTCATTGGTGACAGAGCACTAGTGTGCAAGCTAAACTTATCAAGCGCTGCATGGCCTCGGCCAAGTGATCGTACAAACATTACCATCCTTACATTGATTTCCTTGTTCTTTTTTGTATTATCCCTGTCTCCTCTACATTTTCTGCATCTCCTGATGTTGTGAAAGATGTTTCCCAAAAGCAGTTGCTACATTTGAAAACGATTGTGCGACAGAAACCTTGCTTTGAATCTTCATTGAGCCTACACGACACCATAAACCCACAACATTGTACACATCTCATGTTTGCTGTTATGAAGTTATTCAAGCGCTCCATACTGATTAAAATAAAAGCATTATTAGTTTGCCATCTTTTGTCTGGGTTGAGAGTGTGCTTTTCTTCAATTTCTTCACAGAAGGTTTAAATTCGTTATCGATAACAGCTGCTTCATTATTTTCTGTTGTGCTAACAACTTCACTAGGGCGCTGGTTGCCAAAATACTTTCGTTTTTTTAACTTCCTACCCCTTTTTTTGTCACCCATATTGTTATTGTTAAATTGATTTGTACAGCTTACCCCAATAATGTAACTTTTTCACTCAAACAGGTGTAATATGAATGGTTGAACTCCGACAACTTTGAAATTTTCGGCCCACATGTGGATTTGATTATAAACAATTGACTTTAAGCAGAGTAATGTCCCTTCTCATAAATGGTTCTCTTGTGTTTTTCTGGTACAGAAGAGTTATGGAATCATTATCAATTCACCTTTTTGGTGTGGGAATCATAATGTTTTCAAAAAGGGGTTAGTAACCAGAGGTAAACAATGCGTTGTCAAGAAAAAATAATATCACCCCCTGGTCACTTATCCTTTAAAAAGTAAAAAACTATGCATCATTGGACAATATAAACCTATGTATTGTGGAGAGAAATGGTCTGGCTTCATAAAAACATTAAAAAACAAAAATGAAGTTTTTCATCAGATATAATGAAATTCTGCCACACAAATCTGTCAACTGTATTATCACATGTTGTAACTAATATTGATACTTAGAAAGAACTTGAATTGCTTTATGGAAAATTTACCACTACAGGTTTTATGATAGGAAACTCTTTACAGAGCGATACAACAGGAAGCAATCTGATCATCAGAAGCAGTTCCCCCCGTCCGACAAGTGTTTCGGCCCTATATACTCCTTTACACTCTAAGGGGGGCGGGCCCACTTGGGTCATGACTCACAAGGGTCTCAGCCTCCTGTTGTCTTGTATCGAAAATGAACCCATTTCACCACCAGCCGTGGAGGCAATTGTCAAAGTAACAAAGAGAAGACAAATTATCCCGTTCGCTCCGTAGCACATCACAAGTACGGACACACACTGAGTCACCTGCGCGAAGCCGATGAGACTTGACACTGCGCGTTCGCCACTGAAATTCTTCCTGACACCCCTTATAGTATACATCGCCTGTCGCCTCTCAGCGAGCCCTTTCACTAGTACGCCTAAAAACTCAGCGTATTGTGGACTTAGAAAAATTCCTGGTGTTTTCTGTACCGCAGCGTTTATTGTCACGATTTCCATTGCCCATTGCGGTTGTTCCACGGCCAGCCTGGTGCTATTTCGGCAGTTTCACTAAGCCTCTTTAGTGCCCTTGTTCTCGACTGTCCCCTCAGCCCCAACAGTTTCAATAGATCATACACTGATGCAGCCACAAGCCCTCTTGCGCCCACTTCAACAGCCATGACCCTTGCAGTGAACGCATCGTGTCTCAGATCCGCGGCCAGATCACTATACTTGGCCGCTTTGAACGAATGTTGCTCGTCTAATCTGGATTCAAATGGCACGGTCAGTTCAATAAGTATGACCTGAAGAGTTGCTGAAGAATGAAGCACTATATCCGCCTGTCTTTGCGATTTTCTGATACTCTCTGAATATGCCCCTCGTCCAGGTAGGTCTCCGCCATCTCCCAGTCGTTTGCACAGTCAAGAAGAGATGGTAAACTGCTACCAGGTTTACTCGGTTTGGGATGTGCTGACTTTCCTGCCAACAGAAAGTATGTATTTGCGGTGCTCGGCCCGGGTTTGCAATTCGCCTTCATCCTTGCCAGACCTATTGTCGCAGCAAGCTCATTTAGCACTTTGTTATGGCGCCAAGTGTATCGCCCTTGCCCTAATGAAACCTTACATGCTGAGAGCACGTGTTCGAGTGTCTGCCTCCCCTGGCACAGGGGGCACTGTTCATCATCCGACTTTCCCCATTTCACAAGGTTGGTGGCCGACGGCAGCAGGTCATACATTGATCTAACAACGAAGCTGAGCCTCAGAGGTGCCATATGTCATATATCATTCCATGTCAAGGACCTCTGCAGGGCTCCTTCCCATGTAGTCCATTGGCCTTGTTGGACTGCTTTTTGCAACCTCTTATCATTCTCAGCTCCTCGTATCTCCTGAACTACCATGTCTCTGCGCTCCCTGCTTGATGCCTTGGACCACCAGCGGATGTCTCCATGACCAAATCCTTGTCTATTCGTTTGTGTGTATCCGATTACCTCCCTCAGTTTGAGTGACTCTTGGGCAGCATCAACAGCTTCTTCCACTCTCCACTTCCTTCCCGTTTTCAGTGTGGGCTGAATGGACTTAACCACGTCATCAGCTGATTCGCGTAGCATCATTGCAAGCTGTGCCTTTCCAACTTTGTACTCTTCAACAACTGACTTGAAAAGAAGCAGAGAAGTTTTGACTTTTTGCAGTACAGTGCTACATCTGACAGACCTGGTGGTACCCCTAGCCACTTTCTCATGAACTTGTTGACCTTCTGCTCTATAGCTTCCACTGTACTTGTGCTTATTTCATATATAAGCAGTGGCCACAGCAACTTCGGTATCAACATGAACTGGAGGCACCACAGTTTGAACTTTCCCAGGAGTCTGCTTTGGTCTATGATCTGTAGCCCTCTGTCTGCCATTTCTATTGTCTGTTGCACTGCCTTCGAGTCTTTTAATGAGGCATCGTACACCCTGCCAAGACTTTTAACAGGTTCCTCAATGACAGTAGGGATTCTTTGGTTGGAAACCATGAATATGTCCTCTGCTATCTTCCCTTTCCTGACTGATAGGCTTCTCGACTTCTTGGGTTTGAAGCTCATTCTGCACCAGATGACTAGTTCATCCAGGAGTTCTAACATTCTCCAGGCCTGATGTTCATCTGATGTCAGAATTGTTGTGTCATCCATGAATGCTTTGAGCGGTGGCTTGTGACACATTCCACCGAGCTTTGGACCTATAGCCATTCCTTCAGCCGCATTGAGGATTACCTGCATAGCCATCACGAATAGTATCGGAGAGATGGCACATCCCATCGCAATTTCAACTTCAAGGCCAATCCACTTCGTTGTGTACTCTCTGGTTGAAAATCTGACAGCAAACCCTGCGAAATACAGCTTCAGAATTGCTGCAATCTCTTGTGGAACATGATACATTTCTAGGGCCTGCCACAACATCTGGTGTGGAACGGATCCATAAGCATTCGCTAGATCCAACCAGATTACATGGAGGTTTGTTCTGTCAGACTTTGTCTTTTGGATTGCTTCCCAGATCATTGTGGCATGCTCTGGACATCCTGATGTACCTGGGATACCTCCTTTCTGAATGGTAGTGTCAATGTACCCATTTGCCAGGAGGTATGTAGTGAGTCTTTTCGCCATCACTGAGAAGAATATCTTCCCTTCCACATTGAGTAGTGAGATTGGCCTGAACTGACTGATGTCTGTGGATATTTGCTCCTTCGGGATGTAGACTCCGTTCGCCTTTCTCCATTTCTTGCTTACAAGCTGGGTTTTCCACGCATTCTTCAGTAAACGGAGCAGTCGTTTGAGCACTTCAGGGCATCTCTTATACACCACATATGGAACACCATTAGGACCTGGAGCTGACTTGCACCGAGCTTTCTACCTCTTGCACCGTTGGGGGCTTGGTGTTAAATTCAGCTCCTGGCTTGCTCGGCCATTTAAGGCCTGCCATGCTGCTGAGCGGCTCATCTCTGCGACCATCTGAATATGTCATTCTAAGGTGTTCTTCCATGTCTTCTTTCTTGATGTTTAGCGTACCCGACCGTGGCTGCTCAAACATTTCTTTAAAAAACTTGAAGGGCTCCCTGAAGAATCTTTCCCTATCCCTTCGAGTCTTCCTTCTCTTCCTGCACAATCTTTCTGCTCTACAAAGGGCATTATGTTGGCCTTTCAGGTGCTCCCAAACCTGTCGTAACCCTTCCTTCTCTGTGGCAACTGCGTTCTTGAAAAGTTTTCGGGCATGCTTCTTCTGTTTCCTGATTTCTTCTATTTTAATTTGTCTTCTACTTTTTCGTGGTGGGTTACTTTCCCTTGCCTCCCTCACTCCGAACACTTTGCGACAGTGCAGATATATTATGTCGCCGAAGATTTCCAGCTTCTTCTCCAAAGTTATCTGCTTCAGGTTGTTATCCAACTCTTTTGCCAAGGTTTCGTCCAGCTGTTCCCAAAGCCCTTTTGCACTGGCAGGTGGAAACTTGATTGAATCTCTCTTCCCGTCCAAGAAGTGTGTGAGATCATCATCAGGCAGATCAACTTGAATGTACTCAGCACTGTGGATTGACTCCTGGCTGCGTTCTTCTAACGTCTTATCCGTCGAGACAGAGCGCTGTTGATCTCCCCCAGATGACCTCCCACACCCCTTTTTCGTTCGGTGGATTTTCATTCCTCTCTGAGTAGAGAATTCCCTACCACAGGCACATGGAAATTCCAGCCATTGTTCAGAGCTCGAAGTCCGTGTAACGGGTCTTGCCGATTCCAATGAGGCGCCTGTGGATTCATCATTCTCCCCCCCTTTTGGTGAATCCTGGGGGCATCTATCATTTTTGGGTCCTGTAGCAATTGAATACAGCTTACGGGATGCTAACCCGGTCAGCCGGTTTCTAGTCTTTCCCAGTGTTATCTGTCTTTCCAGAAGTCAATCGGTCTTTTCCCGATCGTCACTGGTTTGACCATGTAACTATGATAGGAAACTCTTTACAGAGCGATACAACCGGAATCAATCTGATCATCAGAAGCAGTCCCCCGTCCGACAAGTGTTTCGGCCCTATATACTCCTTTACACTCTAAGGGGGCGGGCCTACTTGGGTCATGACTCCCAAGCGTCTCAGCCTCCTGTTGTCTTGTATCGAAAATGAACCCATTTCACTTATGGTAGCAACTTAAATCCACAACTCCACCAGCCGTGGAGGCAATTGTGAAAGTAACAAAGAGAAGACAAATTATTCCGTTCGCTCCGTAGCACATCACAACTACGGACACACACTGAGTCACCTGCGCGAAGCCGATGAGACTTGACATTGCGCGCTCGCCACTGAAATTCTTCCTGACACCCCTTATAGTATACATCGCCTGTCAGCCAGAGCCCTTTCACTAGTACGCCTATAAACTCAACGTATTGTGGACTTAGAAAAATTCCTGGTGTTTTCTGTACCGCAGGGTTTATTGTCACGATTTCCATTGCCCACTGCGGTTGTTCCACAGCCAGCCTGATGCCTTTTCGGCAGTTTCACTAAGCCTCTTTAGTGCCCTTGTTCTCGACTGTCCCCTCAGCCCCAACAGTTTCAATAAATCATACATTGATGCAGCCATAAGCCCTCTTGCGCCCACTTCAACAGCCATGACCCTTGCAGTGAACCCATCGTGTCTCAGACACAGATATTTGAACATAGATATTTGAAAAATTTGTGCAATGCTCCCACTCATGTAAATTTTGAGTGAGGATAACACTTTTATTATCCAGGGTTGCCAATAGGCAAGATTTTGATAGCATATGTCCTGATAAGATAAAAGAAAGACATTTTTTAGAATGATGTCCATTAATAGGGCTTAGTCAGGGTATGACAGTCCCACAAATGTATACAGGAGCCCAGGTTTAAGACTTAGCTTAAATTTTTCTGAAACCTTTTGGACTTAGACATTTTTCTGAAATTTTTTTTTGGACTGAAATTTTTTAGATTATTTTTTGGATATTGATAATACTCAAATGTCTCCCTGCGGGATACATTTGCAGGGCCCCTGGATCTATATGCGGCCGTATGACCACCACCAGCATTCATACCATAAAGTAAACTACCATTATGAATGAAACAGACAATGGATTCGTACTGTAACTAAAACTCAAGTACATAAAGTAAACTACCATTTTAGCTGAAACAGACAATAGATTTGTAATTAAAATAAAATAATAAAATAAAAAGTTAACACATGGCATTAGCAGAGGGGAAGCGGTGGTACATTTTTAAGGTTAGCGTTAGTAGAATATGCGGTCCAACTTTACCCGTCTGTTGTCATAGAGATCACGCCTCAGCACGTAATAATTATCCAATCAAAGCTGCAGCCAGGGTGAGCTCACTGCGATTTTTCTGCCGGGAAAATAATTTGCCAGCAGTCCAGACAAGCAGAGGGATGCAGTAAGATGTATTTTACTAACAGGCTCCATATTTTTCAGTTGAGATATCAACAGGATTTTTAAAAATTTGTGCAGTAATGTTACCATGTATGATCTTAAACATGGAAATGTGTATTCAAATATTTATGGAGAGATGTAAGTACTTCTGCCATGTTCTTGCATGTTTCCCACTCGCCTTATACTAAGTATGAAACCTTGAGTTTTACCCAGAGTCCAACAAGGACTGTTGAAATAAAGAATTAAACGACATTGATAAAATGGAAAACCATAGAAGGAAAAAGAGCATAAAATATTGGATGCACCATTATATATAAATACAAGAGGAAAATGGAAAGAAATAACGCATTGAACCACTTAGTTGTGATGTATGCATACTAAGCCAAGAAAATGGCCACCTCCAATGACTGTACATTTATGAACTTTCTTGTTGAAACTTTTGGTTGTTTTACTTTGAACCATTTCGTTGAAACCAAATAAATTAATCTTGGAAATTTATCGGCTGTTTGAGGATTTTGAAAGTGAAGATGACCGTTGTACTTTAACTGGAAGGATGTATGTTTTGATACAGACTTAAGTGATCTAAAGCTCTTCAAAAAATATCTGCAGTAGAAGGATACATGGATCGAAACGTGATCCCATAAATAGAGTGAGACAATATCCATCTCTGGCGAGCTATAAGCCAGTAATAATCAAAATCTCACCTGACAAAAGAAATAATACTATCTAGGTAATAACCCGGTGTGGTTACATAAGACTAACTGGTACCGTACACAGTCTCAACTGACAAACCATAAGAACACTGGGACGGTTACACGGCGTTGATGAGGCTCCTTCACATGGTGGTGGAGGTGTACTGATGTGGGGGCGATCAACTTCATGGGAAGAAGTGACCTGGTGCAAATTGAAGGACGCCTGAATGCCCAACGATACGTCGCTGAAATTCTTCGTCCTCACGTCCTTTCACTTCTGGCTGCACGAGGATCGATTTTTCAGCAGGATAACGCTCGACCTCTTGTGGCACAACTCACCACCCAGTTCCTCGCTGACAACAACGTCCAGACCATTCCGTGGCCAGCCATGTCATCAGACATGAACCCCATAGAACACTTATGGGATGAACTCGACAGACGACTATGCCAGCGAGACGTGGCTCCAGCCAATCTCCGACAGTTGTCTCTTGCACTGCGGGAAGAGTGGGCAGCCATCCCACAACATCAGATCCAACGGCTAATCGGATCCATGTCAAGGAGATGTCGTTCTCTGACAGAGACCAGAGGAGGCCATACACCTTACTGAAACGGAGGCCTCAGTCGCAAAGAATAAAAGTCCAAACCAAATTTAATGAACATCATTTCATTGTTAAAGTCTGAAAGTTTCTTTATGCCAAGATTGAAACATTAATTCCGTAAAATAAATATGTGGTACAAGTTTGAAATTTGGTGTCCATTACCACTGCAATAATGTTGCGTTTCTTTTTTTTTTTTTTTGAACAGTATAATTTTCGATGCTGAACGAGAGTGTGAGGAAGGAAGAAATATCAATGGAGAACATACACATTGTATAATTCTGTGACGGACCAAGATTGTAGAGGTCCAAGTAACAGCAGTGGTCCACACACATGTAAATAAACTATTTCAGTTAACTATGGCGTTATAACATCGCTCGCAGTGTGTGTGACTGTTGTAATTATTCACCATGTCATCGCTAGCTACTGAGGCAAAGAACCTAAGCAGGCAGGCTGTCACAACTCATATAAATCTCCATGTGAAAACTTTACAGATCTATCGGTGGAAAATAGAACTCTTCTCACCGTCATAGAAACTCATTTCCATTTATACGTGATAGTTTGATATATGCAGCAATGGAAAAAAAAAAATTCTTCAACCTCAGTGGAAACTCTTTTCCACCTCAACGTGATAGCTTAACATACTTAGAAATGGCAAACAGAAACTCATGCCTTCCTAAATGTGAATAGTTGGACAGCATCAGCAACAGATAGTAAAACTCATTTCACGGTTCACGTACTCATTTGACAGATCTAGCACTGTTGCTATAGTAACTGGACATATCTAACACTGGACAATAGTAACTAATATCCAGCTCTTTTCTATAACTGGACATATCAAACAATTAACAATAGTAACTAACTTACAGCTCTTCGTGATAAATAAATAGATCTAACAATGAAAAGTCACAACTATTATCCGACACTTTGTGATAACTGGAAAGATCTAACAATGGACAATAAAAACTTTTATCCGACTCTTTGTGATACCTGAAAAGATCTAACATTGAACAATAACAACTAATATCCGACTGATTATAATAACTGGATAGATCTAACAATAGAAAATAACAACTAATTTCCAACTTGTTGTGATAACTTGATAACAATAACAACTAATATCCGACTGTTTGTTATATCTGTACTGATCCGGCAATGGACAACAGAAAAAATGTTTCTACCCTCTGTAAAAGCTCAATAGATCCAGCAAGGTAATAAATGATTTTGTGTTCAGAAACTCGCCTAGATTGAGATTACTATATGGGGCCGAAACACTTGTCGGACGGGGGGACTACTTCTGATGTTCAGATTGCTTCCTGTTGTATCGTTCTGTAAAGAGTTTCCTATCATCATACCGCTAATTCCAAGGAAGAAGAAAATAAGACAGTGATGAAGAAAACCTTACCATTTCTAGTGTGCGCAACAACTCCGATGATTATTTGTGGCCTGTCAAAGATAATGTTAAACTCTGTTGTGTTTATTGCTCCTACAGCTTTTGAACAAGACAATATGTCGCCATCAACAACACGATGTGCCTCACCACCAACGGCTGTCGTGCCTGTTTGTGTCGCCCGTTGTTTGATGGCTACGTTCCTACCTATAAATTGGAAGACCAGTGAATGAATAAAGGAGTTAGATGCTGACTTTAAAAATAATTGTACAAGTAATTTCTAGTGCCAGATCAGTCATGCTTAATTTTATGAGAATTGAAAAAAAAAAATGAGAAAGATCAGAAACGTTGTTGAAAATATAACTGTCAAGATATGTTTGACAACTGCTTGGACTTAAATATTCTGCTAGGGGCAAAACACTATATAAGACAGTGAACTGTGATTGTCACTTCGTAAATCCAGGTCACGTGGAATCATGTGATCACGAGGTACGTTGGAAAGCAAGAAGCTTCATGATCATTCCCGAGCCGGCTGCCATATTGGCAGGTCGCCATTTTTCAGCCTGTCTTCGTTCAATATTTCATGGCCTGTGAAACAGACCATCTGTCAATCAGTTATGTGGCTAGTTCTGATTTTTTTTTTCAGCAGAGTTGTGTTGTATCGCTGATGCTAGGAGGCGATCTCTTGGAGGGTAAATATTTATATTTTGGTAATAATCTCGCATAGTTTGTCAGCCTCTGATTCATGCTATACAGAGCTTCTACAAGTCTTGCAGAAATTATGTGAGGACAGCAAACCATAAGTCGGAAGAGTTCAGGACCACCACTGGTGTAAGACAAGGTGATATCCTATCACCTTACCTCTTCATACTCCTTATGGACGATGTCATCAAGGCATGTAAGGAGAGAACAAGAAAGTATTCAGTGGGGTACTGGAAGATGAGACAGGTCTATATTTCGGAGCTGGCATTTGCTGATGATGTTGCCCTGATTGCTAAATCAGAGGCACATCTCCAATCCAACCTGCAAGTCTGGAAGGAAGAGCTGGAGAAGAGAGGGATGGTCATAAGCAGCTCTAAAACAAAATCCATGGTGATATCACGAGAAGAAAGAAAACATCAGATTAAGCTGGGAGAACAGGTCCTGGAGCAGGTCGACCACTTTAAATACCTCGGAGCTATTATAGACCGAAAGGGAGGCATCAAAGAAGAGTTGGCCACTCGAAAAGCAGCAGCTGGAAGACTTTTTCAGGCCATAAATCGAGGATTCCTCAGCAAGAGAGAGGTTGGTAAGAAAACGAAGATGGCTGTATACCGCTCCACCTATGTCCCAGTCTTGACATATGGATGCGAGTCGTGGGCAATGACTACAACCCATAAAAGCCAGATCCAAACCTCAGAAATGAGGTATCTGAGGAAGGTGGTTGAAGTAACAAGAAGAGACATGGTACGCAACCAGACGATACGCCAAGGCCTTAAATCCTACCCCCTGCAGACCCAAGTAGAACAGTCCCAATTAAGATGGTTTGGCCATGTCTGCAGAATGGGAGAAGATCGGATACCACGACAAGCATGGGAAACAAAGAGCCAAGGATCCAGACCCCGAGGACGACCCAGAGTCCGCTGGGAGGACAACATTAGAAATCTTTGAAGGATCGAGGACTAGAATGGAACCAGGCCAGGAGGAAGACAGCCGATAGGATAGTCTGGCGCTCTCTCTTCCAAACCTCTATACCTCACGGTAGAAGGGGAACGACTAAGTAAGTAAGTAAGTTTGTCAGCCCGTTGTTTGTTGCGAAATGGTGGGTTTTTGTGCCTTGTGGCACCATTAGAATTTCGCCTCACGGACAGCATATGATTATTGTTATATCAGTTGTTGGTCAGTCTACTTGTGCCGTGTTCTTGTCATGTGTTGTAAGTTAATAAAGAGATAGTAACGTAACATGTATTCCTACATTCTAAAGCACTTATTATTTCTGTGTGGGGTCCTGTGGTTTTCGACGAGTCTGCTTGTCTGTCCCGTCCATTGTAAATCCATATCGGTAGCAGTTTAATGTGTTAATAAAAAAAAAATGGTGCTTCTAATATAGAATGGAACCAGGCCAGGAGAAAGACAGCCGATAGGATAGTCTGGCGCTCTCTCTTCCAAACCTCTACACCTCACGGTAGAAAGGGAACGACTATGTAAGTAAGTAAGTGCTTCTAATAATAAATACTGTTCTTATACAAGGGGATTGACATAAGTCTTGGGCCTGACCATGAAGGAGTCATAGGAGGAAGATGAAACTTGGCACATTTAAAGTTCATTATATTTGCACTGAATTTGTAAAGTACGCGTTTGTTTCGTCAATGGGTTTCCCCGCTACGGTGCACGGCGCAATGTACCCTATTGACTGGATCTGCTGCTCCAAAGATTTGACAAAACAATGGAAAAGAAGGAGGCCAGAGCTGTGATAATATTTCTGATGTTTCAGGGAAAAACACCTACAGAAATACACAGGGAGATGGAACCAGTGTTTCGTGATTCTTGTCATTCATATACTTCGGTAAAAAACTGGTGTCAACAGTTTAAGTGCGGCCGCTCAAATGTTGCTGATCTGCCAAGATCTGGTAGACCAGCCTCAGAGTGCAACGATGAAAATGCAACAAGAGTGAAGAAAATCATTGACCAGGATCAAAAAATGACAATTGTGGAGATAGCTAGTAGAGTAAAACTAAATGAAAGAACAGTTTATAGAATTTTACACAACAGACTGAACATGAGAAAAGTGTGTGCACGCTGGGTTCCGCGACTGTTGACACATGAACAGAAGCAAACGAGGGTAAATTGCTGTCAACAGTTGCTCAAAAAGTGTCAGTAAAAAAATCTTTTGGAGACCATGGTGACAGTAGATGGGACTTGGGTACACCATCATGACCCCAAATCCAAAATTGCCAGCATGCAATGGAAAACCCCGGGCTCCCCAACACCTGTCAAGCCGAGAGCGTAGAAATCTGCAGGAAAAGTGATGCTGACTGTTTTTTTGGATGGCAAAGGTGTCCTTTTGAAAGATTATCTGCCTCGTGGCAACGCAGTTAATGGACAGTACTATGCAGACCTTCTCACAAAACTAGGAAAGGTTGTGACCAGGAAACGAGGGATAACGCGCACTCAAAATCTTCCTTTGCTTCAAGACAACGCGCCATCTCACAAAGCACGGCTTGTGCAGCTAGCAGCCAACGATTTGAATATTGAAATTCTTCCACACCCACCATATTCTCCAGATTTGGTTCCATCAGACTTTTTTTCTATTCCCAAATCTTAAAAAACAGCTAAAAGGAAAACATTTTGACAGCGATGAAGAAGTTATACTGGCATGTGATGACTGGTTTAGTTTGAAAAATAGGGTGTTCTACTCCTAAGGTCTTTTCAAGGTCAAGCAGAGATGGCAGAAGTGTGTCAATTCAGACGGTGGCTATATTGAAAAGGAATAAACACTATACAAAATGTCAGCTCTCTGTGACATGTCCTTCATGGTCAGGCCCAAGACTTATGTCAATCACAGAACTCATAAGAGGATCCATCCAGGTACCATATGCAGACGCCATATCCTGCAAAAGAGGTGGTCTTGAAAGAAGAACCATCTGTGTAGGCCTGGATTGCTGACGTTGGGTAGCTGTTTATGGTCTCCAAGGCACACGTCTTCAAGACTGTGGGTAGTGTTTCCTTGTTGGCCGTTTTATCTATCAGTTGTGTTTTGACAGTTGGTTGATGGAAGTTTTCCCAACGGGGTGGTCCAAAGTATTTGTTTTCCAATTCTCTCTCTTGTGGGAGATGGTGTTTATCATTTTCCTCTTTGGCTATGTCCAGGAGAGATAGTTGTTTCAGTCTTCGTGTTTGTTTCCAAGTGTCAATAAGTACTTTGTTTGGGTGGTCTTTCTCTTGTCTCCTGTATCTCTCTATTAACGACGAAGCCATCATCCGCCTGCCCCAAATTCCTATAAATGAAGCATTAGATGATGTACCAACTCTGGAGGAAACTAAAAAAGCGATTCGTCAACTGTCTAGTGGAAAGGCCCCTGGCTCCGATTCAATTCCTGTTGAGGTTTATAAAGATGGCGGTGCAGTTCTGATAGAGAAACTTCATATGATCTTCCAGCAAATGTGGCAGAGTGAAACCATCCCACACGATCTTAAAGATGCCTCAATTATACATCTATATAAACGTAAAGGTAATCGCCAAGACTGCAACAATCATCGAGGCATCTCTCTTTTATCAATCGCTGGGAAGATATTCGCCAGAATTCTTTTGAATCGCCTTACGGCTCATCTTGACAAAGGTCTTTTACCTGAAAGTCAGTGTGGATTCCGGAAAGAACGTGGAACCACAGATATGGTGTTCGCTGCAAGACAGCTACAAGAAAAATGCCAAGAACAGCACTGTGACCTGTACACAGCTTTCATCGACTTGACAAAGGCGTTCGACACGGTCAGTAGAGAGGGTCTATGGAAGATCATGGCAAAATACGGCTGCCCAAAGAAATTTATCACAGTAGTGCAGCAACTGCATGATGGAATGCAGGCTAGAGTTCAGGAAAACGGTGAGCTATCAGAGCCTTTCCCCGTCTCAAATGGAGTTAAACAAGGGTGCGTACTTGCACCGACTCTGTTCAGTATCATGTTTTCTGCTATGCTGACTGATGCTTTTAGAGACGGGGACACAGGAATCGACATTAGTTATCGAATTGATGGAAAATTGTTTAACGTTAGGAGGCTTCAAGCAAAAACCAAGGTCAAATCACACACCATCAGAGACCTTCTGTTTGCTGATGATTGTGCCCTCAATGCTGGCTCAGAGGCTGATCTGCAGCATAGTGTGGATAGATTCTCCGAAGCCTGCGCCAACTTTGGGCTTACCATCAACACGAAGAAAACAGAAATCATGTACCAACCAGCTCCTGGCACAGTTTATACTGAGCCAGTCATCAAGGTTAATGGTGAGAAACTGAATGTTGTGAACAGATTCACATACCTTGGTAGCACACTATCCCAGAACATTGTCATTGATGATGAGGTGAACACCAGGATCTCCAAAGCCAGCAGCACATTTGGCAGACTATACACTAACGTTTGGCATCGAAGTGGCATTAGTCTACAGACAAAGCTGAAGGTGTACAGAGCTGCGGTGCTTCCAGTGCTGCTATATGCATGTGAAACATGGACTGTATACAGGCGCCACGTAAAGAAGCTAAACCACTTCCATACAGTCTGTCTCAGGAAGATAATGAACATCAAATGGCAAGACAAGATCCCGGATACCGCCGTTCTTGACAGAGCTGGTATCCCTAGTATTGATACTATTCTGATGCAGTCACAAATTCGCTGGGCAGGTCATGTAGTCCGCATGCCAGACCATCGACTGCCAAAGATACTCTTTTATGGTGAGATGCAGAAGGGTAAACGCTCCCATGGTGGCCAAAAGAAGCGCTTCAAAGACACGTTAAAGACGTCATTAAAAACCTTTGACATAAACCCAGACACATGGGAAGCTGCTGCGCAAGACCGAACTGCTTGGCGCACATCTCTTCGTAAAGGGGCAGCAGCATGTGAATCATCCAGAAGAGCAGCAGCGGAACAGCGTAGACAAGCTAGAAAGGACCGTGAAATAAAACCTTCACATGAAGCAAACATTCCCTGCCCACACTGTCCAAGATCTTTCCAGGCCCGCATCGGGCTCTTCAGTCACCTTCGTACCCATAGACTAACCTAACATATTCTTAAATAATTGGATGAACAGAGTGGTCTTCATCACCCGTGATGGACGAACAACCGTATCTCTCTACAGCTTCAGTCAGTGCTCTTTTACGCCAGATATCCAGTGGCTCTATTGGCATCTATCTCGCATACGGCTGTGGGTGTTGATCTCATTCCTCCACAAATTAACCTGAGAGCTTGGTTCTGCACACGGTCCAGAGATGAGATGGTATTAGTACTCACAATGGTCTGGAGGGGGAGGTTATAGTCTATCACTGATCTCACATAGCCGAGATATAGTTGACGAAGTGTTAGTTTATCCGCTCCCCAATTTGTACTAGCTAGCCGTTTGATGAGGTTTAGACGCTTACATGCTTTTTCCCTGAGGTTGTAGATGTGTCCATCTAGTTTCAATTGTCTGTCCAGTTTTACTCCTAGATAGACTGGGTGCTCCTCTTTTGTTAGCGTTTCCCCACTCAGTTTGATGTTGATAGGTCTTTTTGCTATTTTGTGGCTGCGCGAGAAAGTGGTGTATACAGTTTTCTGCGTATTGATTTTAAGTTTCCACAGTTCACAATATACTGACATTGAAAGGAGCGCTCTGTTGATCTTGGCTTTTGCCAGGATTGGATATTTGTCAGTAGTCCAGATGGCAAGGTCATCGGCAAACAGCGCCTTCGACACATTCAGATGTTTGGCAAGGTCATTAATAAAGATGAGGAAAAGGGTGCAACTTAAAGGAGAGCCTTGAGGCAGTCCTTCTTCCAGCGTTCTTTTCCGTGAAATTGCACCAGCATAGTTGGTAGCTATGGTTCTATTTGTTAGGAAGGCCTGTATCCATCTAATCATTTTCCCTCCTATTCCCATTCTTCTCATCTTTAGCAAAAGTCCCTTTCTCCAAACTCTGTCGTAGGCTTGCTCAAGGTCGATGAACACAGCTATTGTGCTTTTTCCCTCTTGAAAACCATCCATCACATTCTGTGTGAACCTGAAGAGGGGGTCATCTGTGCGGCACTTACGTCTGAAGCCTGCCTGGTTGTTGTCCAGAAGGTTCCAGCTTTCCAACCACCAATATAGTCTGTTGTTTACCATTCTCTCGACCAGCTTGCCTAAGCATGAAGTGAGGGATATGGGCCTATAGCTTCTTGGTGTTCCTGGTGGTTTCCCTTTCTTCAATATAGGCAAGATGGTTGCTGTCAGCCATGCTGATGGCAGCTGTCCCTCGTTCCACGTTCTATTGATGAACCATAGAAGTGTCTCTTTTGCCTTTGGCCCTAGCTGACAAATCATCTCATTTTTAATTTTATCTGGTCCTGGAGCTTTATTTTTGGCCAGTTTCCGTAGTGCCATTCTCAGTTCTTGTGGGCGGAACGGATCATCGAACGCAGCCATATTGGCCTGATCTATGTTACGCGTGGATGTGTTCTTTAGGAGCACTTTGTCTAGTTTCTTTCTCTGTTGTGTTTTATTTACACTGGCGTAAAAATTGTTGAAGTCGGCTTTCTTGCTGCTTGATGTTACTTCATCACCACTTCCATCCACCATAGGTGTTGGGTTTGTCTTTTTTTTGCTTCCCTCGAGATTACTAAGGAGTCTCCAAACTTTGTTCCCTTCTCTTTTTAAATCTAGTTTATTGCAATTTTCTTTCCAAGTCTCCCAAAAGTATCCTTAACTTCACTTTACTTGGATGACTAATAAGGCTAATGGTTCTGTAACTCTTGCACATTTTTATATTTCCTTTCTTTGGAAGCGGTATTACTAATTACTGCGTCCATTCTTTTAGCCATTTTTCTTTTTGTACTCCATATCTTCTGGCAAATTGTTGTCATGATTTTTATTATATCTGGTCCTCCAAATTTCAAGAGCTCTGCTGGGATATTATCCACACCCGGTGTCTTCCTTTCTTTCATAGAACATATAGCCTCTTCCACTTCTTCCGGTAATATTGCTGCATTTCCGAGTTCCCTGTTTTCACACTTAATGTTGTTTAATATGCTATAGTCTGGGTCGAGTTTACAGTTATATAATTCTTTACAATAATCTGTTCAGCTTCTCATTATAGCTGTTTTTTCATTGAGCAGAGCCTCATTGCTATCTTCTATGACAGATCATTGCAATAAGTATGCTATTCAGAGTCTAGTTGACCAAGTTGGCACTCAATAAGCCGTAGCAATAATCCTTCACGGTCCATTATGGAAAAATTGAAAGGGCCGATGCAGAAAAAGGTCAATCCACATGTGGCCTATCGGAAATCACGAGTCGGCCACATGGTCGTTGATCTCCGAGCAACGGTTGGAATACCCATGTAACTATGCTATGTTAAGAAATCTCTGTAAAAAAAGGCATAAACATTAACATGACAAAACAAAATGAATGGGAGCTTTTTTCCTACATATACGACGGTTGGAATTTTCTGCCAGATTGAGAATATACAAGCTGATCTGCCTGATGATGATGATCTCATACATGTCTTTGACCGTAAACGAAATGCATTACGTGTTTCTACCTGTCAGTGCAATGCGAAATGGTAACATCTGGATAGAGAATTGTTCAATGACGAGACAAGCAGTTGAAGCAAACAATGTCGGAAAGGAAACCAAAAATCGTCAGTGACATCATCATCACCACGTTCCCGTTAGTTATCTATGGATCATGAGCTACCAGTGCAATTTGTCCCTGGCAGGGAGTTTACATAATGCCTTTGCATGTTCTTGCAACGGTAATGTCTCAATCAAATTGTCCATAGCAGGAAGTTTACATAATGCCTTCGCATGTTCTTGCAACGGTAATGTCTCAAGCAATTTGTTTTACATTATGAGGTTGTCAGCCCAATGCATAATTTTAAAATAATTTTCATGTACGACATGCCTGTAGGAGCAGTAGTCCCATATTTTATTTGTCTCATTATACGCCACCTCATTATACGCGACCTCAGAACTACACAGGCCAAATAATGTCAGTGGCATAATCACGGATTACACCATAGAAAAGCAGAAGATAAAAACAGGGAATACATCATAGAAGAGCAGAAAATAAAAATCGGGAATGCACCATAGAAGAGCAGAAGGTAAAAATCGGGAATGTACCATAGAAGAGCAGAAGGTAAAAATCGGGAATGTACCATAGAAGAGTAGAAAATAAAAACAGGGAATGTACCATAGAAGAACAGATGATAAAAACAGGGATGTACCATAGAAGAGCAGAAGGTAAAAACAGGGAATACACTGTGGCCGTTGATAAATAAGCTGATGATGATGATGATTGTACACTGTTCCCGACTTCTCTATTTTGGCTTATTAAGGGTCGTATAGGGTTTGTATCACTACCCTAAACAGCAGGCAGCTTTAGTTGACGATCTTACGTTACTTCTTTCTCACAGACGATTACAACAGTAGATACTGACAGTTGGTTGATGATTCAATACCTTGATGAACATACTTTACTTTGACAGCAGTGAACGTTAAATGTGAAATTTATTTACACGAAGATCAAGGGCTGAAATAATGACGTTCCCAACCTTCCTCCTGAGGCTGGTAACTTTATACAGCAAAAACGTCCATTGGCAATACTAAATGTCATTTTTACCCTCTCTCAATATATTCTCTGCTCACTGTCACTGCTTCTGTATTTAATACTGTTTCTAGTAGCTATGGCTGTCCTGGCTTGAGAACCACTGTTGTCACTAATTCCTTATTTTAGCATTTATCTCAGGTACTCGCGGTTCCTATTATTGTTCTAATTTATCTCTGCATCTTCTATCTTCTGACTTGGCGTGTCTTAGTGAGACTTACTTGGTGTATCTTTTAGAAGGACTGGCCTACTGCCAGGGATGACTATTTCTACCAAGGTCTATTATTTTCCACTTCTCATGGCTAGCTGCTGCCTATTGTTCTTCTCATTATTCTGAGCTGTTTATATTGTTCGTAAAAACTCAACGTACCTGGTTGTCTTGAAATATAGACCCTACACATTTTTCTTGTACTGGCAACACTTGCAATCTTGTCCTCAGAATAAAATAATGAACTGTCATCTACAATTGTGACGATATAAATGATTGAGCGCCTGGGTGATAAGTATAACTTTATGCTATAGCAGAGTCAACGAAAAGGACATTAATTGGCTTTATCACTCGATGGAACTCCCAATTCTACTGGTCACTTTATCTTTAACACACTCAAGCAAAATTGCCTCCTAACAATATTCGCATTTCAGATCTGACTGATCTGAAACTACACCTCGATTTTCCATTACGACTATTTTCGAAAGTTCTAGATCACGTTTGTCTCAAAACAGCTCACTAAAATACAACTTTCACGCGCAAGCTAAATATCGATCAGCTAGCCAAACAAAAACGCCAAACTTGAGACAGCACGTTTTACTCAAGGGGCTTAAAACACTATTGTTGATGGATTTTCACCCTGTGATCTAAACTCACAAGTCATGTTTCTTCGCCCTTTGATTTAAATTCAATGGCCCGTTACCTTCGCTAATGCAAATTTATGAAACCTGATCTCTGATACTTGAACTCCCTGTTACATTATCCACCCTACCTGTAAAATAAATCGCTTAGAGGGATTTTTTTTCATTTACAAAAAAAAAAAAAAAAAAAAAAAAAGATCTTATCTATCTAACTCTCTCGTTAACTTATCGTTTTGAAAATTGGTGTTATGATGGCAATCTCCCAATCCTTTGGCATGGTCTTGTTGCATCACGCTGCCTGTAGGACCCTTAGGAGTAATAGGTCGCCTGTTTCGACGCAACGGCCCTATTGCCCGTATCGGGGAGAAAGAAGTCTCTAATAGACAGTATACATTAATATACATGAACTGTGTGAGACAATCTCCTCTGTTTTTTCTTGCGCGCTACTGTCGTGTGTGAAAATCTATGGCGTTTCGTGTGACCACAATTCAATATTTTTACACAAGCCTTCATTATGATGAAATAAAACGGAGATATGATGATAGCTGCAGTATATGTGAAAAAAAACAAAAACAATAATAATAATAACAGTAATAATAACACATGATATCAAACTAGAGTAAGCTAGTTTTGGTAGATAATGATTCAAATCCACACCGAGTACACAGATATCAGCAGAGCTAATAAAGTGTCCATTACATTTATACGAACACACGGACACTTTCAACTTTAACATAGTGCCTAAAGCATTGACAACTGCAGCACTGACACAATTTCCAGTGTCTATAACTTCACAGCAAAAGTAATATCACTTGTAAAATCAAGTCATCATAACACATCCCTGAAAAATATGACATGTTTAATATTCCATACTAATGTTCCGAACGGTTGATTCAAATTTTACAAAGGCCCACGGAAGGTGAGACAGTGAGACAGTGTGTCTCTGCAAAACAGCGAGGCAGACAGGAACTGAAACTGTTTCGAAACAACAAGCAGGCTGTGTGTCGAACCTTTCGGACTCAATGCTGTTTCGAAGCATTGTTTCGACACATACACACAGTAGCCATATCTAGTGTGGAAGGATGTTCCATAAGTAGGCTCCAGAGTAGGCTAGACTCTTTTTGAACAGGTCGATCCTAGGTTTAGGCAGACGTAACTGATGTAATTGTTGTCCCTCTCTTCTACTGGTTTGAAACAATGATCGTAGGTACGGCGGGGTATTGTTAGATAGAATTGCGTGAGTCGTTGATCTACCAGCTCGAAATCCACACTTTGACTGTACATATGCGCTTAACTAACTTGTGTAGTCGCATTAAGATGACTTTAGCTTAGACTTTACCAACAATACCAAGAAGAAAGATGCCTCCGTAGTTACTGCAATAACTTGTCTCCTTTATTTTTATACAGAGTTACAATCTTGGCATCTCGCATGTCTTACTTTTCTGGGGACCGATGGCTTTCTTTATACCGTCATACATTTGTCTAATGTTGCCTGATTGCGCTGTAGTCTGGATACTCTCACTGAACTATATATATATATATCTATATATATATATATATATATATATATATATATATATATATATATATATATATATATATATATATATATATATATATATATATATATATAGTTTTTGTGCAGTGGTTCTGAAAATTATTTCAAGGATTTCTTCAAGTTAAAGAAGTTGAGAAAGGCTGAACTATTATATTAAATATTTTAATTCTTTATTTAAAAAAAACAAAAACAAAAAAACAAAACAACAACAAAAACTAACCTCCACTGATGTAGATTATGCAGACAGTTGGTGCTATTCCGCCATCGAGTTGTAGCTTGTGCAAAAGGACATTATTACTACATGTAACGTCCACTACTGTGGGGCTGACTGTAAACCGTTTTTCATTGCGACATGGTTGCTCATCATTAATAGTCACGGTAAAGTTGAGCAGATTTTCTAAAGTAAAAATGTGAAGTAAATTTAGATCAATCATTTATTTAAACTGACCTATCTTGTGTAGCTGTGTGCGGAGCACAGGCGATTTTATTGATGTTAAAAATAATAATTATGTACTTGACAGAGAACGACAATTATTAGGACCAATTAGGTTTTCATGTTAAATAAAACTGTGCAGCGAGGTGACTGCAGTGCAGACAGATCATTGTGACCCGATGTGTGTCAAATCGATAGGTCGTCCTACATGACCGACAAGGTTTGCATCAGTAGTGGTTCTCAAAATATATAGGAAAAGTCCGTAACTAAGTTTTGTGCTAGTAACTACAAATACGTTTAGAAGCATTCATATGCACTAGAAATATTAAAATAATATGGTCAGCACGAGTTGAAATAAGTAGAAGGTCTGTCAACAGGTATAGCAGTGCGTGAGAACCATTAACAAAACGTAGAATGATAAAAACTAAGATCACGTTGGTCAAAGAAAAGCAAGAGAGCAGAAGAGCAGACGGAGCAGACAGAGCAGCAGGCGGAGAGAAACTTCCGTGGCAGTAGCGAGTAGAGAAACATTCTTGACTCCAAACTTCAAAATGTTATAGTTAGAAGCCGAATTAAGAAAGATATCTCTTCAAAGACAGCAACTCCTTAACATCAAGCACTGCGTCTTCGGTGCAAGTTTTTCCTAACAAAGGAGACATAACAAGTATCTGTACATTATTAGTTGTGCCTGCTCAAACATCATGCTGAAGAACGTTTTTAACCTCTAGCGAAAGGCTTATATTCGTATAATCACTGTTCCGCCAATAACGTACTTTTACGTCATATGAAAGAAAAACAGTTACAGTTCTGTCTGAAAGAGAAATTTTTGACTGCTAATCGAACCTTAAAGATACTTTAAATTTGTTCTGAGGCCAGAGATATTGAATAGAGGAGAACCACTGTAGTTGCATTCTTCTGAAGCTGAAACACCAACAAAAACTAATCGACACAAATAACTTCCTATAGACGTCGAATAGGAACGAAAGACAGGACTGACTAACAGTACAGGAGAAATAATCAACCATGTATTACACAGTTATAAAATTTCCATCTTTGTAAGGAAAAGAAAAGAAAAAGACTTGAAGAGCTTTTTGAAATACAATAAATATATTTTAACTTTATCCTGGAGTTTGTGGAAAACCCTAAATGTTACTTCGAATTGACGTCAAAGAAATACATGTCGTAAAGTGTCATTGTTATGGACAGTAATGGTGAACGTATGTATTTCTGTGAAGGTCATCAGAATAACTTCCGTCATTATAAGGCTCAGAAGAAAACCTGATAAAGGAGGTATCTCACTACCTCAAAGGCATATAACCATCTCAGGTATTATCCTTACACCATCTGTACTAACAACACCACTATACGATCTGCAAGAAAAACACATAACTATACTAATACCTGACACACTGACGAACACACATGATGGACAAATCTTCGATTCTACTAACACAACCAGACAGTTAAACCAACACACAGACAAACGGGCTACACCTGTGGGAATTGGTGCCGTTATGGAACTGAACAGCCCGTGATGACAGATTCGTTATTGCAAGAGCCACAAAGCAACAGTAAAGGTGTAGGGACATTGGAATGTGATGCCAGGTATCAGCATCTGTATTCAGACATTTACTTTCACCATTCGTTTTTTAGATTTAGGCCTATTATTTCAAGTGTTTATTTCTGCTATATTTGTATTTGAAACAGATACGGAAGACCACTGGCAACAAGTAAAAAATATATGCAACGAGACATGTGAAGAAGTACTGAGAAAAAGAGAACATCAGAGCAAAGCATGGATAACAAAAGAAACCATTAGTAAGATAGAAGACGAGAAAAACAAGAAAGCAGATTTAAACAGGAGCAAAACCAGAAGCTCCAAAGCCAAGGCTCATGAAGTGTACATAGAAGCAAACAAAGAAGTAAGAAGAAACATCAAAAGAGACAAGATGAAATATATTGATTATTTGGCAAGGGAAGTAGAGGAAGCTGCAGCAAAGGAAATATGAGGGACCTGTACAACAACACAAAGAAGCTAACAGGGAAATATAAGCAAGCAAATGGCCTCATAAAAGAAAAGAATGGAAAATTGCTTAGTAATATACGAGAACAAATGAAGAGATGGACAGAACATTTTGAGGAACTTCTCAATAGACCAGCTCCAACTAATCCCCCAGACATCCAGCCAGCAGAAGAGGAGCTACAAATCAGCTGTGAACGACCAAGTAGAGAAGAAATAAAGAAAGCCTTAAACATGTAGAGACTGACTTTGACAGATTACGTTTACACAAAGTGAAGTTACAATTGAGTAAATGCAGCTTTCTACAAAAGGAGATCAAATATTTAGGTTTCATAGTAAATCAGAATGGAATCCGACAGATGACGATAAGATTGCAGCAATACAGAAAATCCCTCCACCAACGAATGTAAGGCAAGTGAGAGGATTCATAGGGTGGTGTCCTTTCTATCGCAAATACATCATCAATTTCTCAAAAGTAGCCAAACCTTTGCTGAATATAACCAGGAAATACGCAAAATTCGGGTGGGAAGAAAACTGTCAGAAAGCATTTGATTACCTAAAGTCAGCACTAATCACAATACCTTTTCTGGCACATCCAGACATCACAAAACCCATGATCATCTATAGTGATGCGTCCAACACTGCAATAGGAGCGTGTTTGGTACAAGAAATATCACCAAATGAACCAACAGTGATTGCCAATATTCTTCAAGAAAAACCGATAGAATTTCTTTCACATGCCTTAAGCAGAACTCAACGAAAATGGACGACAACAGAGAAGGAGGCTTGTGCAATTCATTATGCTTTGCAGAAGCTTGACTTTTATATCAGAGGAACGTCGGTTATCTTATATAAAAACGGATCACCAACCTCTAGTAAATTGGCTAATTAAACCCCAAGAACAATCAAAAAAGCTTCAGACATGGGCTATCAATTTACAAAATTACAATACCAAGATTGAGTATTTACCAGGTAGACTAAACACATGTGCAGATTTATTATCGAGAATACCATATCCTGAACCTACAGACGTGGGTGATCGAAAACAAAAAGACTTAGCTGAAATAGATGATAATGCGAAAGAAATCTCCGCCATTGACTTAATCCAACACAGTCAAGATTTTGGGCCTCCTGATAGTCAAGAACAGAAAACACAACCTACGGAGAACTCGGGAACTGATGATGACGATGAATCTAGAGATTTTGAACAGAGTCTAATCTTCAAGAACGAACTACTGAAAGACGAAGCATTAACCAAGATTACAGTACAAGTACGTACTAATCCAAAAGAAAAGAGAGACTATGTGATATTACCAGAAGACAATATTTTATATCATGTCAGTCCCCGAGAAAATGGATTACTGTAAAAATGTTTCCCCACATCATTGGTACCAACTGTATTGAAACAATTTCACGACGAAAATGGTCACTTCGGACGCGACAAAACTCTCGACGTTATTACGAAGATATACTATTGGCCAACTATGATAAAAGATATCATAGAATATGTAGGAACGTGTAAGGTTTGTAAACTCAGAAACACGAGAATGATTAGAATGCCGATTCAAGAAATGTCCTATCAACATTATCCCATGGAAGTCGTTAGTCTCGACATATCGGGACCGTACCCAGTTACCTTGTCCGGACACAAATACATATTACACCTGGTGGATCAATATTCTGTGTGGCCAGAGAACTTTCCTTTAGAAAATGCTACTTCAGCTCTCATTACAGACATCTTCTTACAACAATTCATTCCGCGACATGGTTGTTCTCCGAGAATAATAACCGACAATGGCAAACAGTTCGTAGGAGATCCTTTTGCCTCAACAGTAAGAAAAATGAATATAAAACACACGAAAACCTCATTTTATCATCCAGAATCAAATAGAAGAAACGAAAGGATGCACTCTACCCTACATGACATATTAGCAAAACTTACGAAAGGGAACAGCCAATATTGGGATATATACATAAATCAAGCCTTAGAAGCCATCAGAATGAACATCAATGACTCAACAGGATTCTCGCTTTTTTACTTGCTTTATGGCCGAGAACCAAATTTTCCTTTGGATAACATCTTGCTTCTCCAGAGGAAATATACAGGTGAATGTCCGATACAGATTATTTTGCAGCAAAAACATAGGGCCCATGTTATTGCTCACAGAAACGTCCGGAAAGCTTTTGCTAAATGAGCCAGGATCTGTAACAAAACCTCTACACTGCAAGAATTCAAGCCTGGTGACCATGTATACTATAAGAAGCATGTTAGGACAGATACAATTGACAAACGATGGTTACCTGGATATAAAATATTGGAACAAACTTCTCCAACTAATTATATCTTGTGGAACAAAGAACGCAATTCCATTACAAAAGCTCACGTCAATCAGATGCGAATTGATGATCACCGACCGCTTGATATCCCAGAGACGCAGTTCCAGAGACCAACCCGTTTATCTACGTTAGCCAAACTCCTTCTTCTTCTTCATCTTCTTTGGATGCAGTGGACACATCAGAACATTTTTCCTCAGAGTCAGAAATTGTACCGCATCGGTTGGTTCATGCGATTCAAAGAGCTAAAGATTGTAGAAGTTCATCATCAAGTGAAGATAACGTTCCCCTACAGGAACTTAGACAGCGTCTCATTTCCAGACAAGAACGTATTGCTGATGATGATAGAATCGATTATAATGAAACAAGTATGAATCTTGATATTCCTCAATCTACACTATCAACACCATCCGATATCGACTGCTCCAAAATAGTAATTTCAGAAAACGATTCAATGACTACAGCTTCGGATACCACCTTGGTGGACATGAAAGAAACGCGAAAAGTAGCAGATAAACGGAGATACGATTCTTCATTTTCAGATTCAATCCCCAAACTTCCGAAATTTTCGCAAGATCATATATATACGTCAAACCTAAAAAACGTAGAAGACAAACGAATTCCCCACGCCTCTCGCGTGATGTAGACATGATTATTGACGATTCTTTACATCTCACACCTACAGTTAATGTTCCTCGCAATGTTTCACCCTACGTGGATAAAGGCATGCTCCTTTCCCAGCTAATGTCGTTATTAGCTGACAAGCTGTAACTTGCATTTTGGCGGAAAAGTTTCCCCTTTACATAAACCTTTGCGGAGCTACGGCAAACTTCATACATCGTGATTCAAATAGATTCGAGTTTGTAAGGGAAGTATCTGACTCCTCGGCATCGTGGACGATCATAATCACGACTGCGTTATTACCCATCACTCAAAGACCTTTCTGAAACTGATCCGGCTTTAAGAGACCTTCGGCTCTTTATCGTGTTGTGAAGCCAAACAGTTGATGCCTATGTTGTCTTACTACAAGTCCTTCATCAGGATTTAAACCAAGTGAAGAGGTCCTTGCCACATTAACGACCTGTTCTATGTGGTACTTCAACCGATGACGAGCTTTCGGACATTCGCTCTTAAGTTTCCCCCATACATGCACATTCTGAAGTTTACGATTTGAGTTTTGTTCACCTCGTTTATTGCAATCATGTTTGATGTTGGTAAATGGTGTTTTCACCTTTTGGATTTCTTCGTTTTCTTGCATTCTACACATCAATTTATTCATCTCACAAAGTACAATGTAGTAAAAGATTCCATTGTGTCATTATGCATCATCATGCCTTACCCTGTATTATTGATTCTTCATAGATGCTGTTGATGACGACATTATATAAAATAGATACCCTCAATTCTACCGAACATAAGAGACAATGGAGACTGATGACGTAATTCATAATTAATCTATAAAACAAAAGAAACTTAACATAGACACCGAAGACAGTTATAGGAAATGACGACACAATGACGAAAACTCAACTAGTGTTGTAACGATGACATGTGGTGCACAAATAGTTGGAAGTAGCAATTTAGCCAATGGCATTCATAGGACTATAGGATATCCGGTATGAAGACTAATGTTTTGAGACTTCCGTTAACTGACTTGGCAACAGGTTGGTTGTTGGACCGACCAAACCGTTTTTTTAAAGGACTTGAGTATTCTAGCAACCAAGAATCCATCCATTGGATAGACTCAAGCTGACTTGCCCCCTGACATTGGCTATTGTATCTTGATTGACACAGGGTTTGAATGGACTCGTTCTATTCGATTGCTATCGCGATGTATATGACAATGATAGACAAGGTCTATTTTGTTTAAGGTCGAACATTTTAGAGTTAGGTTTGAACTATTTATTTTGGAGATTAGCTCCATAATTGTCTTCCACTCTCCATCGGCAAAATACACCAGCTTCTTAGTTGGTTTTGACGATGACACTCTGCACTACATAAACAGATACATACGAAACTGGAAAAATACCAAATACTCTTTGGTACCAGTTTCCACTGTAATATATTAGAGTAGGAAATTTAACCGACAAACGATATTATCAATATTCGATCATAAGCCATCTGTTATAAGCTCTTGGTTTGGAGAGTTAATGTAGAAAGAAAATGGTGCCATTGTAAAAACAATCGTTTGAATTGAAGGCTTAGAAAAATAAAGATTGACGTTGGATTTTTCTATGGCTTATTGTGGAAGGTTAAGGCGGCCGGCGTGATGCTGACCACATCACCCCTAGTGTGCCGACGGTCAAGAAAATATTGGCTTAACACCATATTCCCAATATGCCTCAATGGGCGTGTAACGGGATCCTTTACCTTTTTTTGTTATTGTCGACCTCATTGGATCGTTGAAATAATTAAAGTTCTGCATTCAGTTTGATCATTTATAATTGACAGTACTACACTATATGCTACTCACAGTCCAAGGAAACCGAGTCAATTAAAAAAACCTGGGTCCCGTAATTATCGAACAGAATTTATTTATCTGGTGAACTAAACCAGTATTCTCTATTATGACTCTTCATAAATACATACAAAAAAAGATATATAAAGCAATTGTATCCTAATGTAAAACGGGTACAATGGAAAGCACTACCAACACAGACAGTCATTCATGTCTCAAGACAGACACCATTGGTCTCCTACATGGCGGAAACCCACTATAAGACACAAAGACAAATGACAGAGTGAGACATATAGGTTGAGATACCCACAATCATTACAGTACTGCCGTAGTGAACGAGAGATCAAACATCGAAACCACAGACCAGACGTAGGTCAGAATGTCAATTTACAGAAACAAGATGACAAATCTGATAGGTTATCGATGTGGTTGGCAACACTGAACGCCGAAGATCAACATAAAACTAGACTTGGTGTTTTTGTCACCAAACATCAAGATGTGTTCGCACTAACAGACATGGAGTTGGACAGAACAACAACAGTACATATGGACATTCAAACTACAACAGAAGATCCCATTAGTTTGAAACCATATCACACTCCGTTAAAAACCCGAGAGTTAGTAGAGAAGTCCATAAATGATATATTGGCTGCAGGATTCATCGAAAGATCCAGATCTGCATGGTCATCTCCAATCGCGATTGTGTCGAAAAAAAGATGGTACAAGTCGATTTTGTTGCGATTACCGCGCATTAAACAGAATCACGAAAACTATCTCATACCCGTTACTTCGCATCGATGACATTTTGGGAACGTTGGGACATTCCACACATTTCACCACATTAGATGCCCGCTCTAGATTTTTGTGCATGCCTATGACACCAGAGGCCAAAGAAAAGTCCACTTTTTGTACGCATATGGGTAGTTACAGTTAGAATGTCATGCCCTTCGGTTTGAAAGGGAGCTCCGCAACATACATGGTGTTGGTGGATGAAGTCTTGCAAGGCATGCATTCTTTTGCATTTGCATACATAGACGACATACTCATCCATACAGCAGGTACTGTGGAAGACCACATAAAGAAGGTTGAACAAGTTTTCGATCGCCTTAGGCACCACCAAATTAAACTTAAACTCAGCAAATGTGAATTCCCAAAAGCTGCGACCAAATATTTGGGACTCACTGTAAACGAAGATGGTATTCGCCCTGACACAGACAAAGTAGAAGCGACTAGGAAGATGCCCGCGCCCAAAACAAAAAGGCACGTACGTGGGTATCTTGGTTGTTGTGGATATTATAGACGATACATCATTAACTTCTCGAAGGCTGCTGAACCACTCATCGCCCTCAATAAAAAGTATGCAAGATTCAAATGGACAGCAGAGTGTCAAACGTCCTTTGACTACCTCAGAAATGCACTTACGACAATACCGCTTCTGGCACATCCAGATACATCCCGTCCAATGATTCTGTATACTGATGCATCAGATACCGCGATAGGAGCATGTTTTGTGCAACCCAGAGAAGAAGATGAGACACCGATTATACCAGAAATTCCAAACGAGATGCCCATAGCATTTGTATCGCACGCCCTTTCAAAAACACAGAAACGATGGACTACAGAGAAAGAAGTCTTTGTCATACATTATGCAATACAGAAACTTGATTTTCACGTTAGGAGTACCAAGCTCATAATCAGAACTGACCACCAACCCATGGTAAATTGGCTCACAAAAATACAAGAGCAACCTAAGAAGTTACAAACATGGTCCATGACCCTGCAATCATATGACACGACAATTGATTATATCCCGTACCCTCAATACATGTGCAGACCTACTATCCAGAATCCCATACCCCGATGTATCAAACCCTGATAACACCCAGAAAGAAGACCCCCAGCCGTCACCGACATTAATGATAACGCAAAAAAAATCAGTATTTTCAATTCCAACAGAATACATGTTAACTCTGATACCACCATGCAAGACTCAGATACATGAAATGAAAGAAACATCGAGACATTTAATATGCCCAGGGAACAGCAAAAAGATCCAGAAATCCTTCAACTTATCACGCAGGTTGAAACAAAACCTACATCACTCAAGCAATTTACCATTCTGCCATATGACAAGATTTTATATCACATTGACGAAAAACAAGAAGGGAGTCCACAGAAAGTAATCCCCAAGCAATTAGTACATGAGTTGCTATTGCAGTTTCACGACAAAAACGTACATGTTGGAGAGATAAAACCATTGAAATTATCAAGAAAAGGTACTACTGGATGTCCATGCACAAAGACATCATTGACTACGTTAGCACTTGCAAGACCTGCAGAATAAGAAACATGCGACTATCTAAAATCCGCTTACAAGAGACGAAACAATCCCACTTTCCAATGGAAGTTATAAGTATAGATATTTCCGGTCATACCCCATTACCCAGTCCGGAAATAGACACCTTCTTCACATCGTGGACCAGTATACAGTTTGGCCTGAGAGCTATCCCCACAAAATCGTGACTTAAGCAACTGTAACCGAATTTTTCCTTCAAAAGTTTTTGCCAAGGCATGGATGCCCCAAAAGGATAATCACAGACAACGGGAAGCAGTTTGTTGAAAACCCTTTCTAGAAAACACTTAAGACGCTGAATATCCAGCACACAACCACAAGTTATTACCGGCCCCAGTCAAATGGAAAAAACGAACGCATGCAGATTACTCCGAAAAGCAACATTAAACTACCGTCAATCAACAGATACGTCAGACACCTCCCAAAATGAACCTGACACGGATGATGAACAAGATATCGATGTTGAACAGTTTGAAACTCTAAATCAACTACAAGACGCAATAAATTTATTAAATCGCTGTAGAGACATGTTAGAAGATGAAGATGACATTCCGTTGCCGGAATTAAGAGAAAGGCTAGCATTTTGAGAAAATCGTTTGTAAAATCGAGATAAAATTCCACCGGAAACAGCAGAGGAGAACGAATCCTACTCATCTGTAATAAGCTAGACATACTACGGAAGTAGGCTATCACATCCGGAACACTGACTGTAGTAACATAAATAACTAAACATCACCAGGGACACTGACTTTAGTAACATAAACAACTAAACATCACCAGGGACACTGACTGTTGTAACATAAACAATAAAGCCTAAACAGAGAACCTGACTGTAATAACATAATTAACCAAAACACCACTAGGAACACTGACTGTTGTAACATAAACAACCAAACATCACCTGGAACATTGACTGCAGCAACATAAAAAACTAAACATCGCCAAGAACACTCACTGTAGTAAAATAAACAACTAAACATCACCAGCAACACTAACTGTATTAACAAAAACAACTAAACATCACCAGGGACAATGACTGTCATAACATAAAGAACTAAAAATCACAAGGGACACTAACTAAAGTAACAAACACAATTAACATCACCAAGAACACTGACTGTAGTAACATAAAATACTAAACATCACCAGGAACACTCACTGTAGTAACATAAACAACTGAACATCACCGGGACACTGACTGTGGTTACATCAACAATTAAACATCACCAGGAATACTGACTCTCATAACATCAACAACTAAACATAACCAAGAACACTGACTGTAGTAACATCAACAAACAAACATGACCACAAACACTGACTGTAGTAACATCAGCAAATAAACATAACCAGGAACACTGACTGTAGTAATATCAACAACTAAACATCACCAGGAACACTGACTGTAGTAATATCAACAACTAAACATCACCAGGAACACTGACTGTAGTAGTATGTGCAACTAAACATCACCAGGAACACTGACTGTAGTAATATCAACAACCAAACATCACCAGGAACACTGACTGTAGTAATATCAACAACCAAACATCACCAGGAACACTGACTGTAGTAATATCAACAACTAAACATCACCAGGAACACTGACTGTAGTAATATCAACAACCAAACATCACCAGGAACACTGACTGTAGTAATATCAACAACCAAACATCACCAGGAACACTGACTGTAGTAATATCAACAACTAAACATAACCAGGAACACTGACTGTAGTAATATCAACAACTAAACATCACCAGAAACACTGACTGTTGTAACATAAACAATTAAATGTCAACAGGGACACTGAATGTAGTAACATAAACAACTAAACATCACAAAGAAAATGACTGTAATAACATAAACAACTAAACATCATCATGAATAATGACTGTAGTAATATAAATCACTAAATCACTAGGAACAATTACTGTAGTAAAATGAACAACAAAACATCATCAGAGACACTGACTATAGTAACATAACCAACTAAACATTACAAAGGACACTGACAGTAGTAATATAAACAACTAAACATCAGCAGGAACAATGATTTTAGTAACATAAACAACTAAACATCACCAGGAACACTGACTGTAGTAACATAAACAACTAAACATGATCAGGAACGCTGACTGTAGCAACATGAACAACTAAAGATCACCAGGAACACTGATGGTAGTAACATAAACAACTAAACATCACCAGGAAAATTGATTTTAGTAACATAAACAACTAAACATCACAAGAAACACTGACTGTAGTAACATAAACAACTGAACATCACCAGGAACACTGACTGTAGTAAAATAAACAACTGAACATCACCAGGAACACTGACTGTAGTAACATAAACAACTAAAGATTATCAGGAACACTGACTGTAGTAACATAAACAACTAAACATCACCAGGAACACTGACTGTAGTAACATAAATAAGTAAACATCACCAGGAACACTGATTTTAGTAACATAAACAACTGAACATCACCAGGGACACTGACTGTAGTAACATGAACAACTGAACATCACCAGCGACAATGACTGTAGTAACATAAACAACTGAACATCACGAGGAACACTGACTGTAGTAACATAAACAACTGAACATCACCAGGGACACTGACTGTAGTAACATAAACAACTGAACATCACCAGCGACAATGACTGTAGTAACATAAACAACTGAACATCACGAGGAACAATGACTGTAGTAACATAAACAACTGAACATCACCAGGGACACTGACTGTAGTAACATAAACAACTGAACATCACCAGGGACAATGACTGTAGTAACATAAACAACTGAACATCACCAGGAACACTGATTTTAGTAACATAAACAACTGAACATCACCAGGGACACTGACTGTAGTAACATAAACAACTGAACATCACCAGGAACACTGACTGTAGTAACATAAATAAGTAAACATTTCCAGGGACAATGACTGTAGTAACATAAACAACTAAACATCACCAGAGACAATGACTGTAGTAACATAAAAAACTGAACATCACCAGGAACACTGACTGTAGTAACATAAACAGCTGAACATCACAAGGGACAATGACTGTAGTAACATAAACAACTAAACATCACCAGGAACAGTGACTGTAGTAACCTAAACAACTGAACATCACCAGGGACACTGACTGTTTAAACATAAACAATAAAGCTTAAACAGAGAACCTGACTGTATTAACATAATTAACTAAACACTACTAGGAACACTGACTGCTGTAACATAATCAACCAAACATCACCTGGAACATTGACTGCAGTAACAGAAACAACAAAACATCTCCAAGAACACTAACTGTAGTAACATAAACAACTAAACATCACCAGGGACACTGACTGAAGTAACATAAGCAACTAAACATCACAGGGACAATGACTGTAATAACATAAATATCTAAACATCATCTGCTGAATAATGACTGTAGGAACAAAAATAACTAAATCACCAGGAACAATTACTGTAGTAAAATGAACAGCTAAACATCATCAGTGACACTGACTGTAGTAACATAAACAACTAAACATCACCACGAACACTGACAATAGTAACATAAACAACTAAACATCACCAAGGACACTGACTGTAGTAATCATCATCATCTCAACCCATAACCCGTCATGGGTCTTAGGGGTGCCATGGTGGAAGCATCAGCAGACAGGGTCCTCCACTGCTCTCTATTCTCAGCAATGCGTACAAGTGTGGAAAAACCGTGTCCTGCCCATTCTTTGATGTTATCAGCCCAGGATTTTCTTTGCCTTCCTCTTCTCCGTTTACCTTCGACTGTTCCCTGGAGGATCGTTTTTGAAAGGGAGTCATGACGAGTTACATGCCCAAACCAGGCAAGCTTTAGACGTTTCACTATTGACAAAAGTGGTTCTTGGTGGCCTGCATAGGTGTTTATCTTCTCTCTAACATAGACATTGGTTTTGTGCTCTTTATAGCAAATGCGCAAAATTCTTCTATAACATTTATGCTCGAAAGCCTGAATCCTTCGCTCCGTATCTGCAGTGAGTGTCCAGCCCTCACACCCATACAAGAGAATAGATAATACAAGTGATTTGTATAATTTGATCTTCACAGGAAAACTGATGTTACTTTTCCAGATCACATTCAACTTTGTCATGGCAGCTGAGGCCATCTCAAGTCTTGTCTTGATTTCTTTATTTGATCTTCCATCACTACATATAGTGGACCCGAGATATTTAAAGGTGTTAACTTCTTCTAACGTTTGCCCATTTAACGTAATGTTGGTCGGAACATGTTTCTTATGGCTATTCACCAATATCTTGCTTTTTTCTATATTAATTTCCATCCCATACGTTCTTGTTACTTTCTCCAGTCTAGAGGTAAGGTCTTGAAGTTCTGATTCTGTTCCAGCTATCAGATCAATATCATCAGCAAAACGTAGATTACACAGAGGTCGGCCTCCAATCGATATGGTTGATTTATAATCGTAGAGAGCCTCCTGCATAATATGTTCTAGATATATATTAAAGAGCACTGGTGACAGGATACATCCCTGGCGAACTCCTACAGTTGTTTTGAAAAATTCTCCAATGTCGTTGCTTGCAAAAACAGCACTGCTTGCGTCCTTGTATAGTGCTTCAATGATATCTATGATGTTGGTATCAAAATTGAATTTTCTCATTATTTGCCATAAGCCTTCATGCCAGACTCGATCGAAGGCTTTTGTGAAATCGATGAAGTTATGGTATAAATCATGTTGATGCTGGAGATGTTTTTCGATCAGTAATCTAATATTGAAGATTTGTTCTGAGGTACTTCTTTTTGGTCTAAAGCCAGCCTGTTCCTCTGACAAGATTTCTTCTGATTTCTGTTTTATTCTGTTCAAAAGTATCCTTAACATCACCTTACTTGGATGACTAATAAGGCTAATGGTTCTGTAGTTCTTGCACATTTTTAGATTTCCTTTCTTTGGAAGCGGTATTACTAATGACTGCGTCCATTCTTTTGGCCATTTTTTTGTACTCCATATCTTCTGGCAAATTGTTGTCATGATTTTTACTATATCTGGTCCTCCATATTTCAAGAGCTCTGCTGGTATATTATCCACACCCGGTGACTTCCCTCCTTTCATCGAACATATAGCCTCTTCCACTTCTTCCCGTAGTATTGCTGCATTTCCGAGTTCCCTGTTTTCGCACTTAATGTTGTTTAATATGCCTAAGTCAGTGTCAAGTTTACAGTTATATAATTCTTTACAATATTCTGTCCACCTTCTCATTACAGCTGTTTTTTCATTGAGCAGAGCCCCATTGCTATCTTCTATGACAGTTACCCTGGGCTGTTGGGGTTTTGATAGTCTTCTTAATGTGTCAAAAGCTGCCTTGCTGTTACCTTTTATTAGCCCCGTATTAATGGACTCACATTGATCAGCAACCCATTTTTCTTTGGCCTGTTTCATTTTTTTTTCTAATATTTTTATTCACCATGCTGTATTGCCTGCTGCTTCAGGAACCTCTTTCTTAACCTTTTTCATTTCCCGCGGTGTATCACATAACTTCAGAATGTCATCTGTAACCCATGGTTTGTTTATTTTCTTTCTTTTACCAAGTATTTCTGTTGCTGATTCAATGAGCACGTCTTTCATGTTCTCTGTGATTGAGTTGATATCATCCTTCAAAAAGTTGAGAGCTGCGAATTTTCCTCCAACAGTTGCCTCAAAGATTCCCGCGATTTCTGGATCTTTCAGTTTGTCTAAATTGAATCTTAACTGAGAACATCTGTTTTGATTATAGTTCTTTTTGAGTTTAAGCTTGAGCGTCATCAATACCATGTCGTGATCACTACCAATGTCGGCGCCAGGAAAAGTCCTAGTCTTGGCTTTATTAATGCTGGACTTGAATCTTTTGGATACAAGAATAAAATCAATTTGGCCATGTATCTCAGTTTTTGGGGCATGCCACGTTGTTCTTCTTGATAACTTATGAGGAAATAGTGTATTTGCAAGGGTTAGTTTATAGTTGCTGGCAAATTCTAGTAGCCTTAGTCCTCGATCGTTGGTTTCTCCTGTCCCAAATTTCCCCATCGTGCCAGCCCAGTGACCGTATGTATCTGGCCCTATTTTAGCATTCCAATCACCTAGCACGATGAGAAGATCTTTCTTTGGTATTTTCTTAATTGCTTCATCCAGATTTTCATAAAATGTATCAATTGCCTCATCCTCATAGTCAGTAGTGGGGGCATATACCTGTATGATGGAGATGTTCTTTGGATGTGCTGCAATACGAATGGTGATAAGCCTGCTATTTATTGGGGTGCAGCTGATGACAGAGTTCAATCTATCTTTATGTACGATAAAACCTACTCCATGCTGATGTTTAGACTCATCTCCACTAAACCAAATGTTGTGACCATCATCCGTTATTGATTCACCTAATCCTGTCCATCTGACTTCTGCTAGGCCCAGGATGTCCCACGAGTATCTAACAAGTTCATGTGTTAGTTCTTTGACTTTTCCACACGCATATAGCGTGCGTACATTCCAAGTTCCAACAACAAAATTTTCTCTTGGAAGTTTCAAAACAGGTGTTTGTACCCCATTCGCTGACTTATCACTCTCAAGGGGCAATGAGAGCGCGGTCGTTGTTAATCTGGGCATCGGCCGATCCGGCAAATTATTACTGAGTTGACTTTCTATTATAACATTTCAGTGGACAAGAGGTTTGCTTGGCGGTGCCCATCTCCTCTCCAAGTATCCTTGCAGGTACATACAAAAATGTACCTGGAGCAGTAACAATAGCCCTCAATAAATCTGTAATGTTTTGAAACACTGTCCGGTTAACACATCACAAAACCGCCATCTTGGCTACTCGGTACCAACACAAATAGCGAACTCACATTATGGGCAAACTTGATGTTTTCATCTTTAAAATACTTACCATCATAATCAAGAAAATGTGCCAAACACACCACAAACTCATACAGCATTAATGTGGGCTGTTACCACAGATGCAGACTCCAAAACGACGACATGACTGTAGTAATAAAACCAACCAAACATCACAAAGTACACTGACTGTAGTAACATTAACAACTAAACATCACCAGGGACAATGACTGTGGTAATATAAACAACCAAACATCACCAAATACACTGACTGTAGTAACATAAACTACTAAACATCACTAGGAAGCCTGAATGTAGTAACACAAACAACTAAACATCACCAGGGACACTGACAGTTGTAACATAAACAAATAAACATCAGCAAGAACAATGACTGTTGTAAAAAAAAAAAAAGAAACATCACAGGGACTCTAAATAAACTAAGATAAAAACCTGAACATCACCATGAACACTGACTGTAGTAACGTAAACAACTAAATATTACATGGAACACTGACTATAGTAACATAAATAACTAAACATCACCAGGGACACTGACTTTAGTAACATAAACCACTAAACATCACAAAGAACACTAACTGTAGTAAAAAAACACAACTAAACATTATCAGGAACACTGACTGTAGTAACATAAACAACTAAACATTATCAGGAACACTGACTGTAGTAACATAAACAACTGAACATCACCAGGGACACTGACTGTAGTAATATAAACAACTGAACATCACCAGGAACACTGACTGTAGTAACATAAACAACGGATGGGTTTGAAAAAAAATCGAAAAAAGGTGATTCGTCTTACGAGGACAAAAGACAAAGAAAGTAGTCTACGTTACGGCCACAAGGCCTTTTTCAGGAAAAGAAAGAAAGTGAAGGCTAGATAGGAGACATAAGAACTTAAAGAAATATAAAATTAAAAAAATATAAAATTAAAGAAATAAAAAATTAAAACCTAGGTACTTCCCTGAAGGCGAAGCATGGATGAAAAGGAAGTAACTTCTGCCCCCGGATGTACACAATACATACTAAGAAACTAAAAACTGAACAAAATGCTACCCAAACGTAATAAAAGTGGGGACTGGAAATAGAAAAGGACAAAATAAGTAGGAGATAAATGAATATGAAATAAAAAATCAAGACAAATTAGAAACCGTGTATACTTACTTACTTAGTCGTTCCTCTTCTACCGTGAGGTGTAGAGGTTTGGAAGAGAGAGCGCCAGACCATCCCATCGGCCGTCCTCCTCCCGGCCCGGCTCCACTCCAGTCCTCGGTCCCTCAAAGACTGTCCAATGTTGTCCTCCCAGCGGACTCTGGGTCGTCCTGGAGGTCTGGATCCCTGGCTCTTTGTTTCCCATGCCTGTCGTGGCAGCCGATCTTCTCCCACTCTGCAGACATGGCCAAACCATCTTAGTTGGGACTGTTCTATTTATGTCTGCAGCGGGTGGGATTTCAGGCCCTGACGCATCGTCTGGCCGCGGACCACGTCTCCTCCCGTCACCCCAACCACCCTGTTAAAAAAGAAAACAGAGTGTACAGAAAGCGTGTGAGCGCTGGTCATGTAGTTATTCTGTACTGGTTTCGGCCGGCTGTGAATAGCTCACGGGGAGTCCGTGAACAGCCGAGTCCGGTGTCTGTTTGTGCGGGAGATGTGTCATCCCGTGGCAGTCTAAGTTGGGCGGTGACTGGAGAGTCAGCCCTGTATCTTGTGTGTGTTCCCAAGGGTAGTGTAAGGGAACGATATTTGGCCATTTTTCGAGGTGTACTAGTACTTGCCTATTTAGGTGTGTTTATCTGCAGATAAGATGTGATAAATCTGCAGATAAGATGTGATAAGGGAAGAATAAGGTGTACTTTATGTTAAGGACATGTTCTGAGGCCTTGGTGTATACAGGCCGATGTTTTGGGATCATATTTACCTCCCTGATAGATTTCTATTGTGCAGGAACGGCGCTAGGAGATAGTTAGGCCATTGTTCCTTATGAAGGGAGAGTTATCGAAAAGATTATAAGGCCAGGAGTTGTGTAGGCCAGATCACTTATAGACTACAGAGAGGACAGTCTTTTGAGTATATATAGATTTAAGGATTCATGAACAGATATCAGAGTTATCGAAAAGATTATAAGGCCAGGAGTTGTGTAGGCCAGATTACTTATAGACTACAGAGCGGACAGTCTTTTGAGTATATATAGATTTAAGCCTGGGTGGCGTTTTGTAACTGCAGTGTCAGCAGTCGTTCTGGTGGAACATTAGAACTGCTAGGATATATAGATTCAAGCCTGTATGGCGTTTTGTTAACTGCAGGGGTATGCAGTCGTTGAGGGAGTCCTATAGATGTACGCCTGTGTGGCGGGTTTTGTAACTGCAGTGTCAGCAGTCGTTCTTGTGAATTTACTGATGTAACATTAGAACTGCGATGTAAACAGGGTTTGCATCATACTGAACAGCTGTAACATTCTGCGCAATTGATTATTATTGATTTTTGTGTATCATGTTGTACCTGTGTAGTGTATCGTATCGGATTGATGTTGCTGTGTAAATAAATGATGTGCTGTCAATTGGAAATGAACACTAGTCTGATTCGTTGATCTAGGCTTGACAGTACGGGGTGAGTGACTGTACTCTTCATACCACTCACTACAGACTTTATACACAGGGACAATACAGAGCTAACCTATTTATCATCTGCTCTGTGTGGGCGCATGTACTACAATCAGTCTAATCACTGCAACAGAGAGATATACTTTACCAAATAGACATCAACAGAACTTTATCAATTAATTACCCGGTGATAGACTTTATCACCATTTGTATGTATATAACAACCTTTTTTCGACTTTATCAGTGGTGGGCCAACCTTTCGGGCGTAATGACCACGAATTCGCGTTATAAGAGCATCAGACTTTATCAGTATCATGGTAAGGTTATAAGAGCAATGAATAGCCCTATGTGGGCGTGACTTGGATTTATAACGCCTTTTCTTACTTCTACATTGTTAAGAAACAAAGGCGAATCTTCTACAATTTTTTGTGTTGATCGTGACCTGTAATCGGCAACGCCTCTACAATACACAGACAGTTGTGTGTCACTCATGACCTTTAATCGGTGACACGGTGAAGCGTCTTGTGTTTACATGCCTCCATATGACATTTTCGCAACGTTTCCAGTTCTACGTTTCGGAGTGAAATTTTCAAGTAAACTTTGACATGGTTATGGCGACCTGTCCTGATTCATCATCATCAGCGATATCTGCATTATGAGAATTACAGTATGTTCCAGTTTTATATGCAAGTGCGAAATATCAAGTAGCTCTTTCCAACAAGAGTGACAGACAGTGTACCTTCGCGACGACAGAGGGAACAAGTGGGTAACTTGCGCTGTTTCCAGTTTCCAGTGCTGTGTACGATCACATAGCATACTGTTTCCAGTTTCCAGTTTCCTATGCTGTGTATGACAACATAGCATGCTGTGTCAGGGTGTAGTGAGAGTTGACATGGGACTCTGCTTATGTTGTGTCATCTTTGATGTTGATGCCCATCGATTGTAACAAGAAAAGAAGGAACTTTGCTATTTGCAAGATAAGTGGTTGTGTTGTTGTGAAAACTGTGTTTATGTATGCATGCTATCAAGTCTTCTCATATCACACATTATATATTCTATTAACTGTTTAGTATAGAATTTAGTGCATAATAATTGAGAATTGAAATATTTATTGTGTGAGGTGGAAATTAGTTATCTAAATTTCCAGGGACATAAACTTATTATAATTAATTTTGATATGGATGCTAAGTGGTGTGATGTAGATCCTACAGATATAAGACCTATGTTGGAGTATGCATTGGTGGTAGGAAGAGATAAAAAGGGATTGAGAGGCCCACGACTTGGAGCATGGGTGATGGAGGATTTTTTGATTAATGTGTCAGCATCCCTAGAGTCATTTGCTGAACATAACTTTAAGTTAGTTTGTAATTTTGTAATGGCTAGCGATTTGGTTGATTTGCTACGGCACATTCGTGTGTTTGTGCAACAATATATAGAGATTGAACACGGACATATTGTGCAAAGTATATTCAAGATAATCCACAACAGTGTTTCTGACCTGCATAAAAGGGAATTGAATATTGAGAAACAAACAAAAGTAAACAAACAGAGTGCTTTACAGGAAAGTGATAAGTTTTTACAAGATGATGCTGAAAAGAAAAAATTACAAGAAACAGTGTCTAGGCTCACAAGTGAGTTACAGAAATCAAACTTGGATCTTGCTAATGTAACAACAGCATTAGACTCTGCAGGCAGTAAAGTAAAAGATTTGGAAGTTCAGATAGAACATATGAATAGCGTAATGGATAATCTCACTCGAGAAATTCAAGAGAAGAATGATATTTGTGAGAAATTAAAAGTTCAAACCAAGAAATGTGAAAACTTATGTAATGAAACACTTACTGGCTTATTGTGTGACAATGTGATTGTTAGTCACCGACTTAAAGAAAAGTATTTTGTACCTCCCGAGAATGTTAATGAGCTTGGGAATGGCCAGAATAGTAACACTAAGGAACTTCAGATGGATTTAACACAGTTGAGTGCTAATGAAGAAAAGGATGATAAGGAGAGATTAGAAGAGTTAACGATGTACAAAAGGAAAATGACTGATATTGAGAAATTACTCATGGAGGAGAAGAGTAAGGTTTTAACATCTAATAACTTAATTAAGAAACAAACTGAAGACATCTCACTTAGAAATGCTGAGATTAGTGATCTGAGAAATAGAGTTTATGGTTTGGTAGATGTGGTTTTAGGTATTAAGGGTTTGTCTACTGTCAATGTTGACAAAGGTAGACAGAATGTTTATCACCAAATAAAACAAGCAAGAAGCCAGCCCTTTACACAAGCTGAGACGAAAGTCGAACATGATGGACGGAGATCACTACGTGGCAAATACAATTTCCCACGTACTACTTCTGGTAACATTACTGACTCGTGGCGTCAGGCCAGCAAAGATAATTCTGCTATAACAGTCAGTTCTATAGATTGCAAAAAAAAAATGGAGATAAATTTTAAGGCAGAGCTAAAAAGACCAACCATTATTTTAATGATGGAAATACTGATAAACAGATAATAAGGGACAAAGCTATTAGTAAGACTTGTACCCAAAATAAAACTCAACATGTTGATAACCATAAGAATTTTGTTATCACTGGTACTGATCAATTTAGTAAGAATATTGTTACAAAGGAGAATAAAAACAGTTTTGGTGAAAGAAATAACTACAATAAAGGTTATCAGCCTTATAACGATGATTCTAGAACACAACAAAATCCATCGGTTAGATATTTTTATAGAAGTAGAAATACTAATCATAGTAATGTTGCACAACAAAAGAACAAACTTGGTTATAAACAAGGTAACAGTAAGGGTATTGTTTCAAATACTACTGCTTGTTATGCATTTTGAGTTCGAGAGAATATCTTGTTGTGTGTAAGTAGGATTTTATTTCAGCCTACTGTTGTGATGACCTTCATTTCTGTCAGGATGTCTTATCCTTCTGTGTTATCTGCTGTGTGACGAGGAAATGATGGCATCATATAGAAACCAGACGTTTTCACTGCCACACGTTTGGGTAAATGTAAGACTAATTTTCCGTTTTACTTCAATAAATCTCACAAGTTGATTGAAATAGACATTTTCATTTATATTTTCCCACAGTATTCGGCTTGTTAAGAATCTTCGCACCGAAGTTATTTTTTACTGTGAGAGGAATGTGGGTCAACCTGTGACCAGATGTCTAGTCAAGCGCAACCCAGCCAGCCTGTTGACACGGTGTTGTATGACATCGCCCCGTGTGGTTTACAGAATGCTATCGAGGACCGCGGATTTGTGACCTATTTAATTTTTTTTTAGGAGTTGGTTTAAGATTGCTATAGTGTTTTTTACACTTAATTTATTTTTTGGATAATGAATTACTGTATTGTATAGTAACTTACATTACATAATGTCTTAGGTATTGTGTATGTTCATATGTATGCACTGTTGTGACTGTCATTATTTACATGATTGTTTTGTTGATAAACATTGCATGTGTTATGATTGCAATGAAATTATGACATATCACTTTGTAGTGACTTATCTTTAATTTTTGTAATGAGATTGTGGATTTGTGATTTTTTTTTTCATACGCTAGTCGGAAGACTATTCCAATTAGACCATATTATGTATTAGCTAGATTTCAGACACGATTTTTCAAGCTCTCAATTGTACAATGTTATGCACCAACTAACGACGCTCTTGATACCACAAAAGATGACTTCTATGAAGCACTTCTAAGTACCATCAACACAATACCCAAGCATGACATAATAGCAGTCATGGGTGATTTTAACGCCAAAGTAGGTGACAACAACGATGGAGTACAAAGATATCTCGGTACTCATGGCATAGGCTGTATGAATCAAAATGGCGAAAGACTTCTAGAACTTTGTGAAATATCAAACCTCGTTGTGGCAGACACCATCTTTCCACATAAGAATATCCACAAGATAACATGGAATTCACCTGATGGCAGAACTAAGAACCAGATAGATCACTTCTGCATAAGCGCTAAATTTCGCTCATCAGTTCAAGACGTCAGAGCATACAGAGGTGCAGAGATCGGAAGCGATCATAACCTCTGCATAGCTAAAATGAGAATTAAACTGAAGAAGTTATACCAACCGAATAAAAATAGAAGAATAGATGTACACAGACTGCAATCAAATGATATAAAGAAGGAATATAATGTCAAAATGAACAACTATTTCGATGCTTTAGGCAAAATTGACAACGATATCACCACCAAGACAATCGATACTAAATGGGAACAACTGAGAACAGCAATGACAGAAGCAGCTGTAGCGACCACCGGATACCTAGTACATAAAAAGAAAAAATGGATGAGAGAAGATACTTGGGATAAAATACAAGAAAGGAAAACAGCAAAACTTAAACTACTAGCGGCAAGTACACATAATGCAGTTGAATCTTGCAAACTAACTTATAACTTGTTAAATAAAGAAGTGAAGACAAAAACTCGAAGAGATAAAAGACATTTCATCAATGAACTGGCCGTAGAAGCTGAAAATGCTGCAAGAACTGGTAATAGTAGGTGCCTTTATCAAATTACAAAACAACTATGTCACCAGCCTACTGCTATGGAAACACCTGTTAAAGGTAAATTAGGGAATTCAATACCAACAGAAAAAGAACAAATGAAGAGATGGGCTGAGCACTTCATGGAGGTGCTAAACAGACCACCACCAACAGTAACACCTGATTTTAATAATGAAACATCCACAACCACCTTGCCAATAACTTGCGATGAATTCACGCTGGACGAGATCAAACAAGCCGTTAAAAGATTAAAAAATTTTAAAGCTGCTGGAGTTGACGAAATTTCAGGGGAAATGATTAAAGCAGTTAATGACAACAACCTCTTGAGAATTTTAGATATTATAAATGAAGTATGGAGAGAAGAACAACCACCACAACAATGGAAAGACAGTATTATTGTAAAGTTACCGAAGAAAGGTGATCTATCAGACTGTAATAACTGGCGTGGTATATCTCTATTATCAGTACCTGGAAAATTATTATGTTGCATGATGTTAGAAAGACTTAAATTGCATGCTGACGAAAAGATCAGAGAAGAACAAGCGGGTTTCAGGCCGAAACGATCATGTATTGATCAAATATTCACACTAAGAACAATTATAGAAGAATCAGTGGAAAGGCAATCGCCACTTATTATCACCTTCGTCGATTTTCAAAAAGCCTTTGATAGTCTACACCGCCCATCATTGTGGAAGATACTTACAATCTATGGTTTTCCAACAAAATATGTGAATATAATCAAAGCGCTATATGACAATGCAAGATGTTGTGTTAGAACAAATAAAGGGAATACAGAATGGTTTACAGTAGAAACAGGGGTGAAACAAGGCTGTATTATGTCACCACTACTTTTTGGAATAGCTATTGATTGGGTTATGAGAAACTATACCCACAATGAACAATTGGGTATAAAATGGACAAATGGAAAATTCCTGGGGGACCTGGATTTCGCAGATGATGTAGCATTCTTAAGTTCAACACCAAGACAATCCCAAGAAGCAATAAATAATTTGTGTCATCTCTCGGTTAAAATTGGTCTCCAAATAAATGCCTCTAAAACTAAAGCTATGAACTTTTCTAACGAGACCTTTGATATCATCTTGAACGGGGAAAAACTACAGAAAGTTGAAAGTTTCAATTATTTAGGCAGTAAAATGACTCAGGATGGTGACACAACAAGAGAAATCCATACTAGAATTGCTTTGGCAGCTAGCGCCTTCAATAGATTATCTAACATTTGGAAATTACGATCATTGAATATACATACCAAGCTTCGTCTGTTTAATTCAAATGTTATCTCAGTGTTAACATACGGCTGTGAGAGTTGGAAAATAACAAAATCATTGGAGAACAAGCTGAATACATTCGAGAACAAATGTCTTAGAAAACTCATGAACATCAGTTGGAAAGAATTCAAGACTAATCGACAAATAAGAGAAGACTCTAGGCAGAAATATGTCTCCGACTATATAAGGAAAAGACGATGGTCATATATCGGTCATGTCCTACGAATGCAAAACAACAGAATACCACTACAGGCGCTCACTTGGGTTCCTGAGGGTAAGCGGAAAAAAGGAAGACCAAAAGAAACACTCAGAAGAACAATAATAAGAGAAGGAAGAACGTTGGGCCTAAATAATGTGCAAGAGCTAAGAGGAGTGGCGTCACAACGAACAACCTGGAGAGCACTGGTTTCTGCCTTATGCGCCGTGTTTGGCGCTTAAAGAATTTATTATTATTATTATTATTATGTATGACCATAGGTGCTACGTTGTGAAGTTGAAGCAATGATAGTTGATTCATCAAACATTGATATGTTTTGCAGCGTTGGTTCTTAGGAAAATTTTGGATTTGATGAGATTGCCAGCCCTATGCACAAACTCATTAGCAACGAATATGCGTTAGTTGTTTCAGAGAGTCTTGTTATTCATTAATTTTTTTTTCTTTTATTCTGGTGCTATGTCTAATTAATATATTACCATATACAGAGGTTATATGCAGTAACTATTGTGTTGTGAAATGTAATTTTGAAACTAAACTTGTATGTGTTAGTTATGATTTTGTATTTGTATTTGAAAACATATTTTGAAACATTGATTTCTGGTATTTTTTGCCATGTGTTTTTTTTTCTGCTGAATTCTGTTTAAACTAGTATGTGTTTATTATGAGTCTACTTAAGTATTGGAATTCTTTTTTGTTAGATGTCATTCATTTGGTTAAAGATGATTTCATTTTGGTATATTAGTTATAGATTTAATCTAGAAAAAATTAACATACTATTTTTTATTTAACTTAGCTTTAAGAAACTTTTTTGTATTGTAATTTTTTAGGGAAATGTATTTTTCTTTGACATTGTTATATTTTTTCTGCGCCAAAGCGCTTAATTAGGTGTAATAATATATGTTGATATTCCATTTAAAATAGTACATTTTGTTTTGTTTTGAGATTGTGATAATTTTATATATCGCACTTTTTTGTGTGATACCTGTGATAAATCATTTTAGTTATGAATAAGTTTTGTAATTTGACTAAATTATTTATTATGCGTTAGTTACTTGGATTGTTGTTGGGATGTATTGTTGTCGTTTTTCTATGCATTCATTATTTTGTATTTCCTTCTGCCTTTTCGGATGATTCTTCGTTTCTCTACATTTCTTTGGAAGCGGTCTATACTTTGGTTATGCTTCCATGTTTCATCTGAATGTTTCTTGATACTATTTGTATACGTTTACTTCTTACACTTCTTATACTTCCATACTTTGTATTCTTACGTATTGTAATATGGATTAGTATATGTAATTATAGATAGCAATGGGGCTCTGCTCAATGAAAAAACAGCTGTAATGAGAAGGTGGACAGAATATTGTAAAGAATTATATAACTGTAAACTTGATACTGACTTAGGCATATTAAACAACATTAAGTGCGAAAACAGGGAACTCGGAAATGCAGCAATATTACGGGAAGAAGTGGAAGAGGCTATATGTTCGATGAAAGGAGGGAAGTCACCGGGTGTGGATAATATCCCAGCAGAGCTCTTGAAATATGGAGGACCAGATATAGTAAAAATCATGACAACAATTTGCCAGAAGATATGGAGTACAAAAAAATGGCCAAAAGAATGGACGCAGTCATTAGTAATACCGCTTCCAAAGAAAGGAAATCTAAAAATGTGCAAGAACTACAGAACCATTAGCCTTATTAGTCATCCAAGTAAGGTGATGTTAAGGATACTTTTGAACAGAATAAAACAGAAATCAGAAGAAATCTTGTCAGAGGAACAGGCTGGCTTTAGACCAAAAAGAAGTACCTCAGAACAAATCTTCAATATTAGAGTACTTATCGAAAAACATCTCCAACATCAACACGATTTATACCATAACTTCATCGATTTCACAAAAGCCTTCGATCGAGTCTGGCATGAAGGCTTATGGCAAGTAATGAGAAAATTCAATTTTGATACCAACATCATAGATATCATTGAAGCACTATACAAGGACGCAAGCAGTGCTGTTTTTGCAAGCAACGACATTGGAGAATTTTTCAAAACAACTGTAGGAGTTCGGCAGGGATGTATCCTGTCCCCAGTGCTCTTTAATATTTATCTAGAACATATTATGCAGGAGGCTCTCTACGATTATAAATCAACCATATCGATTGGAGGCCGACCTCTGTGCAACCTACGTTTTGCTGATGATATTGATCTGATAGCTGGATCAGAATCAGAACTTCAAGACCTTACCTCTAGACTGGAGAAAGTAACAAGAACGTATGGGATGGAAATTAATATAGAAAAAAGCAAGATATTGGTGAATAGCCATAAGAAACATGTTCCGACCAACATTACGTTAAATGGGCAAACGTTAGAAGAAGTTAACACCTTTAAATATCTCGGGTCCACTATATGTAGTGATGGAAGATCAAGTAAAGAAATCAAGACAAGACTTGAGATGGCCTCAGCTGCCATGACAAAGTTGAATGTGATCTGGAAAAGTAACATCAGTTTTCCTGTGAAGATCAAATTATACAAATCACTTGTATTATCTATTCTCTTGTATGGGTGTGAGAGCTGGACACTCACTGCAGATACGGAGCGAAGGATTCAGGCTTTCGAGCATAAATGTTATAGAAGAATTTTGCGCATTTGCTATAAAGAGCACAAAACAAATGTCTATGTTAGAGAGAAGATAAACACCTATGCAGGCCACCAAGAACCACTTTTGTCAATAGTGAAACATCGAAAGCTTGCCTGGTTTGGGCATGTAACTCGTCATGACTCCCTTTCGAAAACGATCCTTCAGGGGACAGTCGAAGGTAAACGGAGAAGAGGAAGGCAAAGAAAATCCTGGGCTGATAACATCAAAGAATGGGCAGGACACGGTTTTTCCACACTTGTACGCATTGCTGAGGATAGAGAGCAGTGGAGGACCCTGTCTGCTGATGCTTCCACCATGGCACCCCTACGACCCATGACGGGTTACGGGCTGAGATGATGATGATATGTAATTATTAGTGACAGTTCTATGTATTTCATGCAGGAATTGATTAGCTCAATTATTACTATTAGGTATTATGGATCTTTTCTTCCTATTTCGATTTCTTTGTTGATTTTCTGTGCTGATCATGCTTCTTTTGTTTGATCTTGACTTTATTTTCTATTTATTGTGTCATGTTTGGTCTACAGTAATAATACTTAACTGTGTTTGTAAATGATTATTTCGGTGTATTTGGCAGATTATTATGGGTAATTTGTTTATTGTACACTTGCTTTATTATTTGGCGATGTATTATTTTGACCTTATCATAAGGCTATTGTTGTAAGCATATATTAGAGCTTAGCTGACCCCTTATTTTTCATTGATGTAGTTTTTTCAAAAAAATGATAAATCATTTTTTTCTCCGGACCGGGTGGTAACTGTAAAGGTCAAAGGGGAATGATACGTACTATACTGATTATACGGTGTAAATTCAGGGTTGTCGCACTTGTTAGCTGGTTTAATTGTGAGTTGTTTAAACATTTATATGTTAAAAAAGAAAACAGTGTACAGAAAGCGTGTGAGCGCTGGTCATGTAGTTATTCTGTACTGGTTTCGGCCGGCTGTGAATAGCTCACGGGGAGTCCGTGAACAGCCGAGTCCGGTGTCTGTTTGTGCGGGAGATGTGTCATCCCGTGGCAGTCTAAGTTGGGCGGTGACTGGAGAGTCAGCCCTGTATCTTGTGTGTGTTCCCAAGGGTAGTGTAAGGGAACGATATTTGGCCATTTTTCGAGGTGTACTAGTACTTGCCTATTTAGGTGTGTTTATCTGCAGATAAGATGTGATAAATCTGCAGATAAGATGTGATAAGGGAAGAATAAGGTGTACTTTATGTTAAGGACATGTTCTGAGGCCTTGGTGTATACAGGCCGATGTTTTGGGATCATATTTACCTCCCTGATAGATTTCTATTGTGCAGGAACGGCGCTAGGAGATAGTTAGGCCATTGTTCCTTATGAAGGGAGAGTTATCGAAAAGATTATAAGGCCAGGAGTTGTGTAGGCCAGATCACTTATAGACTACAGAGAGGACAGTCTTTTGAGTATATATAGATTTAAGGATTCATGAACAGATATCAGAGTTATCGAAAAGATTATAAGGCCAGGAGTTGTGTAGGCCAGATTACTTATAGACTACAGAGCGGACAGTCTTTTGAGTATATATAGATTTAAGCCTGGGTGGCGTTTTGTAACTGCAGTGTCAGCAGTCGTTCTGGTGGAACATTAGAACTGCTAGGATATATAGATTCAAGCCTGTATGGCGTTTTGTTAACTGCAGGGGTATGCAGTCGTTGAGGGAGTCCTATAGATGTACGCCTGTGTGGCGGGTTTTGTAACTGCAGTGTCAGCAGTCGTTCTGGTGAATTTACTGATGTAACATTAGAACTGCGATGTAAACAGGGTTTACATCATACTGAACAGCTGTAACATTCTGCGCAATTGATTATTATTGATTTTTGTGTATCATGTTGTACCTGTGTAGTGTATCGTATCGGATTGATGTTGCTGTGTAAATAAATGATGTGCTGTCAATTGGAAATGAACACTAGTCTGATTCGTTGATCTAGGCTTGACAGTACGGGGTGAGTGACTGTACTCTTCATACCACTCACTACAGACTTTATACACAGGGACAATACAGAGCTAACCTATTTATCATCTGCTCTGTGTGGGCGCATGTACTACAATCAGTCTAATCACTGCAACAGAGATATACTCTTATCCACCGTACATTATCACCCAAGATTTCAGACTTTATCACACCCCCCTCAAACACCTCACCTCCGAGGCCTGAATCTGGCCCCTGTGGGCCGCAGCCATTGCCCACGACTCGCACCCATATGTCAAGACTGGGACACAGGTGGAGCGGCATACAGCCATCCTCGCCCTCCTACCAACCTCCCTCCCGCCGAGGAATCCTCGATCCATGGCCCGACAAAGTCTCCCAGCCGCTGCCTCCCGAGTGGCCAACTCCCCCTTGATGCCCCCCTTTCGGTCTATAACAGCTCCGAGATATTTAAAGTGGTCGACCTGCTCCAGGACCTGTTCTCCCAACTTAATCTGATGTTTTCTTTCTTCTCGTGATATCACCATGGATTTTGTTTTAGAGCTGCTTATGACCATCCCTCTCTTCTCCAGCTCTTCCTTCCAGACTTGCAGGTTGGATTGGAGATGTGCCTCTGATTTAGCAATCAGTACAACATCATCAGCAAATGCTAGCTCTGAAATACAGACCTGTCTCATCTTCCAGTACCCCACTGAATACTTTCTTGTTCTCTCCTTACATGCCTTGATGACATCGTCCATGAGGAGTATGAAAAGACAAGGCGACAGGATATCGCCCCGTCTTACACCAGTGGTTGTCCTGAACTCTTCTGACTTATAGTTTGCTGTCCTCACATAATTTCTGCAAGACTTGTAGAAGCTCTGTATAGCATGAATCAGAGGTGCTGGAATGTTCTTCCTTGCCAAACAGTCCCAAAGTTTGCTCCAGGGGACCCTGTCAAACGCCCCCTCCAGATCTATGAAACAAAGATGGATCTCACTCTTGTACTCAAGGGCCTTTTCACTCAGCTGCCTGAGTGCGAAGATTAGGTCCTGAGTACTTCGGTTTGCTCGGAATCCGCACCGGGCTTCATCCAATTGTGGCTCAGCTAGGCATCGGAGGAAACTGTGTATATCCATACATATTATGGAGGATGGCATAAAAATAGAAGAATAGGATAAGAGTGGAAAGAGTCAAAATAGAGTAAGAGAGGAAAGGGTGACCTCAGACAAAGGTGTGGAAAGTGTTGAGACCGGCTGGTTTTAGACACCCCATGCGGTGGATAAGACAGTTCTCAAGCTGTTCTCGGCTGGCAGTGTCAGAGGAGCAGGATCGGATCGCAGTGACTGGATGTCGATGGGACCATGGTGGTCAAGACTATTGAAGTGTGTGGCAACTGGTGTGGACATAAACAACTAGACATCACCAGAAACACTGACTGAAGTAACAAAAGTAACTAAACATCACCAGGGATACTGACTGTAATAACAAAAACAACTAAACATCACCAGGAATACTGACTGTGGTAACATCAACAACCAAAGATTGCCAGGAATACTGACTGTTGTAACATCAACAACTAAACATAACCAGGAACACTGACTGTAGTAACATAAACAACTGAACATCACCATGATCATTGACTGTAGTAACATAAATAACTAAATATCTCCAAGGACATTGACTGTAGTAACAAAAACTACTAAATATCTCCAAGGACATTGACTGTAGTAACATAAACAGCTAAACATCACCAGGAACATTGACTGTAGTAATATAAACAACTAAATATCTCCAAGGACATTGACTGTAGTATCATACACAACTGAACATCACCACGAACACTGACTGTAGTAACATAAATACTAAACATCACCAGGGACACTGATTGAAATAACATAAACAACTGAACATCACCAGGAACACTGAGTGCAGTAACATAAACAACTAAAGATCATCAGGAACACTGACTGTAGTAACATAAACAACTAAACATCACCAGGGACATTGACTGTAGTAAAATAAACAACTAAATATCTCCAAAGACATTGACTGTAGTAACATAAACAACTAAACATCACCAGGAACACTGACTGTAGTAACATAAACAGCTAAACACCACCAGGAACACTGACTGTAGTAACATAAACAACTAAACATCACCAGTAACACTGACTGTAGTAACATAAACAACTAAACACCACCAGGAACACTGACTGTAGTAACATAAACAACTAAACATCACCAGGAACATTGACTGTAGTAACATAAACAACTAAATACCTCCAAAGACATTGACTGTAGTAACATAAACAATTAAACATCACCAAGAACACTGACTGTACAAGGGGATTGACATAAGTCTTGGGCCTCACCATGAAGGACATGTCACAGGGAGCTGAAATTTTGTTTAGTGTTTATTCCTTTTCAATATAGCCACCGTCTGAATTGACACACTTCTGCCATCTCTGCTTGACCTTGAGAAGACCTTGGGAGTAAAACACCCTATTTTTCAAACTAAACCAGTCATCACATGCCAGTATAACTTCTTCATCGCTGTCAAAATGATTTCCTTTTAGCTGCTTTTTAAGATTTGGGAATAGAAAAAAGTCTGATGGAGCCAAATCTGGAGAATATGGTGGGTGTGGAAGAATTTCAATATTTAAATCGTTGGCTGCTAGCTGCACAAGCCATGCTTTGTGAGAGGGCGCGTTGTCTTGAAGCAAAGGAAGATTTTGAGTGCGCGTAATCCCTCGTTTCCTGGTCATAACCTTTCTTAGTTTGGTGAGAAGATCTGCATAGTACTGTCCATTAACTGTGTTGCCACGAGGCAGATAATCTTTCAAAAGGACACCTTTGCCATCCCAAAAACAGTCAGCATCACTTTTCCTGCAGATTTCTGCGCTCTCGGCTTGACAGGCGTTGGGGAGCCCGGGGTTTTCCATTGCATGCTAGCAATTTTGGATTCGGGGTCATAATGGTGTACCCAAGTCTCATCTACTGTCACCATGGTCTCCAAAAAATTTTTTGACCGACACTTTTTGAGCAACTGTTGACAGCAATTTACCCTCGTTTTCTTCTGTTCACGTGTCAACAGTCGCGAAACCCAGCGTGCACACACTTTTCTCATTTCCAGTCTTTTGTGTAAAACTCTATAAACTGTTCTTTCATTTAGTTTTACTCTACTAGCTATCTCCACAATTGTCATTTTTCGATGCTGGTCAATGATTTTCTTCACTCGTTGCATTTTCATCGTTGCACTCTGAGGCTGGTCTACCAGATCTTGGCAGATCAGCAACATTTGAGCGGCCGCACTTAAACTGTTGACACCAGTTTTTTACCGAAGTATATGAAAGACAAGAATCACGAAACACTGTTTCCATCTCCCTGTGTATTTCTGTAGGTGTTTTTCCCTGAAACATCGGAAATTTTATCACAGTTCTGGCCTTCTTTTCCATTGTTTTGTCAAATCTTTGGAGCAACAGATCCGGTCAATAGGGTACATTGCGCCGTGCACCGTAGCGGAAAAACCCATTGAAGAAACAAATGCGTACTTCACACATTCAGTGCAAATATGATGACCTTTAAATGTGCCAAGTTTCATCTTCCTCCTATGAATCCTTCATGGTCAGGCCCAAGACTTATGTCAATCCCCTTGTAGTAACATAAACAACTAAACACCACCAGGAACACTGACTGTAGTAACATAAACAACTAAACATCACCAGGAACATTGACTGTAGTAACATAAACAACTAAACATGACCTGAAACATTGACTGTAGTAACATAAACAACTAAATATCACCAGGAACATTGACTGTAGTAACATAAACAACTAAATAACTCAAAGTACATTGACTGTAGTCTCATAAACAACTGAAAAAAACCGCGAACACTGACTGTAGTAACATAAACAAATAAACATCACCAGGAACATTGACTGTAGTAACATAAACAACTAAATATCTCCAAGGACATTGACTGTAGTAACATAAACAACTAAACACTATCAGAAACATTGACTATAGTAACATAAACAACTAAATATCTCCAAAAACATTGATTGTAGTAACCTAAGAAACTAAATATCCTCAGGGACACTGATTGTAGTAACATAAACAACTAAATATCTCCAAGGACATTAACTGTAGTAACATAGACAACTGAACATCACCAGGAACACTGACTGTAGTAACATAAACAACTAGACATTACCAGTAACACTGACTGAAGTAACAAAAATAACTAAACATCACCAGGGATACTGACTGTAGTAACATAAACTAAACATCACCAGGAATACTGACTGTGGTAACATGAACAACCAAAGATCACCAGGAATACTGACTGTTGTAATATCAACAACTAAACATAACCAGGAACACTGACTGTAGTAACATCAACAAAAAAACATGACCATAACACTGATTGTGAGAACATCAACAAATAAAGATAACCAGCAATACTGACTGTAGTAACATCAACAACTAAACATCACCAGAAACACTGGCTGTAGTAACATAAACAATTAAACATCACAGGGACAATGAATATAAAAACATAAACAACTAAACATAATGATGAATAATGACTGGAGAAACCTAAATCACTAAATCACTAGGAACAATTACTGTAGTAACATAAAGAAATAACCATCACAATGGACACTGTCTTAGTAACATAAACAACTGAACATCACCATGAACACTGACTGTAGTAACATAAACAATGAAACATCACCAGGAACATTGACTGTAGTAACATAAACAACTATACATCACCAGGAGCATTGACTGTAGTAACATAAACAAGTAAATATCTCCAAGGACATTGACTGTAGTAACATAAACAATTAAATATCTCCAAGGACATTGACTGTAGTAACATAAACAACTGAACATCACCATAAACACTGACTGTAGTAATATAAACAACTAAACATCACCATGAACACTGACTGTAGTAACATAAACAACTAAACATCACCAGGAACATTGACTGTAGTAACATAAACAACTGAACATCACCATAAACACTGACTGTAGTAACATAAACAACTAAACATCACCATGAACACTGACTGAAGTAACATAAACAACTAAACATCACCAGGAACATTGACTGTAGTAACATAAACTACTAAACATTACCAGGAACATTGACTGTAGTAACATAAACAACTAAATATCTCCAAGGACATTGACTGTGGTAACATAAACATTTAAATATCTCCAAGGACATTGACTGTAGTAACATAAACTACTAAATGTCTCCAAGGACACTGACTGTAGTAACATAAACAAAAAAATATCTCCAAAGACATTGACTGAAGTAACATAAACAACTAAACATCACCTGAAACATTGACTGTAGTAACATAAACAATTAAACATCACCAAGAACATTGACTGTAGTAACGTAAACAACAAAATATATCCAAGGACATTGACTGTAATAACATAAACACCTGAACATCACCATTAACACTGACTGTTATACCATAAATACTAAACATCACCAGGAATATTGACTGTAGTAACATAAACTAAATATCTCCAAGGACATTGACTGTAGTAACATAAACAACTAAACATCACCAGAAACATTGACTGTAGTAACATAAACAACTAAATATCTCCAAGGACATTGATTGTAGTAACATAAATAACTAAATATCCTCAGGGAAACTGATTGTAGTAACATAAACAACTAAATATCTCCAAGGACATTGACTGTAGTAGCATAAAATACTAAACATCACCAAATACACTGATTAAAGTAACAAAAACAACTAAACATCTACAGGGGCACTGACTGTAATAAAATAAACAACTGAACATCACCAGGAACACTGAGTGTAGTAATATAAACAAATAAACATCATCAGGAACACTGACTGTAGTAACATAAACAACTAAACATCACCAGGGACATTGACTGTAGTAACATAAACAACTAAATATCTCCAAGGACATTGACTGTAGTAACATAAACAACTAAACATCACCAGGGACAATAACTGTAGTAATATAAACAACTAAATATCTAGAAAGTCACTGACTGTAGTAACATAAACAACTAAACATCACCAGGAACATTGACTGTAGTAACATAAACAACTAAACACCACCAGGAACACTGACTGTAGAAACATAAACAACTAAACATCACCAGGAACATTGACTGTAGTAACAAAAAATACTAAATATCTCCAAGGACATTAACTGTAGTAAAATAAACAACTAAACATCACCAGAAACATTGACTGTAGTAACATAAACAACTAAATATCTCCAAGGACATTGATTGTAGTAACATAAACAACTAAACATCTCCAAGGATATTGACTGTAGTAACATAAAATACTCAATATCACCAGGGACACTAACTGTAATAACATAAACAACTGAACATCACCAGGAATACTGAGTGTAGTAACATAAACATCATCAGGAACACTCACTGTAGTAACATAAACAACTAAACATCACAAGGAACACTGACTGTAGTAACATAAAATACTAAACATCACCAGGAACATTGACTGTAGTAATATAAACAACTAAATATCTCCAAGGACATTGACTGTAGTACCATAAACAACTAAATATTTCCAAGAACACTGACTGTAGTAACCTAAAATATTAAACATCACCATAAACATTGACTGTAGTAACATAAACAACTAAACACCACCAGGAACACTGACTGTAGTAACATAAACAACTAAACATCACAAGAAACATTGACTGTAGTAACATAAACAACTAAATATCCAAAAAGACATTGACTGTAGTTACATAGACAACTAAAAATCCCCAAAGACATTGACTGTAGTAACATAAACAACTAAATATCGCCAAAGACATTGACTGTAGTTACATAAACAACTAAACATGACCTGAAACATTGACTGTAGTAACATAAGCAACTAAACATCACCAGGAATATTGACTGTAGAAAAACAAACAACTAAACATCACTAGAAACATTGACTGTAGTAACATGAACAACTGAACATCACCAGGAACATTGACTGTAGTAACGTAAACAACTAAACATATCCAAGGACATTGACTGTAATAACATAAACAACTGAACATCACCATGAACACTGACTGTTATAACATAAATACTAAACATCACCATGAGTATTGACTGTAGTAACATAAACTAAATATCTTTAAGGACATTGACTGTAGTAACATAAACAACTAAACATCACCAGAAACATTGACTGTAGTAACATAAAGAACTAAATCTCCAAGGACATTGATTGTAGTAACATAAATAAGTAAATATTCTCAGGGAAACTGATTGTAGTAACATAAATGTTACGCATAAGAATTTTGCTATGGTATCTGTGTACTCAATTTTTCTAATGCAAGGTATATAACTCTTGGAATTGAAATTACTTTTTACTTTAAGTGATTACCTGTTCTTATGTCCCTCGGTTGTGGTTTGACCGATCTTGGGTCATGTCCATTTATGGAGCGCTCAAGCCCACGTTTCTTGTAAACGTTTGGCAACCTGCGTCGATAGTTATTTCCTATCCTTATAAGGCTCGATTTTAAGTGTCGTTCTTAGAATATGTCCATAGCTTCGGGGTTGTGTGAATTGTATTCAAATCGAACGGTTCTGCGCATGTCTGAACTTTAGGGGAGTTTTTGAAAAGTCTTCCGGTCAGGGAGTCTACAAGATGTGTTGAGCAGAGAGGACGCATTCTGGCGTCTGTGATTTTTTATAGGGAATTTGTAGTCCTCTAGTGAGTTAGTTTAGCTAACGAGGTCTTTCCCTAGATGATTCGAAAACGCCTGGAGGCGTATGGTTTGTGGTGTTTATTCCGAAGCAAGGTAATACCCTCCTTATGTTGAATTCTGTAATCTTCTTAGATGTTTGACATTTGTCGTTCTCTGCTCGCTGGCTTGTTACAGAAAGGAGAGGTTCTTCTACTAGGGATTACACCCCAGGTATCTTCATACCTGCGTTTGATATGTACACGGGTCACTCTAGGCCCAGAGAACAGTTTATATGCTCTATGAACTTCGCTATGCCAGCGATTGCACCTACGTCGAGGTTAGACTTAGGAATGCCTGTAAAGGTCAATTTGACCTGTACTCCTGTAACGTCATTCTCGTGCAGCCAGTGATAGACTTATTTTTGCACATCTGATCTGCCAGCATCAGAGAGGAGTATTGTTATACTTATGTACATTGATGATATGAAGCTGAGGCTGTAGTAAGCTGGGATTATTTATATCAGCTCATAGAATATATGCACATCCATTGAAGAACTTAATTTATGCTGAATACCATGAACTGTCGTGTCTATGACTTATGTAAAATGGATGTAACGTATCTGTCATTGTGGCGTCAAAATAAATGATGGAAACGTCAACAGCAGTTTCACACTTTTATGACTTTCCATGTCATATTTCACGTTTGTAGATCTGTGAAACTACATCACCTCTACACTCACAGCAAGCAACAACAAACCAGCCAAGACACCTTACACTTCAGCCTATAATATCCCTGGTGTAAATCCACCTTTATCATTTTATGGTGGCCAAAAGCTGGTTTCAGCTGGTACCAGCACTCTCGGGGGTCAACAAACCCATACAGCATACTACATACAAGTTTGTGAACTACATTTCCTTCAAGATTCTTCATCTACAATGACATATAGCAAGTTAGCATTCCTGTCAACCTCCTGAGACAAAAATCTGTACGCCGGACCCAAAAAATCCTTACAAACACCCAAAAATCCTTACGCAAAAAATATATTAATAAATTATACACAATACAGTTTTAAAACGAGAAATGACATATACAAATCTATTAGCATTTGAATTAGTGTGGTATAAAACATGCTAACAGTCTCCTGCTGTTCTTTACATATAAAAAACTGTTAGCTATATTTTGAAAGTACACGGCGCTGCTCGACAGTTTGTCAATTTTACTGATTTAGAAGGTCAAGTGCCGATCGAATCGATTTGCTGATTTAGAAGGTCAAGTGCCGATCGAATCGATTTGCTGATTTAGAAGGTCAAGTGCCGATCGAATCGATTTACTGCATTTAGATGGTCAAGTGCCGATCATTGTATGGAAGAAGGACAAGTTCCGAAACTACATTCCTGCATCAGAAGCTCGATTTCCTTCATCATGGCTGTATATGGGAGCAGATGTCGATCAATGTTGGATCATTTATCCTCAGAATGCTAATCACAATCTGTTTTGCACCGTGCTGACGTTTGGACTTATATAAGTTAAGTGGCCTGTTTTTTGTGTGAACTGTGCCCTTATACTTCTGTAGTAGCATAAAATACTAAACATCACAAGGGACACTGATTAAAGTAACAAAAACAACTAAACATCACCAGGGACACTGACTGTAATAAAATAAACAACTGAACATCACCAGGAACACTGAGTGTAGTAATATAAATAACTAAACGTCATCAGGAACACTGACTGTAGTAAATTAAACAACTAAACATCACCAGGGACATTGACTATAGTAACATAAACAACTAAATATCTCCAAGGACATTGACTGTAGTAACATAAACAACTAAACATCACCAGCGACAATAACTGTAGTAATATAAACAACTAAATATCAAGAAAGTCACTGATTTAAGTAACATAAACAACTAAACATCACCAGGAACACTGACTGTAGTAACATCAACAATTAAATATCACCAGTGAAACTGACTGTAGTAACATAAACAACTAAACATCACCACGAACACTGACTGTAGTAACATAAACAACTAAACATCACCAAGGACATTGACTGTAGTAATAAAAACAACCAAACATCACCAAGTACACTGACTGTAGTAACATTAACAACTAAACATCTCCAGGGACAATGACTGTAGTAATATAAACAACCAAACATTACCAAATACACTGACTGTAGTAACATAAACTACTAAACATCACTAGGAAGCCTGAATGTAATAACATAAAAAACTAAACATCAATAGGAACATTTACTGTAGTAACACAAAAAACTAAACATCACCAGGAACACTGACTGTATTTAAAAAAAACAACTAAACATTATCAGGAACACTGACTGTAGTAACATAAACAACTAAACATCACCAGGAACATTGACTGTAGTAACATAAACAACTAAACATCACCAGGAACATTGACTGTAGTAACATAAACAACTAAATATCTCCAAGGACATTGACTGTAGTAACATAAACAATTAAATATCTCCAAGGACATTGACTGTAGTAACATAAACAACTAAATATCTCCAAGGACATTGACTGTAGAAACATAAACAAATAAATATCTCCAAAGACATTGACTGTAGTAATATAAACAACTAAACATCACCTGAAACATTGACTGTAGTAACATAAACAACTAAACATCACCAGGAAAATTGACTGTAGTAACATAAACAACTAAATATATCCAAGGACATTGACTGTAATAACATAAACAACTGAACATCACCATGAACACTGACTGTTATAACATAAATACTAAACATCTCCAGGAACATTGACTGTAGAAACATAAACTAAATATCTCCAAGGACATTGGCTGTAGTAACATAAACAACTAAACATCACCAGAAACATTGACTGTAATAACATAAACAACTAAATATCTCCAAGGACATTGATTGTAGTAACATAAATAACTAAATATCCTAAGGGAAACTGATTGTAGTAACATAAACAACTAAATATCTCCAAAGACATTGACTGTAGTAACATAAAGTACTCAATATCACCAGGGACACTGACTGTAATAACATAAACAACTGAACATCACCAGGAACACTGACTGTAGTAACATAAACAACTAAACATCACCAGGGACATTGACTGTAGTAACATAAATAAGTAAACATTTCCAGGGACAATGACTGTAGTAACATAAACAACTGAACATCACCAGGGACAATGACTGTAGTAACATAAACAACTGAACATCACCAGGGACAAAGACTGCAGTAACATAAACAACTGAACATCACCAGGGACAATGACTGTAGTAACATAAACAACTGACCATCACCAGAGACAATGACTGTAGTAACATAAACAACTGAACATCACCAGGAACACTGACTGTAGTAACATAAACAGCTGAACATCACCAGGAACACTGACTGTAGTAACATAAACAACTAAATATCTCCAGGAACATTGACTGTAATAACATAAACAACTAAATATCTCCAAGGACATTGACTGTAGTAACATAAACAATTAAATATCTCCAGGGACATTGTCTTTAGTAACATAAACAACTGAACATCACCAGGAACATTGACTGTAGTAACATAAACAACTAAACATCAGCAGGAACATTGATTGTAGTAACATAAACAACTAAATATCTCAAAGGACATTGACTGTAGTAACATTAACAACTAAATAACTCCAAGGACATTGACTGTAGTAACATAAACAACTGAACATCACCATAAACACTGACTGTAGTAACATAAACAACTAAACATCACCATGAACACTGACTGTAGTAACATAAACAACTAAACATCACCAGGAACATTGACTGTAGTAACATAAACAACTAAACATCACCAGGAACATTGACTGTAGTAACATAAACAACTAAATATCTCCAAGGACATTGACTGTAGTAACATAAACAATTAAATATCTCCAAGGACATTGACTGTAGTAACATAAACAACTAAATATCTCCAAGGACATTGACTGTAGTAACATAAACAAATAAATATCTCCAAAGACATTGACTGTAGTAACATAAACAACTAAACATCACCTGAAACATTGACTGTAGTAACATTAACAACTAAACATCACCAGGAACATTGACTGTAGTAACATAAACAACTAAATATATCCAAGGACATTGACTGTAATAACATAAACAACTAAACATCACCATGAACACTGACTGTTATAACATAAATACTAAACATCACCAGGAACATTGACTGTAGTATCATAAACTAAATATCTACAAGGACATTGACTGTAGTAACATAAACAACTAAACATCACCAGAAACATTGACTGTAGTAACATAAACAACTAAATATCTCCAAGGACATTAATTGTAGAAACATAAATAACTAAATATCCTCAGGGAAACTGATTGTAGTAACATAAACAACTAAATATCTCCAAGGACATTGACTGTAGTAACATAAAATACTAAACAACACCAGGGACACTGATTAAAGTAAGAAAAACAACTAAACATCACCTGCGACACTGACTGTAATAAAATAAACAACTAAACAAAACCAGGGACAATAACTGTAGTAATATAAACAACTAAATATCTAGAAAGTCACTGACTGTAGTAACATAAAAAACTAAACATCACCAGGAACATTGACTGTAGAAACATAAACAACTAAACATCACCAGGAACATTGACTGTAGTAACATAAACAACTAAATATCTCCAAAGACATTGAATGTAGTAAAATTAACAACTAAACATCACCAGGAACACTGACTGTAGTAACATAAACAATTAAACATCCCCAGGAACATTGACAGTATTAACATAAACAACTAAACATCGCCAGGAACATTGACTGTAGTAACAAAAAATACTAAATATCTCCAAGGACATTGACTGTAGTAAAATAAACCACTAAACATCACCAGAAACATTGACTGCAGTAACATAAACAACTAAATATCTCCAAGGACATTGATTGTAGTAACATAAACAACTAAATATCCTCAGCGACACTGATTGTAGTAACATAAACAACTAAATATCTCCAAGGATATTGACTGTAGTAACATAAAATACTCAATATCACCAGGGACACTGATTGAAGTAAGATAAACAACTAAACATCAGCAGGGACACTGACTGTAAAAACATAAACAACTGAACATCACCAGTGTTGAGGACTGTTTCGCGGCTTGCAGACATGTGAATGGTTGCAAACATTGGCATGCCTGCACCACGGAACTCCTCAATTGAATAAGACCAGAAATCGCGCAGATCGATGTATGACGCGTCTAGCCTAGTTACATTCTAGTCTATGTGTGGCCATTGAGCCGAACGGCAGTGTTGGAATGTGTGGTAAAACCACTTAAGGATCGTGTTTGAATATGTGGCATAGCCACTGATTAAATATATATGTGGAACGGTAGATCCACTGGAAAGTGTAAGATAGCGTAAGGATCCGTATCAAAATTGATTATAGGACCAGGTAGAGTCCGGATTGGAATTGCGAACAAGCAGATTACGTTCACCTTGAACTTATATACACGGCAGTTATGGCCGGGCGATGCAAGCCAAAAACGTTGAATAATTATACATAGACAGGATCTATAGATTTACAGATAATGTACTCACTAGTATTGTGAAGGAATAATAATTCTAAGGATCGGATTCGGTAGGAGTTGGTTGCACACTCTATTACGCTATAAACTTAACGGTTAACCCAGACGAGCTAAGTCTGTGAGAGGAACATTGTGTAGAGTTTAGAACTATGATGAAGCCAAGTTAAATGTGTGAAATGTTGTTGCACCATTGTGTAAAAGTATATATTAAATTGTTCAGTCGTCAACGGAACTTGTTGGTTGCCTGAATTATGCAAGTTCTCACTCTGTGCTGTGACTGTCATTAATCCTTGCAAGGTCAGTCCAGATTATCACAGGTATTTCTAAGACTAACTATAATCTAACCAACACTGCGGAAGAATTAATATACGATAACGACACTGAATATAATAATAATTTAATCACACCACAATGGCTTAAAACTGCACTCGAACTATAAAACTGGAATTAGAATAGATGAATTATAATATCTGAAATATTGACAAGCAACCCAATAAACTCACGTCCAACGGTGCTGAATCTTTTAATAACATCTAGCAAGAAAAGATACAGCGGGAGACCGTAACATACTGGTGTCAAGAAGTGTTCGGACAATTTTCAGAATTCATCTTTTCCGTTACCCAATTGAACGAACTAATGTTCATGAATCAGGCTTCAAGTTGGGAAGATTCTAGTGGAAACAACTTCAAGATCAATACAGTTCGTCACAGACAAAGTAACAGTGGAAATTGAACAGTTCAAGAAAGTCTCATTCAAGACGCAAGTCCAAGCTGGCAACTCAAATTTACACATCAAGTTACGAAGGTCAAGGTCGAGTCTTCACTCCGATTAACGGTCGCTGAGTCGCTGAATCAAATCGATCGTATGTCATTCAATTTTTGATCCTGAACGAGCACATAGAACCAGAAAGACAATCCATACACTTGTTAAACCTCCAGAGCAACCGGGGAAGTATTTCAACAGAATTTCTTTCAATATCACGTTTGAAAATCTTCGTTCAACCGTTCAAGTCTGCTTCTCTATGAAAACAAGTCCAAACAGCTGGGAGCATTTTGTTTATTTTGAGGATCACTATGGCATGACCACATGAAGATAAGTTCTTGTCTAAATTAGAGCTTTCGACTAGATTGTGTTGTCCAGTTGGCTAGCTTTGGTCTTCAATTCTTCCTCCACTGTCACTTGTCTGTCCTACTTTGCAGTCCTAGTACTCATCATTACGTGTTTACTATCAATGTATTTTATGTAACTTCGCGGGAGGATGGATAGGGCTTATCATTGCTTCTATATTCCTTTGGAAGATTTAAGCAATTTTAACGACTTCTAGTGATAATTGCTTATATTTGCTTACTGAGGATCTGATTATTAATTTTTCTTTTGAGTTAGGAAATAAATGTTTCTTCAGTAAGCCATATAACCACTTTGCTTGTGCTAGTTGTGACGTCAAGTGCCTACGTCATTTAATTTAAATAAATTACTTTCCGTTTTGTGTCACTATTTTATTCGTTTGTGATCTAAACATCTCTCTGTCTCAATGTTAGTTTAGGACGACTTGTATCGTAAATTATTGTAATGTTACTTTAAACATTTTATTTCTCTAATTATTAGGTCTAGTACTTACTTAGTTTCTTTTTATATGTTTCATAGCGTCGTATAAGTGAATATATCATTTCATTTGCTTGTTCCATCCATTGTTTATCGTCACCTGTTCTTGTCGCTGGCTATAGTAAATATCATAGTTACTTTGAGTTAATGAAGCTCATATGTTCATAATATAGTTACTGACAAATAATATACTACTATAAGGTATTGAGAAACTTATAACCTTATAACCATGTCTGCCATTGAGTATTTTCTCAGGCAAGGAAAGAAGTCTGGTTTACAGGGACCATCTCTTCAGGACTTTATTATGAAAAATCTGAAGGAGGTAGAAATGGAAGAAGGAGGTGATCAGTCCTTAATTGAAGATGAATGGTATTGGAAGGAAAATAGATTATTGAGAATCATTGATGATAGGGAAAGATTGATTGATGAGTTATTTGATGAGGTGAAAGCATTAAAATCACAAGTAGATGTAGATGGATCTAATTTTCGATCATTAACAGTTGATTTTTCAAAATGTAAGGAGTCATTAGATACTGCCTTGAGGGAGAATAAAGCTTTGAACTCTGAGATTTTGGTACTGCAAGATAACACTGCAGCATGTCAGAATAAAAGTTCCAAAATCAGTGATGACTGTTCTGATAAGGTTACTGATATTAATGAGAAGTTTTGTAAAGCAAAAGAGGCTTTGGAGGCCAGAATTCAATCACAGGTTGCTCAAATTAAGGGTCTTGTTCGTGATATGTCAAAATTGAGACTCCAGTTGAGAGAGAAGAAGGATAAAGAACAATCTCTTACTCATGAGTTGGTTACTGTGAAAGCAGAATATGAGAATTTTAAACATAAGACCAATGAGACCAAGACTTATGTAGATTCAGAGTCTGATATATTATGTGTTCTAAGAAAAGAAAACTCTGAACTCAGAGATAATATTAAACGACTAAGTGAGAAAAAACAGTAAGTTACAACTTAGTAAGTCAGAACTTAGTAAACCTACTCCTTATGTGAAATTAGGAAATTTAAAACAGGAGATCAGGTATGACAATGATAAGGAAAAAGCTCTTACCAGTGAACTGGAACAATTAAAGATAGATTATGAGAATTTCAAAGTTGAGGCCCAGAAACATGTAGATTCCAAGATGTTTCAGATTGTTGGTCTATTAGATGAGAATGAAGATCTATTACAACAACTTGAGGAGAAACAAATAGGATTGCCCGAGAAGGTTGCTGATCTTAAGGAAAGCCATTATAACTCTATTGAAGGGCTACAACTTGAACTTCAACAAGAAAAGGCAAAGAATATGGAGATTGTCAGTAGACACTCTATGGAAATTGAACAACTGACTAATACTGCTGCTGCAGAACATAAAGTAAAAGATTTAGAGATTAGTAAATTACATCGAAGGGTGGATGTTTTATTAGATATCTTATCACAGGAACATGTATTGCCATCAGATGGCATTGATTTGGGTATGAAATTGGGTTACCATGATATTTCACCACACCCAAACGATTTTGTGCAGAAGCATAGCATTTCAAATGCTAAACTTAGTGGTGATGATACAGATCGCTCTCATAAGAGTAATATTCGACTTCCAGCATTCAATGCTAAGATTCATTTACAACGACGGGATAGTCGATCATTCAGAGGAAAATATAGCTTTCCTCGTCAGGATTCTTATGTCAGGGTTTCCTGTCATAACCGTTCTGATTTTCATGATGGTAGATCTTGGCGTAAGGCCAATGCTAGGTATGTCACTATGGGAAAAAGTCCACCACATGGGAATAATAATGGTAAACAAAACACCCTTACGGGATGTGAACAGATGAAGTTCCATGAGACCAAACTTCATGATGATATTTGTTATTGTTATAGTCATGAGGATCATATTGTTGGTAAAACAGCTGTTGATGGGAAATATACGACATCTCAGGGTGACACTCCTCAGCTACCACATGAGACATCTACTAATGTGGAGGATGTCGTTCATACTGTTTCTATTTATTTTGATAGGAATCGCTATGAACAGCTTTGTCTTCAAAATACAGTCAATGCTGATGGTAGGGAGGCATCGACTGTACCTTCCGGTCGGTCCGTCATGTCATGCTCAGATACGACAGGTCGGATTGACAATCATCGGGCTACACCCGATGGTGATGAGCTGCAACATGTGAAATCTGCTCATTTGGAAGATGTTGATCATCATATTGGTTCCATTTATTTTGATGAGAATCTATATACACAACTTTGTCTTCAAAAGACATTTAATACTGATGTTGTGGAGACATCGACTGAATCTTCCGAGCATCCTGTCATGACATGCTCAGACGTGACTAATAGTATTGGTCATCATCACATGAGTAAACAGCACGCTCATGGTACGACTACTCTTAAGAGTAGGAATGATGTTGGCAAAGGGGATATAAAATTTACTAGAAAGAGTCATGATGCTGGACGAGGGGTAGTTGATAATCATACTCGTCGGGATGATCACAAGGATAACCATGATCGTCCAGCTCTTACGACATGCAAGGAACGAGATATACATAGCAATACCTCTGTGCGCGTGACTCGCACGACACATGATAGATTCAATGATTCTCGGGCTCAGTTCAGACCTGGCCGAGATCATATTTCATTGAATCGCACTGTTTTAGTGCGCAATTTGCCTTTGGGTGCGACTTGGTATGCGCTCAGGAGATTTTTCCAGCGTATCGGAGATGTTGAATTTGTTCGTATGTTCGAACTTCAACATTCTTCTCACCAACTTGCATTTGTTCGTTTTGCTCGTTATTGCGATGCTCGCAGAGCGGTGAAATTCAAAAATGGTTCTCGTTTTGCACACCATTATTTAGATGTGCAACTCGCACGCAATTCTATACCACGCACTGTGTAGTTGCGGTGGCCTATTTCTTTTCTTCTGTCTTTGGATGTTTTGTTCTTCTCTACATCCATAGTTTAGTGTGCTATTTCTTATATTTGTTCGCACATGATAATTTTCTTTTGTTAATATCGACGTTATTTTAGAGGATAATAATAATAATAATAATAATAGCCCCTTCAGTCATAACTGACTATGTGAATGCGCCCCTGAGGTGACAGCCCTCAGCTGCTTATTTTCCTGGTGCTCCTTTCGACGTTTTCTCCTTACCTATGCTTCCTGTGTGAGCCTCTCTTCGCCCAATCTGAGGTGGCGCCGTAAATAGCATCGCCACTTAGTGCGATCGGCAGCTTCATCCTCCCAGGATACTTGCTTCAATTATGTCTGTCATCAGTAATACTCGCATTATTTGTGCTGACTTTACTGATCTATGTATTTTTGTCTTTATTACTGTAGGCAACTATGATTCGTTGCGTAAGTTCATTCACTTTAGGTGTTCGAATAACATGATAATTGCAAGTACTTTTATTAGAATGAATACAAGCGCATGATGTGCCGCCTTTGTGGCGATCAAAAAAATGTCATCACATACATCGATGACATCTGTCTATTTCACAACACATGGGAAGACCACATTACTGGTTTATCTTCTCTACTTCTTACACTACGACAACATGGTTTGACTGTAAGACTTTCTAAGGTCCAGATAGGTTGTCAGGAGATTACTTTTCTTGGTCACCGCATAGGTAACCATAGATTACACCCTGATGACAATACAGTCAAGCGGATACTGGAGATTGCCACTCCATCATCTAAGAAACAAGTAAGAAGTTTACTTGGGCTTGTTAACTATTACCATAAATTTATACCACGCTTCGCACAGATTTCTGCTCCTTTGTCCGGATTGTTGGCCAAAGGTACTCCAAAAAAAAAATATTATGGACACCGCAGTGCGAAGATGCTCTGATTATGATAAAGAATTTATTTAAGAATCCTCCTATCCTGTTATTGCCAGGCATACATTTACCGTTCTTGATTCAAACAGATGAATACAGTTCCGAAATTGCATGATGTTTACTTCAATGCTATGAAGGGATACTCCATCCATGCTTGTTTGTCTCACGCAAGCTTATCCCGGCAGAACAAAAGTACGCAACAGGAGAGCGCGAACTGCTCTGGGTGGTGTGGTGCTTGCAAAAACTATCTAAGTACTTGATAGGGAGAAAGTTCTTTATCTACACAGACCACAGTCCGCTCACGTTTATCACTTCGAGAACTATGAAAAACGCAAGAATTCACAGGTGGTTTCTTTTACTACAAGAATTCGCCTTTTCAACAACTCCGATTTCAGGAACTGATAATAACCTCGCGGACTTGGTATCAAGAAATTTTACGTCACAGGATTGAGATAACTTTCTTGTCTTGATGTTGACAAGAGACATAATTTTATAATTATTATGTCTAATTAGGAATATTAATTTCATTATTTCATTTTGACGTTAGATAACATGCATAGATTGTAGTCGGGCACATCTTCGCCACCACTCTCTCACGTGCCACGAGTGTCACGTTTGGGAGCGGGGGGGATGATGTTGAGGACTGTTTCGCGGCTTGCAGACATGTGAATGGTTGCAAACATTGGCATGCCTGCACCACGGAACTCCTCAATTGAATAAGACCAGAAATCGCGCAGATCGATGTATGACGCGTCTAGCCTAGTTACATTCTAGTCTATGTGTGGCCATTGAGCCGAACGGCAGTGTTGGAATGTGTGGTAAAACCACTTAAGGATCGTGTTTGAATATGTGGCATAGCCACTGATTAAATATATATGTGGAACGGCAGATCCACTGGAAAGTGTAAGATAGCGTAAGGATCCGTATCAAAATTGATTATAGGACCAGGTAGAGTCCGGATTGGAATTGCGAACAAGCAGATTACGTTCACCTTGAACTTATATACACGGCAGTTATGGCCGGGCGATGCAAGCCAAAAACGTTGAATAATTATTATACATAGACAGGATCTATAGATTTACAGATAATATACTCACTAGTATTGTGAAGGAATAATAATTCTAAGGATCGGATTCGGTAGGAGTTGGTTGCACACTCTATTACGCTATAAACTTAACGGTTAACCCAGACGAGGTAAGTCTGTGAGAGGAACATTGTGTAGAGTTTAGAACTATGATGAAGCCAAGTTAAATGTGTGAAATGTTGTTGCACCATTGTGTAAAAGTATATATTAAATTGTTCAGTCGTCAACGGAACTTGTTGATTGCCTGAATTTATGCAAGTTCTCACTCTGTGCTGTGACTGTCATTAATCCTTGCAAGGTCAGTCCAGATCATCACAGGTATTTCTAAGACTAACTATAATCTAACCAACACTGCGGAAGAATTAATATAAGATAACGACACTGAATATAATAATAATTTAATCACACCACAATGGCTTAAAACTGCACTCGAACTATAAAACTGGAATTAGAATAGATGAATTATAATATCTGAAATATTGACAAGCAACCCAATAAACTCACGTCCAACGGTGCTGAATCTTTTAATAACATCTAGCAAGAAAAGATACAGCGGGAGACCGTAACAACCAGGAATACTGAGTGTAGTAACATAAACATCTAAACATCATCAAGAACACTGACTGTAGTAACATAAACAACTAAACATCACAAGGAACACTGACTGTAGAAACATAAACAACTAAACATCACCAGGAACATTGACTGTAGTAATATAAACAACTAAACATCACCAGGAACATTGACTGTAGTAACATAAACAACTAAACATCACCAGGAACATTGACAGTAGTAACATAAACAATTTAATATCTCCAAGGACATTGACTGTAGTAACATAAACAACTAAATATCTCGAAGGACATTGACTGTAGTAACATAAACAAATAAATATCTCCAAAGACATTGACTGTAGTTACATAAACAACTAAACATTACCTAAAACATTGACTGTAGTAACATAAGCAACTAAACATCACCAGGAATATTGACTGTAGAAAAATAAACCACTAAACATCACCATAAACATTGACTGTAGTAACATGAACAACTGAACATCACCAGGAACATTGACTGTAGTAACATAAACAACTAAATATCTCCAAGGACATTGATTGTTGTAACCTAAACAACTAAATATCCTCAGGGATACTGATTGTAGTAACATAAACAACTGAACATCACCAGCGACAATGACTGTAGTAACATAAACAACAAAACATCACCAGAAACATTGACTGTAGTAACATAAACAACTGAACATCACCAGGAACATTGACTGTAGTAACATAAACAACTAAATATCTCCAAGGACATTGATTGTAGTAACCTAAACAACTAAATATCCTCAGGGATACTGATTGTAGTAACATAAACAACTGAACATCACCAGCGACAATGACTGTAGTAACATAAACAACTGAACATCACCAGGAACACTGACTGTAGTAAAATAAACAACTGAACATCACCAGGAACACTGACTGTAGTAACATAAACAACTGAGCATTATCAGGAACAATGACTGTAGTAACATAAACAACTGAACATCACCAGGGACTGTCACGTAGGGTTTATATTCATTTAATTTCCTACATCTTCTTCCTATTCTTTCACCCGAATTCTCTCTTTTATTATCTCTGTATTTCCTTTTTCCTGTATATTTTTCATCCATTCGTTTTGCGAATATTATTTTCATATAATTCGCAAACTTTACCTGTTTTCCTTTCTCTAAAACTGAGAATCGCACCTGGGTGGTATTGCGTACATGTCAGTCGCGCTGGTCGGATGATAGGCGTGAATTTACAGCATTTGCTAGACATTCGTCTGAGGGTCTCTGGCCTGGGGCGTGAAAATTCACCCGAGGGACATGGAAAGTAGACAGAGAGTCTGCATTTCAGTAAACGCATGAGGTTGTTCGTCAGAAAAAAACCCGGCTTAGCGTGAAAATCCACTCCGCACTGCAGACGGTGGTCTGAGATTTGCAACTCATGCAAGCCCTCGGCCACTGATGGCTGTTACGTCACGCGATAAGCGGACGAAGGTGTTATACGGACAGGGGAGACTATTTTCGCTTGGCGAAATAAGATTAGGATCCTGTGTCCGATTTTAAAGATATTGGCCAAGTTTGAAACTTTAATTTCATTCTCGCTCATAGACTCACAGTAGATAGGTTGCTCGTAAACAGAATAGCTGTTAGCGAAGATCTCAGTTTGTTTCGGCAATTTGTCGAACTTCTAGACTTCCAGAAATATTTTCAGCATTTTATTCTTAAGTTGTGCGACTACCTGTAATTCTGTGGTTGAGGTAATTAATATGATAGATATATAGATTTTGTGAGTGTTAAAGTGTTAAATCGCTTAATTCATTTTTAATCTATTTCTTTAGCGCAGAAGAGAAATAAAGTGGTAGGCTATTATATTTTCTAGGGAAGCATTCAGTGGAAAGCAGAATAAAATTAAAATTTCTAGCTTATAACGGCAATTGTAGCTATTTATGAATTTAATTTAACTGCTAATACTCAGTCGAGTGTATTTTTCTAAACTAACGTATAAACTCTAGAATCGAGCCTCATGAATGGTGACGGAATACGCACGTGTTCCTAATTCATGAGGATTGCTGATTTTTAAATATAACTTACGTCACGGGAAGTTTAAATGATAAGCAAAGCTCTCTGCTTGCAAGTTTAAATGTAAGTTATAACCAGTACAGATTCTGTTTATTATATTATATGTGTTATTTTTCCTCCACACAGTGAAAGTTTTGGGGTGACCCTAACTTTACCAGCACCTAGTAGTAGTTTCCATACTTGTGAAGAAATAGACAGTCCTTATTTTGAACCACGTGGGTTTCTTAAGTACCACTGGTCTAAACAGTGCATATGCAACCCGAGTTAGCCAGAAATACTATATCCCAATAACGGGTTTTCAAAGACTGTAATGATAAATACTGGACCTTGGAGCCAGATCTTAATTTCTTCTAGAAAAAACTCTACGTAATCTTTCTGCCTGGTGGCGCGAAATACTTCAAGTATTAACTAACATTTCCCGACTATATATATATATATTTTTTTGTGGACAAATCTGTGGTGTGACTAAAGTGAATCCTATACTGAGGGAAGGCACCGACCTGACATTCATCATTTCTAGAAACCTACGCTATTGACACTGTGCTCTGCTAACTCCCGCGCCTGGAATAATTGTTAGGTGACTTAATCAGACATTTGAACAAATTTGCACACCCAAGTAGTCGTTCCCGGAGACTCCGAGTTAAATACGTCTTTTGGAACTGGGGACTTCTTGGCAGAAGACTGCATTTTTTGAGTCTGTGTGAAAATCTAAAATCAGTGTGTTCCAAGAGGCAGCGAGCAAAGTCGTGAGTACCTGTATGAGAGGCCATGGCGGAATGAATGAGTGTACGCTGGTTTGAGTGATATTTTCACTATTATATCTTTGACACCCTGTTGCTGTCCTATTTTTTTTTCAATCTGCATAATTTGTTGCTAAGGCTAGAGTTCTTGTGTTTTTGTCTTAGGTTAAATCAGATTTTTTTCAAACTCTGTGCATATAATTACGAGATAAAACAAAGAAAACCTCTTAGACTCAAACCCTATGTATCTGTGACTCGGGCGCCATCATCTGTTCTCTTAACGGGGCCGGGCTAAACCTAGAGTTAACACTATAACGGGGCTATCATCCTTGCAACATTTCCTTGAATTTTTATGACTATGTGTATATGTATTTTCCTTGATGTACTTTCTTTGATGTTGTGAGCCGATTTTTCCTGATATTAAAATCGCTCTTGAACTTAATAATCGTGTTTGGTCAGCTCGTTCTAGATATATATATATATCATTGTTATAGTTTTCCCACGTCTGTGTGTTTACCTGTCGTCACGTGTATGTGCGTGCCTGTGGGTGATAGAAATATACGTAATATGTATATTGGTGTAGTCTGTCTGACGCTGTAACAACTGTTGTAGAAGATAGGTGAGAGAGAGAAGAATTCTTTTCGCTTTTTCAGAGACAGCCACTATATCAAAATCTATCATCTCACGTGTGTGGAAATTCTATTACCTTTCACTAACTCTCACTGAGTCTATCACCTATTCCAACCTATTCAGAAGGGACCAAACCTAGTCTTAATTCTCCTATCTAAAATCTACGACAGGGACAATGACTGTAGTAACATAAACAACTGAACATCACCAGGAACACTGACTGTAGTAACATAAATAAGTAAACATCTCCAGGGACAATGACTGTAGTAACATAATCAACTGAACATCACCAGGGACAATGACTGTAGTAACATAAACAACTGAACATCACCAGGGACAATGACTGTAGTAACATAAACAACTGAACATTACCAGGGACAATGACTGTATTAACATAAACAACTGAACATCACCAGGGACAATGACTGTAGTAACATAAACAACTGAACATCACCAGGAACACTGATTGTAATAACATAAACAACTGAACATCACCAGGGACAATGACTGTAGTAACATAAACAACTAAACATCACCAGGAACAGTGACTGTAGTAACATAAACAACTGAACATCACCAGGAACACTGACTGTTCTAACATAATCAACTAAACATCATTAGGGACACTGACTGTTTAAACATAAACAATAAACCTTAAACAGAGAACCTGACTGTATTAACATAATTAACTAAACACCACTAGGAACACTGACTGCTGTACCATATCAACCAAACATCACCTGGAACATTGACTGCAGTAACAGAAACAACAAAACATCTCCAAGAACACTAACTGTAGTAACATAAACAACTAAACATCACCAGGGACACTGACCGTAGTAACGTAAGCAACTAAACATCACAGGGACAATGACTGTAATAACATAAACATCTAAACATCATCTGCTGAATAATGACTGTAGGAACAAAAATCACTAAATCACCAGGAACAATTACTGTAGTAAAATGAACAGCTAAACATCATCAGTGACACTGACTGTAGTAACATAAACAACTAAACATCACCACAAACACTGACTATAGTAACATAAACAACTAAACATCACCAAGGACATTGACTGTAGTAATAAAAACAACCAAATATCACAAAGTACACTGACTGTAGTAACATTAACAACTAAACATCACCAGGGACAATGACTGTAGTAATATAAACAACCAAACATCACCAAATACACTGACTGTAGTAACATAAACTATTAAACATCACTAAAAAGCCTGAATGTAGTAACATAAACAACAAAACATCAATAGAAACACTTACTGTAGTAACACAAAAACCTAAACATCACCAGGGACACTGACAGTTGTAACATAAACAACTAAACATCAGCAAGAACAATGACTGTTGTAACATAAAAAAGATACATCACAGGCACTCTGACTAAACTAAGATAAACAACTGAACATCACCATGAACACTGACTGTACTAACATAAACAACTAAATATTACATGGAACACTGACTGTAGTAACATAAATAACTAAACATCACCAGGGACACTGACTTTAGTAACATAAACAACGAAACTTCACAAAAAACACTGACTGTATTTTAAAAAAAAAACAACTAAACATTATCAGGAGCAATGACTGTAGTAACATAAACAACTATACATTATCAGGAACACTGACTGTAGTAACATAAACCACTAAACATCACCAGGGACACTGACTGTAGTAACATAGACAACTGAACATCACCAGGAACACTGACTGTAGTAACATAAACAACTAGACATTACCAGTAACACTGACTGAAGTAACAAAAATAACTAAACATCACCAGGGATACTGACTGTAGTAACATAAACTAAACATCACCAGGAATACTGACTGTGGTAACATGAACAACCAAAGATCACCAGGAATACTGACTGTCGTAATATCAACAACTAAACATAACCAGGAACACTGACTGTAGTAACATCAACAAAAAAACATGACCATAACACTGATTGTGAGAACATCAACAACTAAAGATAACCAGCAATACTGACTGTAGTAACATCAACAACTAAACCTCACCAGAAACACTGGCTGTAGTAACATAAACAATTAAACATCACAGGGACAATGAATAAAAAAACATAAACAACTAAACATAATCATGAATAATGACTGGAGAAACCTAAATCACTAAATCACTAGGAACAATTACTGTAGTAACATAAAGAAAAAACCATCACAAATGACACTGTCTTTAGTAACATAAACAGCTGAACATCACCATGAACACTGACTGTAGTAACATAAACAATGAAACATCACGAGTAACATTGACTGTAGTGACATAAACAACTAAACATCACCAGGAACATTGACTGTAGTAACATAAACAACTAAATATCTCCAAGGACATTGACTGTAGTAACATAAACAAATAAATATCTCCAAAGACATTGACTGTAGTAACATAAACAACTAAACATCACCTGAAACATTGACTGTAGTAACATAAACAACTAAACATCACCAGGAACATTGACTGTAGTAACGTAAACAACTAAATATATCCAAATACATTGACTGTAATAACATAAACAACTGAACATCACCATGAACACTGACTGTTATAACATAAATACTAAACATCACCAGGAATATTGACTGTTGTAAGATAAACTAAATATCTCCAAGGACATTGACTGTAGTAACATAAACAACTAAACATCACCAGAAACATTGACTGTAGTAACATAAACAACTAAATATCTCCAAGGACATTGATTGTAGTAACATAAATAACTAAATATCCTCAGGGAAACTGATTGTAGTAAAATAAACAACTAAATATCTCCAAAGACATTGACTGTAGTAGCACAAAATACTAAACATCACCAGGGACACTGATTAAAGTAACAAAAACAACTAAACATCACCAGGGACACTGACTGTAACAAAATAAACAACTGAACATCACCAGGAACACTGAGTGTAGTAATATAAACAACTAAACGTCATCAGGAACACTGACTGTAGTAGCATAAACAACTAAACATCACCAGGGACATTGACTGTAGTAACATAAACAACTAAACATCACCAGGAACATTGACTGTAGTAACATAAACAACTAAATATCTCCAAGGACATTGACTGTAGTAACATAAACAATTAAATATCTCCAAGGGCATTGACTGTAGTAACATAAACAACTAAATATCTCCAAGGACATTGACTGTAGTAACATAAACAAATAAATATCTCCAAAGACATTGACTGTAGTAACATAAACAACTAAACACCACCAGGAACACTGACTGTAGAAACATAAACAACTAAACATCACCAGGAACATTGACTGTAGTAACATAAACAACTAAATATCTAGAAAGTCACTGACTGTAGTAAAATAAACAACTAAACATCACCAGAAACATTGACTGTAGTAACATACACAACTAAATATCTCCAAGGACATTGACTGTTGTAACATAAACAACTAAATATCTCCAAGGACACTGACTGTAGTAACATAAACAATTAAACATCATCAGTGACACTGACTGTAGTAACATAAACAACTAAACATCACCACGAACACTGACTATAGTAACATAAACAACTAAACATCACCAAGGACATTGACTGTAGTAATAAAAAACACCAAACATCACAAAGTACACTGACTGTAGTAACATTAACAACTAAACATCTCCAGGGACAATGACTGTAGTAATATAAACAACCAAACATTACCAAATACACTGACTGTAGTAACATAAACAACTAAACATCACTAGGGACACTGAATGTAAACAGGTAAACTAAACGTTACACGCCCATTGACATATAGGAACATAGGAACAATATAACATCACCGTAGGCACGATTGACTGTGGTCGCATCACGCCGGCCGCCTTAACCTTCCCAGAGTAGCTCTGGTACCCATTTGGGGCTGGGTCAACCCAGGAGCCGTTTGTGGCCTAAAAATTTTCCGCCTCATCTGGGGATCGAACCATAGACCACTGCGCTAGGAAGCCAGTGCACTAACAACTATGCTACCGCGGCTCCTGAATGTAATAACATAAAAAACTAAACATCAATAGGAACATTTACTGTAGTAACACAAAAAACTAAACATCACCAGGAACACTGACTGTATTTAAAAAAAAACAACTAAACATTATCAGGAACACTGACTGTAGTAACATAAACAACTAAACATCACCAGGAACATTGACTGTAGTAACATAAACAACTAAACATCACCAGGAACATTGACTGTAGTAACATAAACAACTAAATATCTCCAAGGACATTGACTGTAGTAACATAAACAATTAAATATCTCCAAGGACATTGACTGTAGTAACATAAACAACTGAACATCACCATAAACACTGACTGTAGTAACATAAACAACTAAACATCACCAGGAACATTGACTGTAGTAACATAAACAACTAAACATCACCAGGAACATTGACTGTAGTAACATAAACAACTAAATATCTCCAAGGACATTGACTGTAGTAACATAAACAATTAAATATCTCCAAGGACATTGACTGTAGTAACATAAACAACTAAATATCTCCAAGGACATTGACTGTAGTAACATAAACAAATAAATATCTCCAAAGACATTGACTGTAGTAACATAAACAACTAAACATCACCTGAAACATTGACTGTAGTAACATAAACAACTAAACATCACCAGGAAAATTGACTGTAGTAACATAAACAACTAAATATATCCAAGGACATTGACTGTAATAACATAAACAACTGAACATCACCATGAACACTGACTATTATAACATAAATACTAAACATCACCAGGAACATTGACTGTAGTAACATAAACTAAATATCTCCAAGGACATTGACTGTAGTAACATAAACAACTAAACATCACCAGAAACATTGACTGTAGTAACATAAACAATTAAATATCTCCAAGGACATTGATTGTAGTAACATAAATAACTAAATATCCTCAGGGAAACTGATTGTAGTAACATAAACAACTAAATATCTCCAAGGACATTGACTGTAGTAACATAAAGTACTCAATATCACCAGGGACACTGACTGTAATAACATAAACAACTGAACATCACCAGGAATACTGAGTGTAGTAACATAAACAACTAAACATCATCAGGAACACTGACTGTAGTAACATAAACAACTAAACATCACCAGGAACACTGACTGTAGTAACATAAACAACTAAACATCACCAGGGACATTGACTGTAGTAACATAAACAACTAAATATCTCCAAGGACAGTGACTGTAGTAACATAAACAACTAAACATCACCAGGGACAATAACTGTAGTAATATAAACAACTAAATATCTAGAAAGTCACTGACTGTAGTAACTTAAACAACTAAACATCACCAGGAACATTGACTGTAGTAACATAAACAACTAAACACCACCAGGAACACTGACTGTAGAAACATAAACAACTAAACATCATCAGGAACAGTGACTGTAGTAACATAAACAACTAAATATCTCCAAAGACATTGACTGTAGTAAAATTAACAACTAAAATCACCAGGAACACTGACTGTAGTAACATAAACAGTTGAAATCAACAGGAACACTGAGTTTAGTAACATAAACAACTAAACATTACAAGGGACCGTTACTGTAGTAACATAAACAACTAAACATCACCAGGGACACTGACTGTAGTAACGTAAATAACTATAACATCCACCACGAACATTGTAACGATAGTACCTACTGCGTGAGCTCATAGAGGAGATACATCTTATGATGTCAGCTGTGAAACCTTATACTGTAAGTTACAAGCATAATTGATCTTACTGTTATCGTTGACTTGTATCCTAAACCATGTAAGTAGATACGATGGATTCAAATATATAAAAACTGAAGTCGCATTATCATGTTGGTTGCAAGTCGTCACGTTTCTGTCTTTCAAATCCATTGGGTAGGACCTCTTGGCTGTTGAAGGAACCACGTTCGCTGAAAAGAATTAATTATAAGTAATGTAATAAATGTTATTTTGAATGAACACATTGCTGAGAAGAACTGAAATACACCTAATACAACACATTGTATTCTGACTTGAAAACTGCCGCATTATGTATCACTGAATTAGGCAAATATGGCTAATTTTGTTGGTTAGTGTTTAGAATTACCTACATACTGAATACTATATTCAGACATATTTTTTTTCTGAGAACATCTAGCCGCATCACGTTTTAACTAATAACATGTGTCACGTGACTTGCTTACATAGTCGTTCCTCTTCTACCCTGGGTGTAGAGGTTTGCCAGAGAGAGAGCGCGCTGTACTATCCTATCAGCTGTCTTCATTCTGGCCTGTTTTCAGTCTAGTCCTCCGTCCTTTAGTGATTGTCCTATGTTGTCCAACTGTCACAGGAGTAATGACATACGGTTCGGCATGATGTAAGATAGAGAAAAATAGGTTGGCTATGAGAAGGAAAGCAATACTCTCAATGCTGGTTACGGGGGAACAACATAAACTGGGGGTACCACGTCAGAGATCAACGATGACGTCAGACACGGAACACCGAGACACAGAGAAGAAAGAACATGAAGTTAACCTACAGAGCTGGGAAATAAAATACTAGTCAGTTTAGAATGACTAACGGTCGAAAATGATGCAGAATCTTCCAACAATAATCAAGGGGATCATGAAAAATGAGTATTCAGCAGGCCACATAGTAGATCAATGAAAAGCTATCTAGGAGATTGCGGTCATCAAGGTCGAAGCCATACTGGTCGAGGTTCAACAGAGAGAGAAATTTCAGAACATGACATGCTCATCCTCTAAGGTTGGTAGAGTTGATAGACTTCAATAATCAACTCTTCGTATGGAAGAATGGAGCTATTAAGGAGATTCAGTTAAGAGAATGAATCGCGAAGTTAAAAGGGAAATTGATTCAGCGAGATTTCGTAAATCTTGCGGAGTTGAATGTTGAGGTCATAAGATAACCTATAAACTATTCTCTGGCAAATTAGCATCTCGCTGCTCGCTGAACTTGTCGGTCATTCTTTGTGTTGCTTACAAACTTACGTCCTTCTGTTTCTAGTGTAGCCTAACTATAAAATCTGAAGTTGTAAACTGATAAAACAAAAGGGAAGATAAAAAAAAAAAAAAAAGAAATAAATGGAACGATATGGGGGAAAAGACTATGTCCAAGTTACGAAGACAAGCAATTAAATTATTGACAGACTATAATGGTGTATGACTTATAATTATGATAGTTGGAAAGGAGTTCAAAGTTCGTTGATTAACATTGGTTCCAGTTATTGAATTGAGTGATCCAGTTACTATTTAATGAATAATTCCCTTATGGATTATTTCTTAATTCCAAGAAAGAATTATACAGGAGAATATTTGTCAAGTTGGTGATGAAGTTAACCTTAACGAAGAGAGAGTGATAAAGAATTAATCAGAGAACATTAAGATTAAACCCGCGTCATCGACACAGGGGGATGCTCATCACTATACGATCAATAAAATAAAATAGAATACACTGAGGGGAATAGAAAAAGAAAAATTTACATTCTCCTCTAACGGTCTACAAAACATAATTCAACGCAAAGTACACAAACAGAGATACCACTACGAGCAAATATTCCGCTGTGACACGACCATCAGAATCTGGATCACCCTTGAAGTCTGGATCAGTGGCTTTGTTCACATATTTGTCGTGGTAGCTCATCATCTCCCATTCTGCAGACGTGGCCAAAATACCGTAATTGTTACTGTACCTCTCGGGTCTGCAGGGACTGGGTTTTGAAGCCACGACGTATCGTCTAGTTGCGGACTATGTCTCTTCTTGTTACTTGAGTCACCTTCCTCAGCTACGCGTTTCTGAGATTTGGTGCTGGACTTTGTGGGTTGAAGTAATTGCCCTTGACTCTCATCCATAAATCATGACTGGGACATAGGCGGAGCGGTATACAGCCATCTTAGTCTACAAGTCTCCTTGCCAATTTCTCTTTTACTGAGGAATCTTTGATTTATAGCTTGAAAAAAGATCCCCAGCTGCGGCTCTCCTGGTAGCAACCTTTTCTTTGATGCCGCTTGTTAGTGGGTTCGTTGCTATAGTCAGGACGTTGTATACTTCTGTCTTTGGCATGAGTCAGGATTGATACTGACATAATAATAATAATAGTTGCCCATCGCACGCAAAGATGGCGAAAGTTTCAGACTTGAGTTGTGACACATCTGTGCCGTGATCTCATGTGGCTAATTAGTCCTATTTTGGCCCTACAGGCCCTGCCACATACGGGGCACAAATAGTTAGAGTCGATAATATAGTTGCTGTGCATTCTGACCTTTCTTGCAGCACGCTTGCCTTCTGCCTTATCAGCTAAATTATGTTCTGCAATGCAAGTGCCTTGAATAATGTTTGTCCGCCAGGCAGAGCGATCCTGTGCAATAGTCTCCCAGGAGGAGACATCAATTTTGAAGCTTCTCAACGATGCTTTCAGTGTGTCTTTGAAGCGTTTCGTTTGTCCCCCTACTGTTCACTTACCCATAAGCAAACTGACATAATGACCGATACATAGCCCCCTGCGTGGATTCATGTTCCTTTTGTTTCATTGTTATGAATAGTTCTTTATTCTAATCTATTAATGTTATGTTTGATGAAGTTGCGTATTCAAATGTATCTACTCTGTATTTTGAAGACGGTAACAACATGCAGATTTGAATGACATTTCAAAGACACTCCAACGGTTAGACTCCAACGAATGTCATCAACTGAAGAAAGCACGGTCGTAAATGACTGATATATGTTTAATGATCACATTCACAAATAGTTCATATATAACGCAATAATATTGTCGTGTGGTGCGTACTGAGACAACTACGACAGTAGTTTTAGCCAGGAATAGTCTATGAGACCCCGATGCCATCACAAGAACAGCTATGCTTTGGACCCCTGAAGGAAAACGAAAGAGAGGATGACCAAAAACAACCTGGCGGAGGACTGTGGAGGCTGAGATGCAAAGAATGAACCAGAGTTGGGGCACTGTACGAAGGATGGCCACCGACCGAGCAAAGTGGAATCAATTTGTTGTTGCCCTACAAAACGCCACTAGGCGTGATGGCCACTGACTGCTTTGACAGTCGGCGGCTAAGGATCAAAGAAGAAAGAAGTCTATGAGATATTAGATATAAGGTCTCTAGAAATTGGCTCGTTAAGAAAGAATAAAGACCTATTCGAGATAGGGACAAGACAGGAATGCGAATGCTTTCCACTAGACAGTATTTTCTAATTAATTATGGAAAGAGTTCTGTTTCCCCACGACCTTAGCTTCTGCCCTTAGATCCCGTAAAGAAAAATCCCCCAACCTCATCTGAGTAGAGAAATGTTCCTATAGGTGAATATGTAGCACCGACAGCACGAGTGATACATTAACAAACTAGATAATGATCAAACGATCGTTGGGTTTATTAATGAAATATCCACACACATAGGGTTAGTAATGGTTAGAACGTGATGATGGGGAAAGACGATTCACGCAAAACACACAGATGAGATAATAAAATTCCAGTTAATTAAGTAGTAGTTAATTAAGAATGGACTGGTGCAAAGCGAAATGATGATGATGTGATATGATACGTGTTACCAAAATGGTGAGTAATCTACACAGTCCATGTGTCTCTAAATGCTTCGCATTGATATGATGATTCACGTGTAGGCATACAATGTCCCAAGTTGTTATACGTTATGTCGAGTGGGGTATCTCTAAGTCGAGGACGTTCCGATGCAAACTGTTGTCGTACTGAGAACGCTGACGAGATATTTATGTATATTCCTTCACTGTTTGAGTATATCTCTGTAGTGTTGATCAACAGTTAATAGCTGTCATATGAACAAAAGGTCTGTTGTCTAATCTCCCGAGGGTACTGGCCAGACTGGATATCTTCACGAAATGTTAGTGATATGTAGACTCATAATCTTGCGTATGTAGTCGTGATTCATAAAATATATAGAGTCTGCTTCATAGAATGCGCTTAAGAGTGTATTGCACTTGGTATAAATATGAGATTCCTCATTTGAGCTCTTTTGCTTGACTTCAGATAATAATGATCTTTCGAGTGATTTGAACTTGTGATAACTCTGTATTGAACTTGTGATAACGATGTATTGAACTTGTGAGCAAACAGTATATGGGTGACGAAAAATGCTGCGTCAACCTTCTGACTTGTGGGTGAAACAATATTCCTTTTTAATTGAGGAATGAAAGATGCCCTATGGCGAATTCTGCTAGCCAAATGTCCGTTTTTGATAACTTATTTCTGGTTAGACGTTAGACACGTTGCGTGTAGACTCAGACTTCTGATGAACTGAAGACACACAAAAGTCTTCGTAAGTTTTTCACATTTAACATCACTGGTTGACTTTCATTTATACTACTGCTCATTATTCATCTCTCTCTGAGTTCAATTCTAATGATGTTAAATATCTTGTGCATGAGAGTGTGTGCACATGGGAGACTGTGATGATGATGAAGGTGAAGTATGAACTATTAATTACCTCTTATCAAACTATCATCTTCTAGGAAAATCTTCTGATTTTATTAATCAGTTATGCAAAGAATTATTTGAAACTCTATCTTTCGCACATTTTAGCTGTGAGGTTAAAATAAACAAAAATTAAGAAAATGTATTAATAATCTGTATAAGATCTACTAACCTTCTTTTCCCTTCGCAAAATCCTTTAAGAACACAATTCATCACAGAACTGAATTATATCCACTCTGAATAAACACGTGTATTTAGGCTAGGCGTTTTTGGGTTTAATCTCTTCCTCACAATGTAAAAACTGGACTCCTTCCTCTAGCAAGCTACGCAGTAGATTATATTTCTGGAAGTACAATGTGGGTTTCTTGGATCCGACATCCAGCTCCGCCCATACCAACCAATCCTTAATAGCCCCTCTGGTCACTCATTCACAGGATCGCTCTTGTCCCCTGTCAGTCCAAACGTGGGTATGGTTTGACAAACAGGTATGGAGATAATTGGCGGGCTAATGCAAAAGTGCTGTCAAATTGCTGTCACCTACTCTCTGATTGTTTATTGTTCACATGGCCAAGCTGGGCGTCCAATGTGGTAACTAAACGCTTGTATGAACAGCGGCCGACCAAAGATAACACCATTACAGCATGAGACGTTTTCACCTGGCCAATCTGGGCGTCCAATGTGGTGTCACAGAAATTACAGCATGCCCAGATGTCTGATTGGGATGACCAGATGTGTTTTCACCAGATTTATCACGATGCAATGTGGGCTTCAAACGATAATGTCAGGTATGGGGACTCAATCAAAGGACTTTATTTCCCCCGATGAAAGAACAAATGTGGTTCTCTAGATACCGGTCGCGAGTAATCACAACGATGAAATAGCAAATGTGGGATGAAAGAGCAAATGTCAGAGAAAATACAATACGAAAGATTTAGGAAAAGATAGAGCAATAAGGCCTTTGCGCTCGTTTATCACAATAGCCCCCTCCTCAAGTGTGATGTCAATCATACTCAGGAAACCTTAGCCTTTTTGCTCGGGATTCATTAAAATCCGGCAAGCCCCGTGAAGTGGCGCGGGTTTAGTACCAATTTTACGGCTCGCCCCGTGAAGTGGCGCGCGACGGTAACGATAGCTAAACTAGCGCGTAAAAAAGCGGTTTTAGCTCCCGTATAGTAAGAGTTAATCCTTTTCCTCATCTTCGTTTTTCTCTCCGGTTTCCATCCTTTCCTCTACTTGTCTGTGCTCTCCGACATGCCTCATAGGATGACGGCTTAAAAAATCCGCTCCTACGTTATGTTTTCCTTGGATATAGTCCACTTGGAACGTGTAAGGTTGTAGAACAAGCGACCACCTCATCAGTCTAGCATTCAAATTCTTTGAATTGGCGAGGAAGGTCAGGGGTTGGTGATCACTCTGGATCGTAAATTTCCTTCCGTACAGGTATGCTTGAAATGTTTGTATTCCCCAGACGAGGGACAAACATTCCTTTTCGACTGTGGAATAGTTTTGTTCTGCTCGGTTTAACTTCCGACTCGCGTATGCGACCGGAAATAGATTTGGTGGGCTTCTGTCGTCTGGCTGTAGTAATGTAGCCCCGATTCCAATGTTACTGGCATCTGTGCGCAAGATGAATTTTCTAGTTAAATCCGGGAGCCGTAAAATAGGTTTTGTGGTGAGTTTCTCTTTTAAGAGTGCATATGCATGTTCACATTCTGCTGACCATGTCACTTTATCTGGCTTTCCTTTCTTGGTTAGCGATGTAAGCGGCGCACAGAGGCTATTAAAATCCTTTATATATCTCTGGTAGAATCCACAGAGGGATACACATGACCGGACATCCCTTTTTGTGGACGGTCTCTGTGCATTTCTCAGCTTCTCAACGTTTTGAGTCTCGGGGAACATGGTCCCATGGGATATAGTATGTTCTAGGAACTCTAGCTGTTCACACCCAACTTGACATTTGGTTGGGCGGGCGGTTAGTCCCGCTTCTCTGAGTCTGTTAAACAGCAAGGATAGCGCTGATATATGTTCTTCAAACGATTCAGTAGCTACTAGGATATCATCTATAAAATTGCTGATGGCGGGATGATTCAGAGGATCCAATAACTTTCGCATCATCCTTGTGAAGACACTAGGAGCGTTGTTTAGTCCAAATGGCATCACATTAAACTCGAAGTGTCCATCTGGAGTACTGAAGGCTAACAGGTTCCTCACCTCAGCTTTTACCAGTATTTGATAGTACCCTTTACTGGGGTCGATCTTTGAAAAATAGCGAGCCCTGCTCAGCTTAGTACATAGCTGGTTCTGGTCCGGTAACGGTTCTGGCTGGAACTGTGTTAACGCATTCAGCTGTCGGTAGTCGATGCACAGGCGGTGTTCTCCACTGGGTTTGCGTAACAGCACCACTCCCGCACTGTAAGGGGACTCCGACTTCGAAATTATGCCTTCCTTTAGTAAATAATCAATTTCTTGCTTTAATGCCGTCGCCTTGGCATACGGAATCGGATAAGTTCTCATTCGGACGAGCGTAGGATCCGTGACTTCCATGTCAAACTCCTTCAGGTTTGTCCGGCCCGGTTTGTCTGTCAGGGAGTCGGCGTGGTTTTCCATCAATCTCCTCACTTTTTCTTGCTGGGCTTCCGTTAGGGTGGAGCTTATTTTTACATCTAAATGTGATTCCTCCTGTATCACCGGGTACTCTACGGATGATAAAGGCTTTTCTTCCATTTGCATAGCAATGGCCATAGTCATGAGGTACGCTGGTTCGGCAGGGGCTCGCTCGTAAAACTTCTTAAGCAGATTTAAGTGATAAATTTTCTGCTTTCCGTTCAAGGCGATTTTATAGTTGGTGCGAGAAATCTTCTCCACAACTTTGTAGGGTCATCTCCGGCAAATCTGCAACTTATTACTGCTACTTGGCAGAAGAAGTAGCACCTTCTCTCCTACTGCTAGTTCTCGGTCCTTCACATTCCGATTGTAATATTTGGCGTGTTTCCGCCTAGCCTCCCGTACTTTCGCTGTGGCTAATTCCCAGCCAGTCTTCAGGCGTTGTTTCAAGTCTGTGACGTACTGGAAGGCTGATGTGACAGTGTCGTCTGCCTTGGCATCTGTCCATGCTCTTAGTAAGGCTTCTAATGGACCTTTAATAGGTCTTCCGAAGAGTAATGTGGCCGGAGGAACTCCAGTTGACGCATGCGGTACTTCCCTATAAGCAAATAATGCGGCAGGAAGATACTGATCCCAAGTTTCTGGCTTCTCCTGTGCCAACTTCCGAAGAATAGAGGTGAGCGTCCCTTTAAACCGCTCTACTTGCCCGTTACTTTGGGGGTGATAGGGCGAAGTATGAATATGCCTAGTCTTGAATATTCTAAGCACCTCCTCTGTCAACTTGCCTCTAAATTGTGACCCGTTGTCTGTTAGAATTTCATGCGGGAAGCCCAATCTAGTAAAGATATTCAGTAAAGCGTCAGCTACATGCACTGAGTCGCATGCTGGCATGGCTATGGCTTCGCCCCACATGGAACAGGTGTCCACTAAGGTAAGGATATGGGAGTTCCTCTTCTTAGTTCTCAGCAGAGGTCCAATTATATCCACGGCCACTCTTTCAAATGGGGTGCCCACGATTGGCATCTCCCCAATGGTGGCGGGTGCCGTCCAGTGTTTTGGTGCAACTTTCTGGCACTGAGGACAAGACTTGACGAAACGTTCAATGTCGCCGGTGATCCCTGGCCAATAATAGTGGCAGGCGATCCTTTGAGTCATGGCGCTCATTCCCATGTGTCCACTAAATGGGATAGAGTGGCCCATCTTAAGCACCTGGTTCCTAAAGGTTGCAGGAACTACTAATTGGTTGTGTTCCTGTCCTTCGTTTCCAGCTCGGCGATACATCAATCGATTTTTCATAAAGAAGTCTCCCTTGGTAGGTGGGTTGTGTGTCCTAGTTAATTTTTTAAAACAGGGCGTCATTGAGGAATCTTCCGTTTGGGCCCTCTTAAATTCCTCGGGGAGGATATTGGTAGGAGGTTCCTGCTCTGTGTTTTTTTTACTGTCCTCTAGTTTTACGGCCGCCATGACTAGTGGTTGAGTAGGTTCTCCCAGGAACACATATCTACATCCCAAGATTAAAGAGTAGATTGGTTCTTCCATTATAGCTGCACGAATCTCTCCTATCACGTAACGAGATTCCACTCCGATAAGTGCAATTGGCAGTGTCATGGGTGCAACATCCTTCGTCGGACCTTGGATGTCGACACTCTCTTCTGTTATCTGGTCAGGGGTGACAAGAGATGCCCTGACCACCGCATCGAAAGCAAATCCTGTGTCATAAAGGCACTCCACAGATTGTCCGTTTACGAGGACTGATTCGATGACGAAAGGATGAGAAACGTTTCCGGTCCTCTGCTCCTTTCGGGGTGACGATTTTGTCTGCAGACAGACAGCATGTTGGGGAGGAGGTCTGCGCTTACACTCATTAGTGTTGTGATTGTTCAAGCGACAGTACTTGCACCATTTATTTCCCTGTCTCTTGTGTGGCACATCATTTTTCTTGTTTTGCTTTTTGTAGTTATCTTGTTTTGCGTGCTGTTTATGCAAGATGTGTGGTCCTTTGCTTTGTTGGTCTAGTTGAGAGCGAGCAGGTTGCTTTGGCGCCTGATCCGAAAACTTCTTTCTGGCTCCTTGAGACTCATTGAGAGCATTTTGGAATCGCTCTGCCAGTGTAAGAATATTTTCTAACCGGTCAGCGCCGTTTTCAGTGAGAAATCTACGCATTTCCACCGACATAGACTCTTTCAGTTGCTCTATCACAATCAGCTCTTTTAACCCGTCATAGTTCTCGGTAAAGTTTCCCAGTGTACACCACTTCACTAGGTAGTCTTCAATACGGGCTGCGAACTGTGAGAAAGTCTCTCCTGCCTCCTTCCTAGAACCTCGAATTTTTTTTTCGCTAAGCCTCTGAATGAAGCTTGTACCTCACCAAGAGAGCTTTTTTCAATGATAGGAAACTCTTTACAGAGCGATACAACAGGAGGCAATCTGATCATCAGAAGAAGTCCCCCCATCAGACAAGTGTTTCGGCCCAGTATACTCCTTTACACTCTAAGGGGGGCGGGCCCACTTGGGTCATGACTCCCAAGCATCTCAGCCTCCTGTTGTCTTGTATCGAAAATGAACCCATTTCACTTATGGTAGCAACTTTAATCCACAACTCCGCCAGCCGTGGAGGCAATTGTGAAAGTAACAAAGAGAAGACAAATTATTCCGTTCGTTCCGTCGCACACACTGAGACACCATCGCGAAGCCGCCGAGCCTAGCCACTGAAATTCTGACACTGACACCTCCTATAATATACATCGCCTGTTGCCCCTCAGTCACAGCCCGCTCACTAGTACACCACAAAACTCAGCGTTTTGTGGACTTAGAAAAATTCCTGGTGTTTTCTGTACCGCAGCGTTTATTGTCACGATTTCCATTGCCCATTGCGGTTGTTCCACAGCCAGCCTGATGCCTTTTCGGCAGTTTCACTAAGCCTCTTCAGTGCCCTTGTTCTCGCCTGTCCCTTCAACCCCAACAGTTTCAATAGATCATACATTGATGCAGCCACAAGCCCTCTTGCGCCCACTTCAACAGCCATGACCCTTGTAGTGAACCCCTCGTGTCTCAGATCCGCGGCCAGATCACTATATTTGGCCGCTTTGAACGAATGTTGCTCGTCTAATCTGGATTCAAATGGCACGGTCAGTTCAATCAGTATGACCTGAAGCGTTGAAGAAGAATGAAGCACTATATCCGGCCGTCTCCGCGATTTCCTGATACTCTCTGGATATGCCCCTCGTCCAGGTAGGTCTACCGCCATCTCCCAGTCTTTTGCACAATCAAGAAGAGATGGTAAACTGCTACCTGGTTTACTCGGTTTGGGGTGTGCTGACTTTCCTGCCCTCAGAAAGTATGTATTTGCGGTGCTCGGCCTGGGTTTGCTGTTCGCCTTCATCCTTGCTAGATCTATTGTCGCAGCAAGCTCATTTAGCACTTTGTTATGGCGCCAGGTGTATCGCCCTTGCCCTAATGACACCTTACACGCTGAGAGCACGTGTTCGAGTGTCTGCCTCCCCTGGCACAGGGGGCACTGCTCATCATCCGACTTTCCCCATTTCACAAGGTTGGTGGCCGACGGCAGCAGGTCATACATTGATCTAACCACGAAGCTGAGCCTAAGAGGTGCCATATGCCATATATCATTCCATGTCAAGGACCTCTGCAGGGCTCCTTCCCATGTAGTCCATTGGCCTTGTTGGACCTGCTGCACTGCTTTTTGCAACCTCTTATCATTCTCAGCCTCTCGTATCTCATGAACAACCATGTCTCTGCGCTCCCAGCTTGATGCCTTGGACCACCAGCGGATGTCTCCATGACCAAATCCCCGTCTATTCGTCTGTGTGTATCCGATTGCCTCCCTCAGTTTGAGGGATAGTCATCTTGCTCTCTGGCCGGAAGTTTATTAAAAACTTCGTAGGCGGCTTCTCTTAGGCCCTGGGAAAGTTTCAAGTTCCACTTCCGTTCTTCAAGCCCAAACCCTGTTGCAAAGCGTTCGAAGCGGTCTAAAAAGGCGTCCATGGTATCATTCCTTTCTGAAAAAGGTTCCAGCGGGAAGTTCATGGCATTGGGTGGCGCAGGTTGCGAAGTAGGCACACCATCTGAGCGGGGTGAGTACCCTCCGTCACAGTTGGAAGCCGCTGCACTTTTTGCCAGCTCTATCTGATTGGTCTGTCCCTGGATTTCCAGTTGCTTCAGGTTAAGAGCATGCTCTGCTGCGGCTTTCTCTTTCCGCTCCGCTGCTTCTGTTGCGGCTTTCTCTTTCCGCTCCGCTGCTTCTGCTGCGGCTTTCCGCTCCGCTGCTTCTGCTGCGGCCTTCTCCATTGTAAGTTTCTGCATTTCCATCTCTCTTGCATGGAGTTTATCAGTCTCTTTGCTTACATATTTCATCAGGTCTTTTCCACTTAACCCGTATTCACGCCCTGCCTCCATTAAACTAGTTCTAATTTTTGCGGCATCTGCCATGATATGCAGTACGGTTCGTGAAGGGAAAAATTGGCAGTGACCTCCAAACAAAATTGTTTGACTCGCCCAAGTAATTATCTCTTTAAAACCAGCTAGGTTTAAATTAGTAATCAAGTTCAAATAGTTCTTAAAAATCACTCACTCAGCGTATTCTGAAAAATTATATAACAGATTATCTCGAAGTTTCTGTGAAAAATTTACTAAATATTTATGATAAAAATTGTCCCAGCAGTTACTGAAAAAGATTTAAAAATCAGTTCCCTACAGTATCCTCTGTTCTCAAAAAGTGTTTACTCTGTCCGTTTGATGCTTAATTTAAAAAGTATCACTCGTGCTTTAGAGATATAAATTATCCCCCCTATGAAATAGACAAATTATAGTAAGAGTCAGTCTAGGAGGTAATCCCTCAAAATGCCAACAAAGTTTGCAATTATCGCAATTGTATAGCAGGGATGAAAATGTGATTTTTCACACTTCTCAGTCCGGGTTCACTAATCGCAAGACGAGTCCACAATTATCGTGTGGTGCGTACTGAGGCAACTACGACAGTAGTTTTTGCCAGGAATAGTCTGTGAGATATTAGATATAAGGTCTCTAGAAATATGCTCGTTAAGAAAGATTAAAGACCTATTCGAGATAGGGACAAGAAGACAGGAATGCGAATGCTTTCTACTAGACAGTGTTTTCTAATTAATTATGGAAAGAGTTCTGTTTCCCCACGACCTTAGCTTCTGCCTTTAGATCCCGTAAAGAAAAAGCCCCCAACCTCATCTGAGTAGAGAAATGTTCGTATAGGTGAATATGTAGCACCGACAGCACGAGTGATACATTAACAAACTAGATAATGATCAAACGATCGTTGGGTTTATTAATGAAATATCCACACACATAGGGTTAGTAATGGTTAGAACGTGATGATGGGGAAAGACGATTCACGCAAAACACACAGATGAGATAATAGAATTCCAGTTAATTAAGTAGTAGTTAATTAAGAATGAACTGGTGCAACGCGAAATGATGATGATGTGATATGATACGTGTTACCAAAATGGCGAGTAATCTACACAGTCCATGTGTCTCTAAATGCTTCGCATTGATATGATGATTCACGTGTAGGCATACACTGTCCCAAGTTGTTATACGTTATGTCGAGTGGGGTATCTCTAAGTCGAGGACGTTCTGATGCAAACTGTTGTCGTACTGAGAACGCTGACGAGATATTTATGTATATTCCTTCACTGTTTGAGTATATCTCTGTAGTGTTGATCAACAGTTAATAGCTGTCATATGAACAAAAGGTCTGTTGTCTAATCTCCCGAGGGTACTGGCCAGACTGGATATCTTCACGAAATGTTAGTGATATGTAGACTCATAATCTTGCGTATGTAGTCGTGATTCATAAAATATATAGAGTCTGCTTCATAGAATGCGCTTAAGAGTGTATTGCACTTGGTATAAATATGAGATTCCTCATTTGAGCTCTTTTGCTTGACTTCAGATAATAATGATCTTTCGAGTGATTTGAACTTGTGATAACTCTGTATTGAACTTGTGATAACGATGTATTGAACTTGTGAGCAAACAGTATATGAGTGACGAAAAATGCTGCGTCAACCTTCTGACTTGTGGGTGAGACAATATTCCTTTTTAATTGAGGAATGAAAGATGTCCTATGGCGAATTCTGCTAGCCAAATGTCCGTTTTTGATAACTTATTTCTAGTTAGACGTCAGACACGTTGCGTGTAGACTCAGACTTCTGATGAACGGAAGACACACAAAAGTATTCGTAAGTTTTTCACATTTAACATCACTGGTTGACTTTCATTTATACTACTGCTCATTATTCATCTCTCTCTGAGTTCAATTCTAATGATGTTAAATATCTTGTGCATGAAAGTGTGTGCACATGGGAGACTGTGATGATGATGAAGGTGAAGTATGAACTATTAATTACCTCCTATCAAACTACCATCTTCTAGGAAAATCTTGTGATTTTATTAATCAGTTATGCAAAGAATTATTTGAAACTCTATCTTTCGCACATTTTAGCTGTGAGGTTAAAATAAACAAAAATTAAGAAAATGTATTAATAATCTGTATAAGATCTACTAACCTTCTTTTCCCTTCGCAAAAGCCTTTAAGAACACAATTCATCACAGAACTGAGTTATATCCACTCTGAATAAACACGTGTATTTAGGCTAGGCGTTTTTGGGTTTAATCTCTTCCTCACAATGTAAAAACTGGACTCCTTCCTCTAGCAAGCTACGCAGTAGATTATATTTCTGGAAGTACAATGTGGGTTTCTTGGATACGACATCCAGCTTCGCCCATACCAACCAATCCTTAATAGCCCCTCTGGTCACTCATTCACAGGATCGCTCTTGTCCCCTGTCAGTCCAAACGTGGGTATGGTTTGACAAACAGGTATGGAGATAATTGGCGGGCTAATGCAAAAGTGCTGTCAAATTGCTGTCACCTACTCTCTGATTGTTTATTCTTCACATGGCCAAGCTGGGCGTCCAATGTGGTAACCAAACGCTTGTCTGAACAGCGGCCGACCAAAGATAACACCATTACAGCATGAGACGTTTTCACCTGGCCAATCTGGGCGTCCAATGTGGTGTCACAGAAATTACAGCATGCCCAGATATCTGATTGGGATGACCAGATGTGTTTTCACCAGATTTATCACAATGCAATGTGGGCTTCAAACGATAATGTCAGGTATGGGGACTCAATCAAAGGACTTTATTTCCCCCGATGAAAGAACAAATGTGGTTCTCTAGATACCGGTCGCGAGTAATCACAACGATGAAATAGCAAATATTGTATAGCAAATGTGGGATGAAAGAGCAAATGTCGGAGAAAATACAATACGAAAGATGTAGGAAAAGATAGAGCAATAAGGTCTTTGCGCTCGTTTATCACAAATATGATTCGTTCATTATTCAAATTTGCTCCTGTTCTGGCTAAACGAAGTACTTAGGTTTTATTCTCGACCTAGTTACTGGAACTCATAATGACTATACATCTAAACACAGTTATTCCTGCATGGAAAACTCTACATCAGTTTTACCAATCTGTATCTATATACGAGGGTCGTTCAAGTCAAACCGGGACTTTTTGTTCTGGAAGTACAGGAAGGAATGCTAGCGTGGTGGTGCTACTGACAGTAGTAAGTAACAGGTGTGACCTACTCCTATTACCGTTACCGTTATTACCGTTAGGTGGCGTACGCGTCACGGGTCAGTCCCTGATAGATAATGAAAATGGCGGACAACAGAGTTAGTGCACTTTGGGTGCCAAGACAACTTTCCGCTTTTGACAGGCAGAGAAGAGTTCAAGTCTGCACTGAGTTGAAGGATCGTTTTGGCAGGGAAGGCCAGAATTTTCTGAATCACTTCATTACGTGTGATGAAACCTGAGTGCATCATTTTACACCGGAATCAAAACGAGCATCTATGCAGTGGAAGCATATGGACTCACCACCACCCAAAAAATTTCGGAAAATTGCGTCTGCTGGGAAAGTGATGGCGAGTTTTTTTCTGGGACAAATGTGGTATTATTCACGTGGATTTTCTACCCTATGGTGCCACTATCAACAGTGAAGAGTACTGTTGCATTCTAAGTGATGTGCATAACCATCTGCGGAAAAAACGGCCTAGTTTGATAAGAAAAGGCGTCCTGTTTCTAAAGGATAACGCACGACCACATACCGCTCACCGCACCACGTGCAAATTACAGCAACTCGGGTGGGAGGTATTGCCACATCCCCCTTACAGCCCAAACCTCGCTCGGAGCGACTTCTACCTGTTTGGACCCCTGAAAGAGTTCCTGGGAGGTCAGCATGTTAGCACTGATGACGAAGTGAAGCACTGTCCTACAATGGTTCAGGAGTACTGACATATCTTTCTACGCTAAAGCTTTTCAAGCATTAATTAAAGGCTGGGATAAGTGTATAAATGTTGCAGGGGATTATATCGAAAAATAAACGGCAATTTCACTCCTTCAAATTTGTTCTTTTAGTTTGTACAAACAAAAGTCCCGTTTTGACTTGAACGACCCTCGTACCTCTCGTCGATATGACTTGATTCACATTTGAATCTTATATTTATATTATATTTTTTCTTTGGCTTTCCAAGCCAGAATCATCTGGCATAATACTATTTTCACATTTATTCCATCTTGGACGACTGAGTTTTAAAAATTGCTTTTATCACTAAAGCGTTCAATTGGCAGGCACCTTTAATTATATTACCCTGCGGTACTTCCTCTTCTCGTTCCAAGTTGGTCTACCTTGTTCAACCTGAGAATTGGTTATAATTGGGGTATTAAGTGTCATTTTATTTACTAATTTTGAATTCAATTTAAATAACTATTGTCTTTTGCAGTTGCTGATTTTAATTTATATTAGTATTTGATCATTTTATTTTCTCTTTTGTATTGTTTATAGATAACTATTGTCCTTTACACTTGGTTTTAATTTGTATTAGTATTTGTTCTTTTTGAGTTTTTTTTTTAAACCTCGTTGTCTTTCCTTGTCCCATGAGTAGTTAGACCCTAGTAAGTTTTTTTTCCCTGTGGTTTTTTAAAAATATTTTTTTATGATTTGTTAGTTCTTGTTGCTTAATTTCTATTTGGTTGAATGTCTTTTCTGAAAAACTAAGCTTATATGTTTTCCTTTGTTTTTTGTATATATCTTTTAAGTATTGATTGGGCATCTCCTGGGGCATCTATACTTAAAACCTTATCATCTGTCATGTTTATATTGTGATTTCTATAGTAAGTTTTTAATTCAAGCCTTTGTTGTTCATACTTTTTACAGTGAATCAGGTAGTGGTCTATGTCATTCTCTTCCTGACATTCTTGGCAGTGTGGTTCTTCTACCATGAAGTATGCTGCACCGAGACGGAGACGCCACAGTTTTTTGTTCGATGGTATCTTTAATTCTTCTCTGACCTGGCACGTCCTTGTTGGTTCTTTCAGCAGTTTGAACGCGTGTCTGCCTTTTCTACTGTTCTTCCATGTTGTCTTCCATTCCTCGTTTATAGTTATCTTCACTTGGCTCTTGATCTCCGACCTTCCCAGTCCTGCTCTTATATTGTTTTTACTTATTCTTACATTCTTGGAGTTCTGGTCTGCCAACTCGTTACCAGCTATACCTATGTGTGCTGGAACCCACACTACATCCTCTGTTCCCTAGTGATTTATTAATTGCTAGAATTTCTTCCTTAATGTCTGGCCGGCTACATTTACCTAATAGGTCGCCAGTTGTTCCCATGTATTTAACCACGTCTGGTGTTATATCATCATGTCCTGTCGCTTTGCCTAACTATTTTCTCTAGTCATCCTTTCAGTTCTTCGTCTTAATACCGTCTTTACCACGATTGGTTTCCTCTTTTGTGATATTGTTTATCCTTTTTGAGGCTTGGCCTTCTCAACAACAAAGAGCTCTGAGAAATATTCTTTCCATCTTTCCATTACTTACTTTGGGGCAGTAAGCAATTTGTCTGGATTTTTTTAGCTTTTCTCCAAATTCTTCCCACAATTTCAGTTTTTCTGCAATCACTTTGTTCTTTGCTTCTGTTCTGGGTATCACATATTCTTTATATTTCTCCGTTTTTCCGGCTGTATTATCTTCTAAGTATTGTCTCCATGCCTTTTTTCTTTTCTTTTATTTCCTCTTTAACTTCTTCTGTCCACCAATGTGTCCTCTTACGCCCCTGATAACCTCTTAACTTCTGACACTCTCCGCGTGTAGGTCTTAATTCTCATCTCCCCTGCTTGATTATATACCTTGTTCAGACAGACAGAGGATTGGCCTGTTTGCCTTTGCAAGTGGAGGAGCAGCCTCCTTATGGCTTCATGCGTGCTGTCTAGCTGGTTAACGGTTTAACCCTCTACCTTCTTAGACTAATGATTCATTCAGAACCACCCCCAGGGCTAGCTTAGGACCAGCCTAGGCGGAGTTGTGCCATGGGACATTTTAAGATAAGTTTAGACTAAGAAATTTAATTCAGAAAATAGTCTTATCATTACTTCCACCTAGGGTTTTGTACATGGTTATATACTGTTCAAAAAAGAAACGCAACATTATTGCAGTGGTAATGGACACCAAATTTCAAACTTGTACCAAAGTTTTTTTTACGGAATTAATGTTTCAATCTTGGCATGAAGAAACTTTCAGACTTGAAATGAAATGATGTTCATTAAATTTGGTTTGGACTTTTATTCTTTGCGACTGAGGCCTCCGTTTCAGTAAGGTGTATGGCCTCCTCTGACCTCTATCAGAGAACGACATCTCCTTGACATGGATCCGATTAGCCGTTGGATCTGTTGTTGTGGGATGGCTGCCCACTCTTCCCGCAGTGCAAGAGACAACTGTCGGAGATTGGCTGGAGCCACGTCTCGCTGGCGGAGTCGTCTGTCGAGTTCATCCCATAAGTGTTCTATGGGGTTCATGTCTGATGACATGGCTGGTCCCGAAATAGTCTGGACGTTGTTGTCAGCAAGGAACTGGGTGGTGAGTTGTGCCACATGAGGTCGAGCGTTATCCTGCTGAAAAATCGACCCTCGTGCAGCCAGAAGTGGAAGGACGTGAGGACGAAGAATTTCAGCGACGTATCGTTGGGCATTCAGGCGTCCTTCAATTTGCACCAGGTCACTTCTTCCCATGAAGTTGATCCCCCCCCCCATATCAGCACACCTCCACCACCATGTGGAGGAGCCTCATCAACGCTGTTCTGGGCGTAGCGCTCATGGACTGCGGTAAACTCTTCTCCGTCTATCGTGTCGCTGGAGCACAAAAAATGATTTATCCCTAAACCAAACCCGTCTCCAGTCATTCCCAACAGTCCATTGACGATGCTGGTTCGCCCACTGCAGTCGGTTCTGGCGATGCCGATCCGTAAGAACAGGACCTCTGTAGGGTCTTCTAGCCCAAAGACCAAAGTCGTGCAGCCGGTTCCTGACCATTTGATCTGAAATTCGACGAGCTGCTGACATTGACTGGACTGTGGAGGACGCAGATGCAAGTCGATTCCTGAGGTGACGCAGCCGTATGAAGCGGTCTTCGGCAGGAGTTGTGACTCTGGGTCTTCCACTGCGCGGCCGGTCTGCCACTGAGCCAGTTTCTTGAAATCGCCTCCGAAGGCTACTAATGGTGCTTCTAACCACATTAAATTGTCTGGCCACTACACTTTATGACTGTCCAGTCTGTAAACGTCCAATGATGATGAGTCGTTGTTCTGTAGTGAGATGAGCCATACTTGCGCATTAAATTTTCAATTGAATTTATTCGAGGAGCGTCAATCTTTTATAAACATTCAATAATATGGTCAGAGAGTTTTGTGTTCAGTAAGTTTCACGGGATTCTCATGAACCTGTCACGAGTTATTGTCAAAAATGTTGTTTTGACCTCGACTTCTTTCATGACCTCACGAATCATGAGGTGAGTACAATTCAGGTAACCACGCGAAGTTAATGACCAGGTGGACACAGCCGATAGGTTGACTGATGTCCAATCAGCGAATATCTTTTATAAAAGTAACACCAAAAAAGTTGCGTTTCTTTTTTTGAACAGTATATATTTATTTTGCTTTCAACGAAGGAGAAGAGACTGTCGCATGGGCACATTGATGCACTGATTACGGTGAAGGACTGGTTCAGGAGAGACAATTGGTCTTCCCGAACTTCCGTTGACCAGGACACTCTCGCGATAATTTTTGCACCTGGATTCGCCACCTGTGCCTTATAACATGTTGTCTGGGCGCTTTTGGTTCTATGTTTTCAGACAACCTTACTGCTGTGTCACTCATACGGTAAGATAGTCGGATATTAACCCATCATATGGTAAGACAGTCGGATATTAACCCATCATACGGTAAGACAGTCGGATATTAACCCATCATACGGTAAGACAGTCGGATATTAACCCATCATACACATTGAGCGGGAAAAAAAAGGGGGGGAGGGGGAGTTTCTGTATGCAAACTAAAAATTCTTTTTGCGTAGTTTTGTTTGTTTTTTCCTGAGCATATTATTGTGATGGAAATTTACCAAAGTTAAATTGAGCACCTCAGCTTCTTCATGTCATGCGGGATAAATTACAGCCGTAATCAAATGCTAATTCTGTGTGAAATGCAGTTTCTTATTGCTGTATTGTGAGTTGTCCACTGTTACTGATGTATTGGTGTGCTGTGTTAGTGCTGCTGACTGGCACAGCCGACGAGGTTGATGTCAGCAATATCGGGCTTACTGATAGCGGCCGACAGGTGTTTAATATTTGAGTGAATGTCGTGGGTCCCTTAGATTTGTTTAAATACGATGCAACCTACACAACAGTAACGTTAGGGTCATGAAATGGATCAACGGGTAAGATGAATACGTTTCCACATCATTCACAGTTTATTGACGACAGGAACATCGACATCATAGACAGCAAATCATTACAGGTTATAATAGCAGATATATGCACGTTGATACAAATAATCCATATTGAATTCTATTGGACTCACTACCCCGCCGTCATCTCAATGACGGTGGAAGCTCTACCGTGACGAGTTCTTATATTCTTAGTTTCTTCATTATCAAGACTTTTAATAATATCGAATACCTTCCATGAAGGTACAATGTGTTATCCTTCATAAAATCACCCTGGACACACTAGCGGCACGCCATAACTTGCCGTGCCGAAGCCCTGCCAGATACTCAATGACCGAGATTATCTTTTCTCTCGCTTCAACTCAGTAAATTTTCACTCCAGCGCGAACTAAAAGATTGACATGTGAGATCATCTCACCTATTTGTCTCAGCTCACCTATTTGTCTCCCCAACTTCGTGATTCACTCATCGTGTCTATTTAAACTCTTTCTTTAAAAATAAAACATATCCAGTTGAGCTATTATGTTCAAATATAGTGCACAAAGGCACGCAAATAATTAACTATCTCATAACTTTAGATGTGCTCACAAGCGTGTCTATAAAAAACTAGACCCGCACGTGAAAATCCCAAACACTTAACTCCCACGCGAAAACATGTCCTAACAGATTACACCGACCACCGGGGTAAAAAATGATATCATTTTTTTTCGAAAATTACATCGAACAAAAATGTGAGGTCGATCAAATTCTATTATATACAACAGAGAATTATAATATATGTTAAGTCATGTTAGAGAAAGCAACAATAGAGGTATGGAAGTATGTAGAGAGTATGAAGATGAAGTATGTAAAGAGAATCGAACATCACATTCAAACAAAGATGAATATCAAATATAGACTAACTAAAAACCAATAAGTGGAAAGCGAAATGAGCAGATGAAAGGAAATGGAGAATGACCACCAATGAAATGTGTGTAGTGAAAGAAAACAATGATACAACATGGTAACAATTTAAATTTAAAAAAGTGGATGGTGAGTGGTAAAACAGAATGAACCAAAAAGTAATACTAATTTAAAACAAGAAAAGAAAGCTACAATTCAAAGAGAAAATTAGAGGCGAGAGAAAAACAAATCAAGTTAATTAACTTATTAAGCACTAATAAGGTGCTTATCACTGGCATCAGAAACTAATACCGTGTATAAACAGTTGTTACTGTTGCACAACTAAGTGTTGCGTAATGACAATAAATAACAGTGTCAGAAAAAACACACTTGCTAAATGTTCACCACCGAAATGTATCGAAATGATACGTTAAATTTAAATAATACTGTCACGTGTTAAACGTTCATCAACTACTTGGTGTGTACGAATAAAATGTTATTAATATATTACATGAAAGTTAAAGAAAATAGTGTCATCAATCAAACATGCGCTAGTAGTTCTTTGAAGCTTTATCCACGGATAGACATGCGCACATAAGTGAATTACAACAAATAACTCCAATATCCACTGGTGAGGGTAGTGCTGCAAAACGAAAGTATACATGACGTCATCGTACCTAGGCAGAAGGACATCAGTGATGATGTGGCAGCGCAGTGGCGGCACAATATCAAAGCTCCAGCGCCCCGGGAGAATCCTGTGGGCACCTGGACAGTTTATCAGCCATAACATTGTTAGAACCTCGAATTGCTCGTATTGAAAAGTAAAATGACTGTAAGGAAAATGCATAACGAGTGGATCTTGAGCTCTTTAAATTGTTGTTCTGTATAGCCGTAGGAGCTTTCTGGTCATTTTCCACTATACTATAAAATGTGCGCCCAGGAGGAACCTCTGAAGTTTCAGTATTGCCCAAACCATAGCCAACAGTTCACAGTCTAGGACAGAATAGTTCCGTTCTACTGCAGTCAACTTTTTTGAAACATACATCACAGGGTGCACAGTTCCAGCATAATCTTGCATCAATGAGGTCCCGATCCCCATCGAGGAGGTGTCGCTGCGAAGAATAAAAGGCATATCTGCATTGGGTAATCGTAAGATAGGAGCAGATGAAAATAACAATTTAATTTTATCTAAAGTGGTTTGGCACTCTGGAGACCACTTTACTATGTTAGGCGAACCTTTCCTCAGCAAATGAGAAAGGGTAGCAGTGATAGTAGTCAAGACAGAGTTGAAATTATCAACGATATAGGACGACAATAGTGTCCGTGAAAAATAGCAGCGTGAGAAGTAAGTCGCGCTGAGGAAAATGCGGTGCATAAAATACAGACACAAGAGAAAGCAAGTAACAATCTGAGTGTGCGCAATGATGTACAGAGAAGTCATGAATATACAAATGATACCGACGTCAATAGGCAAAGTACTAAGAGTGCAATGATGATTGACAATCTGAGTCACTGCGTATGACCAAGGAAATACAGTTGACAAAGGCATATCTCTCAAAGGCTGAACTGAAGTAATAGCCTGTGTACTGGGCAAAGGAAAAAGCATGAAATATATAAATTAAAGATGTAAAAACAGACAGTGCTGAATTTGGACCTGCGTCGAGGTTTAAAAGGAAAGCAGCGAGTAAGACAAAAAGAAGATGACCAAGAAAATACTGAGCTAACCGGCCCAGAAAGAAAGGTAAAGAAACTCATGAGATATAGACATGCACTAATAACTAAGTCCGTATATGTGGCACAGAAAACATCAGTCATAGCATAAAAGAAGTTGCAACTAACGTGACTGGATGTAGGATCAGCCGTGGTAGCAAAGGTGGTGTTCGTCAGATAAAACAGAAGGATCTTCCTTAATTATACTTAATGAAGAATCAAAGTTAGAGTAACGACGTATTGAGGTATGTCGAACTGGGCTAAAAGAATCACCAAAATTAGTATGATGAATAATAGTATCATTAATACTGCAAGATCGCACCACATTAGCAGAATGAATCACGTTAGCAGAATGTACCTGGTGATAAGATTTTGGCATAGTCGTTAATGTTGCGGCAGTAAGGTGATGTTGCTGTTCCCAAGCTGCAATTTGTACCGGAGTACACACCTTTATCCCGTGGATCTGTCCGACAGTAAGGTCGGCGATTGGTGCTCTGAGCATACATGCGTGTATATAAGCAGTAAAAAATGGTGTGGCAATGTGGACGATGGCAGCCGGAAAAGTCTTAACTGTACCTCCGAATGTCACACATTTCACCACATTACCTGTTGTGCAAGACGGGTGAACTAGGGACTGTCTAATTCCAACAGTAGTACAACCCGAATCAAAGAGCACTGAGACGGGATTATTATTTACAAATTCTTTGTTTAGGGTAAGAGACCGTGTTCCATCATGTGCAGACAAGGCTGGAAGAGTCGATAGAGGATGACCGCAACTTAAGGTAGTTACCGCTGCAGGCTGGAATAAAGTTGTGCATTCAGGGCACTGAGATGCACGATTGAAATCGAGGGCAGAACAAGCAGTAGCATTATTAACTATATTACTATCGCTTTGATTTACATTCATTTGAGGCGCATGCTGAGCTGAGTTAGCATGGCGATGCGATCGATCATTTGAAGATCTACCACTATATCGAGATCGATCATGACTGTTATCTCTATTGGGACCATAGTTATCTCCTCTATTGGGACCATTATTTTGATTTGAATCCCAGTGAGAATTGTTGCTATAACTATTTTCTCTTTGATCAAAATGTCTATTAGTTGAATTTTGTTGCCTTCCAGAAAAATTACTGTAAGTTTGCCAATCCCTAGTGTAGTTATCTCTTCTATAATTTCCGGAATTATTGGAACCAAAATGTTGAGGCCCATTAAATTGTCTCCAGTTTCTTGGCGTAGGAGAATTACTACGTAACTGACTCCCTTGTTAATGCCTAAAATCATGATAATCTCCCTTACCAAAATTGCGATCAACACCATGTGATCTACGGCGAAAATTAAAACCATATGGTATTGCCAAAGCCACGGCTAACAATTACATTTGGGTGTGCAGTTACGTATTGGCGACAATATTGTTCCGTATCATTCAAGTTTGTAGGCTTTCGCTCCTGTAGAAAGATAAGCAGCGTTAACTGACGACATGACTTTATCACACAGCAATAAGTCCATAAGGGCTTCATAAGTGTACTCAATTTTTGAGAGCTCAATCCATCGTGAGAACGTAAGACGTATATTTGCTATAAATTCTGAAAAATCTTTTTCAGTCTCCGGCAATAGAGACTTAAAGTGGAGACGATAACCGTCTTCATCGAGTTGGTATTTTTTAATAAAACAGCTCTGACAGTATCGTAGTTATTCTTGTCAGGTCCTTCCAACATCTGTCATAGCTTCGCCTAAAAGTATTTCGATTAGTCGTGCACAGTATTCTGACTTATCTATTTTATGAGACTCACATGTGAGTTCGAACCTATTCCGATAGAATAAGACGTCATCGGAGGTAGGTCTAAAAGGAGAAAACCTGATCTTATATAAACTAGCATTGTTCTTATGTGAAGTTGTTTGAGTGTCCGGAGCATTGTGTGTATTATTTTCATTCACTACCTTCATTTTCTCAAGTTCCATAGAGAACAACTTTTGCTCGTGAAGTCTACGGTTTTCGTTCTTAGTAGCTTGCATTTGAAGTTTATGTTTTTCAGCTTCCATTTGAAGTTTATGTTTTTCAGCTTCCATTTGAAGTTTCTGAGCTTCCATTTGAAGTTTATTATCTTCAGCTTCCATTTGAAGTTTCTGAGCTTCCATTTGATGTTTCTGTTTAACAGCTTCCTTTACTTTTGCATACTCAACGGTTGCGAATAGCTTTAACTCTTCAGGCTCCATACCAAGCGCCTTCCCTTGCTTGATGAAATAGTCCAAACTAGACATTATACCTAATTTTATAAGTTGTTAACTTATCCAGTCAGATATTTTCTAACAAATTAATCGTATCCCTAATTAGCGGGTGGCAAGTTCTTGTTCATAGAACTTCTATACAAATTCCTATCAATGTCAGGAATTGTAATATAGCATATAATTATAAATCAATCATTAAGTCGTGTATAAAATTAAGACAAGAAATACATGATAAAGGTACGGAGAATAACTGAAACCAATACGAAATACCCAAGAACAAATGATAACGTTCGCAGAATCAAATAAACAAGAAAGCAGAACTAAAGAAAAATTATTGCTAAAAATGCATTGATACTGCGAGAGGAGTGACAAAACAAGCAACAGCACAGTGTATTAAAAAAAAATTTGTAAAGAAGTTAATGATAGTGAGGTTGAGAATGACAATCACAAACAAATTAATCATGAAACTAAGGCACTGAGAAAAACACAAAAAATATTACAATAACAACATTAAAAAACAGTACGTCACGTCTAAACAAATGGTGTCACAAATCACCTAGCACAGTGGACTGAAAAATCCTTCAGCAAAAATAAGCTGGAATTTCCACTGCGGGAAATCTGCAAAAGTTCCTATAGAACGCTTACGTAGGCCCTGAGGTGAACTGGGATGTTTCTTAACGTAAGTCACCTCCAAACCAAACCCGCATGAAACATGGAACATAAACACTAAGAAGAAAAAATGGTACACATTATAAAGAAAGGCTCGTCAACATATCACAGTGGCACAGTGCACATATAAACAACCACTTATCTTCAAAAAGAACTCCCGGCCTTCGCGATAACGATGGGCATCGGGTGTCACACGGTACGTAGCAGTCCTGAAAGTAGTCTAACGTCGATAGGTACAGGATCCCTTAGTAAGGTCTTTCAAACGAAATAGTTGACATCTAGTCTTGAAACTTGCTAACGAACTCCTGAACTGGCAACATTGTATCTCTTGACTTTGTGTACACACACACAAAATTTCGTTCCCCATATAACTGGATCGCCACGTCTGTTGCTGATGTATCGGAGTGCTGTGTTAGTGCTGCTGACTGGCACAGCAGACAAGATTGATGTCAGCAATTTCGGGCTTACTGATAGTGGCCGACAGGTGTAATATATGAGTGAATGTCGTGGGTCCCTTAGATTTGTTTAAATACGATGCAACTCACACAACAGTAACGTTAGGGTCATGAAATGGACCAACGGGTAAGATGAATAAGTTTTCACATCATTCACAGTTTATTGACGACAGGAACATCGACATCATAGACAGCAAATCATCACAAGTTATAATAGCAGATATATGCACGTTTATACAAATAATCCATATTGAATTCGACGTCATAAACAGCAAATCATCAGAAGTTATAATAGCAGATATATGCACGTTGATACAAATAATCCATATTGAATTCGATTGGACTCACTACCCCGCCGTCATCTCAATGACGGTGGAAGCTCTACCGTGACGAGTTCTTATATTCCTAGTTTCTTCATTATCAAGACTTTTAATAATATCAAATACCTTCCATGAAGGTACAATGTGTTATCCTTCATAAAATCCCCCTGGACACACTAGCGGCATGCCATAACTTACCGTGCCGAAGCCCTGCCAGATACTCAATGACCGAGATTATCATTTCTCTCGCTTCAACTCAGTAAATTTTCACTCCAGCGCGAACTAAAAGATTGACATGTGAGATCAGCTCACCTATTTGTCTCAGCTCACCTATTTGTCTCCCCAACTTCGTGATTCACTCATCGTGTTTATTTAAACTCTTTCTTTAAAAATAAAACATATCCAGTTGAGAGTTACTTAATATTACTTAATGTCTGAGACCTAAGGGTAATTTATATTTGGACATGCGCCTTAATATAACCGACTAGGTTGAACGGGACTCGCCTCGCCAAAACGAGGCAAAACTTTATTTTAAAAAAAATCCAGTTGAGCTATTACGTTCAAATATAGTGCACAAAGGCACGCAAATAATTAACCATCTCATAACTTTAGATGTGCTCACAGGCGTGTCTATAAAAAACTAGCCACGCACGTGAAAATCCCAAACACTTAACTCCCACGCGAAAACATGACTTAACATCCAGCATATTGACATACAATGATGTCTGACAACGCTTTATACACAACAAACGCATTCAGTTTATGTATTGTTGCCTCTATAGTGATTGTTGTCATACCACAGATGACAAGATGCTTGAAATACTCATCATCTTAATAAATAGTGGGATTCCTCTCTCTCTCTCCCTCTCTCTCTGTCTTTCGCTCTCTCTCTCTATATATTTCACTCTCCCTGTATCTCTCTCTCTCTCTCTCTCTCTCTCTCTCGGTTATTCGGGCTCAGACTACGACCGTCATTTACATTTCGCTTATTTGTGGGATATATAGTCTAGCCAATGGTGGCACGGAACAATCAAACAGTGTAAATGGCCTCAGGGGAAAGATAGGTTTTTGATCAGTTTGCAGTCTGAAGGTAATTTCAATCTATACTGATATTGGAGAATTAGTACTCATCAAAGATACTTTTTAACAATGGCGACGTATTTTTTCGAATCTTCTTAATGCCCTTTCTTCCCCGTTATCGTATTTCTTATCTTTCTGAGTACGTCGCCTTCAACCTTCTATATGAGCATTACGAAATCCGTTATTTCTCTACTTTTTCCGTCAACGAATCTGTGAATAAAGAATAAATTATTCTTTCACCATTTTCAACCTGAGACACCTGCATTGCCTGTAACATAGCATAGGAGTTCGTTTTCCGGTCAGTCGCAGGTTCAGGCGTCTCGAATTACTAGACCGTCAAGAATTTGGATCTAATCTTGTGCACTCAGGAAGTTCTCCCCAAAGTTACTAATAACAAAGGGATGAGTTGAAGGTAGAAATCTGGTGCCCCGTGTGACATCTTAAACAATGTACAGTACAAAGAGAGAAAAATCCTGCCTCCTGGGGTTAAATAATCGCCAAATCTCACATCAATGAACTTCCTTTTTTAAGTTGGAGGACAACCACAATAAATAAGAAACAATTGGCTCCGGTCTCCTCCACCACAATGATCGACTTAAGGACATAATTATTTTTAGCGATGCGGAGCATGCATGCTAAACTTATGCAGTTGTGTACTCCTTTGACTGGTAATTAGTTTGATGTTTGGTCCATGTTCAGCAAAACATATGTTTGTCTGATGCATGGGATATCCGGTTCAACTCCATGTGGGCTATAATTTGAGTAAATTTCTGTATAGCCTGTTACATTGATTTTTTGTGTGTGATGATCTTTCAGACATAAAGTTTCATGCCGTTTTTTGTGGCGGTGAGTAATGCCTGCAGTGATTATGGTGTATTCCCTTTCACGTTCTTTCCTTGGTTTATCCCTGTTTAACCTGTTGCATGTTGAGGGGTCTGAAAGATTCATTTTAATTAATCTTTCGTCTTTTTTTTAAAAATTATCTTGATGTGACCGCGCCATTTTGTCACTGTCAAGGTCTCTGTGGTTTGGTGCCTTTTTTCCCACATTATCTTCAAGAAGAAGATTTATTACCAGGCCACAATAAAGCCTAAAAATTAGTTGTGTGTTATATTTGATAGTTGTGGTGTATATTTGTGTTTTCGCTCCTTTAAGAGCAATAATCGCATGTGTTATTTGCGTGGCGCAATTAATACGCGCAGCGCACTAAGTTAAGTGATTCGCCCTAGGGCCTATATAAGAAGTGCCTAGCCGGCGAACGAGTCTCTCTCGTTGCCAGTCGTCCCAAAGAAACCAGATAACAAGAGTCGATCTACAGTATAGATGCCTTGAACACGTGAGTTTGATTTCAAAGCAAATTAGCATTAGTGTTCTGTAATTCTGACATTATATTCAGCGTGAGTCTGTTCTAATGTTTAATAAAATAGATAGGTGTATTTCTAAAGGAGATTTCTTCCAGGACATTATAATTTAGTCTTGAAATGATAGATGAGGGAAAGTAATGTGTGGATAGATTTCACTAGGGCTAAGTCCAGATTGCGGCTGTAAGAGCGATTATTTCATTCATCAGAAAGGCAAATATAGTATGAAACTATTTCATACATGGATCGGGACAGAGGTGTGATCAGGGACTTGAATTTAGGTAATATTAACTGTTATCAAGATGGCAGCCACGTGTTCATGAAAAGCATCATGCAATGTGTATAAAGGCGGCGCGTCACCACGCGTGGTAAGCCTATAATGTTACGCAGTTTTATATTGTGTGAATTGACACGTGGGTGAAAGTAGGTTAATGTAATGTTCCCCAGTAATAGAAGAGAGAGTTTTCGTGGTAAATTTCCTTTAGGTGATGTATTTAATTCTAGTTGTTAAGTCAAGAGTAATTTTATTTTATTCTTTAATGTAAGAGTAATTAAGTGTATTTCACGATAACTAATCATAATGCTACAGTAGTGGATTACTTTGAGTGAGGTGAGAATATGTATTTAGATTTCTGGAGAGCGCAAGGCCACTCCTTGGTGCGTAAGGCACTTGGAGACAGAGGTGTTTCTCTGTTTGCTCCTTGCATGAGCATGGAAACATCAATGCAGCTGGTGTCCATTACAGGCCCACAAGAAGCATGTTTATGCTATTGCAGTGGTTGTTTCTGTAACAATGTGTTTTATATGATGAGTTCCCAATCTCATCAGTCGGCATATACGACATGCTTCAGAGTGCGGGTATGAATATTGAGATGGATCATTTGCGAGGTGATGGTTTATTCTTATTATTGAGAGTATTTGTTGTACTTGGCCCCCATAAAAGTAAGACGGCACCGCTAAAAACCATCAGCGGAGAGAAGCTAACCGATAAAGGTAAACAGATGGAGAGGTGGGTCGAACACTACTCTGAGCTTTACGCTAGAGACAATACCGTTACGCCTGCAGCCCTTGATGCTGTCAATAGTCTGCCAACTATGGAGGAGCTGGATGCCGAACCAACATTAGAGGAACTCAGTAAGGCCATTGATAGCTTGGCCTCTGGCAAAGCACCAGGCAGTGATGGGATTCCTCCTGATTTAATCAAATGCTGTAAGAGCACGCTATTACATCCCCTGCATAGGATGCTGTGCCAGTGCTGGGAAGAGACAACTATTCCTCAATACATGCGAGATGCCAAGATTGTAACACTGTATAAAAATAAAGGAGACAGAAGTGATTGCAATAACTACAGAGGCATCTCTCTTCTTAGTATTGTTGGTAAAGTTTTTGCCAAAGTCATCTTAATGTGACTACACAAGTTAGCTGATTGCATATATCCAGAGGCACAGTGTGGATTCCGAGCTGGCAGATCAACAACAGACATGATCTTCTCTCTCCACCAGCTTCAGGAAAAATCAAGAGAGCAGAAAAGACCATTATATATCGCCTTTATAGACCTCACAAAAGCATTTGACCTGGTTAGTAGGGATGGACTCTTTAAAATCCTCCTGAAAATAGGCTGCCCTTCTAAAATGCTGGAAATGATAAAGTCATTCCATGACGACATGAAGGGAACAGTCCAATATGCTGGAAGCACGTCACAGCCCTTTGATATACGAAGTGGTGTTAAACAAGGCTGTGTTCTGGCTCCGACTCTCTTCGGAATCTTCTTTGCTTTACTCTTGAAACATGCATTCAGAGATGCAACTGAAGGAATATGCCTTCACACTAGGTCAGATGGCCGTCTGTTTAATCTTTCAAGGCTGAAGGCAAAAACAAAAATCAGAAGGGTCACTATAAGAGACTTGTTGTTCGCTGATGATGCTGCAGTCGTCACTCAATGCCAACAGGAGCTTCAGAGCTTGATGAATCGCTTCACTAAAGCATGCAAGGACTTTGGCCTCACAATAAGTCTAAAGAAAACGAATGTGCTGAGTCAGGATGTGGGTGCTGCACCAGTTATCACTATCAATAACTATGAATTGGCAGTGGTGCACCACTTCACATACCTAGGGTCTACCATCAATGACAAACTCTCACTGGATACAGAAATCGACAGCCGCATTGGCAAAGCTGCAGCTACCTTTGCCCGCCTCACATCGCGTGTTTGGGGAAACTCTAAACTCACAATGAAGACCAAAGCTGCGGTATATAATGCCTGCGTCACCAGCACACTCCTATATGGCAGCGAGACCTGGACGACCTATGCTAAGCAAGAAAGAAGGCTCAATACCTTCCATTTGCGGTGTCTACGCCGCATCCTCGGCATCTCGTGAAAAGATAAAGTGACAAATGTTGAGGTGTTGTCACGTGCTGGCCTTCAAAGTATGTATACGCTGCTTAGACAGCGCAGACTTCGCTGGCTTGGCCATGTTCGCCGCATGGAAGATGGTCGCATCCCAAAAGATATCTTCTACGGACAATTAGCAGATGGCAAGAGAACAGTTGGGCGACCACAGCTGAGGTTCAAAGATGTGTGCAAGAGAGATATGAGGGCACTGGACATGGATCCAGCAACATGGGAGGATGAAGCTGCCGATCGCACTAAGTGGCGATGCTATTTACGGCACCACCTCAGATTGGGCGAAGAGAGGCTCACACAAGAAGCAGAGGTGAGAAGAAAACGTCGAAAGGAGCACCAGGAAAACAAGCAGCTGAGGGCTGCCACCTCAGGGGCGCATTCCCATAGTCAGTTATGACTGAAGGGGCTATTATTATTATTATTATTATTATTGTACATATAGTTGAATATTATTTTATGTCCATTTTATTATTATTTAATTATGGTTATGTGTAGAATGGTTTGCGAGAGCACGTGGGCTCCCTTGGAGATATATATCTCTCTTATCCGCTCCTGAGGGAGCATGAAGCCACCAGTGTGGTTTGCCTCCGCATGAAGCATTCAGATGCTCTTGCAGTAGTGGTTTCGGTAGCAACCGATGTTACACGATGAGATTGCCAGCCTCATGCACAACACCATACTAGTATCGCTGGACGACATGCATGTGTGTGTGCGTGTGTGTGCATGATAGTTGAATGTTTCACGCAGTGTGGAAGAAGGACGGTTTGACAGGTGAGAATGGTGTTTCTGATTATTTAACTATTACGATTTTAACTAGCTGGTGCTTTGTTTCTGTTTCAGATTAGTAATAGAGCACTGGCTTGGTGTTTGGTTTTGTTCGCTTTGTTTTATTTGTTTAATGTTTGCTTCGTGTGCTTAATGTCACAGACAGGGTTGCAGAAATAAATACAGCCCCTGCCTTAAGAATCAGAGTTTTATTGTTGAATCGGGTCGGTTGCGAGTGTGCAAGAGAGTGATCAAATATCACAACTTCATCATCATCATCTCGCCCACCCTATCACAATTGGCTTCGTCGGCAGGATAGGCAGACAGTGACGCCGAGCAAACAGCAAACGAGCAAATATTGTATTGTAAACACCCAGCAGTGCGGTCTTGCAGCAAGATGGCTAATGCACATATGAAGGTAGTATACGTGAAGGTGCCGGGGGTAAGGCTATTTGGTGGAAAGGAAAGTCCCACTTGGCAAGAGTTTGTGGAAGATGTAGAGGCCGTGTGGAAGATGGCACCCTTTACTGCCGAAGATAAGGCAGACGTTATCTGGAACAACGTTACACCAGTGGTATCTAAAGAATTACGGATACGTGGTGGAGCCAAGGCCAGCCCTGAGAAGTTACTGGAAATTGTGGAAGAAGCGTACAGCGAGCGACCACTAGTCAATGAGATGACTAGGAAGTTCCAGGCTGTGAGTCAGGGGCCTAGGGAATGTGCTGTTTTCTGTGAAGTCAAAAAGCCAGAGACACTGGTGCAGATAGCAAGTGCAGGAGCTCACAATGAAGAGGGGGCACTCAAAGCAGAATTATCTCTCCTAAAGGTCCAGCTAGCACAGACCAGTTCGCCAGTACAAGAGGAGGTGCAAAGAAAGAAAGAACCAGGCCAACCGCGGAAACAGCCAAAGCACGACGAGGGGTGCGTGAGCAGGATTTTCAACTAGACCTTCTTGTATGTGAGAGTCAGGCTGTTGTCAACGAAAGCTGTGAGCTGACTGTACCAACAACCGCAGTTGCACTGACAAAGCTAAAAGGGGTTTGCAAGTGGTATAGTGTCCGCAGGGGTTGGGGGTTTATTACGCTAGATGATGGAGGTATTGATGCATTCGTACATCAGAACAAGATCTTCAGAAAGAGATTCAGGAGTCTGGAAGGAATGAACGAGTAGCTAGCATTTGACAGCAAACCATCTGTCCAGGGCATCGAAGCAGTCTTTGTATGCGGCATTGACGGTCAGGAATGTAAGGGCAGCAGGAGGCGACCCATGGCACAGAGGAAGCCTAGAAAGATAAGATGCTACAATTGTGGAGACCTTTCAGACCACATGGCAGCCAAATGCCTTCAAGGCCCGCTTCCGAAGAGATGTTTTCAATGCAAGTCTACTGAACATTTGATATCCGCCTGTCCCTCAAGGAGCTCTTTCCCGAAGCGTACTGCCACAACTAGGTTGCCTTTAGGGTGCAAGCCAAGAGATGGCCGTGACAACTGTCACCCTAAGGGCGCCGAGAAAACCCGTCCTATGCAGATACGAGGGAGTGCACATCAAGGTTCAGAAGAGGAAACCCATCTAAAGCAGATTGTGGGAAACGTAAGCCACCGTCCACACAAAACGAGTGTAAATCACGTCAGGAGCAATCCCCCTAAAAAGTCGACAGCTACATGCACTGACAAGCAGATGTCACAAGCAAGCAGCGACGCGGCACAAGTAGGCGAATCTTCTAGACCACAACAACTGCCAGCCCGACAACGTACAACTAGGGACATGACGACCAAGAGGGTCCCCAGCCGGGTTGTACATATTACAGAAGTTCAGCCCAAAGCATCGCCGCTCAGAAAGAGTCATGCGCACCACCAACGATCTGAGAGATTTCGACTGAAGCGCCAGAGGTAGTGATGTTGTCGGGACGACAACAAAATCAGGCGGGGAATATGTGACCGCGCCATCTTGTCACTGCCAAGGTCTCTGTGGTTTGGTGCCTTTTTACCACATTATCTTCAAAAAGAAGATTTATTACTAGGCCACAATAAAGCCTAAAAATTAGTTGTGTGTTATATTTGATAGTTGTGGTGTATATTTGTGTTTTTGCTCCTTTAAGAACAATAATCGCGTGTGTTATTTGCGTGGCGCAATTAATACGCGCAGCGCACTAAGTTAAGTGATTCGCCCTAGGGCCTATATAAGAAGTGCCTAGCCGGCGAACGAGTCTCTCTCGTTGCCAGTCGCCAGAAAGAAACTAGATAACAAGAGTTGATCTACAGTATAGATGCCTTGAACACGTGAGTTTGATTTCAAAGCAAATTAGCATTAGTGTTCTGTAATTCTGAAATTATATTCAGCGTGAGTCTGTTCTAATGTTTAATGAAATAGATAGGTGTATTTCTAAAGGAGATTTCTTCCAGGACATTATAATTTAGTCTTGAAATGATAGATGAGGGAAAGTAATGTGTGGATAGACTTCACTAGTGCTAAGTCCAGATTGCGGCTGTAAGAGCGATTATTTCATTAATCAGAAAGGCAAATATAGTATGAAACTATTTCATACATGGAACAGGACAGAGGTGTGATCAGGGACTTGATGCGGCGCCTTTATACACATTGCATGATACTTTTCATGAACACGTGGCTGCCATCTTGATAACAGTTAATATTATCTAAATTCAAGTCCCTGATCACACCTCTGTCCAGTTCCATGTATGAAATACTCGTAGTTTCATACTATATTTGCCTTTCTGATGAATGAAATAATCGCTCTTACAGCTGCAATCTGGACTTAGCCCTAGTGAAATCTATTCACACATTATTTTTACTCATCTATCATTTCAAGATTAAATTATAATGTCCTGGAAGAAATCTCCTTTAGAAATACACCTATCTATTTCATTAAACATTAGAACAGACTCACGCTGAATATAATTTCAGAATTACAGAACACTAATGCTAATTTGCTTTGAAATCAAACTCACGTGTTCAAGGCATCTGTACTGTAGATCGACTCTTGTTATCTGGTTTCTTTGGGGCGACTGGCAACGAGAGAGACTCGTTCGCCGGCTCGGCACTTCTTACAGAGGCCCTAGGGCGAATCACTTAACTTAGTGCGCTGCGCGTATCAATTGCTCTTAAAGGAGCGAAAACACAAATATACACCACAACTATCAAATATAACATACAACTAATTTCAAGCTTTATTGTGGCCTAGTAATAAATCTTCTTCTTGAAGATACTTACTTACTTAGTCGTTCCCCTTCTACCGTGAGGTGTAGAGGTTTGGAAGAGAGAGTGCCAGACTATTCTATCAGCTGTCTTCTTCGTGGCCTGGTTCCATTCCAGTCCTCGGTCCTTCAAAGATTGTTTTATGTTGTCCTCCCAGCGGACTCTCGGTCGTCCTGGGGGTCTGGATCCCTGGCTCTTTGTTTCTCCATGCTTGTCGTGATAGCCGATCTTCTCCCATTGTACAGACATGGCCAAACCATCTTAGTTGGGACTGTTCTATTTGGGTCTGCAGCGGGTGGCATTTTAGCCCTTGACGTATCGTCTGGTTGCGGACCATGTCTCTTCTTGTTACTTCAACCACCTTGCTCAAATACCTCATTTCTGAGGTTTGGATCTGGCTTTTGTGGGTTGTAGTCATTGCCCATGACTCGCATCCATATGTCAAGACTCGGACATAGGTGGAGCGATATACAGCCATCTTCGTTTTCTTACCAACCTCTTTCTTGCTGAGGAATCCTCGATTTATGACCTGAAAAAGTCTCCCAGCCGCTGCTTTTCGAGTGGCCAACTCTTTTTTGATGCCTCCCTTTCGGTCTATAATAGCTCCGAGATATTTAAAGTGGTCGACCTGCTCCAGGACCTGTTCTCCCAACTTAATCTGATGTCTTCTTTCTTCTCGTGATATCGCCATGGATTTTGCTTTAGAGCTGCTTATGACCACCCCTCTCTTCTCCAGCTCTTCCTTCCAGACTTGCAGATTGGATTGGAGATGTGTCTCTGATTTAGCAATCAGGACAACATCATCAGCAAATGCTAGCTCTGAAATACAGACCTGTCTCATCTTCCAGTACCCTACTGAATACTTTCTTGCTTTCTCCTTACATGCCTTGATGACATCGTCCATGAGGAGTATGAAAAGATAAGGTGACAGGATATCACCTTGTCTTACACCAGAGGTGGTCCTGAACTCTTCTGACTTATAGTTTGCTGTCCTCACTTAATTTCTGCAAGACTTTTAGAAGCTCTGTATAGCATGAATCAGAGGTGCTGGAATGTTCTTCCTTGCCAAACAGTCCCAAAGTTTGCTCCAGGGGACCCTGTCAAACGCCTTTTCCAGATCTATGAAACAAAGATGCATCTCACTCTTATACTCAAGGGCCTTTTCACTCAGCTGTCTGAGTGTGAAGATTAGGTCTTGAGTACTTCGGTTTGCTCGGAATCCGCACTGGACGTCATCCAATTGTGGCTCAGCTAGGCATCGGAGTCTCTGCTCTAGGATTCTAGAGTAGATTTTACCAGGGACACAGAGAAGGGATATGCCTCTGTGGTTTCCACATTGTCGATTGTCATCTTTTTTTTAAAATCGGTGTTATGATGGCAATCTCCCAATCCTTTGGTATGGCCTTGTTGCACCATGCTGCCTGTAGGACCCTTAGGAGTAATAGGTCGCCTGATGCTCCCTTGTACTTAACCATTTCTGGTGTTATACCATCATGCCCTGCTGCTTTGCCCATCTTGATTTTCTCCAGTGCTGCCTTCAGTTCCATCTTTATATCATCTTCACCACCATTGGTTTTCTCTTCTGTGCTAGTAGTTATCATTTCTGATGCTTGACCTTGCTCACCATTAAGGTGTTCTGAGAAATATTCTTCCATCTTTCCATTACCTCCTTTGCGGCAGTAAGCAATTTGCCTTGCTTGTCCTTTATAAATTTGAGAGGGCATTGTTTTTCCTTCCTCATGATCTTTGGGGTCTTATAGAACAATTTCTGGTTTTCTTGCGCATCTTTTTCTAGCTTTTCTCCAAATTCTTCCCAGGACTTTTGTTTTGCTGCTAGCACCTTGTTCTTTGCTTCTGTTCTGAGTGTCACATATTCTCTATATTTCTCTATTTGTCCTGCTGTGTTTTTAGCTCCTAAGTATTGTTTCCATGCCATTTTTTTGTCTCTTATTTTGTCTTTGACTTCCTCTGTCCACCAAGATGTCCTCTTTCTCTTGTTCCCAAGTCGGACTTCACCACATGCTTCTGCAGCAGCTGTCTTTATAATGTCCTTGAATTTAAGCCAGAGGGTTTCCAAGTCATTAGGTTGTTCTTCTGTGTTTCTCACCGCTGTAGCTATAAGCCCCTGATATCTGGTCTTAATTTCTGGCTCTCTCAGCTTGTAGGTCTTAATGCTCATTTCTCCCTTCCGTTTTCTTTGTTTCTTGCATGATGTTCTGCAGTTCCTAGGCTGTGCAACTCTTTCAGTTGTTCTCTTGATTGTAAGCAGGTAGTTATCACTTCCAATCTCTGGCCCCCTCCAGACTCTAGCATCCCGGACATATTTGAATGAGCTCCTCCTAACTATGGCGTAGCCGATCACTGACTTCTCATTCTTTGTTGGTTCACATCTAGTGTATGCATGTATGCGCTTATGGGGGAACATTGTGTTTGTAATGATCAGATTCTGCTCACTGCAGAATCTAAGGAGTCGCTTTCCATTGTCATTGAGAGTATCTTCTCCATATCTTCCGATTACTCCATCCCATCTAGCATGGTTATTTCCAACTCTGGCATTGCAATCTCTGAGCATGATAACTTCATCTAGGCAGTCATCCACTGTCCTTTGAAGCAGCTCGAAGAATTCCTCCTTGACTTCTGCTCTCTCATCCTCATTTGGCCCATACACTATGACCAGGTTGACTATGGTTTCTCCTTCTTTTAGTTGTACAACCATAATGCGCTCCGAGACAAAGTTCCATCCCTTGATAATATCTTTTTGATTTTTGGCCACAATGCAACCCACACCCTCTTTAGCTCTTTCAGATGTGGGTACACCACTGTAGAGCAGCGTGTTGCCATCGAGATCCATGACTCCTTGTCCTTTTTTCTTAGTTTCCGTTATAGCCAGGATTTCTAGTTTTGCTTTCCTCATCTCTTCCACCAGCTCTTCTTCCTTCCCATTTATACTTCTTGTGTTCCAAGTTCCATAAGTCGTAGTCCGTCGTCCGTTCCAGTTCGTTGCCTTTAGAATCCGTCCGGTTTTCTCTCTTATATTTCGCTTAATCGTAATTTAAAGCAAACAGGTGATTGGCCTGTTGTGCCTTTGCATGGTGGAAGGGCTGCGTTTTTACGGCCTCCATGCAGGCCGCCCTCCTTCTTTTTCATCCGGGCTTGGGACCGGCATAGGCGGAGTTCTTCTTGAAGATAATGTGGTAAAAAGGCACCAAACCACAGAGACCTTGGCAGTGACAAGATGGCGCGGTCACATTGACATTACATTAAGTGGAAATACTTTATGGTTTGCTGATGGACAGTTAATTGATAGAAACAAGATAGAGACAATTATTTGAAAGGAATAAGAGGGACACGTGTTTTACATGAGAAATTTAGAGATAAATGTTTGATAGCAATAAGATTGACAAGTGTTTGACAGGAGTAATATAGAGACAAGTGTTTGATAGCAACAAGATTGACAAGTATCTGACAGCAATAATATAGAGACAAATGTTTGATAGCAACAAAATAAAGACAAGTGTTTGATGGGAAAAATATGGAGACAAGTGTTTAATGCGAATAATATGGAGGCAAGTGTTTGATGGGAATAATATAGAGACAAGTGTTTGATGGGAATAATATGGAGACAAGTGTATAATGGGAATAATATAGAGACAAGTGAGTTGGGGGAATAATATAGAGACAAGTGTTTGATGGGAATAATATAGAGACAAGTGTTTGATGGGAATAATAAAGTGTTTGGTGGCAATAATATAGAGACAAGTGTTTGATGGGAATAATATAGAGACAAGTGTTTGATGGGAATAATAAAGAGACAAGTGTTTAATGGGAATAATATAGAGACAAGTGTTTGATACGAATACTAAAGAGACAATGGTTTGATGGGAATAATAAAGTGTTTGGTGGCAATAATATAGAGACAAGCGATTGATGAGAAAAAAATAATAGAGTGGTTGAGGTCTAAATGAAGATATAAGGCCGAATAGGAAAATCTGGTTTAGAAAATGTGCATTCTTACTGTAGTAACGCACTATTGGATTTTACTATGTGGGAGAAAAGATTAAAAGATTATGGTTTTAGGACTAACGGAGGTAAATCTTTGGTGGATTTGGCTAGTAGATTGTCGACATGTCGATGGTTATGGTTTTAGAAATTTACATACGCGATTAAAAGTGCTACGAATAGAGTGGGAGATAGGGTTTTTGGAAGTTAGCGAAGGGGGAGAAATTATTATTACATCTCTTTGAGATTTTTGTCAGTCCGGACAAAGGGAACGAAACAAGACTTTCCTAGTAGTGAGTGAGCGATGTTAATCGAGAAGCTTCGAAGAAAATTGTAATAATAAATTGGTGAAAATAATATAGGGAGTCAGATTTCGAACCCGCTTAGCGTAGGTTGCAGAGAATTACAAGTATTAAAGTTGTATAGTGGCGAGCGCTTTTTGATGGTTCATTCTAGCAAACAAGCCACTGAAGGTGGTTGGTGCTGTGGTTACAGTATTATACCAAGTTGTTTGCCGAGCCAGCAAGTCGCGCTTACGCCACCATTCTAGAAGTTAGACCCGTTTGTGTATATAAAGTCAAGACATACAATGTTGCCAGTTCAAGATTTCGTTATCAAGTTTCAAGACTACAAGTCTAACAAGTATGTGAAGTAAGTAGCAGCTTTAACATTGTATAGTCCAAAGTTCAGCTTATAGACAGTTACCAACGTGTCAGTAGGGAACATAGACTAGGCGGAAATCTTCGCCCCTGGTGGTTTAGGCCAGTCTTTCCAAGATACGCCATAATAGTACCTACTAACAGAGTGAGAACAAGACAGGGTAGGAAAAGAAATGTCCACTATTGACTACAGCAAATTATAGATATGAATAGTTTTCAAGAACAGAATAACGGTTAACGACAACAATGGTTCTGCAGCTAGGACCAACCTAGGCAAGTTAGAGTCAGCACTTATATGCAGATTGACAGCGTCGTAAACATAGAATGAAAGGAGGGAGATGAGTCGCAATCCCACAGATGTTCGGAAACTGTAAATAAACGTTTTGAATTTTCGTAGTCCTTGCTATCAGCGTAAATTCACTCGCCGACTTGAGTCATCATCCATCAGTGTTTGTGAGCTGTGGTTTTTGTTGTGAGCTTAGACAGTCATACCATCTTCATCAACATAATCTGTCTGCTGAAGGGCGGTGATACGAATTTCCACTAATACAATCAGCATAACTAGCAGCACACACGTGATTTGACGCACGTGACCAACCACATCTCTACTTGAGTATAAGCCAACGGCCACAATAATACAGAGACAAGTGTTTGACAGGAATAATATAGAGACAAGTAAAAGCATATTCACGGAATAAGACTAGCACAAATGATATCTTAAGATATAAAAGTTTTTGGATTGCCCTTTCTGTGTTCTGACTTCCTCCAGTTTTCTTCACCACCACTTTATGCTATTGCAGAAAATTACACATTTTTTTTAAAGTGTGCCAGACATATATGACATCTATGACTCCAATAATACTAACCGTACTGACATCCTGGACCAAAATGACCTGAATAGCACTTGTCATTACCCAAACACTCTCCTTTGCCTCCACAAGCATTGTCGTGATTGCAGTGACACTTGAACTTGCAATTATCCCCAAACCATCCAGTGCTGCAGTCTGAAATTGACAACATTCATTACACAACTTTGTGACAAGTTTATGACATTTATTACAAAACTTTGTGACAAGTTTATGACAACATTCATTACAAAACTTTGTGACAAGATTATGACAACATTCATTACAAAACTTTGTGACAGGTTTTTGACAACATTCATTACACAACTTTGTGACAAGTTTATGACAACATTCATTACAAAACTTAGTGACACGTTTATGACTACATTCATTATAAAACTTTGTGACAAGTTTATGACAACATTCATTACAAAACCTTGTGACAATATTATGACAACATTCATTACAAAACTTTGTGACAGGTTTTTGACAACATTCATTACACAACTTTGTGACAAGTTTATGACAACATTCATTACAAAACTTTGTGACAAGTTTATGACAACATTCATTACAAAACGTTGTGACAAGTTTATGACAACATTCATTATAAAACTTTGTGACAAGTTTATGACAACATTCATTACAAAACCTTGTGACAAGTTTATGACAACATTCATTTCAAAACTTTGTGACAAGTTTATGACAACATTCATTATAAAACGTTGCGACAAGTTTATGACAACATTCATTACAAAACTTTGTGACAAGTTTATGACAACATTCATTACAAAACTTTGTGACAAGTTTATGACAACATTCATTACAAAACTATGTGACAAGTTTATGACAAAATTCATTGCAAAACATTGTGACAAGTTTATGATAACATTCTTTACTAAATTACACATTAGTGTTCGGAGTGACTAAGAAGTACAGCGTCCGGCTCTGATTCTAAATGTAACGGGTTCGATTCTCAACACAGGGAACATTTTTAATGGAAATTTTTTCAGAACCAATGGTTCCCAATGATGTCATACTCCCGCCTGATCCCATGGGTAGTGAGATCGGATGTCTAGCCTTCTCGGATAAGGGCAAAATAATAGGAGGTCCCGTGCGCAAGCTGAGCACGTTAAAATTCCCTTGGCAGTTTGAAATTGTAAAGAGTATGTGACAGTGCACACGGCACCGCTTAGAGGTATGTCACTGATGTAAGGTGTCAGAATGCTGACCTAACAATATTTTATCAATTTGGTTTTCTTGATCTTTCATGTTGATTTTCATTCACTGGCCTATTCTGCCAGAGGTGTTGATTCTTGGATGAAAGGTAAATAGTCCAAGTTCTTTCGTATTCTTCTACGATGGTATGATGTGTGACTTTACATAAAGTGGTAGATTAATAATTCAAATCCATACAATATTTAACGGTCAGAGTTTGAGTCAAATGCCTGATGTTCAATTAAAACTTTATTAACGAACAACTTTGACAGGCAAAGCAATTTACAAACAATTCATATTCTGTGCTGAAAATGTGGTGTCTTTGTACATCTTTAGTTTTCCATCCTTTACTTCAATAACTTCTGGTACATATATCTCTTGACAATACTCCGTCTTTCTATTCTCGTTAGGGAGCTCCTTGGGCGTAATAGCTAGATATGCTTCTACTTCTTCTTGTAGCTTTGCTATTGTAAAATCAACATGTCTCACTTTTCTAGACATGTGTAGTCAACTAATGTTCTCTGGAATACTTCTACTTTAAATTGAGAGTGTACTTACGATCATATACACTGGAGAAGGTATAACTACACTTCACTATTGTAAAAATTCGTTGTCAGCTTCTCAAATACTTCTCCGATATCTTCAGAATAAATACCTTGATCGTAGGAGCCGGACTTTTGCGGCAGACTGGGTGAGCGCCAGGTTGCATACACCTACCAGTTAGAATCACGTCCATGTGCTAGGGCTCTCTAAGTACAACTGGTTTCTAGTTTATAAGATTTTGTTAACCTAGTGTGGTACGTGATATAGCCACCTTTTGATTGGTTTTCTTAATATTTTATAATTTATTTAATTGGGCTTAGCCTCGCTGTTCCAAAGACAATCTTGGCTATTCCCATTTACGTCACTATTTTGCTAGGCAACTCCCGCCTTCGGGAAGCGTTGGGCGGCCCACTTGGACTGGTTTCAGTTTCAATCTTATTTATAATAGCGTAACTTACATTTTTATTTGATGAAGTGTCATAACTGATTTTCTTATTCTAAGTCATATTATTAGCATGGTTAATGCTAGGGTAGTCCATCCGGTCACACGTAGATCATACATCCGTTACCCTGACACATTTTTAAAAAAAATTAAGAAACCTACCCACCACATTCTTATAGAATGTGTGACAAATATACACACATTGAGATCCTCGCCGGTGCTACGGAGTTCGTGCACTGTGCTGAGATCCTTCTTTTAGCAGATCGGAACACTTATGGCGTTGTCCGTGTGCAATGAAGATGGTCCTGGAAATCCAAACCAATCTAAACCAATCATTACTACATTCTGTGATCAGTTTTAAACTGTTTATAACAACATTCATGCAAACCTCAGTGACACGTTTATGACAACTTTCATGACTACATTCTACTACAGAGTTCGGTCACTATGAAAGACTTGTTATTCGTTGATGACGCTGCGATCGTCACTCAAAGCCAATAGGAGCTTCTTTTTATTCTTCTTTGATCCTTAGCCGCCGACCGTCAAAGCAGTCAGTGGCCATCACGCCTAGTGGCGTCTTGTAGGGCAACAACAAATTGATTCCACTTTGCTCGGTCGGTGGCCATCTTTCGTACAGTGCCCCAACTCTGGTTCATTTTTTGCGCGTTCAGGACGTCCGTTCTCATGTCAGTGGCTTCCTTTCGGCTTTCACCACTGACAGTCATACGAGCTTCGGACTCCGGATGTCCGTCCCGCAGCAAAGTTTGTTTATTCGTTGTTGTTTCCGTAACTTAAATTTTTTTTTACATAGACAGGGGTGTCAGCCCTATGCTAAAACCCCCAACCTGGAGGACCAGGGTGTCTGCTTTCGTCTGACCCCTGCCCGCGCAAACCTGTCCAGCTTGGCAGAACCTTCCAGGAGTAAAACTTCCGCTGGCATCTGGTGGTAATCAGGGTACGCAAGCCGCCATACCTCGACAAGGTATTGACAAATAGGAGCTTCAGATTTTGATAAATCGCTTCATCAAAGCATGTAAGGACTTTAGCCTCACAATAAGTCTAAAGAAAACTAAATTTCTGAATCAGGATGTGGATGTTGCACCAGTTATCACTATCGATAACTAAGAATAGGCAGTGGTGCACCACTTCACATACCTGGGTTTACGATCAATGACAAACTCTCTCCGGACACATAAATTTACAGCCGTATTGGCAAAGCTGAAGCCATATTTACCCGTATCACAACGCGTGTTTAGGGAAACTCCAAGCTCATATATAACGCCTGCGTCACCAACACACTTCTATATGGTAGCGAGACAAGGACAGCCTATGCTAAGCATGAAAGAAGGCTCAATTCCTTTCATCTACTTTATCTACGTTACATCTTCGGTATTTCGTGGAAGGACAAAGTGACAAATGTCAAGGTTTGTCACATGCTTGCCTCCAAAGCATTAATACACTGTTTAGACAGCGCAGACTACGCTGGCTTGGGCTTGCCGCATAAAAGATGGTCGCATCCCAGAAGATATCTTCTACGAACAACTGGGAGATTTCAAAACAAATGTTGGGGGACCATAAATGAAGTTCAAAGATGTGTGCAAGAGAGACATGAAGGCTTACTTAATCGTTCCCCTTCTATCATGAAATGTAGAGGTACTGGACATAAATTCAGCAACCTAGGAGTATGAAGCTGCCGACTGCACAAACAGTGCGTCTCACAAGTTCTTTGTTTTCAATCGCTCCGGCTGGCCTCTATTGTGTCCAAATGTCTGGACATGGTTTATTCAAACAGGGAACTAAGCTCTCAAACGAATTCTTTACATGACCAATGTGGCCATCTGCAGCGTTTAATAATTACTTGTCTACCGACTTATATCAAATATCAAAGGTGTGTTTAAAGTTACACTTTTAAGAAAGATCACGTTAAAAAAATGATGAAAGAGCAAAGACATGGAACAATTAAATTAAGAACGATGATGAAAAATGGTAAAAGGCGATAAAGAATGTGAACAATATTTCACAGTGAACACGGTCTAAATATTTCCAAAGGGGAAGAGTGGAATAAGTCAGGTGAGAACTGAGCAAGCCAGCAGCAGGTCATCATCAGTCTTGGTAGAGAGTGCATGGCTCGGGGCAACGGGAAAGTAAGGCTAGAAATTAATGAATTAAAAAGTGATCATGCCAGGGATAATTATGTCATTGTGTACATTGACGGGTCTGTATTCCGTAAGAATAAATTGCATAGTCATCACTGAACAGAGTGGGGCTTATATGACAACAACCTGCAGCATGAAAATGGAGGCAGAGGGAATTACGGCTGCTCTGAGGTGACTTCTAAAATTCCACCAACCAGGGCAGTTATTGTGTCAGACTCTCAGTTTATACTTCGAAAGGTCCATAATGGATGACTATAGCATGTGTGGCAGGGGAAGCAACTGATGGTTTAAACTAGGGCAGTTAGGTATAAGCAGTAAGATAAAGGGCAAGAAGGTAGTCCGAGGAAGGTGCGCATAAAACCTCCCGGAAGAAGGTTAGATTAGTAAATAGAGTTCACGGTGCAGTTGAGAAAAGAGACATTCGAGAAGCGCCAGTTAGACAGGCAGGTCGCACGAACCTAGGTAACGGTTGTGCAAGATGAACCAGCTATCTTGACAGACATATGATACTCATCGAAGTTTGCTAACTCGGTGATGTGTGGTGGACAGACTCAGCGGCATCATGCAACAGAATATAATAACTACAATAAGCAGACAAGTAAAGAACGAATTTATGAAGGAAATTCGTTACCAAGAGAATTAATCATCTCGACGAGGTATGTAGAGATTCGATAGCTAAGAAGTTCAGTGGGTCAGCCTTGTGAGGCCAATGATAGTTAGAATATCAGGACAAGTATTCATCCCCGGAGATGCCCGGTATTAACAATCAATAACCTGAACGTTATAAGAATATATGAATAGACGATATTAATCAAGGAAGTTGTAAATACTGAATTTGACAGAATTATCAACAAGAGCATAAGAAAGAAAGCTCAGTAATCATAATCAAGTAGACTTTGTATTCAATGAAATTGTTCTGTAAGGCCAAGTGTGGTGGTCGATATGCTATATTGTGGTGGATTTGATGTTATGAATTGTTGTTATGTAGTATATTTGTATTAAATGAGATTAGCTATGAAGGTCCCTGAATTTACCCAATAGTATTGTGAACTTTTCAGGGTACCTTTCCGCTACTACCCCTTTTATCTCATTCAAAATGTATTTATATTATTATATTAAATGACTTCGTGTAGTGTCTAGGGTTATGAATGTAGGGTGTAGTGTACAAAATCAACAAACATACAAACAAATAGTTTATTATTCACAACAGCACACAGTACTACCACAATAACATACAAACGACATTTTAAAAGGCTATCTTATTTAAGACTGTGGTTGAAATTTGTGTAAATATGATTTTTACAATTTTATTATCCTGATTCTAATTTATTTTGAATCAGGACTGACAATTTAAAAGTGAAATCAAAATAATTATTTACATCAGTCAAATAGCACAATAGATCCTCTGTCCATACATAAAATATTTTTCTAATATACGTCTGTAGTGTTCTCCTACTTTAAGGTAATACTGGTAGTACCACTAGGTTGTTGTTTGAAATCATATTCCTTTAGTAATGTTTGTTTCTATTTGTCACTTGTGGAACTATTAAATATTTGTCCCAGTTTATTCACGGTCACTTTTCATATTTCTTCTTTAATTCTGGTAGTTGAGCTCTCAGGTGCCGAACGAGAACTTATCTTGGCAGTAGAATATAGGTTGAACCTTTCCTCTGCTCGCTTGACAATCTGTTCCCTGTTTGATAGGCAATGGCCACTAGCATGGGCTCGCAGTAAACAGGCAGAGTCCTGAATCAATCAGTTTTCAAGCGTTTGGTACCACATTAACGTCAGTACCCAGGACCTCTGAAATGTGAAGGTATGCATCCTTCTTAATACCTAGCATACACTAATAGTCCACATTCTAGGACAGGTACATTACAAACAAACAAAAAGGGTAATATCCTTATACAAACCTATGCCACCATTTTCTATTGATGTGACAATGTACACCAGTATTCCTTTCCCTACTAGTTACAACGCCACTGCAATTCCAGCTGTAATCTCTTCCATATAATAGGATAGGTGTTATGCTCCTTTATGACAATCATACATATTCTTGTAGTTTTACAACTCTCTGACAGTCTATCACATGGTGGATCAATCTTTAGGCTTTGCCTCATGTTCGCTATAGACCCACTCATGTCCAGACATATATTATTATTTCACATTCAATTTTTATATAAAATACATATTAATAAATGTCAATCTTACCACAATTTGTTCAATGAAATACAGAGACGATGACTGATACAGTTTCGATCTGTTCTGTTGTCCAGGCTGCCCAGAAATTGTATTTGAAAGCACAGCCTGATCTCATCTATCGCTGGTGAAAATTTTTCTAGTAATGGCGTCCCCCCTAACGCTTATTCTGACAATATCGATTCAGTTGGCCAATCACTCTTAATTTTACAGTGTAAACAGTCTTTTCAAAAAATATCATTCAAACCTTTACTACGTTACTAGGCTATTTATGTTTATTCACAGGTCAGCCAATAATATTTCATCTCACTTCAAATGCCACCCAATCGGATTCATTGTACTATCTGAGCCTATCCGTCACCTACTTTTTTCCCCCAAAAATATGCGATCCAATCTAAGCAGATATGACTTGACCTGACAGTATCTCTGATCTCTATGTATTAATTTATCATTATTTGATTAGTTAAGGGACTATTTAGATAACTAATAACATATTCTTGGTCAGCAAGTCTTCAAGTACACGAATCTACGATTTTTAAGGGGCTATGTGGGTTGGTTCAAAATTCTATCATTTTTTCTATGTTAGTTGTTTATTTTTAAACTACCTCTCGTTCACTCTTTTTCCATGTACTTTCAAGCTAAATACGAGAGCTTAGGTCATTCATAATAAGAGCTTAACATGTTTACATGGCCGTAGTGTCCACAATTCTAACTTTTTCATCGTATTGGGGAAACCCCTAAGGCAAGGCTTGCCACTGTGCTACAGTTGGCTTTTAGTTTAAAATCAATGCGAAACGAATTAGCATTTCATCTATCCTTGCCCCTCCTCGTTCCACAATGCATTTTAGGCAAATATTTTCTTAGAACTAGGAAAAGTGGGTGTTTATGTCAAGGACGAATTTGAAACATTGGGTACCGTTTTGTTCGGCTATTCGTTAGCAAATAATAATCTGAAGGCTTAGGCGACACCAACCGTTCTAGCAGAAAATTTGTTTGTACTTTCTTATCTTTGCCTTTATGCCCTATACTGTTACATATTAATTTAGATATTGTATTTAGAAATCACTACATATATGACAACCAAATGTACACCTTGTAAATAAACTGTGTTGCGACTAGACCAGAATAGTGCCCCCGATTCATGTAGAGTGACGTCAACTATGTCAGAATCGAAAACGAGGCTGAACGACGTAGACGCCATTTTCGGCCAGACAATACAAGGGCTAGAAGGTTATTAATAAGCGTCGAGTAAGATTTTTTTTTAAAATTAATAAAGAAAAATATAACGTTCAACCTCTGATGGGTTATAATTAGGATATATATTGTTTTCAATTCCAAATAATATGAACAACTGCCGATGAGAAATTGGCATCACATTTGTCAAATCATTGTAAATAGGGACAATCACAATTATGCTAATACGTTAAATAAATAAATAAAAAAACAAACAAACAAACAAACAAAATCAAGGCCTGATGGTTCCAGTTATATAACTGACTTTAACAGATATTTAATTGACTTTCATCTGTTAAAAGTCATATGCATTGTAAGAACAGCATCCGACCTATACATTCCCAGACACTAATATTAACATTTGTTCGTGATAAATATTGTTTGACTATATTATGCAGTTCCCTAGGTCTGTCTATTCTTAACACATCTTCTATATTTATAAGATTATATATATATATATATATATATATATATATATATATATATATATATATATATATATATATATATATATATATATATATATATATATATATATATATATATATATATATATATATATATATATACAGTACTTTGCAAAAAAAATGGCAGTCATATTTTCGCAACATAGCTTACTCATAGAAGCAAATAATGATAAAAACTGTATGTCCAGAGGAAGATTGGTATCTCCCCTATCTATTAACAGTGGTTTCAGTACAATATAATGTTGCCTTCTCCAGCAAGGCAAGCCTGGATGCGGCGAGGCGTACTTCCCACAAGTGTTTGTAGGTAATTGTGAGTCAGACTGTCCCAGTATTTTTCAGCTACCTTCTTCAATTGTTCAACGTCTCTGAGTCCACTCTTTTTTAAATGATTCTTGAGTAGTGCCCAAACGTTTTCAATTGGGTTTAGGTCAGGACTGTTGCTGGGCCACTTCAGCACTATCACATTCTTCTCTTGCAGTCATGCTTTGGTGGTATGAGCTGTATGCTTTGGATCATTGTCATGTTGAAGTGTGCACCTATCGGGGTACATGACCTGCATAAATGGCAGAAGGTGTCCCTCTAGTATGTCGATGTACCTTTCTTTCGTGAGAATTCCTGTGAAAACACACAGTGGGGTGGCACCTCTTGCTGACACCCCTCCCCGAAGATGGAATTTCTGGGTATGTTTCGGTCGCTGGTACACAGGCGTTACAGAGTCTTTCGTCCAAATATTTATTTGAGCAGGATAAGACCAAACAGAACATTCATCTGAAAAAATCCCATTGTCCCATGACAAATTTTTGTTTTCGTGGCACCAGTTCAAGCGCATCTGTTTGTGAGTCTCTGTGAGCAATGGTGACGAAATTACCCGCTTTTTTGTGTAATTCATCCTGTGTAGCTCCAGGTTGACAGTAGCATTAGATACCTCTGGGCTTCCCAACTCGATCATGCGCTGCCGTTTGTTTTCTGCACTCTTCATTGGCCCAGCCCGAACGATTTGGGCGAGACGCCGATGGTCCTTTGTGTCCAAAATTCTTGGCCTCCCACTACTTTCTTTTCGCTCGATTCCATTACCTGCTTTTAATTTACTCACAACTCTATAGACAGTTCGCTCAGCAATGTTCAAGGTTTTAGAAATGTTGGAACATGTTTGATTTCCTTCAATCCAAAGTTGTGAAATTAACATACACTTTGACTTTGTATCCATTTTCTGCCACTAGCATTAGAAATTGTCGTCTGCTCTATTATCAAGGGACTTTATTCTCCGCTAATTTTTTTTTACTTTTGGTAGTGTTTGCTCACTTAAGTGGAGTGCAAATGTGGGGCAGAACATGCATATGTAATTAGATTTCAGCACATTTTGTTGAGCAATATGACTGCCATTTTTTTTGCAAAGTACTGTGTATATATATATATATATATATATATATATATATATATATATATATATATATATATATATATATATATATATATATATATATATATATATATATATACAAGGGGCTTGACATAAGTCTTGGGCCTGACCATGAAGGACATGTCACAGAGAGCTGAAATGTTGTATAGTGTTTATTCCTTTTCAATATAGCCACCGTCTGAATTGACACACTTCTGCCATCTCTGCTTGACCTTGAAAAGACCTTGGGAGTAGAACACCCTATTTTTCAAACTAAACCAGTCATCACATGCCAGTATAACCTCTTCATCGCTGTCAAAATGATTTCCTTTTAGCTGTTTTTTAAGATTTGGGAATAGAAAAAAGTCTGATGGAGCCAAATCTGGAGAATATGGTGGGTGTGGAAGAATTTCAATATTCAAATCGTTGGCTGCTAGCTGCACAAGCCGTGCTTTGTGAGAGGGCGCGTTGTCTTGAAGCAAAGGAAGATTTTGAGTGCACGTTATTCCTCGTTTCCTGGTCACAACCTTTCTCAGATTGGTGAGAAGATCTGCACAGGACTGTCAATTAACTGTGTTGCCACGAGGCAGATAATCTGTCAACAGGACACCTTTGGCGTCCCAAAAAACAGTCAGCATCACTTTTCCTGCAGATTTCTGCGCTCTCGGCTTGACACGTGTTGGGCAGCTGCACTGAAACTGTTGACACCAGTTTTTTTACCGAGGACAAGAATCACGAAACACTGGTTCCATCTCCCTGTGTATTTCTGTAGGTGTTTTTCCCTAAAACATCAGAAATTTTATCACAGCTCTGGCCTCCTTCTTTTCCATTGTTTTGTCAAATCTTTGGAGCAGCAGATCCGGTCAATAGGGTACATTGCGCCGTGCACCGTAGCGAAAAAACCCATTGAAGAAACAAACGCGTACTTCACACATTCAGTGCAAATATGATGAACTTTAAATGTGCCGAGTTTCATCTTCCTCCTGTGACTCCTTCATGGTCAGGCCCAAGACTTATGTCAAGCCCCTTGTATATATATATATATATATATATATATATATATATATACAGGGTGTTTATAAAGTCGCTGTGCAGTGAATTTGAATTTTTTTTTTAGACATTACGTCACGAATGACACAAATTTACGTCATGATATTCTGTGTTCCAATGCTGTGTTCCACAATTTATAACACATAAGGAAGGGAAACCACGAGGCCTGTAAACAGTAAATTAATATGAATAGGCGGTGTTGTCGCACGGAAGGTCCAGGGTTCAAATCCTGGGTAAGCCACTCATGTCTGTTGTTTTTCTGTTGTCTAGTGTTCTACTTCTTTATTTCCTACGAGTGCCTTATAACATGCCTTTATATTGATTCATATTAATTTATTGTGTTCCACAATCCCGTGTGCAGCATTAATTACACAAGCCCCAATTGAAAACCACATTTCTGGTGACGTAGTCTCGCCCGGGCGTAAATTTCACTGCACAGCGACTTTATAAACACCTTGTGTATATATATATATATATATATATATAAAATTTAGTTGCTACTTTCTCATCCATGGATATCAACGTTTTTTTTAAGACTCCTTAATCAAACCTTAGATAACTGATGAAATTTACCCTTCTTAGTATTAAGTTACCAACATTAAATGTTGATCGTCCGACTGACACGGTGGTTAGAGCGATGATCTCTCACGACAAAGGTACTGGCTTCGAAACACAGTAGCATCACGCGGCAGTCTACCCAACTGTAAAAGGGTACTTGACTGTGCTCATTAGTTAGGGAAAAAAGCAGCGAGGAAGGCAACAGGTCACCCTACATGAACCTAGTATAGTAAAGTCTCTAACGTTAAACTTCCCTGCGGCAGTATCTGATATAGGACCACTGTTTAGTTGTACCTCTTATAGTCATTGTTAGTACCAAGTTTAAATGATATAACATAACATTAACTAGCAGTAATTACAACTTTACAGTATCTGATATAGGACTACTGTTTAGTTGTACCTCATATAGTCATTGTTATAGCACGTTTCACTAGCTTTGCCCAACTTCAAAATGCTATATCTCAGCGAATATATAACGCATATAAGTGAAATTTTGTGTGTGAATTTGAAATGGTATAGACCCTATGAATTAAATTTTTCATTAAAATGCGGCCATTGGTTTCAATTTTCGTTTCTTTGCGATATAATATAAAATCCTACTTGCCAACACACATCACACGCACACATATTGAAATGTCTACAGTAAATTATACGACCTCATTTGCACATTTTTGGTTTATCAAGCAATTGGCATGATTTTTGAGTGAAATTGCGTGAAATCGCACTTCTTGAACACAAAATAGTTTATATCCGGTGCTACTCACACATTGTCAATCAGTGGCGTGTCTACAAAAAGTATTGTGTGGTTAACTAGGAAAATGAGTCTGCGAGTACATTTTATGACATTACAGCTAATCACAAATAGGATTTTTAAGTATTTCTGCAATGAAGCTACTCGTGGAAAACTATATCATTCTATTTCAAACCCACAAAAGAGGACTATTCACGCCTTGGGGATAAGCAAACGATCATTGCACCGCTGGATAGCGACATCTGAAATGTCTAATTCCAGTGTTTTACACACGAAAATTAGGCCAAGAGTGGTGGATAATTTTGACAGAGAATTGATCCGCAGAGAAATTTGCAATATGTTTCACAATAATGAGGCAGTGACTTTAAGGAAATTGAAAATTTGGTTAAGAAAGAATAATGACATTGATATTTCCAAATCTACGCTATGGAGGACTATTAGGAGTTTGGGATTCACTTTTAGAAAATATGTTGGTGGTAGAAACCTTATTTGTGAGAAGCCTCATATAGTTGCAATGAGAAGCAAATATTTACGCGAGATCAGAGAAATGAGAAGAGATTGTTATGATTTTGTGTATTTAGATGAAACCTGGATCAATTCTCACCACAGTAATGAACGAGAATGGCAATCATCTGATGGGACAACTAAGAGACTATAACCAAGCAGCAAAGGACAGCGCCTAATAATTGCACATCCAGGAAGCAGCCATCATGGGCTTCTAAATAATACTGAACTCATATTTGTTTCAAAATCCACAGTTATTAGGGATTACCATACAGAGATGAATGGCAAGATATTTCAAGATTGGATTGTGAATCATGTACTTCCTTTCTTGGATAGACCGTCGTGTTTGATAATGGACAATGCTTCATATCACAACGTTGTGGCACCAGAAGATAAAGTTCCTAATTCATCAAGTACTAGAGATGTAATAACGATTTGGCTGACCATAAACAACATTCCATTCAACGAAATGTCCTTGAAGCCTGAATTACTTGGAATTGTAAAAAAAGACACAGCGTACAAAGATATTTCACATAGACAAGGCAATCCATGAACATGGTCACAGATGTTTAAGATTGCCTCCTTACCATTCTCACTTAAACCCAATAGAATTAGTATGGGCTAAAATTAAGGAACAGGTAGCAACAGAAAATAGAACGTTCAAATTAAAAGATGTTGAAATACTTATAAAAACCGCCATCTCCAATATAGCCAGGGATTATTGGAAGAAATGTGAGAGCCATGTGTTACAAGAGGAAGAGGAATATTGGAAGAATAATGGTTTGTCCTTCATTCAGCCGAGATTGATTATCAATTTCTCAGAGACATCTGATTATGATTCGGATGAAGTTTAATTTCTTTAAAGATGACCTTACCGTTATTTACAAGCACATTAGAGGAGCAACGTTCCATTATGATATTTATGAACCGCAAAAAGAGGTGATACCCATTGAAATAATTAGATCAAGGAAGGTCCAGTTTGGTAGCGCATTAAATGTCAATGACAAACAATGTCACGAGTATCTCGCATGCAGATCATTTAAGAAATCATCTTCAACAGGTATTCATATGCAAACGTGATGGCCACATTATTGTAATAGTAGACACGCCTATGCCTAATCAATTCACAGAATCTGTGCATGAAGTGGTAAAATTTCTTTTCTCGATACACAATAATTAGTATGCCGACAAAGATCAAAGGATTTCATCCGTTTATGGGAACTAGACAAGATGCACAGATATAAAGTATATATTTGTTGGGTCTAACCTAATATAACATCGTATGCAAAAAATGGCATTAATACGTTGGACGGTTAATCAGATAATTACATTTGTTTGAGGGCAAAGCTAGTGAAACGTGCTATAGTACCAAGTTTAAATGATATAACATAACATTAGCTAGCAGTAATTACAACTTTACAGTATATAATATTACTTTACATACATTCACTAGCAGCACCATGTTAACATTAGTTAACATTATTTTACACACATCAACTAGCATTAACTATTTTTTTCATTATATAGTTTTACATCTGATACACATTTAAAAATTAGAAACCTACCCACCACAAACATATTTATAAAATGTGTGGTTCCTATATTCACACATTGGGATTCTCGCCGGTGCTATGGAGTTCGTGCACTGTGCTGAGATCCTCCTTGTGTGATCTAATAGAGGTGATCGGAGCACTGACGGAGTTGTCCGTGTGCACTGAAGATAGTCCTAAAAACCAAACCAAACCAATATACTATCATCTCATGTACTACTATTTCATATGCTACCATCTCATATGCTTCAATCTCATATACTACCATCTCATATGCTACCATCTAATATGCTACAATCTCATATGTTCATTCATAACCCTCCACTCCCAAAGGAGCATAGGCCTTCAACAAACACATGCCAAGTCCTCCTGTCACGTGCCATCATCTCAAGTTCTTTCCATGTTCTCCTCATCATTTTCACCTCTGTTTCCAACTCTCTTCTCCATGTACTTCTTAGTCTTCCTCTGCCTCTCTTGCCCTGCGGGTTCCAGAACAAGGACTGCCTTGTAATGCTATCAACAGGTTTCCTCAGTGTGTGTCCTATCCATCGCCATCGTCTTCTTCTCATCTCTTGTTCCACTGGCACTTGTCTAGTTCTTGTCATCAGTTCTACGTTGGTAACCTTGTCATACCATTTTAATCCCTCTATTCTACGCAAGCACCCATTTATGAAAGTCTGTAGCTCCTTGGTTGTTGTCTTTGTTGTTCTCCATGTCTCAGAGCCATACAACAGGACTGACTTCACATTTGAGTTGAAGATTCTTATTTTCGTGTTGGATCCTATTTCTCTTGATCTCCATATATTTCCCAATGCAATGAAAGCTCCTCTTGCCTTTTGTATTCTTATTTTGATATCGCTGTCTGTCCCTCCAACTTTGTCTATATTACTGCCAAGATACGTATATGATTCTACATCTTGTATTGGTGTTTCTTCAAGTTCAACCCTATTATCATTACCTGCATTTATTCGCATTATTTTTGTCTTTTCCCTGTGTATTTTCAGACCCAATTGCTGTGACCTCTCATCGAGTGTTTTCAATCTGTCCTGCATCTGATTACGGTTATGGGACAGAAGAGCCAAGTCATCAGCAAAATCCAGATCATCCAACTGCTCAGTCAGAGTCCACTGGATTCCATTTCTGTTGTGTGTTGTCGATGATCTCATAACCCAATCTATTGCCAGCAAGAAAAGAAATGGAGACAAGAGGCATCCCTGTCGCACTCCTGTTCTTATCCCAAATGGTTCTGTAAGCTGTCCTTCATGAAGAACTCTGCATGTCATGTCTACGAGCTATTCCTGGAGTGAAGAATGTGTTCGCAGACTGTTTGTCGAGATGCCCAAGCGAACTTGTCGAAACTAAACCACTTCCAGATGTTGAAACATCCTTACCGATAACATGAATAACTTTGTACATTATCATTGATAGTACATCTATAAAGACTGGTTATATAACTGAAGTATTCGTATAAGTATAACTTTCATGATATACTTACTTATAGATTATAACATTACTTCTTGTGTAGTAACGTTTTATTAGAACGGAAACAGTGTTATTAGAGTAACTTTTTATTAGTAGGGAAACATTGTTAAGAGCGACAAATATACATTTGTTATTCCTGTGGAACATATTACATTACATATCGTGTTCGAGAATATATTTTATCGTGTATGGAACTGTCGTAGATTTTTAGATAGGAGAATTTAAGACTTGGGTTGGTCCCTTCTGAATAGAGTGGAATGAGTGAGAGTCACAGTGTGAGTTAGTAAAGGAAATAGATACCACAAGTGAGATGATAGAATAGTGATAGAGGCTGTCTCTGAGATGCGAGAAAATCTTCTCTCTCTCTCTCTCCTATCTTCTACGACAGATTTTTAAGCAGTCAGACAGTCTACCACATATACATATATTACATATATTATATCTACTCACGGGCACGCACATACACGTGACGACGGTTAAACACACAGACGTGGGAAATCTATAACAATGATTATATAAATATTTAGAACGAGCTGACCAGCACACTGATTTAATTTATGGGTAAGTTTATTTATCATTATTAAACTTACGACACAACATATAAATTTTACATCAAAAGAAAACATATACAAATAGTCATTAAAATCAAGAAAATGCTACAAGGATGATAGCCCCGTTATGCCCTTAACTCTAGGTTTAGCCCACAGCCCCGTTAGGATGACAGATGATGGCCCAAAGAATTAGAGATGCATATGGTTAGGGTCTAATGTTGTCCCTTTTCTAGAAGGTAAGAACTGACTTATGACAGCAGTATCTATTCTAAAGGAACAATTACATTAAGCAGCAAATCTTTCTTCAGGAAAAATTACAAAAAAAGAATGAATGCATTAAACCAACGAAATTATCCTTCCGTCACTTTCACTCGGTTCTCTCACCCTTACCTAAAACTTGATGTTGTTCACCGTCTGGCGCAACCTTAGGACACTTCTCTACAGTGAATCTGGATTCTTTGGATAAAGCGAATCCCAGCTCTACAAATACAGGTTTTCTTCCACTGTTTTCGGGGAGCGTTCGCTTCACCAGTTAAAGTTTAGATTTACTTTTAATGTCACTTTGATCAGGTTTGATAAGCAAGTTTAAACGGGCACACAGAGTTCCGAAAAAAAACACACGTGGATTCCCTTAAGTTGGAAAAGATGACCAGTGGACAACTGCTCTCAACAGATAGTCTTGGTTCACTATCCACTCTTTCAATAGTGTTGGAAATGTAAATGTTAGTTCTTGCAATTATTCTCGCCGCCAGGCAGCATATACATTTAAATTTGTGGAGCAATATGAACTGGCTCAAAAGCCCAGTATATATTTCTATTCTTTAGGAACCGTTTGTGGGATTTGTATTACTGTCTATCTCTGATGGCATATGCACTGTCAGACGAGTGTTACTTGAAAAAAACCCCACGTGGTTAAAGATAGGAAATGTCTATGCTTCTCACAAGTATGTCCTTGTTACTAAACGCTGGAAAGTTGGGTACCACCGTTTCACTATATAAAAGAAAGAACACATATCAAATCATTTACATATATGTACTCATTATAACTTACATTTTAAATAGCACGCCTACAGCTTGACTTATATTTAAAACTTCCCGTAAAGTAAGTTATATAAAAATCAAACATCATGAATTAGAAAATACATACATATTTCGTCAACACTCAATGATGTATCTAGCGTTATAAGTTAGTTTTAAAATAGATTCTCTCGTCTGATTATTTAGAAGTTAAATTAAATTTCTTTATTATTTCTTTATTAGCCGACTGAATTTAAGCAAGAAATATAATTTCTGTTTTCCACTGTAACTCGTCACTATAAATAATACAGACTAGATAAATTAAGCACTCTGCACAAAATCTAACTAGTGAGATAAAATCGGCAATTTAACACTTAATCACTTCACAAAATACTAGAAAATAATATATATAATATTAATATACCTCAAACACAGAATTACTAAGAACGTTAAACCACTTCGACCAAACTAAGGCCATCTCTATTTACAGAGATTATTTAGAAATCGAACGAAGGTTGTTCTAGTCTAACTGCAAAGTTACTGAGTGAAATGAAATAGTTTCAAACGTGGGTTAATATTTTAAACCAGACAAAGGATGAACTATTATTTCGTAGAACGAAATGCTCTCCCCTTTCCGGCTTAAACGATACGTTTCACACCTAACATGTCGTAACTGCCACCACTGACCAAGATGTACGCGTGTCAGTTTCAAATCTCAGACAACCTGTCTCCAATGCAGGGCAGTTTTCACACTACAGCTGACCATGGCCCACAGTGAGCGCCGTGTCAGTTTGGGGATTTTTCAGACAAATGTCTGAATACTGACCAGTGCAGATGTAAAGTATCACACCTCACCGGGACTTATGCCGAGAAGAAGCTCGCGCGCTCGGTGAGAATGTAGACTATTGTCTACGTCCTATGTTCAGCGAACCGACTTATCACGCCTTCTGACGCCCTGCAGCCCTGACATCTACGTAATATCGTCCTAGCGCGATTCTCAGTTTTGAGAAAGAAACAGGTAAAGTTTAAAAATACTGAAGAAAATATTTTTCGCAACCGAGTGATGCGAAAAATACAGGAAAAACAAGTATGGAAAGAATGTAAATGAAAGGATTAGGGTGAGAGAATAGGAAGAAGATGTAGGTAATTTAATGACATAAAGACCTACGTGACAGGACGTCCCCCCTTAAGATATGGAAGCACTCCATGTCTACGTTATGGAATTAAATTTCCTATAACCGTAGCTTCAGGGTGTCTGTCTTCTTCCCTCTCATCTTCCCCCTCCATCTCTCTCCAATTCCTACTCAAGTCTACTCCCCAAAGTTTCCTTCCTCTGGAATGTCTCCCATGCGCGCTTGAAAGAGCGTCGCCGCTTCTGACATTTTTGAAAGATTTCCTGTGATAGCGGTGGAATATCCCTGCCACTATCATCATCTTCGTCAGTTTTGGCGATCGTCAGGAGATGGTCGGAGGTTGGCACTGGTTTTTCCAAGTATCTCTTTAAGAGATTTAAATGGAAAACCTTCTCCTTTCCTTCAATAGAGATCTGGTAGTTAGCCTTAGAAATCTTTTTCAGGACGGTAAACGGCCCTTGCCATCCGATCTTCAGTTGGTTGTTCTCGGTAGGGAGTAACACCAAAACTTTCTCTCCTGCTTCCAGTTCTCTCTCTTCCGCGACTTTCCTGTATCGGTTAGCGTGCTTTGTGCGTGCTCGCTTAAAGTTAGTCGTTGCTAGGTCCCACCCTAGTTTCAACCGTTCCTTTAAAACCGACACATATTTACTGGCTGAGACAACTGTCTCATCAGCCTTCTCGTCTGTCAGAGACTGAAGTAAGGCTTCAAGCGGGCCCTTAATGGGTCTGCCGAATAAGAGTGTAGCTGGCGGAAATCCTGTGGAAGTATGAGGAGATTCTCTGTAGCCAAATAATGCTGCAGGAATACAGAGATCCCAATCTTCAGGTTTCACTTGTGCCAGTTTACTTAGCATCATGTTGAGGTTTCCATTTGCACGCTCCACAAGCCCATTTCCGGCCGGAGTATATGGCTTAGTGTGGATGTGTTGGGTCCTCAAGATCTTAACGATCTCATCCATCAACAGGTTTCGGTATGGAGATCCGTTATCCGTCAACACTTGCTGAGGGAATCCCAACCGAGTGAAAATCTGCACGAGGGCTTCTGCGACATGCTTGGCATCTGCGCATGTTAGCGGGATAGCTTCTGCCCATAAAGTGCATGTATCGACTAAGGTCAGGATGAACCTGTTCCTTCTTTTAGTCCTTTCGAAAGGCCCTAAAATGTCGATCACAACCCGTTCGAATGGTGTTCCCATTATTGGCATTTCACCCAAAGAGACTGGGGGTGCCCGTTGCTTGGGTGGCACACGTTGGCACTGGGCACAGGATTTGACATATCTGATAATATCAGTATTTACTCCTGGCCACCAATAATGAGTGGTTATCCGTTGGTTTGTGGCGTTCTGTCCCATATGTCCGCTGAAGGGAAGAGAGTGCCCCATTTCTAGGATTTGGCTTCTGTACTGTTTCGGTACTAGGAGCTGGTTGTAACCTTGGTCAGGCTTGCCCGTTCTCCGATAAAGTACGCCATCCTCAGAAAAAATGTCCCCGTGCTGTTTGGGTTCCTTAGCCATGGGCAGTTTCCTAAAGCAGGGTGCCAAAGTAGGGTCCTTGTATTGCGCTTCTTTAAGTTCCATGGGTAACAAATTAGGCGCAGGCTCCCGTTCCTTCTTGGTTTGCCCTCTTGTAGTTACTGCTGCCACAATCGGCTCTTCCGGTTTCCCAATACACACGTATCTCCCGCCAAGTATGACTGGGTAGATGGGATCATCCATAACAGCCGCTTTGATCACACCTCTGACGAAATCAGAGTGTATCTCCACCAATGCGATGGGAAGCGCTGTAGGTGCATCACTCTTACGAACTCCACAAAGTTTGACGGTCTCTCCTGTCTCTTGACCGGGTTTAACCAGGTTTCTGGCAACAATGCAATCGTAAGAAAGCCCCGTGTCAAATAAGCAAGAAGTTTGAGAACCGTTCAAAATAACAATACCTCGCGTTGAGGGTCTATCCCCAACAGGTTGGGAATCACTGTCAATAATTCCGCCTTGCGAGACTGTCAATAAGCATCCGATGCGTTTCGGCTCGGTGTGCTCGGTCTGATCATATGTCCCGTGCTCAGGGGTTCTCCCTTTGCCACCTTGTCCTTTCTGGCTACGCTGCCATGTAGGGCGGTCGGGTTGATCAGACTGTTTGGGGTGGTTGGGGTACTTGTTCTTGTAGAACTTGGATTTTTCCGGAGGGGGGTTTTGAGGTCCAGGTTCTCTGTGGTTAAACTGGTTAGAAGCCTGAGAAGATTGCTCTAGGTTATTTTTTCGAAAATGCTCCTCTGTCGGTTTCCGCTTTGTGGCCGGTAGTTCAGCCAGCGCATTATGGTAACGCTCAGACTTCTCTAAGATGTCTTCAAGTTTTTCTGCCCCCTGCTCAGCGAGAAATCTCCGGGTATCCGCAGACAAAGTGTTCTTTATTTGTTCTGTTAGAACAAGTTCCTCAAGACCTTCATAGGTAGAGGGGAGCTGCGAAAGCTCAAGGCACTTTGTTAGATATCCCTTTAGACGAGATGAGAACTGGTGAAAAGTTTCAGAATTCTCTTTCCGGCTGTTGCGAAACAGTTGCAAAAACTTGCGAGCGTTCATTTCAAAGCGCTCCAGTAACGCTTTCTTCAACACATCGTAGTCGTCTTGTTGGCTACTTTCCAGCTTAGAATAAACATCATAAGCAGAACCTTTTAGGGCCTGGGAAAGTTTCATATTCCAACGCGACCTCTCTAACCCGTACAGAGTTGCAATTTTCTCAAATTTTTCTAACCATGTGTCAATCTTCTCATTTGGACAAGGGAAAGACTCAAGAGTGAAAGACATAGCATTTAGTTGAAGAGATTGAGTGTTAGCAGGGTCAGTTAAGGAAGAATGAGGAGAAGACTCTCCATTGCTGGAGGTAGAGGCAGCACCACGACTTTGGAATTCTAGAGTTTTAAGAGCCAACTCGTGCTGTCTCTGTTTCTTTTTTTCCTCATGCTGTCTTTCCTTCTCTCTTTCCTCATGCTGTCTCTCCTTCTCTCGTTCGTTCGCCCTGCGAATTTCCATTTCTTCCTCAATCTTCTTCTGCTGTAATAGACGGTCTGCTTCTTCTTTCCTCTCCGCATCATATCTCTCAAGTTCGTCCCTGACAAAAGCTTTCGCTTCGTCTCCGTCCAAACCTTCTTGTCTCGCTTCGTCCCTGAGAAGCTGTCTAAGCTTTGCTCTCTCGGCCATATTATGTCAGTGACTGAGACTAGTGGAGAAAGAAAATAGGAAAAAGGATACACTGACTCCTACCACTTACGAGAAAAAAAAAAATTACCAAAAATCAAAAGATGATATCCTTAACCCTGGGATACCTCCTCCAAAGTAAAATCTAACTATCGCTGTTATTATCGGCAATAAAGCACTTAATGCAAAACACGACTACGCCAACTAAATGGTAGTTAAGATTACTTCTGAAAAATAAGTTGCTACAGTGGAAAAGCAAAATAATTATTGCAAAAATTAAAGAGAAAAATAATCCCTTAATTATAAAGTCCACTATCAAGTTCACCCCTGAAGACAGTTAGGGTAAGGGAGGCAATTAATCTGGACAACTAGTCCGAAACGCACTCCTTAGCTTTTGCTCAAACACCTACTTCTTCAAAACCCAGTGAATGTTATACACTCACTACTTTACCAGCGTTTAGTATTACAAAATCAGTAATTAATATATATTCCGACAATCAACCTGTAACTGAAATGTATATTATTTCTAAATGCTGTGGAAAAAACTATCAGTTTGTGTGGTCAGCACGCCCGAAAACAGATCGTTAGTCTAGGGGATAATTATTTTTAAAAGATACAAAACTCACAAGACATCACACTCTTACTCTATATCAGAATAAAGAATCTTACAGACAAAATCCAGATAGACGAGTCCACATTAGTCGTACTCGTCTTCCTCTTCTAAGTTCAAAAACCGGAAACGAGTCACCATTTGTCGTAGATGTTGGATAGGAGTATTAAGACTGAGGTTTGGTCCCTTCTGAATAGGTTGGAATGAGTGATAGTCACGGTGAGAGATAGAAATATATGTAATATATATGTGGTGTAGACTGTCGGACTCTGTAAAAACCGTCGTAGAGGATAGGTAAGAGAGAGAGAAGAATTCTTTCCGCTTTCAGCGACAGCCTCTATACCACAGTCTATCATCTCACCACTCGTGGAATCTATTTCATTTTTCTAACTCTCACCGTGACTATCACTCATTCCAACCTATTCAGAAGGGACCAAACCTCAGTCTTAATACTCCTATCCAACATCTACGACAGGAACATTGAGAACATCGTCTCGTCGATTACTAACTAGTTGTAACTGAACATTGACATATTGATAGTGATATTGGAATTACTTAGAAAATATTAGTAACTGGTTATTTGTTGGTAATTAAGAAATATATAAATTAGAATAATTCAATTTAATCTATTTAATTGATTATGGATCACACACATACTAACTTTCTTAGTTGTCACGTAATACCTGCATTCACGGGTCTTAGTTATGATATCTCACTGTTAGATCACTAGTCAACCGTACTAGTGTTAGAAAACATTAAGGGTGTTGATTCTTAAAGTGTTTAATTTTGCATTGCTTCATTTTTGCACATTGTATTTTCAATTTTTCTGTTTTAATTGATTCTCTTGTCATTGATCATCATCAGTGTTGCTGTTCATTTTCATTTTTGAAATCATATGTTTCAAATTTTTTTTGTTTTGAAAACTTAGTTGAATTTTATTATCATCTTTTTTTTATGGTTTTTTTCATTTTTCATTTTAAACTTGTTTTACTTCGAATATTACCACATCGTTCCAAAGTAGGTCGAGTGTGGATGTGTGCTTTAATGCATACTATCATTTAGTTATATTGATTTCGTTTAATATTCTTTTCTTAATATGGTATAACTTTATGCATTTCATATATCTTGTGGTAGTTTTGACTCACCTCTCTCGGGTACTAAGTTCAAAAAAATTAATAGAATTAATTTTTTTTAAGGGGAGGTAATAAGGGAGCTGTTACGTACATTTATTACCTAAGGGGGTAGTCTTCGGTCCGGCCAAATGTACGCACCAGTCTTAATATAGTTATATTATTTGTGCGTTCGATTGATTCACGCACTGACGTGCACAATGCAGTGTGAGTTGCTTTGGACGCACGGGTAACCTAGTTTAGGGATGGTGACGTCATGTTTTGTATGGGGCAGTACGGACCATGTTGATGTCCGTGGAATATTTCTTGTATTCGTGGCAAGTTAGTGGAAGCCATAATTTCTATTGATATATATATTGGTCTTCATGTCGAAGCCAATAGTGGAAGTATCATGTAAGTGTCGCCCCATTTCACATTGAATGTTTATTGATTTTAATTGAAGTATCAGGCCGCTCCTAGTTATGGTCTAGCGGGAATCCATCGTAGTATGTCATTCCTAGAATGGACAAACGGAGTCGATTGCCTTGTTTGAATTACCGTAGAGGGAGGATACCTACGAGGAAACGAAGCAGCAAATAGAAGCGGAAAAACAGAAAAAATTGATAATGAATCTTAGAGATAGAAAAGTCAGAAAGGGAAATAACAAGAATTACAATTCTTTTAAAGGGAAACAATTTTGTCAAACTTCTCCATATAATGTATCTTCTAGCCAATCTCACAGATCACAAGATTTTCATCAGAATAATTTTGGAAATAATCAAAGCAATAATTATTATCATAATGGGAAATTTAGATCACAATCTTTAAATAACAGACAAGGTTATCAAAATAGACAGTATGGTCAATGGCACAATGGTAACGGTCATACTAACCGTGATTTTAACGTAAACAAAAATGCAAATACTAGCAATTTTGGGGATAATAATCAGAATCGATCGCGCCGAATAGGTGGATCGTCGAGTAATACACGTAGACATTCTAATGTTGCTTTGAGTGATACACACTCAAACAGGGAACAGGATAATAATGTTAATGCACATAGTGCTATGTCATGTTCTCTGGATTTCAAAAAGGTCAAGTCTTGTGAGGAGAGTAATACCCCATTCCAGCCCAAGGCGATCACAACGCTGCGATGCGGGCAAATTATACCAAGCCTACCAGCGGCTTGTACGGCCACGTCAGCTACTGACTATGGAACAGGAAGCCTTAAATTAAATAAGGGTTTTATAAATGGCATTCCATGCTCTCTTTTATTCGATTCAGGTTGTAGCACAATCGGTGTACGGACTTCGCTGGTCGACCCATCATGTGTTACTGGCCAGACCGTGCAGTGCGTGACTTTTGGAGGGACTATGGAGATTTTTCCTACAGCTATAGTTAACCTTCATACACCATTTTTTTCAGGAAAAATTCACGCATGCCTTCTTCCTGCACCTATAAGTGATATTATACTTGGTCGCATACATGATATAAAGGAATGTACCCCACAGCAAATAGCTGAATGGGAAAAGCAGCATATACAGGATGCCTATGCATTTAAGTCTATACCTAGAGTTGTGTCCCATGCACATGCTATTAACATGTTGGGTAATGCTAATGTATCGGAATCTAGTAGTGAAAATGATTCCATGGTTCATTACGCCACTGTGGCTAATGCATTACAACCTTTACGACATGCTTCCATTCTTAAGAATGATATTAAGGTTTCAACGCAACCTGTGAAGACTAGTAAGTCATTCCGGGGGACATATACCTTCCCTCGACTTGATCAGCAGGCAACTGATCGTAAGAAAAAAGTTACGTTTGTGAAAAAGGAAAATGATGTTCCTAATAAAAATAAGAGTGGTTGTAACTCCGTTGGGAAAATTAATACCAATAAGGTTGCCTGTAAGATTTTAACTTTGCCCAGCAAGCAGGTGTCTACGACATGCCGTACACCTACACCTTTGTCTGGCATAAGTAATAATAATCAAGTACAAAAGTATGGTACATTTAAGAATATTCCTACAGGTATAAATAAGAAATATTATAATATACCTAAGAGGACTAATGTTACCCATCAACCTTGTTCACATTCTTGTGACTATGGTACCACTTATATTCGTAGAGGTGCATCTTCTCGCACCATCCTTGTGCAAAATCTGCCACAGCGAACTAGTTGGCAAGCACTAGGAGATTTTCTCAACCACACGGCAGACGTTAGGTTCGTGCGTCTGTTACCTCATACCAATAACAGGTATGGTGACGCCGTGGTTACTTTCAGGACCAATAGAGATGCTCGCATGGCTATCGAGCGGGATAATGGTGTGTATTTCCACCACCATTCTCTCCGATTACAATTGGTTCCCGATTCTGCGTCACGCAGATAGTAACCTACGGATATTTGATTTTGATTTCACATTCTTTGATGACTCAGCCTATGCAGTCATCATCTCTTTCTTGTACTAGTTACTTGTTCTTTTTCTAGTTCTCATGAACTATTCCATTGGAATTTTATGTCTTGCGGGTTAGTTAACGCTCCTGCCACGTTTGTACGCATGATGCGCCGCATATTGTCTCATCGTCCCGATGTCATTACTTATATAGATGACATCTGTCTTTTCAGTGACTCTTGGGATGAACATATTCATGGATTAAAAGCTTTACTTTCTACCTTACGGGATTATAACTTAACAGCGAAACCTTCAAAGGCTTTTGTCGGTTTTCATGACATCTCATTTCTGGGTCACCGCATAGGTCATGGTTTCATGTATACAGAAGGGAGCCGCGCTAGCGTAGTGGTTACAACACCGCTCTGGCGACCGGGTGATTCAGGATCAAACCCGGGCGACGGCATTTGAGGATTTTTCGTCGACCGGGAATTGGACTGGATTAACTCGAGACCTGGCGACGACATTTGAAGGAGTGTCGTCGACCAGGGATTGGCGGCTCCTGAGCCGACCCAGCTGCAATGGGTACCTCCGAAATCGGAGAGTATTTGCCTGAAGGGCGAGGGACACCTGTCTCTGTACAAGTAAAAAGGGATACTCACGTAAAATCAATGTCAGGTTAGACATAGTAATAACCTGAGATTTCGCCTCGAGTATTAGCGGGCGTACGAAAAAAAAAAAAAAAAAAAAAAAAAAAAAAAAAAAAAAAAAAAAAAAAAAAAAAAAAAAATGTATACAGAAGACAGTAACGTCTCTAAAATTTTAAACATCTCGGCACCTAAGACAAAAAAACAAATTAGATCTCTTTTAGGACTAATACAGTTCTATTCAAAATTCATCCCTCATTTGTCTACTATAACTGCACCTTTTTCGTCTCTACTGAAGAAAGGCACATCTAATGTAATAAAGTGGTCGCAGGATCACCAAACGGCGTTAGACTATATAAAACGATTTTTTTCAAATGAACCTTTTTTGAGGTTGCCTAACAAAAATCTCACTTTCATTCTTCACAGTGATGCATCTTCTTACGCTATTGCTGCAGTTTTGATGCAGGAATATAACGGCACCTTATTTCCGGTGATGTACGTGTCCAGAAAACTTACGGAGAGCGAACTCAAATACTCCGTTCTGGATAAAGAGCTCCTCGCATTAGTGTGGGCAATCACAAAACTGGAACGTTACCTCCTCGGCTCACACTTTGTGGTGGAATCTGACCAAAAAGCTCTTACCGCACTGAACACGAAGAACGTTAAATCATCGAGGTCAGCGCGTTACGCTATAGCGCTTCAACCATTCAATTTTGAAATACGAGCTATTCCTGGAGTGAAGAATGTGTTCGCAGACTGTTTGTCGAGATGCCCAAGCGAACTTGTCGAAACTAAACCACTTCCAGATGTTGAAACATCCTTACCGATAACATGAATAACTTTGTACATTATCATTGATAGTACATCTATAAAGACTGGTTATATAACTGAAGTATTCGTATAAGTATAACTTTCATGATATACTTACTTATAGATTATAACATTACTTCTTGTGTAGTAACGTTTTATTAGAACGGGAACAGTGTTATTAGAGTAACTTTTTATTAGTAGGGAAACATTGTTAAGAGCGATAAATATACATTTGTTATTCCTGTGGAACATATTACATTACATATCGTGTTCGAGAATATATTTTATCGTGTATGGAACATTGAGAACATCGTCTCGTCGATTACTAACTAGTTGTAACTGAACATTGACATATTGATAGTGATATTGGAATTACTTAGAAAATATTAGTAACTGGTTATTTGTTGGTAATTAAGAAATATATAAATTAGAATAATTCAATTTAATCTATTTAATTGATTATGGATCACACACATACTAACTTTCTTAGTTGTCACGTAATACCTGCATTCACGGGTCTTAGTTATGATATCTCACTGTTAGATCACTAGTCAACCGTACTAGTGTTAGAAAACATTAAGGGTGTTGATTCTTAAAGTGTTTAATTTTGCATTGCTTCATTTTTGCACATTGTATTTTCAATTTTTCTGTTTTAATTGATTCTCTTGTCATTGATCATCATCAGTGTTGCTGTTCATTTTCATTTTTGAAATCATATGTTTCAAATTTTTTTTGTTGTTGAAAACTTAGTTGAATTTTATTATCATCTTTTTTTTATGGTTTTTTTTCATTTTTCATTTTCAACTTGTTTTACTTCGAATATTACCACATCGTTCCAAAGTAGGTCGAGTGTGGATGTGTGCTTTAATGCATACTATCATTTAGTTATATTGATTTCGTTTAATATTCTTTTCTTAATATGGTATAACTTTATGCATTTCATATATCTTGTGGTAGTTTTGACTCACCTCTCTCGGGTACTAAGTTCAAAAAAATTAATAGAATTAATTTTTTAAGGGGAGGTAATAAGGGAGCTGTTACGTACATTTATTACCTAAGGGGGTAGTCTTCGGTCCTGCCAAATGTACGCACCAGTCTTAATATAGTTATATTATTTGTGCGTTCGATTGATTCACGCACTGACGTGCACAATGCAGTGTGAGTTGCTTTGGACGCACGGGTAACCTAGTTTAGGGATGGTGACGTCATGTTTTGTATGGGGCAGTACGGACCATGTTGATGTCCGTGGAATATTTCTTGTATTCGTGGCAAGTTAGTGGAAGCCATAATTTCTATTGATATATATATTGGTCTTCATGTCGAAGCCAATAGTGGAAGTATCATGTAAGTGTCGCCCCATTTCACATTGAATGTTTATTGATTTTAATTGAAGTATCAGGCCGCTCCTAGTTATGGTCTAGCGGGAATCCATCGTAGTATGTCATTCCTAGAATGGACAAACGGAGTCGATTGCCTTGTTTGAATTACCGTAGAGGGAGGATACCTACGAGGAAACGAAGTTAATTGATTTTGTATGCTTCACATGTTTTAATATGCCGTTTCGCCAATGCCAAAGTCATGGCATGGATTTTGGGAGAGGTTAGTCAACAGAAGACTCTAACCTGATTGTATTGCCGTGTATGACTTTGTCTGGATTATATATATGCTACATAAGTATTGTATGAAGAAAGTCTGGGAATTTTACGGGTATGATATCAAAGATTGATCCTTGAACATGAATCCGTTTACCACGATAGACGTCCTTGGAAGAAGGTCAACGGACTTCATTGTAAATGTATATTAGCGGAGAACAGAAGTGATCCTCGGCTCACTTGGATAGAAGAGGACTTGATTGTTGAAGAATCTCCAAGAATTTAAGAGTATGATCAGCAACTTTAAAGTATGACATTTGCATCTGTAATCTGTAACCATGATCGTCTTGTGTGTTCCACTCCGTATGTGTCACGTTAAATAAAATATATGTACAGTCATCACAGACTTGTGTGCTGCCAGTAAGTGACCAGTTAAATACTACTTGTTGGAGTTCGTTTTGAAGAACATTTTCTGACATTTTGTTTCTTTGCAACCATTCGCGTAATGAAGCTCTTTAACATTAGAATGAACGGACACAACAGAGACGGAATAGATATTGGATTTGACTGGCAAATTCGTCGGAATTATCATATGGGACTTGGAGTGAAAATTGATATTTATAATCTAACAATTTGATACTTAGACACACTGCACTGTTAAACGTCAAAGTAGCAACTCCTGAGAGAGATCCAAAAGAGAATAGGACTTATGATTACACACGAAAGGACCAGGACAAAGTATTTGGGCAACTTTAAAACTTAAAAGTAAACCTGCATTTTTAAATACAAAGACTGGAGACTAAAGGAAACAGACTCAAGTCATGCAAGAGATTATAAAATAACCCCAGACTCCAGTATTCGGAGAATCTAACCTAAGTTGCTGTATCAATTCTAACTGTGCCAGGAGATTATAGATCCCATTTGGGGTAAGTTGTGAACCTATATTTTAAAAATGTGAATTTGACATATTTTTCTTGCTACGTGTTTATATATGAGGCTGGCAACCTCAACCTATGATAAGTCTATTCATAAACCACTACAGCAAGCTTTGGTGATTGCTTCATGCTAGCTCATACTGAAAAGCGAAAGTAGCAGCAACCCCAGACTCCGAATGGAGCAGTGATAAGTGATGAGTACATCTCATGTGCATCAAGTGTACCGTATCGTTTTGTGAGATATGTAAAATTATAATTTTAGTTCAGACACAAATCATTGTACGCGCGCTGACCAGACACATTTTCCCCATTAAAGTAACAAGAAGAATAACGGTGATTTCTGATCATATTCCCTGAGTTATACTGTGTATACTCAGGGAGAATAGTTATTCAACGAAGCTAACATTGGTGGATGAACAGCGAGACAATGCGCCTGTTAATTTTCCAACCCAGTGTACTTAGCAGAGGCATTTGTTCTTTTTATTTTGTCAAAGTTCGCGGTACGAAGCTGCAAGACTAAAGTTTCTACGCCACTAGTTGTGAGTCAAGAGTACGGATTCAACCATAACCGCCTACATTGGACGAGTTGTGTGGAGACGTGCCGTCATCACAAAAGAATTGACGAAACCACGGCTGCAGTACTCGCTTCGACCAGCTAAGTTCTTATTAAAGGAATCAGCAAAAGGACAATTTTTTTATAAATCCTCAACCCCTGTCTCAGTGAAAACACTCTTTTATATACATCTAAAATTTGCCATCATTCCATCGTTATTTTAACCTGTTAAAAACTAATTGATCGTTAAATTTGTTACATGTTATTTTAAAACGATTTCTGCACGGAAGCCGACGGATCAGATATAAGTTAATAGTGCTCCGCCCTATGCAGCATTGTTCTTGACTTCTGAAAACATCTTGTGAAAACTCCCTTGAGACAGAAGCATCATTACCATTTATCTACAACTCTGCCAAGAGTAATTTTACGCGAAGGTAGACACCTTTGAAGACCCATACTACATACTCTTGGCCACTGTTGGACTACTACTGCAGAGCTCAAGGGATGCAATCCGTCACACTATCTAATGTACTACTATCTCATATACTACCATCTCATATACTAAGATCTCATATATTACTATCTCATATTCTACCATCTCATATACTAGTATCTCATATACTACTATCTCAAATGCTGTTATCTCATATTTTACCATCTCATGTGCTCCTATCTCATATACAATTATTTCATACCACAATAAAATGACATAAACAAGGTCTGAGTAGTTTGTAATGACTGTGACCTGTCCCTTTTGTCTTACCTTCAGAATCTGCCATCACGACCACCAATGTACTCAACAGAACTGCGGTTTGTTGCAATAAGAGTGACATCTCTTTCCTGTAAACATATTATACATCGTGGAAGAAAGAATATACACACCCACGTGGAAACAGAATAAGTCCCAATTTGGACAGATAAACCAGATCAACAGCTTATGTACAACAATTAAAACAGATCTTGGTTTATTTCATTTTCATTTAAACATATCATGCTTTTTTTAAATTAAAATAATTCATGGGTTATGTATTAAAGTTAAAACAAATCATGGTTTATTTTAAGATTAAAACAAATCACGATTTTTTAAGGAATAAAACAAATAATCTGTTACGTATTGAATTGAAAACAGATCATAGGTTATGTATTACAATGAAGACAGATCACATGTACTATAATTAAAACAAATTGTGGGTTATCTATTTAAAAAAAATAGGGCAGAATGCAAACATAGGGACGTTTTGTGCAGTACTGTGCAACCATATCATTGAGAAAATAGGGGAGAAGAAGTAAGTATGAAATCATGAATAATCAATAAATGAGCAAGGCAAAAGAGCGGATAGACAAGTTTAAATATGACGGACGTTTGTTAGCAATGCTCAATGTTTACGCCACAAAGATGGATATTAAATGTTTCTCAAAATAATCTGTTGAGGCCACTAAAATTCCAACTAAATTAACTTTGTTATAGTCATTTTGTTTACTGCATTCCAGAGTCGTAGTTTTATAGGTTCCAGTTACTGTAATACAAAGTATGAGAGACAGTGAAAAAAGCTATGTCTATGACAAAGTTCAATGTCTTAGACACGGTGAGAAAATCTATGCTCATGAGAAATTCAATGTCTTAGTGATGGTGACAAAAACTATATCCATGACAAAAATCAATGTCCTAGAGACGGCGACAAAAACTATGTTCATGACAAAGTTCAATGTCTTAGACACGGTGAGAGAACCTATGCCCATGACAAATTCAATGCCTTAGTGACTGGTGACAAAAACCATGTCCATGAGAAATTCACTATCCTAAAGACGGTGACAAAAATTATAACCATGACAAAGCTCAATGTCCTAGATACGGCGACAAAAACTATGCCCGTGACAAAAGTCAATGCTTAAGAGATTGCAAAAAAGCCGTCTCACGTGCTAAGTAGTGTCAAAGCAATAGCGAGAAAGCATACAGTGTAGGCAAAGTCAGTGTCAAAGGAAAATTAACAATGTTGCTAAAGCTAAACAGAGCAGAACATAGACTGAACTTCGTGGCTAAAGCACTAAAGATAAGTGTTACCCAAGTTACGTAGTGTTTATGAAGAATCTCTCACTGGACCTCGCCAGACGCCTTACAGGATGAAAGTGCGTAGATGTATTTAAAAAAAAGAAAAACTACAATAATTGTTATTGTTATTCAGAGTCGACATCATTGCATTCTGGACAAACCCATAGGTGCTCAATCTCCCTTGGCAAACGTCGAAGGGAAGGGTGTGAATGCTAACTGTTCTTGTTGTGCGCTGGTTGTATGCACGCCGGATGGATCCTCTCATACGTCCATCCATGCCAGTCTTACGTCTAATGCCAAACTCCAGCATTTTTAACCTTGATGATTCATCTATTGTTGCAGTGTGGTTCTCTAATAGGCGATCATTAATTGTTCTCAGTATCTCTCCCTTGCCCATATCCAATGCACCTACTATAGGTGCTCTTGAAGCTAGTCAAGAAGTATATAGAACAATTAACTAAGTGTTACGGTGTGCATCTGAAGATTCATGAAAATGTGTGGGTTCCATGGTTGATCAAATGAGACATTCAAAAACCGAACACCATAACTAATGAAACTGCAAGTCAAACTGTGATCTCAAAAATACGGTCGAAGACTGTTCACGATTCAAACGTTTAATGGTTTCTCCATAAATTACAAAGGCTCCATAATAATATGCATTCACAAAGAACAGTGAAATATCCTGCTAACGTGTCAGTCCGTCCTCAATATCAATTAGACCAGCAGAAATACCAACAGTCAATATCGTGGTCGCCTTCTATTACATGCATCGCATCTGTCTTGACGGAATATTAATATAATATTTGAAAATTACTTCTCTCGAATAAATGCCTCCAGCATCGGCATAAATATAAGAAGTGTCGATCTTCAATCAGATCTGCGCACTTTCGTAGAGCATTACTTTAGAAATCCATATTTTGACGGACTCATCTGAGGAGTCTAAACACAAACGTCCGAACAAATCGGAGGACACAATTGAAAAGCCCATGAAAGTTAACCGTTGGTATCCAAGGCAAACGGTCATGACGTCATACCTTGGTACGTCGTAAATATATTAAATGGTGCGCGTTTACAAGTAGTGCATAAAAGTGTCCGCTCATCTTACGCATACCCATATCTTCCGATAGAGCATATGACTGTGTGCAAGAATGAGAGATAAAACTTGGAGCAGCTTAAAAGTAGACACTGACGGATAGAAAATAGAAAATGAAGATGTTGTTACATTAATGCAAATCCCTGCATGGAAGCTAAAGAATTAATTTGTTTATAACTGAAAACGCGTCTATATTTCTCAGCACAAATGATTGCAATAGAAAACGCAACAAACCCTTAGAATCAAGAGTTTTATTGTTGTTCGGGTCGGTGCGAGTGTGCAAGAAAGTCATCACAAAAGCATCATCATCATCTCGCACACCCTACCACACATTTAATGACACCTGCACATATATATCTAACAACAAATACATGCACCACACTGCAGGCAGCGGGACTTACAGACACAAACATAACTACTGTAAAATCCAAGGACAACGACAGAAATACCCTTAGAGAGACATCAATGTCGGGAGAAGAAATTATAGGTCTCATGAGGTTAATCATGTTGCTAGACAAAATGAGAAAACAGTGAGAAATGGGATGAAAAAGCAACATCACCATCCTAGAGGATATTGGAATCATTCCAACCTAATGTACGATAGGAAACTCTTTACAGAGCGATACAACAGGAGGCAATCTGATCATCAGAAGTAGTCCCCCCATCGGACAAGTGTTTCGGGCCAGTATACTCCTTTACACTCTAAGGGGGGCGGGCCCACTTGGGTCATGACTCCCAAGCGTCTCAGCCTCCTGTTGTCTTGTATCGAAAATGAACCCATTTCACTTATGGTAGCAACTTTAATCCACAACTCCGCCAGCCGTGGAGGCAATTGTGAAAGTAACAAAGAGAAGACAAATTATTCCGTTCGTTCCGTCGCACACACTGAGACACCATCGCGAAGCCACCGAGCCTAGCCACTGCGCATTCGCCACTGAAATTCTGACATTGACACCCCTATAATATACACCGCCTGTTGCCCCTCAGTCACAGCCTGTTCACTAGTACACCAAACAACTCAGCGTATTGTGGACTTAGAAAAATTCCTGGTGTTTTCTGTACCGAAGCGTTTATTGTCACGATTTCCATTGCATTTTTGGCAGTTTCACTAAGCCTCTTCAGTGCCTTTGTTCTCGCCTGTCCCTTCAGCCCCAACAGTTTTCAATAGATCATACACTGATGCAGCCACAAGCCCTCTTGCGCCCACTTCAACAGCCATGACCCTTGCAGTGAATCCATCGTGTCTCAGATCCGCGGCCAGATCACTATACTTGGCCGCTTTGAACGAATGTTGCTCGTCTAATCTGGATTCAAATGGCACGGTCAGTTCAATCAGTATGACCTGAAGCGGCCGTCTCCGCGATTTTCTGATACTCTCTGGATATGCCCCTCGTCCAGGTAGGTCTACCGCCATCTTCCAGTCGTTTGCACAGTCAAGAAGAGATGGTAAACTGCTACCAGGTTTACTCGGTTTGGGGTGTGCTGACTTTCCTGCCCTCAGAAAGTATGTATTTGCGGTGCTCGGCCTGGGTTTGCTATTCGCCTTCATCCTTGCCAGATCTATTGTCGCAGCTAGCTCATTTAGCACTTTGTTATGGCGCCAAGTGTATCGCCCTTGCCCTAATGACACCATACACGCTGAGAGCACGTGATAAAGTGTCTGCCTCCCCTGGCACAGGGGGCACTGCTCATCATCCGACTTTCCCCATTTCACAAGGTTGGTGGCCGACGACAGCAGGTCATACATTGATCTAACAACGAAGCTGAGCCTAAGAGGTGCCATATGCCATATATCATTCCATGTCAAGGACCTCTGCAGGGCTCCTTCCCATGTAGTCCATTGGCCTTGTTGGACCTGCTGCACTGCTTTTTGCAACTCTTATCATTCTCAGCTCCTCGTATCTCATGAACTACCATGTCTCTGCGCTCCCTGCTTGATGCCTTGGACCACCAGCGGATGTCTCCATGACCTAATCCCCGTCTATTCGTTTGTGTGTATCCGATTACCTCTCTCAGTTTGAGCGACTCTTGGGCAGCATCAACAGCTTCTTCCACTCTCCACTTCCTTCCAGTTTTCAGTGTGGGCTGAATGGACTTAACCACGTCATCAGCAGACTCGCGTAGCATCATTGCAAGCCTTGCCTGTCCAACTTTGTACTCTTCAACAACTGACTTGAAAGGAAGCAGAAGTTTTGACTTTTTGCAGTACAGTGCTACATCTGACAGACCTGGTGGTACCCCTAGCCACTTTCTCATGAACTTGTTGACCTTCTGCTCTATAGCTTCCACTGTACTCGTGCTTATTTCATATATAAGCAGTGGCCACATAAACTTCGGTATCAATATGAACTGGAGGCACAACAGTTTGAACTTTCCCAAGAGTCTGCTTTGGTCTATGATCTGTAGCCCTCTGTCTGCCATTTCTATTGTCTGTTGCACTGCCTTCGAATCATTTAATGAGGCATCGTACACCCTGCCAAGACTTTTAACAGGTTCTTCAATGACAGTAGGGATTCTTTGGTTGGAAACCATGAATATGTCCTCTGCTATCTTCCCTTTCCTGACTGATAGGCTTCTCGATTTCTTTGGTTTAAAGCTCATTCTGCACCAGCTGACTAGTTCATCCAGGCGTGCTAACATCCTCCGGGCCTGATGTTCATCTGACGTCAGAATTGTTATGTCATCCATGAATGCTTTGAGCGGTGGCATGTGACACATTCCACCGAGCTTTGGACCTATAGCCATTCTTTCAGCCGCATTGAGGATTACCTGCATAGCCATCACGAATAGTATCGGAGAGATGGTACACCCCATCGCAATTCCAACTTCAAGGCCAATCCACTTCGTTGTGTACTCTCTGGTTGAAAATCTGACAGCAAACCCAGCGAAATACAGCTTCAGCATTGCTGCAATCTCTTGTGGAACATGATACATTTCTAGGGCCTGCCACAACATCTGGTGTGGAACGGATCCATAAGCATTCGCTAGATCCAACCAGATTACATGGAGGTTTGTTTTGTCAGACTTTGCCTTTTGGATTGCTTCCCAGATCATTGTGGCATGCTCTAGACATCCTGGTGTACCTGGGATACCTCCTTTCTGAATGGTAGTGTCAATGTACCCATTTGCCAGGAGGTATGTAGTGAGTCTTTTCGCCATCACTGAGAAGAATATCTTCCCTTCCACATTGAGTAGTGAGATTGGCCTGAACTGACTGATGTCTGTGGAATTTTGCACCTTCGGGATGTAGACTCCGTTCGCCTTTCTCCATTCCTTGCTTACAAGCTGGGTTTTCCACGCATTCTTTAGTAAACGGAGCAGTCGTTTGAACACTTCAGGGAATCTCTTATACACCACATATGGAACACCATTAGGACCTGGAGCTGACTTGCACCGAACTTTCTGGACAATGCTTTCTACCTCTTGCACCGTTGGGGGCTTGGTGTTAAATTCAGCTCCTGGCTTACTCGGCCATTTAAGGCCTGCCATGCTGCTGAGCGGCTCATCTCTGCGACCATCTGAATATGTCATTCTAAGGTGTTCTTCCAGGTCTTCTTTCTTGATGGTTAGCGTACCCGACCGTGGCTGCTCAAACAGTTCTTTGGCAAACTTGAAGGGCTTCCTGAAAAATCTTTCCCTATCCCTTCGAGTCTTCCTTCTCTTCCTGCACAACCTTTCTGCTCTACAAAGGGCATTATGTTGGCCTTTCAGGTGCTCCCAAACCTGTCGTAACCCTTCCTTCTCTGTGGCAACTGCGTTCTTGAAAGGTTTTCGTGCATGCTTCTTCTGTTTCCTGATTTCTTCTATTTTAATTTGTCTTCTACTTTTTCGTGGTGGGTTACTTTCCCTTGCCTCCCTCACTCCGAACACTTTGCGACAGTGCAGATATATTATGTCGTCGAAGATTTCCAGCTTCATCTCCAAAGTTATCTGCTTCAGGTTGTTATCCCACTCTTTTTCCAAGGCTTCGTCTAGCTGTTCCCAAAGCCCCTTTTCACTGGCAGGTGGAAACTTGACTGCATCTCTCTTCCCATCCAAGAAGTGTGTGAGATCATCATCAGGCAGATCAACTTGAATGTACTCAGCACTGTGCTAATGTACTAATGTACCTGTACGCAGGAAGGTGAAAGTATGGAATCTGGAAACAGATGAACAAATACGGGAAAAACAAAAAGCGGATTACATTAGCTCAGTAGTACACATGAACAGACAACAGGCATATCAACAGGTTGGAAGAAATTGGCCACACTGCAAGATGAAGAACAACAAATGTCATCATAGGAATACCGACAAAAGACAGTGCATGGGATACAACAGTAGAAACGAAACCTTCAACACGGCTGTTATAGGAATAACATTAACAGAATAAAAGATTGGATAGCGGTGAGCAATTTTATTGGAGTGATCAGGAAGGGAAGGACATTAGAAATAAATAACGTAAAATTGAGGAACGAACAAAAGTGCCACTTAAGAACAGAGAACGATTGGAAGATGAACATAGATCCAGAAAGATTTTGGAGTTTTCAACCAAATATGAAAATCATAGGCACAGACTGTGAAACACCCAGGTCAAGATAAGAACAGAGGAACAACATGAAATGAAGAATGGTATGATTAACATCGGAACACAAACAGGAGAAACATAGAGACACGGAGCAGTGAGAAACATAGAGACACGGAGCAGTGAGAAACATAGAGACACGGAGCAGTGAGAAACATACAGACACGGAGCAGTGAGAAATATACAGACACGGAGCAGTGAGAAACATAGAGACACGGAGCAGTGAGAAACATAGAGACACGGAGCAGTGAGAAACATACAGACACGGAGCAGTGAGAAATCACATAGTGACTGTTACGGTGTTATTTTAAATGACGGCGTCTGCTGGGGTTAGAAGTGCGCAACGTTTGGGGTCACTAACATTAATAGAATATGTTGATATTTTACGGACTACTGAACGCGAAATATATGCTAAGATTATGACGTATTCGCGTTGGGAAGGTCACGCTTGGGGACTTGGTTACATTACCCCTTTTATGCTGTCCGTCAAGCAGAGAAGTCGTGTCTTGTATTTCTTCCAAGGAGAGGCTTAGCATATGGCCGATATATGAATTCAATATAGAACTCAGGATCAGTTCAGATATTAAGATAAAGTATGAGATTTATTAAGTAAATAAAATGATGGAAGGAGAATCGTATTATGATTCAATTTGTAGCTGTCAAGAACTCATGCGCTCATTTCTGGCTGTCTGACTACAGCAGCGCATGTACAAAGCCATGACGTTCATCTGACACATTATATTGACACGGACGGACCTGAATATTATGCACGTAATTTCTAATGAACTATATACGAATGTATACCTATGTGAACTGTCTTCGTGCGTCAACTTGTAATAAATATTGGACTCTAATCGAAGACTTACCCACATTACTTTGATTACGTTTGATTGCTTCAACTTGCATTGTTGATTGTCCTTTGACCTGATGAACTATTCTTTATAGGAAGTTTATATTAATAATGAATCAGTTCGTACGGAACCGAGGTTTGCTTGGACACTTATTAATCAACAACAAAACTTTGTGTCGACCTCAACTGAGATAATGATAGATAAGCAAGCATACAAGCTAAACTAATAATAATCGAACGAAGGACACCCCAACACCAGCGACACCCACGCAACAATGGTGGCCAGTGTGGGGAACTGGAATTTAATTGTCAAAATACTCAAAGATTATCGAGTTGAAAGAAATAAATTTCCTTCGAGCGAAATGGACACTTTTTGTATCTACACCGATGACGTCACACACCCTTGACAACAGGATGAATCATCTGTAGCGATGGCAGCCGCCTTTCAACGTCTTTGAAGAAAAGTATTTATAAACGCTTAATCTAACATTGGAAACTAGATTCAATCAGCATGGTCATGAAATATAGGCTTTACTGTCCGTTGGCGAAGCAAGCATTGTATGAATCCATCGAGGCAAAAAGATAAGTAACTTATTTGAACGTTACAAAAGTTCGTCCTATTTGTCCGACGTCACGCCATGTTCTTTTTTACCATGCTAAATGTTAAATGTTGTTTTTGCCTTTTTACATGTAGTGGGCGGTAGGTGGGGATCAGAATTGAACTTATGGCTTTTCGAACGTCAAGCTCAATTCTGATTGTTCCTTAGGGCCGTGAATTAATTGCATTTAGCGAAGAACTCATCGATGACATTCCCGGTGATTGTTCGTTCGTACTTGTCATTAATTCACCTTGTATGTCAGGTGTCCAGTTCTGTGAAATAATCGTTGTATTTTACCGTATTCAGTTTCATTTCTATTCAGTTCTAGTCATATATTCGTAATCTATCCCGTTTATTCTTACCTGGCTATCTTTATATTCATTTAGATGTATTTTATGACCGTCAAATGAGTCCTGTGACGTCATTATTCGTAGTGTCCATATTTTTCTCTTGCATTAGTTAACCTTCACCTTTCTATATTTCCTGTTGGTATACTTAGTTTATAAAATCATTTAGTTTTGTGAAAATGTCACTTTTGTATTGTACTACTGTACTGTAAAGCCTTGGTTAATCATTTGTATTGTCTTCATTAATGTCATGTTCTAATAATATTTATATGAATTAATTTTAATAATATATTTAATTAATTTGATTAATTTTTAGCAACTTTGATGATGACTTAGGGGATTGCATCAAGCTGCAGTAGTAGTCCAAGACTTTAATAAAGCACTTTGTAGATGATGAATAAGGCATAAACTCATAACTTGAAAATTATAAGTAAATATTAAATTAAAATAATTTATTGAATTATTTTTTGGTATTCACACCATGGATAGGTGTTGAATTGAAAAACTATATCTATAATATAGTAATTTGTACACTTTCAAAGTACTACAGTGTTGACTTAGCACATATCTTTAGTTGATTACTATAATTCTGGAGGGATAATACCCATAATTATTTAATAGTGATATTAGGTGTATGATATAAATTCGGCATCCTAAATAAATAAATATCATAACTATTTATGATATATATTATTGATTACATATAATATTAGTATAAAATATTGAATAGTTGTTGAACTTACAACATTTATTAGGAGGATATTATATTTGGTTATTGAGTGTTCATACGTTGAGTATGTACAAATAATTACATACATTCTATTGTTGACTATTATAGATCTGTAATTTCTTACAATATTAACGTCAAGATGCTTACGTTAGACCATTTTGTTAAAATTTGAAAAGATTATGGTTACAAAGCACAGGAACTTCGTCAGTTTGCAGAAGCGGAACTTGCTAAATATAAAGCAGAATTATCGGAACAGGAGGAACAAGAAGAAAGAAGGAAAGCAGACCGTGAAATGAAAGAAATAGAAAAAGAAAATAGACAAAGAGAAATTGCTAGACAGGAAAGGGAGGAACGTCGACAAGAAGAAGAAAAAAAAGGAGAGACGAATTGGAATTGGCACGTCTTCAGAATGAAACAGCAAGATTTCAGGCACAAAGTGCTACTACAAACCAGAATGATAACGCTCAAAATGGATCGTCATCCAACCAAAACAAACATTTTTACAACTTTAAATTACCCCATTTTAAATTAAATTTTGACGATTTATCATCATTTTTATCAAGATTTGAACAGACATGCAAAACAAATTACTTGCCTAAGGATACATGGGTACTTAAGTTAAATGAATTTTTAGATGGGGAACCATTGACGGCATCTCTGAATGCTGACCCAGCAATAGCTACTAATTATGATGCTATTAAAACCTTACTTTTACGGAGGTTTCATTTGGACGAAGAAAATTGTAGGTTAAAATTTAAAAATATCCTACCTGAATCTCCTAAAGACTTTGCAGGGTTTATTGCGAACATTCGCAATACATTTAATAGATGGCTTGAACTGGCAGATGTCAACAAATCATATGACAAATTAGTTGATTTGTTGCTACGGGATAAAGTATTATCCTCTGTCAGCCCACCGTTCTTCGCATATTTGCAAGAACGAAAGCCAGCTACCATTGACGAGTTAGAAAAAATTTCATTGAACTATTGTAATGCGCATCCGAATGCGAACATTTCTAACTCTTTGATAAGGGGACCTCTACCTGTGGCTTCCAATATGGCATACTATAGCAATAACAAACCAAGAACTCACAGTGTAGACAGAAGTAGGTTCAAGGGAAATTACAATGTTAATTTTCACAAAGGACATAATAATAATAATTTCAACAATAAAAATGATTTTAACAGAGGTAGATCAAGGAATAGGAATTATTCACCTCAGTCAAGCTACAACAACAGTCAACATAACACTAATTATAATAGATCAAATAACCACAATAATAACAGCAATTGGAATGGTAATAATCGTGGCTCGAGACATCGAGATAACAGTTACTACAGGGGACAACGAGATAATTCTAACGATTATTCTCGTAATCGATCTCCCAGTACGGTTTCTAAAACATTAAATTTATCTGTTCCTCAAACGAAGAAACAGGTTAGGAGTCTGTTAGGGTTAGTCCAATACTATAGCAGATTTGTACCTCACTTGTCATCCATCACGGCTGTTTTGTCATCTTTGCTAAAGAAGAACATGCCGTTAAGGATAAATTGGACAGACGAATGTGACAGAACTTTTCGCAGTATATTAAGAATTGTTTCATGCCCACCAGTATTAAGATTACCAGATGCTTCTAAAAAGTTTGTCCTCCGTACAGATGCGAGTAATTACGGACTCGGGGCTTGTCTACTCCAATATCACGATGATATCCTTCATCCTGTATTATACATCTCACGCAAGCTAAAAACTCCTGAAACTAAATATTCGACAGAGGACAGAGAGTTACTGGCCGTGATCTGGGCAATTACCAAACTTGAAAAGTTCCTACTTGGATCACCATTTCTAATACAGACGGATCAAAAGTCTGTTGCGTCATTGTGGCATTCAAACCATAAAAGTCCAAAGCTTGCCCGATTTGCCATTGCGCTGCAACCCTATGATTTCGAAATACAGTCGATACCAGGAACTGAGAACATAATGGCCGATACTTTATCAAGACATCCTACGGATTCTGAATGACTATTGGTATTTCAAGAAACAATTTACAGACTAATCAAGCATTACATTTGAAATGAACATTATTAATGCTACGTAAGAATAAATAATACTTCATATGGACATCCTACTTCGATGAAGAAATTTCAAAATGAACTGTTGTTATCGAAGTATCAAGTTTTACAGATCGGTTGAAAATTTGGACTTCACTTGGATTTTGCGTATCACTCATTTCTATTGCAAAGTAGAAAAAGGAACAACTTCTGATAAAGAATGGACAGATACTGTGATGATACATAAACTGCAATGACTTATTCAAATTACGTTCAAAATTTCAATAAAGGAATTAACGACGGTTGGATCATCATATCAGAATTGGATAAGATGAACTTTGTTTCTTAAAGAACTTTCATAAAAGTCAATAGGATGTAACGACGATTGGATCTTCATGTCCGATATTGTTAAATTTGATAGTTATTAAATTAATATATAATAAAATAAAGTTGAAGTGTGATGAAATAAAAGAGATAAAATATACTAAGAAAAGATGAAACAAAAGAATATCACACCAATTAAACCTTTTAAATAGTTTAATTATTAAGGTGATAGATATTAGATTATGATATTTCATATGTCTACTTAAAATGTATGAATTTTTTCTGTTCTTTTCTTTCTGATTGCGTTAATTTAATTAGGTATCTATCCTTATACTTCATTTTAACACACAGTACTAATTTCATGTATACTTTAATATTTAGTTTTAATTGTCCGTACTTCTCAATTTTTATTTTTTTTCTGATACTATTTCTCATTTTCTTTAATTAGATATTAATTAGTTAGTACCATACGTACATATTATAATTAATTATTTTAATTTTAATTAGTTAGAATAATTTTAATAACACCTCACATTATTAGTTAGTCAATCATCTCATCATCTCAGCCCGTAACCCGTCATGGGTCGTAGGGGTGCCATGGTGGAAGCATCAGCAGACAGGGTCCTCCACTGCTCTTTATTCTCAGCAATGCGTACAAGTGTGGAAAAACCGTGTCCTGCCCATTCTTTGATGTTATCAGCCCAGGATTTTCTCTGCCTTCCTCTTCTCCGTTTACCTTCGACTGTTCCCTGAAGGATCGTTTTCGAAAGGGAGTCATGACGAGTTACATGCCCAAACCAGGCAAGCTTTCGACGTTTCACTATTGACAAAAGTGGTTCTTGGTGGCCTGCATAGGTGTTTATCTTCTCTCTAACATAGACATTTGTTTTGTGCTCTTTATAGCAAATGCGCAAAATTCTTCTATAACATTTATGCTCGAAAGCCTGAATCCTTCGCTCCGTATCTGCAGTGAGTGTCCAGCCCTCACACCCATACAAGAGAATAGATAATACAAGTGATTTGTATAATTTGATCTTCACAGGACAACTGATGTTACTTTTCCAGATCACATTCAACCTTGTCATGGCAGCTGAGGCCATCTCAAGTCTTGTCTTGATTTCTTTAATTGATCTTCCATCACTACATATAGTGGACCCGAGATATTTAAAGGTGTTAACTTCTTCTAACGTTTGCCCATTTAACGTAATGTTGGTCGGAACATGTTTCTTATGGCTATTCACCAATATCTTGCTTTTTTCTATATTAATTTCCATCCCATACGTTCTTGTTACTTTCTCCAGTCTAGAGGTAAGGTCTTGAAGTTCTGATTCTGATCCAGCTATCAGATCAATATCATCAGCAAAACGTAGGTTGCACAGAGGTCGGCCTCCAATCGATATGGTTGATTTATAATCGTAGAGAGCCTCCTGCATAATATGTTCTAGATATATATTAAAGAGCACTGGTGACAGGATACATCCTTGGCGAACTCCTACAGCTGTTTTGAAAAATTCTCCAATGTCGTTGCTTACAAAAACAGCACTGCTTGCGTCCTTGTATAGTGCTTCAATGATATCTATGATGTTGGTATCAAAATTGAATTTTCTCATTACTTGCCATAAGCCTTCATGCTTAGTCAATACAGACATCAAATTAATTAGTTAGTTAATTAATGACAGTGACATTTCTTTAGTTAATTTATGATATGACGTTGATTTTATTATAAGATATTACTGACATGACCGCGACACTGTTCTAGATAGAACATCGTAGGCCATACGTCGGGTTTTGTTAAATTTTTGATAATTTGATTAAAATAGTTTTTTTTTTAAAAATCTATCTAATAGATTTTTTTTCCCCCGTCGGACAGGAAATCTGTTACGGTGTTATTTTAAATGACGGCGTCTGCTGGGGTTAGAAGTGCGCAACGTTTGGGGTCACTAACATTAATAGAATATGTTGATATTTTACGGACTACTGAACGCGAAATATATGCTAAGATTATGACGTATTCGCGTTGGGAAGGTCACGCTTGGGGACTTGGTTACATTACCCCTTTTATGCTGTCCGTCAAGCAGAGAAGTCGTGTCTTGTATTTCTTCCAAGGAGAGGCTTAGCATATGGCCGATATATGAATTCAATATAGAACTCAGGATCAGTTCAGATATTAAGATAAAGTATGAGATTTATTAAGTAAATAAAATGATGGAAGGAGAATCGTATTATGATTCAATTTGTAGCTGTCAAGAACTCATGCGCTCATTTCTGGCTCTCTGACTACAGCAGCGCATGTACAAAGCCATGACGTTCATCTGACACATTATATTGACACGGACGGACCTGAATATTATGCACGTAATTTCTAATGAACTATATATGAATGTATACCTATGTGAACTGTCTTCGTGCGTCAACTTGTAATAAATATTGGACTCTAATCGAAGACTTACCCACATTACTTTGATTACGTTTGATTGCTTCAACTTGCATTGTTGATTGTCCTTTGACCTGATGAACTCTTCTTTATATGAAGTTTATATTAATAATGAATCAGTTCGTACGGAACCGAGGTTTGCTTGGACACTTATTAATCAACAACAAAACTTTGTGTCGACCTCAACTGAGATAATGACAGATAAGCAAGCATACAAGCTAAACTAATAATAATCGAACGAAGGACACCCCAACACCAGCGACACCCACGCAACAATGACTAGAGCAGAAATAAATCGGGAACACAAAACAACATACACTGGCGACCCGCAGTTACAATTTTCTTTTGCAAGCAAGAAGAGAGATAGACGTGCAACACAATCAAAGAGAAGAGGAAATAGAGGACTTGGTTCTCCCGATAAACTTAACAAATGGCGGAGAAAACGACAAATGGGAAAACAATCATCGAGGAGGAGTCACCTAATATAAAGAGGTCTCGACACTCTGAGCGACAGAGTGTTGCACAGAAGAAGAAAACGAAAATATAGAAATGAGGGAATCAAGGAGACGAGGAAGGAAGTCTTCTTTTTCTTCCTCGTTCGTCCTGAAAAGGACGGTGGTTGCGTTGTGTCTGTTTACGCCTAAGCTGTGATATCTGCACCTTTCGGTCGACACATCCGACTTCTGCACGGCATTTTTTAGGACCGGGTTTGCCTTCCCATTGCGATCCACACTCGCTCAGCCAGACTGCGCTGCTGCAGACTGTTTCCAGGACCACCACGTGGAGGTGGCGTGCGGTCTTGACCAGCTCTGGTCGTGACGCAGGCAGTCAAGCTATGAGTCGCTGACTGCGTTCACTATTGCTGCGTCTTTTGGTCCCGAGGAAGTAAGTGATAAGACATATATAGAGAATTGGGAGATCAGTTTAGAAGCTGTATGTTAATGGCAAAGAGGTTAATAACGGATAGAGAAAGTGAAAACATTCGAGAAAAAGCAGTATCGTGAAACACGAAATTTACACTAACGTGGAAGGTTAGTGGTGTGGCGTCTAAACTCTAACGAAGTGTAAGTGGAGGCCGCCTCCCTGCGCATAAACTGAACTATCAGCAGGCCAGTGAAGGGATGCACAAAAAACAGTGAAACAGAATAATAAGAGAGATAATAGTATTAAATGACAGTAGATTAATAATATGGAAGAAAAGGTACATGAAGACATTGAGGTCAAGTAATAGGAAAGAAGGAAAAGTAGACGAGAAGGGCAGAGACGTAATGGCCCAGAATAAAAGAAATAATGCATAAGGACTAAAAGAAAACTGAGCTAGGGGTCAGAAGGCAGACCAACATGGCAAGGTACGCAAGGTAAAGATCAATGTGTTAGGAAGAGGAAGTTTATAAATAAAAAAAGTTGCAAGTATTTCTTTACAGGAGACAGCGGAGCAGGGCCTAGTTAGACGGAATAGTTGGGAGGGCAGCACCATTGTGAAACCATGATGGCTAATGGCTCACGCAACTATGTATAGGGTATATAAAAGGAAATGACATGCTGGCTTCCCCACAAGGAACCAATAACAGAGGTAGCGCCAGGCTACATAAGGAGCATGGAGTGCATATTAATATCAGGGTGTGTACATTTATTATACCAACATTTTAGTAAACATTATATGTATACTTATATTTGTATTAATTGTTTCATTGGTCGTCTTTCGCTGTCCAAAAATACGTTCATCTGACTCAATGGATCCACATTTACTGCTTATGGAAAGGAACACAAATCATGAGGAAGATGAAATGGTGGAAGGAAGCAGAGGTCACCTGATGTTTATATCAGGAGACCCGATACTCAGAAGAGACATTTGTCTGCTTTCAGTTTTTGGTCAAAGTTGCCAGAAGTCAACGCTAGACACCGACATCAGACGGGTCTTGAGTAAATGTGACTAAGCAACCTAAGTAGTAATATAAGTTTATAAACCAATAAAACGATATTGAATCAGTTTTACTAATAACCGTTCACATGAGACAAGGGACGTTTCGGGTTTTACCATTCGTCTGTAAGTAGTAACCACGGCCGTGTGCAAGGGAGTTGCTGCTGCCAAAAGATTCAGCTCCTAAAGATATGGAACAACACCCTCTTTAAACCAGCAGCGACTAAAGAACGTGCCAAATTGACTCACACTGTCAGCTATGTAGTACCAGCTCAGCTAATAGACATTTAAAATTTTGTTCTGTTATCCACCTACGACCAAGATCTACCGACGATAACAAATACCACTGCTTTGTTTTGAAAACACTTTTATTTGTTTATCTTGTTAACCAACAATTAATTATTAAACACGTTTATTTGTAAATATAAATTTATAGCTGAATTAATCACTATTGGGTGAATTTATATCTACACCTGAAGACTCAGGTTTTTTAAAACATAACCATAAAGATCTAGCAAATTAATATTTTTCAGAATCATCAAGAGCTGTTGACTCAGAAAATACGAGTGTTAAAGAACAAATATTGATACGTTATGTATTGTGGGAGCCGCGGTAGCATAGTGGTTAATGCACTGGCTTCCTAGCTCAGTGGTCTATGGTTCGATCATGTCGTATATTTTCGATAGGGTAATTAAGATCACTTTTGGTCCCTCCTGAAAAGGACTGAATAGGACTAGTACAGGTGATAGCTCAGTGAGAAATAATGTAAAGAAATAGAATTTCACAAGTGAAATGGTGAAAGGTAAAATCTGTCCCTGGATTTGATAAATAATCAAACCAGCCTATCGATTACGACTGAGAGTTTAGATCAGACAGTTTCCTATAAATATATATATTGATATATTTAACCAATCACATATACACACACACACAGATAAGTGACGACGATTAGACGCACATACGTGAAAACTATATCTATGAAATAGAGATCGTTTTGAACAAGCTGACCGCCACATGTGAATAAATTTTAAGTAAATGTTTATTTATTAAAAAAAAAAAAAAACTTTACATCGACAATATTGAATATCAAATCAAATACAATAAACATAGGTTAAGAATCAATTAAAGAGATAGACTCCTAGGTGAAATCCTCCCCCCTGTTGCCAAGATCCCGTTATAAGAGTAAATAAATAAATAGGGTCCTCTATTCAGTCTTCTACCCAAGCTAAAGTTATTTGCATTCCTCCAGATTTGCATCTGTCTCCTGATGAATTGTCTGTCCTGAGCAAAGGTCTTAAGTTTGTTCCTCTTCGTTCTAATTTTGACAAATATTCTCTGCTTCAGGATGTTCACAGCTTCCATCGCCGCATGCGTCTCAAATATTACCATCGTAATGGTAATGATTCTACCAGGGTTTCCGATACTGATGATATCTTTCGTCGTTTCGGCAAACGTAAACTAGACTGGACTCCAGCTCCAGGAGATTCTCGTGCTCTGGATTCATATATTGCCAATACTTTACATGACATTGACCAGCTCAATCTACGCCATCTCCGTCGATCTAACCTCACGTCTTCTGAATGGCGGGCATTTTCACGCCTTAAAAACCGTGATGATATTGTTATCAAGCCGGCAGTCAAAGGTAGTGCGGTGGTTGTTTGGCGTAAGGACTTATACATTCACGAAGGAGTTACACAGCTAGGTAACACCACCTTTTACTCACCTTGTTCTGGTGATGCTACAGTCCGGAATAATCTTACTGTTTATGAGACTATCCGTGGCCTTGTCCATGATGATCTTCTCCCTTCTGGTGCTTTATCTCTCCATATTTTTGATAGTAGTCTTGGTAAGCCTTCCTTCTACATGCTTCCTAAGGTGCATAAAATTGCTAACCTTGGTAGGCCAATTGTTTCAGCCTGCTCTTGTCCCACTGAACGTATTTCTGAATTCCTTGATAGTATTTTCCAGCCTTTGGTCGCCAATCTGCCTTCTTATTTGAAAGACACTACTCATGCTATCACTACCTTTGATTCGATCAGATTCACGCCTGATCGTACTTACCGTCTTTTCCTTCTAGATGTTTGTTCCCTTTATACTTCTATTCCACATGCTGATGGTCTCAAGGTACTCCAATTTTTTCTCGACCAGCGTACTGATCTTACTATAAGTAAAGGACCGCTTCTTCGCCTTGCTGAGTTGGTTCTTAATCTCAACTCTTTTGAGTTTAATGGCCAATTCTTCAACCAAATCAGTGGCGTTGCTATGGGTACTAAGATGGGCCCTAGTTACGCTTGCCTTTTTATGGGCTACTTTGAATATTTGGTCTTTCAAAATTATGATGGGCCAATACCCGAGTTTTACCGCCGCTACATTGATGATGGTATTGGCATTACTGACATGTCTGAGGTAGACCTCCGTCGATTTATTGACTATGTTGGTAATTTCAATCCTGCCATCAAATTCACTTCTGAAATTTCTACGACCTCAGTGAACTTCCTTGACATCACTGTGACTATTAGCCCTATTGGTCTTAAAACGTCTGTCTATTATAAGGCTACTGACGCTCATGGTTTCCTTCTTTATACTTCATCGCATCCTCTTAATTGTAAAAATTCCATTCCCTTTTCTCAACTTCTTCGCTTGCGTCGGTTATGTCACGATGACGATGATTTTCATCAGCGAGCTCAAGAGATGCTTGAGTTCTTTCGCCGACGTCTTTATCCAGAACATGTGTTATCTGATGCCCTTAATCGTATCACACGCGTCACTCGTCAGACGGCACTCACTACTAAACCTTCTGTCCAATCTGACAGACTCAAACTGGTTCTAACTTTCCATCCTCACTGCCTGGCGGTAAAGAGAATTCTGTTTCGACATCTGCCTATTCTCAACTCTGATCCTGATACCAAAGAGTTGTTTCGTGACACACCTTTGGTAGCTTATCGTAGGGATAGGAATTTTAGGGATATTCTTGTACACAGTCGCTTGCGACATTCTAGCCCATCTTACTTTGGTACTAAACCGTGCCAACGCCGGATATGCAAGACATGTCCATTTGTACTCCAAACTCAGACAGTCACTTTTCCGAAAGGAAAATTTATCATTAGAGAGTCTTTTACGTGCGAATCCAGAAACCGGATTTATGCTATCATCTGCAAGAGATGTGGCATGACCTATATTGGTGAAACTGGTAGGCGTTTGGCAGACAGGTTTCGTGAGCACTTGAATGACATCTATCATGACAAACATTTACCGGTGGCCCTTCATTTCAATAGGCCTGACCATTCAGGTAATTCCGATATACATGTCACTGCCCTCCGTTCATGTGCCGGTAATGACAAGACTCACTTTTTGTTGGAGAATCGCCTTATTTTTAAAATGGGCGTTCTAGCTCCCGATGGCTTAAATATACATCATTTTGCTTAAATTCTGGTAGCTTTTCTCTTTTTCATTCTTCATTCGTTGGCTTTTAGATCTATCTTCTTATGTTTTTGCTTTGGTTCGTTTCGTATCTTTTTATATCTCTTGTTTTGTCGCTATCGTACGTCACTTCCTTGTAATTTCTTTGACAAGAGACTACCGCTTTCTTACATAGATTCTTTGGATCGAGCTAAGCTAACTTTTACTAGTTCCACAGTTTTGTTTATTCTTCTTTTTTTCGTTTCGTTGATTTTTTACTTTCTTGTTTCAGTATTTCTTTTAGATTTTACGGTTTTCTTGTATTTTTATTGTTGTTTTTTTCTCTCATCACTGTTGTTGTTTACTTTTTCCATCTGCTTGTATCACCCATTTGTTGTATATTTCTCACCATCGTATAGTTTTGTAGTACCTATATGTAATTTTTGTCTTTGTCACCTGTTTGTGGCTGACGAAGGGTAAAACCCGAAACGTCCCTTGTCTCATGTGAACTGTTATTTGTAAAACTGATTCAATACCGTTTTATTATTTTATAAACTTATAAGAGAAATTATAGCCCCAAAGAGTCACAGATTCATACGCTAAGCTTCAAGGTTTTCCCTCTCTCAGTAAAGAACAGAGTTTATATATATTAATCTATCCTAAGAGGAAAACAGCATTAGCAAAAACTTGCATACAAGAGAAAATACAAAGTTATTACATGGGTTAAATCATAAACAAATTATTCATCCCTGTTATTCTCTCGATATGACACCTGTGCTCAAAGACTAAATACGCACTCTTACCTAATCGTTGTTTTTCATAACATCTGGAACAAATTGTTCAGTCACTCACAGACCATCCAAGTTTGAGTTTACTGGCGAGTCAAACCCCAGTTTCTCCAAATACTAATTAATCAAAATGTTGGGAAACGTTTGTCTCACTGTTGTAATAGGAGGCTGATGAAGGTCACTTCAATTTTTGTGCAGTTAGGAAAGTACTTATGATATCTAATGTTCACAGGGTACAATAGCTTGAAACTTCACTCGTTAAGTTGAATGTCAGGTACATAAATCGGTTTAGGATAAATCTCCTTCACAACACAATGGTTGTTCTATGGGAAGTGTCAAATGTTATTTCAGTCGCCACCAAAGGCGAAATATATATGAACTTGAGAAAAGAATCTGGATAGTCTATCAGTCCGGTTACCATTTATTCTTAATATTGCTTTTGGGCCAGTACTCTGTCGTTCTTCTGGGTGTAAAACACAAGGCCAGACAGGTCACTTGCACAACCCGGTAATTATATTCAGAATGTTCTTTTAGTAAAGTTCTTCTCAGTTACATAGGTACTGAAAGCCGCTGGTAAGATTTAGGGTTTATGACCCAAAATGCTGTATAGGGAAGAAAGAAACACATAAATACTCAACCCTAATAGTATATCAAATCCTATGCGTAAATAATATTCACTTCGGTTATTCAACTTAAATTAGAAACCATAAGCTTAGAGCTAGTCTCATCGTTAAAACTTCCGTGAAATAAATTCTAATCATTAAAAAAAAAACCATGATTATGAATTAGAAATACATAAAAATATATTTCGTCAATACTCATGAGTCATCAGTGCATTTACTTAGTTAGTTAAATTATTCTCTTACTGGTTACTAGCAGTTTAATCAAATTTATTAACAGCTGAATGAGTTTAGCTAGAAAATATAATTTATTTGCTCTCCACTGTAACGCAGTATCTTTAGAGAATACAACTGAATTATCATTTAATCTCTCTACATAGAAATTAACTAGTGAAATAAAATAAGCGATCACCATTTAAATCACTCAACATTACTAGATATATAATACTACCTCCAAACAGAACTACAGGCGATCACCACGAAACTAGAATTATTCACTTATATCGGTATTCTAGAAGCTCGGCAAAATTGTCGAGAAAACTAAGAACTTCGCTATACAAGCTTATTCTCTAGCACGAAGCGATCCGTCTACTGCAACTTAGGAGGACTAAATGAATGAAGTCTAAACTACTCTGGTATAATATCTGAAAACAGACAAACTGTCGTGGAATTGTTTTCTTTTGAGGGAGAAAGTGTAAGTATGATAGACTTGTTGGAATGGAAGAATAAAGATAATCACTAGAGGAACCTCTTCTAGACTGCAGGATGACTGTGTCGTAGATTTTTGATAGGAGAATTAAGACTTGGGTTGGTCCCTTCTGAATAGATTAGAATAAGTGATAGTCACAGTAAGAAGTCGTAATTGCAATAGATTTCCACGAGTGAGATGGTAGAAATGTGATAGAGGCTGTCTATGAAATCAAGAAAAATCTTCTCTTTTTCACCTATCTTCTACGACAGATTTAGATTTAGTCAGACAGTCTACACACATATATATGAAATATATATATATATATATATCCACTCACATACATACACACATAAGACGACCGTTAGACGTACAGACGTGGGTAAACCTATAACAGTGATTATATGAATAGTTTGGGGAAAACGAACTGACCGACACGCTGGAATAAATTTTATGAGTAGTTTATTTATCAAGACTAAACTTCTCTCACAACATATCAAATCACATCAAGCATATACAAAAAAAAAATCATAAACCAAAAATCAAGAAATGCTACAAGAATGATAGATCCGTTGGTATGATCCTTCCCTCGATGTATAGCTCACAGTCTCGTTAGAAGAAAGTGATAGCCCAAAGAGTCACAGATACATATGATTTAGTCTAAAATTCTTCCCCTTTAAGGTATGAACAGACTGGATACTCTGATCTAGTATAAGGGAATACATATATATATATATATATATATATATATATATATATATATATATATATATATATATATATATATATATATATATATATATTTAGTTAGCAATACCTTGCATATAGAAATGTTATGACAGCAAAAAATGAATGGGTGTCAAAATACCACCATAAAGGGATCGCTCAGTCCTGCATTCGTTCTATTCATTCAACTGTGCTCACGTGCATTTTTCCATACTCACAGCTTTGGTAGCCACTTCGGAAACAAACAAAAAACAATATTTTTAGGACTTGCCCATACAGAATCTTCAATGGTAATCTTGGCCAAGAAAACCCCAGGTCCAAAAAGACGGGTTGAATTCACTACTTCCGGGACCGTTCTCTTGGGAATACTATTGTTTTGGATGTCTGTTTGAGTCACATAAAATTGTCCAGGCAGGAGCGTTTATAGCGAGCACAGTGTCAACATCTTTGATTTCAAACGAATGAGGAATGTCAGGTCGGCCCCTTCTCTCAGTATAGGAATTTAGTTGGTCACGCCACCACTTGTCAACAGTGTCGGGAAGTTACTGATTGTAATATGATACTTGCCATAACGGCTGAAAAATGACTAGAGTGTTCTCAGGAAGAATCAAATCAGGCTCGATGACCCGTTACTTCTTTACAATCTTAAAGTTCTTGTAAAAGTTATACATCAAATCTTTAAGGTAAGAATGTTTGTTGTTTTCTTCACAGATTTATCTCTTTACTCAAACGCTGGCAAAGTTTGGGTACCACAACTTCACTATATATATAAATAGAAAAAACACATATCAAATAATTATACATACTATAACTGATAATTAACTTGCAAGCGTAGATTGTCTTATAGTTTAACACTTCCCGTGGAATAAGTTATATTTAAAAATCAAACATCCTGAATTAGGAATACCTACGCATTCCGTCAATACTCAAGATGTAGCAGTCATTTAATAAGTTAGTTTTAAAATATTCTCGACTGCGTATTAGCAGTTAAATTAAATCCATTATTTAGCTGGTTGTTCGTCCATCACGGGTGATGAAGACCACTCTGTTCATCCAATTATTTAAGAATATGTTAGGTTAGTCTATGGGTATGAAGGTGACTGAAGAGCCCGATGCGGGCCTGGAAAGATCTTGGACAGTGTGGGCAAGGAATGTTTGCTTCATGTGAAGGTTTTATTTCACGGTCCTTTCTAGCTTGTCTCCGCTGTTCCGCTGCTGCTCTTCTGGATGATTCGCATGCTGCTGCACCTTTACGAAGAGATGTGCGCCAAGCAGTTCGGTCTTGCGCAGCAGCTTCCCATGTGTCTGGGTTTATGTCAAAGGTTTTCAATGACGTCTTTAACGTGTCTTTGAAGCGCTTCTTTTGGCCACCATGGGAGCGTTTACCTTTCTGCATCTCACCATAAAAGAGTATCTTTGGCAGTCGATGGTCTGGCATGCGGACTACATGACCTGCCCAGCGAATTTGTGACTGCATCAGAATAGTATCAATACTAGGGATACCAGCTCTTTCAAGAACGGCGGTATCCGGGATCTTGTCTTGCCATTTGATGTTCATTATCTTCCTGAGACAGACTGTATGGAAGTGGTTTAGCTTCTTTACGTGGCGCCTGTATACAGTCCATGTTTCACATGCATATAGCAGCACTGGAAGCACCGCAGCTCTGTACACCTTCAGCTTTGTCTGTAGACTAATGCCACTTCGATGCCAAACGTTGGTGTATAGTCTGCCAAATGTGCTGCTGGCTTTGGAGATCCTGGTGTTCACCTCATCATCAATGACAATGTTCTGGGATAGTGTGCTACCAAGGTATGTGAATCTGTTCACAACATTCAGTTTCTCACCATTAACCTTGATGACTGGCTCAGTATAAACTGTGCCAGGAGCTGGTTGGTACATGATTTCTGTTTTCTTCGTGTTGATGGTAAGCCCAAAGTTGGCGCAGGCTTCGGAGAATCTATCCACACTATGCTGCAGATCAGCCTCTGAGCCAGCATTGAGGGCACAATCATCAGCAAACAGAAGATCTCTGATGGTGTGTGATTTGACCTTGGTTTTTGCTTGAAGCCTCCTAAGGTTAAACAATTTTCCAATGAGTTTAAAACTAGAAATTATAATATATTCTGCATTCCACTGAGACCACGTCCCTAGAAAATAATACAGAATTATGTATTTCCAACTCTCTAGCAAAATGAAATAAGCGATTTAATACTTTAACACTCACAATATACTAGATAAATAATATAAGATTTACCTCAACACAGAACTACTAAGAACTTAAACCACTACGATCATACTAAATGACATCTCTATTAAAAGAGATTCTAGAAATCGAACTAAGGTTAGTTCTAGTCTTGACTGCGAAGTTACTGAGTGAAAATGAAATCTAACTCTCTCCAGTATATATGAAAAACCAGACAAAGATGTGCGCTATTTCCGAAAACTACGCAATAGCCTCCCCTTCTCTTAACACTTACGGTAACTCCAAGAGGCTGTCGTAAACTGCCACTATGCGTCTCTGACACCTCCGTCTAAGAAACGGCCGAAGCGCTACGTGTCAGATGCAAATGTAGACAACTTGTCTGCAATACAGGGGCAGTTTTTGCACCTATGCCGAGAAATGACCATTCTGAGCGAATGCGTGATGGCGCCTTCTCCACCCTGACACTGAGAATCTACCGAGGAAACTACGTGTCAGATATGTCGGGATTCACGCCTCACGTCAGCGCTCACCGAGAAACTACCATTTGACAGGTGAGAAAGCAGACGATATTTCGGCCCTATGTCTTGAGATAGCCAAATATTCAGTTATTTCGTCAATCTGCAGCGATTGACCGAATGCATTCTCACGCCAAATCGTCTGGTCCAAGGGACTACACGTTACGTAAAAAGTTACTCGTTTAATCAGCCATGAAATGCGTTTCTAAATGAGAAACGAAACTGGCGAAAGTGAGAATGGGAAAAAATTTATTTCTCGCAAACGAACGAATGCGAAAAATACAGGAAAAATGTAAAGAGTGATAATAAAAATAGAGGATACGGGTGAAAGAAAAAGAAGAGGATATAGGCAATTTAATGATTATTAAACCTATGTGACAGAACGTCCCCCCTTTAATATATGGAATCACACCATGTCTACGTTATGGGAATAAATTTCCTATATCTGTAGCTTCAGGGTGTCTGTCCTCTTCCCTCTCATCTTCCCCCTCCATCTCTCTCCAATTCTTACTCACGTCTCCTCCCAAAGTTTCCTTTCTCTGGAATGTCTCCCATGCGTGCTTGAAAGAGTGTCGCCGCTTCTGACATTTTTGAAAGATTTCGTGCGTGTGCAGTGGAGTTTCCCTGCCACTATCGTCATCTTCGTCAGTTTTGGCGATCGTCAGGAGATGGTCGGAGGTTGGCACTGGTTTTTCCAAGAATCTCTTTAACAGATTTAAATGGAAAACTTTTTCCTTTCCTTGAATAGAGATCTGGTAGTTAGCCTTAGAAATCTTTTTCAGGACGGTAAACGGCCCTTGCCATCCGATCCTCAGTTGGTTGTTTCCGGTAGGGAGTAACACTAAAACTTTCTCTCCTGCTTCCAGTTCTCTCTCTTTCGCGACTTTCCTGTATCGGTTAGCATGCTTTGTGCGTGCTCGCTTAAAGTTGGTCGTTGCTAGGTCCCATCCTAGTTTCAACCTTTCCTTTAAATCCGACATATATTTACTTGCTGAGACAACTGTCTCATCAGCCTTCTGGTCTGTCAGCGACCAAAGTAAGGCTTCAAGCGGCCCCTTGATAGGTCTGCCGAATAAAAGCGTAGCTGGCGGAAATCCTGTGGAAGTATGAGGAGATTCTCTGTAGCCAAATAAAGCTGCAGGAATACAAAGATCCCAATCTTCAGGTTTCACATGTGCCACTTTACTTAACATCATGTTGAGGTTTCCATTAACACGTTCCACGAGCACATTTCCGGCCGGAGCATAAGGCTTTGTGTAGATGTGTTTGGTCCTCAAGATCTTCACGATCTCATCCATCAACAGGTTTCGGTATGGAGATCCGTTATCCGTCAACACGTGCTGAGGGAATCCCAACCGAGTGAAAATCTGCACGAGGGCTTCTGCGACATGCTTGGCATCTGCGCATGTTAGCGGGATAGCTTCTGCCCATAAAGTGCATGTATCGACTAAGGTCAGGATAAACCTGTTCCTTCTTTTAGTCCTTTCTAAGGGTCCTAAAATGTCAATCACAACCTGTTCGAATGTTGTTCCCACTATTGGCATTTCACCCAGAGACTGGGGGTGCCCGTTGCTTGGGTGGCACACGTTGGCACTGGGCACAGGATTTGACATATCTGATAATATCAGTGTTTACTCCTGGCCACCAATAATGAGTGGTTATCCGTTGGTTTGTGGCGTTCTGTCCCATATGTCCGCTGAAGGGAAGAGAGTGCCCCATTTCTAGGATTTGGCTTCTGTACTGTTTCGGTACTAGGAGCTGGTTGTAACCTTGGTCAGGCTTGCCCGTTCTGCGATAAAGTACGCCATCCTTAGAAAAATGTCCCCGTGCTGTCTGGGTTCCTTAGCCATGGGCAGTTTCCTAAAGCAGGGTGCCAAAGTAGGGTCCTTTTGTTGCGCTTCTTTAAGCTCCATAAGTAACAAATTAGGCGCAGGCTCCCGTTCGTTCTTGGTTTGCCCTCTTGTAGTTACTGCTGCCACAATCGGCTCTTCCGGTTTCCGAATACACACGTATCTACCGCCAAGTATGACTGGGTAGATGGGGTCATCCATAACAGCCGCTTTGATCACACCTCTGACAAAATCAGAGTGGATCTCCACCAATGCAATGGGAAGCGCTGTAGGTGCATCACTCTAACGAACTCCACAAAGTTGGACGGTCTCTTCTGTCTCTTAACCGGGTTTAATCAGGTTTCTGGCAACAATGCAATCATACGAAAGCCCCGTGTCAAATAAACAAGAAGTTTGAGAACCGTTCATAATAACAGTACCTCGCGTTGAGGGTGTATCCCCAACAGGTTGGGAATCACTGTCAATAATTCCGCCTTGCGAGACTGTTAGCAAGCATCCGATGCGTTTAGGCTCGGTGTGCTCACTCTGATCATTAGTCCCGTGCTCGGGGGTTCTCCCTTTGCCACCTTGACCTTTCTGGCCACGCTGCCATGAAGGGCGGTCGGGTTGATCAGACTGCTTACTGTGGTTGGGGTACTTGTTTTTGTAGAACTTGGATTTTTCAGGAGGGGGGTTTTGAGGTCCAGTTTCTCTGTGTTTCTTTTGGTTAGAAACATGAGGAATATGAGAAGATTGGTCTAGATTTTTTTTCCGAAAATGCTCTTCTGTCGGTTTACGTTTTGTGGCCGGTAGTTCAGCCAGCGCATTGTGATATCGCTCAGACTTTTCTAAGATGTCTTCAAGTTTTTCTGCACCCTGCTCAGCTAGAAATCTCCGGGTATCTGCAGACAAAGTGTTCTTTATTTGTTCTGTTAAAACAAATTCCTCCAGACCTTCATAGGTAGAGGGGAGCTGTGAAAGCTCAAAGCACTTTGTCAGATATCCCTTTAGACGAGATGAGAACTGCTGAAAAGTTTCAGAGCTCTCCTTCCTGCTGTTGCGAAACAGTTGCAGAAACTTTCGCGCATTTATTTCAAAGCGCTCAAGCAAAGCTTTTTTCAACAAGTCATAGTTGTCTTGTTGGCCACTTTCCAGTTTGAAATAAACATCATAAGCAGAACCTTTAAGGGCATGGGAAAGTTTCATACACCAACGCGACCTCTCTAAACCGTACAGGGTTGCAATTGTCTCAAATTTCTCTAGCCATGTGTCAATCTTCTCATTAGGACAAGGGAAAGATTCAAGAGCAAAGGACATAGCGTTGCGTTGAATAGATTTAGGGTTAGTTTGATCAGTTAAGGAAGAATGAGAAGACTCTCCACTGCTGGAGGTAGAGGCAGCACCACGACTTTGGAGCTCTAGAGTTTTAAGCGCCAACTCGTGCTGTCTCTGTTTCTCTGTTTCCTCCCTCTCCTTCTCATGCTGTCTTTCCTTCTCCTTCTCTCTTTCCTCAAGCTGCATCCTGCGAATTTCCATTTCCTCATCCATCTTCTTCTGCTCTCTATCTGCGGCTGCTTTTTCCTTAGCTTCCGCTGCTTTCCTCTCCGCATCATATCTGTCAAGTTCGTCCCTGACAAAAGCTTTCGCTTCTTCTCCGTCCAAACCTTCTTCTCTCGCCTCTTTCCTGAGGAGCTAAGCTTTGCCCTCTCCGCCATAATAAGTCAGTGGCTGAGATTTAGACGAGAAAGAGATAAGAAAAGGATACACTGATTCCTACCACTTGCGAGAAAAATAGCAAATAAAAGATGATATCGTTATAACCTGGGATACCTCCTCCAAAAATATAGTGTCTAACTATCGCTGCTATTAATCGGCAATAAAGCACCTAATGCAGACGACTATGCCAAGTAAATGGTAGTTAAGATTACTCACTGAAAAAAAGTTGCTACAGTGGAAAACAAAATAATTATTGCAAACATTTTCGGAGAGAAAAAAATCCCCTTAATTTTTTTTTAAATCCACTATAAGTTCACCCCTGAAGATAGTTAGGGTAAGGGAGGCAATTACAGGATGTATAGGCGGATCGCGCTCCTTAGCTTAGCTAAAACATGTACTTCTTCAGAACCCTGTGAATGTTATACACTCACAAAACTTTACCAGCGTCTAGTATTACAAAATCAGTAATTAACATATATTCCGACAAAATCAACCTGTAAACCAAATGTATAATTGTAAAAGTCTGTTTGCACGGATGTAAAGTTGTAAAAGTTGGGTTTGTGTATATGCCCAGATGTAACGTACTGTTTTGATGTGTCATGAATGTTAGTACGTTGAGCGTGTCGTGTTGTCCTGGACAGTGCCAAGTTGTAGCGAGAATCTGTCACTAGCGTGAGGTGCCGCCAGGGTATAGTAAACACATACATAATGTCAGTATTCCTGTAGATTCAGACATGTAGTACTTGTATAACAATGTGGCTGATAGTGTAAGTGTGTAGATAACAGTGCTGATAACACGAAGGCCGTATAGGCTCTTGGACGTCTTCACATTAACTCACACAACCACAAGTAGAAGTCAGTGAAGTAGGGAATGCTGCTGACGTTTACAATATTTATTCATGACGTACGATAATACGATGATGATGGACGAAACAGTCAATAGGATAAGATCGTGTACATAATATGTGTAGTTACAAAGGTCAGCTTCAGACATCACAGATTCCAGACATGTAACAATGTCTTGTAACAATGTTTACTGTTTATGCAATAGCTCTAATCCCTGACTGAGCCCCGTCAGGTAAGCCCTAGCAAATATCTTGCTTAGTACGGGCGATATCAATTATTTAACCAAAGTCAATGCCACTGTCCTACAATTAGCAAAAAGACTTCAGACTGGCCTCACATGCCAGATACTTCATTCTGGAGAAGTCAGATTGGCCGTAACCACGGACCAATATGATGACAACGAAATTAGGCCGCAGGTCGCGAGCCTCGATAATCAGGTCACTCTCAGTTTACACAAGCTTCTGATATAAATATATATTCTGCCAAACCATATTCCGCCTGCACTGCGGATCCATAAAGATGATTCCTAGGCTTATGTATGTAACAGGTCAACCTAGACCTAGTCCTTCAAATATGAAGCCATACTGGAGTACAGTATAATAACTCCTTGTGAGTTTCGCTCACTATGTCGCCATCAGCGATAAATGTACCTGTAAGATCTAAACGAGACGAAAAGAACGAATAATGTTTCAGTTACCTTCTCAAAGAATCCTTACACTCTAAGGTAACACAACACAGCCAATACTGGCATAAAGAAACACTCAGGGACGGAAGAATAACAAAACTGTCATTCCCAGAATTTCCAAACCCTATCGAAAACTTGGCAGAGATGAATCTACGGATCGGGACATCCGCTCTAAGCCTCAGGTACACACTCTCTCTGAATCAGTCTCCCGGCTTTTGCCGCCAAGACCCGCGCATGCCCAAAGCGCATGGACAAGATCGAGGCAAACCCAGACCAGGCGGTTCCGACCAAACGGGTGATAAAGATACTCCGTATATGATCCTATAAATAGACTTAAGACATGTCAACTATAAGACATTGTCTGAGACAGGACAACATAAGACAGGAGAAGATAATCAATAGTCAAACCTGTCACAGAAAGATAATAAACATTTATCTCTCTTTGACCACATTAAACTAAACATACATTAGGTTGGCGTATTTTTTCAACGTCAAAAATGACGGCAACATTACCACACCTCCCGGGAAAAAAAAAAGGCACACATTTAAAAAAAAATACATCTATGAGCCAGGTGCATTAAGCTCATAACGCATGAGTAATGCGCCGATGAAAGGATCACCAAAAATATAACATCCTCATGTCAGATCCAATCGACGCACAGTAGAGCGTCTGGTGAGAAGAAAAAATCTCACTAGATAGGAGAAACTATTTCCTCAAAGTAAATATATCCGGGGAGGTGTTACCAACCAACTCAAAAGTGCAGGTAATGTTACAACAAAAATTCATATCAATGTGTATAAATGGTGAATGACAATTTCAATAACGAGATTACACCAACATCGAAATCTCACGACGTATAATGAGTATATAAACCATAAATTCAAATGGTCAATCATTAACAACATTTCTAAATTCATTTTACAAACATATACATGTGTACATAACTAATATTCAGATGACGTCATAAGACTAAGACGATGCTCTATTCCGGCGATGTCTTGAAAGCAAAATCCTCAAGGGACATCAGGACGTCTATAGAAGTCATTGTAGCTATACACCGTTCCAACATATCACACCGGTTTGCTGAGAACAATACAAATAGTACACTTCTTAGAATATTATAATGTACCATAGTCACTTAATATATATCTAAACTATAAATGTGGCCGTATTAATTTTTTCGACCTTTATTTCATATGAAACAAAGCCTTCCTCTGTTTTACCGAAGACGGTAACAGAGAAAGCAAGAAATCAATACATAACCATGAGTTTAAACAAAGTGACAACAAGTGTTACAAAAGCATGTTATTGTAAAAATAGATCATAACTTTAGATATGTAACAGTGGATCTAGACAAAAGAGCTAAGTAGCTTCATGTGGGCATCTAGACAAAATGTCAGCCATCACATTATCCGCACCACGGATAGCTCGTACCGTGAAGTGAAAAGGTTGAAGAGCGATAGCATATCGAGTGGATCTCGAACTCTTCAAATCCTTATTCTGCATAGCTGTGAGAGCTTTTTGGTCGGTTTCTACTACAAAATGCGCGCCGAGAAGGAATCTTTGGAGTTTAAGAATTGCCCAGACCATAGCCAGCAATTTTCGGTCTAGAACAGAATAATTCCTTTCTGCCGCATTCAGTTTTCTCGAGACATACATTACAGGATGCAGAGTCTCAGAATACTCTGGCATCAGTGCCACCCCGATCCCTATTGCTGAGGCGTCACTACGAAGAACAAACGTCCTATCGGCTGTAGGTAGTCTTAAAATAGGAGTAGACGACAATAATGCCTTAATCTAATCCAATGACGATTGGCATTCTTGGGACCAACGCACCATATTAGGAGACCCTTTCTTCAATAGGGCTGAGAGTGGTGCCGTAATAGAGGAAAGATTCGGAATGAATCTTCCGTAGAACTGTATTAGGCCCAAGAGACTACGGATCTGTTTTTTAGTCTTAGGAATAGTGATGTTCAGTATCTTAGAAGTGTTGTGGTCTTCTGTCTTCAAGAGACCATGACCAACACGATGATCAAGAAAAGAAATCTCACTAAACCCAACATAGCCTTTAGAGGGTTTAGCTGTCAAATTATGCTCCCGTAGAGTAGACAACAGTTCATCTAATCCCAGATAGTGATCTTCCCAAGAATCGCTAAAAAGACAGATATCGTACAAGTATGCAATCACACCAGACCGATATGCCAGTATTCGACGCATCATGCGTACGAATGTAGCTGGGGCATTCATAAGGCCAAAAGGCATAAAGTTCCATTGGAACAAACCCCTAGGTGTGGAGAAAGCAGTGAAAGGTTTGGCTCGTTCGGTTAAAGGAACTTGCCAGTATCCTTTAGACAAATCCAGCTTTGTAAAGAAACGAGAATTGGAAAGTCTAGTAAGTAACTCATCCAACAGAGGCATAGGATCTGCATCGAACTTCGTTACTTGATTTAGTTTACGGTAATCGACGCAAATGCGTATGTTATTGTCTTTCTTTCGGACAATAACCATAGACGACGAGTATGCCGAATTGGATGGTTCAATTATTCCTAACTTTATCATTTCATCCAACTCTTTCTCGACTTGAGTTTGAAAGTGGATAGGAATAGGATAAGGTCTGACCCTGATAGGAGTATGGTCAGTCAATACAATGTCATGTTCAATGACTGTAGTGTGTCCAGGAATGTCCGTGAGAACATCCTGAAATGCTTGTAACATGGAAGAGATTTGTGACTGTTCCCTAGTTGATAAATTAGGTGAAATTGCAACATCCTTCCATGATTCCGTAGAATGAAGTGGAATCATCGGAAGAGGCAGATTAACATCAGAGAAAGAAGATTCCTCATCCTGTATGACAGACAGCGATGAGTAATGACCACGAGCGACTGTAGCGTCGTCCGTTGCTTGAAAGATAGGTTGTAAGTACTCTGGACGTTCATAAAATTCCGTAAGCATATTTATGTGAAAAGTTTTATGCTTTCCGTCAATATCGACGACATAGTCGACATCAGAAGTTTTAGATACAATCTCAAAAGGACCTTTCCAACCAATAAGAAGTCTATTTTCCCTGGAAGGAAGTAACACAAATGCTTTGTCTCCAGGACAAAGTTGATGTAGGCATCTATTTTTATTTGCAAACTGTCTTGCCTTTGCTTTAGCAAATTCAGATGCGGAAGTTGCTAATTTACAAGCTTCAATGATTTTCTGCCTGAGGGCAATGACATACTCGTAAGAAGATTGTGTGTCATCACTAATATCATCGGCAGCTATCAGATCGTGAAGCAAGGACATCGGGCCGCGCTGACTCGCGCCAAAGACGAGCTCGAAAGGGGAAAACCCGGTATGTTCATTAGGAACCTCTCTATAAGCAAAGAGAGCAGCGGGTAAGACTCTGTCCCAATCCTGAGGATGATCCTCAGTTATTTTCCCAAGTAAATTTTTCAGAGTCCTATTGAAACGTTCGACTAGTCCATTAGACATAGGATGATAAATACTACTCAGTGATCTCTTGATATTAAGAGTAGACATCACTTGCGACAATGTCTCAGATATCAGTTGGGTGCCATGGTCTGACAAGATTTCCCTAGGTAATCAAAACCGCGAAAATATCAGCAAAAGAGCGTCTGCAATATCGGCAGTCGAAATGCTCTTCAGAGGTATGGCCTCTGGCCATCGAGTACACATGTCCACACATGTAAGAATAAATTGATGTCCTCTGGCTGATTTTATTTTGAAAGGACCAATGATATCTATCGCCATTTTCTGAAATGGGCGGACAGGAATGTCCGCAGCCTGGATAGCTGCTGCATGGTGAGGACCTTTCGATTTTACTTCTTGACAAACTCTACACGAGCGGCAATAAAGACGAATGGCCAAAAGAAAGCCGCAAGAATTCTCGACTTCGTACGTGAAAATCCCATATGACCAGCGCATTGGGCGTCGTGAGCATGTTGCAGTATTCTAACCCTCATGTCTTTCGGAACAAGAATTTGGTGCCCAGCCACATTAAAAATATCCTGACCCACTAGTGTTTATTAATTATGGCTCTGCCCCCAGGGTGTAGATTTATGTTACTAAAACTATACAACCCAATTAAATATTACAAGAAAAAATAACAACAGACTCGGTTATGTAAAGTTTACAAAACTGAAGAAAGAATCTCACATTATATTCAAATGTACAACTATATGTTCCCTAATCTATGAATGGTTCTGAACCATGTCAGAATTAATTTGTCATCATAGGACAATGGGAATATTCTGTAGTGGTTCTGCTGGCATGTTCAGATACTCATCTCAGATGCTGAATTTATGTAGTCTTGTTGCCAGGGGTTCAATATGTCCCAGCACTCCAGGTCCAGTATGGCAAGTTCTTTTTAGGGTTTCAGAGGATGGCAGGTTGCTTCCTGTCTTGACTCAGAGCGCATCACCAGCTGGGATGGATTAAGTCAGCCCTCGAGAACACTGCTTATGGTTAGGTCTCCTGGTATGACAACCTGGTAGGATCACCTGGTAGGACTGGATTGACTAACAATTGAAGCTCCATTAGTAATCTTGTCAGAGAAGTCATTTCCCATATCTGCTGGACGCTAATCGTCCATCAGAAATCTAACGAACATTCATAGCTAACATAAATAACAAAGTGCTATCTATTATCTATGAAATAATATAGCATAACTGACATTACAAGCATACAGGTGGATCTCAACCTATATCTGGATTCCAGCTTGTCTACCGCAGTGATTTTCAACATTTGGGCTGTTAGCTTCACCAACTGTGAAGATTGGGGCTGTGGTCATCAAACGTTTGAGAACCACTGGTCTACCTTCTGCCCACAGAGCAGTCAAATCAATTTGGGGTCACTGTCAACAATGGTTTGAGAACCACTGGGTAATAGTTTTTTATTCTGCTGTAACATGTTGGGGTGTCATTGCTGCCAAGGTTTGAGAACCACTGAATTACATACTTGCTAATTGAGCAGTAAATCATGTGGGGGGTAGTCATGGTCTCAAGGCTTGAGCACCATTGGCTTACAAGTCAGTCAACATATTACATAGTTTTATGGTTATGTTATAAACAGTCATATACCCTGAAAATACCATCATAACACATACACATAAACACATTAAAATATATACTACTCGTCAAAAGTCAAGGGCCACTTAGAAAAACCTTGGTTGAAACCATAAAACAAATCTGATATAAACGTAATTGGTATCAGTCAAAACGGCATTTATTGAATACCAAATTGACATGTCACGTAAAGAAATGGAAACACACATTCAAACGCAATGAAGCTGTGAAGTGTGTCACCCTCTCTTTCAAAAGTCACACAATAGATATTGGACAAATAGACATTTCAAAATCGGGTATGACCACCGTTTGCAGCAAGACATTCAAGACAGCGTAGACACATCGAGTCCACAAGGGTCCGAAGAGTATCCCGAGGAACAGCTTGCCATTCCTGAAGCAGAAATGCAGTCAGCTGTGCAACATCCATCGGCAGGGTGTGATTTGTTGACAATCTTCGACCAAGGACATCCCAGAGGTGATCAATCGGAGAAAGGTCAGGTGAATGAGCTGGCCACGCCATCCTGATGATCCCATGTTGCTGAATAAACTCATTCACCACACGAGTTCGATGGGGTCGAGCGTTATCATCTTGGAGGATGGCATTACCACCTATGGCCTCCAGAGCAGGCTGAACAATTGGTCTCGAGATTTCGTTCTGGTATCTTGGGCCGGTCAAGTTGCCTTGGATGATGTAGAAGCCTCCCCAGACAATGACAGAACCCCTACCATAACGATCCACCTATCGAATTGTATCATCAGTAAATCGCTCTCCTGGTCGTCTCCAAACTCGAATCCTGCCATCATTGAATGACACAGTGAAGCGAGATTCATCAGTGAAGAGAACTTGACTCCATTGTTGCCTTGTCCATCGGATGTGCTCGCGACACCAAGCAACACGGGCTCTGCGATGAGTAGGAGTAAGAGGGATTCTGACTGCAGGACGTCGAGCAGCCAGTCCAAATTCATGTAAACATCTGCAAATGGAGCTTTGACTGACATTAACGTTTACAGTTTGTCTCATCTGACATCTTAGAGTGGAACAAGTCACTGTTTGATGGCGCAGGGCTGACAACAAGATGTACCGGTCATCATGTATACTGGTGCATCTAGGGCGACCTGGCCGGTGGCGGTCCTCCACACTTCCTGTGGCCTGAAATCTCTCCAAAATTCTTTGGATAGCAGAGTGTGACACTGCAAGCCGCCTAGCAACCTCCCGGACAGATAAACCACTTTCAACCCACGCTATAGCCCTCATTCTTTGTAAGGTGTCAAGACTTCTTCTCGGTGGCATGGTTTTTGCAAGTGATGAAACTACCCTAAGTCTGCTGATTTTAAAACATGAAAAGTCGCCATTGCACGTGGGATGTCAATCAGCACGATTACTTCACCTGTTTGGTTGTACGGAAGTTTGAAAAAAACATTAAAAATGTGAATTTATGGTCAGCATACCAAATTGTACGTGATCACCATGGTTGTCGGTGAGTTGTTTTTATGCTTAACGTGCATAGAGGACTGTCAGATGAAGATTTTGCACCCATTTTTACTAAAAACTTCCTTAATTTAATCATTCTATGCGCTTTTATAAAAGTGTATACAAAATAATAGGGTGGCCCTTGACTTTTGACGAGTAGTATAATAAGGATATTTGCAGAAATCAGTTCAGGATTAAAATATGACAAGGATAATCATGGCTGAAATCATACAGTAGAAATCATTCAGTATAAAACAGGACAAGGGTAGTTTATAGATGCAACCTTCAGTATACATAATGCTGTTGTCTCCTGTACAAAATCAAGGACATTAATTTCTGTCACAGTGAAAAACAAAAGATACTGACATGATATGCTGCAGATAAATGAATGATTATTATTCCTGTTATTCATAGAACAATATTAGATCTACTCACTGCGCTCATAACCACTGCTGTTTAAAATGACCGGGCTTCTCTCTGTATTTGCCTTGACCGGACCATCTTGTCCTCCAGGCCTATCTGCCGGCTAGGGAGAGAATGCCGCTACCAGAATCATGCGCTTTAGAATCCCGCCTAAATTCTCTCCAGGGTTCTGTTTGGTGGCTTTAATTTGCATATGTTAGGGGTGGTCCCTGAACTGCGGTTGACATTTTGTTCCTACCAACAACACACACACACACAGAGTTGGCCGGTACTTGGGAGGTCAAAAGTCAAAAGACAATATACGGCTGCCTATCCCGTTGGCTAAACTGTAATTATTCAGGGAAAAACCCCCGTTCCTTTACCGCGGTTTAAAAGTTTACAGCGAAGTGTCAATGACTTTTTTCTGGTAAAACATAGATTAAAGAAAAAGGAATTTCAGAAGAAAATGGAAGATCTCCTGATGTGTTTTGACGAGTGGTAGATATTCTAGAGAATTTAGAGAGAAGGAATGAATTGGTATGATAAAAGATTGACAGAGAGAAAAGAAGGCGAATACACTTCGTGACACAACGGATGCACGCTATTCTCAAAAACCCGAAATTAGCATCCCGTCTTAACACTTCACATTAACTCAGGCGCCGGCAATAAAACTGCCATTGCTCGTTCTAACACCTGCCGCTACCTCTGGTCATTCCCGAGCGATGCATGTTGGCGCCTCTCACACCCATCACCGAGAAACTTAACCGTAGAAGCTTCGTGTCAGATGAAAATGTTAGACGATTGTCTGCTATCATATGTCTGTCGAGAACGAATTTCACACTATTCGGTCTACTCAAGAACTTAGCTTAACAGCAATAAAAATGCGTTGCTACATAAGAAAAGAGACAGGCGAAGGTTTGAATGGGGGAGAGTTATATTTTCACAATCAAACGAATGCGAAAAAAAGAAAAAGGATAAAAGAGCGATAATAAAGTAGAAGACACGGGTAGAATAGAGAAAAGATATAGAAATTTATTAATCATAAATCACTCTGCGACAGATCCCCAGATGATGTGGGATTTGTTTAGGCCGCAAACGGCTCCTGGGTCGACCCAGCCCCAATTGGGTACCAAAGCAAATCTGGGAAGGTTAGGGCGGCCGATGTGATGCTGACCACATCACCCCTAGTGTGCCGATGGTCAAGAAAATATCGGCCTGACATCATATTCCCAATATACCTCAATGGGCGTGTAACGGGATCCTTTACCTTTTATGTATTGTTGCCACACATAGGCTTATTGCCATTACTTTTGCGGAAATACGTCTCTTTGTGGTAACTCATGTTTTTGCACGGTTTTTAACTTATATTGAACGCTGCATATTTAATAGGTCACCGGTTGTCAATGACGTAACGCGCTTGTGCTAATTTATTCTAACGACTAATATTCGTGGCCTTTCGTTACTTCAAGTCGTCCTAGTGAGACGTGTTTTTTCAAGCTCCAAGAATTGTGGAGGAATATATATATTTAAGTGGCATAAACTAACTTCGAAGGACGTCACTATGTGTTCTAAGATGATCCTGAACTTATACAGAAGTTCCACCTCCTACAGAGAAATATAACTCAAGAATTTTTATATTCACGTCGTCTGGTCCACATTACTTGGGTGTCGTCGTTCTGCGCACACCTCTAGTACAGCGGCCGGAATTGAATAATTGAGACGATATGTATTGAAGACTGACTTCTATGAATGCCTTGTCTATGGAATGATCATGCCTATGTATTTTAGCGTAAATCTCATAATCGATTCTCCAACATGCCAATGTTCCTGAAGTAAATAAATGTCAAAAGAAGTTATTGCGGACCCTTTTCAAGATGTTCTTCGGCCAGTCATGTCCTGTGATGACCATACCCGTGTCCATTCGTGTTTGTCAGCATGTGTCACCGTTGAGTTGTCGGAGCAATTGTTTGTGCTTTAGACAAGGTTCAGATGAACGGTGATTTGGTTTTGATAGGACAAAAGAGTATGGAAAAATGGTTTGGGAAATTTAAATAATCTAGGAAACAGGCTATTTGTCCTAAAGATGGGAGATAAAATATTGTACATCTATGCTGAGATGCAAAGGGAGAAAACCCTTTAATTCAGAGTTACTGAAAATAAGGCTGATTTAGATTTAAATAATTTCTGTGAGTACACAGTATGGTTAAAAAAATTTGCATATCATGATTGTTCTAGTAAGACTTAAAAAGGGACTGTAATATTAAGAAAAAAACCTCAAAGGGAGACAACAAATAATTAACGCCCCTTGCAGGCTTAGTGAGCTGGGAAGAAAAACAAATGCATGAGAAAAAAATGGGGAAAGTTTTAAAAAGCTACGGAGCACAGTTCACTGAGTTGCCTGCGTGAAAATAAGCGTGAGCTCGTTGTCGGTGAGTAGGAAGAGGATAGACCAATCGGATTGACTGATAAACAAGAACGGATCAGGGGACAATGATTTTAAGTACAAAGAAATTAGTCCGGTCTGGGTAACCAAAGTGGCAAGACGTGTATTGCCGGGCTCTCAAGAAGTGAATCCTGTGGGTGACAGAAGTTCGCACAGAACAAGTAGATAGCTTTAGACTGATTAGCGGTAGCAATTCAGAGGACTAGATTGAACTGTGTTTAAAGCATAGGATTAGCTTATAGTTGTGATAGTAGGAACTGTGATAAGTATTTGGATTTCGTATGCTTACGGTAAGATGACTTTTGAGTTTTATTATGCATACATTATATGAAAAGAAGAACTTGTTTCAGCAAAACAGTCCCAGTATTACTAAAGGGTAAAGACGCTCACAATTAAGGGAGCACCCAAGAAGCAGGGACATTGAAAATGAAGCACGATTAAATGCAAAGTGTATAACTTTTTATCAGCTGACAGCCAGGATGGGCTGTTGTATAACTGAACTATGAGGCATAGTTCTTTATACGGATAACGGAGCAAGGGTGTTTGCAACCTAATGACATCCCTGAAATGATTTATGCGCTCTCTCATTTCAGCGTAAGTATAGGTGCTACTACAGAAGTACTTGACATTGCAGAATTTTTGTGTATGAACTAGAATTTGAAAACGATGCAATTAGTTGAGTCAGGACTGACAGAGTCCATACTGGAGAGAATAAACCACGATTAAATGCAAAGTATATAACTTTTTATCAGCTGATAGCCAGGATGGGCTGTTGTATAACTGGATTATGAGGCATAACTGGATTATGAGGCATAGTTCTTTATACGGATAACAGAGCAAGGGTGTTTGCAACGTAATGACATCCTGAAATGATTTATGCGCTCTCTCATTTCAGCGTAAGTATAGGTGCTACTACAGAAGTACTTGACATTGTAGAATTTTATGTGTATGAACTAGAATTTGATAACGATGCAATTAGTTGAGTTAGGACTGACAGAGTCCATAATGGAGAGAATAAGCTCACCTTGACTTAGGGAGACTCGAGGAAGAGTCCTAAGTACACAGGTAGAAAAGGAGGATAAAAGGTTAGCAGAATCTAATGTAGATATTTAATCAAGAGGCTGCAGAAGAGAAAATTGGGGTACTGTCGGGATATCCATTGAATCAGGGACGGGATGTATAGATTGAAATGGAGATTTATGTCATATGCACTCTGTTGGAAAATTGTGGATCTTGTATTATGTAAATAAAACTGTTTTAATTTTGAGTACCACCACACCAGTTGGTTTGATTTATAAAAGGATGTGGAGTGGGTGCGTGAAAAAGGTATAAACTCACATCTACATATATATGGAATTACTGCTATACGAAGTAGTCACTGTCTAACAATAACAAGGAGGGAAGAACGAGTCCAGGGTAATAAAAGAAACGAACCATCACTCATCCAGGAATCGTCATCTCTGGCGGTGAGGGCCAGTCCATAAGAGATAGTTCTTACTTGGAAGATGTCAATAAAGTAAATTGACCACTTGAACATACAACAACTAGGCCTGCCATCTGTCACCTAGTGAATTTAAAAGAAGACACTGCACTGTGACACATGATGCATGAACGTTTATAAGACATTACTACTTCAAGTACTAAACCACAACCCAACCAGAAAGAAAACCCCGATGTAACAACGAGTCAATAACGTTACTCACAGAAGAAGCATAAAATGATAAGTTTATGACAGCTTAGATTATCTCAGTTGTTATACTTGCCTTTCTGTAAATTCCTGTGAGGCTCCTTAAAATAGAAGCATCATTCTTCTATTTATATCTCTGCCAAGAGTGATCTTGAGCAAAAGTTGATACCTTCGACAAATCTCACACCTTTTATTCAAATTCGAGCAACTGTCGGACCACTACTGTGCCACGGTCACATAATTCTCGAACTTTAATATTTTCTTTTTCCCCTCTCTCCCCTAGAGATCCACCAAATCCTCCCCAGTGGTCTACCAGTAGATCGCAATCCACGTTGCCGGCCCCTGCCCTAGAAACTGTAGGAATAGTTTAAAGGCCCAGCTGATTCAAGATTGTATAAGGGGATTAAAGTTACAGATGATCCACGATTGTATAAGGGGTTTAAAGTCACATATGATTCAATGCAATTTAGATTGCATAAGGGGATTAAAGTCACAGATGATTCAAGATTGTATAAGGGGATTAAAGTCACAGATTATTCAAGAGCGCAAAGGAGGATTAAAGTCACAGATGATTCAAGATTGTATAAAGGGATTAAAGTCACAGATGATTTAATGCATTTTAGATTGCATAAGGGGATTAAAGTCACAGATGATTCAAGATTACATAATGGGATTAAAGTCACAGATGATTAAAGATTGCATAAGGGGATTAAAGTCACGTATGATTAAAGATTTATAAGGGGATTAAAGTCACAGATGATTCAAGATATGATTAAGTGAAGTGGTCACTGCTGATTCAAGACACTTTAGACTGTATTAGCGGATTGAAGACAGCTGACTCAAGACACTTTATATTGTATAAGCGGAGCTGATTTAAAACACTTTAGGTTGCACAAGCGAATTCAAGTCTCAGCTTACTCAAGACAGTGCAGATTCTATAAACAGATGAGGTCAAAACTGATTCAAGACACTAGAGACTGCATAAGCAGACAGAAGTCACAGATTATTCGAGACACTACAGACAGATTTGAAGTCACAACACAATTAAGACGTTAGAGGTTGTATGAACAGAATAAAGTCACAGCTGATTCAATACACTAAACATTGTAGAAGCAGATTGAAGTCACAACACATTCAAGATAATGGAGACCGTATGAATGGATTGATTCCACAATTGATTCAAAACACACGAGACAGTAGAAACACTCTGAAGTCACAACACATTCAAGACAATATAGATTGTATGAACAGTATAAAGTCCGAACTCATTGTAGACTGTGTGAACAGACTGAAGTAAAGCTGATTCTACATGCTGTACATAGAGATTGTTGAAATAGATTGAAGTTGCATCTGATTCAAGCTACAAATGATTGTTTAAACGGATTTAAGCATCAGTTAAATCTTGACAACAGAGACTGTACGAACAGTCACATCTGATTTAAGACAATAGACATTGTAGAAACAGACTGAAGCCACAGCACATTCAAAATACTACAGACAGTCGAATTGATTGACGTCACAGTTGATTCCAACCACTAGATATTGTAGGAATTCACAGCTGATTCAAGACGTTAGAGATGGTAGGAATAGACTGAAGTCAAATCACATTCAAGACAATAGAGATTGTAGAATAGATAAACGCTACAACTGATTGTAGATCAGGGTCCTCGTCTCGACCCTTCCATGGAACCCTTGATCCCTAACCGACACCCTGCTTAAATAAATAAACACAATAAGAAAATGATTATAAATGCTCAATAAATTAACATATTTTTTATTTTATTTAAATGGTTAAATTCATTAATGGGACAAATTTGGCATTGATATTTGGTTAGAGATAGGCGAGTTCTAGTCGAAAGTCACAAAGCTCTTTCAGATTTAATGTGTTTGTTTGCACTAACAAAACTACATTTGCATTGCTGAAACCAACTTCAAATATGTACGAACTTGGGGATGTAAGTATGAACTAACAGGGGGTCCATATCGACGACTTTGTGAATTTCTGATGTACACACAGATGGGTCTGTATATCCTGGTGAAAATCAGAATGAGGCTTCTCGACTAGACTGACGGGCAGTGTTGTCGCTGAGCTGAACGTATATGACAGCAATTTCAACATAACAATGGTGATCGAAAAAAAAAATAATTCTGAACAGTTACGGAAACAGCAACAAATGGAACACACCTTGATGCGGGACGGATATCCGGTGTCTCAAGCTCGTATGACTGTCAGTGGTGAAAGCCGGAAGGAAGCGATTGGCATGAAAACGGATGCCCAGACCGCAAAACGTACAGCGGGCTGATCACCCGCTTGCCAGCTACTCTGATTACGGAAACAACAATTAATTTTTTGTTGTTGTACCAATAAACGCCACTAGGCGTAACGGAACAACAATTAATTTATTGTTGCCCTAAGACGCCACTAGGCGTATTGGCCACGGACTGCTTTGTCGGTCAGCGGCTAAGGACGGAAGAAGAAGAAGAAGACCGCAAAACATGAAACTAGAATTGGATTCTGGAACGTCAGAACCATGAATGAGGTAGGAAAACTGAGGCAGATCACAGCAGAGATGAGGAACTACATATTACATATCCTGGAAATAAGTGAGAGCAGATGGACCAGGACGGGTAGAATAAACACAGCTACAGGGGAAACGGTACTGTTGCGTTTCAATTGTGTCACTGTGGCCAAGTGTGAACGAACATATAATGCTAACGCCAACAGCGACGGGACTTCAGATAAGCACTGGTGTTGAGAACGAAGACATCACTTTATTCACATTACAACGTGGCTCCATTTTTTTTAGCATTAATGTGCATCAGTACAATACTGGAATAACGCTCGAACATAATTTCATTAAAGTTAATAGATCATAAGCTACATCTAGCCTGACATTTCCAAGTCCGCAGTTCAGACATTAAACTTGACATGACGAATATTGATATGAATCATACATCGTATAATATACTTTCCTCTTTCACAAACCAATGATATAGACATCACATCAGCAGTGTGGATGCCATCCAATACCATAATTGCCTCCGTAAGTACGTCGGTCTGTCGGTCATATCATGCATACCGTCATTTGCGCACTTTTTAATTTTCGGTAGAGTACATTAACTTTCAACCACAGCTAAGGGGTGCAACTGTGGTTGAAAGTTAGACAATAATTGTGTTGTTTCTCTTATATGTACTCTCCCGAAAATAGAAAAAAGCGGTAGCTATATTTCTGTACAAGGAGGAAAGACTATGTTGAGTAGTAACACATGTAAGTAGTGTGTATTTCAATCCCCAGATAGGATTTATGTTAAAGGAAGAAAACCAAGAAAACAGTCACAAATGTATATGAGGACTCATCATCTGAAGAAAATAGTAACTTTAATTATTGTAGATAAAAGACGCCACTACGTGTACTGAAGAGTTGAAGAAACAAAGGGAAACAAAGGACAAGGTGACCTAGATCGTGAGTTGCACGAGATTCCTGGGTACTCACACAATTTAGAAGGAAGAAAAGTAAATACGGAGACCTACAGTAAACTACAATCACAACAAAGAATATTGATTTGTTTTCCAGCTGCATTTGTTTATTTATGTACTTTGTAAATAAACCTTGTTAAATGACTCAGCCGAGTTATGCAGATCGGTCGAATGATTTGAATGGAAAAAAATTACAACACAGTTAGAAGTACACCACTATAGCACCTTAACACCATCAATCCGAGAGAAGAACGAACCTGCTACATTCCACAAGAATCTACATCTCTAGCGGGAAGCTAGTAATAACACTTGATGGACATTTATTTAAAGAAGATATAATAACAAGAGTCACATATTTACCAATTGACGCCGTGCCCAACTCAACTAGGAGCACACTGTCACACTATTGTCAGGAGCGGCCCTGGCTCTGGTGTGTAACCAACCAGTACTATTCAGATTTAGCTGTCAGTGGTAGATCACCGGAGACTGCAACCCTTGGATGGCTACGCCGTAAACAGAAAACATCGATAGAAGCCTCGAATCTTCAGGAACTGGAGTGGATCTACTGTCCTGGTCATGCCGGTGTACGAGGTATTGAGAGAGCTAAAGACTAGCTTCGAGAGCACTGTCATAAAGTCGGCAAAAGATACTTTGCGTAGTTATTTACATCTGGACGTATGTCATGGGTTGCCTCCCCTTTGCTCTGCAGTAGTGGTCTAACAGTGGTCAAAACTTAGAGTATCTAATGTGTATCTTCAAATGTGTCTACCTTCGCAAAAGATTACTCTTGGCAGAGTTGTAGATAGAAGGATAAGGATGCTTCTACCTCAAGGGAGTGTCCCACAAGATATTTCTTCTTATACCTCGTTCGTCCTGAAAAGGACGTTGGTTGCGAAGCTGCGATATTTGCACCTATCGGACGACACATCCGACTTTAGCACGACATATTTTTGGACCGGGTTTGCCTTCTCTGGTTCGCTGACCCTGACACAAGCAGTCAAGCTTGAGTCTTACTTACTTACTTAGCCGTTCCCCTTCTATCGTGAGGCGTTCAGGTTTGGAAGAGAGAGCGAAAGGCTATCCTATCGGCTGTCTTCCTCCTGGCCTGGTTCCATTCCAGTCCTCGGTCCTTCAAAGATTGTCTAATGTTGTCCTCCCAGCGGACTCTGGGTCGTCCTGGGGGTCTGGATCTCTGGCTCTTTGTTTCCCACGCTTGTCGTGGTAGCCGATCTTCTCCCATTCTGCAGACATGGCCAAACCAACTTAGTTGGGACTGTTCTACTTGGGTCTGCAGGGGGTGAGATTTTAGGCCTTGACGTATCGTCTGGTTGCAGACCATGTCTCTTCTGGCTACTTCAACCACCTTCCTCAGATACCTCATTTCTGAGGTTTGGATCTGGCTTTTGTGGGTATTGCCCATGACTCGCATCCATATGAAGACTGGGACATAGGTGGAGAGGTATACAGCCATCTTCGTTTTCTTACCAACCTCTCTCTTGCTGAGAAATCCTCGATTTATGGCCTGAAAAAGTCTCCCAGCTGCTGCTTTTCGAATGGCCAACTCTTCTCTGATGCCCCCTTTTCGGTCTATAATAGCTCCGAGGTATTTAAAGTGGTCGACCTGCTCCAGGACTTGTTCTCCCAGCTTAATCTGATGTACTCTTTCTTCTCGTGATATCACCATGGATTTTGTTTTAGACCATCCCTCTCTTTTCCAGCTCTTCCTTCCAGAGTTACAGGTTGGATTGGAGATGTGTCTCTGATTTAGCAAACAGGACAACATCATCAGCAAATGCCAGCTCTGAAATACAGACCTGTCTCATCTTCCAGTACCCCACTGAATACTCTCTTGTTCTCTCCTTACATGCCTTAATGACATCGTCCATGAGGAGTATGAAAAGATAAGGTGACAGGATATTACCTCGTCTTACACCAGTGGTGGTCGTGAACTCTTCTGACTTATGGTTTGCTGTCCTCACATAATTTCTGCAAGACTTGTAGAAGCTCTGTACATCATGAATTAGAGGTGCTGGAATGTTCTTCCTTGCCAAACAGTCCCAAAGTTTGCTCCAGGGGACCCTGTCAAACGCCTTTTCCAGATCTATGAAACAAAGATGGATCTCCCTCTTATCCTCATGGGCCTTTTCACTCAGCTGTCTGAGTGTGAAGATTAGGTATTGAGTACTTCGGATTGCTCGGAATCCGCACTGGACTTCATCCAATTGTGGCTCAGTTAGGCATCGGAGTCTCTGCTCTAGGATTCTAGAGTAGATTTTACCAGGGACACTGAGAAGGGATATGCCTCTATGGTTTCCACACTGTCGATTGTCTTCCTTTTTGAAAATTGGTGTTATGATGGCAATATCCCAATCCTTTGGTATGGCCTTGTTGCACCACGGTGCCTGTAGGACCCTTAAGAGTTATAGGTCGCATGATGCTCCCATGTACTTAACCATTTCTGGTGTTATACCATATGCCTTGCTGCTGTGCCCATCTTGATTTTCTCCAGTGCTGCCTTCAGTTCTTCCATATATGTCATCTTCACCACCATTGGTTTTCTTTTCTGTGCTAGTGGTTATCATTTCTGATGCTTGACCTTGCTCACCATCATGGAGTTCTGACAAATATTATTTCCATCTTTCCATTACTTCCTTTGGGGCAGTAAGCAATTTGCCTTGCTCGTTCTTTATACATTTGAGAGGGCATTGTTTTTCTTTCCTCATGTTCTTTAGGGTCCTATAGGACAATTTCTGGTTTTCTTGCACATCTTTTTCTAGCTTTTCTCCAAATTCTTCCCAGGACTTCTGTTTTGCTGCTAGCACCTTGTTCTTTGCTTCTGTTCTGAGTGTCACATATGTGGCAGCGTCGTGGTCGTTGTATCAATGTTCTTCTGTGCTGCCACCTGCCTGCCTGCCCAGGTCCTTTTACCTCTTTATCTAGCATTGACATGCTGTATAATTATAACAGTCACACACACAGCAAGCGATGAGATAACGCCAAAGTAATTGCAGTACTGTTTATTTACACGTGAGAGGATCATTGCTGTCTGCTCTGACCTCCATATCTGGTCCGTCACAGAATATACAATGTGTAAGTTCTTTCTCAATATTTATTCCTTCCCTCACTCTCTCTCTCGTTCAGTATCGAATCTACACCCTCTGACCTTTTAACCATCAGTGATCACTCAGGTGCTATAGTCTCTATTTCTATTCTTTCTTCCTTACAATTTCTTAGATTATTGTTATATATAGTTATCCTCTCAGTGTTCAGGTTATCTATTGATGGAACCGGACCTCTCCTGGGTTGTTCTTTTTCCTTTCATCACTGAAGAATAGGACTACTGTATGTATATGTATTAGAATTCACTCTACGTACCTTTTCCCTTTCTGAATAAAATCTAACTCACACCGTTTCTCCTTCTAGACAAGAATTCTCACTATTCAATATTTCGGGTTAATCATGACCCTAAACTCGTCTCCTTGTCCGTGAAATATTCATTACCTAAACTGCTTGAGTACTGCCTTCAACATGGCTACTAGCGTATATGTGCGACCTGCACTAACTACCCACGCCACTGGACTGCTGCTGAGAAAGCGTGCTTAACTGGATTATCGTTCACCCCTTTCATGCACATTATTGTTCGCGCATCCCCTTTTTGTACTCTATCTTAACCTTCCCATTCCAATTCTCCTTATTCATTCCCTTTGACTGTCAGTCGTTCTCCATCTTCCACATATATCTCCTTATCTCCCCTAAAAATAAATTATTTATCCGTAGGATAAAAAATTTATTTTAATGACTGTAGCAACCATTATTGTACTTAACTATGTATCAAAACTAAAACAAAAAAAAATATCCTTAGCAATGTGCTGTTTGTTACGGTGTTTTTATTGATATCGTCTGCTATAGTTGGTAGTGCGCAATTTTAGGTCAATAGAATTAATATAGATTGATGTTGATACTTCACGGATTAGTGAACGCAAAGTACACGGTTAAATTGTGACGTGTTAGCGTCGATAAGGTCACGCTTCGTGACTTAGATACCAGACCCTCTTTACGTTGTCCGTCAAGCCGTGAAGACGTGTCCTACATCCTTCCAATGTTTGGCTTGGTAATGGCCGTATTATTTAAAATGATATAAGGACGCATGGTCGGTCCAGATTTATATTATAAGGAATGAAACTATAAGGTTAGTGGATAACCTGTATTATGGAAGGATCGTTGATCAGTTGTTTGATATATATATATATATATATATATATATATATATATATATATATATATATATATATATATATATATATATATATATATATATATATATATTCGTCAAAACACATGCGTTCAATACCGGCTGTCTGAATCACAGCAGCGCGAGTGTATAGCCATGATGTTCTGTTGACATTAATTCGGTAGGACACGGACTGATAATAATATGTATTCAAGTGAAACCAGATTAATGTATGTTTTACTATGAACAATGCTCATGATTTCGTCACATATGTTTTCCGTAATAAATTGTATCTTGTTGACTCAAATACCTTGGACTTCTCAAGTCAATATCATTGAATTGTTAATCAGTTCGACCCAGCATTCGCGTAATATATCATTGAGGCACGAAATTCAAGTAATGAATGAGAACCAAGAAAAATTCAAGACATGGCCAAAGGTTGTGAATACTCTTTATTAATACCAACTTGGATATTAATTTGCAAGAACAACACAACAACTTCAACACTGTTACAACCCTAGCTCATCACATTACCAATTCCTATCTGCTCATATTACATGATTTCAAATACATACTTTTGACATGTAATACATTCCACTTACTTAGTGGTCTTCATTTTTTTTCATATCACTTAACATGTCATTATTTTCTTACGTTACAACATATTATCATAACAAAACTGAGGAATTACTCTTATCCCGTCACTTTTCTTAACTGACCTTTCCTCTTCACATTTATGACTGTTCTTTACCCTTGTCTTTCTCACTCACATTCTGCCAACTGTGTACATATCCATACAAAGTTTATTTCCTTTTACATATCCAGTCACTCCTATTGTCATACATGTAAATTCATCATTTTGTATTATTTTCTGTCACCACACACCTGGTGTGAATTGTTTAGCCTTATTCTTCTCATATAAAGCCCAAACATGTCGTCTGTCGTGTCTTTGTATATACATAATTCCTGATGGCGTGAGCCATTTACAATCATGGCAACACTGAATTGCCATCTTGCTGTACACCCTTTTTTTAACTAGACCTCTGTCCATAGTCTCCTACGCGGAAATATTTGAAACTTCTTAGGTCTTAAACCATTTTGTCGCTTTTGCCTATTTGCGTGTTTTTCTGCTGCTGACCTGTCACTTGACCTCCTTTTCCACTTACGTCTATTTCTCTTTACTCTATTTTTACGTCCACTCCTTATCACTTTGTTTCATGGTTTCTCCATATTTCTTCTTTTCTCACTGTTTCTTTAGTACTCCATATCTGTATCATGTTCATGTGCCTTTACATGTCTCTTTTTTCTTCTTTTGTCACTTTCCTTTGGCTTCTCAATATCCGTTCTCTCTCTGAAACCTCTCTTTGTGCTACCTCCATTTCTTTCCTTTTCCACAACACTGTCTCCCCGTGTCTAAATGTCTGTTGTATATGTTCGGTGAGGGTTACCCTCCATAGACTCTCATTTGTAGTCTGTCAAACACTGCACTTAACGTTTGTATATGTTTTTCGTTCCCTCCCTGGAAGTTCTCTTTGTGCTATCTCCTTTTCTTTCCTTCTCCACAACACTGTCTCCCCGTGTCTAAATTTTTGTTGTATATGTTCGGTGAGGGTTACCCTCAATAGACTCTCATTTGTAGTCTGGCAAACACCGCACTTAACGTATTTATATGTTTTTCGTTCCCTCCCTGGAACGTTCTCAACCCATTTCTCCTCTTCATGTATTACGGAGAAAAACAAATATGATTTCTCCCCAAAGTCTTCATAAGACTCGGCTACTGCCGCAAAAATCTCTCTTTGCCATTTGCTCCATGGCTTCTCACCTCTACATTCGTTCCTTCTAGAACTATCTCTTCTATATGTCTGTGCCATCCTTCCTGTGGCTTCTCAATACTCCCGTCACTTCTCCGTGACTCTCATCTCTTATCTATCTCCATATGGTTTCTGTTATGTTCGGTGGAGAATGACTCCACTAAAAGTCTACTCACGACTTAGCTAACACCGCCATTTTCATTCTTCTTCTTCCATCGTTTATCCGACAATTCCCTCCATGCAGTCTGACTGACCGTCTCTGCATAACATCTCCACCTTTCTGCTCTGTCCGCAAGTATTTTATTAAGGTTATATACTGGGTACTCCCGTTGTCTACTCCTATTTCCATATTTACTCCCTTCTTCCTTAATTCTTCTACTATTCTCTCCTCTTCTATAAGTCCTTTTGTGCCTGTGACTACCGTCACTCTCCTCAGACACTACACTGTCTGAGTCAGTCAACACCGATTCTGACGACCATCTCCGTCTACTGCTATATTCTGCTTCATTAACTGTCTGTCGACTTTTTCTCCTGGTCGATCTATCCTCTTCTTTGTAATCGTCATTCTCTGTGTCCTCCACATCTGTCTCTTCATCCATCATTTCTATCACAAGTTCGTGCACTTCTTGTTGCCTTTTTGATAAGTCTGTATCAAACTTTACTTCTTGCACCTTCCACACCTTCCTTGTTGTCAAGGTGTTAAGATCGGCTCTTCTTAGGGCACATTTTATTGCCTTCTTTATCTCATTTACATTTTCTTCATCTTTATCTGATTTATACATCCACGATTACCATTCTCACTTTTCGGCCAATAAATTATATTGCCTTCATGGTCCATTCTATGATCGAGTTCGTCCGACCAGTAGCCCTGTTGCATATTCGTCAGAGTCCATAACTCTGTCTTCCCCACTTGACGAATCAGATTCTGATTCTATGTCAAGCTGGTACTTTTCATGTACTGTATTTACGCCCTCCTGTTTCGTCTTTCTCTTCACCAAGCCTTCAAATTGTCTGTCTAGTTTTCTTCTTATGTACTGCTCTTGTACGCCCATAACATGTGTCCATGTCCTGTATTTCTTGTGGACTTGTTTTCTTAGGATTCCTTCTTACTGCTGTTCTTATATGCCTGTAAGATGCGTCAGTGTCCTGCGTTTGTTCTATCCTATCTTTTCCATTGTCCGCCTTCGCTGATCTTTCTTTCTCTTGCAGTAATATCTGCATCGGTTCATCTTTCTTATTCTTTACCTCGATGCTATCCCTATGTTGTAGTACCACTAATTCTTTAGCCGTTTGTCGGTTCGTCTTTTTTACACTGAGTGGTATCTTAGACTTTCTCGTATTGTCTAACCCATGTGACCATGTTTCATTTTCTCTCATGACGTCTTTCTCCTTTTGTGCTGGCTCCAAGTGTGACGCTACAGTATCTATCTCTGTTTGTGTACCAACGCTGACCCTGTCTCTCTGTATGTTTTCCTGCTTCTGGACTGTTGTCCTAACCGGACTTGCCCATGATCTATTCCTATTACCTTCTTCCTTTATTGTGACATGTTGCTGGCAAGATTCTATTATTTTTCTCCACACTCCTATCGGTTCTACCTTCATTTCCCAACCGTTCTGTGTTCTTATCTGGCACTTCTGTTGGTTTGCTATGTTGATGTTATTTATTTCTATGGACTTCCCTTTTCTAACTTCTGCCACAAAATTCCTGACCGCCATTCTTATTCTTCTTTTATTAAGTGTGTTCCAGTGTGCGCGTACAGCAGCTGTTTCTAGGATTTTGTTTTTGTCATTATTTTCTCTATCACAAGTGTGACAATGTCCTTTCCCTTTCGTATCGTAAGATTTATATTCTGATTGAAGATCTCTTTCATTGAGTAATGTGTCTAGTCGCCTTCTCATAAAATCAGTGACCAGACCAGCAGACGAAAAAATCGCAATTTTAACTTTCTCAAATTCATCTGCATTTATTGACATTGCATATTTATCAATGTCTGTAAGCCACTTACGGCATGCGTGTGGGTCACCTGAAAACAAGTCTACATTACCTTTTATGTTTGCGTATATAGCACTGTTGTCTACCTTGGCTAATTTGTCGGTAATCGTCTTTACGAGGGCCACAGTCTGACTGTCTTGCATGTTATACTGTGTCTGTTCGGCCTGTGCCATCATAAAATCTGAAAAATAGTTACTTATTTCTACTGCTAACTAATCAAGTATAATAAAAAGAACAAAAATATTATATATATATATATATATATATATATATATATATATATATATATATATATATATATATATATATATATATATATATATATATATATATATATATATCAAACTGTCTTGTACCTGCAACCAAAATAAATTTATTAATAGTTGTTGGGGGGAAGGTGGGAGCTGAAAAAAATGATTCTGTTACACAGATTATATGCCCCTAATGTTAATACACAACTGTGTGGTCATTGTTTAACTATTAATTTCTATTATCGTAGTGTTAATGCTTTTACACCGTGTCACTTATACCCGTACTTAATATCACTAACTAAAATGGTACCTACATTATCTATACCTTAACTAGTTGTGTTGATTCTTTGTTGGAGCGCTCTTGTTTTCTAATGTCCACTTGTAGATTTGCTACACCTTCATAACCGCTGTGCTCCAGTTACTTTTGTACTACACAGTATGTTACAGGAGTTCACACGTATTCTTGCTTGACTGGTGACAACGTACAGCTGCGATGACCTTTTCTCGGACAGGTAGATGGAGAGAAAAAAAATGTTTCGTCGCCTTGATTGTGATTCGGTCTGGTGATTCTCGATGTCAACACGTTGAGCTGTCCACAATGTTGGTACTCGAGGTCGTTGTGTTTCTTGCTGCTGTGTCTATTGTTGACGTTATTTTCTTTCTTGCTTCTCTGTTTATTGTCGATCTGGTGATTCTCGATGTCAACACTTCGAGTTGTCCACAATGTTGCTACTCGAAGTTGTTCTGTTTCTTGCTTCTGTATCTATTGTTTACATTTTGTTTCTTGCTGCGCTGTTTGCTGTTGACGTTGTTCTGTCTCTTCATTCTGCGTCTGCTGTGATGAGTCGTCCCCCGTGCTGGAAGGTTTGAAGGAAAACAATTTGTTTCCGAGTTGTTGTTACAGAACAGCGAATGTCAATCTTGCCTTGTTGTGGGGACGTATTCTCGTGCAGGTCAGTTTGAAAGAAGGAAATTCTGACTTGGTTTCCGAGGTGGCGTTTTCGCTTGGCTGGTTCCGATACTGTTCACCTTTTCTTTCTGTTTACAACTTCCACTGTTGTCACTCTGCTTTTTTCATATGTTATCGAAATGTAAATATGAATTCCTTTTGAGTTGTACTCTGCCGTCTGTGGTTAGTGAGGTCTGTCACAGATCTGAAAACGTATTATGGTGTCTTCTGTCTGTGTTATTCTGTATTATCATGGCTATCTGTCGTCCGTGGTTGCTGAAATCTGTCACTGCGTCAAAACGTATGTGTCTTCTGCCTGAAGCGAGGCTATATGACAGAATAAAGCATAGTTGCTGTACTACTGTTTATAAACAATGTGTGTGTGCTGCTAGAGGTTGGTCTCGGCACCAAATCTTTAAAGGATGTGGCAGCGTCGTGGTCGTTGTATCAATGTTCTTCTGTGTTGCCACCTGCCTGCCTGCCCAGGTCCTTTTACCTCTTTATCTAGCATTGACATGCTGTATAATTATAACAGTCACACACACAGCAAGCGATGAGATAACGCCAAAGTAATTGCAGTACTGTTTATTTACACGTGAGAGGATCATTGCTGTCTGCTCTGACCTCCACATCTGGTCCGTCACAGAATATACAATGTGTAAGTTCTTTCTCAATATTTATTCCTTCCCTCTCTCTCTCTCTCTCTCTCTCTCTCTCTCTCTCTCTCTCTCTCGTTCAGTATTGAATCTACACCCTCTGACCTTTTAACCATCAGTGATCACTCAGGTGCTATAGTCTCTATTTCTATTCTTTCTTCCTTACAATTTCTTAGATTATTGTTATATATATTTATCCTCTCAGTGTTCAGGTTATCTATTGATGGAACCGGACCTCTCCTGGGTTGTTCTTTTTCCTTTCATCACTGAAGAATAGGACTACTGTATGTATATGTATTAGAATTCACTCTACGTACCTTTTCCCTTTCTGAATAAAATCTAACTCACACCGTTTCTCCTTCTAGACAAGAATTCTCACTATTCAATATTTCGGGTTAATCATTACCCTAAACTCGTCTCCTTGTCCGTGAAATATTCATCACCTAAACTACTTGAGTACTGTCTTCAACATGGCTACTAGCGTATGTGTGCGACCTGCACTAACTACCCACGCCTCTGGACTGCTGCTGAGAAAGCGTGCTTCACTGGATTATCGTTCACCCCTTTCATGCGCATTATTGTTCGCGCATCCCCTTTTTGTACTCTATCTGAACCTTCCCATTCCAATTCTCCTTATTCATTCCCTTTGACTGTCAGTCGTTCTCCATCTGCCACACATATTCTCTATATTTCTCTATTTGTCCTGCTGTGTTTTTAGCTCCTAAGTATTGTTTCCATGCCATTTTCTTCTCTCTTATTTTCTCTTTGACTTCTTCTGTCCACCAACATGTCCTCTTTCTCTTGTTCCCAAGTCGGACTTCACCACATGCTTCTGCAGCAGCTGTCTTTATGATGTCCTTGAATTTAAGCCAGAGGGTTTCCAAGTCATCAGGATGTTCTACTGGGTTGCTCATCGCTGCAGCAATAAGCCCCTGATATTTGGTCATAATTTCTGGCTCTCTCAACTTGTAGGTCTTAATGCTCATTTCTCCCGTTCGTTTACTTAGTTTCTTGCGCTATGAGTCGCTGATTTCATTCATCTCTCTTGCTGCGTCTTTGGTCCCACAAGCTATTTCAGATGTCAAGAACAATGCTGCATGAGGCGGAGCAATGTTAACTTTAGTATCTGACCCGCCGCCTTTCGTGAAGATGGGTTATGCAATAATTATCTCATTCAAGCCCCCAGCTACGTTAATTCAGCGAAATCCCATACTAATATTTATTGGCTCTAAAGATGTCAATATTTATTAAAGAGAATTTGTAAAATAACACAAACACATTTTAATAATCAATTATTCTTTAACAGTTTCAAATAAATTTGAATGATGGGTGAAATTTAGATGAAAAGTGTCTTCATAGAGACTTAATAGGGCAATTATAAAAGTCCGTTGCGCTCGTCTTTTAATAAGCACTTAGCTCTTCAAATGACTGAGTACTGCCGCAGGTGTTTCGTCAAGTCTGTTGTGATGAGGGCACTTCTCTACACAACTCGTCCAATGAAGATGGTTAGTGACGAATCCCAGCTCTTGAATTACAAACTAGTGGCGTCGAAACTCTTACTACCAAGTGGCCTCGTACCATGAACTTTAGAGAAAACAAAAGAACAAATGCCTCTGCTAAGTACATTGTGGTCGGAAGATTAAAAGGCGCCTTTTCACGCTGTCCGCCCACTAGTTTTGCTTCTCTGAGATTTTATTCTTCTTGACCATATACAGCATAACTCAAGGAATATTATTAGAAATCATCGTTATTCTTCTGGTTAATTTAATGTGAAAAAAATGTGTCTGGACAGCGTGCGTGGCATGTGCCTGAGGTTTACAGAAAACTCAAATATCAAAATATAAACACTATGCACCAGTGATTTAATCATAACTCCTCACTGCTCCATTCGGAGTCTGGAGTTACTTCTGCTTTCGGTTTTCTGTACGAAATAGCACGAAGCAATCGCCAGTGCTTGCTGTAGTGGTTTATGAATATATTATTTTCATATGTTGAGGTTGCCAGCCTCGTATGTCTTGTATAACCCCTTAGCAAGAAAAACATGTCAAATTCACATTGTAAAAAATATGTAAAACTCACCCCAACTTTGGATCTACAATCTCCTGGCACAGATGAATGGACACAGTATCATATATTAGATGCTTCGAACACTTGGTCTGGGGTAAATTTAGAATCTCTCTTATGGCGGGTGCTTTGATTCCTAGGTATACAGTCTTGGTATTTAAAAATGCGTGTTTTCTTTTAAATTACAAAGATACCCAAATACTTCGGTCTTGTCCTATTTAATTTTGAATTCTGTCCAATTCTTCTCTGGCTCCTGTAGTTGCTTTTCTGATGTTGTAATGCAGTCTGTCTTAGTCTCCGAATTTGCTAGGTTTTATTCTTCTTTCTTCTTCCAAGCTTCTACATTGTGTTGGCGACAAACTTGCCAATCAGAGCTGTTATTATTTTCCTGCTCTGGATTGCACCATTCCTGCTCCTAGAACTAGGGTGTCGGGAGTGTTAGTTTTAATTCTTCCCCGCGTATTAAAAGTGGTTGAAGTAACAAGAAGAGACATGGTACGCAACCAGACGATACGTCAAGGCCTTAACTCCTACCCCCTGCAGACCCAAGTAGAACAGTCCCAATTAAGATGGTTTGGCCATGTCTGCAGAATGGGAGAAGATCGGCTACCACGACAAGCATGGGAAACAAAGAGCCAAGGATCCAGACCCCGAGGACGACCCAGAGTTCGCTGGGAGGACAACATTAGACAATCTTTGAAGGACCGAGGACTAGAATGGGACCAGGCCAAGAGGAAGACAGCCGATATGATAGTGTGGCGCTCTCTCTTCTAAACCTATACACCTCACGGTAGAAGGGGAACGACTAAGAAAGTAAGTATTAAAAGTATCACGTTAAAATTTAAACCCATGACCTATCTTTCAAAGGCATGGTTACTTCCGTTGCTATTACACAGACTTGCCAACGTATCTGTGATCTCATACTTAAAGATTACCTTGCTCATAATGTCTTCAGACATGTTTTATTGGTAATAAAGTTATCTAGCCCATATGGTAATGATAAGCACCACACACTTAGTCGTCTCCTCTCAGCAACTATCCTATGATGTATTAATTATATGGTCAATAAAATAATGAAAAATGTAACTTCAAACCAAACAGTAGTAAGTTACTCAAGTCCTCGCGTACAATTAAATCAATTTATTATGTATATTAATTCTTCGTTTCTCTTGTTAGGTAAATGAATGAAAGACAAATAAAAATGGTATTTATATTTACATAAGAAAATGTGTAACACCCACTATTAAATTATACACAAAATTCATACAATGTCTCTTTCCTCTTAGGAATGGAGGAAGTTGAGGGGAACTGCGGTAAGACGTGGAGTACAATGGATGGGTTTGAAAAAAAATCGAAAAAAGGTGATTCGTCTTACGAGGACAAAAGACAAAGAAAGTAGTCTACGTTACGGCCACAAGGCCTTCGTCAGGAAAAGAAAGAAAGTGAAGGCTAGATAGGAGACATAAGAACTTAAAGAAATATAAAAATAAAACCTAGGTACTTCACTGAAGGCGAAGCATGGCTGAAAAAGAAGTGACCTCTGCCCCCGGATGTACACAATACATACCAAGAAACTAAAAACTAAACAACGAAACTGAACAAAAAACTACCCAAACGTAATAAAAGTGGGGACTGGAAATAGAAGAGGACAGAATAAGTGGGAGATAAATGAATATGAAATAAAAAATCAAGACAAATTAGAAACCGTGTATATCCATACATATTATGGAGGATGGCATAAAAAATAGAAGAATAGGATAAGAGTGGAAAGAGTCAAAATAGAGCAAGAGAGGAAAGGGTGACCTCAGACAAAGGTGCGGAAAGTGTTGAGACCGGCTGGTTTTAGATACCCCATGCGGTGGATAAGACGGTTCTGAAGCTGTTCTCGGCTGGCAGTGTCAGAGGAGCTAGTGCCCTGTATATAGAGAGTGACGACAACTAAGGTTCGACCGAAAATGGCGGCCAAACCCGTATCGCCGGAAAAAGGACCCAATCGCGACTTTAAACATTAGCTACAAATACAGTAGCACATATTTGTATCTAAGGTCCTTTTTCCAGCACCCGTATCGATTAATTAGGTGATATAGTATAGGCAAATTTTATCATAAAGATACACATATGATTCATTTGAGTTGATTCATCCTATTCTTTCACATTTCAATGTATGCATTGTTCCATCCAGTAATCAAGAAAGGTTTAGTAAGTCTACTGATAACTAATCTGCATTCCAATTCATCAACTGGTTCATTTTTAAAAAATGTTTAGCATCAATGGCTCCTTCCCTCCAAATATTTACACAATACAATTCTACACAATATAATTGAATCTGCAATAAAATAATATATACAAAATTTACTAAGGCAAGTCAACTTACCCTCAATTCAGAAATACACATAGCATCAATGGCCTGGTAGGCTGCACACGCATACAGATGGCAAAATGCTTGGTGGCGAGATCTGTCCTTTCCTCTGTGTCTGAAACATTTTGGCGGGGTGTGCTATTCAAATCTTTTCTCTTCGTGTTACACCCCTTTGTCTTCTGGACGAGAAAGCAGTGACGTCATAGGTTATCCGTCCATCTCAATTTTTTGCAAATCGTGCAAATAGTGTGTTTTTATTTTAACTTCCATTCTATCCCACTCCTTTAATATTCACCTGATTCTCTCCATCTCGGTCGTGTTTAAATCGGACGATTAAGAGCTGTCGTTCTATGTAACTTTCTTCCCCTTCAGTCCAATGTATCATTCGCTATGGCTAATGAAAATGTGCAAAAGTCTGTACGACTGACGCGTGTCAGCATTCAACCTCAAATATCTCGGGTTGTACTGCACATTACATGAAGATATTGGTATCTGGACGAATCTTAGGCTCTCTAATATCTAAACGTAATGGTCATATGATTTGTAATCCATTCGAATTTTTACAACTCCAATGGAAAGACGAACACATTTGCACACTTGAACCTTTCATATTTTGTTGCCGTTTCTACCCTTCCAGACTCGCACTGTATGGTTCACGCTGCTCTCATTGGCTTTGACCTTCGCGTTTCGCTGTATCGATACCACAAAGATATTTGGGCCCACTCGTAATGCGACAGAGACACTGTCCTAAGAAATAGTGATGAGCAGAGTACCAGAGAGTTAAAGTGCGACAGAGAAGTTTTCACTGTAAGAAATTAATGCATTAGAAACAGATCACATGACTTCCTGAGATAGGGACTTTAAATAAGAGAACATGAAACATTTTTATTCTCTCTCCTGTATCCAGTTTGCATGCATAGCTCGTGCTGCACACGCAACGATGTAGTCGTGGAAGACTCTGCGCCATATGCTGGAGACGTAGAGTCAGCGTTCTTCACGACCTATGTGAAGTTGTGATTCTGCAGTTATCAGAAGATTTAGATATCAGTGTGACAGAGGATATGTTATCGATTTCGTATATCTTTCCCTTTGTCTTTATTTTCTTCTTCTACGTCTTCGTCACCCACTCCTGTAGCAATCGAACCCTCCTATACTCAAACCTTTGTCTTTCTTATAATTTAGCAAGCAGTTTATGGCGGGTAGCATTTAATTGCTTTCTCTTTGAGGCAGGCTAGCGAGCAGACCGGGTCCCGCTCACCTGTAATTATCTCGGCAGCGATCATAATAATCGCCGTAATGAGATCAGTCGGTGATGGAAAGGGGAGACAATGGGTCTACCACCTCTGCCGGAATTCGTTCGTTGTAAGTTAAGTTACAACATGCGAACCGCCACATCATAGACTCTCGCTATTAATTCTTTTACGACCAACTCTGCAGATGGCGAGAGGAGGCGATAATATATGTAGATTCAATGTTATCTAGAGCTTTGATTTCGCGTGTTTCACATAATTGGAACATAGAACTAAATGTAGGTGCTAACATCAGGGAATCTTAGATCTAAGACGAGTTCGCGTGTATTACGTTTTATGACCATAGTCTGCAAGCAGTATTCGTGTGATCCTGTAAGTCAAGGAAATCTTCGCATGGGATCTGGCCTTTACGTTACGTCGGTTCTCAAATGAGTCCGTACGCAACAGAGTGAATCTGGTTCGGAATGAGGGCGAAGAAATTTGTTTGATGCGCAGAACGAGTTTAAGGAATATGTAGATTTTCCCTAGGTGTAAACATCTGGAATTTGAGTCTGTCTCGGGATTTTAGACGTAACCATTTTCCTTTCATCAGAGAGATATTTATACCAGAGCAGTTTTATACTTCATTCATTTTAGACTCCGCAGTTTCTCTAGACTCATTCTAGCTTCGTTCTAGAAATCACTTCATTTAAGTAGAATCTCAGTTTCGTTGGAGAATAGTCTTAGTAGGCTGTGCGAGGTAAATATATATCTAGTAGTGATTGAGTGAGTTAAGTGATGATCGCCTATTTAGGATATATATTGTTTTCAATTCCAAATAATATGAACAACCGCTGATATGAGAAAGTGGCATCACATTTGTCAAATCAATATAAATAGGGATAATCACAATTGTGCTTATAAGTTAAAAAAATAAATTAATAAACTCTGAACAAGAATAATAGTGGAGGGGTGTAAAGGCCTGGTGGTTCTAGTTATATAACGGACTTTAACATATATTTAATTGACTTTCATCTGTTGAAAGTCATATGCATTGTAAGAACAGCATCAGACCTTCACATTCCCAGCCACTATATATTAACATTTGTTCGTGTTAAATATTGTTTGACTATATTATGCAGTTCCCGAGGTCTGTCTATTCTCAACACCTCTTCTATATTTATAGGTAAGTTGGATGCTTGCAAATAATCTAATATTGGTATTCTCATTTGTTCATACCTCTTACATTTTAACAAGAAATGTTCTATATTATTGTCTTGAAGACATCCTGCACAGTAAGGTTCTTCTATTCTGAAATAGCCTTTTCCCAGCCGTAGTCTGAGAAGTTTCTTATTACTGGGAATTTTCAATTCCCTAGATATCTGACATTTTCTTGTTGGAGCCTTAAACATCTTATATGCATGTCTTCCTTTCAGATTTTTATCTCACTCTGCTTTCCATTCATCTGTTATTAATTCTTTAATTAAGCTCTTAATCTCTGATTTACCCATCCCTACATTTATTAGATTTTTATCAGATCTACCTTTCTTGGCTTCTTTATCTGCCATTTCATTTCCTTCTATGCCAACATGTGAAGGTATCCAAGCAATTAAGACTGAACATCCTCTGGAATATAAGTATGTAGTAGCCAGAAATATATCCTCTGCTATATCAGGTCTCCTACATTCTCATAAGTTTCTAAGTGCTTTAATTGTTTAAAGAGAGTCAGTTAAAATTGTTAATTTTTTGGGAGGGTTATTAGAGAATACTTCTAGTGCTTTTAGTATTGCCACCATCTCTGCAGTGAAAATGGATGTATTTTCCGTGATGCTATATTCTTTTGCCATTTTCCATATTGGAATATATATTCCTATCCCCAATTTGCCATCCTCTCCCTTGGATCCATCTGTGTACACAGTAATGCTGTCTTTTGATATGTGTTGTATTTTCTCTCTTTTTTTTTCCCCTTAACCAGCGGCACTTGGGCTTTCAGCCCTTTGGCCCAATGACATGTCATTGTGAGGCTGGGGAACCTGAGGACTTTCCTTCCAACCCGGTCAGGAGCTTCGCTCCTTCCCATCCACAGAGGGTTTATCACAGGAGCCGTTCAGGTTATTCAGTCAAATTTCCGGTCATAAACATTTCTTCAAACGCAGACGCCCGGGTTTGAACCATGAACACCTGGTCGCCAGTACAACGCCGTAGCCATTACAACAGCGCGGCTCCCATTGATATTTGTTGTATATATTTATTGGCAGTGTTTTAAATATTTTCTATAATATTTGTTTTCTTAAGTATTTCTGCTAGGTGATAGTCCGTGTCTGGTTTTTTGATCTCCCAGGGCGGAATCACTGGCTTGTATTCACAACTGTTATTAATTGATGTAATTAATGTATCCAGATGGACAATTTCCTCCATACACTTCCATCCTGTAGGGTATCTAGTGGTATTCATTGGCTTGGCCTGAGCTGTTAGTTGGCATCTGGTAAAAGCTGTATGTGCTGGGTGAGACTTATCTAAAATAACTCTGTTCATGTAATTTAGTCTTAACTCCTTTCTCCGTAATTCTAAGGGTATAATTCCTAAAGCCACCTCTATAGCTCCCATTGATGTTGATCTGATTGCACCAACTATTGTACATAAAGCCTGATGTTGAATTCTGTCTAATTTAATCTTGTTACTGTGTGCAGCAGAGTCATATATTATACTTCCATAATCTATTTTTCCTCTAATAAAAGATTTATAAAAAGTGAGCATTGTCTTAGTGCTTGCACCCCATCCATTAACTTTCAAAAATCTTAATAAGTTAGTCAATCCTCTGCAAGACTCCACTAGTTTATCTATGTGTTTATTCGAGTTCAGCTGTTGGTCCAATATCATTCTTAGATATTGAATGGTTTGAACTGTATTAATGTTTTGCCCTTGGATATTTATGTCTATAATTTTATTTTTTACAACCCTACCTTTACTGAAGATCATTCCCAATGTATTATTTGTATTCAGCTGAAAACCCCATTTTGTCATCCATTTATATACTTTATTTATTTGCTTCTGTAGATCCTTTTATAATTTTGGCAGATGTCTCCCAGTCCTCCATATAGCAACATCATCTGCAAACTGTGACAATTTATTTGTTATATCATTAAATTCCTCACCTAAATCATTTACCATTATTGTAAAAATTGAAGGAGACATTACTGATCCTTGAGGTATTCCATTTTGTTGTTCATACAGTTCTGATCTATCATTGTTTACCTGAACAGTGAAATATCTATCTTGCAGAAAATTCTCTAAACAATTATATATTTTACCAGTTACTCCTATCTTCTTCATTTTAAAGAGAGCACCCTCTCTCCAGCATTCATCATAAGCCCTAGCTATATCTAAAAATACTACCACAGTTCTTTCTTTCTTTTGAAATCCTGATTTTACTTCATGTTCCAATTTAATTATCTGATCCATAGTGCATCTGTTCTTCCTAAATCCTGACTGAGTTTGATTATATAAATTTTTCTTTTCCAAATAAAACTTTAATCTTTTATTTACTATGGTTTCTAATATTTTACCTAGATGGGAAGTTAAAGAAATTGGCCTGTATGAACTGGCATCACGGGCATCTTTTTCTGGTTTTAGTATTGGAATGATTACTGCTGTTTTCCATGTTTTGGGAATTTTTCCTGTATTCCAAATTTTGTTAAAAGGGATGTTATAATTTCTATGGTACTTTTTGGTATGTGTTTCAAGATTTCATAGCTCAAGATGTCATGCCCTGCTGATGTATTTGTTTTGTCCTTTATTGTATTTTCAACTTCTTCCATTGTAATATCTGCATTTAAATATGATAAATTTTCAGTATTATAAGAAACTTCTTTACTGAGTTTTTTAAGAAGTGTTGCTCTTCTGTTGACTTCAGCCTGTCCTAGATTTTCCTTAGCACTAACTCTATGGTAGTACCTGGCCAGCACCTCTGCTTTCTGCCAGTCAGTCTCTGCCCTTTCAGGTCTTTTTATATGAGGTATTATCATATGTTTAGTTCTGCCTTTAATGGCTTTTAACTTATTCCACACATCTGTTGTAGAGTTAGTTGTAGGGTTCAGTGTTTGGCAAAAATTTCTCCAATGATTTTCTTTTGCCTTAAGTATTATTCTGTTTGATTCATTTCTTATGTTCTTATAAACATCTAAATTATCTTCAGATCTATCCTTTCTATATTCTTGTAGAGCTTGTTTTCTTTGTTTTTGAATGTCTGTACATCTAACTGTCCACCATGGTACTGGGTTTTTGTTCCAATGTTCACTCTTTTTTGTTTCCTTAATGCGGTGTGGAATTATGTGTTCTGGCATATATGCATTTGGTATATGTTTAACAGCTATTAGTAATATTTCTTTTGTGAAATTATCTGCAAATACATCTATATTTTCATTTTCTATGTTATTCTTTTTTATCTCTTTCATTTCTACCTGAAAAGCTACCCAATTAGCTTTATTATAGTAAAATTTTGGTTTTTCTACCAGTTTGTTAGGTTTGTAATTATCTTTTAGTGTTATTTCAATGGGTAAATGATCTGAATTTGTATCCCCAATAACTTCCCATTTTGCATTAGCAAGATTTGGTGTTACAATGCTTATATATCAATAGCTGTGTCTTGCTGATTTGCACAAGGTTAATTCTTGTTACTGATCCATCATTCAGTATTATTAGTTCTTTGTTTTCAATGACGTCCAACAGTAGTTTTCCTGATTTGTCTATTAAATTGCCTCCCCAAGCTGTATGATGAGCATTGAAATCTCCCACTATTATAGTTCTGTTGTTTATTCTTTTATTCACGTCTGAGATATCTCTTTCGTTTATGTTTCCACTTGAACAGTAAAGGTTAACTATTTTTATTTCTTCCAACTCAGTAGACACTGTTATAGTTATTCCTTCAAAATTTTCTGTTCTAAATGATTCCCAGTCAGTTATTATATCTGTTTTATTAACTAGAAATGCCACACCTCCTTTTTGAGTTTCTGTCCTATCATTTCGAAAGACTTTATATTCAGGTATGGTAAAACGTTGACTCTGATTAAGATTAGTCTCTTGAATGGCAAATATTACTTTAGATTGTTTATACATGCCTATTAATGCTGGTATATTTTTTTGGCACTTCTGCAATTCCACTGTATTTTTCTAATGTTCTGTACGTCCATTATTTAATTGCTAAGTTTGTTATAAATAGTGTTGTACTCTTTTACTCTGAGAAGTGTATAATATATTTATTTATTTATTTGTTAACAACAATGTCTCCTAGATTTTTGGTTTCTCTGTTAAAGTGAGTTTGTAGTTCACTTTGAAGATTCAGCATAAAGGCTTTCACACTGTTTGATACAGAATGAATAAGTTTTTGACAATCTGTCATTTTTTCATTCCACATTTCTTCTAGTTGTTTTTTATCTGTTCCCTCTTGCTCACTCATTATCAGTTGTCTTTCTGACTCAATCCTTTTCAGTAAATCTTCATTCTCTTCTTTGAGTTCTGCTAATTTAGCCACATCTTTAGCTACTTCATGTTGTATGTTTCTCATGGTTTTCAAGATTTCTTCTGCCTTTCTCACTGTGTCTTCTGTTATCGATGATTTGATTATTTCACTTTCTTCTGGTAGATTGCTATCTTTTGTCTGCATTTTTTGGACTTTATTTTTTTTTGGGGTTATTTCAGCATTTCTGGTTCTGGCTGTGATTCCTCTTAGTGACCGAGTTGTAGATGTAGCGACTGATATTTGATGTTGTTGTAATGCTACTTTGAATGGTGTGTTAGTATTGACTGATTTTATTAGAGCTAGTTTTGTTTGTTGGTAATGTGGACATCCAAGGAAACGTGCACTGTGGTTTCCTAGACAATTTGCACATTTTCTGTTTATATTTCTTGTTCTATAATCTTTATCATCTTCTACTAATTTGCAGTGATCTTAGGTGTGGTCCCCTGCACAATATCGACATCTAGGCTTACTTCTACATGTTCTTTTGGTGTGGCAAAATTTCTGGTAGTTTGAGCATTGAATGACTGGTGGTATGTAAGCTTCTGTTTTGATTTTAGTACTGCCACTGAAGAAATGTGATGGGATTTCTCGCCCTTCTAATGTTACTATTATCACAGTTGAAGTTCCTAATTGTTGCGATATCCTTTTCAGTTTAACATCCTATATCTTGGATTTTCTGTTTGTAGTCTAGTTCTTATTTCTTCCTCTGGAACTGTTACAGGTATTCCTTTAATTACACATTTCCTGGTTTCTTTGACTAATTCTAGCCTAGCTGTGTGCCAATTCTAATTGAACAGGACTTAGGCTACTTCAATTTGATTTATGTATAACAAACAATAATAACGTAACAGACAGATGACGTCCCTTGGAGAGAATAGAGACCGATGCACGATGATCACATTTAGATTAAACAATTCAGCAACAATAAACAGAAACATCAACAACAGCATCATTAATAACAACCATCTTCTGTGAGAATAAGAACATTAATAACTTACCCAGACGTGCCAGAATTCGTGACTGCAGCATGGGGGAAAAAGACGGAAGTATGCGAGGTCACATTGTGACCTTTTAGAACTTGTTTCTATCCTTAATTTGGTTTAGAGGTTGCAACTAGCAATGACGTCATTGACAATTGTTCTCTACTTTGTTAATTTAATAATCAAGGCCCGTAGAGCCAGCGACAGAGATTAAAAACAAAAACCCTGGCAACTATTCTTCTTTCTTCTTTGATCCTTAGCCGCCGACCGACAAAGCAGTCAGTGGCCATCACGCCTAGTGGCGTCTTGTAGGGCAACAACAGATTGATTCCACTTTGCTCGGTCGGTGGCCATCCTTCGTACAGTGCCCCAAGTCTGGTTCATTCTTTGCATCTCAGCCTCCACAGTCCTCCGCCAGGTTGTTTTTGGTCGGCCTCTCTTTCGTTTTCCTTGAGGATTCCAAAGCATAGCTGTTCTTGTGATGGCATCGGGGTCTCTTCCGAGGACAGGACCAACCCAGCTCCAGCGTCTGCCAGCTATGATGGTGTGCATGTCCTCTTGCTTGCTACGAGTAAGCAGATCTTGGTTAGTGATGGTATTCGGCCAAAAGATTTGGTGAATTTTTCTTAGGCATGTTGTGTGAAAAGAGGACAATTTCGACATTTCCTTCTCTGTAACTCTCCAGCATTCCGCACCATAGAGAAGCACAGAAAGCACACAGCTCTGATATAATCTTAATTTTGTGCTTGTGCTGTATTGGGAGGACTTCCAGATGTTGTTTAGGCTAAAGAAGGCTGTTCTTGCCTTATTCATTCTGATGTTGATGTCTTTGCCTGCCCCGCCGTCTGGTGTTACTATGCTTCCTAGGTATGTGAAGGTATCTGTCTGTACCAGTTGCTGATTCCTTACTGATGATATGGGCTCAGGGTTGCTCACATTGATCGTCATGACCTCTCACTTCTTTAAATTGATATTCAAGCCCATCTGCTGGCTAAACTTATTAAAACACATTAACTACCGCAAGCCGCTCACAAAATAATCACATTTGGACCGCAAGACGCTCAGAGCGCCAATCTAATTTTAGTAATAAAACGAATGAAAAATGTACTGAAACACTCTCTGATCTGGTTCGAGATTTTAAATTGCCACCGGAAAACAAATTCTCAAAGCGTGGTTGTTGTAGAACACTGGAAAATTGATGTTATGTTCATATTTTTCAGCGTTTTGGGTTAGTTACCAAATCGTGTAAAACTGTTTACCGTGGCAACTAGTGATAGGACTACAAAAAATGCGTGTACATCTCGTCTAACGGCTGAATAGGATAGAAACGTGTTTCAACAATTGACTGATAGATCTAGCGACGAGGACAAGAGTGAAAACGGTGTGCACATTGATTGAAATTGTGATTTTGATAGAGATAGGGCGCAAGCAGTTATAATTGTGAAAATATTGCAAGTCCTCGGCCATCGGAGGGCGGTTAAATAGCAACAACCTCTATTAGAGTTACAACCGGTGTTTATTGTAATAGTACATTCATTTATCTTTAAAATGACGTGTAATTCATAAACATCTGTAAACAATTACGAAAACTACAGCTTACTTTGTGCAAACACCTACAGGATGAAAATAAGAAAAAAATTTAATTCGGCCACAGTGTGTTTTTCAATTCGGTAGTTAATGTGTTAAGTCTATCCGTTTTTTCCTGGATGTGTTGATGTGAATGTGCTAGTAGTGCAATGTCATCTGCATATTCCAGATCTTCCAATGTAGAAAATATTGTCCAGCTTATTCCTCTTAGACTGCCCTCTGTTGTCTGGCGCATCACCCAGTCTATGACTGTTAAAAATAGAGTGGTTGATAAGGGGCATCCCTGTTGTTCTCCTGTCTTCACCTCAAAGGTTAGGTTGCTCTGCCCAACACTACACGTAAAGTTAGCATAGAGGCTTTTTATGATTGATACTATGCAGCTTGGAATTCCATAAGCCCTCAGTACTTTCCATAAACTGTCCCTATGTATGCTGTCAAAAGCCTTTTCAAAATCAACAAAATTAATGTAAAGCTGTCTTTGCCATTCTGAGCACTGCTCTATAATGTTCCTGAGAGTGAATATATGATCTACACATCTCCTGTTCTTTCTAAATCCTGCTTGTTCTTTCCTCAGTTTGTGGTCTACTGCCTTTGAAATTCTCTGTATAATTATCCTGCCTAGTATTTTTCTGGGAACTGAGAGAAGAGTGATTCCTCTCCAATTATTGCAGTCTGCAAGATCTCCCTTCTTGGGCAATTTGACAATTATTCCTTTGTTCCACTCTGATGGTGTTGTCCCCGTTTTCCAGACTTGTGCAAATAGTGGTTCTAATAGTTCTGCTGCTAGCTCAGGGTCTGTCTTAAATAGCTCTGCATTTAAGTTATCATGGCCCGGAGCTTTGCCGTTCTTTAACCCTTTGATTGCTGTGATGATTTCTTCTTTTCGTGGAATGTCTGTATTCACATCTAGATCGTTTTCAGCTTCAGGAACATTCAATTGTGTCTCTGGTGGTTCCTTGTTCAGAGTTTCTCTGAAGTGCTCTGCCCATGTTGTTTCCTGTCCCTCTGCTGTCGTGATGAGATTAAATTAATATGAAACAAATATAAAGGTATGTTATCAGGTACTCGCAGGAAATAAAGAAATAGAACACCAGACAACAGGAAAAACAACTGATATGAGTGGCTTACCAAGGGTTTGAACACTGGACCTTCCGTGCGACAACCCCGCCTAGCCATGCAAGTGAATCACACTTTCCTCCCTGCCATCTACGCATCATCAAAAAATGATGTTTCAATGGCAGGTCATCAGTGCGAACCACAATACACGACACCAGAAGTCCACCATGGGCAGTTCGGCCTATTCTGTTGTCTGGTGTTCTACTTCTTTATTTCCTGCGAGTGCCTGATAACATACCTTTATATTTGTTTCATATTAATTTACTGTTTACAGGCCTCGGCTTCCTTCCTTACGTGATGAGATTTCCTTGCTTATCTCTTACTTATGTAATATTGTTTGCACCTCGTTTTCCGCTGATGAATTTGGTTATTTTGTATACTGTGCTTTGTTCATTTCTCAGTGCTGCCTCCTCTGCCTGTCTTGCAAGATCGTTAGGAAATTCCTTTTGTTGGCTCGTGTTTGGCGTTTAACTTCCTTGTCCAGCTGACTGTACTGTTCGCTATATAGTTGCTTCAACCTGGGGGACTTCGCTTCTGTTTTCTTTCTTTTCATTTCCTTTCTCATCGTTATGATGTTTAATGTTTCTGGTGTTATCCAGTCTTGCTTCTTCCTTTCCTGGAATCCCAAGCATGATTTGCTGCTTTCTTTGTATATTGTTGAAATGGTGTTGAAATTCTGGTCTATATCATCAGTCAATGTCTTTTCCTGACTTTTGGCAAATTGATATCGTTTCTTTATGTCGGCCGCAAAAGCTTTTCTGGTAAGGGAGTCCTTCAATTTGCTGATGTCAAACCTTTTCTGTGTAGTTACAGTTGGTGCAGCCCTTCTTAGTTTCACATTCAGTTTTGCTACTACTAAATGGTGATCACTTCTCACATCTGCACCTCTTCTTACCTTCACATCTTGTAATGCATGTCTCCATCTACCGTTAACCATGATGTGGTCTATCTGGTTTCTGTCCCGACCATTTGGTGATTCCCATGTTAATTTGTGAACTTCTTTATGTGGGAAGAGTGTTCCTCCAATGACCAGGTTGTTAATGCTACAGAAACTTATTAGTTTATCCCCATTTTCGTTTGCTGTTCCGCTGCCGCATTTCCCCATTGTTCTTTCATTATATGTATTGTGTGTACCAACTTTCGCATTGAGGTCTCCCATTACTATAACAAGATCATATCTAGGTGTGTCTTCCATTTCTTTCTGCAGTTGTTGATAGAATTCATCCTTGACCTCCTCATCGCTATCATTCGTTGGTGCGTAGCATTGTATTATTGTAGTGTTGGTGAATCTCCCTCTCAATCTTAATCTTATCAGTCTGTTGTTGATGGGTTTCCATTCCAGTAATGTCCTTTCTATTCCTTTCTGTAGAATAATGGCCACGCCTTCATTGTGCTGTCCATCCTCTCTTCCAGAGTAAAGTCCTGTTTCTCCTGTTGCTGTTTTAACTTTTCCTGCCCCTGTCCATCTGCTCTCGCTTATCCCTAGAATGTGTAACCTATAGTTTCTCATTTCTGCCGTGACCTGTCTTAGTTTACCTGTCTCGTACATTGTCCTGACATTCCAAAAACCTATTCTTGTATCCTGTTTTGCGGCCAGGACATCCGTTTTCATGTCAGTGGCTTCCTTTCGGCTTTCACCACTGACAGTCATACGAGCCACAGACTCCGAATGTCCATCCCGCAGCAAAGTTTGTTCATTTATTGTTGTTTCCGTAACTTCATTGTTTTTTTTTTTTTACACAGACAGGGGTGTCAGCCCTATGCTAAAACCCCCAACCTGGAGGACCAGGATACCAGCTTTTGTCTGACCCCTACCCACACAGACCAGTCCAGCTTGGTTGAACCTACCAGGAGTAAAACTCCCACTGGCATAGCTCTGGGGATTGTCAGGGTACACAAGCTGCCATACCGCTACAAGGTATAAGTACCATTGATGGCAGCCTGGCAACTATAATGATGATGAAACAAAAAAGAAGAGCAAAGCATAGACCGAACAAACACCTTCGTTTCTGGAAACAGGAAAGTCAATGTGGACAAGCAAAAGCACAAAAGCTAAAACAGGGCCAGATTTTATTTTAAAAATTACGTTTGTCTGTGCTCTATACGTCTCCACATTAATCTTTCAGCACTAAACTTTGTGGACGTACGTCGTATAATATGGTTAATAATGTATTGTGTGTTTTAGGGATATTTTAACTGCTTTAGTTTAACTGTTCCGCAGACATGAACGTTGGTAGCACTTTGTATACTTCAGCTATAGTTTAACTGTTCCGCAGACAAGAACGTTGGTATCACTTTGTATACTTCAGCTATAGTTTAACTGTTCCACAGACAAGAACGTTGGTAGCACTGTGTATGCTTCAGCTATAGTTTAACTGTTCCGCAGAAAAGAACGTTGGTAGCACTTTGTATACTTCAGCTATAGTTTAATTCTTCCGACACAAGAACGTTGGTAGCACTTTGTATACTTCAGCTATAGTTTAACTGCTCCGCAGACAAGAACGTTGGTAACACTTTGTATACTTCAGCTATAGTTTAACTGTTCCGCAGACAAGAACGTTGGTAGCACTTTGTATACTTCAGCTATAGTTTACCTGTTCCGCAGACAAGAACGTTGGTAGCACTTTGTATGCTTCAGCTATAGTTTAACTTTTCCGCAGACAAGAACGTTGGTAGCACTTTGTATACTTCAGCTATAGTTTAACTGTTCCGCAGACAAGAACGTTGGTAACACTTTGTTTACTTCAGCTATAGTTTAACTGTTCCGCAGACAAGAACGTTGGTAGCCCTTTGTATACTTCAGCTATAGTTTAACTGTTCCGCAGACAAGAACGTTGACAGGGACATGTACTTAACCCTACTTTTACTTACTCTATTCACGATTGCAGTGAAGCTTCGTGGGGAGAAAAGTTTGCGTTCTTGAGCGAAATGGGTCTCGTTGGCTGCTGTTAAGCTGTGTTGTAGGATGTTTGTGATTGTCAAAAAACGTTTTGAGCATGTACTTTTACGCCTATCTCTCTCCTTCATCATCCTATTCTTTGACATATTTTATGTTCTTACAAACTTTGCTCTGAGCCGCTTCCAAACGTGTTTACATTTTGCCAGGTAAATCATAATACGTCTGTGGCCTAATGGATATGAACGCAGTTTCATAATCCAGATATACCAAGTTCGAACCCTGCTGCAGGCGGTTTGGTAGCAGATCGCTTTGTGTGGATTTTTAACAATGGTATAAGCGCCGTACCGTTCAGAAAGCAATGGCAAACTACTGAATGAAAAAAATTGCCTAGAAAAATCACAAACAGCCAATAAAAGCTGGGGTTGATTGCCACGTCCTGTAAAGGATAAGCAACTAACTTAAATCATAATAATACCAGGCTAATTGAACTGGTCAGCGGATAATACGTTTGTCACTTTAGTCGTCTAGCCATCTTTGACAGAGACGGTTTGTGTTGACGCAACATGGTGGCGCACGATTGATGGAAAGAAAGCCAGACTGGCTGAGTGAGAAATCCGTCTGAGGGATTTACGAAAACACAGGTAGGAAAGGAGTTAAAGGATCCCGTTACACGCCTGTTGAGGCATATTGGGAATATGGTGTTAGGCCCATATTTTCTTGACCATCGGCACACTAGGAGTGAAGTGGTCAGCATCACGCCGGCCGCCTTAACCTTCCCAGAAGTTGCTCTGGTAACCTGGTTCGACCCAGGAGCCGTTTGCGTCCTAAAAAAATCCCACATCATCTGGGAATCGAACCATAGACCACTGAGCTAGGAAGCCAGTGCACTAACCACTATGCTACCGCGGCTCCCGAAAAAAAAAAACAGGTGATAATACGTAATTGCTTCCGCTGGACCATCTCTGTGTAATTATTACAGATAACCTGTCAGATGAGACACTATGGGCGAAAAGTATCTAGACAGGAAATAAGTTCACAGATTTGTTTGTGAGTTTGCATAAAGATGCAACCGAAAGTATTACGGACATATCTGAAAGACGTCACGCGTTGGATTTTTAAAATTTGATATTTTAAAACACACGCGGGGGACATTATGATTTAACACCCCGACCCATATAGTTCTAAAGAGCTTACTATTGGCTTGATTTGAGAACCAAAATAGACTTTAACTTTCATTTGCAAGTGGGTCTTAAAAGTACAATCTGGGACTTGACATGACAAATGGCAACATAATCTTGCGAAATTGGAGTCACAGATCAGACTGCATCACCACGTAAAATTATCAACTCTCAGGAGCCAGAGAGACATCGGACTAAGAATTCCAAAATTATTAGTGACAGATCAAAGTATTTGGGCAACTTCGAAACTTAAAAGTAAACCCGCATTTGTAAATACAAAGACTGACTGGAAACTTAAAGGACCAGGACAGAGTATTTGGGCAACTTTGAAACTTAAAAGTAAACCCATATTTTTAAATACAAAGACGGGAGACCTAAGGAATCAGATCAACCGTCATAAGAGGAATACTTAAATTACCCAGACCAATTGATTCGAAAGCCTCTAACCTAAGTTGCTGTGTTCATTCTAACTGTGCCAGGAGATTGTAGATCTCGTTTGGGTTGGTGGAACGAAGTATCAGACTGTTCGTGGAACGAAGCTATCAGACTGTTTGTGGTTCGAAGCTGCAAAACTAAAGTTTCGACTCCACTAATTGTGAGCTAAATGCAGGAGATTAACACTAACCGCCTACATTGGACTAGTTAATTCTTCTGTGATGAGGGCCCTTCTCCACACAACCCGTCCAATATAGAAGAAGGGTGCAAATCACAGAAGAATTAACGAAACTACGGCTGCAAGACTCACTTATACCAGCTAAGTTCGTTTAAAAGGAACCAGCAAAATGGCAATTACTTTATCAATCCTCAAACCAAGTCTCAGTAAAGAAAAGATTTTTTACATCTAAAATTCACCATCATTGCATCGCTATTTTAACCTGTTAAGACTAATTAATTATTAAGCTTGTTACATGTTATTTTGAAACAAAACAATCATAATTGATTTAGCTATTATAGGCAATAAAGCAAACGTATAAGCAAGACTCTTATATATATATATATATATATATATATATATATATATATATATATATATATATATATATATATATATATATATATATATATATAAAGGCATAACACCTTGCAGAAGACCATAACAGAAGGGAGAGTTGAAGGCAAACGTGCAAGGGGAAGACAGCGCTGTAAGTGGGAAGATAACATCAAGAGATGGACGGGAAAGAGTCTATCAGAGTGTATCACCAAGACAAGAGACAGAAGACGTTGGAGATCCATTAAAGCCAACCTTCGTTGTGGATATGGCAACTGATGATGATGAAAAACGGGGACAACACCATCAGAGTGGAACAAAGGAATAATTGTCAAATTGCCCAAGAAGGGAGATCTTGCAGACTGCAATAATTGGAGAGGAATCACTCTTCTCTCAGTTCCCAGAAAAATACTAGGCAGGATAATTATACAGAGAATTTCAAAGGCAGTAGACCACAAACTAAGGAAAGAACAAGCAGGATTTAGAAAGAACAGGAGATGTGTAGATCATATTTTCACTCTCAGGAACATTATAGAGCAGTGCTCAGAATGGCAAAGACAGCTTTACATTAATTTCGTTGATTTTGAAAAGGCTTTTGACAGCATACATAGGGACAGTTTATGGAAAATACTGAGGGCTTATGGAATTCCAAGCTGCATAGTGTCAATCATAAAAAGCCTCTATGCCAACTTTACGTGTAGTGTTGGGCAGAACAATCTAACCTTTGAGATGAAGACAGGAGTACGACAGGGATGCCCCTTATCAACCACTCTATTTTTAACAGTCATAAACTGGGTGATGCGCCAGACAACAGAGGGATGTCCAAGAGGAGTAAGATGGACAACGTTTTCTGCATTGGAAGATCTGGAATATGCAGATGACATTGCACTACTAGCACATTCACATCAACACATCCAGGAAAAAACGGATAGACTTAATAAGTTTAGCCAGCAGGTGGGCTTGAACATCAATTTAAAGAAGTCTGAGGTCATGACGCTCAATGTGAGCAACCCTGAGCCCATATTAGTAAGGAATCAGCAACTGGTACAGACAGATACCTGCACATACCTAGGAAGCATAGTAACACCAGACGGCGGGGCAGGCAAAGACATCAACATCAGAATGAATAAGGCAAGAACAGCCTTCTTTAGCCTGAACAACATCTCTAAGTCCTCCCAATACAGCACAAGCACAAAATTAAGATTATATCAGATCTGTGTGCTTTCTGTGCTTCTCTATGGTGCGGAATGCTGGAGAGTTACAGAGAAGGAAATGTCGAAATTGTCCTCTTTTCACACAACATGCCTAAGAAAAATTCACCGAATCTTTTGGCCGAATACCATCACTAACCAAGATCTGCTTACTCGAAGCAAGCAAGAGGACATGCACACCATCATAGCTGGCAGACGCTGGAGCTGGGTTGACCATGTCCTCAGAAGAGACCCCGATGCCATCGCAAGAACAGCTATGCTTTGGACCCCTGAAGGAAAACGAAAGAGAGGCCGACCAAAAACAACTTGGCGGAGGACTGTGGAGGCTGAGATGCAAAGAACGAACCAGAGTTGGGGCACTGTACGAAGGATGGCCACCGACCGAGCAAAGTGGAATCAATTTGCTGTTGCCCTACAAGACGCCACTAGGCGTGATGGCCACTGACTGCTTTGACGGTCGGCGGCTAAGGATCAAAGAAAGACAACATTTCTAAGAATACAGTTGCAAAAATTTATACAACTGTCATACAACAATCAACATCTCAATATGTCACAACATCTGACAGAATGAGAAAAAGTTTCAAAACATCATGGGTTTACCCTATTAGTTCTTATATGAATTTTCTCCATGTAGTTTAAATTCTCCAAGTAATGTGTACATAAGTTCTTTTCAAGTATCTCTCACTGTAGAAAAATGTTCCATGTTTTCAAAGTATCCTTGTTATGTCGGCGTCTGTGGCCTAATGGATATGAACGTAGTTTCATAATCCAGATATACCAGGTTCGAAACCTGCTGCAGGCGGTTTGGTAGCAGATCACTTTGTGTGGATTTTTAACAATGGTATAAGCGCCGTACCGTTCAGAAAGCAATGGCAAACTACTGAATGAAAAAATTGCCTAGAAAAATCACAAACAGCCAATAAAAGCTGGGGTTGATTGCCACGTCCTGTTAAGGATAAGCAACTAACTTTATCCTTATTATATGAAGTATCCATCACTGTAGAAAATGTTCCATATGTTCCAAAATGTCCCAGTTTTAATATTGTGATGGTGATCCAATTCATATAACATCGAAGTTATTTCTAGTTACTCATGGATTTATCCTCATAGTGAATTATTTATTAACACATTATTATTGTGAACCAGAGCATTTCAAAAATTTACATTTGTCAAAAAAAAAAAATGTTCAAAAAACAATTTTTTTAACCATGGCTTAACAATCAACATTTTAGTGTCACTTTAATTTGACAAAGAACAATTATTGTACATATTTTCACGGTCGACACTAAATCTGTCTTCGAGGTCCAAGATTTTTCAGATTTATACAGTGTCTATAACACCTGCTGTCATAACTGGTATGTCTGTGACAGACAGATGGGCAGTCTAATATTTTAATCATCAATATCTCAACAGTATGAGTATGTAGGGGAGAGGAGGGGATAGAAGGGTTATTATTTCAGAAGTGAAAATGTTCAGCTGGTCAACCCGTTTTACAGAGTCGCAGAAAGCAATACAGGCCAATAATAAGACCGTCAAATGCAATATCCAATGGACTGTTAGAGTAAGTGGTCTATGAAAATATTATCAGTCTTTGAGGCTATCTTTTACATCATTTTGTAAAGACAAAAATGTCGTAGTACAAACGAGGTCATAAATGTATACATTAACCATACATTTTTTCAGTATCTCATCAACATTTGCCATCAGCAAGGTAATCATCAGGGGATATCTTTTTCTGAAATCTCAAAACTTGTATTTCAACCTCAAAATATTAGTCATTTACAATGTCTGTCACTCAAAGGCATAATTATCCAATTTCTAACCAAGTCATAAATGCATATACTGCATTTGCATGTACGAGTATTAATATCCAGGAAGAATCTCATCTCTTGTATAGGGACTATCTCTTTTCCTCAATCTCATCTGGGTGTAAAAATATTCTTTAAGTATAACTGAGCCGTCTCATCAGCATATGTCTTCTTTATGTGTCTCCTAACACACATAGTTCCTGTATGAATATCATATTTAAGTCATGTATCCGTATTATATATCCTTGTCGTGTGTATCCGTAACACGTATGGCTCCAGTATAGGTATCATATTCAGAGAGTATCTTCTTCTTAAACTCTTATCTTATGGAAATCTCCAAGATTATATTATCCCATCTTGTTACGTGACTACGTTAAGACAGCAATACTATTTAATGCACAATCTTATATTGGGGTATCAATTGCAATTGGTACAATAACATCAGGGGTATCATGGCACAGGCAGTATCAACAAACACTAGCTGTACCATCTCATGTGGCATAGGCATGATGTGTAACTAGTGGTTTCCCAATACCCTGTGGTATCTATTATTCCTGTTCTTTCTTCTCATGTCAAAATCCATGTCAGCTGCCATCACAAGGGCAGTTCATACAGTAATATCATGAAGTCAATAATGGGATATGCAAATCAGCCACAAACATAAAAACAATCAATACTCATGTGTGAAACAAACAGGGGTGGTTCATGTATATTCAGCATCAGTAATCCATGTCAGCATTTTTTTATCAAGTTGTTTTATGTATATTTCTTTCCATCTTCATTTACTTTTTCAAAAGTCAGTAAATAACCAATATAACAATAGTGTTAATAACCATGCTCAAAAATTGCCATCAGCAATTCTGACGTCTGTGTTGCAATAAATTCCTATCAGTGGGACTACAAGAAATAGTCAAGTCAGACAGCGAAGAAGGACAGTTAGTATCACTTGTTGTCGGCAAGTTGTGAGGATAGTGTACTGTACTCTCATAATAAACAGAAGGGGGAGCCGCGCTGGTGTAATGGATACGGCGTTGTACTGGCGACCAGGTTTTCATGGTTCAAACCCGGGCGTCAGCGTTTGAAGGAATGTTTACGACTGGAAATTAGACTGAACAACCTGAACGGCTCCTGCACATAAATCCCGTGTGGATGAGAAGGAGCCAAGCTCCTGACCGGGTTGGAAGGAAATTCCACTGACCCCCCCTCCCCCCCCCCTTCCAGCCTCGCAATGACATGTCATTGAGCCAAAAGAGCTGGAAAGCTCGAGTGCCGCTGGTTAGAAAAAAAAAATAAACAGAAGGAAACCAAAGATCTCCAGATTACAACAAAATTGTAATTCAATTTTATGAAGATAATTTGGAGAGAAGAATGTTTATGTGTTCAGAACTATTTTCTCAGAGAGAGAGAAAAGGAAACGAGTAAGATAGGGGGGTGTGAGAGGTGGGGTGGAAACATTTTCTTGTGATAGTGGGTTCAAACATGGGGTGTACAAACCAATTGAAATGGCTAATATTTTAACAATATTATCATACACAATTTTCTTAAAAATTATTTCAAAGTAATTTAATCTCTCTATTTTGTAAAAAAATTTTACATGGTCATTTCATACGCAGTATCAAAAATTCTACAAAATCCAAAAATGAGTGGTTTACATTCAAAAATATCTCTCTGTGGAGAAAGGTGGCATGAAATGACAGTCATGGCAATAAATCTCAAAAAAATATTGTTCTTTCCATTTATTCTCAGTCAAGGATGTTATGACAGTATCGCTGTAAGAGATAAGAGTTACTAATATAGATGGATACATGGAATATATCGATCATGGGCAAGAGGATATATCAATGATAAGTAATAGAAGGACTACCAGTGCAATGTGGAAAGTGCCTGCGTGAATATGCACCAAGATGCATCTGGAAAGAAAACAAACTGGTCTCTGGAAAAGCAAGGAAATGTAAGGGTTAAAAATGGAAGAGGATAAATTCCTAACTCATTTGCATGCAAAAAATTTTGTGTGCAATGCCTGTGTCTGGACTCTAGGGTCTTGCAATTTAACAATGGAACATCACAACTGTCTGTTACTAATAAGTGTGACTGTAATTTTCTCAACAACCTAACTGCCTGTGTCATCTTTATTTCACATGATCAAATGGTATATAGTGTAACATGAAACATAATAATGTGTGTGAGCAAGTGTTAGGACTACAAAAATATCTAAGAATAACGTCACAAGGATGGTGGATGCTCTGGAGGTAATCTGATCATCAGCGGTTGCCTGTCCGGAATAAACTTGTACTGGGTGGGGCTGTGTAGCGAAAGGTTTTCCTAGTATGATAATAGTGGTAGAGCAGAAGTAGAATCTCTCTCCAGAAAGTATGAAGTTCCAGTGTCCGAGAAGTACACTGGTATCACAAGTGAGTTACAGATGTGAATACTCTGAGCTGGACAATAGATTTAGGCTTTAGAAGTATAAGTTGCTACTTTCGCTATAGTAACCCTATGTGATAATATAATTAAATTAGAAAAAGTAACTCAAAATTTAACAGTTAAAAATTTACCAAGTCAAATGAGTACAATTTCATAATTTATTATGTACATCTATATATTCTTGTAATGAGAAATGGGTCTTGGAAGATGGTAAAATGAATGATTATTTATAGTTACAAATTAAACTAAATAATAGAAAAGTCTTAGATTTATCTTCCGCTAAAATTACACAAAAGTTTGTCACAGTATCTCTTTGATATCTCTTGCTATCTAGTTCTCATCATAGACAGTCGTTTTAGAAACTGCTCACAGGATTTGTTGGATGGATACACATAAAACTCATCTGATCTTAGTTCGAGGTTCCTGAGACACACTTGAATCCGGAAGACTTTCCTTCAGCCCGCCCTATAACTACGGGGGACTAAGGTGTTGAAGATTGATTGACCTCTAGGCTTCAGCTAGCAGGATCAACGGTCTTCAAGTCTTTAGTTTCTCGATCAGGAATGATCATAAACATTGATCATAAAAACCTGGAACAAAAAGTAATAGGTGGCCATGGTGTTCCAACAATCTCACCACCCACTGCTGTTCATGATGCGACCATGTCTTCAGTGTTTGTATATAAATGAATGAATCATGGTAGTATGTTACAGAGATAGCATGATAAGATAATGTCTACTGTGCAGAAATAACAAAATACATGAATAAATCACATGTTATGATACATGGGTACTATATAACCTTTGCCTTCCACTTATGGATGTCAAGTCACTTATGTACTTGCTGGTATGTCGTAAGCTTCCTGGCAAGAACTAGCCATGATATATTTGGCTAACCAATTAATGGTTATGCTTCCTGACAATGCCGGTGAAGGTTATCTCTGGTTAGCGTCCTTCCCTTTTTTATTATATCTGCTACAATCAATCGGAAATAAAATCTCTGAAATAAAATGATATTAGTAATACATATATCTTTAATAAACTTACATACCCTCTTAGGATTTATAAGCTCACGGTGAGACTATTTTGATTGAAGTTAATCTGCCCTGCATGCAGCGTGAAAAAATAACTTTTCTTGCAGATAATGTCTTCCAGTTTCTCACACTGGCTTCTGGATTTGGTGTGTGTGATTTTCAACGCGCCGCTCTGTCCTTATATCTCAGTCTCTCGCCCGTACGAGAAAGCACCTCCTAAATTCCCAAAAGATTTTCGTTTCATCTCCTGGTTTGAGGCGATTTGAGGCAATCTGTGCTTTTCCTGTACTTGTTGTCTCTTCTGTTCACTTACACACTTATATCCTTCCTTCCTTCCTAGGTATCCTTCCATTTTCCCCATATGAGGCTTTCATTCTATCCAATTTATATTTAAATCCGTTTAGGCTTGTTAATGTAATAAATGTTTAAAGATTATTAGCTAATTTTTAGCCGATGTGATAACGACGAAAAATGTTAATTATTTTTAAAACTATTTATATTTGAATAATATCCTTTTGGATATAATTCCTAGTCTATCTCCTTTAGTGAATTATTTTTATTTAATTGATTTCCAACCAGGCGTTCTCCTGTAGTTTAAAATTTAATGTCCAGTAAATGCAAACTTTGAAAGTCCGCCATACATTCTTATATTAGCTATTTCCTCATTCTTCAGTAATAGCTGGCTTAAACATATTTCACATTTTCGCCGTCTTCAAACTTCAAAGAAAGATCGCCGCGTTGTCTTTGCGCTGTGTGTGTGTGTGTGTGCTTGTGCTGTGGGCGTGCGTGTCGCGCTACAACCAAGCAAGTGGTACCAAATCTCGCTACAGAGCCATCTTCTTTAAAACAGTGCATGCACGGTTAACTTTTTGGTAACACATGCTGCAGTTCCTCCTTACTTTTCTGTCTCTCTATATCTCCTTTGATAGGATGACGACTTAAAAAATCGGGTCCACGATTGTCCCGTCCTGGAATGTATCTCACATTGAACGAATATGGAAATAACAGTAAAATCCACCAAAAAAGTCGTGAATTTAACTTTTTAGACAACGCTAAAAACATCAAAGGCTTGTGATCACTTTCCACAATGAAGTGTTTCCCGTAAAGAAAAGGGGCAAATTTATTGATCGACCAGACCAAAGCGAGGCATTCACGTTCAATGGTAGAATAATTTCTTTCAGCTGTATTTAACTTTCTACTGGCAAAAGCTACTGGTAATAGCATGTGTGGCGGTGTGTCTGCCCGCTGTACTAATGTTGCTCCGATGCCTACATTGCTAGCATCCGTTCTTAGTACGAATTCTTGTGTGAGATCGGGAAGGGCAAGTGTAGGTTTATTTGTCAGCTTATTTTTCAACTCTGTATAAGCCTGTTCACACTCCGCAGTCCATTGTATTTTATCCGGCTGACGTTTTTTGGTTAAGTCGGTTAATGGCGCGCATAATGAGTTAAAATGGGGTATATATTTCTGATAAAACCCGCACAGTGACACAAAGGGTCTTACATCCTTCTTAGTTTGTGGTCTTGGTGCTTTTCTCATTTTCTCTACATTCTTTGGGTCAGGAGACATTTGCCCTGTAGAGATCATCATCATCATCAGTTGCCATCTCCACAACGAAGGTTGGCTGTAATGGATCTCCAACGTCTTCTGTCTCTTGTCTTGGTGGTGCACTCTGATAGACTCTTTCCTGTCCATCTCTTGATGTTATCTTCCCACTTATAGCGTTGTCTTCCCCTTGCACGTTTGCCTTCAACTCTCCCTTCTGTTATGGTCTTCTGCAAGGTGTTATGCCTTTTTATGTGGCCAAAGTATTTTAACTGCCGAACTTTGACCTCCCTCATTAGTTCTCTTTTCATACCTAGATTTTCTAGGACCTCCTTCTTTGTTTTCATCTCTTTCCATGAGATACGCCCCATTCTTCTATATATCCACATTTCAAGAGCCTCAATTCTTTCTTCCAAATGCTTATTCATCGTCCATGTTTCTGCACCATACAGAAATGCAGAATATATATAACACTTTATGATTCTCAGTTTTAATTTGTGAGATAACTGTTTGGATGTCAGTATATGTTTCATGTTGTTGAATGTAGCTTTGGCCATTCCTATTCTCTTCTTGATTTCTGTTTCACATCTGCCATCTTCTGTTATTATATGACCAAGATATACGTAGCTCTTGACTTGTTCCAAGATTTTCCCATTTACGTTTATCTTTAATGTGGGTTTATCGTTTGTTTTGCTAATTATCATAGTTTTTGTTTTCTCAATATTAATGTTGAGTCCATATTCATGACTTATGCTGTTCACTTGCTTCACTAGTTCTTGTAACTCCTGTTCGCTTTCAGCTAACAACACGGTATCATCCGCATATCTAAGGTTGTTTATTGACCTTCCACTGATGTTCAGTCCTGGTATTTCCTGTATCTGTTTGAAAAATTTTTCGGTGTATAAATTAAATAGGCAAGGGGACAGCACACAACCTTGTCTGACACCTCTTTTTATGTCTATGTATGGTGAATAATTCCTTCCAGATCTTACTGTGGCAGTTTGCTCCCAATAAAGGTTACTGAGTATTCTTATATCTTTTCCATCAATACCTATGTCTTTGAGGCATTCAATTATTTTCTCATGATGGACTCTGTCAAAAGCCTTCTTATAGTCAATGAAGCACATATACATACTTTTTTGGACCTCTGTATATTTTTCTGCTAATATTCTAAGGCAAAATATTGCCTCTCTTGTTCCACTGTTCCGTCTAAAACCAAACTGTTCTTCTTGGATTTCGCTGTCTACTATACTTTTTATTCTTTCCTGTATGATTTTGAGCAGTATCTTAATTGCATGACTCATCAGGCTGATTGTTCTGAAGTCTGAACATTCTGTTGCATTTGGTTTTTTGGGCAATGTTATAAAAACTGATGTCTTCATGTCGTGTGGTATATATCCTGTATTGTATATATCGTTGCATATTTCTGTGATTGTATCTATACCAAAGCTCTCCAGAGCTTCTATCATTTCAATTTTTATATTATCCATGCCTGCTGATTTTCCTTTTTGTATCATATGAATGGCATTCTCTACTTCTGATCTGAGAATGTTTGGGCCTTCGTTAGAATCTGGTGATGGTTTTTTACCTCTGTTGTCCTCGAATAGTTCTTTTACGTATTCTGCCCATCTGTTTGATATGTCTTTCTCATCAAGTAATATTACACCATTTTTGTTCTTGATACAGCTTCCTCCTTGTGCAAACCGCGACCGATTTGATAATTTCTTTATTTCTTCATGCATATCTCTTGTCATGTGCTTTGCTTCCAAGTCTTCTATTTCCTTGCATTTTGTTTCTATCCACCGTTCTTTTGCTTCTCTACACATAGTACGTATGTCATTGTCTATTGTTTTATATTCTGGAGTGTTTTTTGCTTTCTGCCATTTTATTCAAGATGTCATCTGTCATCCAAATTTGATTTTTCTTAGACTCCTTTTTAGGTAAATTTGCATTTGCTGATTGTATGCTTGTTTTTAAGCACTCCCATTTTGCGGTTGCTTTTTCTTCTGGGTTTTCTCTTCTATACTGCTCCATGCTTTCTGTCAATAACTGTTGATATTTATTTTTGACGTCGATTAAATACTTCTGTTTTATATCTGGTTGTTTCAGCGCTGATATTTCTATCTGGGGTTCCTCCTGTCTTCTGTTTCCTGCTCTTTTCAGCTTTATATTTACTTTGATGACGACTGGATTGTGATCTGAATTTATGTCGGCGCCAGGATGTGTCTTTGCACTTGTGACACTGTTCTTAAATCTATGTTTTATCATGATATAGTCGATTTGATTTCGTGTTACATCTCCTGGGCTTTTCCATGTGTATAATTTCCTTGGGTGGTGTTCAAAAAAGGTGTTACATATGACCAGCTGGTTTTCTTCACAGAACTGGATAAGTCTGTCTCCTCTATCATTTCTTGTCCCTAATCCATACCGTCCTACTATTTTCTTGTATTTTCCTTTTCCTACTTTTGCATTCATATCACCCATTACTATCAACACATCTGTAGATTTGACTGGTTTAAGTGTGTTTTGTAGCTCTTCATAGTATTCTTCTATTTCTTCCTCGCTATGATCTTTAGTTGGTGCATATGTTTGTAAGACTGATATGTCGAATGGCTTTGCTCTCATCTTTAGTAACATCATTCTGTCATTGTGTGTCCAGTATCCACATACATATTTTTCTAACTCCTTCTTTATCAACATTCCTACCCCTCTTTCATGTTTTTCTCCTCCTGAGTGTATAAGCGTGTACTGGTCTCTTTTTATGTAGCCTGTATCCAAAAGTCTTGCCTCTGCAACTCCCAGTATATCGAGTTTCATGTCTGTTGCCTCTAATATAAGATTGTCAAGCTTTCCTTCTCCGTTTAGAGTTCTAACATTCCATGTTCCTATTTTTAGGCTTCTCCTACTAGTTTTTAGGTGGTCTTTCTCAGAATGCTCCCTTTCAACAGAATTTAAGGAACACTCGTCATTATGTACTTCCTTACTCATTAGAGGAGTTGCCTCTTCCCTGTTAATTTGTACAGTAGATTCTTCCCCAGGGGACAGAGAGTTCTCTACATATCGGTTCTTATCTTGCTGTTGTGATCCCATTACGTTCTGTAGGAAGTACGTGGTAAGGCCCCAATCTCTTCCACCGTGGCTAGCCATTGTCTTTTTCTATGTCCGACACGCCTCTAGTGCGCCATACACTTTGCTGTTTTGCTTTGCGAGCCGTTGATCTTCTCAGATTCCTCCGCCTCACTCACCGTCTCAGTCTTTCTGTACTAGGGATGGACATTCCCTTGAGTAAGATTGCTCCTACTCCACCCATGTAGTTTAGCCAGTCAGCCAAGACTGTTGCCCGGGATGTGGCCACTGCCGTACACAAGCGGTATTCGAGGAGCCATACATGAGCTAGATAAAGAGAGGAGAACCAAATAGGATCCTGATTATCCTAAAAAGGACATGGCTGTCTCTCACCGTGAGGTACTATCCCTCTCTCTTTATCCTACATCCTGTAGAGATAGTGTGACCTAAAAAGTCCAATGTCTCACATCCAATATGACACTTAGTTGGACGTGCTGTCAATCCCGTTTCTCTCAGTCTATCCAACAACATGGAGAGTGCTACTACGTGTTCCTCGAATGTAGTAGTAGCAATCAGAATATCATCCATGAAGTTGGTGATATGAGGATTTTGTAACGGCTCCAACAATTTCCTCATCATTCTGGTGAAGATACTTGGAGCATTCTTTAAACCAAATATACATTGAGCTCGTAATGTCCATCCGGTGTTCTAAAGGCTAACAGTTTCCTAACTTCTGGTTTCACTGGTATTTGGTAGTATCCCTTGCTTAGATCTACTTTTGAAAAATACCGAGCCTTACTCAATGTAGCAAACAACTGATTGGTGTCAGGTAATGGAGAGCACTGGTTTCTGCCTTATGCGCCGTGTTTGGCGCTTAAAGAATTTATTATTATTATTATTTAATGGGTCTCCCTGAGATTCAGTGATAGCATTTAGTTTCCTATAATCAATGCATAACCTGTGTTCACCACTAGGCTTCCTTAATAGCACCACATTTGAGCTGTAGGGAGATTCAGATTTTGAAATAATTTTCTATTTTAAGAGATAGTCAATCTCATCCTTGAGTGCCTGTGCTTGCTATTGTTCAGTCCATGTCCGCAACAATGCTTGCAGTGGACCGTGTATGGGGACGGCCAAACAACAACGTTGCCGGACCCACACCTATTTCTATTGTAAGGGGCAGTATACCGAAGTGGAGGCTGTCTCCATCAATTGTCTGGTACAGCCCTGGTTCCTTCCTCCTATGGTTCTGGTTGGTTTCTGCAGCTTGTTTAATACTCGTTGCTGACTAACCAAATTTTCCAGATCATCCAGGCAATGGTGTTCCGAACAATATCTAGTCGGGGGTGGGATGTCTTTCGTCCCCTCTCTGTACAATACGGAGAGTTGCCATGGTTACTGGTGTAACAGTAGACTTGTTGTGATCATGTTTTCTCCTGATCACTGCATCTACCAGTTGCTTTCGCTTGTGTGTTTTCTTAATGGGCCTACGTCCGCAACCATGCTTCCCTAAGTCTTGTAACTGGTCTACACTTCTGATTGAGTTTACCTGGTTACATTCTGAACAGGATTTCATATACCAACTTATGTCTTCAATTATTCCTGGCCAGTAATATCGCAATGCTATCTTTTGACAAGTGGCCCCTTTTCCTCTGTGACCACTGCCTGATGTAGCATGCTCTTGCTCCATAATTTCCTCCCTGTAGAATTTTGGCACTATCAGCTGTCCATGCCCTTTAGCTTTAGGTCCTTTTCCAGCATGTCTGTAGAGTAGGACATTTTCCATGTATAAGTATCCTTTCTCTGGAGGGTTATGGGCCTTTGGCAATTTGCAAAAACAAGGCTTCAATGTGCTGTCTGCTGTTTGAGCTTTTTTCATCTTTATAGGATGAATGTTTATTGGATTTCCCTCCTCCTTTTTGGTGCTTGATTTGGTATGGTTTGCTGCCATGACAACAGGTTTTATTGGGTTACCCAAAAAGACATATTTACATCCTATTACCAGCGGGTATATAGGATCATCACTCACTGCTGCTCTTTTTCACTCCTTCCACAAAGCGAGTTCTCACGTTGATCCTTGCTATGGGAAGTGTCATGGTGACGGTTCCCTGCATTGCTCCTTGTATGTCCACTGTTTCTGTGGTACGTTGATCAGGGTGCACCAGGGTTGCACTCACGACTGAGTCGAATTCCAATCCGGAATCATATAAGCACTGAATTTTAGTGCCATTACATGTCACTTCCTCACAGACAGGGGGATGATGGAGGTCATTCTGACTAACTGCCAGTTCCTTCCTTCCCTTGTTCCCTGTTGTAAGACAGGCAGCGTGATAAGGAGGGTTTTTCCGTCTGCATTCTGCAGTATTGTGGGTACTCATTTGGCAAGATTTACACCACTGTCCTTCCTTTCGTGAAGGTCTATTATCTGATCCTAGAGGGTTTTTGTCTTTATAATCAGTTCTGTGTTTGTTCTTGTTGGAATTGTCCCTATGTTTATAGTTGTTAAAGTTTTGTGAAGGTTTGAAGTTCTCACCCTGCTTCTTCTTATTTCCTGATACTTCTGACTGAGCTGCTTGATATCTCTCAGCCATGGTTAAAATATCTTTCAATCTCTCTGCTCCTTGCTCCATGAGAAATTTTCTCATTTCTTGAGGCATGGATTCTCTCAGTTGTTCCATCATGACCATTTCTTTTATATCTTGACATTTTCTTAAGCTAATCCATTTTGTCAGATAAGTTTCCAATCTGGCCGAAAACTGGTGATAGTTTTCTCCTGGAAGTAGCTTAGCAGTTCGGAATCTCTTTCTATAAGATTCAGAATTCTTTTCGTACCTGACCAGTAAAGCTTGTTTTAAGATTTCATAATCTTCCTGTTCTTCTTTTGAGAGTTTTAAATAAACATCGTATGAAACTCCCCTCAACCCCTGAGATAGTTTAAGGCTCCCTTTTTCCTTTTCCAATCCATAGGTAGAGGCCAGTCTCTCATATCTATCCAGGTACGACTCAGTGACGTCCTCCTTCTCAATAAATGGATCCAGGTGGAAACTCATGGCTCCATTTGCCGTGCTCTGGTTAGAGCTACTCTCAGAGTGAGGTGAGCTAGCACCATGATTGCTAGCTGCTCCCTGGAGTTCAAGTTCCTTTAAACTTAACTCATGAGCTCTTTGTAACCTTCTTTCTTCAGCTTCAGCTTCCAACATTAGTCTCTTTTCTTCTCTTTCCGGTCTTTTGGCTTCTCTTTCTGCTTCTAAGCTTTTGGCTTCTCTCTCTGCTTCTAATCTTTTGGCTTCTCTCTCTGCTTCTAAGCTTTTGGCTTCTCTCTCTGCTTGTAGTTTTCTTTCCTCTCTGTCCATATGTTTGTCCACTTCCTTTGTGACATACTGGATAAGAGCATCACCTGTCAATCCTACGTCCTTTCCTTCCTGCATGATTGCAGATCGAAACTTCACCAATTCAGCCATGATGCTTACTTACCAGAGGGTATATAATTTTATCTTCACTAACCAACAACTTAATTAAAATCAATTAATTACTTTGAACAAGACAACTCCTTAAAACCTTGTGAGCGTTTCCTATTTACTTCGTACTCAATGGTACTACTATTACGAAAAAATTTCTAAGTTTTAGAATTTTTTCAAAAAAATTTATTTTTACAAACTATTTGTGGCTCAAGATAGATGAATACATAGATAGTGGCTAGGATCCAAAAATTATCCCGCGAAAGAGCCCCAAATGTAGCGAAAGGTTTTCCTAGTATGATAATAGTGGTAGAGCAGAAGTAGAATCTCTCTCCAGAAAGTATAAAGTTCCAGTGTCCGAGAAGTACACTGGTATCACAAGTGAGTTACAGCTGTGAATACTCTGAGCTGGACAATAGATTTAGGCTTCAGAAGTATAAGTTGCTACTTTCGCTATAGTAACCACATGTGATAATATAATTAAATTAGAAAAAGTAACTCAAAATTTAACAGTTAAAAATTTACCAAGTCAAATGAGTACAATTTCATAATTTATTATGTACATCTATATATTCTTGTAATGAGAAATGGGTGTTGGAAGATGGTAAGATGAATGATTATTTATAGTTACAAATTAAACCAAATAATAGAAAAGTCTTAGATTTATCTTCCGCTGAAATTACACAAAAGTTTGTCACAGTATCTCTTTGATATCTCTTGCTATCTAGTTCTCATCATAGACAGTCGTTTTAGAAACTGCTCACAGGATTTGTTGGATGGATACACATAAAACTCATCTGATCATAGTTCGAGGTTCCTGAGACACACTTGAATCCGGAAGACTTTCCTTCAGCCCGCCCTATAACTACGGGGGACTAAGGTGTTGAAGATTGATTGACCTCTAGGCTTCAGTTAGCAGGATCAACGGTCTTCAAGTCTTTAGTTTCTCGATCAGGAATGATCATAAATATTGATCATAAAAACCTGGATCAAAAGGTAATAGGTGGCCATGGTGTTCCAACAATCTCACCACCCACTGCTGTTCATGATGCGACCATGTCTTCAGTGTTTGTATATAAATGAATAAATCATGGTAGTATGTTACAGAGATAGCATGATAAGATAATGTCTACTGTGCAGAAAATAACAAAATACATGAATAAATCACATGTTATGATACATGGGTACTATATAACATTTGCCTTCCACTTATGGATGTCAAGTCACTTATGTACTTGCTGGTATGTCGTAAGCTTCCTGGCAAGAACTAGCCATGATATATGGTTATGCTTCCTGACAATGCCGATGAAGGTTATCTCTGGTTAGCGTCATTCCCTTTTTTATTATATCTGATACAATCAATCGGAAATAAAATCTCTGAAATAAAATGATATTAGTAATACATATATCTTTAATAAACTTACATACCCTCTTAGGATATATAACCTCACGGTGAGACTATTTTGGTTGAAGTTAATCTGCCCTGCATGCAGCGTGAAAAAATAACTTTTCTTGCAGATACTGTCTTCCTGTTTCTCACTCTGGCTTCTGCATTTGGTGTGTGTGATTTTCAACGCACCGCTCTGTCCTTATATCTCAGTCTCTCGCCCGTACGAGAAAGCACCTCCTAAATTCCCAAAAGATTTTCGTTTCATCTCCTGGTTTGAGGCAATTTGAGGCAATCTGTGCTTTTCCTGTACTTGTTGTCTCTTCTGTTCACTTACACACTTATATCCTTCCTTCCTTCCTAGGTATCCTTTCATTTTTCCCATATGAAGCTTTCATTCTATTCAATTTATATTTAAATCCGTTTAGGCTTGTTAGTGTAATAAATTTTTAACGATTATTAGCTAATTTTTAGCCGATGTGATAACGACGAAAAATGTTAATTATTTTTAAAACTATTTATATTTGAATAATATCCTTTTGGATATAATTCCTAGTCTATCTCCTTTAGTGAATTATTTTTATTTAATTGATTACCAACCAGGCGTTCTCCTGTAGTTTAAAATTTAATGTCCAGTAAATGCAAACTTTGAAAGTCCGCCATACATTCCTATATTAGCTACTTCCCCATTCTTCAGTAATAGCTGGCTTAAACATATTTCACATTTTCGCCGTCTTCAAACTTCAAAGAAAGATCGCCGCGTTGTCTTTGCGCTGTGTGTGTGCGCTGTGGACGTGCGTGTCGCGCTACAACCAAGCAAGGGGTACCAAATCTCGCTACAGGCTGTAACATCTCAGATTGGAACTAGGTCATCTGGAACTGTCAATGTCAACACACTCTGGAAAGAGATTATGTTTAAAAAATGAAAACATTGTTAACAAAAATCAGCACATTCGCGTTGACCATGCTTGGATTGGCAAGCACAGGAATACACAACTGGGTGTGTCTTAAGGGGTTTCCCTACAGTGAAAACTAACTTTTGTTCTAATAACATTTTCAAACTTTTTTGTGCTCAATAGACACAGTGTATGTCCATGAACCAAATTCTACAGTTTATTTTGTTAAAAAACATGTGGTTACCATGGTAACCAAAAAAAAAAATCCGCCATATTGGATTTTCACCACTTTTCGAGAGCTAAAAACTTATGTTTCCCATTGACCAAACTTTACCAAATTGCACACACATGTTGTGACTGACAATTAAAACAATTTATCAGGGGCCTTTTTTGATAAGTTAAAAATTCTATTTTTAATGATTTAAAAAAAAAAATACACTATATTTGTATGAAAAACAATGAAAAAAAAATATTTAAAAAATATATCAAAGCAAATTACCAAAATATCAAAAATAGCCCCTGTCATTTTAAAGGTATATATGTGTCCTACATGCATGCCAAATTTCAGACTGATCTATTAGATAGTTTGTAAAAAATAACATTTTTTTAAATAAAATGTTAGTTTTGAGAAAAATGCATTTTAGTCACCGAATGACTTGTCTTGTCCAATATACTCCATTCTGGGGGGCTGAATGTGTTTAAAATTGTCCAGCACTATATGCTGCACCTCCTTCAGCTTCCTGCAGCTGCTCCTCTTGCCTTTATCTTGCCTAATTTTTCTTCTTTCCTTCTACATGGTAACCAAAAAAAAAACAACCGCCATATTGGGTTTTACACCAATTTTCAAGAGCAAAAATCTTATGTTTACCATTGACCAAACTTTATCAAATTGCATACACATGTTGTGACTGACAATTAAAACAATTTGTCTAGGGCTTTTTTTGATAAGATAAAAATTCTATTTTTAATGACTTTTTTAAAAAAATACACTATATTTGTATGAAAAACAATGAAAAAAATATATTTAAAAAAATATATCAAAGCAAATTACCAAAATATCAAACAAAGCCCCTGTCATTTTAAAGGTATATATGTGTCCTATATGCATGCCAAATTTCAGACTGATCTATTGGATAGTTTGTAAAAAAAAAAACATTTTTTGTTAATAAAATGTTAGTTTTGAGAAAAATGCATTTTAGTCATCGAGTGACTTGTCTTGTCCAATATACTCCATTCTGGGGGGCTGAATGTGTTTAAAATTGTCCAGCACTATATGCTGCCCCTCCTTCAGCTTCCTGCAGCTTCTCCTCTTGCCTTTATCTTGCCTAATTTTTCTTCTTTCATTCTACATGGTAACCAAAAAAAACAAAACAACCGCTATATTGGGTTTTTCACCAATTTTCAAGAACAAAAATCTTGTTTCCCATTGACCAAACTTTATCAAATTGCACCCACATGTTGTGACTGAAAATTAAAACAATTTTACTCATGACTATTTTAATAAGTTTAAAATTCTATTTTTAATGATTTAAAAAAAACAAAACTATATTTGTATGAAAAAATATTTTTTTAAATATTTTTTTTAATTTATAAAAGAAAATTACCAAAATATCAAAAATGCAGATGTGTTACTTTAAAGATATAGATGTGTACTACTCATGATTATTTTTATAAGTTTTAAATTATATTTTTAATGATTTAAAAAAAAAAAAACTATATTTGTGTGAAAAAATATTTTTTTTAAATATTTTTAAAAAATTTATAAAAGAAAATTACCAAAATATCAAAAATGCAGATGTGTTTTTTTTAAAGATATAGATGTGTACTACATGCATGCCAAATTTGAGACTCCTCTGTTTGATAGTTTTAGTGAGAAATCGTGCATTTTCGGCACAAATTTGAAAATCATAGCATGGGGGTGGTGCCGACAATATGCTTTTTGATACATCAAATGCATTTTTTATGTTATAAAACCTTGCTCAATCGATTCCTCGATGATTATTTAATAAAATAAGCTCAAAAGTAAAAAATCTATATTTTGTACGTAAAATCCAGTTTTCATAGTAGTGGACCTCCTTAAAAGAGCTTTGTGAATTCCTTTGCAAATTCCAACATTGCAATCTCTCTGCTGGTTAGGCGAGCATCGTACTGCCTCGTGGGGACAGTGTGTGACATAGCTTTGACAGTTTGTTGGGGCGCTGAAAAAATCAGTGATGATTGCAATGTCGTTGGAGGGGTCGTGACTTGCGAAGTTTCTTTGTTTTTGGCAACGTGTCTACGTTTCGTACGAATCTGTCTTGTCACATGTGCCTGTGGTAGTTTGACAAACTTGGTTCTAGGAGGTGAGTCATCAGATTCAGGAAAGTACGGGCGTTTGACAGTGGTGCGAACTGCTGGGGTTGAGGCGCTGTCTACGAATTCCACACTGCTTTCAATGTCAGTCTCCTGCTGATATAGGTAAGACATCGTGTCGTCATCAGGTTCGTTTAGGTAATGTGATGTTGCCTCAGGGTTAGAATGTTGCTCCCTTGTTTTTAACTTCTCCTTCATCCCGATTAAAATTACTTGTGGATGCTTCTGTAAATTGTTTCGGGGTAGTGTAGTCAGGATCTGTCTGTTGAGGAGGAATGACTGTTTTCTTGCACTGTATTAACAGTTTGTTGTCACTGCTATTCCACCCTGAACTGGGGTATGGTAAATTTCGGCTGATGACTGTTCACTACGTGAGTAGGCTTGAGTGTGAATAAAGTCGGACGTAGTATTTCCTTCTTTTGATGTTGGCAGAATGTTTGCTTCATTTTGTATGCGTGAGTCGCTGTATTTCAGACGCTGGCGCAATTCTGCTGGGGGTATGTCCTCTTCGCTTTCCGAGGTCTCTCTTTCCCGTACTAGTCGTTGTATAGCATCTGTGGGTGGCCTGGGCGTAGGCTCATATTGGTCGAAATTAGAGTCTGTCGTTTCTGATGAAGTGGTACAGGAGGGTTGATAGTGTAAAGTAGCTTTTCTGACCGGTCTAGTAGGGGTCGTCATGGGCGTAATGGGGCGGTGATTATCAATTTGAAGCTGTTTCGCATGCGCCTTTGTGGTGATGTTCTTCTCCTCATTCCAAATAATATAATTAATGGGGGTTAATTGTTAAATGATTTTGTACCTATCAATCCAACGGTCGTCAAACTTTGTACTGCGGACATGTTTCTTATAGTAGACCTTGTCACCTACTTTAAACGACATGAGTTTAGCTGACCTGTCATGCTGTTTCTATTTTTTGTGAAAAGCTTTTTGTGTATTTTTGTGTGCAGTTTGATGAGCTTTATGTTTCTCTTTGAGGATGATGTCTATGGGGTCTTCTCCCATATACTTTCGCTGTGGCTGGAGAAGGTTGTCTAGAGGAAAATTTGGCTCTCGTCCGTACAGCATGTAAAATGGTGACATTCCTGTGTTATCATTTACATTTACACGTATGGCTTCGAGGGCTTGATTGATATAAAGGTCCCAATATTGGTGGTTACCCTTGATATATTTGCTAATAACATCGTGAAGAGGCATGCATTCTTTCATTTCTACCGTTTGAATTTGGATTATAAAAGCTTGTGGTGGTATGTTCAATGTTCAATTTTTGTAGGGTAGCTTTTAATGGGTTGCCAGTAAATTGTTTCCCATTACCCAAAATGATTCATTTTGGACAGCCATTCCGGGGAAGAGATTCTTGGAGAAAAAACTGTGTGATAGACTGTGACGTGTCATCGCTGAGGGGGTAGCTTTCCGGCCAGACTGAATATTGGTCTACCAGGTGCAACAAATATTTGTTCCCTGAGTTAGTGAGTGAGTGGATATGGACCAGATATGTCTATGGTTTGCATGGGAAAGTGGGAGGGTTGCATTTCTTGAAGAGGTATTGAGTGGGGTTTCATGTTTCTTAATTTGCAAGTCTTGCAAGTGGCAACATATTCAGTAGTGTCTTTATACATATTCTGCCAAAAATACCTTCTTTTTATCACATCGATAGTTTTGTCTCTTCCCATGTGACCATTGTTGTCATGGAACTGTAACAATACTTTGGGGACGATATGTGTAGAAATAACCTTTCTCAGCTGACCATCTTGTTTGTGATCGATATAATATAGTGCCTTATCATCTGGGTTCACAGTATAATCCTTACTTTTCGAGGGATCTTCTTTTACCCACTTGATAAGTTTGACCATTTCAGTATCTTTAGCTTGTTCCACACTGACATCAAATATATCTTGACTTTCATCCTCTATTAGGGGTGTTTGATCTGAAGAACTACCTGGTTCCTGTGAAGTAATTGCATTTATTTCCTTGGCGTTGTCATCTATTTCTGTCGATGTGACCTCATCTTTGTCCCTATTTATTGCCGTATTTGGTTCATCATCATATAAAACTCTGGATAGGAGGTCCGCGCATGTATTCAATGTACCTGGAATATACTCAATAGTGGTATCATAGGACTGTAGATTCATGGACCACGTCTGCAGTTTCTTCGGCTGTTCTTGTGTTTTCGTAAGCCAGTTAACAAGTGGTTGGTGGTCTGTGCGGATAATGAGTTTGGTACCACGTACATAAAAATCAAACTTTTGTATTGCGTAGTGTATTGCATATGCCTCTTTTTCAGTAGTGGTCCATCGTTTGTGTGATTTGGACAATGCTTGGGACAGGAATGCAATGGGTTTCTCATTTGGGATATTTGGTAGGATGGGTGTCTCATCTGCTAACACTGGTTGTACCAAGCAAGCACCGATCACGTTATCCGAGGCATCGGTGTATAGTATCATGGGTTGAAAGGTATCCGGATGTCCAAGGAGTGGGATGGTGGTTAAGGCCTCTTTTAGATACTCAAATGATTTCTGTCACTCTTCAGTCCATCTAAACCTTGCACATTTGCGTGTGAGGGAAATTAGAAGCTCAGCTGCTCTGGAGAAGTTGATAATGTGGCGTCTGTAATATCCTAAACAACCGATATACGATCGCACCTGCCTGACTGTTTTAGGGCTGGGCATCTCTCTAATGGCTTTTACTTTGTCCTCGTCTGGTCTAATACCATCCTGATTTATCACAAAACCCAAATATTTAGTTTTTGTCTTCAAAAATTCACATTTCGCCAGCTTCAATTTAATCTGATGATGTCTAAGTCTGTCAAATACTGTATCTACCTTAAGAAGGTGATCGTCAATAGTACCCGCTGTGTGTATTAGGATGTCGTCTATATATGCTAACGCAAATGGTTGTAATCCTTTTAGAACTTCATCCATTAGGGACATGTATGTCGCCGGGCTTCCCTTGAGACCAAAAGGCATAACATTCCATGCAAAACATCCAACATGAGTACAAAAAGTGGATTTCTATTTTGCCTCTGGAGTAATTGAAATGCACCAAAAATCCGAGCGTGCATCAAGTGTGGTGAAGTAGGTGGATTTCCCTAATGTCGCCAGCAAGTCATCTATTCTAGGTAATGGGTAAGAGATGATTTTCGTAATTTTATTTAGGTAGTCACAACAAAAGCGACTAGATCCATCTTTCTTTGAGACGATTACTATGGGGGAAGACCACTAGGATCTAGATCTTTCAATAACTCCAGCTTCCAACATCTCGTTGATGGACCTTTCTACTAGTTCTCTGTTCTTCAGTGGGGTGTGGTAGGGTTTTAAGTGTACTGGTTCTTCCGTGGTTGTTTGAATGTCCATCGTTACAGTGTTCGTTCTGCATAATTCCATGTCATTTAGGGCAAACACGTCTTGATGCTTCATGACAAATTTCTTTAACCGTGGTTTATTGTCATCCGTTGCGTTTATGGTTTCGAGTAGCTGCGATATTCTATCCTGATACCTGCTGTTTGCTTTCGCATTTAATTTTTGATGTGTAATCTCTGTTCCTCTTCGGCAGTACTGGGGTGAGTTTCGTATGTCCTGCGATAATCCATGCTCACTGGTTCGAGTATATCCTGGCGAATTTCTAAATTGGGTGACGGACTGTATTCGTCTGGGGTGCGAACTGGATATGGTCTGAACTGGGTATCGTTGACTGTACCATTCTCTGCATGGGTTTTCGTGCGTTACCGCATTTATCATCTGTCTATTTTGTTCATTTTGATGAGTATAATAATGGTCATGTATTGTCTTCTTGTTTGCATTATTGTAACTTCGCCTATTCGCGTATGTTACTCTGTCATATTCATTTGGGATGTAGGGTTGCCTACTCCTTCCAGATCTGTCCTTAGCCTTATGGTAGCCTCCTGTTGTGGAGCTGTACACAAATTCTTCATTTTCAATGGGGCCTTCATTTGATCTCGGAACTGCATAATATCCACCTGTTTTCGAATCATACATAAATTCATGTTGGGCGGTGGGGCATGTATCAACATTATGTAGTCTATGATATCCTCCTGGCAGAACAATTTCAGTTTCCTTGTCTATATTAGATGAGTGGCATGGGTTGTATCTTCGTTGCGGACTAGAGTGGGAATATGAATGGCTGTGACCTTGATTAAAAAGTAACATTTTCCTTTCATGTTTCTCAACATATGGGCGACCTTGCTTCTTGATCATCGGGCGTTCAATAAGGGGAGGTCGAGTTGCGTAATCTCCCTGCCAGTTCTTCCTTGTGACTTCGTGATGGACCCATTTTCTGTCCGGTTTGTTATACCAGTGATTTCTTGTGCTTGAGTGATAGTTTCACTTTCTCGTTATGTTTTGGTTCTTGTCCACCTTAGTATGTACATGAGACCTGTGAGGGGAGGGTGAGGAAAACTGTTCAAAACTGTTATCAGCTGTTACTTGTCAAAACAACGATGTGTCGACCTGCGCTATTATGGTACCCCTATTAATTGTGGTGGTTTTCCCGGAAGTATTTAGTATCATTATGGGGAAGTCCCTGGATGTGGAAACTTCAGCGATTCCTTCTGTGATCATGATTAAGGGGTCGTCATTGATGACTTCATCTTCCAGGGGTTTAACTTGGACTGTTTGACCTGGTAAGATGTAAGAAGAATTCTTTACCCGTCCCTTCCCTATTAGTAATGAGTTTGGGGCTATAGTGACGGGGGCAGTGAGTCGTACCAATGATGCTATATGTATATCGTCCTGTAGATGGATGTACTCGTCTTGGACCCTAATTTTGTGTAGATCAAAACATATCCGCACCTGGTGTTGTTGAAAAAAATCTCGTCCCAAAATGAGGTTACATGACATACCTTTAGTTATTATAAATGGGTGCTCAAATTGGCTAGTTCCTAATATAAATGTAATCCATGCGGTCCCTACTGATTTCAACTCTTGTCCAGTAACTGAGGCCATATATGTTTTTGAATGTTGAAATTTTACCATATGCTGATGTTTTTTGAACAGCTGATGCCGGATGAGACTGATGGATGTTCCCGTATCTACAAGTGCTCTGTAATGATGATCCTGAATGGTCAAAAGGCAAGAACTGGGATCTGCATGGATTTTAAATTCTGTGTTCAATATTTCCTCATGTTGTCCTTGGGTTGGGCATATGTTTGCACAGCTGTTTTGTTCTCTCTCTTGTATATAAGACCTATCGTTATAAGAACAACCACCACTAGCGGTCGTGCCTAGTGCATGGTGTTGCTGTTTCCCCGGTGCAAAATGGTTTTGGTGCCCCTCTGGTGTACTAGGGTCGTGCGGTATATCTTCGGGGTGGTGCGGGCCTCTGATGTTGGTAATGGGTATCGCTTTAGAATCTTCTTCTTCTTCTTTGATCCTTAGCCGCCGACCGTCAAAGCAGTCAGTGGCCTTCACGCCTAGTGGCGTCTTGTAGGGCAACTTCAAATTGATTCCATTTTGCTCGGTCTGCGGCCATTCTTCGTACAGTGCCCCAACTCTGGTTCATTCTTTGCATCTCAGCCTCCACAGTCCTCCGCCAAGTTCTTTTTGGTCGGCCTCTCTTTCGTTTTCCTTCAGGGGTCCATAGCATAGCTGTTCTTGCGATGGCATCGGGGTCTCTTCTGAGGACATGGCCAACCCAGCTCCAGCGTCTGCCAGCTATGATGGTGTGCATGTCCTCTTGCTTGCTCCGAGTAAGCAGATCTTGGTTGGTGATGGTATTCGGCCAAAAGATTCGGTGAATTTTTCTTAGGCATGTTGTGTGAAAAGAGGACAATTTCGACATTTCCTTCTCTGTAACTCTCCAGCATTCCGCACCATAGAGAAGCACAGAAAGCACACAGCTCCTATATAGTTTTAATTTTGTGCTTGTGCTGTATTGAGAGGACTTCCAGATGTTGTTTAGGCTAAAAAAGGCTGTTTTTGCCTTATTCATTCTGATGTTGATGTCTTTGCCTGCCCCGCCGTCTGGTGTTACTATGCATCCTAGGTATGTCAAGGTGTCTGTCTGTACCAGTTGCTGATTCCTTACTGATATGGGCTCAGGGTTGTTCACATTGAGCGTCATGACCTCTGACGTCTTTAAATTGATGTTCAAGCCCACTTGCTGGCTAAACGTATTAAGTCTATCCGTTTTTTCCTGGATGTGTTGATGTGAATGTGCCAGTAGTGCAATGTCATCTGCATATTCCAGATCTTCCAATGTAGAAAATGTAGTCCATCTTGTTCCTCTTGGACTGCCCTCTGTTGTCTGGCGCATCACCCAATTTATGACTGTTAAAAATAGAGTGGTTGATAAGGGGCATCCCTGTCGTACTCCTGTCTTCACCTCAAAGGTTAGGTTGCTCTGCCCAACACTACACGTAAAGTCGGCATACAGGCTTTTTATGATTGACACTATGCAGCTTGGTATTCCATAAGCCCTCAGTATTTTCCATAAACTGTCCCTATGTATGCTGTCAAAAGCCTTTTCAAAATCGACGAAATTAATGTACAGCTGTCTTTGCCATTCTGAGCACTGCTCTATAATGTTCCTGAGAGTAAATATATGATCTACACATCTTCTGTTCTTTCTAAATTCTGCTTGTTCTTTCCTCAGTTTGTGGTCTACTGCTTTTGAAATTCTCTGTATAATTATCCTGCCTAGTATTTTTCTGGGAACTGAGAGAAGAGTGATTCCTCTCCAATTATTGCAGTCTGCAAGATCACCCTTCTTGGGCAATTTGACAATTATTCCTTTGTTCCACTCTGATGGTGTTGTCCCCGTTTTCCAGATTTGTGCAAATAGTGGTTCTAATAGTTCTGCTGCTAGCTCAGGGTCTGTCTTAAATAGCTCCGCATTTAAGTTATGATGGCCAGGAGCTTTTCCGTTCTTTAACCCTTTGATTGCTGTGATGATTTCTTCTTTTCGTGGAATGTCTGTATTTACATCTAGATCGTTTTCAGCCTCAGGACCACTCAATTGTGCCTCTGGTGGTTCCTTGTTCAGAGTTTCTTTGAAGTGCTCTGCCCATCTTGTTTCATGTCCCTCTGCTGTCGTGATGAGATTTCCTTGCTTATCTCTTACTAATGTAATATTGTTTGCACCTCGTTTTCCGCTGATGAATTTAGTTATTTTGTATACTGTGCTTTGTTCATTTCTCAGTGCTTCCTCTTCTGCCTGTATTGCAAAATCGTGTAGGAAATTCCTTTCATTGGCTCGTGTTGGGCGTTTAACTTCCTTGTCCAGCTGACTGTACTGTTCGCTATATAGTTGCTTTAACCTTGGGGACTTCGCTTCTGTTTTCTTTCTTTTCATTTCCTTTCTCAGTGTTATGGTATTTAATGTTTCTGGTGTTATCCAGTCTTGCTTCTTCCTTTCCTGGAATCCCAAGCATGGTTTGCTGCTTTCCTTATATATTGTTGAAATGGTTTTGAATTTCTAGTCTATATCATCAGTCAGTGTGTTTTCCTGACTTTTGGCAAATTGATATCGTTTCTTTATGTCAGCCGCAAAGGCTTTTCTGGTAAGGGGGTCCTTCAATATGCTGATGTCAAACCTTTTCTGTGTAGTTACAGTTGGTCCAACCCTTCTTAGTTTCACTTTCAGTTTTGCTACTACTAAATGGTGATCACTTCCCACATCTGCACCTCTTCTTACCTTCACATCTTGTAATGCATGTCTCCATCTACTGTTAAACATGATGTGGTCTATCTGGTTTCTGTCCCGACCATTTGGTGATTCCCATGTTATCTTGTGAATTTCCTTATGTGGGAAAAGTGTTCCTCCAATGACCAGGTTGTTAATACTATAGAAACTTATTAATTTATCCCAATTTTCGTTTGTTGTTCCGCTGCCGCATTTCCCCATTACTCTTTCGTTATATGCCCCGAAGGAAGTAATGGGAAGATGGAAAGAATATTTCTCAGAACTCCTGGATGGTGAGCATGGAGAAGCATCAGAAATGATAAACACTAGCACAGAAGAGAAAACCAATGATGGTGAAGATGACATAAAGATGGAAGAACTGAAGGCAGCACTGGAGAAAATCAAGATGGGCAAAGCAGCAGGGCATGATGGTATAACACCAGAAATGGTTAAGTTCATGGGAGCATCAGGCGACCTATTACTCTTAAGGGTTTTACAGGCAGCGTGGTACAACAAGACCATACCAAAGGATTGGGAGATTGCCATCATAACACCAATTTTCAAAAAGGGTGACAATCGACAGTGTGGAAACCATAGAGGGATATCCCTTCTCAGTGTCCCTGGTAAAATCTACTCTAGAATCCTAGAGCAGAGACTCCGACGCCTAGCTGAGCCACAATTGGATGAGGTCCAGTGCGGATTCCGAGCAAACCGAAGTACTCAAGACCTAATCTTCACACTCAGACAGCTGAGTGAAAAGGCCCTTGAGTATAAGAGTGAGATGCATCTTTGTTTCATAGATCTGGAAAAGGCGTTTGACAGGGTCCCCTGGAGCAAACTTTGGGACTGTTTGGCAAGGAAGAATATTCCAGCACCTCTGATTCATGCTATACAGAGCTTCTATAAGTCTTGCAGAAATTATGTGAGGACAGCAAACCATAAGTCGGAAGAGTTCAGGACCACCACTGGTGTAAGACAAGGTGATATCCTATCACCTTACCTCTTCATACTCCTTATGGACGATGTCATCAAGGCATGTAAGGAGAGAACAAGAAAGTATTCAGTGGGGTACTGGAAGATGAGACAGGTCTATATTTCGGAGCTGGCATTTGCTGATGATGTCGCCCTGATTGCTAAATCAGAGGCACATCTCCAATCCAACCTGCAAGTCTGGAAGGAAGAGCTGGAGAAGAGAGGGATGGTCATAAGCAGCTCTAAAACAAAATCCATGGTGATATCACGAGAAGAAAGAAAACATCAGATTAAGCTGGGAGAACAGGTCCTGGAGCAGGTCGACCACTTTAAATACCTCGGAGCTATTATAGACCGAAAGGGAGGCATCAAAGAAGAGTTGGCCACTCGAAAAGCAGCAGCTGGGAGACTTTTTCAGGCCATAAATCGAGGATTCCTCAGCAAGAGAGAGGTTGGTAAGAAAACGAAGATGGCTGTATACCGCTCCACCTATGTCCCAGTCTTGACATACGGATGCGAGTCATGGGCAATGACTACAACCCATAAAAGCCAGATCCAAACCTCATAAATGAGGTATCTGAGGAAGGTGGTTGAAGTAACAAGAAGAGACATGGTACGCAACCAGACGATACGTCAAGGCCTTAAATCCTACCCCCTGCAGACCCAAGTAGAACAGTCCCAATTAAGATGGTTTGGCCATGTCTGCAGAATGGGAGAAGATCGGATATCACGACAAGCATGGGAAACAAAGAGCCAAGGATCCAGACCCCGAGGACGACCCAGAGTCCGCTGGGAGGACAACATTAGACAATCTTTGAAGGATCGAGGACTAGAATGGAACCAGGCCAAGAGGAAGACAGCCGATAGGATAGTCTGGCGCTCTCTCTTCCAAACCTCTACACCTCACGGTAGAAGGGGAACGACTAAGTAAGTAAGTAAGTATATGTATTGTGTGTACCAGCTTTCGCATTGAGGTCTCCCATTACTATAATAAGATCATATCTAGGTGTGTTTTCCATTTCTTTCTGCAGTTGTTGATAGAATTCATCCTTGACCTCTTCATCGCTGTCATTCGTTGGTGCGTATTATTGTACTATTGTAGTATTTGTGAATCTACCTCTCAATCTTAATCTTATCAGTCTGTTGTTGATGGGTTTCCATTCCAGTAATGTCCTTTCTACTCCTTTCTGTAGAATAATGGCTACTCCTTCATTGTGCTGTCCATCCTCTCTTCCAGAGTAAAGTACTGTTTCTCTTGTTGCTGTTTTAACTTTTCCTGCCCCTATCCATCTGCTCTCGCTTATCCCTAGAATAAGTAGCCTATAGTTTCTCATTTCTGCCGTGACCTTTTTTAGTTTACCCGTCTCATTCATTGTCCTGACATTCCAAAATCCTATTCTTGTATCTTGTTTTGCGGTCAGGACGTCCATTCTCATGTCAGTGGCTTCCTTTCGGCTTTCATCACTGACAGTCATACGAGCCTCAGACTCGGATGTCCGTCCCGCAGCAAAGTTTGTTTATTCATTGTTGTTTCTGTAACTTCATTTTTTTTACGTAGACAGGGGCTCTTTGGAATGGTTGCTGGTAATGGGTATATCCTTGGAATGGTCTGTTGTTATAATTGGCTCTACACGTTCTAAAACTATGACCTGCTTTCCCACATGTAAAGCAGAATCTTTGGTTTATGTTATGCACTACGTCTGGCCTCTGTGTAGGGGGGGGGGGGGCGATGAGTACGGTTGCTGTCATCATAAACCATCGGGCGGGTCCATTTTCGTCGGGCATGCTCAACTTCCATTCTTTCATGTTCTGCAACCTCTCTATGTTCCATCCTGAGTTCCCTGCCGACACGTTGATGGAATTGCCTACGCACATTCTCCTTTGTTACTGCAGCTTGGATAGTCTCCGTAATGGTTTTGGTGTCTTTTCTAATCAAATGTAACTTCAGATGGTCTACCGTTAATCCATCTATAAAGATTCCAACTAGGTGCCTCTCCATCTCCGGGGTGTCTGTTGGTCTCCACAAAACACTTCCTCTGCCAGGTTTAAGAGCCGATCTCCATAAAACTGGACAGACAAGTCTCTTTCTTGCCTAATTCTCCTAAGCATAGACCAGGCATGCATTTCGTCGACAATATCTCCATATCGTTGAATGAGCTCCAGTTTTAATGATGCATACGTCTCATTCGGATATACTTGTCCTCTTCTCCGTAGGAAATCTGTGATCAAGGAGTCAGAACTTAAGAAGGCGATCCTTTTCTTGTCAGCGTCATTTGCGACATCTACAATGGATGCGAATTTCTCTATATCTGACAACCAACGTCTGAATTTCTTTTGGTCGCCATTAAAGGGGGGAATGATGGATCTAATCTGCATGAACCTGGCGTAGTGGTCCACGTTTTGCAGAGTTGCTGTAATTTGTTGTAATGCCAGCATAGTAGGTTCAGCAACAGTTTGTGAAACCGGGGGCTGTAATGGTTGGGCTTGTACGTATTGTTGTTGCTGTGGCTGTTCTACATTGAGTTGTTGTAGGCTCATTGTTAATTGTTCCATTACTTTACTCGATTCCGTTGTATAGTGGTTTAGTGATCCTTATTGCTCTCAGAAGGACTGATCACGGGCATCATTTAGGTTAATATGTAGCCGTCCCATCCAGTGTTTTACTTTATCCTCTATTTTAGTAGAACTGGGCACGGTACCTTTTAGGTATTATGTAGCAGTGCCTATTCCAGACTGTAGACTGGTTCAAAGGCACCATTTTCATATTGAGTTATTTTATAATAGATTGACGTGAGATTAAAGATTTGTGACTTGGTACTGGCTTAACGCTCGCCAGAGATTTTTAATTGTCTCACTATTCATTTCATGGGTTCAGGTTCATCCATAAGTCCTCCTTTTGCTGATGGTTTGTAATAATAATAATAACCCCTTCAGTCATAACTGACTATGGGAATGCACCCCTGAGGTGACAGCCCTCAGCTGCTTATTTCGACGTTTTCTCCCCTCCTCTGCTTGTTGTGTGAGCCTCTCTTCGCCCAACCTGAGGTGGCGCCGTAAATAGCATCACCACTTAGTGCGATTCAATCGGCAGCTTCATCCTCCCATGTTGCTGGATCCATGTCCGGTGCCCTCATATCTCTCTTGCACACATCTTTGAACCTCAGCTGTGGTCGCCCAACTGTTCTCTTGCCATCTGCTAATTGTCCGTAGAAGATATCTTTTGGGATGCGACCATCTTCCATGCGGCGAACATGGCCAAGCCAGCGAAGTCTGCGCTGTCTAAGCAGTGTATACATACTTTGAAGGCCAGCACGTGACAACACCTCGACATTTGTCACTTTATCTTTCCATGAGATGCCGAGGATGTGGCGTAGACACCGTAGATGGAAGGTATTGAGCCTTCTTTCTTGCTTAGCATAGGTCGTCCAGGTCTCGCTGCCATATAGGAGTGTGCTGGTGACGCAGGCATTATATACTGGAGCTTTTGTCTTCATCGTCAGTTTGGAGTTTCCCCAAACACGCGATGTGAGGCGGGCAAAGGTAGCTGCAGCTTTGCCAATGCGGCTCTCGATTTCTGTATCCAGTGAGAGTTTGTCATTGATGGTAGACCCTAGGTATGTGAAGTGGTGCACCACTGCCAATTCATAGTTATCGATAGTGATAACTGGTGCAGCACCCGCATCCTGACTCATCACATTCGTTTTCTTTAGACGTATTGTGAGGCCAAAGTCCTTGCATGCTTTAGTGAAGCGATGCATCAAGTTCTGAATCTCCTTTTGATGGTATGATGTAATTGAGAGCTTTATTGAGAGCTTTATTTATGATTTTATAGACCATACATCTCCATAGTTCAATAAGGCCACTTATCCAAGCAATTTCTCGTCAGCATTTTATTTGTTTCAAACAATGGTTCAATAACCTGAACTCATCAAACATATATACAGGTAAGTACAATAATATGAAGTGATAGACATTTCATGTTATAACGTAAAAAGGTAAAGGGACCCGTTACACGCCCATTGAGGCATATTGGGAATATGGTGTTAGGCCCATATTATCTTGACCGTCGGCACACTAGGGGTGATGTGGTCGGCACCACGCCGGCCACCTTAACCTTCCCAGAGTTGCTCTGATACCCATTTCGGGCTATCTCTATGGCATTATTTCTTTTCCAATTTACTCCATTTTTTTCCTTTCATTTATTTTCAAGACCAGGAAATGGTTTATGTTCCTATTTCCTCCCATATATTTCATTCTTAGTCCATTTACTGATTTCTTTGCTTTTAACAGGATTTTCCTCAAACTTGGTAAAAATTATTGGTTTCTCAACGTAAGGCAAAGCGTACTGGAACATAAAAGACATCTTGCATGTATACTCACAAATGTCCCGAAATAATGGAAAACACACTTCTAGATCTATGCTCATGCATAGTGGAGTGGTAGTACACAGACTAATTACTTGGTTGATTATCTCAACCACCTCTATGGTCTGTTAGTAGATTAACGTCTTACTAGCTTGTACAGACACGTCTGTTCCCTTCAGACATTTTTTCTTCTCTCAAACTTTTTCGCTGGGAAATCTGCTCAACCCAGCTATTTCATTGGGTTAAAACATCACGCGACCCCCGCTAAAAGATAACCTGCATTTTTTTAACCAACGCCCTGCCATATTATTCCCTCCGTTCTATGTCTTTTTATTTTAGTTACGATTTTATGGTCTGTTTCTAACTAAATGGTAGTTTTACGTTATTTTATACTTGAGCTTTAGTTACAAACCTATTATCTGTTTCCAACACGATGGTGGTTATACGGCCACACAAGAACTGTTAATTTCACACACATATCCCCCATCATTTATCGAATGAGTCTCCACTCATGGATTTTTACGCTTTTCAAACTTATCACCCTCTCCACAAGGTGCCTATAAAATAATACTTCTGTTTACTCTTCAATCCAGCTCAAACCTCCCTTTCATTTACTCAGCCTTCCTTCCACTTGTTCCGTTACCGATAATTCTTTTAGACTTGATGCGCCCTTCCAGGCCTCTTCAGTCTAACGTAAGGACATACCTTCAGAGAAAGCATCGATAGCCTTCAATCACTCTTCCTCAATGGTCTGGAAGCCTCTTATTGCCTTCCTCCATCCAGAGACCACGTTTGTCCTTCATCCAGCACTACAACCATTAGACACCATTGATATGTCCTCGTTGATTAATGAACCAGATACCATTCATACACCAGCCACCATGATAAGACAAACGAGATTGTCTGGTTTGGCAATATTTATTAGCATTGTTATTATCACCATACTGATTTGTCTGATATATAAGTACAAAGTTTATAGACGAATACTTGTAAGAAACAGAGTACGGCTAATACACCCCTGTTCACAAAGTTCCGGGACTCATTTTTTATCTGGAAAACCGTTATAAGGAGCTAGGTGATATTAACACAGTGCACGTGTCAACCACGTGCCACTATATGTACCAAACCTGAAGTTTGTAATTTCGCGCATGCGCTGTGTGGTAGCGTATAAGCGGATGTGACGTAATAGTGCTCGTCGCGTTTCAAAAATGGACAGCAAAATTCAACAACGTGTGTGTATTGATTTCTGTTTTCGTCTAGGAAAAACTGATTCCGAAACTCTCGAAATGTTGCAAACAGCTTTCGGAGAGTCCTGTTTAAGTAGATCTAAAACATTTGAGTGGTATTCCCGTTTCAAAAGTGGACTCCGATCCTTTGAAGATGGCCCCCGTCAAGGGAGACCCTCCATCTCCCACACCGACGAGTTCGTTGCACGTGTGCAAGAAATGATACGCGCTAACCGACGTCTGACTATCAGAGAGGTTGCTGATGATCTTGGAATATCAATTGGTACGTGCCATAAAATCGTAACTGAAGATTTGCACATGAGACGGGTGTCAGCGAAACTCGTGCCACGCCACCTGACTGAGGACCAGAAGGACGATCGGTTGTCCATTTGCACTGACCTCCTTGAGATAGCAAAAAACTACGCAAATTTCATGTCCTCGATAATAACTGGTGATGAAAGCTGGGTGTACGGATATAACCCGGAAACAAAGCAAATGACCTCTCAGTGGCAAACGCAATCATCTCCTCGGCCGAAGAAGGCACGACAGGTCAAGTCCAATGTCAAGACCATGTTAGTAGCGTTTTTCGACATTGATGGCCTGGTGCATCATGAATACGTCCCTACAGGACAGAGTGTCAATGCTGAATTCTACAAAACAGTCCTGCAACGCCTCCGCGACGCTGTGCGCAGACATCGCCCTGAGAAGTGGCGCACAGGCAATTGGCGTGTTCATCATGACAATGCACCTGCACACAGGTCTGTCACCAGAAACGCATTTTTGACGAAACACAACATTCCATTGCTCCCGCATCCTCCATACTCACCCGATCTTGCTCCGTGTGACTTTTTCTTGTTCCCGCAACTTAAGAAAACAATGAAAGGTCGTAGATTCGATGACATTGAGCAGATTCAAGCCAACGCGACGAGACAAATGAGGGCTATTCCGCAAAGTGACTACCAGAGGTGCTTCCTTCAGTGGCAGGAACGTTGGAATAAGTATGTACACTCACAAGGGAACTACTTTGAAGGAGATAGAACCAAATAGTATGTAAGTCTACTTATTTGAATTTAAAAAAAAATTAGTCCCGGAACTTTGTGAACAGGGGAGTACTACTCCCGATGGTGAAAACCAGATGAGTCCTCTTGATATCACCCAGAAAAGTGTTACTGAGAACATCCCCATGACTACATTTACACCCCTCCCCATCACATCACCTACCTTCCTGTACCCTCCGATCACGCCACGTTGACATGCCTGTAGTAGAACATACTCATCGCAGTAACACTGCATTGCACAGTAGCGATGCCCATATAGAGCTAAAGTGATGAGACAGACAAGAATATGTCGCGGAGTGCGATATACAATTGTTATGCTGTCATACCCCCATGAATAACATTGTTATGTGCAAGTTGACACGCATTTGTACTGACAGCACTTCAATTCTTAGAATTCCCTTCACTACAGTTTTGACTTTTTTGTTTATCCATTAACCATGCATCTGTTTTGTGAAGTTGAGAACAAAACCTTATACATATTTTTACTTCACAATTGCAAATTCTCTGGAGAAGATAAGGTTGTTCAGACATACAATTTTTGACAAAAGAAATGACAGTGCTGGTGCATGCAAGACTATTATCAGTCTATCACAATTCACTGACGACATTCTTCTCCACATACAATACCACTGTTACGACTGGATTAAATATAGAGGATCATGCAGGATACGCGAATGATTGCAGGTTTTCATACAGGACATTATGCGTCAGCATGTACAACAAAAGCCGGCAGGTGAACAGGTCCAGGGGAAAACATGGTTGACATTTATTGTACGTTCATCACAAGGAGACAACCATCAAGATATATACATGGCATAGTATATGGCAGGAAAACATGTAAATGCGATAACCAGTTACGTCAGTCAATAACGAGCCTCAATCAATAGGCTTTCTTCATTTCCATTGTTAATAGTAGAGTAAATATATATATATAGAAATATCCTTAAATCTTTTATCAATCCTGGCCGTATACTAGTAGGTAGGGCAATATTCCCGATACCCAAGTGATGTGGCGGAAAATCTGATCATGGCGACCTAAACTCAGTTACGTCAATATCTTTGAGATACTCCTTACGAAAATATCAAAAGGGGTTGTGCAAGACTTCTCAATAAGTTTCCTTCCCCATCTGGAACTTTCTTAACAAGGTGACGGCCTTTGAAAAATACATTTAATGCCACAGTTAGAAGAAACACATTCTCCATAAAAATCTTGGAGCTTAGAAGAAATCACGTCAACTTCAAACCAGTGAACAAATAAAAAAAGGAAAAATAATTAACAATTCGAACCCACGACACGTGACGAACTACGTCACTAGTGACTGTCGCTCACCACGGGTGAACGCTTCGTACAAAAAGTAGTTTGACTACAGGCGAACACAATTCCTCAAATAAAATGGACATGTGCTAGCGTGTAATAACATGCTACAACATATTACCCCAAATCTATCCTCAACAACCCCTCACTTGTTTTGGTGGAACAGTTACATTGTTGCCTGATAGCTACATATTTTGTGAAAGTCAAATTTATGTTAGAACAATTTATAACAAAATTTATTACAAAAGATGATATTACTCTGTACGTCTTTATGCCTAACAATGAGCTGTTAACGGCACTAGACGTTTTAAGATATCAAATGTCTTCTGACAAACCACTGACCTCAGTGACAGAAGAGATGTCGCATTGTAATTATGTATAATAACTCGTCCTAATATTCGAGGTTCATTGAACTCTAATACGTTTTGAGTTCAGTATTGGCACTAAGATGCCAGATTTAAGTTCAATTTGAGTCAAGTTGTACTAACAATTGAACATTTTTGATGTTTAATGTTATGGACATTGTCATGTGATATTTGGAAATATTGTTGTTAACGCCCCACATTTGTGAATGTTTTTGATGTTATAGGCATTGTCATGAAACATTATATAGGAGTCTCTGTTTAGCTGATTATAACACATACATTTTTGTGGGATGACAGCATGTAATTAGACAAGTACACGTACGAAAGCCCTCGATCTACGATTTTTTCAAATAGTGAATTTTAGGGATTTGTATATACGAGGGGCGTTCAGAAAGTGATGCACCACATCGTTTTTCTCAGCTAATAATGAAGATAGAAGCATGAAATTTTGCACACTTCAAATATGGCATGTGCCACTTGTGTGCACAAAATTGCACTGCAACTGATCAAAAAATACGGCTGCCCTAAACCGTTGAAATGGAGCGTGTTAACCACTTGCGTTATAAACAGCGAATTGTGATAGAATTTCTCGTTGCAGAGAAGGAAACTGTTGTGAATAATCACAAGCGTCTATGTGATGTGTATGGACGTTTTGCAGTCGACAGGAGTACAGTCAGTCGCTGGGTTCAGAGAATCAAAGAATCAGGAAGTAGTGATACGGAGCTGCTTGATCGGCCGCGCTGTAGACGTCATGCCACAGTCACCAACGCAATGGATGGGTTTGAAAAAAAAAATCGAAAAAAGGTGATTCGTCTTACGAGGACAAAAGACAAAGAAAATAGTCTACGTTACGGCCACAAGGCCTTCGTCAGGAAAGGAAAGAAAGTGAAGGCTAGATAGGACACATAAAAACTAAATAAAATAAAAACTGGGTACTTCCCTGAAGGCAAGAACCGAAATTCTATCAAAATCGCTGTCCTGTTGATAAGCGCCACGCGCTTATCAACAGGACAGCGATTTTGATAGAATTTCGGTTCTTGCCTTCAGGGAAGTACCCAGTTTTTATTTTATTTAGTTTTTATGTGTCCTATCTAGCCTTCACTTTCTTTCCTTTCCTGACGAAGGCCTTGTGGCCGTAACGTAGACTATTTTCTTTGTCTTTTGTCCTCGTAAGACGAATCACCTTTTTTCGATTTTTTTTCTTTTTCAAACCCATCCATCGTATTCCACGTCTTACCGCAGTTCCTCTCCACTTCCTCGAGTCACCAACGCAGAAATGTTGAAATGCGCTAAGGGCATTATCCTTACTGATAGGCGAATCACTACTCAACAATTGTCCTTACAGCTGTCAGTCAGCATTGGTAGTGCAAATGCAATTATAAAAACTATCGGATTTTCTAAGGTTTGCGCAAGATGGGTTCCTCGAAGTCTCACAAATAACCACCGATTGCAAAGGAAAGCAATTTCTTCTGAATTGTTGGAGCGTTTCAATGCTGATGGAGAGAACTTTTTGGCTAAGATCGTTACGGGTGACGAAACCTGGGCACATCATTCTGAACCTGAGACAAAAAAGACAGTCAATGGAGAGCATCATCCCCAATCACCAAGAAGAAAGAAATTTAAGACTCTTCCTTCAGCTGGAAAAGTCATGATCACTGTGTTTTGGGACACTGAAGGTGGGATTCTTGTGGACGGTATGCCAAGAGAAGAGACAATCAATTCACAAGCTTACATTAAGACATAGAAAAAACCCAATCAACGTTTTCGCAGTTCGACCGCACAAGAATCCAGCAGATCTGCTTCTCCTTCACGACAATGCACGCCCTCACACAAGTCTGGCAACACGGGAAGCAATCACCAAATTGGGTTGGACTGTACTACCCCATCCACCCTATAGTGGCGATTTGGCACCCTCTGATTTTCATCTATTTGGTCCAATTAAAGATGCACTCCGTGGGATAAGGTTTGATGATGATGAAGGAGTGATTCATGCAGCAAAGAAATGGATGCATGCTCAAGACAAAATCTGATACGGGCTAGGAATACATGCACTTGTTTCGCGCTGGCATAAAGCCGTACAAGTTGATGGGGATTATGTTGAATAATACCGATGTTTTCATGACATATCCATGTATATTGTGTAAAAGTTTCATGCTTTGTGAATAAACAGCTCCTGAGAAAAACGATGTGGTGCGTTACTTTCTGAACGCCCCTCGTATATTTTTGATAGAACGCAAATGTCTCCTTACAGGAAACATTTGTGTAGCCCTGGGTTCTATGTGACCGGAAGGCCTACTACTGATACCATAGCATCATTTGTGCTAATAGTTATCAGTTAGATTAGGAAGAACAGTTACGATGTTTTATTGAAATAAAGACTCGAGTTACGCTAGTATTAGATTGAAACTGAAACTAGCCGAAACTAGGTTAGGTTCTTGTGCGTTTATTCACCGGTTAAATCAAATTCTGGAAATTTATTACCAAAACTGAGAACCGTACTTTTTCTTGACTGAAAAATGTTGATTTCACATTGTGATTTGGGAGGCAAGTTAAAAAAAAAAAAAGCGTTTCTCTTGCATTCATAGTTGACACGCTTACGACAGATCCGCCCTCAAACAACCCCCCCCCCCCCGGATTAAAAAAAAAAAGTTTATAAACCAATAGAACGGAATTGAATCAGTTCTACAAGTTAACGGTACAAAGGAAACAAGGGAAATCGCTGCCGTTGCCTTCTATAACTCAAGATCAGAGTCAGGCACCCTTTTACAGCTGGTTTGACGTGCGTGACACATGTTCCCTTCCTCGCTGCCGTTGCCTTCTCTAACTCAGGATCAGAGTCAGGTACCCATTTACAGCTGGTTATGGAGTGTTAGAGACTTCACCATACTAGGTCCTTCTTCTTCTTCTTCTTCGTTCGCCCTGAAAAGGACGGTGGTTGCGTTGTATCTGTTTACAACGTAGCTGTGATATCTGCACCTTTCGGTCGACACATCCGACTTCTGCACGGCATTTTTTAGGACCGGGTTTGCCTTCCCATTTCGATCCACACTCGCTCAGCCAGCCTGCACAGCTGCAGACTGTTTCCAGGACCACCACGTGGAGGTGGAGTGCGGTCTTGACCAGCTCTGGTTCGCTGGTCCTGACGCAGGCAGTCAAGCTATGAGTCGCTGACTGCGGTCTCTATTGCTGCGTCTTGAGGTCCCATACTAGGTCCAGCATCGAGAGGTGGGGAGACCAGTTTCCTTCCTCGCTGTCTTTTCCTTCCCTAACTCAAAGTTAAGTATCCATTTATAGCTAGGTAGACCCCATCTCTCGATGCTGGACCTAGTATGGTGAAGTCTCTAACACTCCATAACCAGCTGTAAATGGGTACCTGACTCTGATCCTGAGTTAGAGAAAGCAACGGCAGCGAGAAAGGGAACAGGTGTCACGCATCAGTCTAACCAGCTGTAAAAGGGTACCTGACTGATCCTGAGTTAGAGAAAGCAACGGCAGCGAGAAAGGGAACAGGTGTCACGCATCAGTCTAACCAGCTGTAAAAGGGTACCTGCCTCTGATCTTGAGAAGGCAACGGCAGCGAGGAAGGGAACAGGCCACCCCACCTCATAAAGCTGGGACCCAGTACATCAAAGTCTATAACACTTCACTCCCCTACGGCAGAATGTGCTACGTGACTACAACCTTACGAACGGCAGGCGTGTTTTAAAAAAAATTCTAAGCAACGGGGGAAGGGGGAGAGGACAATGACACTTTTTCAGTCAAGAAAGAGTACGGTGATCGGTTTGGGTAATAAATATCCACAATTTGATTTAACCGGTGAATAAACGCACAAGAACCCTAGGTTAAATAGTGTTTCGACGCTATCGTTTGGCGGGAGTTGTTTGCAACCGATGACGTGAATCGGAATAGACGAGACCCTCCATCGGCAAGCATATGACACCCAATAAAATAAAAAAAGAAGTATTAGATTAACCAACCAAAAGGTATTAAAAGCGTGCACCACTCTGCGATGGCAGATTTCGCATATCTGAAGAGAGTTGATCTACAGAAGCCAGTTTGTACAGACGTAGCCCTAGTCCATCCAACTGCTGGTCTTGAAGTTATCAAGATATCAACTCTGTGTGAAGCAGATAATTTTTATATAGTTGGGAATTCATATTACCCGTAAGTTAATGCTTCGTGTGACTTTTTCATTTATCAGAATAAAACCTAGTTAGGCCAGAAATGCCTAAATGTTGTGAGAACGAGCTGAACTTATAAGAAATGAAATGGAGCTCTTAAATGTCAAATTAGCTCAAATTATAAAAGAGGTAGAGGTTCAAATGTCATTTACCCCTGAGTCAGATAAATCTAAAAAGCCAACGAAAAGGAACTAAGCAAAAATACTTATCCCAACTTGGATACAAATACAGGGAGAAATAATAAATAACCACAAAGACGCATTTTTATGAGGATTTTATGAATGCATGCAAATGACTTTCTTTGGATTGTATATACAAGATAATAAACTGTTTTACTGGATGCCTGAAGACTTTCTTAACTATCTTCTGTTGAAGGTTTTACAGAAAATAGTGAACATAGATTATGCTAATAAAAGTCACAAAACATTAAACACCACAGAGGAATTCTGGAACAAACTTAGGTACAAACATTATCAAGAATAACTGGCTCCGGCAGTATACCAGCATCTTGACTTGAGTGACTGTTGCAAAACCCCGTCGGTGTTGGAATGATGATGGTGTGTTGCATAGTTAGGGTATCTCCAGTGTTGCAAGTGGATACACTAGTAATGATGAAGACTGGACGAATGATGGAAATGGTCAACTCGACCGACGCAGTGTTGTGTATCTAGGTCACCTTGCTCGCCAAGTGTTGAGGCGCTAGCAAAAGGCAATGTTTATTTGGAGTGAGAGTGCAAGGTACGCGAATGGATGGAATGTTCTATGGAGTTGACAAGTAGACTGGACACTCACTCACTCATAGCTGGAAGTCAATGACATAGACTACTGTTGACGTTTTCTTATAATTTAATGGGACGCACACTCCGACAACACGGTTTACAGTTACTTGAACAGGTTGGCACAAAATCATCGTATACTTGAAAAATGGGTGACAACATCAAATGGACATTCGTGTAGCATGTGAATACAATAGAACGATAGCAGGCAAGTATTCAATATTCTGGTTGTCTATCGTCTCATGCCTTAACTGATTAATCGCATCAGTTAATGTGAATACATAATCATCAACAATGGTTCACTGTCAGAACCTTCTTCTAGCTAAGTCTTTCAGGCCGTAAATTCAGCCGACTCTTATGACGACAATCTTAAATAGACAAGGAGTGGACTTCAATATAATCTAGGTCTTGGTATCGCCATCAGGTAATAAGGCATTCCTGTTCTCTGATCGATAATCCGAATAGACCGAAAGTGGGATCCAAAATGGCGCTAGTTCCAGTGAGCGTCGCTCACTCTGAAGATGTCTTAAACGTAAGTGAAGGCTCCGTTCATTACTCAAATAATATATTGGGCTTTCCATATCCCATGATAAATATTGCATATGTCCAATGCATAGTTCTGCTAGTAGAAGAGTCGTCTAAGCTCAATCAATCAAATACATCGGCAGACAGTATGACGTCTGCATATAGTTAGGCCTAAGGAAAGTTCAGTAAATGTTTCTGCTTTACCTTAAGTCCAGGAAAACACTAGCAAATAGCACACGCCATCCCTTGGCGTTTATAATAACTGTTGGGGAGGATTACGGACATCATAGTCTTACTGAGAAAACTTCTCCTTCCCCATGGATCAACGACAATGACAAAATCTTCGGACTTTCCTTCGTCCGAGCAGAAACCACAGTTCGCCATCACGGGAGCCTCTCGTCGACACCCACATCGACGCATGCGCAGAAATGCGCTTGACCCCAGAGTTCAACTCAAAAAATAGGCCGACATAGACATTACAAAGATACAAAGATATAAGACCGAATCACCTTAAATAGTCAAGGAATAAATATAAACTCGGGCCATAAACATTCTAAGCAAGACCAATCTGTTTCTGGCTATACCAGAAGCAAACTGACGTAAATCTAGTATTCATACGCCAGGTTGAGACCCAAGAAAAGATAACCCATATAACTGAATATAACATCGACCAATCAGGGTTCTGTCCCTTAAATTAGCAAGAAAGTATTTTAATTCTCAAATAAATACTTTTCATCAGACAAATAGATATTAGTTTACATTTGTATGCCTACCAAAAGAATCTGTGCGTCACAGACTACCACACAAAAGAATCTGTGCGCAACAGTGACACAATAAACAAACACACGAGAAACTTGAACATATATGCCTTATATTTGAATCAACATATACACCCCACGGTAACAGTGTTACATCTGCACTAGTGAGATTGTTAGTTGGGTAATACTTTATAGCAAATAAACGCCATTTGTCCTTTGTGATAATCATGTCTTCATTAAAGGACTTTATGGAATTGGGGGCATTCTTGGGTTTGTCTGGGGACGAGCTCAAGCAATATGCGCAAGCTGAAGTTGCCCATTTACACCAGGAAAGGATTGAGGAACGTGAACTAACAAAACGAACCCAAGAATTTGAAATAGAGAGATTGAAGATGAAAGCTCAAACAGAGCAAGAAATACAGAAAACGGAGCAGGAAAAAAAAGAAAACTCAAACGGAGCAGGAAAATGGGAAGGCCGAAGTAGATAAAATGAGAATAGAGAAGGAAATTGAAATTAAAACGATTCGTGCACAAAGCGCCCACGATGCAAGGAAATAGGAAATGGATAACACTAAACCATTACCAGGCACGTCTACCCCAAAGTTGAGATTACCCAATTTTTACGAAAGTAAGGACTGCGCCGATGCCTTTATTCAGAGGTTCACTTTGAAGGTTACATCATTAAATATACCTAAAGAGAAATGGTCCAGTATACTTTCGGACTACCTCAAAGGGGAAACGTTAAAAACGTACATGTCTTTGGATGAGAATAGCCGCAGGGACTTTGATATAGTTAAGCAGACTCTTCTAAGGAAATTCCAACTTACAGAAGAGGGTTACAGAGAGACGTTCCATGCAGCGGTATTATCCAAAAACAAAGATTTTGACAAATTTGTTTCGTCAGTCAAATTAAGTTTGAACCGATGGATTGAGTTATCTGGCATTCCAAAAACGTATGAGGGTCTGGTAGATCTGATGTTACGGGATAAGATCCTCTCGGCTTGTAGCTCAGACTTAGTATCATTCTTGCAGGTGCGAAGACCTTCATCGGTTGACTCTGTAGAAATTTTAGGGAGACAGTATATCACTACTCACCCCAATAAGAAGGTCTATAAGCTAAAGCTGGCTGGGGGCTCTTCCAGCAGATGCTGCATACCACGACCCTAGAGCGGTTGACCGCCGCCCTAGATCTAAGAGTGTGGACAGTAGGTTTAGGAATGACTTTCGTCCTTCCAATACAAGGAGCTATATCTTTCCTCGTCGCCGAAGCTCATCCTTTTATTACTATGGCAGGTTCCCGGGTTACACAAACCGAGGTCATAGGTATGATCATTACAAATGTTTTGATGATAGGTATTATAATGATTATTTTAATAGACCTTCACAGGAAAGCCTACACAGGAATAATAGGTATATAATGATGAACACAGGAATAATAGGTACAGCGATGATGAACACAAAGACAATAGGTATAGTAATGATGATAGCCCACAGAGGAAAGGCGAATGCTGCAAGAAAACAAAGGGTAACAGAAACCAGGACCACAGAAAGCAGGACTATAGAAAGCAGAAGAAAAAAGATCGTGCTAATGCATGCATTGAACGTAGTGATGAGGGTGAGAGAAGAGACCGTGCCAACGCACGTGTGGCCTACACTTCTGCAGATAACAGCATGGTTACTCACCATGCCAATGTAGCTATTACTGATTCCTTAAGGGGGCATATACACCCAGAAATAGACAAAAAAGGTTATTTTTGTTTTGCATATAATAATTGTGTTTTAAATATTTATAAGCCTTTTTACTTCGATATTCTTTTTAAATTATGTGTTTATCTGTAATAGTTTATGAGTTATCAATGTTCAAAGAGAATGATTGTGTTCCAAAAATCGCCGACTTTTAGTCCCAAAATATGCTTTTTGCTAACCTTCATATTGGAAGGTATACCAAATAATAAACACTCCCTAGAAAAAAATATACTCAATACAACGAATACAATGAATACTCCTTTTTTATCCATCATGGCGGTTAAAAAAAAACATAAATGGGATTGAAACTTTGAGTTAATTTGTGGAAATACGTGAATATATTTATGATAATTATGCCTTCAGACAAAAAGTTCGGTAAAGGTAAAGAAGCTTAAATTTCATGGCAATCAACATACGGCTGAACGAAATGAAAGGAAAACTATCCCACAGAATGCATCGACATTCGGTACTGAGAAATGCCTTCATAGTTCAACACCATCGATGCAGACTGAATGTTTTGATATTGGAATGAAACGAAATGCCACGCCCCTTTCACGATCTGAGCAGAAAATTCTGGACATTAGCAACCTAACACATGACTCTGATGAGGATATGTTTGAGCGAAGCTGTGACACAGATTCTGCAGAAACTGACGAGGAAGGTAATTATAATGTTAATGATACTGATTTGCTTGAGGGGCACAGAATTGTTGACATGAGTCTTCTTGGTCAGAACATTGCTGAAAAATTGTTGCGTACCTTTTGCCAAAGTTCTGTACAATTAGTTGAAGTCAAAAGGCAAGGACTTGGGAGTGAATTTGTATTTCATTGTAACAGTGCAAACTGTCATGAACAAAACATTTCCCTTCAAGTAGTCAGCTCTCAGTAGGGAATGCAAAGATAAATCTTATCAATCGGCGTGCAGCTTTTGCCATGCGCTGTATTGGCTGCAGTCACACCGACTTAAACACTTTCTGTGGTATAATGGATTTACCAGCCCCGGTTAGACACAGCAGCAATGCTATTATACAGAAAGGAATGGAGGATGCTGCTACTAGGGTGCAAATTATTAGCATGAAAAACGCTGCTGTTCAAGAGTATGGGAGTGCAGAAGAAGGTGACAACAAGTTCCGAGACATTGATGTATCTTGTGATGGTACCTGGATGACCAGAGGCCATTCATCTATTGTTGGTGCCACAACTGTGATTGACTTGCAAACTGGAAAGGTAATAGATACTCAGACAAAGAGTAAAAAGTGCAAATCTTGTCAGTACTGGGAGAAAAAAGACCACCAACACACACGAATTTCAACAATGGAAACAAAGTCATGCTGAGGTTTGTACGATGACCCATCTCGGATCCTCGGGGTCAGTGGAAGCAGCAGCAGCTTGTAACGTTTTTTCTTGCTCAGCAGACAAGTATAATCTCAGGTATACAAAGTTCATTGGGGATGGAGACACTATTAGTTTCAAAAAGGTGTTTGAATCCAAGCCTTTTGGAGAGGATTGTCTGATAGAAAAAATTGAATGTGTGGGTCATGTTCAGAAAAGAATAGGTACTCGGCTGAGAAATCTTAAGAAACTTTCTAAAGGGAAGTCTTTGCCTGATGGTAAATCCATAGGTGGTAAGGGTAGACTAACAGAAAGTGTCATTGATAAGCTACAGGTATACTATGGTGTCGTAGATTTTTGATAGGGGAATTAAGACTTGGGTCGGTCCCTTCTGAATAGATTAGACTAAGTGATAGTCACAGTGAGAGGTAGTAATAGCAATAGAGTTCCACGAGTGAGATGGTAGACTGTGATAGAAGCTGTCTCTGAAATCGAGAAATCTTCTCTTTTTCACCTATCTTGTACGACAGATTTAGAGGAGTCGGACAGTCTAAACACATATATATTACATATATAGTTCTATCCACTTACGTGCACGCACATACAAGACGACAGTTAGACGTACAGACGTGGGAAAACTATAACAAATGATTATATAGATATTCTAGAACGAGCTGACCAACACGCTGATTAAGTTTAGTTGTAGTTTAATTTATCATAGTAAACTTGCGTCACAACATATAAAATTACATCAAAAAAAGGCATATACACAAAGTTAAGAAAAATCAATGAATTGCTACAAGAATGATAGACCCGTTGGTATGATCCTTCATCGATGCTTAGCCCACAGTCCCGTTAGGAGAAAGATGATAGCCTCAAACGAGTCACGGATACACATGATTTGGTCTAATATTTCCCCCTTTTAAGTATGGACATAATTAATATCTCTGGTCTATTCTAAGTGAAAATATGGTTAGCAATACTTCTTGCATAAGGAAAGTTACAAAGTGGGTGAATCAAACGAAGAACATCCTTCAGTCTACTTTCACTCGGTTCTTTCATCAGGGCCCTGAGTCACTCAACCTTACCTACAATCGTGCCGTTGTTCGCCGTCTGGCGCAAGCCTTAGTGTACACTTCGTTTAATCTGTCTTTCTGTGGATGAAGCGGATACCCAGCTCTGTAGATATTGGTTTCATTCAACGTGTCCGGGGAGCGTCCTCTTCAGGCGATCGTTCTTTCTTTACAGATTTAAGTTAATGTCACTTAAGAGTTAGGGTTTCGGCGGGCACACTGTGTCAGAACCCGAGGTTTCCTTTAATTTGGAAGATGACCGGTGGACAACTTCTCTCAACAAATAGTCTTGGTTCACCACATACTTTGTCATCAATGTCGGAAAAGTTAATGTTTTTTCTGTAATTATTCTCGCCACATGGCAGCATGTACATTAGAGTTTGTGAAGAAATATGATCTGGCTCAAAGGCCCAGTATGAGCATTTATTCTTTAAAAAAAAAAACCCGTTAGTGGGATTGGTATTCTGTCTATCACTGAAGGCACACGCCCTGTCAGACAGGTGTTACTTGAAAATCCACGTGGTTAAAGATATAAAATGTTTATGTTTCTCACAGGTATGTCTCTGTACTAAACGCCGGTAAAGTTGGGTTACCCCAGTATTCACTGAATAAAGAAAAAAACACATATGAAATATTTTACACATTATGTACTTAATATAACTTACATTTTGAACTGCAAGCGTAGAGCTTGACTTGACGTTTAAACGTCCCCGTGAAATAAGTTATATATAAAAATCAATCATCATGAATTAGGAATACCTACGTATTCCGTCAACACTCATGAGGCATCTAGCATTTACAAGTTAGTTTAGAAAAATTATTCCCGTCTGATTATTTAGCAGTTAAATTAAATTCATTATAGCTACATGATTTTAAGCTAGAAATTATAATTTATTCTGTTTTTCCACTGTAACTCGTTGACTAGAGAATATAACAGACTTATAAATTAATCACTCTGCACAAAAGAAACTAGTGGGATAAAATAAGCGATTTAACACTTAATCACTCACAAAATACCTGACAATATATATTTACCTCAACACAGAACTACAGGTGATCGCACACTTTAGAATTATACGCTGATATATTTATTTGAAGTCTAGAAGCTCGACAAATTTTCGAACAAACTAAGAGCTTCGCTATACAGCTTATTCTATTCACGAGCCACCTGTCTACTGCAAATTTAGGAGTAAGAATGAAAATCTAGTTTCAAACTCTGGTTAATATCTTAACCCAGACAAAGAATTCCACTATTTCCAAAAAAACAATCTCTCCCCTCTCCTAACACCTACGTTAATTTAGACGCATGCTGTAACTGCCACCAGTGCGTCTTCACACCTACGTTAACAAACTGACCGAGAGCGCGCGTGTCAGATGCGAATCTCAGACGACCCGTCTCCAATGTAGAGGCAGTTTTCACACCTCCCCGAGAAACTCAGCCTGAGAACCGCTGTGACAGGTGAAAATGCTAGACGATAAGTCTCAATTACGCGCCGTGCAGATGGAAAAGGTAGACAGTTGTCTGCTTTCCCCTGTCTTACTGGGCGAATATTCACAGTTTCGTCCACTGACATCTACGTAGCACAACGGGCTAATCACCTGTTTGTCAAACATTTTGATTACATGTTTTGCCCAGAAGCCTTGTGCTCTTTGGGTCCCCTCTACACCCTGTTTACTGGATAGAAGAGGTTCCGATTAAGAAAGAAGAAAGAAAGACATCTACGTAATAGAATGCGTATCAGTATGAAAAAGAAACCAGTAAAGTGAGAATGTGAAAGGAAATATTTTTCGCAAACAAACGAATGCGAACAATACAGGAAAAGGATAAAAGAGCGATAATAAAATAGAGGACACGTTTAGAAAAAAAAGAAGAGTATATAGAAAATTTATTGATCATAAAACTCTCTGTGACAGAACGTCCCCCCTTTAAGATATGGAAGCACTCCATGTCTACGTTATGGAAATAAATTTCCTATATCCGTAGCTTCAGGGTGTCTGTCCTCTTCCATTTCATCTCCCCCCTCCATCTCTGTGCAAGTCCTACTCATGAAGTCTGCCCCAACGTTTTGTTTACCTGGAATGTATTCGACTTTAAAGGAATATACACTTAGCAGCAGTGCCCAGCACATTATTTTCGCATTAAATTCCTATTTTGCCCCGAGAAACGCCAGTGGTGCATGTCGGTCTGCACCGTGAATGTCACTCCGTAAAGGTATTCATGGTGCCTCCTTATACCATGAACTAATGCCAGACATTCTCTTTCCACTGTGGAGTAGTTTTGCTCTGCCTTATTCAATTTACGACTGCCGTATGCCACTGGGAATAGCTGGTTCGGATCGTCGTCGCCTGTCTGAAGCAGAGTTCACCCGATGCCTTGCCCTGATGCTTCAACGCGCAATACGAAGGGTTTGGTAATATCAGGCAGTCGCAGAATTGGATATTCAGACAACTGTTTCTTGAGCGTGACGTAAGCGTCTTCGCACTTAGGATCCCAGATAATTTTCTCCGGTCGCCCCTTTTTCGTAAGGTCAGTAAGGGGTGCTGTTAAACCATTGAAGTTTTTGATGAATTTCTGGTAGTAAGCGCATAGCGATAGGAACGATCGCGTTTCTTTCTTCGTCCTTGGCCTCTTCGCTGCACGTATCTTCCCTACGTTTTTAGCAACTGGCCACATAGCACCATGTGCAATCGTGTGCCCCAGAAAGTCAAGTTTTTCGAAGCCGATTAAACATTTGCTGGGTCTAGCTGTGAGTCCAGTTTCTTGTAGTCTCATGAGGAGCATCTCAACCGTAGCAATGTGTTCTTCGTATGTGTCCGTTGCAATTAGTATATCGTCCATAAAATTGTGGATATGTGGACTGTGCAATGGCTCTAGCAACTTTCTCATCATTCTTGTGAACACTCCTGGTGCGTTGTGTAATCCGAAAGGCATCACGTTAAACGTATAGTGTCCTTCGCTGGTGCTGAAAGCTAGCAAAGGCTTAGTGTCCTCTTTGACTGGTATCTGATAGTAGCCCTTACTCAGGTCAATCTTTGAGAAAATCCGTGCCCTGCTTAGCTTGCTAAACAGCTCAGAAGCGCTTTGTAGAGGTTCCGGCTGAAATTCCGTTACTGTGTTAAGTAGCCGGTAATCGATGCACAGCCGAACTTTCTTATTGGGCTTCTGCAGCAGCACTACGCTCGCACTAAAGGGAGACGTGGACTCACTAATAATTCCTGATTTACGTAGCTTGTCTATCTCTGCCCGTAGCGTATCAGCTTTTGTATTCGGAATGGGGTAGACTCTTGTTCGAACCGCTGTCTCGTTTGGAAGTTTCATCTCGAACTCTACGAGATGTGTTCGTCCAGGTACATCCGATAGCACCGCTGTGTACTGGTTCAGTAAAGCCTTCGTTTCTGTCTGTTTTGCTTCAGAGAGAGTGTCACCAAATTTTACATCTTCGACAGATTCAGTTTGTTGTAATGGATATTCCATGCAACTATCGTCATCTTCAAAATCCTCTGTAGCTATGGCGATCGCCAGGAGATGTTTGGGGGATGGCACCGGTCTTTCCAAGTATTTCTTTAACAGATTTACATGGTAAACTTTCTCCTTTCCTTTGATAGAGATCTGGTAATTGGTTCTCGAGATCTTTTTCAGGACGGTAAACGGCCCTTGCCACCCGATGCGTAGCTTGTTGCTTCCGGTTGACAGTAACACCAAACCTGTATCTCCTGGTTGTAATACTCTCTCCTTTGCTGCTTGATTGTATCTTCTAGCGTGCTTTGCGCGAGCTTTCTTAAGGTTTGTTGTTGCTAGATCCCATCCTAGCTGTAGCCTTTCCTTCAATTCCCATACATATCTACTGGCTGAGACGACTGTCTCATCCGCCTTCTGGTCTGTCAGAGACCAAAGTAATGCTTCAAGCGGCCCCTTGATGGGTCTGCCGAATAAAAGCGTAGCTGGCGGAAATCCTGTGGAAGTATGAGGAGATTCTCTGTAGCCAAATAAAGCTGCAGGAATACAAATATCCCAATCTTCAGGTTTCACTTGTGCCAGTTTACTTAGCATCATGTTGAGGTTTCCATTAACACGTTCCACGACCCAATTTCCGGCCGGAGTATAAGGCTTTATGTAGATGTGTTGGTTCCTCAAGATCTTAACGATCTCATCCATCAACAGGTTTCGGTATGGAGATCCGTTATCCGTCAGCACTTGCTGAGGGAATCCCAACCGAGTGAAAATCTGCACGAGGGCTTCTGCGACATGCTTGGCATCTGTGCATGTTAGCGGTATAGCTTCTGCCCATAAAGTGCATGTGTCGACTAAAGTCAGGATAAACCTGTTCCTTCTTTTAGTCCTTTCTAAAGGTCCTAAAATGTCGATCATAACCAGTTCAAAAATTTGTTCCCATTATTGGCATTTCACCCAAGGAGACTGGGGGTGCCCGTTGCTTGGGTGGCACACGTTGGCACTGGGCACAGGATTTGACATATCTGATAATATCAGTATTTACTCCTGGCCACCAATAATGGGTGGTTATCCGTTGGTTCGTGGCGTTCTGTCCCATATGTCCGCTGAAGGGAAGAGAGGGTCCCATTTCTAGGATTTGGCTTCTGTACTGTTTCGGTATTAGGAGCTGGTCAGGCTTGCCCGTTCTGCGATAAAGTACGCCATCCTTAGAAAAAATGTCCCCGTGCTGTCTGGGTTCCTTAGCCATGGGCAGTTTCCTAAAGCAAGGGGCCAAAGTAGGGTCCTTTTGTTGCGCTTCTTTAAGTTCCATAGGTAACAAATTAGGCGCAGACTCCCGTTCCTTCTTGGTTTGCCCTCTTGTAGTTACTGCTGCCACAATCGGCTCTTCCGGTTTCCCAATAAACACGTATCTACCGCCAAGTATGACTGGGTAGATGGGATCATCCATAATAGCTACTTTGATCACGCCTCTGACAAAATCAGAGTGGATCTGCACCATTGCGATGGGAAGCGCTGTAGGTGCATCACTCTTAGAAACTCCTCAAAATTGGACGGCCTCTCCTGTCTCTTGACCGGGTTTAACCAGGTTTCTGGCAACAATGCAATCATAAGAAAGCCCCGTGTCAAATAAATAAAAAGTTCGAGAACCGTTCAAAATAACAGTACCTCGTGTAGGTTGGGAATCACTGTCAATAATTCCACCTTGCGAGACTGTTAATAAGCATCCGATGCGTTTCGGCTCGGTGTGCTCGACCTGATCATTAGTCCCGTACTCAGGGGTTCTCTCTTTACCACCTTGTCCTTTCTGGATACGCTGCCATGTAGGGCGGTCGGGTTGATCAGACTGTTTACTGTGGTTGGGATACTTGTTTTTGTAGAACTTGGATTTTTCTGGAGCGGGATTTTGAGGTCCAGTTTCTCTGTGGTTATTCTGATTAGAAGCATGAGAAGATTGGTCTAGGTTATTCTTTCGAAAATGCTCTTCTGTCGGTTTACGTTTTGTGGCCGGCAGTTCAGCCAGCGCATTGTGATAACGCTCAGACTTTTCCAAAATGTCTTCCAGCTTTTCTGCACCCTGCTCAGCTAGAAAGCTCCGGATGTCTGCAGACAAAGTGTTCTTTATTTGCTCTGTTATAACAAATTCCTCAAGACTTTCATAGGTAGACGGGAGCTGTGAAAGCTCAAGGCCCTTTGTCAAGTATCCATTCAAACGAGACGAGAACTGCTGAAAAGTTTCAGAGCTCTCCTTCCTGCTGTTGCGAAACAGTTGCAAAAATTTGCGCGAGTTCATTTCAAAACGCTCCAGTAACGCTTTCTTCAAGACGTCATAGTTGTCTTGTTGGCTGCTTTCCAGTTTGGCGTAAACATCATACGCACTGCTTTTCAACGCCTGAGAAAGCTTCATATTCCAATGCGACCTCTCTAAACCGTACAGAGTTGCAATTTTCTCAAATTTTTCTAGATACGTGTCAATCTTCTCATTAGGACAAGGGAAAGATTCTAGTGGAAAAGACATAGCAGTGAGATGAGTAGATTGTGCGCTAGGAGGATCAGTTACAGAGGAATGAGAAGAAGACTCTCCATTGCTGGAGATAGAGGCAGCACCACGACTTTGGAATTCTAGAGTTTTAAGAGCCAACTCATGCTGTCTCTCTTCCCTCTCCTTCTCATGCTGTCTCTCCTTCTCTCTTTCCTCAGGCTGTATCCTGCGAATTTCCATTTCCTAATCCATCTTCCTCTGCTGTTTAGCTTCAGCTGCTTTCCTCTCCGCATCATATCTCTCAAGTTCGTCTCTGACAAAAGCTTTCGCTTCCTCTCCTTCCAAACCTTCTTCTCTCGCTTCGTCCCTGAGCATCTGCCTAAGCTTTGCCCTCTCTGCCATAGTAAATAGCTGACTGAGACTTAGACGAGAAAGAAATTAAGAAAAAGGATACACTGGTTCCTACCACTTGCGAGAAATTACCAAAAATAAAAAAAAGATGATTTACTTTAACCTGGGATACCTCCTACAAAATATATAGTATCTATCTATCGCTGCTATTAATCGGCAATTAAGCACCTAATGCAGATGACTACGCCAAGTAAATGGTAGTTAAGATTAATGACTGAAAAATAAGTTTCTACAGTAGAAACAAAATAATTATTGCAAAAATTTTTAGAGGAAAAAAAATCCCTTAATTTTTAATCCACTATAAGTTCACCCCTGAAGACAGTTGGGGTAAGGGAGGCAATTAATCTGGACGAAATAGTCCGAAACGCACTCCTTAGCTTAGCTCAAACACCTACTTCTTCAGAACCCTGTGAATGTTATACACTCACAAACTTTACCAGCGTTTAGTATTACAAAATCAGTAATTAACATATATTCCGACAAAATCAACCTGTAACTCGTATATTACTCAAAATGCTGTGGAAAAACTATTATTAGTTGTGTGGTCAGCACGCCCATAAACAGATCGTTAGTCTAAAGGAAAAATTATTTTTAAAGATAAAACAACTCACAAGACATCACACTCTTACTCTATATCAGAATAAAGAAAATTACAGACGAGCTGATATTTGACGTCTCGTCTTCCTATTCTAAATTCAAAATCCCGTTAGACGAGTCCACATTTGTCGTACTCGTCTTCCTATTCTAAGGTCAAAAATCCTTCGGATGAGACCACATTTGCCGTAGATTTTTGATAGGGGAATTAAGACTTGGGTCGGTCCCTTCTGAATAGATTAGACTAAGTGATAGTCATAGTGAGAGGTAGAAATAGCAATAGAGTTCCACGAGTGAGATGGTAGACTGTGATAGAAGCTGTCTCTGAAATCGAGAAATCTTCTCTCTTTCACCTATCTTCTACGACAGATTTAAAGGAGTCGGACAGTCTAAACACATATATATATTACATATATAGTTCTATCCACTCACGTGCACGCACATACAAGACGACAGTTAGACGTACAGACGTGGGAAAACTATAACAAATGATTATATAGATATTCTAGAACGAGCTGACCAACACGCTGATTAAGTTTAGTTGTAGTTTAATTTATCATAGTAAACTTGCGTCACAACATATAAAATTACATCAAAAAAAGGCATATACACAAAGTTAAGAAAAATCAATGAATTGCTACAAGAATGATAGACCCGTTGGTATGATCCTTCATCGATGCTTAGCCCACAGTCCCGTTAGGAGAAAGATGATAGCCCCAAAAGAGTCACGGATACATATGATTTGGTCTAATATTTCCCCCTTTTAAGGTATGGACAGAATTGATATCTCTGGTCTATTCTAAGGGAAAATATGGTTAGCAATACTTCTTGCATAAGGAAAGTTACAAAGTGGGTGAATCAAACGAAGAACATCCTTCAGTCTACTTTCACTCGGTTCTTTCATCAGGGCCCTGAGTCACTCAACCTTACCTACAATCGTGCCGTTGTTCGCCGTCTGGCGCAAGCCTTAGTGTACACTTCGTTTAATCTGTCTTTCTGTGGATGAAGCGGATACCCAGCTCTGCAGATATTGGTTTCATTCAACGTGTCCGGGGAGCGTCCTCTTCAGGCGATCGTTCTTTCTTTACAGATTTAAGTTAATGTCACTTATTCACGAGGTAAGAGTTAGGGTTTCGGCGGGCACACAGTGTCAGAACCCGAGGTTTCCCTTAATTTGGAAGATGACCGGTGGACAACTTCTCTCAGCAAATAGTCTTGGTTCACCACACACTTTGTCATCAATGTCGGAAAAGTTAATGTTTTTTCTGTAATTATTCTCGCCACAAGGTAGCATGTACATTAGAGTTTGTGAAGAAATGTGATCTGGCTCAAAGGTCCAGTATGAGCATTTATTCTTAAAAAAACCACGTTAGTGGGATTGGTATTCTGTCTATCACTGAAGGCACACGCCCTGTCAGACAGGTGTTACTTGAAAACCCACGTGGTTAAAGATATAAAATGTTTATGTTTCTCACAGGTATGTCTCTGTACTAAACGCCGGCAAAGTTGGGGTTCACTGAATAAAGAAAAAAACACACATGAAATATTTTACATATTATGTACTCAATATAACTTACATTTTGAACTGCAAGCGTAGAGCTTGACTTGACGTTTAAACTTTCCCGTGAAATAAGTGATATATAAAAATCAATCATCAATTATGAATACCTACGTATTCCGTCAACACTCATAAGGCATCTAGCATTTATAAGTTAGTTTAGAAAAATTATTCCCGTCTGATTATTTAGCAGTTAAATTAAATTCATTATAGCTACATGATTTTAAGCTAGAAATTATAATTTATTCTGTTTTTCCACTGTAACTCGTCGAATAGAGAATATAACAGACTTATAAATTAATCACTCTGCACAAAAGAAACCAGTGGGATAAAATAAGCGATTTAACACTTAATCACTCACAAAATACTATATATATATATATATATATATATATATATATATATATATATATATATATATATATATATATATATTTACCTCAACACAGAACTACAGGTGATCGCACCCTTTAGAATTATACGCTGATATATTTATTTGAAGTCTAGAAGCTCGGCAAATTTTCGAACAAACTAAGAGCTTCGCTATACAGCTTATTCTATTCACGAGCCACCTGTCTACTGCGAATTTAGGAGTAAGAATGAAAATCTAGTTTCAAACTCTGGTTAATATCTTAACCCAGACAAAGGATCCCACTATTTCCAAAAACCCGATCCCTCCCCTCTCCTAACACCTACGTTAACTTAGACGCACGTTGTAACTGCCACCAGTGCTTCTTCACACCTACGTTAACAAACTGACCAAGAGCGCGCGTGTCAGATGCGAATCTCAGACGACCCATCTCCAATGCAGAGGCAGTTTTCACACCTCCCCGAGAAACTCAGCCTGAGAACCGCTGTGACAGGTGAAAATGCTAGACGATAAGTCTCAATTACGCGCCGTGCAGATGGAAAAGGTAGACAGTTGTCTGCTTTCCCCTGTCTTACTGGGCGAATATTCACAGTTTCGTCCACTGACATCTACGTAATAGAATGCGTATCAGTTTGAGAAAGAAACCGGTAAAGTGAGAATGTGAAAGGAAATATTTTTCGCAAACAAACGAATGCGAACAATACAGGAAAAGGATAAAAGAGCGATAATAAAATAGAGGACACGAGAAGAAAAAAAGAAGAGTATATAGAAAATTTATTGATCATAAAACTCTCTGTGACATATGGAAATGCCATACTAGCTGATAAAAACAACCTTTGCAAAATGCGAGAAGAGGTTTGGGTGGTGTATTTCCATAAGACATCAACAGATGATAATCCTGTTCATAACTTTTGCAACATTGACTGGTGTCCCTACAAACAGGCTGTCAGAGATGGCATAGTGAATGATGACTTTAAGCACAAGGGAAGCATTCCAATTGCTGTCATGGAGGCTATTACGCCCATATTCAAAGACCTCTCCAAGACAGAATTACTGAGAAAGTGCCTGCAAGGTTACACTCAAAATTCTAATGAATCATTGAACAGTTTAATATGGAAATATTGCCCTAAAATAAAAAAGTCAAGGGCTTTCAACTGTAAATACAGCTGTTGCAATTGCTGTGTGCATCTTTAATGATGGAGCTACCAGCCTGAAAACAATCCTTCAGGAATAGGACATTGAGACGGGAAAATTTATGCATACATTCTGTGTAGAAAAAGACAGTCTTCGCATAAAACATTCACAAAGGAAAGTTAAAGCTGCTTCTCTTGAAGCAAGAAGAGCCAATAGACGAAGGAGGCTTGACCTGGATGAAGAGCAGACACAAAGAGTGGATCAGCCGTATCTTCCTGGGGGATACTGAGCTCTTATCAGATAAGTGTTTTAACATTTTAAAAACTAAACTTTAACGAAAACAGGGCCTGCGATTCACAGTTCCGGTGATATTTTCTACAATTTTAAAGCTACAGCCTTCAAATTTTGCACACGTATAGCCCATGTTATCCTTTATGGCATGAACCATCACTTATTTCTTACATGGTATAGAAACAGAGATATTGCTATACAAAGTTCTAAATTTGTGCTAATTAAAAGGGTCATATTACTTACTTACTTAGTCGTTCCCCTTCTACCGTGAGGTGTAGAGGTTTGGAAGAGAGAGCGCCAGACTATCCTATCGGCTGTCGTCTTCCTGGCCTGGTTCCATTCTAGTCCTCGGTCCTTCAAAGATTGTCTAATGTTGTCCTCCCAGCGGACTCTGGGTCGTCCTGGAGGTCTGGATCCCTGGCTCTTTGTTTCCCATGCTTGTCGTGGTAGCCGATCTTCTCCCATTCTGCAGACATGGCCAAACCATCTTAGTTGGGACTGTTCATTCCCAGGTGCACTGGGGGTTTTCCTTTCATTTTTTTTTTCATCACTTCATGTTAATTAATTATTTTCACATAAAACATTAAAATTTATAAAGTAAACTTTCTTCATCATAAAATATAATACGTATCTCTTGTAACATGTGGCCAAATTTTATGTCAACAAGTTCGTTAGTTATTTTTCTGTTAATTTTTTAAAAAGATAACCCATTTTTGGCTGGGTGTGCCCCCTTAAACGATGAGAACTGTCCTGGGTGAAAGCCTCTATTTCAGCCTAAGGGTAGAGTGATAATGAGTTGCAGTCATGCCTTACCCACTCTATTGTCGGTCCCTTTAACTGATTAGCTACAGGTGCACCCTGGGTTTATAAATAATCACACAGTCTCTGTTTTTCAAGACACGGATTGCACGACAATAGACATTCGTTGATCCTTAGTCGACGACAAAGCTCTTACTGGGCTGTATAATAATGTCTTACTTTTGGGGGCAATATTGAGATATACCCCACAGCTAACGTATCAATATGTAAGCCATTTTATTCAGGCACGGTTCAGGCATTTTTATTACCTATCCCACCAGTTGTTCTCCTTGTGGGGCATGTGGCTGGTGCCAGGGAGTGTTCCCAGGCTGCCATTGATGAATGGGCACGCCAGCACCAATAACTCAAAGACACTAAGGTTTCAGGTACACCTATAGTTAATGTTACGCAATCCAGTAATACACTTGGAGCACGTAGACACAACAGATATTCTCATTTCAGATCATCCACACATAGGTGTAATCACTCTGTCAGCACTATTGTGGTCCGCAATGTTCCCTCTGATGCACCATGGTGGTCGCTCAGAAATTTCATCCGTTATGCGGTACATAATCGACATGTTCATGTTGCCCATGGTGGCAATTCTTGTACCACTGCGGCATACATCTGCTTTCGCTCTTCATATGAAGCCAGTAGAGCTGTTAAAGCTCATGCATATGTCTTCATATGCTCGCCATGTGCTGGATGCTCGGTTATTTCTGCATCCTAGGCATAATACTGGTTCTCTTCTTCTTCTTCCGTCCTTAGCCACCGACCGTCAAAGCAGTCAGAGGCCATTACGCCTAGTGGCGTCTTAGGGCAACAGCAAATAGGTTTTCTTTGCCATTGTTTCCCATCACGCCTATTGGCGTCTTTAGGGCAACGGCATAATACTGGTTAATCTTTCCTATTTTTGTCCTGTGCTAATGACATAGCCTGTCAGTACTGTTATTCCTGTGTTAATTCCATTCATACGCACCCATTCTTTTATTTCTATCTGTCATGCTACATATAGAGTTCCAGCCATCATAAGTTCATTCTGGACTTCTTTTTGTATCAGTTGCTTTTTCTTCCCTGGCATGTAGGGGTGTGCCAAATAAAGTTTACTGGTCGAAAGACGGTGAGCTATGCTTAGAGTAAAATAAACGTGTTTTGTCTGAATCCCCAATCCTTTTACTGCCTAATATCATTCATCCATTCCTCCTTAGAAGGTGGGAGTCGGAGGCTGCTTGATGCAATGTATGGATGGTACACCTCACCCCTGTTTGAATGTGTGTGTAGCGAAAGGTTTTTCTGGTGTGATGATAGTAGTAGAGAAGAAGTAGAATTTCTCTCCAGAAAATATCATGTCCCAGTGCCAGAGAAGTACACTGGTATCACAATTGAGTTACGGCTGTGAATACTCTGAGCTGGACAATAGATTTAGACTTCAGAAGTATACTGCGCCACTTTCGCTATAGTAACCCTATGTGATAATATAATTAAATTAGAAAAAGTAACTCAAATTTTAACAGTTAAAAATTTACCAAGTCAAATTAGTACAATTTCATAATTTATTATGTACATCTATCTATTCTTGTAATGAGAAATGGGTGGTAAAATGTATGATTATTTATATTTACAAATTAAAATATATAATAGTAAAAAGTCTTGGAGGTATCTTCCAGTGAAAATTATAAAGTCTGTTACAGTAGTTTGATAATTCTTGCTATCTAATCTGTAGCCTTTTTCATCACTTAAAAAGCGCTATTGAAACCGCTCCCAGTGTTTGTAGAATTGGATACACATAAACTCATCTTGCATTACGCCACGTCTGTTCGAGGTTTCTGAGACACACTGGTAATCAATAAAACTTTCCTTCAGTCCGCCCTTTAACTACGGGGGACTAAGATGTTGACGATTGTTTGACCACTAGGCTCCAGCTAGCAGGATAAAAGGTCCTCAAGTCTGTAGTTTATACTTGATCACAAACTCCATCATGAGCTCGATCAGGAACGATCATAAAACCTGGAACAAAAGGTAATAGGTGGCCATGGTGTTCCAACAATCTCACCAACCACTGATGTTCATGAGGCGACCATGTCTTCATTGTTTGTATATAAATGAATGACTCATGGTAGTATGTTACAGAGATAGCATGATAAGATAATGTCTACTGTGCAGAAGATAACAAAATTCATGAATAAATCACATGTTTTGATACATGGGAGTGATCTAGCCTTTGCCTTCCACTTATGGATGCCAAGTAACTTATGTACTTGCTGGTATGTCCTAAGCTTCCTGGCAAGAACTAGCAATGATATATTTGGCTAACCAATTAATTGTTATGCTTCCTGACAATGCCGGTGGAGGTTATCTCTGGTTAGCGTCATTGGCTTCCTGTATACCCTTTTTATTATCTCTGATACAATCAAATCGTAAACAAAATCTGAAATAAAATGATACTAGTCATACATATCTCTTTAATATACTTACATACCCTCTAGGATTAATAAGCGCACGGTGAGGCTGTATTTGCTGAAGTATATCTGCCCTGCATGCAGCGTGGAAAAAAAAAACAACTTTTCTTGCAGATAATGTCTTCCAGTCTCTCACTCTGGCGTCAGGATTTTGTGTGTGTGATTTTTAAACGGGCCGCTCTGTCCTTATATGTGGGCGACTCTCCCGTACGAGAAAGCACTGTCTGAAGTCCGCTTAGATTTTCGTTTAATCTCTTGGTTTGAGGCAATCTGTGCTTTTGTGTACTTGTTTTTTCTTCTTTTCACTACACACATATATCTTTCCTTCCTTCTTAGGTATCCTTTCATTTTCCCTATATGAGGGTTTCATTCTATTCAAGTTTTATCGAAATCCGTTTAGGTATGTAGTAATACATTTTTAAAGATCATGAGCTAACTTTTAGCAGATGTGATGACAATGAAAAATATTTATTATTTTTAAAACTACTTACAGTTGATTAATATCCTTTTGGGTATCACTCATATTCTATCACCTCTTGTGAATTAATATAGTTTAAATGTCCCTCCTCCAAGCTTGCGCTTGTAGCTTTAGATTTTCTTTCCTGCTAATGCACATTTTTAAGGTCGGCCATGTTTCATATACTCGCTCCCTTCTTCACTTTCCCCAATGCTGTTCCGCTTAGTCAAACGCAAATATTCCGCCACCGTCACTTCAAAGCAAGTCCCACTGCGTTGTCCCTTCACCCTTATCTGTGTGTGTGTGTGTGTGTGTGTGTGTGTGTGTTTGTGTCGCGTTACACATATTTTCACAAACAAAGCAAGTGATACCAAATCTTGCCACAGTGTGTAGGAAGCTCCTCATGGAAGAAACTCGTTGCACCTCTGGAAACAGAGAGAGAGAGAGAGAGAGAGATTCTTTGCTGTGGTCTGGAGCATGTTCAAGTTCATTTATGGAACAGGAATCTGATGCGCCAGTGACTTACATGTGACAATTAGAGTCCATTTAACTACATTGATTCAGTGACTTTAGACTAAGAAAGTGGATTTTGTTGTTGTTGTTGTTGTAACATTGGTGACTCTTTCCTTGAAGATACATCACACTAGTTACATTTATTACTTATTTAATTAGTATTTCCAATTTATACATTTTGTGATTTTCCTTCCTGCATAATTAAGTTATTAATGGATATTCTTCTTCTTCGTACACTCTCAGACGTCTTCTTGAATGTTCTCAAAGAAAGCAGTAGTCAGTTTGAGGCTATTTGAATCCCTGTAAAGCTTTTCCACGAAAGGAGCTGGCGTCGGCCGTATGCACCTTCTCTCTACCACATATAAGGGGCAACTTTGAAGCAGATGTTCAGCAGTATTAATGGATATAACATATGATTAATAATGTGTGACACATATTAAATGTTATCCAAGTACTCCACTGTCCTCAAGCGTGAACCGATGGATCGTGCTTGGGAGCAAGGGGGAGATGTTGAGGACTGTATCACGGTGTGAAGTAGCTTGGATATTTTGTTTATTTTGCACCTCGAAACAAAACACATTCTCAGCTGAGAGTACATGTTCACATATCATTGTTGATGGTGATTGTTGATGTTTTAACACACATGAGAAGGGCTGATATTAGAGTTCATAAACAGTCCCGACATGACGGCTCACGAAGTCGTGGGTTAACGACTGTTCGCAACGATCGCGTATCCTTTTTGACGACGTTGGTAGAACAAAGGAACAGTCAGTGTGATTTTCGCTTATGAGCGAACTAGAGGCGTTCTGCCCTCTGTGTGTGTGTGTGTGTGTGAGTGTGTGCGTGCGTGCGTGTGTGTATGTGTGTGTGTGTGTGATGCCATTCTATTCATGCATGTGGAATAATTATTGATTTTGTATATCTCAACGTGAGAATTCTATTGGAGTTTAATAAATTCATGTAAGCTCAAGGTAGGAGCTGTGTAATTCACCCAGTGATGGCTGATTGCAGTGTGTCCTTTCGTTATAGAACAGTTATACAGAAACGAAGTACAGTATCTTCATAGAAACTACGGTTTCTAATAGCTTGGGACCTGTCTGGTGACAGTCCCATAAACTACGAGAGCGTATTCGCTCGTGAACAGAGGCTCAAGGTAGCCAATTCGTTATTTACAAGTCAATGACAGACGTACGTGTGCTATCCTCACAAAATCCATTACATTTCTTATTAGAAATCACTAGCAGGATTTCTGAAGAGCCAAGTGTTCATATTGGCTAACATTGACGTATATATTGTAAACTGTTTTGGAATGTGTCGTATAATGGAATATCGTGTATTACGTACATAAATCTGTAGAAGTCGTCTATGCCAGGCGTCCGAGGACATGTTATCTAAATGTGGTGTTCCAGATTTGCTGTACAGCCTGTGATATTGTGGGCAGTGCCTAATTTCACAGAACACCTCCTAACAGACCATCATGTCAAGACAAATACCGAGAAACATTACAGAACATTCACGAGCACAACACGGGAAAATTCACATTCACCTTATCGATATTAAAATTTAGTAAAGAACCTCGCGACATTACTGGATATACTTTATCCAATTAAACTTTTTGTTCGCAACACCATTCTTATCTTTTATGAGGCCATTTGCCTGCCTCTATTTCCCTGTTAGCTTCTTTGTATTGTCGTACAGGTACCTCATATTGTTTTTGGCTGCAGCTTCTTCTGCTTCCCTTGCCAACTCTTCAATATACTTCCTCTTCTCTCTTTTGATGTTTCTTCTTGCTTCTTTGTTTGCTTTTATGTGAACTTCATGAGCCTTGGCTTTTGAGCTTCTAGTTTTGCTTCTGTTTAAATCTGCTTTTTTTGTTTTTGTCACGTGAAAGATAATTTATTTTACCATCTTGTCCATAATTTGATTACTCCTTTAAATGTTCTGTTTTCCTGGACATTTTGTAATTTCTTTTTCTTTCCTTTTCTACCTTTGTGGCCAAACTTTCTCACCCTCTCAAACCCCACCCGAGGTTGTTTACGCTGGCCAGCTGCGGTCAGCTAACGCTAGACGTAATGTTATCTAAACGCACCTGGGGTACGTTCGACCAGAGAAACATTTCTCGGGTCCGCGTTAAGTGTTAGAACGAGCCAAAGACGGTTTCTGTGAAAGAAACGGTTCGTTAGCGGCGGGTACCCTCTGTGGTCCCAACAGGGGATTTTCTCTGGTCGCTTTAAAACGTTTGATGACGAGCGGCTGGTACCCTTTGAGGCCTGGGTAACGAGTGTGATCTGTTTCAGGGGAAGATAACAATCGCGGTCAGTCTTTGGGTTTTCGCCCCTTAGACAAGATAGAGCATAATGTTATGCATTTCTCTACCTGGGTAACTTTCGCACGATTTCTTTTGTCTTACTCTAGATTACGTCTTTCGCCGAACTTCTGTAGAAATACGCACGCCAGGTGTTCGGGGGGAGCGTCCCTTGTGATCTATAAGAGTAGACTGGTTTTAATAGACAAAGACATTCGTAAATTTTCCTGGCCCGTAGATGACCATCATGAGATAAGGCAAACGTTAACACAGTACTAGAATGTGTTTGCCTATGTTCTAGTCATTTTTCGGGGTGAGTTGACATATCTTATAATTATAATATTAGATTCATGTTAGCTTTTATATATATCTGTTAGGGAAGTGAATTTATTTCTGAGGACTCCTCCTAGTAATTTATTCAGTGATAAGGTAGCGCTGTCTTCGGCCTATTAAGTGGTGCTTACACTGTTACGGTTTATCATGGGTTAAATGTTAAACTTACAATAACAGATATTAGGCGTAGAATCAGTCCACGAATGCTTACCATTGGGTTAAGAGTCAGCAAAATTAACTGTCATTTCTGTAAGATAATGTCAGGTGTGGATTGTTCACTTTAAAACTGAATAGTGAGATGCAGGTAATAACTCTGGATTATAGGAGATAGTCACTTATTCCTTTTGATAGATATTTCTAGTGGCAAGGGAGGATCATTTTATGCTTACTTGTGTGGCTAGGCACTAGTCTATAACTTTCACTGAAAGCAGTCACCAGGCATAGATATAATTATATCTTATGATTCAGCCACAACTGTATCATTATAGCAAGAACATTGCCTTGTCTATGTACTCATTGTGGAATGCTAATATATTTCCCCAAGGGGACATACGATTTATTTGTGTAATGTCAAATGCTGTAATCTGTTTATGTAAATTCATTTAATGTTGTAAGATGAATAAGCATATTCATTTAACTGTAACTACAGGTTAGGTTTCCTGTATGTTGAGATTGGGAGAAGAGGAGTAGATTGTTGCTATCAGAACAGTTACTGACAGGTACCTGGGTGTGCAAAAGATATTAAGCCTATGCGGGCGCGTGTTGATAATTGATATTTTTAAGGAACAGGAGACATGGTTAAAGACAGCCCTAAACTATCATAGCAATAACTACAATAAATCTAATCCCATAGTGGAGCGAAACTTTCTGTATAAAGTTAGTGTGATTTTAGCGTTGCTTGAAGTTAAAAGGTGTCTCTTTTGGGTCTCAGTTTCAGGGAGACCGACTCGCGAGAGCAGATTCCAGTCAGGCGAAGAACGAAATATTCTCTTCGATCTAGAGGGTTCTGAATACCGCTAGCGTCACGAATCGTCAACCCCGCTCCTGAATCAAAACCCCTTTTTGTCAACGCCAAGTTAAGCTCACGCAGTGCAACGGAGCCAACGCTAAATCTGGAATCGCCAAACGCAGTAGTAGTTCTCTACTCGCCTATTGAATTACCAGCCAGAGCATTGCGGCTTCCAGAATATCAAACCCGCTCAGCATGCCTATAGCAGAATTCCATATCACCCGCCTTTTTTGTGCCTAAACGGGGCACCCAGCAAACCACAGCCAAACCAGTTTAAACAGGATTTACAGCCAAGCGGAGCCTTGCGCCGGATAAGCGCGCCTGGGTCTCTTTGTCCTCAAGTGACTTCTGGTGTATTTCCTGGATACTTAAAACCTCGCACGTATGAGCAGCCATCTATATACAGAGTTCCAGCCCCACTCACGCTATAAGGGAAGTCACCAACGTTTAGCACCAACAAAGAAAGTTTTGTAGGCTAGTCCCTCACGAAGGATCTACAAGTAATTCACTTCCTGGAGCTAGTACATTTGGTCCCCGAAAAGCGGACAGGCTGTCGCCTAGTTCAATCAGTTGGTCAGCAGGAGATAAACAGCACCCCCAGCCCAACTCGCGCCAGTAGGGGGGGTCACCAACGATAGCGCCTATACAGTGATGTTATTCAGGTTAATTCCATCACCGATGGAGGATATATACGAAAACACCACTTACTGGAGTTACTTCAGCTGGTCCCCGAAAACCGAAGGACTGTCACTCGATTATTTATCTCTTTGTGTTCTACAGGTTTTATGAATGGTGATCTGTGTGTGTGGTTGTTGGTGTATATGATTATTGATGAATATTTGATTATTGATGTAATTTTATGTTGTTGTGATGATATGCATTATTTTCATGCTTTTCTTCTTTAATAAATTTTACACATTTATTAATGCGCTGTTCACGACCTTTCCATCCATATTTGTATTTTTAGCTCTTTACTATAATCTCTATGTATGATAAGAGAAAAGAGAGAGAGCAGGAGGTGCTTAGACAGACATAAGTGAGTTGAGGCTTGGAGAGAGAGATCATTTTGGTAAATCTTCTTCCAGGTTGTCTCAAGTCCATCTCCTATTTACACCTTATCTAAAGTGTAATCTATAACTCTGTCAGTCCACTATCCCTTGTCGATTTCACTACTATTGTCCAACTCGGCAAATACTCTACACTCAAACTCAACCACGACAAATGGGAGCCCGTCCGAGGTTCTAGAACCCATCTAGTACGACATTTAATATGTGCTCGATCCGAGGATGAATCTCTCACAAGATTCTATTCTGATTCTTAGAGTTTAGTGTTCGGCAGATTATAGGAATTTCTTTCCCCTAGACATATCGAACTATTTCTTTTGGGTGGAAGTCGGAACAGCGTTTTTTTCTCCACAGCAATCATAAATATTAAGTTACATTTATTGTTCATGCTACACATGAGACAGCTGGTAAAGGTTGATGGTATCACTGCTGAGTTTTTGGTTGACAAATCTGACGACTATTGTTGTAAAAGTCAGAAAAATTTTTTTTTAAGGGTTAATATTTTTTCAGGAGTAGCTCTTTAATCTGAGATAAGAAGCTACAGATAGTCAGTTACTAGCTTGCATTTGTACCAAGGGAGGGTGTTCATTCGGACGATAGTAACCAATCCTCTCAATAGCTTAGTACTGACAGAACTGGGGTGAAGTGATAGTAATAAGTTTAAATCACTTACATTTTTGGAGTTTTTGGGGGTTTTGCTTGTCGCAATCAGAGTAGCTATAAACTTTCTTGTTTTTTAAAGTTCCAAGGCTAGCCTAGATTTTATTGATTATTAAGTTAATCAGCACCTAGTGGACTAGGAAACTAAGATCTCTAGGTTCTATTCTTCTATAGTGTTTGCTCACCCTGATATAATGGCCGATCTAGATAAAGTGCATAGGATTGCCCTCGAGGTAGCTAAGTACATGGAGTACAAGGATAGCGAAATCCAGCTCTTTCTAGAATTTGCAGTAAGCCTGCAGGATCAATACGAGGTAGACAATTGGTTTGACAGCCGTTTAATCTTGGCATGGTCCTGTAAACAAACTGGGGAGAGTGAAGCATTCACCCGACAGTATGTAGAAGAAGTGATAGAAGATGAGAAGCAAAGGGAAAAGCAAAGACAAGAACGGGACAAGAAATTGGAAATGGAGCAACAAGAACGGGACAAGCAATGGGAAATAGAGCGCCAAGAAAGGGACAGAGAAAGCCAAGAAAGGAGCAGGCTACACCAAATCAGAATGAATGAACTGGATAGCCAAATTCGGAGGATGGAAACAGATACTAAATGTAGTCACTCTAATTCCACTTCTACTGTGCCCTTAACGGTCAACGCCCCTGCAAACCTTGCGCCCATGAAAAAAAACTTGCCTGCTAAAGCCGAACCCCAACTCCAGAAAATTGACTTTCCTTTGGACTTGGATCCGAAGCCCAAACAAGAAAAGAATTTACGTCGGGACAGCAGACCTAAAGCCACGGGAAAAGTTACGCAACGTTCCCAGGCATGGAAACTGCACAAAGGTGAGACAGGTGCTAACAAGCATTGTAATACGGATTGTTCCCGTCTGGCAAGCGGCGAACCCCGAGCCTCTCATGCTCCAGACCGAGCAGCACCTAACCGACACGTGACGTCGAGAAAAGGGAGCCACACCCTATCACGTTATATTTCGCAAGATTCCCGGCCGGACAGCGAAAAACCATATGCAGAGGCGTATCCCTCCAACTCAACGATCGTAGAAAGGAGGCGCCGCTCCTCTTATCACCCTGAGCTTAAAAGGTGCAAGAATAAGTCGCCTGCTAAAAGGGTTAAACTTTCCAAACCGTTCCAAGGAACTTTGGAAAAACACACCGAGAGTTTTCTCTCGGGCACTTCGCGATCAAACGGGATCTCAAACCGTCCAGTCTTTTGCATGCAGTCTGCGGGGCCTGTCAACCAGGAAGTGGATCTAGCATTGCAGGACAAAGTTCAACTGACGCCAGTAACTTCCTCAGGGGAGGGCAAAGTTGACGTTTATGGTGGACACAGGGTTCCAGGCGAAGGGATCCCTGGTATTCCATTTGAGTCTCTCACACTTCTCAGGGCAGAAGACAGTGAGAAAAGCTGCCTTACTACTGTACAAGGAGCCATTGTTGAGAGCCTTGGCTCACGTCATGCTAGTAATGGTAAAGCGACTCAACAAACTCTGCAACTCGCAGATATTACCTATCTGTCTTCACGGATAGAAGCTACGGAGATCTGTTATGATTTAGTAGAACCCCAGAATGCGATCGATTACTCTTTGCTTCAGGCAGCAGAGTTTTCTCATTCAAATCGCATTATTCCAGTGGTCTCAACCCCACTGATGGACAGCAAAGTAGTCGCCTCCGCCAGGCCATTACAGAACAACTTGATCATTTCCGTTGACCAAGCCAGAGTTGTGACTGGCAAGGCAAGGAAAGCTCCAGATCCACCTTTAGAGGGCACAGGTCTGAAGATTGATCAATGCTCCCACCGAAACAGGGGAGTAGGTGTGGAGAGGCAGAAGAAAAATGCTAGCATTTCTTCGGCCGACGAACGGCTTTATTTGCCAACTAGGGTTACACGCGCGCGGAATATCCCGATAGACTGCAGCTATAGAGGGTTATTCAAGTCCACGCCCGTGACAGGTAAACATATACATAAGCAGCCTGAGCCCAACAATGATTACACTGCATGTAACAGGCGGATTATCTACGCAGTGGCCAGTGAGTTCAGGCGGGGCCGAAACTCACAACAGGTGCGGATAATTTTCCGGACCATAAACAGGCACAGCGAATTGCGGAAGCAAGGTCAGGTTCACACGGAAACGGAAGGCGTCAGTGCCGACTGGCCTCGCAAAATCCCATTCGCTGAACGTCTATTAGACAGAGGGAAGAAAAGAAATGAACTCGGAGCTAATCATACAGTACTGACAGAAATTGGATACGATTTTGGTTATGATTATACAAGGTTCTTACGACATGTAACGGACATCGATGGAAAAGATAAATTACTGTCATTTTTGTCCGTATTCCTCGAACTTTAAAAAAAGGGGGGGGGGGGCACTTGTCACGTGAAAGATAATTTATTTTACCATCTTGTCCATAATTTGATTACTCCTTTAAATGTTCTGTTTTCCTGGACATTTTGTAATTTCTTTTTCTTTCCTTTTCTACCTTTGTGGCCAAACTTTCTCACCCTCTCAAACCCCACCCGAGGTTGTTTACGCTGGCCAGCTGCGGTCAGCTAACGCTAGACGTAATGTTATCTAAACGCACCTGGGGTACGTTCGACCAGAGAAACATTTCTCGGGTCCGCGTTAAGTGTTAGAACGAGCCAAAGACGGTTTCTGTGAAAGAAACGGTTCGTTAGCGGCGGGTACCCTCTGTGGTCCCAACAGGGGATTTTCTCTGGTCGCTTTAAAACGTTTGATGACGAGCGGCTGGTACCCTTTGAGGCCTGGGTAACGAGTGTGATCTGTTTCAGGGGAAGATAACAATCGCGGTCAGTCTTTGGGTTTTCGCCCCTTAGACAAGATAGAGCATAATGTTATGCATTTCTCTACCTGGGTAACTTTCGCACGATTTCTTTTGTCTTACTCTAGATTACGTCTTTCGCCGAACTTCTGTAGAAATACGCACGCCAGGTGTTCGGGGGGGAGCGTCCCTTGTGATCTATAAGAGTAGACTGGTTTTAATAGACAAAGACATTCGTAAATTTTCCTGGCCCGTAGATGACCATCATGAGATAAGGCAAACGTTAACACAGTACTAGAATGTGTTTGCCTATGTTCTAGTCATTTTTCGGGGTGAGTTGACATATCTTATAATTATAATATTAGATTCATGTTAGCTTTTATATATATCTGTTAGGGAAGTGAATTTATTTCTGAGGACTCCTCCTAGTAATTTATTCAGTGATAAGGTAGCGCTGTCTACGGCCTATTAAGTGGTGCTTACACTGTTACGGTTTATCATGGGTTAAATGTTAAACTTACAATAACAGATATTAGGCGTAGAATCAGTCCACGAATGCTTACCATTGGGTTAAGAGTCAGCAAAATTAACTGTCATTTCTGTAAGATAATGTCAGGTGTGGATTGTTCACTTTAAAACTGAATAGTGAGATGCAGGTAATAACTCTGGATTATAGGAGATAGTCACTTATTCCTTTTGATAGATATTTCTAGTGGCAAGGGAGGATCATTTTATGCTTACTTGTGTGGCTAGGCACTAGTCTATAACTTTCACTGAAAGCAGTCACCAGGCATAGATATAATTATATCTTATGATTCAGCCACAACTGTATCATTATATCAAGAACATTGCCTTGTCTATGTACTCATTGTGGAATGCTAATATATTTCCCCAAGGGGACATACGATTTATTTGTGTAATGTCAAATGCTGTAATCTGTTTATGTAAATTCATTTAATGTTGTAAGATGAATAAGCATATTCATTTAACTGTAACTACAGGTTAGGTTTCCTGTATGTTGAGATTGGGAGAAGAGGAGTAGATTGTTGCTGTCAGAACAGTTACTGACAGGTACCTGGGTGTGCAAAAGATATTAAGCCTATGCGGGCGCGTGTTGATAATTGATATTTTTAAGGAACAGGAGACATGGTTAAAGACAGCCCTAAACTATCATAGCAATAACTACAATAAATCTAATCCCATAGTGGAGCGAAACTTTCTGTATAAAGTTAGTGTGATTTTAGCGTTGCTTGAAGTTAAAAGGTGTCTCTTTTGGGTCTAGTTTCAGGGAGACCGACTCGCGAGAGCAGATTCCAGTCAGGCGAAGAACGAAATATTCTCTTCGATCTAGAGGGTTCTGAATACCGCTAGCGTCACGAATCGTCAACCCCGTTCCTGAATCAAAACCCCTTTTTGTCAACGCCAAGTTAAGATCACGCAGTGCAACGGAGCCAACGCTAAATCTGGAATCGCCAAACGCAGTAGTAGTTCTCTACTCGCCTATTGAATTACCAGCCAGAGCATTGCGGCTTCCAGAATATCAAACCCGCTCAGCATGCCTATAGCAGAATTCCATATCACCCGCCTTTTTTGTGCCTAAACGGGGCACCCAGCAAACCACAGCCAAACCAGTTTAAACAGGATTTACAGCCAAGCGGAGCCTTGCGCCGGATAAGCGCGCCTGGGTCTCTTTGTCCTCAAGTGACTTCTTCTGGTGTATTTCCTGGATACTTAAAACCTCGCACGTATGAGCAGCCATCTATGGACAGAGTTCCAGCCCCACTCACGCTATAAGGGGAGTCACCAACGTTTAGCACCAACAAAGAAAGTTTTGTAGGCTAGTCCCTCACGAAGGATCTACAAGTAATTCACTTCCTGGAGCTAGTACATTTGGTCCCCGAAAAGCGGACAGGCTGTCGCCTAGTTCAATCAGTTGGTCAGCAGGAGATAAACAGCGCCCCCCAGCCCAACTCGCGCCAGTAGGGGGGGTCACCAACGATAGCGCCTATACAGTGATGTTATTCAGGTTAATTCCATCACCGATGGAGGATATATACGAAAACACCACTTACTGGAGTTACTTCAGCTGGTCCCCGAAAACCGAAGGACTGTCACTCGATTATTTATCTCTTTGTGTTCTACAGGTTTTATGAATGGTGATCTGTGTGTGTGGTTGTTGGTGTATATGATTATTGATGGATATTTGATTATTGATGTAATTTTATGTTGTTGTGATGATATGCATTATTTTCATGTTTTTCTTCTTTAATAAATTTTACACATTTATTAATGCGCTGTTCACGACCTTTCCATCCATATTTGTATTTTTAGCTCTTTACTATAATCTCTATGTATGATAAGAGAAAAGAGAGAGAGCAGGAGGTGCTTAGACAGACATAAGTGAGTTGAGGCTTGGAGAGAGAGATCATTTTGGTAAATCTTCTTCCAGGTTGTCTCAAGTCCATCTCCTATTTACACCTTATCTAAAGTGTAATCTATAACTCTGTCAGTCCACTATCCCTTGTTGATTTCACTACTATTGTCCAACTCGGCAAATACTCTACACTCAAACTCAACCACGACAGTTTTTCCTGTCTTCTATCTTGCAAATGGTTTCGGTTTTTTCCATGCTTTGTGCCGATGTTCTCTATTTCTCAGTACTTCTTCACTTGTCTCGTTCCATATATAATTTTACTTGTTGCTAGTGGTTTTCCGTATCTGCTTCACCTTCCAGCTCTGGGAGTACTGGTATTTATTGGATACTGTAATAGAAAACATTTCTCTTATTTCCTTATTTCTTAGATATCCCACATTGTACTGTTGTCTATAACTATATACTGTAGTAAATTTCTTGAGTTTTAAAACTCTGGTCGAATGACAGTGTTATATTTCTGTAAGATGACAAGATACCAGTATATATTTCATAAGGAAGGACTGTGTTGTGTTCGTAAGACCAGGTACGTTGAAAGTTATGAACCTTTTTAGCTGTAGTGAAGTACAGTAGACAGGAATACAGTCGAGTAAGCAGAATGAGTTTGGTAAACGTATATCCCTGGCGGTACGCCAGTTTTCTTAACAGAGATACACCAAGGTAGCTGCGGATGACTATAACTAAACATTGAGATAAACAGTTTCAAGAAGGGAGATATTGACGGTATAGCAATACGTGTGAGCCCAATAGCCACTAGAGACAGTTTATACAGAGAGCGATAGAGAGTGGGGCAGAATGTTATACACTGAAGTTCGTTGTACAAGTCGCCAGCCACATGAAGAAGCATGAGCATGTATTGAAGTCTGTCAAGAGCCAGCATATGGCATATTTTACATGTTTCTATGTAAATAAAGTTCTACCTGTTGAGTTATGAAGCCTGATGTCATTTTTGTCAACTAGTGTTCAGAACGAAGTTGTATGTGAAGATTATATACCAACTTATCCAGTAGTCACTGATTGGGCTGTGATACGAAACCTAACATACGATCAACACAAAGTAGAAGTATAAAACAATAAGACAAGTCAGTCAACGGCCACACATTACAACTGATAATCCTTCTCCAAGATTGTTATAATCCACACAACTTTAAGATTAGTTACATCCCCTTCATTTGGAGCTGTGCCAGTGCTGGGAAGGGACAACTGTTCCTCAAGACATGCGAGATGCCAATATTATAACATTATATAAAAATAAAGGAGACAGAAGTGATTGCAAATCTGCAGAGGCACCTCTCTTCTTAGTATTGTTGGTAAAGTCATCTTAAGGCGACTACACAAGTTAGCTGAGCGCATGTATCCAGAGTCACGGTGTGGATTCGGAGCCGGTAGATCAGCAACAGACATGATCTTTTCTCTCCACCAGCTTCAGGAAAAATCAAAATAGCAGAAAAGGCATTTATATATCGCCTTTATAGACCTCACAAAGATATTTGACCTGGTTAGTTTTGATGGACTCTTCAAAGTCATCCTGAAAATAGGCTGCCACGCTAAATTGCTGGAAATGATAATGTCAATTCATGAAGACATGAAGGGAACAGTCCAATATGCTGGAAGAACATCACAGCAATTTGCAGTGGCATTTAACAAGGCTGCAACCCTATTCGGGATCTTCTTTGCCTTACTCTTGAAACATACACTGAGAGACGCAACTGGAGGATTATGTCTTTACATTAGGTGAGATGGGCTGACTATTCAAATTCGCAAGGATCAAAGGAAAAACAAAAATCAGAAAGGTTACTATAAGAGACGTGTTATAAGCTGATGACGCAGCAGTCGTCACTCAAAGCCAACAGGAGCTTCAGAGCTTCATGATTCGCTTCACCCAAGCATGCAAGGACTTTGGCCTCACAATACGTCTAAAGAAAATAAATGTATTGAGTCAGGAGTGGATGTTGCACCACTTATCACTATTCATTCAATCATTCATAACCCTCCACTCCCAAAGGAGCATAGGCCTTCAACAAACACATGCCAAATCCTCCTATCACGTGCCTTCATTTCAAGTTCTTTTCACGTTCTCTTCTTCATTTTCACCTCGGTTTCCAGCTCTCTTCTCCATGTACTTCTTGGTCTACCTCTGCCTCTCGCCCTGGGTATTCCAGAACATGGACTGCCTTGTAATGCTATCAACAGGTTTACTCAGTGTGTGTCCTATCCATTGCCATCGTCTTCTTCTCATCTCTTGTTCCACTGGTACTTGTCTAGTTATTGTCCTCAGTTCCACGTTGGTAACCTTGTCATACCATTTCAATCCCTCTATTCTACGCAAGCACCCATTTATGAAAGTATGTAGCTTTTTGGTTGTTGTCTTTGTTGTTCTTCATGTCTCAAAGCCATACAATAGGACTGACTTCACATTTGAGTTGAAGATTCTTATTTTTGTGTTGGATCCGATTTCTCTTGATCTCCATATATTTCCCAATGCAATGAAAGCTTCTCTTGCTTTTTGTATTCTTAGTTTGATATCACTGTCTGTCACTGCGTATTTTCTGGTGGCAGAAAAACTAGGTTGGTGACATCGTTATCTGCGAGTTTTGGCAACCCTGATAACTTTTAGGAAACGACTGAGTCGCGTGAAGAGGACGGAAGTCGAATATAGATCAAGCTGGGAAGGCAGAGAGAGAGAGAGTTTCTGGCTTGTCCGAGAGGGACGTGTTTTGGTTTCCCTTTTCATTGAGTATGGATTATGGCCGAGAGTTTGCTATAGTGGTTTATTCTGTTGGACATAATTATAATTCTGGAGTGGTTTAGTGTCCAGTGATATTATTGTCAGGCCATTGGGAATAATTTTCCAGTGGACTGAGTTTTCCATTGTTGTAGTTCTGGTTTGCCATAGTGAGCGATTTTCAGTATCAAGTTTGATAGTACTGTTATATTGTCATGTCTGAGAGTAATTTGATATATTAAATCGAGAAGTGTCTCGGGCAGTGTTAAATGTATTCCATACTGTTTTCAGCCGTGTGTGGTTATACTGTGTCCAGTGTTCTATTAAAAAGGGAATCCTGTAGAAAGTGTTACTGTTACGTCCATTTTCGCATAACCATTTATGATGCGAGACTTAACAGATTACCAGATGCCAAAATCTAATTGTTAGACGTACTTAGGTACGCATCTATGTTTATGATAATAACTTAAAGTTATTATGCACCAAAGTGCACACATTCGGTGCGATATATTCGTTGGTTGCCTACCAGCGCTGATGACGTCAGAGACACGTCAGAAAGCGGAGAGACAAGATGCCGGTTTTACAAGACAGACATTGTTCTGGTCTTTGAGTCTCAGATTGCGGGAATAGTTAATTGTGTTTAGATATCTTAGCTACCTTCCAAGGCAAAGCGTTAGCCACAGCAAAGTTTGATTCATACTCTTCAGTATCTCCATATGATACTTGAAGTAAGTACTTTACAAGGCTTTGACAGGGCTTCAGTATGGCATCGTGACCTACTGCTAGTGCTTTCAGAATCCCTTTTGTGAGTAATAGTCAAGTTGATAATTCTATGAAAAGCTCAAGACAAGATGTCCGGCCAGAAAATAAGACTTACGTATCGTTAATCAAAGATTGGATATGGAAAAGAAGTGAATAATCTTCACCTCAGTACTTTGCCGTTTGCGGGCTGTCCAACGGTCTTTGAGGTCAGTCAAGTTGACATTGAATTTATCTACATGCAGAATTCGTATTACTATGCCTGATGTTCCAGAATGTCTTCATAATGATGTCGTCCATGTATCGTCTAATAAACATATTATATAAATTGTTAGTCAAGCCAATTCAGCGTCCATCAATTACATCATATTAGTCGGCCACCTGTAAGCCCAACCAAACTGACAGCATTCCTAGTCAATAGCCTGATGAACTTTTAGTAATAGACATAACACATTCTTTCAAGAAATAACAGCGTATCAGCCGACGAAAAGGCCAAAAAAAGTTGTTACTACAATCCAGAGTTAAACCACTACTACACCTTTAAACCAGTTACTACATCTAGTGGCAAAAGTAAACCAACAACTACAGTTATCTTTCGGTGTCCACCATTTCATGTTGTGGTCGTCTCCTAGCGGAGCGAGCCAAGTATTAAATTAGTATCATTATAAAATCCACAGCATAAATTGGTGGTTGACACTGTCTGTCCCTCCAACTTTGTCTATATTGCTGACAAGATATGTGTACGATTCTACATCGTGTATTGGTGTTTCTTCAAGTTCAACCATGTTATCATTACCTGCATTTATTCTCATTAATTTTTGTCTATTTCCTGTGTATTTTCAGACCCAATTGCTGTGACCTCTCATCAAGTGTTTTCAATTTGTCCTGCATCTGATTACGATTATGGGACAGAACAGCCATGTCATCAGCAAAATCCAGATCATCCAACTGCTTAGTCGGAGTCCACTGGATTCCATTTCTGTTGTGTATGGTCGATGATCTCATAACCCGGTTTATTGCTAGTAAGAAAAGAAATGGAGACAAGAGGCATCCTTGTCGCACTCCTGTTCTTATCCCAAACGGTTCTGTAAGCTGTCTTTCGTGAAGAACTCTGCATGTCATGTCTTCATATGTTTTCTTTATTAAATTAATGATCTTCAGGGGAACTCCATAATGCCTCATCAATTTCCAAAGTGATTCTCTGTCAACACTGTCAAATGCCTTTTCGTAGTCCACAAATCCGATGTATAGTGGTGAATTCCATTCCAGACTTTGTTCAACTATTATTCTTAAAGTGGCTATCTGGTCTGTACAGGATCTGTTTTGTCAAAAACCTGCATGTTCATCTCTCAGTTTCTTGTCTATGGATTCTTTTAATCTCTCAAGGATAATCCTGTTTAATACTTTTCCTGGCACTGATAGTAACATTATTCCTCTATAATTTGTGCACTCTTGTAAATTTCCCTTCTTAGGCAACTTAACCAGATAGCCTTCCTTCCATTATGCTGGTAACTCTTCCTTTTCCCAGACTTTACCAAGTAATTTACATAACATCTATGTAGCCGTGTCAATATCTGATTTGATGGCCTCTACTGGAATGCCATCAGGTCCAGATGCTTTTCCATCTCTTAGAAGCTTTATGACTTTCTTTATTTCTTCCTTCGTTGGTCTTTCACCATTAATTTGTAGCTCTTCTTCTGCTGGCTGGATGTCCGGGGGGTTTAGCCTAGCTAGTCTCTTGAGAAGGTCCTCAAAATATTCTGTCCACCTCTTCATTTGCTCTTGTATATTGTGTGGCAGTTAAGGAACGATGTACAGTCAAAGGGAAGGAATAAAGAGAATTATGAATGGGAAGGTTCAGATAGAGTACAAAAAGGAGATGCGCGAACAATGTTGCGCATGACAGAGGTGAACGATAAGATCTAGTGAATCACGCTTTTCTCAGCAGGCAGTTCAGAAACGTGAGCCAGAGAGGGAAGCCGCATATACGCGGCAGCCATGATAATGGCAGTATTCAAGTAGTTTAGATGATAAATATTTCATGGACAAGAAATACTTTGGGTAATGATTAACCCGAAATATTGAATAGTGGGAATTCTTGTCCAGAGGGAGAAACGGTTTGAGTTAGTTATTATTCAGAAATGAAAAGGTACGTAGAGTGTTTTACAATACATATAGACAGTAGTCATATTCTTCAGTGAGGCAAGGGAAATTAACAACCCCGGAGAGGCCCGGTCCCATCAAGATAACCTGAACACTGAGAGAATATAAATAACAATAATCTAAGAAATAGAGAATATAGCACCTCAATGATCACTGATGGTTAAGAGGTCAGAAGGTGTGGATTCGATACTGAAAGAGAGAGAGAGAGTGGTGAAAGAATGAACTTACATTGCATATTCTATGATGGACCAAATGTGGAGGTCAGAGCAGACAGCAATGATCCTTTAATATGTAAATAAACACTATTTCAACTTGACTATGTCGTGATGTGCTGTGGAAATCTGATGTCGACGCATGTCACACATTATTATGATTTTGGTGCCGTAACCAACCTCTAACAGCACACACACATTGTTTATAAACAGTAGTTCAGCAACTATGCTTTATGCTGCCATCTCTCCTCCCTTCAGGCAGAACACATAGATACATTTGACGCGGTGACAGATTTAAACAACCACGGACGACAGAAGACACCATAATACATTTTCGTATCTGTGGCAGATCTCACCAACTACAGTCGGCAGTGTACAACGAAGAAAAATTTCATATTTACGTTTCGATAACATGAAAAAAAAAACAGAGTGACAACAGTGTAAGTTGTAAACACAGAACAAAGTGAACAGTATCGGAACCAGCAAGCAGAAACGTCGGTCCGAAAACCAAGTCGGAATTTTCTTCTTTCGAATCGATCTGCACGAGAATAAGTCACCACAACAAGGCAAAGTACACCACACATTATACAATTCGGGAGCCGAGACCAACCTCAGCCAGCACTGAAAATCAGTCATTTATCAAGACAAAGTACAACACACAAACTGGTTGATGACAGACTTCAAGAACCACGGACGGCAGAACAACGCAGATAGAAGGCAGAATTGCAGTTTCACAATATACGAACAAAACAGTACGGTCAAAGTGTAAACAGAAGCTGACAGGTTGGGAACCAGTCAACCAGAGGCGCCAGCTCAGAAATCAGGTCAAGATTTTTTTTTCTTCACGCCTCCTGCACGAGAGGGGTCGCAAAGACAAAGCGGGTACAAAATTCACAAGTCCTGTAACATCAAGTCGGAAACAAATTGTTTTCATTCAAATCTTCCAGCACGGGGACACTCATCACAGCAGACGGACAGGTCGACGTGCTTCGCGCAAGTAGTCTTAAGACAGGCCATGGAGTGTAGTACAGTAACCGATTCACGGATAGAAGCCTGTGTGTAGAAAGGACAATACAATGTGTAGTCCGGATGGTATAAAAATATAACAATAGTGTTTGTTAAAAAGAAAAGTCGGTCGCGCGCTCAACATCGCGACAAATGAGTACTCCAACTTAGACATCTTAATTAATTAGTTTAATTAGACATTGTTGTATTATTATTCTTGTCTTATTAATTAGACATTATAGTAATTTTATTGTTATTAATATTATTACTGTTGTTTAATTACTATTCTTATCATTATTATTAGTATTTGTCTAACTAATATTGAATTATAACAGTGTATGCATAAATTTTTTTATGTAACTGTAACATTATATTTTTTTCAGGAAACCCAAGACTAATAGAAAAATTTCCGTTAATTTTCAGGTGCAAGTTAGTTTAAGTTAACCGTAGAAATAAGTAATTATTTTTCAGATTGTATGATGATGGCACAGGCCGAACAGACACAGCATGACATTCAAGATAGTCAGACTTTGGCCCTCATAAAGACGATTACCGACACATTAGCCAAGGTAGACAACAGTGCTAAATACGCAAATATAAAAGGTAATGTAGACTTATTTTCAGGTGACCCACTTGCATGCCGTAAGGGGCTTACAGACATTGATAAATATGCAATGTCAATAATAGCAGTTGAATTGGAGAATGTTAAAATTGCGATTTTTTCATCTGTTGATCTGATCACAGACTCTATCAGAAGGCGATTAGACATATTACTTAATGAAAGAGATCTCCAATCAGAGTCAAAATCATACGATACGAAGGGGAAAGGGCATGGTCACACTTGTGATAGAGAAAATAAGGACACAAATACTTCTTCTTCTTCTTCCGTCCTTAGCCAACGACCGGCAAAGCAGTCAGTGGCCATTACGCCTAGTGGCGTCTTAAGGGCAACAGCGAATGGATTCTCTTTGCCGTTGTTCACATCACGCCTAATGGCGTCTTTAGGGCAATGACAAATCAATCCGTTTGTCGTTGTTTCCGTAATCAAAGTGACTGGCAAACGGGTGATCAGCCCGTACACAAATACTTGTGATAGAGAAAATAAGGACACAAACAGAATCCCAGAAACAGCTGCACGAGCACACTGGAACACACTTAATAAGAGAAGAATAAGAATGGCGGTCAGGAATTTTATGGGAGAGGTTAGAAAAGGGAAGTCCATAGAAATAAATAACATCAACATAGCAAACCAACAGAAGTGCCAGATAAGAACACAGAACGGTTGGGAAATGAAGGTAGAACCGCTAGGAGTGTGGAGAAACATAATAGGATCTGATCAGCAAAATATTACAATAAAGGAAGAAGGTAATAGGAATAGACCTTGGACAAGTCAGGCTAGGACAACTGTCCAGAAACAGGAAAACATACAGAGAGACAGGGTCAGCGTTGTTACACAAGAACCAGAAACACAGATGATTAGTGCCGAAACACAAACTGAGATTGATACTGTAGCGTCACACTTGGGGCCAGCACACAATGAAAAAGACGTCATGAGAGAAAATGAAACATGGTCACATGGGTTAGACAATACGAGAAAGTCTAAGATTCCACTCAGTGTAAAAAGGATGAACCAACAAACGGCTAAAGTAGTGATACCACAGCATAGGGATAGCATCGAGTTAAAGAATACGAAAGATGAACTGATGCAGATAATACTGAAAGAGAAAGTAAGATCAGCGAAGGTGGACAATAGGAAAGAGAAGATAGAAGAATTACAGGACATGGACACATCCTATAGGCGTCCAAGAGCCGTACGGAAGACAAGACTCGAAGAGATAAGTACAGTACACGAAAAGTACCAGCTTAACATAGAATTAGAATTCGATTCGTCAAGTGGGGAGGAGGATAGAGTTATGCACTCCGACGAATATGGATACAGGTAGGACGAGCTCGAGCATAGAACGGACGACGAAAGTCGTAGAATTTATTGGCCGAAAAATGAGAAAAGTGATCCTGGATGTATAAATCAGATAAAGAAAATTGAAGAAACAGATATGGAGGACACAGATAATGAGGATTACAAAGAAGAGGATAGATCAACCAGGAGGAAAAGTCGACAGACAGTTAATGAAGCAGAAAATAGCAGTAGACGGAGGTGGTCGTCAGAATCGGTGTCGACTAACTCAGACAGTGTAGTGTCTGAGGAGAGTGACGGTAGTCACAGACACAAAAGTACTTATAGAAGAGAAGAGAGTAGTACAAGAAGTAAGGAAGAAGGAAGCAAATGTGCAAGTAGTTGTAGAGAACGGGAGTTTCCAGTAGACAATCTGGATAAAATAATAGCGGACAGAGCACAAAAGTGGATACGACATGCAGAGACAATAAAGCAGACTGCATGGAGGGAGGCGGATAAACGATGGAAAGAGAAGCTTGGATGTATAAATCAGATAAATACGAAGGAAATTACCAAAATAGTTGAACCAAGCATAGAGGAGGTGAAAAAAGGTAATAGAAGCCACCGTAAAGCGGCCTGATTTTAACTTCTCAAGAAGCATGGTTTGGAGAGTGCTAGAGGAAAAGTATCATACACACTTTCCACAAACGAGAATTGAAATAGATATGGTTCTGACGAAAATGATAGATGACGCAAACTGGAAAAGGTGGATAGAAAAGGCAGAGCAGGCAAATCGTCATCGAAGTCAGAAGAGAAATAAAGGAAAAAGAAAAAATAGATATTAAGTGAAGTAGAGGGGGAGATGAGGGATAAAAGGTCATGAAAAATGACGAGGATATTATGTGAGAAGAAGAAGAGCCATAAGAGATGGCGAAATTAAGAGGGAGTAATTGAGAAATTGGATGGTGAGGTATTAAGGGCCATGGGAGATGGCGAACACAAGAGAATCGCTTAGATAAATAAGTATGGGAAAATTGAGAATCACGGAGAACGGACGGGAGTATTGAGAAGCCACAGGAAGGATGGCACGGACATATAGAAGATATAGTTCTAGAAGGAACTTATGTAGAAGTGAGAAGCCATGGAGAAAATGGCAAAGAGAGATTTTTGCGGCAGTGACCGAGTCTTATGAAGATTTTGGGGAGAAATCATTTTTTTTTCTCCGTAATACACGAAGAGAAGAGAATTGTGTTGAGAATGTTCCAGGGAGGGAACGAAAAACATATAAAAACGTTAAGTGCGGCGTTTGCCAGACTACAAATGTGAGTATGTGGAGGGTAACCCTCACCGAACATACACAGTAGAAATTTAGACATGGAGAGACAGTGTTGTGGAGAAGAAAAAAGGAGATAGCACAAAGGGAAGTTCTAGGGAGGGAACGAAAAACATATAAAAACGTTAAGTGCGGTGTTTATCAGACTACAAATGTGAGTCTATTGAGGATAACCCTCACCGAACATATACAACAGAAATTCAAACACTGGGAGACAGTGTTGTGGAAAAGGAAGTCAAGTGACAGGTCAGCAGCAGAAAAACACGCAAGTAGGTCAAAGCGACAACGCGGTTTAAGATAGGTAGACCAAAGAAGTTGAAGATATTTCTGCGTAGTAGACCAAGGACAGAAGTCTAGTTAGTAAAAGGTGGATAGGAGGATGGCAATTCAGTGTTGCCATGATAGTAAATGGCTCACGCCATCATGAACTATGTATACAGGGAGACATGACAGAAGACATGTTTGGCTTTATACGAGAGAAGAGGAAGGCCAGACAGTTCACACCAGGTGTGTGGTGACAGAAGATAATTCGATATGAGGAATTGACATGTATGACAATAGGAGTGACTGGATGTGTAAAAGGAAATAAACTTTGTATGGTTAAGTACACAGTTGGCAGAATGTGAGTGAGAAAGACAAGGGTTAAGAACAGTCATAAATGTGAAGAGAAAAGGTCACTTAAGAAAAGTGACGGGAAAAGAGTTATTCCTCAGTTTTGTTATGATAATATGTTGTAATGTAAGAAAATAATGACATGCTAAGTGATATGAAAAAAAAGAAATGAAGACCACTAAGGAAGTGGAATGTATAACATGTCAAATGTATGTTTTTGAAATCATGTAATATGAGCAGATAGGAGAAAAAGCAAAGATGAGTGGTCATAAATGGGAACGAGATGTTGATGAATGTACGTTCTCAGTACAATTTAATTGTGTTGTGTAAAGGGAAATTGTCCTTTGGCACAGATAGTGATTGGTAATGTGCTGAGCTAGGGTTGTAACAGCACATTGCTAAGGATATTGTTTTTGTTTTGATACATAGTTAAGTACAATAATGGCTGGTACAGTCATTAAAATAAATTTTTTCTCCTACGGATAAATAATTTATTTTTAGGGGAGAAAGGGAGATAATGTGGCAGTTAGGGAACGATGTACAGTCAAAGGGAAGGAATAAAGAGAATTATGAATGGGAAGGTTCAGATAGAGTACAAAAAGGAGATGCGCTAACAATGTTGCGCATGACAGAGGTGAACGATAAAATCTAGTGAATCACGCTTTTCTCAGCAGGCAGTTCAGAAACGTGAGCCAGGGAGGGAAGCCGCATATACGCGGCAGCCATGATAATGGCAGTATTCAAGTAGTTTAGATGATAAATATTTCATGGACAAGAAATACTTTGGGTAATGATTAACTCGAAATATTGAATAGTGGGAATTCTTGTCCAGAGGGAGAAACGGTGTGAGTTAGTTATTATTCAGAAATGAAAAGATACGTAGAGTGTTTTACAATACATATAGACAGTAGTCATATTCTTCAGTGAGGCAAGGGAAATTAACAACCCCGGAGAGGCCCGGTCCCATCAAGATAACCTGAACACTGAGAGAATATAAATAACAATAATCTAAGAAATAGAGACTATAGCACCTGAATGATCACTGATGGTTAAGAGGTCAGAAGGTGTGGATTCGATACTGAAAGAGAGAGAGAGTGGTGAAAGAATGAACTTACATTGTATATTCTATGATGGACCAAATGTGGAGGTCAGAGCAGACAGCAATGATCCTTTCATATGTAAATAAACACTATTCAAATTATCACATCACGTGCTGTGTGTGTGTGACTGTGTGGTATACAGCATAGTATAGCTAACCACAGAGGTAAGTGAACCTGGACAGACATTGTCATATATGATTCATAATAATAACCATAACTGCCACAATTGCTGAGCAGTTTGCCATTCTTGTTTTTTATGAGGCAACTTGTTTGCTTGTATTTCCCTGTTAGCTTCTTTGTGCTGCTATACATACAGTTCTCTCATATTTCCTTCGGCTGCAGCATCTTCTGCCTCTCTTGCCAACTCCTCAATATACTTCCTCTTGTCTCTTTTGATACTTCTTTTTACTTCTTTGTTTGCTTTTGTGTACACTTCTTGGGCCTTGGCTTTGGAACTTCTGGTTATGCTTGTGTTTAAATCTGCTTTCTTGTTTTTTCTGTCTTTTATCTTATTGATGGTTTCTGTTGTTATCCATGCTTTTTGTTGTCGTTCTTTTTTCCCCAGTATTTCTTTACATGTCTCACTCCATAAAGTTTTGATTTGCTGCCCATAGTCTTCTGCATTATCTACATCTTCCAGCTGTTGGAGCACTTGGAATTTGTTGGATATTGTGACCGTAAACCTGTCTCTTGTTTCTTGATTTCTTAGATTTCCTACATTAAATTGTTGTCTATAATTTCGCATTGTTGTATATCTCTTGAGTTTCATTTTTACTTTGGCTATCAGAAGGTGGTGATCTGATGCCACATCTGCTCCTCTATATACCTTTACATCCTGCAATGATGATCTAAACTTCTTGTTTATGCATATATGATCAATCTGATTTTCTGTTCTATGGTCTGGTGATATCTATGTTGTCTTGTGTATTCTCTTATGTGGAAACATGCTTCTTCTTATAGCCAGTTGATTTGAAGCACAGAAGTTTGAGAATAGTTCCCCATTTTCATTCATTATTTCTAGCCCATGTTTTCCCATGACTTCTTCAAAGCCGGTGTTGACTATACCTATCTTTGCATTCATGTCACCCATCAAAATTGTGATGTCTCTTCTTTTTACTTTTTCCATAATTTCCTGTAGTCTAGTATAAAATATTTCTTTCTCAGACTCTTCTTTGTCATTAGTTGGTGCATAACATTGGATGATATTTACATTTATTTTCTATTTAGCTGTTTTAAAAGTAGCTGTAATTATTCTGGGTCCAACAGCTTCCCATTCAATGAGTGCTTTCTGTGCTTCGTTAGATAAATTAAGAGCTACCCCTTCACTGTGGTGTGAACTTTCATCTTCATGTCCTGAGGACAGCACCAATTCACCTGTGATGAGTTTCTTCTTGTCTACTCCCTTCCACTTTGTTTCACACATTCCCAGAATTTCGATTTTATATTCCCACATTTCTGCTGCTACTTGTGCCACTTTCCCTTGTTCGTTTAATGTCCGAACATTCCAAGTGCCAAATCTGGAAGTTCTCCTAGAAGAAAGAAGGTTTGTTACTATCCTTTCGGCTTTCTCTGCGTTGCATCATACGCCTCTCTGAGAGAGGACCTACCCCTGTCTTGGATGGCTGTGTTTTATTTTTCTTAATTGACTTGTCCATGTTTGTTGAAGTTTTTGTGGTTTAAATTTTTTATAGGATGGGGTAACCAGCCCTATGCCCAACCCTCCTTAGTCAATTTCTACGACATGCATGGCAGGGAACAGTGTTACTATTCTTTGCTCCCCTTTCGGGCCCCGGTACCATGGGTGACTTATCACTATCGATAACTATAAATTGGCAGTTTTGTACCACTTCACATATATGGGGTCTACCATCAATGACAAACACTGAAGACTGCATATTATAAGGTTGGGCAGTATTTTTGGCTATAGCTCCCACGTTTTATCTCAACTAACCATTTGCTTATTACAGCAAGACATCTTGTCTAGTGTCTAGTTTGTTAAAATTGACGATAAATCTAAAGATGAGTGATTTGTGTAATCGTGTCTACCAAATTATACACATGTTATCTTACAATACCATCGACAACATTCCTTGTTTGTCGCCTTTGCCGGCTGGACTGAAGCCGAATACTTGCTCGTCTATCAGTAGCCCGTCTACCAAAACTATAAAACGGTAGACCAAATGTTGACTTAATCATAATGTTCCACCTCGCTGCTCAAGTACTGATCCCGATCAAAGGATAGCACGTCATGCGGTCAAGCCTGAACGTGTGGGAGTCAAGGTGTCAACGCAAGGAGACGATATTATCGGTAGATGATGGCGTTGAGCAAAAGATAATGACCAAATAAGAAGGAAGAAGGGGTAATCGAAAGGATACTGACCGAGTGGAGGGAAGAACGGAATATTAAAGGAAAAGAAATAGAACGTATTTCGTCATGGTACCTGATGCGATTTTACAGCACGTGCGTCTGAGAATACACAGGAAAAAGACATTATGAGAATAAATTTAGCAGATGTCAGCCAGATCGGACATGAAGAAAAATGTGGACTTACAGATATTTGTTGACGGTAATATAGACAAAGTTAAAGAAATTTGTGTGCAAAATGTGGACTTACAGATGTATGTTGACTGTGATATAGTCATAGTTAGAGAAATATCCCTACAAGATGTGGAATTACAGATGTATGTTGACTGTGATGTACACAAAATTAGAGAAAATGACAGCAGTATCAAACTTTGGATTGAAAAGGCAAGAATGACTTCCTTTGCATTTGGAAATATTGGGAATCAAAGAAATCTAGTAGAACGAAGAAATGATAATCTTCAACTTAAATGTCAAGACAGGTTTAATGTAAATCTAGTCTCATGGCAGATACTGTCAGCATCAAGAGGTAAGGTGACCAGATTCCTTCCACACTCTTTTCCTTCCTTAACTAAAGAGCAGTCAGGTACCATTTACAGCTGGATTGACTGGATTGTGACGCCTCCATATTTTGAACCCAGCAACTTTGCAGCGAGAGGCCAGCGTTCTAACCATTCTACCCATTGGAACCTCAGCTTTAATGTATGGCTGTGAAATATGAAGAACAACAAAAATAACATTACAAATCAAGCATCGTTAGATAGTCCCATGTGTCAGATCCCTAACAATGGCTGCCATCAATACAACAGAAGGACCAGACACTACGCTCTTTTCTATCATATCAAATAAAGTCAATATGCAAGCAGAGGATTTTAGAATACACTGTTAGAAAAACAGAACAAATGTCCACTTCTGGGAGTTTGTCATAGAAAATTTCTTTTAGTGAGAGTCACAAGGAGAGAGAAAGAGAAAGAAAGACAGAGAAAGAGAAAGAAAGAGAGAGAAGGCGAGACAGAGAAAAATAAAAGGGACGAGGAAGGAGATGAGTGAAGGCAATGATTTGATGACTAGAAAAAGATGGTGATTTAACAACAGATATGGTTACAGAACTGAGTTAGAAGTGAAGCAGAAATCTCAAGTCTTGGTTTATACTGCCATGATTTTATTTCTACCATTACTTTTGTTTGTCCATTCTCCATCACTGTGATGGTTCATGTAACTCTGTGGTTATATCATTATTGTTTAGTCATGTACGATACAGAAGCGCGAGAAAGGGAGACCATCCATATGTACGTACCGTGCCCTCTACACCGCCGTGCTGTCGAGACTGTCAACCTCGAAATGGTCAGTGAAAGTCGTTGTAGTAGGACCATTACCATCTGACACAACTGTGCTGCTAACCACGTGGGCATCTTCTGACACAGTTGTGCTGCTTTCCATCCGGGCTCTTCTCCTTTGTAGACAGAATAGGACGCACAGACAGACGACAGCCATCAAGAATATGATGAATGACAAGCCAAAAAAGATAAATTTCCATCTCTCGTTCTGATATGGGTCTGTTGAAAATAGTGGTATTCTCTTGTATATACGTATGCTAACAATCAGAGAGGTTGACCGACTGATGTACAGAGATGTAGACAGATGGAGGGACACAGGTTGACATACAGATGTACAGAGAGGCTGACAGACTTATGGACATAAAGGTTGACAGACAGATAGACAGAGATTTCGTCAGAAAGATGGATAAAGTGATTGGCAGACATAGGGACAGAGCAGTGGCGTAACTATTGTTGATGGCGCTCAGGGAAAATAAGATATTGGCACCCCGTGAAAATTATTCTTTAAAATTCTCGCTGAATTCTTATATTGGTACTCAAAATGGTTACTCGTTATAATACCGGTTACAAATTAATTTTAAAAACTACTTTTATTGTTTAAAAATATGAAACAGATTGTTACTGATATAGTTTTATAACAGACCCAGGATATAAATCCTGTAATTGTCATTTTCGCTGCTTCCTGTGCAGTTTTCCCTTGTTCACTTAGAGTGCAACCATTCCAGGTTCCAATCCTGAAGATTTTTCTAGACGAAAAATGGGTAGTCGGCAACCCAGACTCCTTTCGGCTTTCTCTGGGTTTCTTCATGAGCCTCCTTTTCAGATAAGAATACAAACAGCAAGAGGAGCGTTCATTGCGTTGGGAAACATATGGAGAACAAGAGAAATCAAGTCCACCACGAAAATGTCAAGTCAGTTCTATTGTATGGCTCTGAGACATGGAGAGCAACAAAAACAACAACCAAAAAGCTACAGACTTTTATAAACGGGTGCTTGCGTAGAATATAAGGACTGAAATGGTATGACAAAGTCACAAATGTGGAATTCATGACAAGAACCACACAAGTGCCAGTGGAACAAGAGTTGAGAAGAAGACGCTGGCGATGGATAGGACACACATTGCGGAGACTTGTTGATAGCATTACAAGGCAGTCCTTGTTCTGGAATCCACAGGGAAAGAGAGACAGAGGTAGACGAACAAAACACATGGAGAAGAGAGATGGATACAGAGGTGAAAATGATGAGGAAAACATGGAATGAACTTGAGCGGATGGCACAGGACAGGTAGACTTAGCATGTGTTTGTTGAAGGCCTATGCTCCTTGGGGAGCTAAAGGGTATTGATTGATTGATATGTGTATAACTATAACCACGTTCACCGAATCTTTTGGCCGACCATCACCAATCAATAACTACTTATTCGGAGTAACCAAGAGGACAAGCACACCATCATACCTGGCAGACGCTGGAGTTGGGTTAGCCACGTTTTCAGAAAAGACCCTCATGCCTTCACAAGAACAGCTATGCTATGGACCCTTGAAGGAAAACGAAAGAGAAGCTGACTAAAAACAACTGGGCGGAGAACTGTGGAGGCTGAGATGCAAAGAATGAACCAGAGTTGGTGCACTGTACGAAGGATGGCCGCCGACCGAACAAAGTGTAAGCAATTTGTTGCTGCCCTACAAAACGCCACCAGGCGTGATGGCCACTGACCGCTTTGACAGTCGGCGGCTAAGGATCAAAGAAGAACCACGTTTATATTTCTCACTCTTTCATTATCTTTTTATTTCAGAAATTGCACAAACGACCAGTGCGTATTTAAAAATTGTTACTGCTATTTAGAAAACAATTATGAAAAAAAAAAAAAAAATGAACTGTTTGTTTTACTAGATATTTAAAAATGATTTGGAGTTTGACATTAAGAATGGATATTTTTAACTTCAGCTGGTGCAAACTGATCAATAATGTCATCAAAATGTGTTATTTCAGTTTCCTGAAGTTCAATGTTGATCAAAGCTAAAGAAGAAAGTCTTTATTTCATTACTGAAGCTTTCAAATATATGTGTCAGTGACCCTACTTTGCTCTTGTGTTAGATGTATAGTGGCCCAGGTTCATTGAACTTGTACATACATACTTTCGGTGAAGATACTCAATAATATTAGTTGTGTTGTCTGCCGGTGAGATTCTAATTCTGACTACAGTGTTGCTGACTGCACAGCAACAGACAACACATGACGACGTCTGATAAAGTTGATGAGGCGCTGTCTAAACTTTCTTCAACGTTTATTAAACTCTGGAACGAATTTAAAAGTATGGTTGACAGAAATTCAAACATATCACGGCAGAACATCTGTTTCATATACTTCACGCTGCTCGCATTTGTACTAAACATCAATAGTTCATTCACGCCCGCTCACTGTGTTTATTGGTCAGGAAGAGAGTTGTTTAACTTGATTTCTTCCTAAGTTATTCACGATCTCGATAATTTCAATCTTTTAAAATTGGCTCGGGTTATTGAAAACTGGAATGCCTCCAGGGTGTAATACTTTTCCCTAAAGCCTATTCTGTTTATCAACAACTATAATTTGTGTCACTGCTACTTTCTATTCTTGCTATGGTCTCGTAGTCTATAAGCTCACTAATGTCACGTGAAATTCACCGATATGCGGTTTCACAAAGTTCATAACCAATTCTACATACTAGGCTTCTGGAAAACTTCTTGTCGACCTATCTCGATCTTGCTTTCTAATGACAATTGTTTTCAGATGTTTCCATTTTGACTGCTCGCTGCAGCATCACAAACTCACACAAGTGTTGGCGAAAGCTGTCTAAGTCTTCTGGATGTTTCTACCATATAGTACATAAAACCGTGCCCACTGCTTGCACGACGGTGGACTCTATAATAACTAACAGCTAGGAGCCAAAAGCCAAGAAGAAGAGCTCGAATCTCCTGCCTCCCCTGTATATAGCCAATTCTAACGGTAAGCCATGTGACATACTTTTATTCGCCTCTTAAACTCTTGTTCAAAAGATTTCCTATGACTTCTAACTCGCGAATTACTTATCAGGTTTATCTTCTCCCCGTAACGTCCCTTTACTAGATCGTCTCGATTCTTTTAACATTCCAAACGATCGTTAACAGCTTGACACTGAAATCGCAATAGTCAGCATTATCTGAAAAGCTGTTCTTAAGTTTGGAAAAATATTTTCATCTCTATTCTGAACATTAAACTTGTGGAATTTCTATTCCTCAGCTTTTGAAATCTGAACATTTTGCGGCTTTTTAGAAGCATCTTACAATCCAGGATTTCTTCACTAAGCTGAAAACTGTCAACATCAGTGCCATAAAACAGTCCAAGGTTAAAACAACGTTTCCTCACGATATTTGGGCCATGGTTGCTGCTGCATTCCTTTGAGTCAAGCGATAATCCTTTAGCATCTAAAAGAAATCCAGATTTATTTAATGAGCTGAGACTTACAATCCACAATGAAAACTATTGCAGATTTTCAAAATAGATCAACTTTCTATTGTCTGCCAACAAAGTTTTAAATACTGACTGACACCACAAGAGCATACTTGAAATAAACTACGTCAGTTGGTTCTAAGCCCTCTGAAAGGTCACCAAGGAAAATGTTTTCCCCTGAAGCACATCTGAAATTAAGCAGAGCTTTTCATATCTTACACGTTTTTTTCAGACTTGCTCAGTTGTCTTCTGAACAGCTTTTCACACGGCTGAATTTACAATAAGTCATTGACGATTTTCTTCATCAAATATATCTGATCCAGTAAAAGAACTGCTAATTTATCCAAGGCAGAAATTTCTAAATTTCACTTTATAGGAAAATTTACTGGCTACATTTGTTTTCAGGCGTTTCGGGAAAATGATTGAACATCACGACGAAAACAGTGAAAAAAAAACATTTGTTTAAAATTCCAAAATATGTAAAATAATGATTCAAAAAAGAATGTTTAAAGTGACCGAAAAATCTCAAAGCATGTCCTAACATGCCAAAATAAACCCCTATCTTTGTTTCCTTCTATCTTACCTGTTGTTACGATTGTAAATAATTATAATGTTTTATAATTAATACAAATATATAATGAAAAGTAGAAATAATAGGAGCCAAATAAAAGTGGGGATGATTAAAACAGAGATTAAAAGCTTAATTAAAAGAATAATAACTCAGGAATGGACAGTAGAGTGGGATTGAAGCCTGAAGGGCAAACATGCATATAAATCGTTCAAGACACCAACAAGAACGAATAGTTTTTGTGGTCCGTTAGTGTAAATTTCTCAATTCACAATCGGCAAGGACCATCAGGTTTATATCAAGCCCACGCGCAGATTCTGCCATCACCGGTGTCAATACCCTGTGGAGGTATGGCGGCTTGCGTACCCTGATTACCCCCAGAGCTATGCCAGCGGGAGTCTTACTCCTGGAAGGTTCTACCGAGCTGGACAGGTTTGCGCGGGGAGGGGTCAGACAAAAGCAGACATCCTGGTCCTCTAGGTTGGGGGTTTTAGCATAGGGCTGTCACCCCTGTCTATGTAAAAAACAATAAAGTTACGGAAACAACAACGAATAAACAAACTTTGCTGCGGGACGGACATCTGGAGTCTGAGGCTCGTATGACTGTCAGTGGTGAAAGCCGAAAGGAAGCCACTGACATGAGAACGGACGTCCTGACCGCAAAACTTGATACAAGAATAGGATTTTTGAATGTCAGGACAATGAATGAGACTGGTAAACTAACACAGGTCACAGCAGAAATGAGAAACCATAGGTTACACATTCTAGGGATAAGCGAGAGCAGATGGACAGGGGCAGGAAAAGTTAAAACAGCAACAGGAGAAACAGTACTTTACTCTGGAAGAGAGGATGGACAGCACAATGAAGGCGTAGCCATTATTCTACAGAAAGGAATATAAAGGACATTACTGGAATGGAAACCCATCAACAACAGACTGATAAGATTAAGATTGAGAGGTAGATTCACAAATACTACAATAGTACAATACTACGCACCAACGAATGACAGCGATGAAGAAGTCAAGGATGAATTCTATCAACAACTGCAGAAAGAAATGGAAGACACACCTAGACATGATCTTATTATAGTAATGGGAGACCTCAATGCGAAAGCTGGTACACACAATACATATAATGAAATAATAATAGGGAAATGCGGCAGCGGAACAGCAAACAAAAATTGGGATAAATTAATAAGTTTCTGTAGTATTAACAACCTGGTCATTGGAGGAACACTTTTCCCACATAAAGAAATTCACAAATTAACATGGGAATCACCAAATGGTCGGGACAGAAACCAGATAGACCACATCATGATTAACGGTAGATGGAGACATGCATTACAAGATGTGAAGGTAAGAAGAGGTGCAGAGTGGGAAGTGATCACCATTTAGTAGTAGCAAAACTGAAAGTGAAACTAAGAAGGGCTGGACCAACTGTAACTACACAGAAAAGGTTTGACATCAGCAAATTGAAGGACCCCCTTACCAGAAAAGCTTTTGCGGCTGACATAAAGAAACGATATCAATTTGCCAAAAGTCAGGAAAAGACATTGACTGATGATATAGACCAGAAATTACACCATTTCAACAATATATAAGGAAAGCAGCAAATCACGCTTGGGATTCCAGGAAACGAAGAAGCAAGACTGGATAACACCAGAAACATTAAACACCATAACACTGAGAAAGGAAATGAAACGAAAGAAAACAGAAGCGAAGTCCCCAAGGTTAAAGCAACTATATAGCGAACAGTACAGTCAGCTGGACAAGGAAGTTAAAAGCCAAACACGAGCCAATAAAAGGAATTTCCTAGACGATCTTGCAAGACAGACAGAAGAGGCAACACTGAGAAATGAGCAAAGCACAGTATACAAAATAACTAAATTCATCAGCTGAAAACGAGGTGCAAACAATATTACATTAGTAAGAGATAAGCAAGGAAATCTCATCACGACAGCAGAGGGACAGGAAACAAGATGGGCAGAGCACTTCAGAGAAACTCTGAAAAAGGAACCACCAGAGACACAATTGAATGTTCCTGAGACTGAAAACGATCTAGATGTAAATACAGACATTCCACGAAAAGAAGAAATCATCACAGCAATCAAAGGGTTAAAGAACGGAAAAGCTCCTAGCCATGATAACTTAAATGCAGAGCTATTTAAGACAGACCCTGAGCTAGTAGCAGAACTATTAGAACCACTATTTGCACAAGTCTGGAAAACGGGGACAACACCATCAGAGTGGAACAAAGGAATAATTGTCAAATTTCCCTAGAAGGGAGATCTTGCAGACTGCAGTAATTGGAGAGGAATCACTCTTCTCTCAGTTCCCAGCAAAATACTAGGCAGGATAGTTATACAGAGAATTTCAAAAGCAGTAAACCACAAACTGAGGAAAGAACAAGCAGGATTTAGAAAGAACAGAAGATGTGTAGATCATATATTCAATCTCATGAACATTATAGAGCAGTGCTCAAATGGCAAAGACAGCTGTACATTAATTTCGTTGATTTTGAAAAGGCTTTTGACAGCATACATAGGGACAGTTTAAGGAAAATACTGAAGGCTTATGGAATTCCAAGCGGTATAGTGTCAATCATAAAAAGCCTCTATGCCAACTTTACGTGTAGTGTTGGGCAGAGCAACCTAACCTTTGAGATGAAGACAGGAGTACGACAGGGATGCCCCTTATCAACCACTCTATTTTTAACAGTCATAGATTGGGTGATGCGCCAGACAACCGAGGGCAGTCCAAGAGGAATAAGATGGACTACATTTTCTACATTGGAAGATCTGGAATATGCAGATGACATTGCACTACTAGCACATTCACATCAACACATCCAGGAAAAAAAAGATAGACTTAATAAGTTTAGCCAGCAGGTGGGCATGAGCATCAATTTAAAGAAGTCAGAGGTCATGACGCTCAATGTGAACAACCCTGAGCCCATATCAGTAAGGAATCAGCAACTGGTACAGACAGACACCTTCATATACCTAGGATGCATAGTAACACCAGACGGCGGGGCAGGCAAAGACATCAACATCAGAATGAATAAGGCAAGAACAGCCTTTTTTAGCCTAAACAACATCTGGAAGTCCTCTCAATACAGCACAAGCACAAAATTAAGATTATATCAGATCTGTGTGCTTTCTGTGCCAATCTATGTTGCGGAATGCTGGAGAGTTACAGAGAAGGAAATGTCGAAATTGTCCTCTTTTCACACAACATGCCTAAGAAAAATTCACCGAATCTTTTGGCCGAATACCATCACCAACCAAGATCTGCTTACTCGGAGCAAGCAAGAGGACATGCACACCATCATAGCTGGCAGACGCTGGAGCTGGGTTGGCCATGTCCTCAGAAGAGACCCCGATTCCATCACAAGAACAGCTTTGCTATGTACCCCTGAAGGAAAACGAAAGAGAGGCCGACCAAAAACAAAATGGCGGAGGACTGTGGAGGCTGAGATGCAAAGAATGAACCAGAGTTGGGGCACTGTAGGAAGGATGGCCGCCGACCGAGCAAAGTGGAATCAATTTGTTGTTGCACTACAAGACACCACTAGGCGTGATGGCCACTGACTGCTTTGACGGTCGGCGGCTAAGGATAAAAGAAAGAAGAAGACTGAGAAAGGAAATGAAAAGAAAGAAAACAGGTTAAAGCAACTACATAGTGAACTGTACAGTCAGCTGGACAAGGAAGTTAAACGCCAAACCCGAGCCAACAAAAGAAATTTCCTAGACGATCTTGCAAGACAGGCAGAAGAGGCAGCACTGAGAAATGAACAAAGCACAGTATACAAAATAACTAAATTCATCAGCGGAAAACGAGGTGGAAACAATATTACAGTTAGTAAGAGATAAGCAAGGAAATCTCATCACGACAGCAGAGGGACAGGAAACAAGATGGGCAGAGCACTTCAGAGAAACTCTGAACAAGGAACCACCAGAGACACAATTGAATGTTCCTGACGCCGAAAACGATCTAGATGTAAATACAGACTGTCGTAGATTTTTGATAGGGGAATTACGACTTGGGTTGGTCCCTTCTGAATAGATTAGAATAAGGTGATATTTCAGTGAGATATAAGTAGAAATAGATTTCACGAGTGAGATGGAGGAAATATATTAGAGTCGGTCTCTGACCCTCGAGATGATTTCTCTCAGTCAGCCTATCATCTACAACAGATTAAGATTTGTCGGACCATCTAGTATAATATATATTAATATATACATATATATCCCTCACATACACCCACACATAAGTGACGACAGTTAGACGCACAGACGTGAAAAACTATAACAATGAATATAGATAATTTGGAACGAGCTGACCGACACACTGATTAAGTTTAAGGGAATTTTAATTATCATCAGAAAATTTCATCACAACACATAAAAATTACATCAAGCATATACAAATAGTCATAAAGTCAATGAATTGCTACAAGAATGATAGACCCATTGGTATGATCTTTTCCCTCGATGTATAGCTCACAGTCCTGTTAGAAGAAAAGTGATAGCCCCAAAGAGCCACGGATACATATGCTATAGTCTAAGATTTCCCTTTAAAGGTATGAACAGACTTTGATACTCTAATCTATCCTAAGGAAAATATTGTTAGCAACAAAAAACTTGCATAAAGAAATTTTAGACAGCAAAATGGGTGCCAAAAATACAACAATAAAGGAATCACTCAGTCCTGCAATCACTTTATTCAGTCAGCCGTGATCACTAGCTTGCATTCGTACTTACAGCTTTGGTAGCAACTTCTGGAAAAACAATTTTAGGACATGCACATACAGAATCTCTAGTGGTAGTCTTGGCCAAAGGAAACCCCAGTTCCGCAAAGTCAGGTTGAGTTCACTACTTCAGGGAACGTTTCCTTGGTTATTCTTACTTTTGGATGTCTGTTTAGGTCACATTAAAATTGTCCAGGCACGAACGTTAACAGCGAGCACAGTGTCAATAGCTTAGGTTTCTAGTAACGATGAATGTCAGGTCGGTGCCTTCTCTCAGTATAGGACTTTATTTGGTCACACCACAACTAGTCAGAACTCCGTCGGAATATTACTGATAGTAATATTTTACTTGCCACAAGGGCTGAAAATGTACTTGAGGTTTTTCTCAGGAAGAATTAAATCTGGCGCGATAGGCCCATTACTTCATTTAATCTTAAAGTTCATGTAATGGGTACTCTGTCGTTCTGGATGCCAACGCAATGCCAGACAGGTTTTACTTTATACACCCAAGTCTTTAAGAAAAATGTTTTTGTTCTTCACAGATATTTCTTAATACTAAAACGCTGGTAGAGTTGGGCTACCACAGTTTCACTGAATAAAGAGAAAACAACATATAAAATACTTGTACATACTATTCCTCGGTTATAACTTACATTATAAACTGCAAGCGTAGAGCTTGTCTTATCGTTTAAATCTCCCGTGAAATAAGTTATATTCATAAAATCAGTCACCATGAATTAGAAATACATACGTATTTTGTCAATACTCAATGATGAATCAGTACAGTTATAAGTTGGTTTAAAATATTCTCGACTGATTATTAGCAATTTAATAAAACTTATTATAGCTGCATGAGTTTAAGCTAGAAATTATAATTTGTTTTGCTATCCACTGAAACACGTCAGCTAGAGAATATAACAGACTTACAGTTTAATTACTTCTGCACAGAAATCTAACTAGAAAAATGAAATAAGCGGTTATCACTGAATCACTCAACACTACTAGATATATAATATATGTACCTCCAGACAGAACTACAGGCGATCGCACAAACTTAGAATTATACGCTTATATTTATTGGTAGTCTAGACGCTCGGCAAATTGTCGAGAACAAACTGAGACTTCGCTATACAGCTTATTATCTTAGCACGACACGACCTGTCTACTGCAAATTTAGGAGAACTGAATGAAATCAAGTTCAAACTACGGGGTAGATATATGAAACAGACAAAGGATCCCATGCTATGACGAAAACCCGAAATAGCGCCGGTCTCTCTCTCTCCCCTCTCTCTTAAAACTTCACATTAACTTAGACGCTGGCCATAACTGCCAAAACGCGTCTTCACACCTACTACGACATGTCTCATTTCTGAGCGATGCAGATTGGCGCCTTCCACACCTCACGCCGAGAAACTAGCCGAAGAAAAACTCGTGTCATATGAAAATGTAGACAAATGTCTGCTCTCTATGTCTGACGAGACGAATTCTCACATTATTTCGTTCACATCAAGGGACTGCCATCTTACGCAATAAAATGGGTTACTAGTATTAGAAAAGAAACGGCTAAAGTCAGAATGGGAAAGTTATATTTTGTCGCAAACGAACGAATGCGAAACACATGAAAAGGATAAAAGAGCGATAATAAAGTAGAGGACATGGGTAGAAAAAGAAAAGAATATAGAAAATTTATTGATCATAAATCTTTATGCAACAGAACGTCCCCCCTTTAAGATATGGAAGCACTCCATGTCTACGTTATGGAAATAAGTTTCCTATATCCGTAGCTTCAGGGAGTCTGTTCTCTTCCCTCTCATCTCCCCCCTCCGTCTCTCTCCAATTCCTACTCAAGTCTACTCTCAAAGTTTCTTTTCTCTGGAATGTCTTCCGTGCGCGCTTGAAAGAGCGTCGCCGCTTTTGACATTTTTGAAAGATTTAATGTGTGTGCAGTGGAATTTCCCTGCCACTATCGTCATCTTCGTCAATTTTGGCGATCGTCAGGAGATGTTCGGAGGTCGGCACTGATCTTTCCAAATATCTCTTTAACAGATTTAAATGGTAGACCTTCTCGTTGCCTTTTATAGAGATCTGGTAGTTAGCCTTGGAAATCTTTTTAAGGACGGTAAACGGCCCTTGCCATCCGATGCGTAGTTTGTTGTTCTCGGTAGGGAGTAACACCAAAACTTTCTCTCCTGCTTCCAGTTCTCTTTCTTTCGCGACTTTCCTGTATCGGTTAGCGTGTTTTGCGCGTGCTAGCTTAAAGTTAGTCGTTGCTAGATCCCATCCTAGTTTCAACCTTTCCTTTAAAACCGACACATATTTACTTGCTGAGACAACTGTCTCATCCGCCTTCTGGTCTGTCAGCGACCAAAGTAAGGCTTCAAGTGGCCCCTTTATAGGTCTGCCGAATAAAAGTGTCGCTGGGGGAAATTCTGTGGAAGGATTTGGGGCTTCCCTGTACGCAAATAACGCTGCAGATATACAAAGGTCCCAATCTTCCGGTTTCACTTGTCCCAGTTTACTTAGCATCATGTTGAGGTTTCCATTAACACGTTCCACGAGCCCATTTTCGGCTGGAGTATAAGGCTTTATGTAGATGTGTTGGTTCCTCAAGATCTTCACGATATCATCCATCAACAGGTTTCGGTATGGAGATCCGTTATCCGTCAGCACTTGCTGAGGGAATCTCAACCGAGTGAAAATCTGCACTAGGGCTTCTGCGACATGCTTGGCATCTGCGCATGTTAGCGGGATAGCTTCTGCCCAAAACGTGCATGTGTCGACTAGGGTCAGGATATACCTGTTCCTTCTTTTAGTCCTTTCTAAGGGTCCTAAAATGTCAATCACAACCCGTTCAAATGGTGTTCTCATTATTGGCATTTCACCCATGTGGACTGGGGTGTCCGTTGCTTGGGTAGTACACGTTGGCACTGGGCACAGGATTTGACATACCTGATAATATCAGTATTTACTCCTGGCCACCAATAATGAGTGGTTATCCGTTGGTTTGTGGCGTTCTGTCCCATATGTCCGCTGAAGGGAAGAGAGTGCCCCATTTCTAGGATTTGGCTTCTGTACTGTTTCGGTACTAGGAGGTTGTTGTAACCTTGGTCAGGCTTGCCCGTTCTGCGATAAAGTACGCCATCTTTAGAAAAAATGTCCCCGTGCTGTCTGGGTTCCTTAGCCATGGGCAGTTTCCTAAAGCAGGGTGCCAAAGTAGGGTCCTTTTGTTGCGCTTCTTTAAGTTCCATAGGTAACAAATTAGGCGCAGGCTCCCGTTCCTTCTTGGTTTGCCCTCTTGTAGTTACTGCTGTCACAATCAGCTCTTCCGGTTTCCCAATAAACACGTATCTACCGCCAAGTATGACTGGGTAGATGGGGTCATCTATAACAGCCGCTTTGATCACGCCTCTGACAAACTCAGAGTGGATCTCCACCAGTGCGATGGGAAGCGTTGTTGGTGCCTCACTCTTAGAAACTCCACAAAGTTGGACGGTCTCTCCTGTCTCTTGACCGGGTTTAACCAGGTGTCTGGCAACAATGCATTCATAAGAAAGCCCCGTGTCAAATAAACAAAAAGTTTGAGAACCGTTCAAAATAACCGTACCTCGCGTTGGGGGTCTCTCTCCCTCCCGTTGGGAATCACTGTCAATAATTTCGCCTTGCGAGACTGTTAGCAAGCATACGATGAGTTTAGGCTCGGTGTACTCGCTCTGATCATTAGTCCCGTGCGCAGGGGTTTTCCCTTTGTCACCGTGTCCTCGCTGGCTGCGGTGCCATGAAGGGCGGTCGGTTTGATCAGACTGTTTGTTGTTGGTGGGGTATTTGTTTTTGTAGAACTTAGATTTTTCAGGAAGGGGGTTTTGGGGTCCAGTTTCTCTGTGGTTATTCTGGTTAGAAACATGAGAAGATTGGTCTAGATTATTCTTTCGAAAAGGCTCTTCTGTCGGTTTACGTTTTGTGGTCGGTAGTTCAGCCAGCGCGTTGTGATATCGCTCAGACTTTTCCAATATGTCTTCAAGCTTTTCTGCACCTTGCTCAGCTAAAAATTTTCGGGTGTCCGCAGACAAAGTGTTCTTTATTTGTTCTGTTATAACAAATTCCTCAAGACCTTCATAGGTAGAGGCGAGCTGTGAAAGCTCAAGACACTTTGTCAGATATCCCTTTAGACGAGAAGAGAACTGCTGAAACGTTTCAGAGCCCTCTTTCCTACTGTTGCAAAACAGCTGCAAAATTTGCGAGCGTTCATTTCAAAGCGCTCCAGTAACGCTTTCTTCAACTCGTCATAGTTGTCTTGTTGGCTGCTTTCTAGTTTCAAGTAAACATCATAAGCAGAACTTTTTAAAGCCTTAGACAGCTTGATACACCAACGCGACCTCTCTAAACCGTACAGAGTTGCCATTTTTTCAAATTTTTCTAACCATGTGTCAACCTTCTCATTAGGACAAGGGAAAGATTCTAGAGCAAAAGACATAGCGTTGAGTTGAAGAGATTGAGGGTTAGTTTGATCAGTTAAGGAAGAATGAGAAGACTCGCCATTGCTGGAGGTAGAGGCAGCACCACGGCTTTGGACTTCTAGAGCTTTAATCGCCAACTCGTGCTGTCTCTCCTTCTCTCTTTCCTCATGCTGTCTCTCCTTCTCTCTTTCCTCATACTGTCTCCTTCTCTCTTTCGTTTGCCCTGCGAATTTCCATTTCCTCATCCATCTTCTTCTGCTCTCTATCTGCGGCTGCTTTTTCCTTAGCTTCCACTGCCCTTTCCTTCTGCTCCGCACCATATCTGTCCAGTTCGTCCCTGACAAAAGCTTTCGCTTCTTCTCCGTCTAGACGTCTAGACCCTCTTTTCTCGCCTCGTCTCTGAGGATCTATCTAAGCTTCGCCCTCTCTGCTATTGTAAATCAGTGACTGAGACTTAGTCGAGAAAGAAGTAAGAAAAAGAATACACTGATTCCTACAACTTACAAGAAAATACCAAACAAAATATGATAATTTATATACTGGGATACCTCCTCCTATAATATAGTATCTAACTATCGCTGCTATTAATCGACAATAAAGCACCTAATGCAGACGACTACCCCAAATGAATGGTAGTTAAGATTACTCACTGAAAAATAAGTAGCTACAGTGGAAACTAAATAATTATTGAAAAAATATTTAAGGAAGAAAAAAATCCCCTTAATTTTAAGTCCGCTACAAGTTTACCCCTGAAGTCAGATCGGGTAAGGGAGGCAATTAATCTGGACGAAATAGTCCGAAACGCACTCCTTAACTTAGTTCAAAACACCTTTCTGCTTCAAACCCAGTGACTGTTAGACAATCACAAACTTTACCAGCGTTTAGTATTACAAAATCAATAATTAACATATATTCCGACAAAATCAACCTGTAACTCAAATGTATATTACTCAAAAATGCTGTGGAAAAACCAATTATTAATTGTCACATCACAATCTTACTCTATATCAGAATAAAGAAAATTAATCATACAGACGAGCTGATATTCGTATTTGCCCAGAGAGAGGACTAGAGTTCAATTCCCGGAAAACGAGCCACCATTCTGTCGTAGATTTCTGATAGGCGAATGAAGACTTGGGTTGGTCCCTTCTGAAGAGATTAGAATAAGGTGATATTTCAGTGAGATATAAGTAGAAATAGATTTCACGAGTGAGATGGAAGAAATATATTAGAGTCGGTCTCTGACCCTCGAGATGATTTCTCTCAGTCAGCCTATCATCTACAACAGATTAAGATTTGTCAGACCGTCTAGTATAATATATATTAATATATATATCCCTCACATACACCCACACATAAGTGACGACAGTTAGACGCACAGACGTGAAAAACTATAACAATGAATATAGATAATTTGGAACGAGCTGACCGACGCACTGATTAAGTTTAAGGGAATTTTAATTATCATCAGAAAATTCCATCACAACACATAAAAATTACATCAAGCATATACAAATAGTCATAAAGTCAATGAATTGCTACAAGAATGATAGACCCATTGGTGGGATCTTTTCCCTCGATGTATAGCCCACAGTCCTGTTAGAAGAAATGTGATAGCCCCAAAGAGTCACGGATACATATGCTATAGTCTAAGATTTCCCTTTAAAGGTATGAACAGACTTTGATACTCTAATCTATCCTAAGGAAAATATTGTTAGCAACAAAAAACTTGCATAAAGAAATTTTAGACAGCAAAATGGGTGCCAAAAATACAACAATAAAGGAATCACTCAGTCCTGCATTCACTCTATTCAGTCAGCCGTGATCACTAGCTTGCATTCGTACTTACAGCTTTGGTAGCAACTTCTGAAAAAACAATTTTTAGGACATGCACATACAGAATCTCCAGTGGTAGTCTTGGCCAAGGGAACCCCAGTTCCGCAAAGTCAGGTTGAGTTCACTACTTCAGGGAACGTTTCCTTGGTTATTCTTACTTTTGGAATGTCTGTTTAGGTCACATTAAATCTGTCCAGACTTGAACGTTAACAGCGAGCACAGTGTCAATAGCTTAGGTTTCTAGTAACGATGAATGTCAGGTCGGTGCCTTCTCTCAGTATAGGACTTTATTTGGTCACACCACAACTAATCAGAACTCCGTCGGAATGTTACTGATAGTAATATTTTACTTGCCACAAGGGCTGAAAATGTACTTGAGGTTTTTCTCAGGAAGAATTAAATATGGCGCGATAGGCCCGTTACTTCATTTAATCTTAAAGTTCATGTAATGGGTACTCTGTCGTTCTGGATGCCAACGCAATGCCAGACAGGTTTTACTTTATACACCCAAGTCTTTAAGAAAAAAATGTTTTTGTTCTTCACAGATATTTCTCAGTACTAAAACGCTGGTAGAGTTGGGCTACCCCAGTTTCACTGAATAAAGAGAAAAGAACATATAAAATACTTATACATACTATTCCCCGGTTATAACTTACATTATAAACTGCAAGCGTAGAGCTTGTCTTATCGTTTAAATCTCCCGTGAAATAAGTTATATTCATAAAATCAGTCATCATGAATTAGAAATAAATACGTATTTCGTCAATACTCAATGATGAATCAGTGCAGTTATAAGTTAGTTTAAAATATTCTCGACTGATTATTAGCAATTTAATAAAATTTATTATAGCTGCATGAGTTTAAGATAGAAATTATAATTTATTTTGCTATCCACCAAAACACGTCAGCTAGAAAATATAACAGACTTACAATTTAATTACTTCTGCACAGAAATCTAACTAGAAAAATGAAATAAGCGGTTATCACTGAATCACTCAACACTACTAGATATATAATATATTTACCTCCAGACAGAACTACAGGCGATCGCACAAACTTAGAATTATACGCTTATATTTATTGGTAATCTAGAAGCTCGGCAAATTGTCGAGAACAAACTGAGACTTCGCTATACAGTTTATTCTCTTAGCACGACACGACCTGTCTACTGCAAATTTAGGAGAACTGAATGAAATCAAGTTCAAACTACGGGGTAGATATATGAAACATACAAAGGATCCCACGCTATTACGAAAACCCGAAATAGCGCCGGTCTTTCTCTCTCTCCAACTGCCTCTCTTAACACTTGACATTAACTTAAACGCTGGCCATAACTGCCAAAACGCGTCTTCACACCTACTACGACATGTCTCATTTCTGAGCGATGCAGATTGGCGCCTTCCACACCTCACGCGGAGAAACTAGGCAAAGAAAAACTCGTGTCAGATGAAAATGTAGACAAATGTCTGCTGTCTATGTCTGACGAGACGAATTCTCACACTATTTCGTTCACATCCAGGGACTGCCATCTTACGCAATAAAATGCGTTACTAGTATGAGAAATGAAACGGCAAAAGTCAGAATGGGAAAGTTATATTTTGTCGCAAACGAACGAATGCGAAAAACAGGAAAAAGATAAAAGAGCGATAATAAAGTAGAGGAAACGGGTAGGAAATTAAAAGAATATAGAAAATTTATTGATCATAAATCTCTATGCGACACAGACATTCCACGAAAAGAAGAAATCATCACAGCAATCAAAGGGTTAAAGAGCGGAAAAGCTCCTGGCCATGATAACTTAAATGCAGAGCTATTTAAGACAGACCCTGAGCTAGCAGCAGAACTATTAGAACCACTATTTGCACAAGTCTGGAAAACGGGGACAATACTGATAAGAATCTTTTTCTTATTAATGATGTCCACCAAATGATAAATATAAGTGGATGGAAGTAGACATCATCATCATCAGTTGATAAACTCTTAATACAAGACCCTTGCCCTGAGCAAGAGACATGCTGAGAAATCTGAAGCTCGCTCGAACATCACCAGAGTTAAATACTGTGTTGTTGTGTTGCTCGTGGTTCGAGTATGGAATGTCAACTTGACCTACGCAGTGGTGTGTAGACATAGATGGAGTGTATAATGTGCGAATGATAGGAAGAGTTCGTGGTGTTGACAAATGTTCTTTTCTCACACTCATGTATGGCTGGAAGTCATCGACACCATCGACTGTGTACCTTTACTAAAGTTTAATTGGACGTACACACTCGACAGCACAGATAGTGACAAATCACAGGTTGGCATAATACATCATGGTACAGTGGATAAATGGTCTTGCAATGTTATGTTACGTGGGCACTCATGTAGAATAATAGTATAATGGACTGTCAGTAGCCAAGCACTCAGTATTGCCCATATATATATATCAACTGAGTTTACTGACAAAGCACGTCAGATTATAAACAATATCCAAGATGGCTTCTAGACCTAATCTCGTCTAGCGAAGATTCTTAACATAATGTCCAGCACAGATTTTTCCATATAATTATATTGAACCGCTAGCAATGGGTTCTCATGTGTAGCAGTGATCTCTGGACTAATCAAGCGATAATACGGGCATCCCTTTTCTCTTCTTGAAAGTCACTACATGTTTGGTTCCAAGATGGCTTCACTCGTGAGCTGTCACTCACGTTTGGATACAGATAATGAATCTGTCCTAAAGTTAGTCATTCATTAAACATTTCATTGCTCTGTAGATTTGATCATGAACAATTGACTGCATTCTACAGGATATAGTGCTGCTAGGAATCAGAATCGTTTTTTTTTTCATCTAGTTAGATGTATCCTCTCAGACGTACAAATCATCCCTATCGAAAAACGGTGGCTTCGTACGAGAGTTCAAAAGAGTATCTTTATTACCTTGGTTTTCAGAAATATGATTTTGCCATTCCTTGGCAATAAAAATGAACACTGGGGTAAAGCATACACGATAGGTCTAGACGACTATCACTTTCCCCAAAAAACCACTGAGATCACTTTTTTCCCGGCATCAAGCCGACATAGAAAAAACACAGCCCATCAGGGCGAAGCCAAAACACACCTCTCTCGCGACACATCCGCCGAACAGCCTTTGACCTCTCTAGAGACAACAGAACATATAGTTCGACTTAGATATGTAAAGATATACAGATATAAGACAGATTCGTCCTACACAGACAAACAATACACATAAATTCAGGCCATAGATATTCTGAAGCAAGAACAATCTATTACTACCCAAACAAAGAATAAATCGCAGTAAAACTGGATTCATCCGCGGAGTTCGATCGAAAGACCTTTCAAGGGAAGTAACTCAATAATGACTTTTCCTTATGCACTAAAACGAATCTATTTTGTTTACAAAATATTTGCGAACATAACAAGTATACCAATGTATAATACTGTAAAATATCAAAGACTGCACGTAACAGTCTTACCACACCTCCCGGGAAAAAAAATGGAACATTTTTTTCTTTTTGAAATACATCTAGGAGCAACGTACAATAGGCTCACAATGAAAATATCAGGAATACATATAACGCCTAATATGAGGCTAAGTCGACTTATGGAGCGACTGGTGAGAATGTGTCTCATAAACTGAGAGAAATTATTTCTCTATAAGTATATTTTTCCAGGAAGGTGTCATCAAAGTATAATACAATTCTGGCAATTACACAATGCCTAAAAAATTCATATCATCATTTCGTATTAGATATCTTAAATTTATGATTTATGAAGAAAAAATCATCAAAGCACAGCGGTGAATAAACATCAATGAACCGCTATGTAGTGATACAATCATTATATTATTAAATTACAAATGTGTATCTATCATGATATAGAAAAGGAACTACTATAGAACTAGACATATCAAGAAGTCTAAGCCCTAATAGTTATGTGGAATCATGTGGGCATCTTGACAGAATGTCTGCCATCACATTATCTGATCCACGAATAGCTCGCACAGAGAAATGAAAAGGTTGAAGAGCAATTGCATATCGAGTAGACCTCGAGCTCTTCAAATTCTTACTCTGTATAGCAGTAAGAGCTTTTTGGTCGGTTTCTACTATGAAATGTGCGCCTAGAAGGAATCTCTGTAGTTTGAGGATCGACCAAACCATAGCTAATAGCTCACGGTCTAAAACCGAATAATTCCTTTCTGCCGCATTAAGTTTTCTGGAAATATACATTACAGGATGCAGAGTTCCAGAGTACTCTTGCATTAGTGCCGCTCCAATCCCAGTGGATGAAGCGTCACTACGAAGAACGAATGTCTTATCTTTAGTGGGTAGCACTAAAATAGGTGGTGTTGAAAACAATGTTTTAATCTTATCCAGAGAGCATTGGCATTCCTGAGACCAGTGGACCACATTAGGCGAACCTTTCTTTAGAAGTGTTGAAAGAGGTGCCATGATAGAGGATAGATTCTGAATGAATCTGCCATAAAATTGAATAAGACCTAACAGACTTCTCACCTGTTTTTTAGTCTTAGGGATTGAGATGTTAAGTATCTTACTAGTATTATGGTCCTCTGTCTTTAGGAAACCATGACCAACTCGGTGGCCTAGGAAAGAAATTTCGCTAAAACCAATATAGGCTTTAGAGGGTTTCGCTGTCAGGTTGTGCTCACGCAAAGTAGACAGCAATTCATCTAACCCTGAATAGTGATCTTCCCAAGTATCGCTGAAAAGACAGATGTCGTCTAGATATGCAATGACATCTGACCGATAAGATAGGATTCGGCGCATCATGCGTACGAATGTAGCTGGTGCGTTCATAAGACCGAAAGGCATAAAATTCCATTGGAACAAACCTCTAGGTGTTGAAAAAGCCGTGAGAGGTTTGGCGCGTTCAGATAAAGGAACTTGCCAATATCCTTTAGACAAATCAAGTTTAGTGAAAAAATGAGATTTGGAGAGTCGAGTAAGTAGCTCTTCCAGTAAAGGCATAGGTTCGGCATCGAACTTCGTTACTTGATTCAATTTTCGATAGTCAACGCAAAGACGTATGTTATTGTCTTTTTTACGCACAATAACCATCGGCGAAGAATATGCAGAGGTGGATGGTTCGATTATTTTCAAATCTATCATCTCATCCAACTCTTTCTCGACCTGTGCTTGAAAATGTATAGGTATAGGATAAGGTCTAACCCTAATAGGAGTATGGTCAGTTAGAACAATGTCATGTTCAATGACATGCGTTTGTCCAGGGATGTCAGTGAGTACATCCTGAAATGTTTGCAACATAGTTGAAACTTGTCGCTGTTCTCCTAGAGACAAATCAGGAGAGACAGTAACGTTCTTCCATGATTCACTAGAATGAAGTGGGATCATTGGAAGAGGAAGATTTACATCTGAAAAACTTGTTTCCTCATCCTGTATCACGGACAGTGATGAGTAATGACCATGTTGTACTGGAGAATTGTCCGTTGCTTGGAAAATGGGTTGCAAATAATCCGGACGTTCATGGAATTCAGTAAGCATATTGATGTGGAAGGTTTTATGCTTCCCATCAATATCGACAATATAGTCGACATCGGAAATTTTCGATATTATATCGTACGGACCTTTCCAAGAAATAAGTAATCTGTTTTCCCTACAAGGTAGTAATACAAATGCTTTGTCACCAGGACAAAGTTGTCGTAAGCATCTCTTCTTATTGGCAAATTGCCTTGCCTTCTGTTTCGCAAATTCAGAAGAAGAAGTTGCTAATTTGCATGCTTCGATAATTTTTTGTCTCAACGCGATGACATATTCGTAGGATGACTTTGTGTCATCGTCAATATTGTCAGATGTTATGAGATCGTGAAGCAACGACATAGGGCCACGCGGACGCGCGCCAAAGACGAGTTCAAAGGGAGAAAATCCTGTATGTTCATTGGGTACCTCTCTGTAAGCGAAGAGGGCCGCAGGTAAAACTCTGTCCCAGTCTTGAGGATGATCCTCAGTTATCTTCCCCAGTAAGTTTTTAAGTGTTCTATTAAGGCGTTCGACCATACCATTAGACATTGGATGGTAGATACTACTTAAAGATCTATCTATCTGCAGAGTAGACATTACTTGAGACATGGTATCTGATATTAGTTGGGTGCCATGGTCTGACAATATCTCTCCGGGGAACCCCAGACGAGAAAATATAAGCCAAAGAGCATCTGCAATATCAGCAGTAGTAATGCTCTTCAGAGGAATAGCCTCTGGCCAACGTGTGCACATATCAACACACGTCAAGATAAACTGATGTCCTCTGGCAGACTTGATCTTAAATGGACCAATAATGTCTATGGCCATTTTTTGAAACGGCCGAATAGGAATGTCCGCCGCCTGAATGGGTGCAGCATGCCGTGGACCTTTGGATTTAACTTCCTGACATACTTTACAAGATCGACAATAAATCCGTATGTCCTTGTTTACCAATGGCCAAAAGAAAGCCGCAAGGACTCTTGACTTAGTACGGGAAAAACCCATGTGTCCAGCACACTGAGAGTCGTGAGCGTGCTGCAAAATTTTAACTCTCAAATTCTTGGGAACCAGGATTTGAGAATGACTTGACGTAATGGAGTCTTGAACCATACGTACAAGTACGCCATTCTTCTTTGTAATCCACGATTTACGACTTGTGTCTTTATTCGGATCACCTTTAGTTGCAAGAATGAAGAATTTCTTCAGAGTGGGATCATCTTCTTGCTGTTTTATAAACGAGTCACGAGAAATTACCAAGGGATTATCTTGGTTATGCACTTCATTATCTTCAGTAGATGAAGTTTGAGGCATATTAAGAGCCTGAGCTCTAGTGACTACAGCGTTAGCAATCTGCATGTTTTGCCTTTCCCACGTGGAAATTTGTTGCGGAGTGCATTCTTTGACTCCATGAATGCGACCGATGATGAGGTCAGCGATCGGATTCGGAAGAAGACATGCGTGTACATCTCCTGTAAAGAAAGGAGTAGCAATCCTAATGATAGCAGTAGAGTATTTCTCTAATGTGCCGCCAAATGTTACACATTTGACTACTTGTCCAGTGGCACGGGAAGGATCTACGAGTGACTGCCTAACACCAATTGTGGTGCATCCAGAATCAAATAGCACAGAGACTGGATTGTTATTCACTAAACCCTTATGTAAGACAAGAGAACCTCTTCCATCATGCGCGACTGATGCCGGAAGAGCAGGAAGAGGATGGCCACAGCTTAAAGTAGACACTGTGGTTGGCTCAAATAACGTTTTGCATTGGGGGCACTGAGATGCTCTCCCAAAATCAAAAGCGGCACATGCCATATTACTAGCATCATTATTATCTTTACTCTGTTTATAGGCTTCATGGGACTCTTGTTGTGCAGAGTTTGCCTGAAAATGTGGTTTATGTCTTTTGTTTTGAGATCTACCTCGGTTATTATCACCTCTGTAGTTATTGTTACCTCTATTGTAACCCCTATTTGGGTTTGAGTCATAGTTCCCTTGGTTACCATTATCATATTCATTATAATGAGTATCTCTGTAATTATGATCTTGTTGACTCCAAGACGGATAACCCTGATAGTTTCTATAATTACTTCCTCTACGGAAATTCCTATAATTATGACCACCCCTGTGTCGAGAGCTATCAGCTCGTCTCCAGTTCTTTGAAGAAGAACCCTGAAATGATTGGTTACCTTGGTTTTGATAACTATTATGGTTACCTTTTTTATCAAATCTGTTTTGAGGTCCCTGAAATCTGTGTGAATAATTGGGATTGTATGGTGTTGCTGAAGCAACTGGCATACTCTCCTTAATCTTAGTGTTGCCAAAAGTCACGTCGGGGTGTGCAGTGACATATTGGGAACAATATTCTTCCATTTCTTTTAGAGATTTGGGTTTACGCTCATGTATAAATTCAAGGAAAGGTTTGTTCACACATGACATAATCTTATCTCTGAGCAACAAATCCATAAGTCCTTCATACGTTTTTTCTGTTTTGGAAAGCTCAATCCAACGATCAACTGTGAGACGTGCCTTTGCAGTGAATTCTGAGAATTCTACACCTGTCTCAGGCACCATCGTCTTAAATAAAAGGCGATAGCCTTCCTCACTTAGCTGATATTTTTTTATCAAAGCCGCCCTAATGACATCATAATTATCCTTATCTGCTTCTCCTACAAGGCATAATCTAGTCAAAGATTCACCTTTCAAGTTTTCTGCTAATTGATTAGCGTATTGTGATTTATCCACATTATGTGTACGACAAGAACGTTCAAATCTATCCAGCCAGAATGTAATATCGTCACTGGACTGATTGAACGGTGGAACCTTAACCTTGTAAGTAGAAGGTTTACCATTACCACTAGATGCCTGATTAACATTACTCATACTTGTCAATCTCAATTTCTCTAACTCAAATTCATGTTCTCTTATTGCTTTTTTTTCTTCAGCTTCTCTGTCTAATCTTTTTTGTTCAGCAGCAGCTTCTCTTTCTAATTTTTTTTGTTCAGCTTCCCTGTCTAATCTTTTTTGTTCAGCATCACGCTCTAATCTTTTTTGTTCAGCAGCAGCTTCTCTTTCTAATTTTTTTTGTTCAGCTTCACTGTCTAATCTTTTTTGTTCAGCAGCAGCTTCTCTTTCTAATTTCTTTTGTTCAGCTTCGAATCTCCTTTGCTCCACCTGCATCTGCAATTTCTTTTGTTCAGCAGCAGCCTCAGCTTCTCTTTCTAATCTTTTCTCTTGAGCCAGAGCTTTTCTGTCTTCTGCAGCAGCTTTTCTCTCTTCAGCAGCTAATGCTTTGTCATACTGAGCAACAGCCCATTCTTCTAATTGTTGACCAGTTTTATCAAGGGCTTTCCCTTGTGTAATGAAGTATTCTAATGTAGACATGATGTCTAACAATAATACTAATCACCTGAAACAATAATAATACCACAAGTTCTTAATGACTTGATTAATCAGTATACTATCCCAATATCTGTGGGTCACAAGCCTTAATAAGGTCTTGTATAACAGTAATAATAATCAGGTACTGGTTTATACCATAATCCAAGTGCAGTGCACAGGCAATTGTGTCTTATGAAATATACCTATATAAAACATATGTCAACCAACAGAATACATAAAGTACAAATAGGACTGACAATACAAGAACGTTTGCAGAAATCAAAATAAATCAAATAGGGAAATCAATGAAAATAATCACTGAATCTGCAAAGAATAACAACACAAATGACGTCACAGTATATGAATATAAATTGTGAATAGAACTGAAAGATAGAAAAGGTTAGACCAACAAATTACAAACAAATCAAAACAAAACTAAAGAACAAAGAAATATTACAAAAATAACAATAATTACAGTCTTCACAGCTAACACAAAAGCAACAGTTGTCGCAAGCAAATTTTCAATCAAGAAAATTGCACCTATAGAAAACGCCCACAACGGACCCTCTATGACGTGGGATATTCTGTTGTGAGGACGCCGCCCAACCTTAAACACAACCCGCTGACATAGAAACTAACATACTATACGAACAAATAACATGTAACATCATAAATACATATATCATGTGTGTAATGTGTTGCAAAATAGGCTCAGTTTTACAGTAATGGCAAAGTTATTTTTATGAAAATAAACAAACTGCCACTTTATTCAATTAAACATTCTGGCCTTAAATATTAAAGTTCATATATAGAAAACAAGAAGATCCATCGATGAAAATAGGACTTCTTAGTTCAATAATACTGTCTTCCTGTTAATATTGACAAGAATTGATCCAACTGTTCTGTGAAACTCTGTAATGTCTAATGTAAAAATGTCAACAACGCTGACCTACATACTGCATTCACTTGACAGGTCACGTGACGAAGTGTTGACAAAGAGCAAACCAATACTGCAAGTGTGTCGTATCAGCCACAGGAAACGGTCTGGTATCGGTAATCTGTTGACTTCTGAACTTCTGCGAGGTCAAACCCAGAAAGCTGGTCCACCAGTTGATAAGAATCTTTTTCTTATTAATGATGTCCACCAAATGATAAATATAAGTGGATGGAAGTAGACATCATCATCATCAGTTGATAAACTCTTAATACAAGACCCTTGCCCTGAGCAAGAGACATGCTGAGAAATCTGAAGCTCGCTCGAACATCACCAGAGTTAAATACTGTGTTGTTGTGTTGCTCGTGGTTCGAGTATGGAATGTCAACTTGACCTACGCAGTGGTGTGTAGACATAGATGGAGTGTATAATGTGCGAATGATAGGAAGAGTTCGTGGTGTTGACAAATGTTCTTTTCTCACACTCATGTATGGCTGGAAGTCATCGACACCAACGACTGTGTACCTTTACTAAAGTTTAATTGGACGTACACACTCGACAGCACAGATAGTGACAAATCACAGGTTGGCATAATACATCATGGTACAGTGGATAAATGGTCTTGCAATGTTATGTTACATGGGCACTCATGTAGAATAATAGTATAATGGACTGTCAGTAGCCAAGCACTCAGTATTGCCCATATATATATATATCAACTGAGTTTACTGACAAAGCACGTCAGATTATAAACAATATCCAAGATGGCTTCTAGACCTAATCTCGTCTAGCGAAGATTCTTAACATAATGTCCAGCACAGATTTTTCCATATAATTATATTGAACCGCTAGCAATGGGTTCTCATGTGTAGCAGTGATCTCTGGACTAATCAAGCGATAATACGGGCATCCCTTTTCTCTTCTTGAAAGTCACTACATGTTTGGTTCCAAGATGGCTTCACTCGTGAGCTGTCACTCACGTTTGGATACAGATAATGAATCTGTCCTAAAGTTAGTCATTCATTAAACATTTCATTGCTCTGTAGATTTGATCATGAACAATTGACTGCATTCTACAGGATATAGTGCTGCTAGGAATCAGAATCGTTTTTTTTTCATCTAGTTAGATGTATCCTCTCAGACGTACAAATCATCCCTATCGAAAAACGGTGGCTTCGTACGAGAGTTCAAAAGAGTATCTTTATTACCTTGGTTTTCAGAAATATGATTTTGCCATTCCTTGGCAATAAGAATGAACACTGGGGTAAAGCATACACGATAGGTCTAGACGACTATCACTTTCCCCAAAAAACCACTGAGATCACTTTTTTCCCGGCATCAAGCCGACATAGAAAAAACACAGCCCATCAGGGCGAAGCCAAAACACACCTCTCTCGCGACACATCCGCCGAACAGCCTTTGACCTCTCTAGAGACAACAGAACATATAGTTCGACTTAGATATGTAAAGATATACAGATATAAGACAGATTCGTCCTACACAGACAAACAATACACATAAATTCAGGCCATAGATATTCTGAAGCAAGAACAATCTATTACTACCCAAACAAAGAATAAATCGCAGTAAAACTGGATTCATCCGCGGAGTTCGATCGAAAGTCCTTTCAAGGGAAGTAACTCAATAATGACTTTTCCTTAAGCACTAAAACGAATCTATTTTGTTTACAAAATATTTGCGAACATAACAAGTATACCAATGTATAATATTGTAAAATATCAAAGACTGCACGTAACAAATACCATCAGAGTGGAACAAAGGAATAATTGTCAAATTGCCCAAGAAGGGAGATCTTGCAGACTGCAATAATTGGAGAGGAATCACTCTTCTCTCAGTTCCCAGCAAAATACTAGGGAGGATAATTATACATAGAATTTCAAAAGCAGTAGAAAACAAACTGAGGAAAGCACAAGCAGGATTTAGAAAGAACAGAAGATGTGTAGATCATATATTCACTCTCAGGAACATTATAGAGCAGTGCTCAGAATGGCAAAGACAGCTGTACATTAATTTCGTTGATTTTGAAAAGGCTTTTGACAGCATACATAAGGACAGTTTGTGGAAAATACTGAGGGCTTATGGAATTCCAAGCTGCATAGTGTCAATCATAAAAAGCCTCTATGCCAACTTTACGTGTAGTGTTGGGCAGAGCAACCTAACCTTTGAGGTGAAGACAGGAGTACGACAGGGATGCCCCTTATCAACCACTCTATTTTTAACAGTCATAGATTGGGTGATGCGCCAGACAACCGAGGGCAGTCCAAGAGGAATAAGATGGACTAAATTTTCTACATTGGAAGATCTGGAATATGCAGATGACATTGCACTACTAGCACATTCACATCAACTCATCCAGGAAAAAACGGATAGACTTAATAAGTATAGCCAGCAGGTGCGCTGGAACATCAATTTAAAGAAGTCAGAGGTCATGACGCTCAATGTGAGCAACCCTGAGTCCATATCAGTAAGGAATCAGCAACTGGTACAGACAGACACCTTCACATACCTAGGATGCATAGTAACATCAGACGGCGGGGCAGGCAAAGACACCAACATCAGAATGAATAAGGCAAGAACAGCCTTTTTTAGCCTAAACAACATCTGGAAGTCCTCTCAATACAGCACAAGCATAAAATTAAGATTATATCAAAGCTGTGTGCTTTCTGTGCTTCTCTATGGTGCGGAATGCTGGAGAGTTACAGAGAAGGAAATGTCGAAATTGTCCTCTTTTCACACAACATGCCTAAGAAAAGTTTACCGAATCTTTTGTCCGAATACCATCACCAACCAAGATCTGCTTACTCGGAGCAAGCAAGAGGACATGCACACCATCATAGCTGGCAGACGCTAGAGCTGGGTTGGTCATATCCTCAGTAGAGACCCCGATGCCATCACAGAAACAGCTATGCTTTGGACACCTGAAGGAAAACGAAAGAAAGGCCGACCAAAAACAACCTGGCGGAGGACTGTGGAGGCTGAGATGCAAAGAATGAACCAGAGTTGGGGCACTGTACGAATGATGGCCGCCGACCGAGCAAAGTGGAATCAATCTGTTGTTGCCCTACAAGACGCCACTAGACGTGATGGCCACTGCTGCTTTGACGGTCGGCGGCTAAGGATCAAAGCAGAAGAAGAAGAAGACGCGCAGATTCGAGGACCAAAAAGGTAGGATCAATCCATTGTTTAAATCCCAGTAAGTAAAATACTTCCATATACCTTCACCAGAAATAAATTTTAAGCGAAAGCTACAAGTATAAACGGTAAAAAAGACAAGATACAGCAAAATGCCTGCGGTTACAAGGTCCAAAACAGTTAACATATTGAAAAAGAAATCGTATGCAGATATCTTGAAAACTTACAATAAAAAACCAGAAATGAGAAGCTAGATAAGACCAGCAAAATGAAACAAAATGAATTCAAAAGTACAGCCAGAGGAAGCAAAAAAAGTGACAATAAGAATATGACAACAAAAATCACAAAATCAAGAACAAAATATAGAACACCAAACGAAAATCGATATCAACCAAGATAATCTGACAGATAACCAAAATAGGGTGCAGAATGATCCTGAGGTCCCTAGGGTGAAAGTAACTCAGGTAGCAGGCACGCAGGTGTACTTAACTGCGCTGCCTGATGATAAAGCGATAAGCAGCATGGAAACAGTATTAGATAAAGGGTCGATTGAAAAAATCAAGAAATTTGTGACTGCTAGGATACTTAACATGAACAAAACAGCAAAAACAGAACTGTTCAGAGAAATTCAGCTTAAACCAAAACTGGCAGATCTTCCACATGGCATTAAAATAGAAATTGACATACTCAGAGAAACTAGAAGATGTGTTGTGAAAAGTATAGATACGAAGGACGTTCATAAAGTAATGCACCACATCGTTTTTCTCAGCTAATAATGAAGATAGAAGCATGAAATTTTGCACACTTCAACTATGGCATGTGCCAATTGTGTGCACGAAATTGCACCGCAACCGGCCAAATATTACGGCTGCCCTAAACCGTTGAAATAGAGCGTGTTAGCAACTTGCGTTATAAGCAGCGAATTGTGATAGAATTTCTCGTTGCAGAGAAGGAAACTGTTGTGAAATTTAACAGGCAAATATGTGATGTGTATGGAAGTTTTGCAGTCGACAGGAGTACAGTCAGTCGCTGGGTTCAGAGAATCAAAGAATCAGGAATTGGAGATACGCAGCTGCTTTATCGGCCGCGCTGTGGACGTCCTGCCACAGCCACCAACGCAGAAATGTTGAAATGCGCTGAGGGCATTATTCTTAGTCGAATCACTACTCAACAATTGGCCTTACAGCTGTCAGTCAGCATTGGTAGTGCAAATGCAGTTATAAAAACTTTCAGATTTTCTAAGGTTTGCGCAAGATGGGTTCCTCGAAGTCTCACAAATGACCACCGATTGCAAAGGAAAGCAATTTCTTCTGAATTGTTGGAGCGTTTCAATGCTGATGGAGAGAACGTTTAGGCTAAGATCGTTACAGGTGGCGAAACCTGGGCACATCATTTTGAACCTGAGACAAAAAGACAGTCAATGGAGTGGCATCATCCGCAATCATCGCGAAGAAAGAAATTCAAGACAATTCCTTCAGTTGGAAAGGTCATGATCACTGTCTTTTGGGACACTGAAGGTGTGATTCTTGTGGACGTTATGCCAAGAGGAGAGACAATCAATTCGCAAGCTTACATTAAAACATTGAAAAAACTCAATCAACGTTTTCGCAAAGTTCGGCCGCACAAGAATCCAGCAGACCTGCTTCTCCTTCACGACAATGCGCGACCTCACACAAGTCTGGCAACACGGGAAGCAATCACCAAATTGGGTTGGACTGTACTACCCCATCCACCCTATAGTCCCGATTTGGCACCCTCTGATTTTCATCTATTTGGTCCACTTAAAGATGCACTCCGTGGGACAAGGTTTGAAGATGATGAAGGAGTGATTCATGCAGCGAAGAAATGGTTACATGATCAAGACAACGTCTGGTACGGGCTAGGAATACATGCACTTGTTTCGCGCTGGCATAAAGCCGTACAAATTGATGGGGATTATGTTTAATAATACCGATGTTTACATGACATATCCATGTAAATTGTGTATAAATTTCATGCTTTTTTAATAAACAGCTCCTGAGAAAAACGATGTGGTGCATTACTTTTCGAACGCACCCTCTTACCAGTCTCACCGAAGACAAAATGCTGAACATGACAGCAAAAGAAAACACAGTGTGACCATGTTGTTATATTATATTTTATATTATCTTTCTATTGTATGTCCATCGTGTATTACTAGCCGTCCGCTAGAGATGTAGATTCTTGTATGGTTACGCCAGGTTCGTTCTTCTCTCGTTAGTTGTTGTTAACGTACATAGTGGTGTACTTACTAATAGTGTTGTAACTTTGCATTCAATTCGACAAATCTGCATAGCTCGGCTGAGTCATATAACAAGGTTTATTTACAGAAATACATAAATAAACAATTGCAGCTGGAAATCAAAGCAATATTCTTTGTTGTGAAAGTAGTTTACTGTAGTGTCCGTATTTTCCTTTCTCTCTCCGTAATTGTGTGAGTTACCGAAAAATCCCGTGTAGCTCATGTGCCTAGGTCACTTTGACCTTTGCTTCCACAACATTTCAATACAAGTAGTTGCGCCTTTTACCTTCAATATTTAAAGGTGCTATTTTCTTCAGATGATGAAACTTCAATACATCTGTGGCTGTTTCTTGATTTTTCTTCCTTTAATAAAAATCAATTCTAGCTGGGGACTGAACGAAATCGAGATGTACTTACATGAGTTACCACTTTACATAGTCTTTCCTCCTAGTACAGAAATACAGCGACCGCTTATATTCTGTCATGTGAATAATAACACGAAAGTTTATCACACTATCTTCATTCTGAAAAACTTCAAGAACTAACAATCAGAAATGCTTTGTGGTTCTGCATAGATGCAATGCTCAAAACATGGCTTCTCAACAGTGTCACACGTACAAACACAACCTTCCCCGAGGTCGTCTATATGGAACTCCACTCTTTAAAATCTTAACTTTTCGTTAGCTCGACGGTGTTGTGAGCTCTTGTCACCGACGATGATTGTGATTGGTGATACCAAAATGTATAACCTTATCTCATTGGCACGAATAATGCTGGGGTAATAAGCCTCACTGTCACATATGGGTCCCGGGCCACACAAATGTATCCCGTAGGTAGACATTTGCGTTCTATCAAAAAAAAATTCAAAGATAAAAAAAAAAAAAAAAATTATTAACCAAAAAAAAAAAAAAAATGTTAACAGCTGTTTTGATTAAAATTCATAACATGTCTGTCGATGTTATTAAATAGTTCGACATAGGATTCATGTTTGTTTATTATCGGTAGTCCTTGGTAACAGGAAGTTACGTCATTGCCTCGAGGTTCAGATCGCAAACGTTAAGGTCGGGATCCCCAAAAGTGGGCGATCGTCTGCTAGGTTCTTCTGTGTGTTTCATTGTGGCAGGTGGGCGTATGTCTATGAGCTCCTGAGATTTATATTATCTCATGACATATTCCTATGATGTCCCATCACTAGATCGTCCATATACCTCCGTGAGATGATGCTAGTATATTTGTGAAAGGAATTATGATTTCTGTGAAGAACGTGAGTAATTAAAAATGTGTAAATCTGTCGAGGACAGTGTTCTAGATTCAGACGGTACAAAGCTATACTGATGACTGTACATGCGATGCCATATGTTATAATGGCCTTCAAGTTTATCTATGTGGAGCAACGTTGAGCAAAATAAACTGTGTATTGATTGTCCACTTGGTCTTTGTGGTGACATTAATATCTTCATGTCATCTATAACACTGCTGACTCCATCTTTCATTCTCACTCATCAAGCTGTCACTGCTTCCTGCTGACTCCATCCTTAATTCTCATACTTTATATTGTCGCTATCTTCTGCTGACTCCACCCTTAATTCTCTTACTTGATACTGTCACTGCCTTCTGCTGACTCCATATATCATTCTCATACTTTATATTGTCACTGCGTTCTCCTGACTCCTTCCTTCATTCTCATACTTTATACTTTCACTCATTAAACTTGCCTTCTGCTGAATCCATCCTTTATGCTGATACTTTATACTGTCACTGCCTTCTGCTGACTCCATCCTTCATTCTCATAAAACTGTCACTGCCTCTTGCTGACTCCATCCTTCATTCTCATAAAACTGTCATTTCCTTCTGCTGACTCCATCGTTCATTCTCATAAATTATACTGTCACGGCCACCTGCTGACTCCATCCTTCATTCTCATAAAACTGTCACTGCCTTTATACTGACTCCGTCCTTCATTCTCACTCTTTAAACTGTCACTGCTTCCTGCTGAATACATCCTTTATTCTCATAGTTTACACTGTCTCCTGCTGACTCCATCCGTCATTCTCACTCATAAAACCGTCACTTCCTCTTGCTGGTTCCATGTTTCTCACACTTAACAATGTCACTGCCTCCAGCTGACTGCACTCTTATGGCTCACTGTCAGGGTGTACAGCTTCATTCGCAGTTGTCACTATGACCTACTACACTGTCACGAAACAACAGTGATAGCTGCTCCATTTCAAGCTAATCTGGCGCTTTTTTAAAGAACTCAAAAAAGATTATGTGTTATTGTTAATCACAATCGACCTCACTGCACTCTATGCAAACCTATAGGGGCTCAGTCTCCTTTAGTAAATGTCGAAGAGTATGAATGGTAATATTATCTGTAGCACGCTGGTTGTTCATACGACGGATGCATCCTCTCTCACTTCCATTTCTGCTAGTCCCACGTTTGATGCCAAACTCCAGCAGCCTCAGCCTTGTTGATTCATCCATTGCAGTGTCAATATCCAGCAGGCGATCATTAATAGCCCTTATTATCTCTCCCTTATCCATGTCCAGTGTCCCCCATGAGTGCTTTCGTGGCCAGTCTGTCAGCTCTACCATTGCTATGTACCCCTGCATGACCAGGACCGTAGATCCATACCAGTTCTTGAAGACTTGAGGATTCTATTGATCCGTGTTCGACCGTGTCTTCTTCCCTTCATTTTCAAGAACAAGTCGAAAAAGAACTTGATCAAATTGTACATCTTGGTATCATTTCTCCGTCAAACTATGCATACTCTTTTCTTATAGTGATTATCAGAAAGAAAGAGAAGAGTATTAGACTGTGTATTGATTTAAGAAAACTTAGGAACATATGTGACTCAGGGACTCAGTATTACTGAGTCTGACGCAGAACCAATGCCAGTTCTGGAAGACTTGTTGGCAAAATTGTCGAAAGCTACTTACTTTAGCAAATTCTACCTCTCAAAAGGTTATTGGCAGGTTCCTCTTACCGATAGAGCTAAACCTTGAACTGCTTTCACCACTTTTAGGGGTCTCTTCCACTGGAATTTTATGTGCTTCGGTTTGATGAACGCTCCTGTCACTTTTGTCCGAATGATACGAAAACGCTCCTCACATCGGTCTAATGTCATTTCCTATATTAATGATATCTGCCTTTTCAGCAATTCATGGGAGGAACACTTTTCTGGTCTCAGATCTCTTTGTGAAACACTTCGTACCCATAACCTAACTGCTAAACCCTTTAAAGTTTATATAGGCTTCAGTGAAATATCTTTCCTAGGCCATAGGTTAGGCAGTGCTTTGTTCAAAACCGAGGCACACTATGTTTCCAAGATTCTTAACCTATCCATTCCGAAGACTAAGAAACAGGTGCGTAGTCTTCTGGGTCTTGTTCAATTCTTTGGCAGGTTCATACATAATCTTTCATCCATTACTGCTGCCTTGCCTACTTTGTTAAGGAAAGGCTTGTCCATAAGGTGCATTGGTCACATCCTTGTCAGACCACCTTAGCTTATATTAAACAATTGTTTTCGTCACCACTTATATTAAGATTGCCTGATAAGACTTTACCATTTGTGCTCCGAACAGATGCTTCTCTGATGGCATCGCAGGCTCACTTATGCAAAGAGTGGATGGAATTTTGCATCCTGTGTTATATGTCTCGAGGAAACTGTCCAAGGCTGAGATCAAGTATTCTGTCATCGAGAGAGAGAGCTCTTGGCAGTGATTTGGGCAGTCTTGAAGATACAGAGATAGATTTCTCGGCTCTCACTTCGTCAATGAATCAGACCAAAGCGCTCTGTCTTTTCTGAAGAGGTCTGATCACAAGAACGCTAAAGCCGCGAAGAGAACGTCCTCGCCGACGCCCTGTAAAGATGTTTTCAGGCAGATATCGACAATGATAACTAACTCTATTTCTGAACATCTCGGACCAGTAATGCTATATAAAACCTTAAGCACATAACATTTTTGACCTGCCTACAAAGACTGGCAAACTTCAAATGATATGTCATGCACATAACATTCTTGTGATCGTTGGAATCATCTCGTTGTACGAACTAGATACCATATTCACGATGATGTACATATTCAAGCTATGTTCTTCTCATGGACATTAGACAACTTCTAGTGACTTGTCGCTAACATTTAACTTTTGTGGACATACTTGTCTACATTCAGTTTTCAGAAGAACAATTGTCACATTGCTCCTCAAATGGAATGGACAGTGGCATGCATTAACCGCTTATCGCAGAAGTTTCAGACGTATTTTTGTCGGTTCCATAAAACATTCATGGACATTGTTTTGCACACATTCGGATGTTGGTTTAAAGAACATCATAACAATGAACAATGCAGCTTGACTTTATTTGCTGAGCAACAAGTCGTACCAACATTTCACACTAAGATTGATATTATTTCAGAAGAACAGTATTGACATTATCCGCATTCCAGTGAATGACCATGTGTTTTCCAGAATAATGATGAACTCTTTTGTATACTCTAGTTAGATTATATATATCTATAACTAGTAATTAGTGCATTGCTCATTTCATTCATATAAATGTATCTACTGACGTACCAAGATAGATAACTACGTCCCATTTCATTCATTTCATTTTTCACATATGATTATTTCCCTTGATGTGTCTTCAATACTCATTAAATTCTAAATAATGCATTGTTAAGGTTTTTCTCATCTGAAATTAGATCGTAATTCCATTAATATTTTTCATAATTATGTCATATAATCATGACGGTTGACACAGTTTCATGTCATCGGAACCATGTCTTCGATATACTTCAGACATGACATTAATTGTGTAATTTGGTGATGAGGCTTAGTTGGCCGACTGTAGTCTCAGAAAAATGAAAAAAAAAACTTTTTCCGGAGGTGAGGGATGATGTTACGCCTCGTCCTTGCACACAGATATATGCCCATTTAGGATATATATCTGTGTGCACCAACGAGTAGTACGGTAATGCACTATTAGTGAACAGCGCACCATTGGTGTTGGTGTGATGTAATAGGTAGCAGTAGTGTGACATATGCAAAGTCTGCTCTTAGAAGCAACTTCTTTACTTTCTGCCTCTTTTGGGCTGTGTTCGTCAAACTGTGTGGACGTATAATTTCATGTGCTCCGTGAATATGAAGATATTTTATAACTGCTTGCAGCCTTCTTCGATATGATGATGATCAATACCGATATATTTATTGGCCAGTGTTGGTTCGCTACTCTCAAGGAGGTACCGTAACCCTTTTTAACAGTTTTTACGCTGTCAAGATTTTATGACGCTCTATTTCATATCAGTCCGGTGTAGACTTGGAAGAATGTTGTCGGCCAGATCTTACTAAGCACACATGATATTATAAAGGACGGATCATAGACTGTATCCGAGCATCTTGCTGATTATATTTTATTTAAGATGTGGAGTCAAATGTTTCTGTGTTTAATACATCATTAAACATTGACATTGTTGGACAGTCTTCGCTGCAGATTTGATTAGTTACAATTTTTATGGTGTTCGATGTTTGCATGTTGTATCTGCTTTCAACCTTCGCAACTCAAGACATGTATCCTAACTCCAGCAATATATATTGTAACAGTAACTATCCCTTCCGTCAGTGATATCACAGGATCTTCTACTGTGTCGTTGTCTAGAAATTCTACTGTCCTAACAGTTTGTCCTTGCTCAAAATACGAAGATCGTTTTATTTTTATGATGACAAAGTTTATCGAGTTGAGTGGTAAAGTAACTGTTGTCAGTGTTCTGATCACAGACGCTATGTGCATATCGTCCTCTAGATCCACGTAGTCATCTAGGATTCTCAGTTTATGTATATCAAAGTACAACAGGACGTTGAACTTGTGCAGGAAATCGCATACTAGAATAAAATTCCTAGTCGTTCCTTTGACTGTTATAAATGTGTATTCTACCGTTTTCGTTCCAACTGTAATGTTCACTGTTGATGTACTTATAATTTGAGGTTTTCTCCGGACACTGATATGGCAAATGTCTTTTTGAAATGTATCAAGTTTTTCAGCTGTTTGTATAGCTCAGACCGTATTAGGCTGACACTGGCTCCTCAACCAACCAAACATTGACATTTTCTCCCTTCTATGCTCACTATACATGAGCTGTGGTCTGTCTGGTATGCTAAATTAACTGACGTTGTGCTGTTAGTCTCCATTTTCTTCATTTGATGGTTGTCTTTACTGAACCGTCTGCCATCATTAGACCTGTTATTATCCTACGTCGGTATAGGCCTTCATCCAGTGGTTAAGTATTTCACCTCCCTGAGTGTGTATACATGTGTGTCTGAACATCTCGCAAGCGCCAGGTTTTTGCGTGCAAGTATAATGTGTTTGCGTGCGGGTGTATTTAAGTAAGACTCTTATTCTGGTGGTCACAAGGTGTCTACTGCGTGTTACGTTAGGGTTCTCAAAATTTATGAATGGTTGTCGTGGCTCCTGATATCTCTCATTACACGTTCTCGCTTTATGCCTTTGATTTCCGCAAACGAAAAACATGATATGTCCTTTGTTAACATTTTATCTCGATTTCTGATACGTTCCACGGTGTTGCATTTGTATCACTATCCTTCTTTGTTGACATTGTCTTATTTCCATGGGTTCTTCCTCATGTTGAATGTTCGAACGCTGAAGAAGATACAAAGGCCAGGTTGGACGTTAATACAAACATTATTTAATCATACTTCACAGCTCCACGTTAGCCATCCATTATATAGAGAAGAGCATGGCATAGCATAGCCAGTCTTAAAAATCCGTCGCTATTCAGTCGACTAGTAACAAGATGTCTTCGACATGTTGCTGCACACTTTATTTAATATTTCGCTCTCATTCCCCATCAAAGCAGCATTCACTTGATATAATAGAAATTCATTCTTTGTTGAACACATTACGCTTTCTCAACATTACTGCTAGACCATCCAAAACTAGAACGGGTTATGCTGAAACTACTTTTCTCGGTCACAAGGTTGGAGGTGGATTCTAAAAACCTGAAGATTCCACTGTTTCCAAAATTCTAAATCTTGATATTCCTCGAACAAAAAAACAGGTTAGAAGTTTGTTAGGTCTTATAAAATGTTACAAACGATTTCTACCCAGTTTTTCAGATATAACTTCAGTTCGGTCTGCGTTGGTGAGAAAAAACGCACCCAATAAAATAATATGGTCATATGCTTGTGATGCAGCCTTAAACGTGATTAAATGTGCCTTTTCGAAATCGCCAAAATTGAGATTGCCTGACATTCGATTTCCTTTTGTTCTCAGAGTTGATGCCAGTAATTTATCGATCAAGGGAACGTTAATGCAGGAATTTGAAGATCACATGCACCCTACATTATACATAAGCAGAAAGTTATCGCCTACTGAGCACCGTTATTCTATGGTGGAGAAAGAGCTTTTGGCGATTGTGTTCGCTTTCAACAAACTCCAGAGATATTTAATAGGAGCCCACTTCCCTCTAGAGACAGACCAGAAGGCTCTGGCATATATGCAGACATCCAGATTCACCAATCAAAAGGCAGCAAGGGCATCGTTAGCTCTCCAGCCCTACGATTACACTATCAAGGCTATAAAGGGCAGTCTCAATGTAGTTGCTGACGTTCTTTCCAGATGTGTCAAAGATACTCATCATCATCTCAACCCGTAACCCGTCATGGGTCGTAGGGGTGCCATGGTGGAAGCATCAGCAGACAGGGTCCTCCACTGCTCTCTATCCTCAGCAATGCGTACAAGTGTGGAAAAACCGTGTCCTGCCCATTCTTTGATGTTATCAGCCCAGGATTTTCTTTGCCTTCCTCTTCTCCGTTTACCTTCGACTGTTCCCTGGAGGATCATTTTCGAAAGGGAGTCATGACGAGTTACATGCCCAAACCAGGCAAGCTTTCGACGTTTCATTACTGACATAAGTGGTTCTTGGTGGCCTGCATAGGTGTTTATCTTCTCTCTAACATAGACATTTGTTTTGTGCTCTTTATAGCAAATGCGCAAAATTCTTCTATAACATTTATGCTCGAAAGCCTGAATCCTTCGCTCCGTATCTGCAGTGAGTGTCCAGCTCTCACACCCATATAAGAGAATATATAATACAAGTGATTTGTATAATTTGATCTTCACAGGAAAACTGATGTTACTTTTCCAGATCACATTCAGTCTTGTCATGGCAGCTGAGGCCATCACAAGTCTTGTCTTGATTTCTTTACTTGATCTCCCATCACTACATATAGTGGATCCGAGATATTTAAAGGTGTTAACTTCTTCTAACGTTTGCCCATTTAACGTAATGTTGGTCGGAACATGTTTCTTATGGCTATTCACCAATATCTTGCTTTTTTCTATATTAATTTCCATCCCATATGTTCTTGTTACTTTCTCCAGTCTAGAGGTAAGGTCTTGAAGTTCTGATTCTGTTCCAGCTATCAGATCGATATCATCAGCAAAACGTAGATTGCAAAGAGGTCGGCCTCCAATTGATATGGTTGTTTTATAATCATAAAGAGCCTCCTGCATAATATGTTCTAGATATATATTAAAAAGCACTGGGGACAGGATACATCCCTGGCGAACTCCTACAGTTGTTTTGAAAAATTCTCCAATATCATTGCTTGCAAAAACAGCACTGCTTGCATCCTTGTATAGTGCTTCAATGATATCTATGATGTTGGTATCAAAATTGAATTTTCTCATTATTTGCCATAAGCCTTCATGCCAGACTCGATCGAAGGCTTTTGTGAAATCGATGAAGTTATGGTATAAATCGTGTTGATGCTGGAGATGTTTTTCGATCAGTAATCTAATATTGAAGATTTGTTCTGAGGTACTTCTTTTTGGTCTAAAGCTAGCCTGTTCCTCGGACAAGATTTCTTCTGATTTTTGTTTTATTCTGTTCAAAAGTATCCTTAACATCACTTTACTTGGATGACTAATAAGGCTAATGGTTCTGTAGTTCTTGCACATTTTTAGATTTCCTTTCTTTGGAAGCGATATTACTAATGATTGCGTCCACTCTTTTGGCCACTTTTTTGTACTCCATATCTTCTGGCAAATTGTTGTCATGATTTTTACTATATCTGGTCCTCCATATTTCAAGAGCTCTGCTGGGATATTATCCACACCCGGTGACTTCCCTCCTTTCATCGAACATATAGCCTCTTCCACTTCTTCCCGTAATATTGCTGCATTTCCGAGTTCCCTGTTTTCGCACTTAATGTTGTTTAATATGCTATAGTTAGTGTCGAGTTTACAGTTATATAATTCTTTACAATATTCTGTCCACCTTCTCATTACAGCTGTTTTTTTCATTGAGCAGAGCCCCATTGCTATCTTCTATGACAGTTACCCTGGGCTGTTGGGGTTTTGATAGTCTTAATGTGTCAAAAGCTGCCTTGCTGTTACCTTTTATTAATGGACTCACACTGATCAGCTACCCATTTTTCTTTGGCCTGTTTCATTTTCTTTCTAATATTTTTATTCACCATACTGTATTGCCATGCTGCTTCAGGAACCTCTTTCTTAACCTTTTTCATTTCCCGCCGTGTATCACATAACTTCAGAATGTCATCTGTAACCCATGGTTTGTTTATTATCTTTCTTTTACCAAGTATTTCTGTTGCTGATTCAATTAGCACGTCTTTCATGTTCTCTGTGATTGAGTTGATATCATCCTCCAAAAAGTTGAGAGCTGCGAATTTTCCTCCAACAGTTGCCTCAAAGATTCCCGCTATTTCTGGATCTTTCAGTTTGTCTAAATTGAGAACATCTGTTTTGATTATAGTTCTTTTTGAGTTTAAGCTTGAGCGTCATCAATACCATGTCGTGATCACTACCAATGTCGGCGCCAGGAAAAGTCTTAGTCTTGGCTTTATTAATACTGGACTTGAATCTTTTGGATACAAGAATAAAATTAATTTGGCCATGTATCTCAGTTTTCGGGGCATGCCACATTGTTCTTCTTGATAACTTATGAGGAAATAGTGTATTTGCAAGGGTTAGTTTATAGTTGCTGGCAAATTCTTGTAACCTTAGTCCTCGATCGTTGGTTTCTCCTGTCCCAAATTTCCCCACTGTGCCAGCCCACTGACCGTATGCATCTGGCCCTATTTTAGCATTCCAATCACCTAACACGATGAGAAGATCTTTCTTTGGAATTTTCTTAATTGTCTCATCCAGATTTTCATAAAATGTATCAATTGCCTCATCCTCATAGTCAGTAGTGGGGGCATATACCTGTATGATGGAGATGTTCTTTGGATGTGCTGCAATACGTATGGTGATAAGCTTGCTATTTATTGGGGTGCAGCTGATGACAGAGTTCAATCTATCTTTATGTACAATAAAACCTACTCCATGCTGATGTTTGGACTCATCTCCACTAAACCAAATTTTGTGACCATCATCCGTTATTGTTTCTCCTAATCCTGTCCATCTGACTTCTGCTAGGGCCAGGATGTCCCACGAGTATCTAACAAGTTCATGTGTTAGTTCTCTGATTTTTCCACACTTCCCTATATAATGGATGACTAACGTGGAGATGTGAAGTATTATTAAATAATGTTTGTATTAACGTCCAACCTGGCATTTGTATCTTCTTCAGCGTTCGAAGATTAGATAAATGTTGGAAGACTGTGTTTTAAAAATTAGTACCGGCAGAGCTGCATGCCTGTTACAGTGTGAAGAAAGAAAGGACCTTTTCAGCAGTATTAAACCTAGACATTACGGTATCAAAGAATCAAATGATACCCTAACAACTTGGAAACTGAACCTATAACACTCTGCTGATTTATTACATCAGCATGCCCGTTGCCAATTACCTTCGTTATGTATCTGAGAAATCTTTGGGAAATTCAGTTGGACGGAAATATTCCTTATTTGAACCATGTAAATAGCTAGCAAAAACACTCGATTTAGCACATATTTAGACAGTTGAAAAAAAAAATACACACACACACAAATAGTAATACGTCTTACAAGGAGAAGGACAAGAAAAACCATATTTAGACATATATCTAAGTGAAGGCTGCTTGGAAAAGAATCATAGTATTAAACAAGAATGCGGAACTGGGACTGAATCTATGGAATATCGTTTGGGATCACTGCTTGATGTTATTCTAAAAATATTGTGAAATATTGCTGCGAAAGAAACACAAAACAGCTTTTTTCGTCCGACAAAACCTAGGCGAGCCAGGAGTCAATCCACAGTGCTGAGTACATTCAAGTTGATCTGCCTGATGATGATCTCACATACGTCTTGGACGGGAAGAGAGATGCAATAAAGTCTCCACCTGCCAGTGCAAAAGGGCTTTGGGAACAGCTGGACGAAGCCTTGGAAAAAGAGTTGGATAACAACCTCAAGCAGATAACTTTGGAGAAGAAGCTGGAAATCTTCGGCGACATAATATATGTTCACTGTCGCAAAGTGTTTGGAGTCAGGGAGGCAAGGGAAAGTAACCCACCACAAAAAAGTAGAAGACAAATTAAAATAGAAGAAATCAGGAAACAGAAGCATGCCCGAAAACTGTTCAAGAACGCAGTTGCCACAGAGAAGGAAGGTTTACGACAGGTTTGGGAGCACCTGAAAGGCCAACATAATGTCCGTCGTAGAGCAGAAAGGTTGTGCAGGAAGAGAAGGAAGACTCAAAGGATAAGGAAAGATTCTTCAGGGAGCCCTTCAAGTTTGCCAAAGAACTGTTTGAGCAGCCACGATCGGGTACGCTAAACATCAGGAAAGAAGACCTGGAAGAACATCTTAGAATGACCTACTCAGATGGTCGTAAAGATGAGCCTCTCAGCAGCATGGCAGGCCTTAAATGGCCTAGTAAGCCAGGAGCTGAATTTAACACCAATCCCCCAACGATGCAAGAAATAGAAAGCATTGTCCAGAAAGCTCGGTGCAAGTCAGCTTTAGGTCCTAATGGTGTTCCATATGTTGTGTATAAGAGATGCCCTAACTTGCTCAATCGACTGCTCCGTTTACTGAAGAATGCGTGAACAACTCAGCTTTGTGACTGCGTTATATACTAATTATAGGTCCGTGGGTAAGTCTTAATGATCGTGTCACTTCTGTGTAAATACTGTGTGACAGTTTGCAGGTACAGTACTGCTTCTTTCTATCTGACAAGTTAGTTTAATAGCCGTCCGCTTGAGATGTTTATTCTTGTAGAGGTATAACAGGTTCGTTCGTCTCTCGATAGTTGTTATTGTGTGCAATAGTGGTGTTCTAATTAATAGAACTGGACCTTTGAACTCAACTTGACAAAATCTGCATAATTCAGCCGAGTCAAATAACATAGTTTATTTACATAAAATACATTGAACAAATGCAGATGGTACAAAATCAACTTTTTTTCATTTAAAGGTGGTTTCTGTGTGTATCAATATTTGTCCCGTCTCTCTCCGTAAGCGTGTGAGATACAACAAATTCCGTGTGGTTCATGACCTTTGTTACCTTGACCTTCTTTTCCATAACTTTTAGTAAAAGTAGTTGAGCCTCTGTTTTCTTACATAAATGTAACATTTCTCCAGCTTCTGACCTTTCAACTGATTTATAACAGTTCTTCGGTTTCTTCCCCTAACAAAATAAATTCTAGCTGGGGACTGAAATAAAATGGAGATGTACTTACTTCAGTTACTGTCTTACTTAGTCCTTTCTCCTAGTTCAGAATATAGCTACTGCCGTTATTCTGTTCTATGAATGATAGCATTAAACTTTAACACAACCTAACTACATTTTGAAGAACTTCAAGAATCAAAACTTAGAAATACCTTGGTTGTTCTGCGTAGATGAGACTGCTCAAACATGGCTTCTCAACGACTCACAGGTACAGACACAACCTTCGCCGAGGCCTTCTATTCAGAACTCTCCTTAAGATTTTAACTTTTAGTTAGCTCGACTGTGTTGTGAGTTCTTGTCAAAGTCGATGGTTTCGATTGGTGCTACTAAAATGTATGAACTTATTTCATTGGGCAACGATAATGTTGGGATAGTAGGCCTTACTGTCACAGCTAGTAAGCAAGGAATGGAGAAAGGCGAACGGAGTCTACATACCGGAGGAACAAAATTCCACAGACATCAGTCAGTTCAGGCCAATCTCACTTCTTAATGGAAGTAAATGAGTAAATAAATAAATAAAGGTTACACTGACTAACAAAAAAAAAAAATTTTTTTTTCTTTCTCTAACATTTCTATATGTCAAAGAATCAAAGAATGGGCAGGACACGGTGTTGCGTGCATATTTTGACGCACATATTACAAAAATCGATATGGCTATTTAATATGGAAAAGATATAGACATTCATTCATTTGTGTATGAAAATGCTGTCTATAGTAAAGCTAGATAACTCATGATTGATTTACACTTTTGATCATAGGAGTAATCGTTCTTGATATTGATTCGGCGCATGGATATGACACCCATGTCCGTACTTATTTGTTAGGGCCAGAAAATATATTAATTTGCTTATTATGTTTATGGCCTGAATTCATATGTATTACATATTATTAGTACAAGTAGAATCAGTCCTATATTGTATATTTTTGATGGGTAGGCAGGACTATATTCTTGTTATGCCGCTCTAGCGGAAGTATGAGTTGTCTTGACAAGTCGTGAAGAGTTCCGGGGTACCGTTTACAATGGCGGTTACGCATTTTCCAGGGCTGGTACATTCTTCAATAAAAATGATTTATGAAGTGGTTTTCTTCTGTAGGAGATTGTGTCTCTACTAGAGTTTGTGTTAGAGACTCTCCTAATGTACGGTACCATGTATGATTCGGACTCCAGGTAATTCCAGACCCTATTTTTGATGATCTCATGTCGGTTAGACCTAGTTGGAATATTATGCTTCGCAACGCTAGGGTCGTGTTTGTATCGACAAAGATGACGGGCTTCCATACAACAATTATGTCTACGTGAAGTAACTGGATTACTGTAGAACTGTATGGAGAAACTTTAGGAAATCATTCATATGTATTTCGAATTAACTTTGGCTTATATATATACCCTCCTGTGAGCGAGTGAGCGACAACTCAGGAAGGCGGCCATGTTACATTCCTGTCATCGTATTTTTGAATCACTGTCCAAAGAACGGGGCATGTATCTTACTATTCGGACAGTGGCAAGGAGATCTCAATTTTGATAGAAACCCCTTCCATGGTTTCATAATATGATATAAACTGTGAACATAAAGCAACTTTAGTTACTTACCGATCCGCCTTCACTGACGCGCTTAGTCAGATAGGGGATGCGGCCATTATGTATCATGACATTGGAAGCTATTGATGTACTACCCATTATTTATGAATGTGTCATGACTTGGGATCTACTATGTATGCCTGCAAATTGATGTGTCAACCTGTACCCATGATTTACTCGTTATGTCCCAGTGTGTGCGTCTAAATAAACTGTGTAAACAAAGATTCCAGCAGTCTGCATTGGTGCCTTGTAGACACAAGTGAATGAGTGTTTAGATTGGTCAGAACACGAACAGTACACCATTCGCGTTAATCACACTCTACACTTCTACTCCATATCTACACCATCCTGCGTCGGTTGAATTGACCAAGTTTAGGGCCTGCTTCCCCTGGAGCCTTAGAGGGAAACTACTGCTTACAGCTGCCTTTGCCTTCCCTAACTCAGGACTAGGGTGAGTTACCCATTTACAGCTGGGTAGACTGGAGCATGCCTGATCTCAACAACTCTGTACACTACAATGGACATATACAGTAGTGACACCACAAACAACATGTTACAGTGATTGATAGTGGAGCTTTACAGAAGAAAGAGAATACACCACAACACTTCTTTACAGAAGATTACACAGCACTTTACAGTGGTGAGCCAGATTCCTGGGTCCAGCCTACGCAGTTTTGTTGTGTTGAGAATCACATTTTACAGTTGCAAGAACATTTGTTTGACCACATCAACACCAGTAGGACAGCTATACAATCAATGTCAGCTTGACCTGTTCTGACAAGTGTAGCAATATCTGGGTCAGCACTTGTTGACATTTGGCACAGTACAGTCAGGATTCTAAACTAGTGATTGTTTATCCTGCTGAAATAGAAGAGCAATGTTGAACTTAAAGTGCAAATTTCATCGTTGGATCTTCTTATGTGCTCAAAAAAATTGAACAGTGTAACAATTAGAAAGCAAATCTATTACTCAATAAAGTGGTAGTCTAATTTGTTAAAACTGAGCATACAGTACAATACATTACAACTGCAACACATTTCATTATATGATACACACATTGATGATTTATATGTATTTATGTTTATATATTATTTGTTTATATGTGTGATTGTTATGTGTTTGCGGGCCTGGATGGGAGGTGACTAGAACAGGAAATACCAAGTGATATTGGTCTTGTTCTGGCGTTCTATAGGGAGCAATTTCTTAATTGAAATTTGCATGCAACATAGTTTGCAAATATTTGGTTAGTTGTGACGACTGTTTCATATTTGTATTTGTAACATTTTTCTGTTCTTTATTTTTGTTTGATTTGTTTGTATAATTGTAGGTCTCATCTTTCCTTTCATTTCAGTTCTTTACACCCTTATGTTTATACACTGTGGCGTTATTTGTCTTGTTATCTTATTGCAGTTATCATCACAGATTCTGTGATCATTTTTTTCATTTCTCCTATTTAATTTAATTTGATCTCTGCAAATGTTTTCAGATTGTCTTTTCTTGTTTGTCCTTTGTAATGTCTTTAGTTGACATATGACATAGGAGGTATAGTTGAATACACTTATATTATAGTACAGATCAGTACTTTATGATTATTATTGTTATAAAACAAAGTGTACAAGACCTTTGTAAGGCTTGTCTCCCAAAGTGATTGGATATACAGTTATTATTTTCCACAGGTACTCAAGTGATCATTGATTACATTAAGGTATACAAGACCTTTGTAAGGCTTGTCTCCCACAGTATTTGAGATATACAGTTATTGTTTTCCACAGGTACTCAAGTTATCATTGGTTATATGATAAACAAAATAACCATACAGGTTTTTTTCACTAAGACTAAGTCTATGGTATAGACTTGTCTCCCATTAAAGTGAAATAGGGTAATTTATTTACTTTTTCAGGTTTCTGATTTAAGAAGACAAGATGTCTACATTAGATTACTTTATTGCACAAGGAAAATCTCTTGATAAGACTGGGAAAGACTTAGAACAATGGGCTGTTGCTCAATATGACAAAGCATTAGCTGCAGAAGAGAAAAAAGCTGCTGCTGCTGCTGAAGAGAGAAAAGCTGCTGCTGAAGAGAAAAAAGCTGCTGCAGAAGAGAGAAAAACTCTGGCTGAAGAGAAAAGATTAGAAAGAGAAGCTGCTGCTGAAGAGAGAAAAGCTCTGGCTGAAGAAAAAAGATTAGAAAAAGAAGCTGATACTGCTGCTGAACTAAAGAAATTGCAGATGCAAGTGGAGGAAAGGAGATTTGATGCAGAACAGAAAAAATTAGAAGTTGCAGCAGAACAGAAAAAATTAGAAGTTGCAGCTGAACAGAAAAAAATAGAAGCTGCTGCTGCAGCTGAACAGAAAAGATTAGATAGAGAAGCTGAAGAGAGAAAAGCAATAAGAGAACATGAGTTTGAATTATAGAAATTGAAATTGACAAGTATGAGTAATATTAATCAGGCATCTGGTGGTAATGGTAAACCTTTTAATTATAAGGTCAAGGTGCCAGCGTTCAACTCTGCCAGTGATGATATAACATTCTGGCTTGATAGATTTGAACGTGCTTGTCGAGCTCATAATGTTGACAAATCACAGTATGTGCATCAGTTGTCTGAAAATTTAAAAGGGGAGTCTCTGACTAAGTTATCTTTGGTTGAAGAGGCCGACAAGGATAATTATGATGCTATTAGGGCAGCTTTGATAAAGAGATATCAGCTGTCAGAAGAAGGTTATCGTCTTTTGTTTAAAACAATGAGACCTGAGGTAGGTTTAGAATTCTCAGATTTCATTTCAAAAGCACGACTTACACTCTTACGATGGATTGAATTATCCAAAATAGAGAAAACATTTGATGGTCTTACGGATTTATTGCTAAGAGACAAGGTCATGTCTTCGGTAAATAAACCATTCCTAGAGTTCTTACATGAGCGTAAACCTAGTACATCAAAGCAAATGGAAGAATATTGTGACCAGTATGCCACGGCACACCCTGACATGATTCTTAGTAACTCTAACATTAAAGAGAGTATGCCAGTTGCTTCGGCAACAGAATATAATCAGAATTACTCACACAAATTCCAAGGAGCTAAAAATAAATTTGATAAAAAGGTTAATTGGAATAAGTATCAAAACCAAGATAACCACTCAAATCAGGGTTCTTCTTCGAAGAACTGGAATCGGGCTGATAGTCCTCGACACGCGAGGGGTACCCATAATTTTAGAAATTCTCGAAAAGGGAGTAGCTATAGGAACTACCCAAGTGCTTCATGGAGACAAAAGAACCAATATTACAGGGATACTCAGTATAATGAGCGTGATGATTATGATCATGAATATTATGATTCAAACCCAAATAGGGGTTATAACAGAGGAAATAATAATTATAGAGACAATTATAACCGAGGTAGATCACAACACAAAAGACATGGTAAATCTTATTACCAGGCTAACTCTGCACAACAGGAGTTCCACGACGCCGGTAATCAGAATAATGATAAAAAAGACTCCAATAGTGTAGCAAATTCCGCTTTCGATTTTGCTAGAGCATCTCAGTGTTCGCAATGCAAAACATTATTCGATCCAACCACAGTTTCTACTTTAAGCTGCGGTCACCCGCTTCCCGCTCTCCCTGCGTCAATCGCGCATAATGGAAGGGGTGCTCTTGTTTTCAATAGAGGCCTAATAGATGGTACTCCGGTATCAATTCTTTTCGATTCGGGGTGCACTACCATCGGAGTGAGGCAATCACTCGTAAATCCTTCTCGAGCTACAGGCAATGTAGTCAAATGTGTAACATTTGGTGGCACATTGGAGAAGTACTCCACTGCCATTATCAATATTGCTACGCCTTTCTTTACAGGAGAGGTGCAAGCATGTCTCTTGCCGAATCCGATCGCTGATCTTATCATCGGTCGCATTCATGGAGTGAAAGAATGCACTCCACAGCAAATTTCTAATTGGGAAAATGTTAATATGCAATCTGCTAATGCAGTAATCACTAGGGCTCAAGCTCTTAATATGCCGCAATCTTCACATTCTGAAGATAATGATGCGCAGATCCAAGATGATCCCTTGGAGATTTCCCATGATTCCTTTATAAAACAGCAGGAAGATGATCCTACTCTAAAGAAATTCTTTACTCTGGCAACAAAAGGTGATCCGAATAAGGATACAAATCGTAAATCTTGGATTACGATGAAGAATGGCGTACTTGTACGTATGGTACAAGACTCCGCTAAGTCCATTCATTCTCAAATCCTTGTGCCTAAAAATATGAGAGTTAAAATCTTACAGCACGCTCATGATTCGCAGTGTGCTGGACATATGGGTTTTTCCCGTACTAAAGCTAGAGTTCTTCAATCTTTCTTTTGGCCTGCTGTGAATAAGGACATACGAATCTATTGTCGATCTTGTAAAGTATGTCAAGAGATTAAATCCAGAGGTCCACGCCATGATGCACCTATTCAGGCTGCAGACATTCCCATTCGACCATTTCAAAAAATGGCGATAGACATCATTGGTCCATTTAAGATAAAGTCTGCTAGAGGACACCAATTTATTTTGACGTGTGTTGATATGTGCACACGTTGGCCGGAGGCTGTTCCTCTAAAGAGCATAACTACTGCTGATGTCGCAGATGCTCTTTGGTTAATATTTTCTCGTCTGGGATTTCCAGCAGAAATATTATCCGACCATGGTACCCAACTCATATCGGATACCATGTCTCAAGTAATGTCGACTCTTAAGATAGAGAGATCGCTGAGTAGTATTTATCATCCTATGTCCAATGGGATGGTGGAACGTCTGAATAGAACTCTGAAAAACCTACTAGGTAAGATAACAGAAGATCATCCTCAGGATTGGGATAGGGTTTTACCCGCGGCTCTCTTTGCATATAGAGAGGTCGCCAACGAACATACAGGATTTTCTCCCTTTGAACTTGTCTTTGGCGCGAAACCGCGAGGTCCTATGTCCTTACTTCATGATCTTATAACTGCTGATAATATTGTCGATGACACAAAATCCTCTTATGAATATGTCATCGCACTTAGACACAAGATTATTGAAGCATGCAAATTGGCAACTGCTTCTTCTGAATTTGCGAAACAGAAGGCAAGGGAATTTGCCAATAAAAAGAGATGCTTGCGACAACTTTGTCCAGGTGACAAAGCATTTGTCTTGCTACCTTGTAGGGAAAATAGACTTCTTATTTCTTGGAAAGGTCCGTACGATATAATATCAAAAGTTTCCGATGTTGACTATATCGTCGATATTGACGGGAAGCGTAAAACCTTCCACATCAACATGCTCACGGAATTCCATGAACGTCCGGATTATTTACAACCTGTTTTCCAGGCAACGGACGATTTTCCAGTCCAACATGGACAGTACTCATCTCTGTCAGTAATACAGGATGAGGAAACGAGTTTCTCGGATGTAAATTTACCTTTTCCAATGATTCCTCTTCACTCTAATGAATCATGGAAAGATGTTGCAATTTCTCCCGAATTATCTCCAGGAGAGCAGAAACAAGTTTCTACTATGTTAGAACAATTTCAGGATGTCCTTACTGACATTCCTGGTCAAACTGATGTCATTCAACATGACATTATTCTTACTGACCATAGTCCTATAAGAGTCAGACCGTATCCTATCCCGATACATTTTCAAGCACAGGTAGAGAAAGAGTTGGATGAGATGATAGAGTTAAAAATTATTGAACCATCCACATCAGCATATTCTTCGCCGATGGTTATTGTACGAAAAAAAGACAATAACATACGTCTTTGCGTGGATTATCGCAAATTGAACCAAGTGACGAAATTTGATGCTGAACCTATGCCTTTACTAGAAGAGCTACTTACGAGACTATCGAATTCTCATTTCTTTACTAAACTCGATTTGTCTAAGGGATATTGGCAAGTTCCATTATCCGAACACGCCAAACCGTTTACTGCTTTTTCGACGCCTAGGGGTCTATTCCAATGGAATTTCATGCCTTTCGGTCTTATGAACGCCCCTGCAACATTCGTACGCATGATGCGTCGAATCCTATCTCATCGCTCAGATGTCATTGCGTATCTTGATGACATCTGTCTTTTCAGTGATACTTGGAACGATCACTATAATGGGATAAATGAACTATTGTCTATCTTACGCGAGCATAACCTGACAGCGAAACCATCGAAAGCATGTATTGGTTTTAGCGAAATATCTTTCTTAGGACACCGTGTTGGTCATGGGTTCCTAAAAACAGAAGACCATAATACAAGTAAGATACTTAACATTTCTATTCCTAAGACTAAAAAGCAAGTGCGAAGTCTCTTAGGTCTAATACAATTTTATGGACGATTCATTCCGAATCTGTCCTCCATTATGTCACCTCTTTCTTCCTTGCTAAAGAAAGGGTCTCCTAATGTAGTCCATTGGACTCAAGAATGTCAATCCTCTTTGGATAAGGTTAAAACTATGTTTTCTACTTCACCTATCCTAGTATTGCCTTCTAAGGATAAGACATTTATTCTTCGTAGTGACGCTTCATCCACCGGGATTGGAGCAGCACTAATGCAAGAGTACTCTGGAACTCTGCATCCTGTGATGTATATTTCTCGGAAATTAAATGCCGCAGAGAAGAATTACTCGGTCCTAGACCGTGAATTATTGGCTATGGTTTGGTCAATCCTTAAACTGCAAAGATTTCTTCTTGGCGCGCATTTCATTGTGGAAACTGACCAGAAAGCTCTTACGGCTATTCAGAGTAAAAATCTGAAGAGCGCGAGATCAACGCGATACGCGATTGCTCTGCAGCCATTTCATTTTTCGGTGCGAGCTATCCGTGGGTCAGAAAATGTGATGGCAGATATTTTGTCTAGATGCCCACATGATTCATAACTGTTAATTATATACTTAACTTTTGATACAGTTGTTCCTATGTTGAAATGTGTACACATATGTAATATCATATATTGATTGTAACACTACTTAGCGGTTCATTGATATTTATTCACCGCTGATCTTTCAATGTTTTTTTCGTCTTTGATGATCATGATGTTAAGATATCTTAGATGAAATTTATGTATAAACTAATGTACAAATTGTGTCATTGCTAATATTGTAGTATGCGTTGGTGACACCTCTCTGGAAATATTTATACTTAGAGAAGTACTTTCTCTAAGGTCATAAAACTTATGCTTATCATCTGCGCATTGTTATTGGTGCGTTGTGAGCCTATTGTATGTTGCTCCTAGATGTATTTCAAAAAAAAATGTACCATTTTTTTTCCCGAGGGGTGTGGTAATCTGTTGCGTGCATATTTTGACGCACATATTACAAAAATCGATATGGCTATTTAATATGGAAAAGATATAGACATTCATTCATTTGTGTATGAAAATGCTGTCTATGGTAAAGCTAGATAATTCATGATTGATTTACACTTTTGATTATAGGAGTAATCGTTCTTGATATTGATTCGGCGCATGGATATGACACCCATGTCCGTACTTATTTGTTAGGGCCAGAAAATATATTAATTTGCTTATTATGTTTATGGCCTGAATTCATATGTATTACATATTATTAGTACAAGTAGAATCAGTCCTATATTGTATATTTTTGATGGGTAGGCAGGACTATATTCTTGTTATGCCGCTCTAGCGGAAGTATGAGTTGTCTTGACAAGTCGTGATGAGTTCCGATGTACCGTTTACAATGGCGGTTACGCATTTTCCAGGGCTGGTACATTCTTCAATAAAAATGATTTATGAAGTGGTTTTCTTCTGTAGGAGATTGTGTCTCTACTAGAGTTTGTGTTAGAGACTCTCCTAATGTACGGTACCATGTATGATTCGGACTCCAGGTAATTCCAGACCCTATTTTTGATGATCTCATGTCGGTTAGACCTAGCTGGAATATTGTGCTTCGCAACGCTAGGGTCGTGTTTGTATCGACGAAGATGACGGGCTTCTATACAGCAGTTATGTCTACGTGAAGTAACTGGATTACTGTAGAACTGTATGGAGAAACTTTAGGAAATCATTCATATGTATTTCAAATTAACTTTGGCTTATATATATACCCTCCTGTGAGCGAGTGAGCGACAACTCAGGAAGGCGGCCATGTTACATTCCTGTCATCGTATTTTTGAATCACTGTCCAAAGAACGGGGCATGTATCTTACTATTCGGACAGTGGCAAGGAGATCTCAATTTTGATAGAAACCCCTTCCATGGTTTCATAATATGATATAAACTGTGAACATAAAGCAACTTTAGTTACTTACCGATCCGCCTTCACTGACGCGCTTAGTCAGATAGGGGATGCGGCCATTATGTATCATGACATTGGAAGCTATTGATGTACTACCCATTATTTATGAATGTGTCATGACTTGGGATCTACTATGTATGCCTGCAAATTGATGTGTCAACCTGTACCCATGATTTACTCGTTATGTCCCAGTGTGTGCGTCTAAATAAACTGTGTAAACAAAGATTCCAGCAGTCTGCATTGGTGCCTTGTAGACACAAGTGAATGAGTGTTTAGATTGGTCAGAACACGAACAGTACACCATTCGCGTTAATCACACTCTACACTTCTACTCCATATCTACACCATCCTGCGTCGGTTGAATTGACCAAGTTTAGGGCCTGCTTCCCCTGGAGCCTTAGAGGGAAACTACTGCTTACAGCTGCCTTTGCCTTCCCTAACTCAGGACTAGGGTGAGTTACCCATTTACAGCTGGGTAGACTGGAGCATGCCTGATCTCAACAACTCTGTACACTACAATGGACATATACAGTAGTGACACCACAAACAACATGTTACAGTGATTGATAGTGGAGCTTTACAGAAGAAAGAGAATACACCACAACACTTCTTTACAGAAGATTACACAGCACTTTACACACGGTTTTTCCACACTTGTACGCATTGCTGAGGATAGAGAGCAGTGGAGGACCCTGTCTGCTGATGCTTCCACCATTTCACCCCTACGACCCATGACGGGTTATGGGCTGAGATGATGAGATGAACATTTCTTTGTTTTTCTGGTCAATTTTAATGCGCTGTTTTTAAATCTGCCAACCATTTTTCTCTATCAGGTCGGTATCTCTAGAAATACGCAATTGAAGTTTTTTTACAAAGCATACAGTATTACAACTTCATTCGTACAAGAAGTATAACAGTTATGTAGGCTTGAATTTCTTTGCAGTCGACTTTCGTCGGTGAATGGCATGTGGTACATCGCGATGAAGCATCCAACAGTAATCGGCAAGCATGGTCACACTCCACCGTCCTTGATTACGTGACTCCATTACGGCGATATATCTTGATGGAATCGTTCTCCATGTTCATCGCTGACTTCCCCAAGGTTGTCAGGGAAAAAGTCAAGATGCGAATCGAGCAAATGGATTTTGAGGGACATGTTAGAGCCCATAATTCTGTATGCATCTATGCACTGCTTAACAATATGCAACATAGTCGACAGATTTGTGATTTTCCAGAAAATTATCGACGATCGATTTGAATGCCATCCATGCGCGAAGTTCACTACCATGTAACAAGTTCTCGAATTGTTTGTCTGCAATAACTTTCCTAATCTGAGGTCCTACAAAGATACCTTCCTTTATCTTTGCATCGCTAACTTCCGGAAACTTTTCTCGAAGATAAGTGAAAGCTTTTCTCGTTTTATCTAACGCTTTTACAAAATTCTTCATGAGCCCCAACTTTATATGTAACAGTGGTAAAATGAAGCTGTCTTTGTTAACTAATGGCTCGTGTATTATATTTTTATGCCCGAGCTGCATACGATCCCGGATAGGCCACACCTTTCTTGCATAATGTTCCTGTCTGTTGCGGCTGTCCCATTCACATCGGAAGCAACAAAATTTAGTATACCCAGTCTGCATGCCCGTGAGAATTGCAATGACCTTTAGGTCTCCACAAATCCGCCATTGGTAGTCATTGTACTTTATTTTTTCCAAACGTATAGCCATATTGTCATAAGTTTCTTTCATATGAACAGAGTGGGCGACTGGAATTGATGAAAATAAATTTCTGTTATGCAATAACACGGCTTTTAGACTAGTCTTGGAAGAATCGATGAAAAATCGCCATTCGTTGACTATGTGCTCATGACCGTTTACATCTTTGCAATAGCAAATGTCATCATCCATCTCAAAGTATTGAACAAGTTCTCTGTGTCTATGACGAAATTTAGATATCGGAGTATTGGGCGCTAAAAGATTCCATTCTTTGAGTCGCGAACCGAGTAATTCCGCTTGTCCTTTGGTAAGAGCGAGATCACGTATTAGATCTGAAAGTTCTGAATGGTTAATTAAGTAAACACCATCATTCACCGGTATGTAATCTGAGTCAGAATTAGTTTCTAAAGCATGTAAACTATCACTTTCTGATGGTTCATTCACGTCCAACGGATATTGTTCTGGTGGTACTTGGATCGGACACGTGATTGGATCATGAGGCACTGGTTTCGAAACCAATTCAATATTTGAATAAACCACAGACTTTCTAGTTTTAAAAGTGAAACCATGGATATTTGTCAAGCAGAAGTAACAATCAGTAGTGTTATTTGTATGTTCACGCCATATTACTGGCACTCCAAAAGGCATCGACTTATGCTTCGGCGATTTTCGTAACCAACCTGCCAATGTATCGAACAAACTGCATTTGGCTTCCAAGATTTATTTGCATCATCAACTTTCGAATCGAAAGAAAGTTCATATGCTTTCTTTAGTAATGGTGTAAAGTTTTTCTGGTCAACACGATCGGTAAAATATCCGCACACGTAACAGAACAGATCAGCCAAATTTCTACAACTTCTAGAAGCCATATTTTGCTCAGAATTATTTCAAAATACAGTAACTATTTGAAAAATCGCGTAACATATGTCATGCATCTTTTAGCAGTATAAAAAGTAGAATTATGTTGCTTTTTATTAATTTTTAATAAGTTATATAGTAAAAATGAAACGGAGCAAATAACGGTTTCCCAAAAATATATTTATTCACAAATATCTTAAGAACCCGATATGATAGAGATAAACGGATTTCAGATTTGAAATCAGCGCAAGAAACTGGACCTAAGAACACTTATTCTTATATAAGAAAGAAAAATGTTGTTTGTCAGTGTAATTAACAGGTACTCGTTGGACATAAAGGATAGCACTAAACAACAGAAAAGAAAATATAAGTGATAGGCTTACCGGGAATCGAACTTAGGACCAACCAGACTGCGCCATCGCCTTGCTGTGATAGTACATCGTGAATGGACGCTGAGCCAATTTTGCACCCTTATTTGCACGGTAAATAGTACTCAGCTCCTCTACGAGAACCAGATACCTGATATTACTACGCGCGCGTACCAAGTCGTGAGTGATTTGGTCAAGCTGCTATATATAGAGAGCGCGCGTCAGTGAAAATTTCCTTTTCACAAGAGCGGCCTAGAGATAACAAGCGACGAGATACGCTCGGCCGGTAGAAGACTGATGGACAAAGGAACCAGAGCACGTGAGCTATTATTGTTAAAGTATTTTTGTAGAGATTAGCATAAGTGTTCTGTAGTTTTATTAGTAGTATTCAACGTGACCCAGTTCTAGTGCTTAGATACAATAGATAGATATGTGGTTCCTAAGGAGATTCCTTCCAGGACATTAGAATTAGTTTTGAAATGATAGATTAGTGAAAAGAATGTGTGGATAGGGTTAATAAGTCGTGTTAAGTCCAGATCACGGCTGTAAGGATATACTAGGAACCTATGTCAAGCGAGAAAAGCGAACATAGTATGAACCAATTTCATACATGGAACTGGACAGAAATAATATCAAGGACTGAAATTGAGATAGTACATATTATCTGTTGGCAAGTTGGAAGCCGGGAGCCACGTGTTGATGACTGTACATAAAGATGGCGTGTATAAAATTTTTAGTCATCACGTGTTATGTGGGAAAGGGGGTTAAACTTGTCTATTATTTGGTATTGTATGAAAATTGATTTATTATAAGAAGTGCTGTTTTAGTAGTTCGGTACAAGATTAATGAAAGAAATTGTTTAGGTTAAAGTGAGTCATGATAATTAAGTATATTTTTATGGTAATTAGTTTAGTTACATCTATTGTGTATCTAGTTGTAGTGTTAAATGCCCTTTGAAAAGATTCGTCTAGATTTAGGCATTTAGATTTCTTGTGGGCGTAATGCCCCTCTTTTGTGCGCAACAGACTTTGAGACATAAGCAATCCTCTGTTTGCTCCTTGCGGAGCATAAAGACACCAATGCGGCTGGTGTCCATTACAAGTCTACAAGAAGCAATTTTATGCTATTGCAGTGGTTGTTTCGGTAACGAAGGTTTCATATGATGAGATTCCCAGTCTCATCAGTGGTCATATACGACACGCTTGTTGCCAAGCGCACCAGTCGTCACATACGACATGCTTCACATGTGGGAACGTATATTGATGTGGATCGTTTGCGAGGTGGAAGCATATTCTCACATAATTTTATACCATTTTAGAATTATTTAATTATTGTAATGTGAAGGATAGTTATAAGAGCACGTGGGTTCACATGGGAACCAATTATGTCTATTCTCGCTCTCCATGGAGCATAGGGCCACCAGTGTGGCTGGCCTCCTTATGGAGCATGGATCCAAGTGTGGCAGGCATCCTAAAGGAGCATAAGGCCACCAATGCGGCTGGGATCCGCATGGAGATCGCACAAAGAATTCATATGCTCTTGCAGTAGTAGTATCGGTAGTAATCTGTGTTACATGGTTAGATTGCCAGCCCCATGCACAACACCACACTAGTCTCTTTAGATGACATGCACTAACTGAGTGTGTGTGGCGATAGCTGGATGTTTTCAGGTGGCGTGGGAGGACTGTTTATCAGGTGATAGTAAGGTGTTTCTAATTAATAATTTATTATGATTTTAACTAGTCAGAGCTTTGTTTGTGTTTCAGGTTAGCAATTGAGCACAGGCTGGGTGTTTTGTTTGTTGGTTTATTTGTTTAGTGTTTGCTTTATTAGCTTTTTATCACTGAGAGGGTTGTATAAATAAATATAGAACCTGTCTTAGAATCATAGTGTTATTGTTGTTCGGGTCGGGTACGAGTGTGCAAGAAAGTGATCACATATCATAAAAGCATCAACATTTCTCGCCCACCCTATCACACACACACAAACACACACTTATATATATATATATATATATATATATATATATATATATATATATATATATATATATATATATATATATAGTCTGCCGAGTTTTAATGACGAAGTGGACAGTATGGACTTCTGCTCGAAAGGTTTGAGTGTGTTTTCCTGGCATGGAAGGCTAATAGAGGCGAGTGTTGTCTACATTGTTGGGCGGGCCGGCAACGGAGCCTTTTTATAGCTTCCCGCTCAAAGATATGGCAGATTATGGTAAGGTGAAAGAACGATTGCGCCGGAAGTTCCGCCTGACAGCACCCGGATAAAGATTACGGTTCAGAAACGAGGTACCAAGCGCAGACCAGGACTTCGAGGATTTTGTCTCTAAGATTAAGCTTTTGCTTAACAGATAGGTCGAGAAAGAAGGAATCACAAAGGACTACGATGGCTTGTTCGATGTGATGCTACGGGACTATGTGTTGTCGTCATGCTTGACTGATGTGATAGCATTTTTCCAGGAACAGCAGCCAGAGGATATTGATTCCATGGCACAGTTGGGCCATCATTACGTTCCGGCCCATCTGGGCAAGCTAATCCATCTGTCCAGCATCCTTATGAAGCCATCTCATGCCTCAAGAAGATCTCAGGTAAACCATCAAGACAGCAATGGTCAAATAGTGCCGATACGTTGCGGAGGCAACAGTGCGATAGGTCGTCCCGTCAGAACAAACCACATAGGGGGAGTTACGGAAACTCCAAACTCACCGAAGTTATAGGAGTAACCGGAATTACTATCAGTCTAGAATTGGAAGTGACGAAGATGAGATTCAGTCACAGAAAAATATTTACTTCAGCAATTCATGCGCTTTGGATAGGGGTGGTATTCCGGGAAATCCACAAGACAAAGAAGTCTCGCGCTGTCCGTAAGAGTCGAGAAGACTATCGGACGAGTATGTGGGATTTAGATGTTGAATCCAGATCGGCACCGGCTAGCAGTCCTAGCAAGAGTACACCTGGCGAATCCAAAAAGAACGCCGATGATCCAATTGTAATGGCTTACTTACTTAGTCGTTCCCCTTCTACCGTGAGGTGTAGAGGTAAAAATTGTAATGGCAAGGGAAATAATTCAGACGAGTGTCCAACTCCTATCAAACACGCAAATTCCGCGTATGTGTTGTACGCAATCAACAGTGAGCAATGTTTGGGTTGTCGACCGCTATTTCATTCAGACGAGAGGGTAGTTTTACTGTGCGAACATGCATTACCGTGTCTGTCTGTGGTCCACGAGACTGGCAAATTAGTGCTCGACAAAGGTGTAAGAAACCAGTCAGGTGACGAGAGACACAGGATGTACTTCAGTTGGCGTTCGTCGTTCTTGCATTGACGAATCCTGCCTCACAGGCAAAACTGTAAATTGTACCACATTTGTGGGCAAAGTCGAGGCCTACCCACAGGCGTGCATTAATGTGAACACCCCGTTTCTGTCCGGTAGAGTGAATGATTTTGTCCTCAAAAATCCTGTCGCCGATTTGATCGTTGGTAATGAACGAGGAGTACATGACGTTACGGACGATGTTGGAGCGGTGTCACTGCAAAACCGTGTTCCAGGGGGTGACGGTCAGGTAATCGCGCTATCATCATCTGAGAGGAAAGTGTATTCGCGACAGGGGACTAGGCAGGCATCCACTGATACTCAGAGTCCTGTGCCAAGGCGCTGGAATAAAAACAGTAGAGGTGTGTCTGAGGGCCTGATAGCTAGTGATCGCACAGTATGGGTCCATAACGTCCCTCTGAGTGCTAGTTGGCACACACTCAGACGAGTGTTTATAAGGTTGCACCGGTGAAATTCGTGGAGGTTTTGTCGTTGCGAGACAATACACAGGTAGCAAGAGTTACATTCGCAAATAATTGGGTTGCGCATAATGCAGTCGGGTGGAAGCACATGCCACTGCTTTATAACCACCTGCTGATAGTCCAGTAGTAGGAATGGCAAGAAATTTGGTTCCGCGTCTGGTTGTCAATGTTCAGTGCGTTTTGTGTTAAAACAGTTTCAAGTGGTAGAGATTAAATTCGAGCTACATTCACATCCCTTAGAGGGGTAAGATAGGTCAAGCGAGAGGATGAATTACCTATCTGTCTATTTCTATATGATCTGAACTGTTAGGTAGACTACTTGACTTTATCTTTTGCTATCACTACTATTAGTTCACCAGTTCTTTCTCCCGGGTCTGGAAACACTATTCTCTATCTATATCAAGTAACCACTTGATACAATCATCAAATATTATCCATCTCGCCAAAATTATTAATTTAATTTCTTCATTGAGGCTTGGTAGACTCTTGCATTAGAGATAAAGGTTAAGTGCTGTGTTAATAAGTCCATCCACAAATATTCATACAAACTGTTTTTTTCACTTCCTGTTTATTTATGTCTTGATCCAGGAATGCTTCTTTTGACAAATTCAGCTACCTATCGCTGAAAATCTATGTTGTGTCATCTCGCTGTTGACTGATTTTCGCCAATAATGTGCAAGAATTACATCAGCAAATCTTCTTATCAACTCTTTCTTTAATTCGTTTCAAGGCTCCGTGGGGGCGTGTCTTGTTTTCGGCGGATGAAGTTATTGACTAGTTTGTCAGTATAGAGGTATGTAATCATCTCTTTGTCTTCCTCTACCATGCCGATGACAAAGCATATCTATCAATGTCTTTCAGCCACTTACTAACTTTTTTGGGATCCCGTAAAACAGACTGTGCTTCATTTTTTACATGGTTAAATTTGGAATGGTTGTCTACAGCTGAAAATGTTTTTGTGTTAAGCTGTACAGCAGCCATGGTGGGGTCCAAGTCTGGGGTAGGCTGTTGCTGCTCCATCTTGAGAACCTGTAAAAAGTTGTTGGTATTGAAATATCTGTAGGAAAACTTTTTATTATTACTTTTCATGAGTATCTGAAAATGTAGTCAAAGTTCGCTGAGTTTGACATAAATAGTAAGTTTGAAACACATCATTACATGACATTGTAACAATCATGTATCAGATGCTTAAATTGTTAACTGTAATTTATTTTATTTCTAATGTCCATAAGCTAACTATCTTGCCTTGGGGTTGTCATGTGCTCCAGGGTTGATGCTTTACAGTTTGCTTCTCACTCCGGTTCAGAACTAAATACACACAACGCGAGTAACTCTATTACTTAATGCAAAGCGAAGTTATTTCTGTCTAAACTAAGTCACACACAAACGCGTTGGCCATGACATGGGCCTAAATTTTGATACGGGCATAGAAGTATACTTTCTCCAATAAATGTCAATGGCTATATTGTTCTTATGCATTGGCGTAGTCTTCTACTGTAGAGGCAGCGTGATGATTTTCTTGTACATCGTTACTGGTAGTCATCTTTCCCACTTAGTGTAGCAATGCTCTGGACTGGACTGACGCTCAGTAGGCGTCAATGGTGAGCTGGTCGTAAGGTATCGGAACGCTGAAACAAACACCTTAATGGTATACGAAGGGCTGGTCACGTGCTCCAATGGCTCTCTGTGGTCGTTATCTTGCTGGTATCACAGAACAGCATACTGATGACGATCTAATATAGTGGTTTGTTCGATCTCTAGCCCTTTGTCTTGATACCTCTCACTAAATACAGTTGGTGTTTCACCTTCAGATCTTCATTCAACGCGACAGCCACAGTGCGAAACTCTGACGTATTTCTGATTACTTACTTAGTCGTTCCTCTTCTACCCTGAGGTATTGAAGTTTGGAAGAGAGAACGCTATACTATCCTATCGCCTGTCTTCCTCCTGGCCTGTTTCCATTCTAGTCCTCGGTCCTTCAGAGATGTATAATGTTGTCCTCACAGCGTCCTGAAGGTCTGGATCCCTGGCTCGTAGTTTCCCATACTTGTCGTGGTAGCTGATCTTCTCCCATTCTACAGACATGATCAAACCATCGTAGTTGCGATTGTTTTATTTGGGTCAGCAGGGGTTATGTTTTTTTACGCCATGACGAATTGTCTGGTTGCGGACCATGTCTCTTCTTGTTACTTCAACCACCTTCCTCAGATACATCATTTCTGAGGTTTGTATCTAGCTTCTGTGGGTTGTAGTCATTGCCCATGACTAGCATCCATACGTCAAGACTGGGGCATAGGCGGAGCGTATACAGCCTATTTCGTCTTCTTGCCAACTTTTCTATTGCTGACGAATCCTCGATTTATGGCCTGAATAGGTCTCTCAGCTGCTACTCTTCGTGTAGCCAAATCTACTTTGATGCATCCGTTCTAATTTATGACAGCTCAGAGGTATTTAGTGCATGACCTGCTGCATGACCTGTTCTCCTAGCTTAATCTGATGCCTTCTTTCCTCTCGTGATTCCACCATGGTTTTTATTTTGGAGCTGCTGATGACCATCTCTCTCTTCTCCAGCTCTTCCTTCAAGAATTGCAGGTTGATGGAAGATGTGCTCTGCTTTAGCAATCAGGGCAACATCATCGGCAAATGCCAGCTCAGAAATACAAACCTGTCTCATTTTCCAGAACCCCACTGAATACTTTCTTGTTCTCTCCTGACATGATTTGCTGACATCGTCCATGAGGAGTATGAAAAGATAAGGTGACAGGATATCACATTGTCTACACCTGTGGTGGTCTTGAATTCTTCTGTATATGATTTACAGTCATCACATATTTTCTGCACTAATGTGCCCTTTGTGGCCGTTAGCCCGTTGAGTATCATAGAGCAACGTATTGTTGATCTAATATAATAGTTGGTTTGATCTCCAGCACTTTGTCTTGATACCTCTCATTTAATATAGTTGACGTGCTTCACATTCATATCTTCATTCAACATGACAGCAACAGTACGACACTCTGACGTATATGTGAATAACGTGATGCACACGCTGGCTCTGGTTTCTACAGTTTAATACGTCAGCGTATATACAATCATATAAATCAGAAAACGTTCATATCATGAAATGTTCTCTTCATAAACGTCTCAAGCGTTCACTCCCTTGTTCAATGCTTCTCTGCATCATACAATATCAGTTAAACTTTTAGAACCTTTTCACTAGTCACAGACATTAGTAGCTCCTTAAAATGTATCACTCAGATCTGCGTTGCCTCATGTTTTATTTCTTTCAGTTGCTGCGTTCAAGATCATGGACATGTTAATCATTGACTGGTTAATTTATTAGCCTGATCGCTAGAGTGTAGATATATCCCAAGTCTTCTCTACCTCTCACTTAAAACTTCATCTGTATACATTGTCCCTTGAAATCGCTATCGGATGCTCGTTACATACGGTTGAACATTTCATGTCACTTAATTCTCAAAAGTCTACGTGTCTTGACATGGTTTAAAAATATCCACGAGTTTTAACTTAACAACCTTTCTTCAGAAAAACCTCTTCTCGCTACACATAATTACTTGACATTAACATCTGGCGACTGGAGTTATAGATCTGTTCACTACAGACCCACAGAAAATTCACGCTGCGTGACAAACTCACTTTTGCCTGCTCATACATCTTACTTCATGATTTGAACTCATCAACGGCTATCTGCGAAGTCCCATAAAAACGCGTTTTCTTTGCTGGCCACGCCACGTGACTACAAACCTCTAGACGATTCTACACTCGTACTGGCGTTAGGGAACTGTGGTGAGATCAGTGATACAATTGATCAAAATTTCATTAATATTTAACTAAAGAGTTAAAGAGTAGTAAAAAACTATTACAAGCCCGTGCTTGTTGCCCGACATCATCACCTATGCCTCGGGGCGAGCTGTGTGTTAAAAAGTGTTCGCGCTAAGAAAATGATAAGCCTATCCCAAAACCCGCCCGCGTTTTCGTCACTCCGTCTTGAAAATTTGTAATCGACATGAAACAGTTTGCGTGTGGCATGCTGGTTTCGCTTGGTACAGCGATAGAAAAGGGGCGGGACGAGAGTGAGAGAAGAATAAAACTGTAACGATATCTTTTCTGTGTACTGTTATTGTATGGATGTGTTGATGCGCCACTAGAATGTTGAAGACTGTACGATCTATCCCAATGTTCCAGCACGGTGTTACTGTAGGTTTCTGTGCATGCGTAGTCAGTACGACCTGGGCCAAACAGCGTTGTTGTGCATGATTAGCTCACCAGGCGTTGAGGCGCTAACAGGGTGTCATGTTGACATTCAAATATCATACATCTCTTGAATGTGAAGTACTCGAAGTGTGTGGGGGTTGATAAGTGATGTGGGTGTGTAGACAACACGAATGCGTTTAGGCTCTTTGACAGGTAAACAATGCACCCACTCACTCACATGCAGTAGTCAGTAATTGTTGCAACTGCTGGAACTTTTCAACCATTTATTTACGAGACACAGTAACATCAACAGTTACAGTCAAATGGACGAGGATCAAGGACATCATATAAACTGGAAATGACTGACAAAAACATCTGGCATTATAAAGCTTGAACCACTCATCTATCAGGACGTTATCGACAATGGTCTGTCCTTTAACACATAGTTCATACTGCAGCTCACGTACCACTGACTCAGCGCGTCAGGTACTTTAAACAACTCCGCCGTACCAAAAAAAGGCGAGTTCTCAATTGCATAATAATAATGCTGTAATTCATCTAGCATAATACGCCAGATACATCTTCTTCTGCTCAAAGATATCGGCCGTAATGTCGGGCCTCTATAATAATGTAAACAACTGTGTATTCTTCATAGGCAGGCATAATTATCCATGCCGAAACATACCGCCAACATGCGGGTTTCATAACAATATATCTTCACTTGGCTTCTGTATAACAGTTAGACAAATAGTTTTAGTTGGCTACATCGAGCACAAATAATGGACTCTGCATCTCAAAGGACTGTGAGCTCTACTCACAGGTTGTTACAAAATGTTCTGCAACTTAGGCATAATAATTAAGTTTCTTTTACCTTTGACAGAATCCAAGAAATACACAAATAACAACTGTCGTCATTCTTGAGGAACAGAATAACTCTGGGGAGAATCACTGACATCACAGTCATACAGAAGACTATCTTTCCCCCAGATAATGCAGAGAAGTACTACGGACATACTAGTCCGGTCAGAACCCAGTTCATCACTCCCTGACGGAAGTCTCTCCGTTCGCGCTAAAAAAACTTGCGCATGTTTAGACAGCACAGATCTGAGAACAGCTAACCCCGACTTAAGACAGGTCAACAACAATGAATAAAACAAAGGGAAGATAACCCCAAATAAACCTGTCCCAGGGAGTTAATAAACAGTTCTCTAACTTAGATCATCAAAACGTATTAAATAGATTTACGTCTTATGATCCCGTCAAAAACGACAGCAACAAAAACAAATGCTTTTTATGAATCTAAAAATAAACTAATGCATTGTATTGTATCCATGTCGCATAGTAATCGAGGTTTGAATGCTATTGCGTAAGAAAGCTTTACTGTTTAGTACCCGCCACTTTGTTAGGCTAGACGATGTAACTACGATTCAAATAACCATTGGGAGAAGGGGAAGTGGGGGTAGAACGATACTGAAAGTGAAAAATTAGAGTGACTTTCGTTATACAGAATAAAGGATGGTCAGAATGATAGAATTAATATAATTACAATATATCAAATCCTCCATAATCCTTACAAGAACTTAGATGAATCTTAGAAGATAGAGTTTATTAATATTATGGTTCAGAAAAAGAAAACCCAAAATGCATGGAAAAAGACAAAAATGTTAACGACACTAAAGACTGACATAAAACTTATATAGGCTGATAGGTTATAGTCTTCTGATCAATAATATGTTCCAATATCTTACACGGCTCTTGGCCATTTGAATAGAAATTTTCTGTACTAAGGTACGATGAGAACAGAAGTGTTGATTGTAAAATAAATAAACATCTCACAGTCTGGACAGCGGCAGAGTAACTTAGGCCATATTTGCCAGTCATCGTCGCTTGTGTTATATTTCATTGAATTTGTGGTAAGAATGATTTATTAATTAATATGCCTTATTAAAACTGCAAAAAGCTAGATACTGCTATTGAGAAAAGTGAAGGACATGCCGGGAGCAAATATTATTGAGTCCTCAAATTGAAGTATGTTAGAATGTTGCATATTGTTATGATTATTATTAGTATTATTAGATCAGAATATGTTAGCAAGCCTCTGTGTTCCATGAACACTCATCAACATGCCTAAAGCGTTTATAGTTAGGAAAAGAAAATCATACAGAAGGAGATGTGTTTACTCCACTTTATTGTATTGAAGAAAACTATGTAAAATTACAGTGACGTATCCGCCATATGGACCTGAGGTGCGGTCACAGTAGGATGTAAAGTCACATGAATTAGGGGCTGGTGCACTTGTATGCATACGAGGCTGACCCTATTATATCATGTATAAATAGTTAATGGAAGTATCACACAGATATGAAAAGGCCAGGGTGTCTTTTTATTGCAGGGTTTTATTTCCTGTTACCAGCCGGTGACAGGAAACCTGAGGAAATATATGTGAAGACAGAAAGTCTCCAGTGAAAGTGTATACTGTCAGCAGTTAGCCAGAAGGAGCTTCTGTGTGCTGACATATTCTATACAGAGCAGTATTGGGCGTTTTCATCTACATAAAAGAATATAAGGTGATGTGCCATTAGCTGGGCCATCTGATAGTTCATCGGGATAAAAAGTGTTTTTCCCCCAAAATTAACTATAAAGATAGGGGGCATGATGACAACAACAGCTCCTCCTATAAATGACTTACACTATTATGTATTAAAGAACAGTCTGTGAATACACCTACAGGAACAATATATTAATATTATTCTTATCGGACAAACAGTCCAAATTTAGTTAAACATTAGTTGTAAGATATATTTTCCCCATTTTCACAGACCTGTCCAAAAGAGATTGCAGGACAGGCAGATTAAAATTTTACAAAAAAAGAATCAATGTTCAAAAAATTTAACCACAGACTTTTTCCTTTAATTATAGTGAGTTATAGTGTGTTGTGTTGATGTACCATCATTTTCATTTCACCCCTAGACACTAGTCACATCATACACCAGACACTAAAAATAAAATACAGCCCGTGTGAGATCTAGAGAGGTAGCGTTAGGTACCCTGAGAATTCATCATCATTTTCATCAACTATTAGACTCAGGGTCTTACATAGCTTGACCTCACACGGTTGACACTTCCACGGCAATACACCATTCAATTATAACATCTTAACCTCTCCAGCAAATTAAACTTGCTACAGGAACTAACCCCTTTTTCACCTCTAAAGAAAATAACTCATGTTTTGCTTCTTCCATTAAATCCTAAGGTAGATCACTTCTACTCTTCATTTACCTCTACTTTTAACAACGGTTAGTTTGATTTGACCGTCCCTGCCACAATACATTGGAGGACAGTCTATTCTCAATATACTTATATATAAACTGGCTTATGGAAATATGTATACACACTCTCACACTATATATATATATACTGAAGCACATTAAACACGCACCACCTGTATAATCCAGGAACAGAGTGTGAAATGTAAATATAAGTGTTTACAAGTTTACATATTTGGAATCTTTATTCATTTTCCTATGAATCCATGCTGGTCATTAATTTGTACATTTGATTGTTATGAAATTCATTGCATTCTATGCAGACAAGAGAGAAAACCAAAAATGCAACCAATAAAAAAATTCATTCACACTATCCTCAGTAACTGGTATGTCCACAGTGTGCTTGCAAACAAGCTTGGCAGCGGCTCAGCATGGAACGCACAAGTCTCTGAAGGAAATTCCGGAGAATCAAGTCCCATTCACGTGTAAGAGCAGCTTCGAGCTGTTGCAGATTAGCTGGAGAACCTTGCCTGTAGACTCTGCGTCCAAGCTCGTCCCACAGATGTTCTATAGGGGACATGTCTGGTGATAGGGCAGGCCAATCAATCGTCACAATGTTCTGCTGCTGTAGATATTGCTGCGTAATGCATGCGGTGTGCGCACGTGCGTTATCCTGCTGGAGAAGCTGCACGTCTGGATAATTTGTGAACGCAGGAGCAACCAATGCATCCAGATCCAGAACCTCATCTTGATATGTCGCAGCATTAACATTTCCACGGAAGACGTGAAGAGGCAAGCGATGGTAAAAACTGAATCCTCCCCAAATGTGAATACTGCCACCTCCAAATCGGTTGTGCTGACGAACACAACAATTTGCAAAGCGCTCTCCCCACCGTCGCCAAACCCGCATACGTCCATCAGCAAAGGATGTGTTGCATCTGCTCTCGTCTGTGAATAGGACAGCATTCCACTGCAGTCTAGTCCATCTGACATGTTGCTCTGCCCATAGCAGGCGCTGCTGACGATGTCTGTTAGTCAAGTTTGGCCCAACATAAGGTCGTCTTGCAGTAAGGCCTGTATCTCTGAATCGTCGTATGACTGTCATTCGAGAGACTTGCCCACGTCTACCCATTATTGCTCTTGCTGTTTGACTTGCCGGGAGAGAACGATTCCTTAGGTGACTCAGCACAATATGACGATCTTGCACAGGGGTAGTAACTCGTGGTTGGCCACTCCGAAGTCTATCCCGGGCACTGCCAGTGGTTCCGTAACGTTCATTGAGACGAACAATTGCACTGTAGTGGCAATTCATCCTTCTGGCAATGGCCCGCGAGCTCATTCTGGTCTCCAACATACCAATGGCTCGTTGGCGGTCGTTTTCAGATAGTCGTGGCATCTTAAGCACATGTACTGGGTGTTTTTTCTCAACGGCCTTTTTCTACCGAGTATACTGCCACAACGCGTACACATTTTCAGGGTCATAGCTGTTGGGAATCGTGTTGCACGTGTAACTTTCATTGTTTTCATGTAGTCTGTACACAAACCCGTGGGTTGAATCATGCACTTTCCATTCCAGCAGCTTTCGCTCTCTACCTCATGACAAACAAGGGGAAAATCCATTCCCACACGTTTTTCCAGCATCTTGGCATCAGTATATATAATAGTGGTGCGTTTTTAATGTGCTTCAGTATATATATATATATATATATATGATAGGGTTGCCGAGGAATGATGATGCTGTTGTGATATATGATCACTGTCTTGCACACTCGCACCCGACCCGAACAACAATAACACTCTGATTCTAAGGCAGGGGCTGTATTTATTTATACAACCCTCTCAGTGACAAAGAGCAAATAAAGGAACGCTAAACAAAACAACAAATAAACAAAACACCCAGCCAGTGCTCAATTGCTTATCTGAAACGCAAAGAAAGCACCGACTAGTTAAAATCATAGTTAAAAAATGAGAAACACCATGCTCTCACCTGGCAAACTGTCCTTCTTCCACGCCACCTGAAACATTCAACTATCATGCACACACACTCAGTCCATGCATGTCGTCTAATGAGACTAGTAAGGTGTTGTGCATGATACCGGAAATCTCACCATGTCACACAGATAGCCACCTAAACCACTACTGCAAAAGCATCTGAATGCTTTGTGCGGTCTCCATGTGGAGGCCAGCCACATTGGTGGCCTCATGCTCTATCAGGAGGCCAGCCCCATTAGTGGCCCCATGTTCTATTAGGAGGCCAGCCACATTGGTTGCCTAATGCTCTATCAGGAGGCTAGCCCCATTGGTGGCCCTATGCTCCATAAGGAGCAAGAAGAGACATAATTTATTCCCATGTGAACCCACGTGATCTCATAAACTTATCCTACACATAACAATAATTAATAATACTAAAATGGTATGAAATAAAATTAAACGATATGTACAAGCATTACTCTCTTTAATGTGAATAAGCTACCTTTCCGCAACCGATCCACATCAATATAGTTCCTACATTGTGAAGCATGTCGTATGTGACGATTGGTGCACTTGGCAACGTGCGTGTCGTATATGACCACTGCAATGGCATATAAATGCTTCTCGTAGATTTGTGATGGAAACCAGCCGCATTGGTGTTTCCATGCTCCACAAGGAGCAAACAGAGAAACGCATCTGTCTCAAAGTGCCTTACGCACAAAGAAGTGGCATTAAGCTCCCAAGAAATCTAAATAACTAAAGCTAGATGCATCCTCTCAAAGGGCATTTAACACTACAACTAAATGACAGCAGATGCAACTAAACTAATCATCATAAAAATATATATAATTATAATGAATCACTTTAACCTAAACAATTTCTTTCATTAATGAAGAAAATTACATTAATCTTGTACCGTATTATTAAAACAGCACCTCTTATAATAAACCAATTTTCATACAATACCAAATAATAGACAGGCTTAACCCCCTTTCCCACGTTACACGTTGCGACTAAAACTGTTACAGACGCCATCTTTATGTACAGTCATCAACACGCGGCTCCCTGCTGCCACCTTGCTATAAAGTTAATACTATCTCAATTTTAGTCCTCTGAGATAATCTCTGTCCAGTTCCATGTATAAAATATGTTCCTACTTTATCCGCTTTTCTGCCCGGTCTTATGAATGAAATAGGCTCCTACTATATCCTTACAGCCGTAATCTGGACTTAACACGACTAATAAAACCTATCCACACAATATTTTCACTCATCTATAACTTTAAAACTAATTATAATGTACTGAAAGAAATCTCCTTTGTAGACACATCTATCAATTATCTCAAACATTAGAACCGAGTCACGCTGAAAATAATTCTAAAGCTACAGGGAAATAATCTAATCTGCTTTAAAATCAAACTCACGTGTCCTCATTGCTTTGTTCATCTCCTAGTTAGGAGATGACTAACTTCCTTTCTTCCGTCTGGACCGCTCTTGCAAAAAGGATCTTAGGCCTGCCAGCGCTCTCTTTATGTAGACGGCTTGACCAAATCACACGCAGTGCACGCGCGTAGTAATTGCGTCACTAAAGTAATACCCGCGTAGCCGGGCTGAGGACAATTTACCTGTGTTCTTGTAAAACGTATACTTTTCAAAAACGCAGCTATATACGTCGGGTATTAAACACATAAATATGAAAATGAGGGCGTTATTATAGCCCTATCACACACACACACACACACACACACACACACACACACACACACACATATATATATATATATATATATATATATATATATAGAGAGAGAGAGAGAGAGAGAGAGAGAGAGAGAGAGAGAGAGAGAGAGAGAGAGATGGATAGATATTGATGTTCCAGTGACTAAATTAAGGAATATTTTCAAACTTGTGGGAAATCGCAGACTTGACTTCACTAAAACACGTTACCTTCTTCGCAATACATTCCGGTGTAATCGTCTGTACAAACAGAACAGGTTCCACTATCGTCATCACAGGTCTTATTGAAACAGTGTTCAGAGCACATCTTGTAACACAATGGTCCGTAAACATTGTTAGGGCATGCTGTGATTAATATTTTTTAAAAGTTAATTGATCTAGATATTTTAGATGGCGCCAAAAATATGTCATAAAGCTGCCAAACACTGAAGAAATTAAAGATAATTATAGTAACTGAATATAACTTGTTAGACCAGCAGAAGAATTTTTGAGCAAACGAAAAAACAACAGCATACAAATATATATCTTCATTTGTTTATTTATACAAGAAATTATCTGGGACCTATTATCCCAACCTTTACAGATAATAGCATAAATTATAGATTCGGATGTAAATGACTCTATTTGACAAAGTCGCCCTTCGGAAAAGGAACAGATTGAGTACAAACGTACAGGTACGACATATATTTTGTTGACACGGATTTGTACCAACATACAAGCTGTTGTGTACAAGTATGTCCTTAAAATTCTTATCACTGCGATATGCCACAAAAGAGGCATCTCAAAACAACTCATGGGTAACAAGATGATAGTGGAGAATATGCAGATGACGAATATGCTGAGGAGAAAAGTTATAACAAGTTTGTCAGATATAGCAATAGGTTTCGTAGTGAGTGCCATCTGACGAGTGACGTGTGTGATGCGATAAAGGGCATCAAACAAAACTCGTAAAGGATAAACACAGCGGCAACAAACTCAAACATCTCTTGAGCTCTTTCACAAAAATCATCGTCATCGAGACATATCAGACGTAAGTATAGAAGTTGAGACAAGGGAATGGGATTTCTACAGCTGAGATGGTGTGATGAGGTATAAAGAAGGAAATTTCTAATTTTAAATTACTAATTTTAACAGCTCACGTTATCATGCATATATAAAATCCCAGCTTTTCCTGCCAGAAGCCTTCGTAACGCTAAGGGATGCAACAAGTTATTTTGGTTAGACATTAATTTTATTGTTTCCCTTATATTTGGGGGTTTTTTAATACTCGTCCGAAAATAGTGACATTTACCAAAGAAGAATGCGCAAAGGACGGTGTGCATGCGCCACTAACTTCTCTCTGTGAAAGGCATGCATTATCATACGTTGTACATAATTATTTGGCTCCCTTATATCGGTGTATTTTTTCATTTTAAAAAGTACTTAAAATATATTAATATTAAAGAGTGTAACACTACATTATTAGTAAAATGTTGTTATTATTCAAGAACGTTATACAAGTATTTATAGAATGCATGATCCCGTATACACACATTGGGATCTTCACTGGTGCTACGGAGCTTGTGTACTGTGGTGATGCGAAGGCAGCTTACTTACTAACAGGGGGAAGCAATTCATTTTATTCTGACGTGTTGCGAGAAGAAGAATGCTGTTATATATTGTGACAGCAGGAACGGGGGAAGACAAGGAGACTGGGCACGAAAGATAGAAGGAACTGAACAGTTTGATTATACTGTATGGACAGAAGTCAACAACAGACAAACAGTACATGAGCTGGAGACAGGAAGATGCGGAGATCCATGATTGTCAACAACACAACTGGTAAACAGTACATGAACTGGAGACAGGAAGATGCGGAGATCCATGATTGTCAACAACACAACTGATAAACAGTACATGAACTGGAGACAGGAAGATGCGGAGATCCATGATTTAAGTTGTACGTCTATGTTACGATGTATTGCTGGAATTTGGATACATGTCGTGTATTGCAAAGGTTGAAAGCAGATGCAACAGGCAAACATCCAACAACGTAGAAAAACATGTAACTGGAATCAAATATGCAGCGATGACTGTCCAACGATTTTTTAACGTTTAATGGCGTTTTAAATACGGGAACATTTTTTGCTCCACATTCTTGAATACAAAATATAATCAGTAATAATGTACTGATACAGTGTCACTGTCCGTCCTTTACAATATCATGTGTGTTTAGTTAGATCTGGCCGACAATGTTCTTTCAAGTCCACTAAGGACTGACGTGAAATAGAGCTTCATAAAATTCTGACATCGTGAAAACTGTTAAAAGGGTTACGGTACGGTACCTCCTTGAGAGTAGCGATCCAACACTAGCCAATAAATATATCGGTAGCGATCATCATCATATCGAAGATGGCTACAAGCACTTATTAAATATCTCCATATTCACGGAGCACATGCAATACACGTCCACACAGTCTGACGGACACAGCCAAAAAGAGACTGAAAGTTAAGAAGTTGCGTCACACTTCTGCTACCTATTACGTCACAACAACGTCAATGGTGCGCTGTTCACAAATAGTGCATTATCGTACTACTCGTTGGTGCGCACAAACGTATTAAACGGGCATATGTCTGTGTGCAAGAACGAAGCGTAACAGTCACATTGTCTCGATCAAGAAATCACAACAATGTAAAAGTCCAGATTAAAAGAACAGAAAATCAAGATACTCTTCTGTTATGTTCAGACTTTTAACATCAGATGTAAAACAGATATTTTGTTTTTAAAAAAAATACTTTTTAATAAGTAAATTTGATTGGTGCTGTTGAATGCAATTGCCGTCTTATGACGGGCTGTCACACACTATTGTTTAATATTTATCTGTCAAATCACATTTCTGTGGTATATAGCTTTTCCTACTTGTTTACTAATTGTTCATAACTCACTTCTTTATGTCAGGATCGGTCTTTATAACCCCGAGGATCTCAATGGCTTAGCTTTCCAAATTGAAATGGAAGGAATGAAGATAGGAAAAACAGTAAATGATAGTGTAGATACATTTACAAATAACGTTACAGAAGAAATACTAAGAATAGGAACAAGACACATACCCACAGCAAATAAATCCAGAGCAAAATAATAGAAAAGATAAAACACAACAGGGAAATAAAACCCAGCTCTATGGTGGACAACCAAATGCACAGAAAAAAATCAAACTTTAGAAAACAAGCTCTGAAAAGATATAGAAGAAATAGGACAGAAAGCAACTCTGAACAATATTAAAAACATAAGAAATGAAACAAGTAAAATACTATTCAAAGAAAAGTTAGCATATTGGAAAACCTTCTGTGAAACTCTTAATCCAGGCACTCATTCCATTACAAGTGTTTGGGACAAACTGAAATCAATTTAAGGAAATACTAAAAGAATTTCAAGACCAACTATAAAAATACCAGAACGAGCGAAGTCGGACAAACAAAACGCTGACTTCCTAGCTAAACACTTCTTCACAGTAAGTGCAAAAGAAAGAAAGAATTAGATAGCAGAAAGAAACTCATAGCGGAACTAAAGACAGAAGAGATAGAAAGTATAAGGGAATGGTCATACATAAAATCTGAAATAACAATTGTAGAAGTAGAGAAAGTGAAACATGAAAAATCCAACTCAGCTTCAGGACAGGACATCCTGAGTTATGAAATTTTTAAAAAGTTACCCAAAAATACATTGGAAATAATTACCTCTCTATTTAACCATGTATGGAATAGAGGAAATATACCAAAGGCCTGGAAAGTAGCAGTAGTGATACCAATACTACAACCAAGTAATGAGGCCATGATGTGAGTTTCTATAGACCAATATCATTGACATCTCAGTTGGGCAAAATTATGGAGACTGTAATGAACAAACGAAAGAGAAGCCGACCAAAAACAACTTGGCGGAGGACTGTGGAGGCTGAGATGCAAAGAATGAACCAGAGTTGGGGCACTGTACGAAGAATGACCACCGACCGAGCAAAGTGGAATCAATTTGTTGTTGCCCTACAAGACGCCACAAGGCGTAATGGCCATTGACTGCTTTGACGGTCGGCAGCTAAGGATCAATGAAGAAGAAGTAGTGAACAACATACTAGAATTTCACATAAGAAAAAAAAAAGAATTTAGACAGCCCAACGCAATCTGGGTTCAGTAAAAACAGAAGCACTATGGATCAACTTATTAAACTAGAACACGAAGTAAAGTCAGGTTTCAAAAGGAACGCAAAAACAGTTGCCATATTTTTAGATGTTGCAAGAGCGTATGATGAATGCTGGAGAGAAGGAATACTCTACAAGGTTAGCAAGATAGGGATAGCAGGGAAAATGTACAAATACATAGATAACTTATTACAGGACAGGTAATTTACAGTACAGGTAAATAGTGATAAATCAGAGATTTACGAACAAAAATAGGCATCTCACAAGGATCGGTATTATCGCCAACTTTATTTGCTGAAATGTAAATGACTTAGGAGACGAATTAAAAAAAAAAACATTAAAAACAAGTTATCGCAATGTGCAGATGATACGGCAATCTGGAGGACTGAAAAAATGCTTCCAAAAATATTTAAAGTTCTTCAACTTCTAGTAAATAAAGTTTCAGAATGGATGACAAAGGGGAGCTTCCAATTAAATGTTAAAAGAACAGTAGGAATGACATTCGGTAGAGGCAGAGTAATAAAAAATAGTGTAGTAGACATAAAGATCCAAGGACAAAAGGTAAACACGGTAAAAAAAAAAAAAAAAACACTTAGTTATGTGTCACGGCGGTCTTTCTCTGCACGAGTAACCGCTTGTTCGTAAATCGAAAAAGCCTTTTGGAAGCCGCCGAGGGGCTGACGAATACAGACGAGCGATCGAGGTCATGTTTTGCAGCCAAGGGTTTCAGTGCCCGGGGAATTCATTGTTCGGCTACCGTCCTGTGTAGACGTCTCCAAACCAGCTTTTGTGCTGTCCATCTTGAATGACATTTCGTGAGACAGCACTGCCATTAGAGCCTTGTCCTGATGCCATTATTTTTTTTTCGGCCACGCGCGTCCGTTCGCTGACAGCAAATAGTGGTAGGTTTTTGATGCCTTGCCTTCAGGGAAGTACCTAGGTTTTATTTTTATATTTATTTAAGTTCTTATGTGTACTATCTAGCCTTCACTTTCTTTCCTTTCCCTGACGAAGGCCTTGTGGCCGTAACGTAGACTATTTTCTTTGTCTTTTGTCCTCGTAAGACGAATCACATTTTTTCTATTTTTTTTCACACCCATCAATTGCCAGTATTCTAGAGAGGTAGTTAGTCTCTCAGTGATGATTTTGCGAACTGAGGTTTCTCTCGTAAGTAGGAACGAGTTGTATTTGATAGTTGTCAATGTGACATTATGATGGTTATTGCCGCTCATGTAAGCGGGGTTCACCGTAGCAGATATGTTGTCTAGATTTATATGATGTATTAGCTGGTAGTGGCAGTGTATTTATATTTTTGCATTTCATCAAGGCCGGTTGTGACAAGATGATGTTCTTAATAAAGGAATATTAGCTGTTTTGGAAGCTTTATTTTCTCGTGTCAACCATTGTTCGAGTAGTATCTTAGTATACACGAGCCATTGTCTATCTTAAGTTAAATCCAGCACGAACAGTGGTACAGCCCTACGAGTGGGGGTAGCCAGCTAGCACCTTCCCCCACCCGATCAGGTTAGGTCTTGACAGTATGACACTAGACCAACAACTCAACTTGAACAAGCATATAGATAAGCTGGTGGAGAGCTGCATAAGACTTGATGAGATACGTAAAAGGTAATGGATCGGGTGCAAGCAGAAAGGTTATGCTTATGTTCTACAAATCATTTTTCAGCTGGATTATAGACTATGCGAGTATAGTATACAACTCAGCAGCACCCATTAACAAGAAATAAATGTGACAAAAAAAAACTTCAGGTGCAATGCACAATAGCAGGAGCAATAAAATCAACATCACTTGAAGCACTAGAGGTGGCACTAGGCATAATGCAACTAGAGAAGAAAAGAACTTAGATTAAATTATATGGCCATGGTTCTAACAAACAAAAATCCCTCAACCAGATCAATGTTTGTGAAGAATCGCCCAACGGTATATGACACCCCATTAGACCCAAACAGATACCCAATAGGGTGGAAGTGCCTGGAAGAAATAGAACAGAAACAAGCTATAATTAATGCAATAAACTATAGTAGCAAATACACCCCTGTGATACCACCATGGGAGCTCAAGAAGCCAGATATCGACCTGTATTTAGCAGAAGTAATCAATAAAAAGATAGAAAATAGCTGTATAAAAAAACATAGCGAAGGAATACATAGATCAAATAAATAAGGGCAGCTTAAAAGTATACACTGATGGATGTAAAGTGCAAATAGTGTCAATTTTACTGTGTCAGGAGATTGTTTATCCCATTTGGGGTGAGTGTAAACATATATTTAAAAAAAAAAGTGAATTTGACATGTCGGTAATTGCTAAGTCATAGGAGGCTGGCAACCTCAACATTTGAAAATAATATGTTCCTAAACCACTACAGCAAGCACTGGTGTTTGCTTTTTGCTAGTTCACTCAGGAACGTGAAAGCAGAAGCTACCCCAGACTCCGAACGAACGAACGAACGAACTTTATTTTGGAAGGGTAAAGAATTGGGCGCGCAGGCCCGTCTAATATTCTGCCCTTCCACTCTCATTAATCTTGCATACTATATCCTTTCATTCCCACATGATGCTTTAAGCATTAATTAAAGGCATGCAACATTATAAAGTTACCATAACAGCATTCAATGGAGCAGTGAGATGATTACCTCACATGTGTCTAGGTTGTATAGACTCATTTTGGGAGATATGTGTACTTTTATAATGTTAGTTCAGGCAAATCATTGCACTCTCGCTTTCCAGACACATTTTCCCCATTTAAGTAACCAGAAGAATAACGGTGATTTCTAATCATATTACCTGAGGTATCCTATGTATACTCAGGGAGAATAATTATTCAGAGAGGCTAACATTGGTGGGTGGACAGCGAGACAATGAGCCTGTTAATCTGCAGCCCACAAATGTACTTAGCAGAGGCATTTTTTCTTTTATTTTTCCTAATGTTCGTAGTACGAGACTTCACTACTGTTCGTGGTACGAAGTTACACTTATAAGAGACCAGTCTGAAGTAAGAGTCTTCACCACTATCTTGTGATTCAAAAGCTGGGTTCGACAACAACTACCTACAGTGGACTCGCTGTGAAGACAACTACCTTGACATTAGGAGTGATGTTCATCTAGACGCCTCTGGAGAAGAGTCCTCAACACAAAAGACATGGCAAACAACCATTGCAGTATTCCGCAAGTTATGTTGTTGTTAACAAGTGCAAGCATCAGTTCCCCCATTAAGTCTCAGTAAAGACAATTTAAAAACCCTCTCAAGCCACTTTCATCTATATTTATTTAAATTTGTTAAAAACTAATTGATTATTAAATGGGTATATTTTATTTTAGAAAGTCATAATTGATTCCGTTCTTATTGATAAGAGAACGCATGTATGATCTAAAATCTCTAATACATATACATTTAGTTACAGCCATAGAGCAAAAAATAACAGGGATTTCGCTGGATTAAACCAGCTGGATGCTCGAACAAGCCACACAATTGCTTAACACTTCACAAAAGATGCCGGATTAGATAGGTTAATAATGCTCTGCCCTATGACTTCTGAATTATCTTGTGATAACTCCCTTGAGATAGAAACATCATTATCCTTCTTTCTACAACTCTGCCAAGAGTTATCATGTGCGAAGGTATACATCTTTGAAGACACATTTTAGATGCCTTTGAGTTTTGGCCACTGGTGGACCTCTGGTGCAGAGCAAAGGAGAGGGACATCCCGTGACAAAAATTATTCCATTTACGTTGATAAAGCATTCCGGAGAAGTCGTTTTCTTCGCGATGACTATAGCCTCTGTCGTTTTTGCTATGAAGGCTAAGGTCTTTTTTTTTAACTTTCTGTCACTTCTGTATGAATTATTTCCTACAACTTAATTTCACTATTTGCTATTGTCACATAATTGGGTTAGTTCTCTTTTCCTCTCCGGCAGTATTGTTATTTTAGAGTCATTGTTTGCACTTCTTCTCTTGTCTGTTTACCTGACCATCCCTGCTGAGAGAGTACACAGGAGATGCAATGTTGACCGACAGTCATATTGGTAACAATTCTCGTGTACCAAAACTTGATCGCGTCATATGAACACGACGTACGCCCAGCAAGTTTATTTAGCGCTGATAAGGCTATTGTGATTCACTAATTACTGTCGTAAAGAGTCACAGCCCAGATGGTTACTCGAGGGACGGTGTCTGCACAAGGACGGGGAGATAAATTACCCGTGTGCGGAAATGTTACAGACAATCACTTGAAAGACGGAATGTTGTAATAACTTCCAGACAGAAGTGCTTCAAGGACATTTTTTCTGATAATGTAGGGAGTTGTAGTGCAATCATTACCGTGAATCGACTGATATAACAACTCCATATACGGAAAATGACCTTTTAAATAACACGCAGAATTTTCCTTTGGGAAAATTTTTTTTTAATAGACCCCATCAAACCGCGCATGATTGTAACTATTGGCCGGTATTCAAGATATAAAAATAACAACATTTCTTACTGGAGCCTGTCTAATAGTAGACAACAATGTGCGTGAGACGAAAGTGTCAATATAACATGATACTTTAGTCGTTTGAAAGCACTGTGAAATTCAAATCGTCAAGAGACAACTAGACCAGCCAGAGTAAATAATAGAATGAGAATTTAATTTATCGGACTGGAATTTGTTTAAGCATGTTGAGGAATTATCTCCCAGGAAAACTCTGCCTACATTAACACAGAAAACCGGAATCCAAAGTGGGAGCTTATTGCCAAGTAACACCCCAGAATACGTGTAAGAAGCTTCTTCAACAAGTTGCCTTAACTATTTGTCTCAGCTAGAAGTCAGTCAGTGATCCCAAAAACTATTTGGGGTAAATTGTACATTTATTATTCTATATTTTGCATTTTAACACGTGAAATAATATGTATATTGCCATGTGAATAATAATATGTTAAAATTGCTATCGGATGTCCAAGTCCTTTTAGGCTTGCAACGTCAGCATACAGAAAGATAATTTCATGAACCACAATTGCAAGGGCTGGTGACTACTTTATGTGAATTTCTTATAGAGAACCAAAAGCAGATGTATTCCCAGGTTCCATATGGAGCAACGAGTGAATGCTGAGAGAAATGATGTACATACTTATTATATTGTTAATCTGTTCAACCAATGTACAGGTAAATGTAAACATATTCAGTTTACATGTAATGAAACTTTTCCTCTCACTGGGATTAAGATTAATTATCAGAGAGGGTAAAGTTCTGAGGTAGATGGGATGGTGAAATGAAAGAGTGAGGCACGTGAGTGTGTGTCAGGAAAACGTGTGTCAGGATACTGGTTCTCGTATTTTGTGACACTAGTCGGTGGTACCAATTGATAGTACTATCTCTGGAACAAGGGAGAGTATAATGTAATAATATACTAGACACCACCAGGCAGGTCTTAGAGACGCTTTATCAGCTTCGTTGTTACTCCCTGATACTTCATGGAACATGCTACAACCCTCGGACTTGACCAGTGACGGTTGAACCAGTCATCTATCTGCATAGAATCAAATATCAGCGAGAGAAGAAACGATCAAACTATTGGCAGCTAAGTAAAACTTAAAAGCTGCCATATGAACTGTCAATTATTTCGAAAACCATAACATCATCCTGTGACGCGTACTTAAAAAAAAAGAATTATTCAATTTTAAAATTGTTAAGCATAACTGATTATTAAATTTGTTATTTGTATATATATATTTGGCAGTTGAATCTTGCAAACTAACTTATAACTTGTTAAATAAAGAAGTGAAGACAAAAACTCGAAGAGATAAAAGACATTTCATCAATGAACTGGCCGTAGAAGCTGAAAATGCTGCAAGAACTGGTAATAGTAGGTGCCTTTATCAAATTACAAAACAACTATGTCACCAGCCTACTGCTATGGAAACACCTGTTAAAGGTAAATTAGGGAATTCAATACCAACAGAAAAAGAACAAATGAAGAGATGGGCTGAGCACTTCATGGAGGTGCTAAACAGACCACCACCAACAGTAACACCTGATTTTAATAATGAAACATCCACAACCACCTTGCCAATAACTTGCGATGAATTCACGCTGGACGAGATCAAACAAGCCGTTAAAAGATTAAAAAATTTTAAAGCTGCTGGAGTTGACGAAATTTCAGGGGAAATGATTAAAGCAGTTAATGACAACAACCTCTTGAGAATTTTAGATATTATAAATGAAGTATGGAGAGAAGAACAACCACCACAACAATGGAAAGACAGTATTATTGTAAAGTTACCGAAGAAAGGTGATCTATCAGACTGTAATAACTGGCGTGGTATATCTCTATTATCAGTACCTGGAAAATTATTATGTTGCATGATGTTAGAAAGACTTAAATTGCATGCTGACGAAAAGATCAGAGAAGAACAAGCGGGTTTCAGGCCGAAACGATCATGTATTGATCAAATATTCACACTAAGAACAATTATAGAAGAATCAGTGGAAAGGCAATCGCCACTTATTATCACCTTCGTCGATTTTCAAAAAGCCTTTGATAGTCTACACCGCCCATCATTGTGGAAGATACTTACAATCTATGGTTTTCCAACAAAATATGTGAATATAATCAAAGCGCTATATGACAATGCAAGATGTTGTGTTAGAACAAATAAAGGGAATACAGAATGGTTTACAGTAGAAACAGGGGTGAAACAAGGCTGTATTATGTCACCACTACTTTTTGGAATAGCTATTGATTGGGTTATGAGAAACTATACCCACAATGAACAATTGGGTATAAAATGGACAAATGGAAAATTCCTGGGGGACCTGGATTTCGCAGATGATGTAGCATTCTTAAGTTCAACACCAAGACAATCCCAAGAAGCAATAAATAATTTGTGTCATCTCTCGGTTAAAATTGGTCTCCAAATAAATGCCTCTAAAACTAAAGCTATGAACTTTTCTAACGAGACCTTTGATATCATCTTGAACGGGGAAAAACTACAGAAAGTTGAAAGTTTCAATTATTTAGGCAGTAAAATGACTCAGGATGGTGACACAACAAGAGAAATCCATACTAGAATTGCTTTGGCAGCTAGCGCCTTCAATAGATTATCTAACATTTGGAAATTACGATCATTGAATATACATACCAAGCTTCGTCTGTTTAATTCAAATGTTATCTCAGTGTTAACATACGGCTGTGAGAGTTGGAAAATAACAAAATCATTGGAGAACAAGCTGAATACATTCGAGAACAAATGTCTTAGAAAACTCATGAACATCAGTTGGAAAGAATTCAAGACTAATCGACAAATAAGAGAAGACTCTAGGCAGAAATATGTCTCCGACTATATAAGGAAAAGACGATGGTCATATATCGGTCATGTCCTACGAATGCAAAACAACAGAATACCACTACAGGCGCTCACTTGGGTTCCTGAGGGTAAGCGGAAAAAAGGAAGACCAAAAGAAACACTCAGAAGAACAATAATAAGAGAAGGAAGAACGTTGGGCCTAAATAATGTGCAAGAGCTAAGAGGAGTGGCGTCACAACGAACAACCTGGAGAGCACTGGTTTCTGCCTTATGCGCCGTGTTTGGCGCTTAAAGAATTTATTATTATTATTATAGATGAATATGCTGTCTAATATTTTTGATAATTTACTTGAGATTCGCTATGTCAAATGTATTAGTGTTGACTATAAAACATCTAAATATAGATCTGTTTTTTCTACTATAGTGCTCCCTTTTAATTTTCTTATAAAATATTTGCCTTTGTTTGTACTTTTACCTTCTATAAAATCACACTGTTCTACACTAATTCATGTTGTGTCTTTTCTATGCTGCATTTTCTGTCTTTACACATCTGGTTTGGCCATGCTTCTTTTACAGTTGTAAAATTTCAAGTGCCATCAATTTATTTTGTGTAGTTCCCTTTTCACTGAGATGCTTAACATTATCTGAAAATATCCCTTTTACCGTGCTGCTATCACTCATGTTTACAGTGACCTCATTGTGATTTGAAGCATTTAAAATGTACACATGTCCTGTACACATTAATCAAAATAATATCTTACGTTTCAGGTCCAGATATATACTACAAAGCATACTTGTAATTTTTATACAAAATAAGAATCCGCTTTCTAAAGTGAATTACTTTATAATTATACAACAATATTATTACTTGTAATGTAAAATCTTTAAAAAAAAATTTTTTTTACATTATTTTTTTTTTCAAAATTGTTGGGTAATTATTAAAAGTTGCATTTAAACAAAAAAGGAAAATTTAGGAGATTATATATGTTCATTAGCTTTATAGTAAAGAGGTTATTTCCCTTTAAAAAAAACATATTTCCCTTGGAGGTCAACGTTTCTGGCCTAATGACAAAGCCGCTGTGTAAAATTTTTATTTTCGGATATTTATAGGGCATTATATCTAAACGTCAGCATGCCAAAATTTCGACTTCTAGATAGTTCAGAAATGGTCAAACAATTTTGTGCGGACAGACGGAAAGACGGGCTGACGGAAAGACGGACAGGCGGTAAGACAGAATCGCAAAACATATTTTACTGTATATATAAAAGTAAAAAACAAAAAGGATCCCGTTACACGCCCATTGAGGCATATTGGGAATATGGTGTTAGGCCCATATTTTCTTGACCATCGGCACAGTAGGTGTGATGTAATTAGCATCACGCCGGCCGCCTTAACCTTCTCAGAGTCGCTCTGGTACCCAATTGGGGCTGGGTCAACACAGGAGCCGTTTGCGGCCTAAAAAAATCCCACGTCATCTGGGGATCGAACCATAGACCACTGAGCTAGGAAGCCAGTGCACTAACCATTATGCTACTGCGGCTCTCTTTATATATAAAAGACATACGTTTAAAGACCATGTCACGGAATTTTTGGTTCTATCCCTTCTCCACTACGGCAGTATTCATGTTCAATTGAAGTGAGGACTGATTACGAGAAATTTCCGGATGGACACATTTTATTTTTTGTTTCGTATCTAGCAGATATTTGATATCGTGAAAGCATTTGACACTTCCTTTTGGTGATAATTCATCACATGTGCTTTGCGCTTCACAGCTTTGCTGAGATTAGCGCAGGTAAAGCCCATATGAGCTTGCTCAGTTTTCACATAGTTTTGTTTGTCCAAGCCGTACCATGCGATAAAATTACTCACCCGCAGACTTATTTTGTGTGCACTAGCGACGGATACAGAGATTATTTGTCTGTGCGACACATTTTGAATAGACGTGAATGACATCATCATTTCCTGTCCATCTGTTTCAGAGGAAAGTAAGATGTTACATCTGAGACACATTGTCGAATGAGTTTACAGATGTGTTAGTGAGTTTTATACAAGGCAATCGAATGTTTTACTTCCATATATGGGAGACGTGACTTTGTGCATCATGCACATAATTTTCCATGTCCGAAAGAATGTTGAATTACCCCACCTAAATATGAAAATTTTGAAACAATTAGCGGGTGTTCGAAAAAGAGGAACCACCAAATTCCTGATTGAACCCTGGCTAATTCGTAATAAATCATCGCGGCGGAGACAAAGGGCCATATAATCTGACCCTTCAGCCAGAGTAGAACACTGTGAGAGGCGCTTGCCAAGACGAAAACCAGATTGCCAGAGGTAAGACTACAATCAATTCCATTTTATCAGACCGGAGTTTGTTGGAGCATTTTGAAGGACGTAAACAGCCCACTAAAACTTTATCATGTTAATAAGGAAAACCGGGATCTGAGGAAACTGAAAACACGGAGTCAAAGTAGGAACGTATTGTTAAAGTACCAACCACTAAGAGGCATCTGCAAGTGCCTTTATTTCTCTGAGCAAAACAGTCTGTGAGCCAAGATTGGCGTAATTAGTACATTTTACAGTCTATATTTTTCATTACTAATATGTGAACTAATATGTATATATTGCTAAGTGAATATTAATATGTGAAAACTTCTAGTGGATGTTCAGGTCATTTGAGGCTGGTAACCTCAGTATATAGAATGATGATGTCATGAAACACCACTGCAAGGGCTAGTGACTGCTTTTTGATAGTTTCTTAAAGAAAAAAAAAAGCATAGGTGGACCCAAGTTCCATATGGAGTAGGGAGGGAAAGATGAAAGAACTGATGTACATTCTAATTATAATATTTACATTTTCAAACCAGTGTAAATGTCTTTGTAAGCATATTCACTTTACCGGTATAGAAGTAAAGGAAAACCTATTCAATCTATATTGTGAACATTTTTCAACCAGAGTAGATGTAACTGAAAACATATTAAATCTATATTGTAAACATTTTTCAACCTGTGTAGATGTACATGTAAACATATTCTATCTGTACTATTAACCTTTTCATTTGAATGTAAAGTAAATATAAAGCTGTTCAGTTTAAATGTAAAGAAAGTTTTCTTTCGAGGGACCAAGCTTAATTTTCATCGAGGATAAATCTGAGGTAGTTGGGATGGAGGAATAGGAGGTAGGGAACATATAGCTATGTGTCTGGAAACTCAATGCTCAGAAGGTATTTGTTTCTAGTTTTTTACCATACCAGTTGGTGGAACCAGTTGAGGGTACTATCTCTGAAACAAGAAGGGTACAAGTGGCCTTTAGTCGAACCTAGATACCATCATCAGACGGGGTTTAAAGGCGAGGGCCAACTTCGTAGCCATTCCCTGACACTTCTGGGAAAGTACTGCGCCGTACAACCTTGACCAGTGACGAGCGTGATCAGCAATCAGGTCTACCAAGAGCCAAAACATCAGAAGGAGCAGAACCGTCACTGACAGCTAAGTAACACATAAAAGCTGCCAGGTCACCTCTGTAACAAACTATCATAACATCACAGAGTATTGATAATTTTCTGATAAATAATTATTCATTTTTTTAAACCTTGTTAAAACCTACGTGATTTTTAAATTTGTTATTTGTAAATATACAAATTTAACCTCGATGTAATCATTTTGAATGTACTGCATGCTTGCCTCAGTCAATTTACTAAATACACTATAAACAGAGCTATATCATAATAAGAAGAATTCCACTGAGTAAATCTTTGGCAAGGTTAAGGCGGCCGGCATGATGCTGACCACATCACCCCTAGTGTGCCGATGGTCAAGAAAATATGGGCCTAACACCATATTCTAAATATGCCTCAATGGTCGTGTAACGGGATCCCACTGAGTAAATCGGGGGAGGGGGGGGGGGGGGGGGGCTTAAACGAACTGAAATTAATAATTGCTTGATTCTTCATAAAAGGTGGCGGATTAGATATAAGTTAACAAAGTCCATGCCCAATGCAGCATTGTTCTTCACTTCGGAAATATCTTATGAACAGCCTTTGAGATAGAAGCATCATTATCCTTCTATCTACAACTCTGCCAAGAGTAATCTTGTGCGAAGTTAGACAAATTTGAAGACCCATATTAAATACACTTGACATTTGGCCACTGTTGGACCACTACTGCAAAGCAGGGGAGGCAATTCCGCAACGGAACAGTGGTGCTAATCTTCACCTGAATGCCACGAAAGTTGATTGATGTCGTGGAAACTTGAGAAGTGAATTTGATGGTAGTGTGGTAAGAGGTTTTAGAGTATAGAATATAGGTTCCCTTGGACAATATGTTGTGTCAGATGACACTAGAATAGTGCCAGGTAAGAGACTGGTCTTCTGAGCAATACCCCCTTCTCTGAACAGAGTAAGGTTGTATAGACAATCAAGGTGAGGTCAGACTATGCAAGTTCCCAGAGTAAAGGATGATGATGTTGAAAGTCTCTGGGTCCCCAACTGTCACCTCTCGAGATCTCACCTGACTAAAGAATCTGTGAGGGTGTGTATAGCATGTGTCTAGGGTAATGCAATTATGGTGATGTTGTATGACAAATGACAAAACAGAACTGTAACTTAATAAAATGAAGGAAGTAAGGCTGTTTGTAGAATTAGATATATACAGATATATATATATATATATATATATATATATATATATATATATATATATATATATATATATATATATATATATATATATATATATATATATATATATATATATATATATATATATATATGGTTTTATTCTTCCTGTACCTCAATGTTTTGGACAGGAAGTATCAAACTCAGGAAAAGTTTTTATTTTACATTATAGAAATCAATATGTTGAAAAGTGTTCATGACTTGTATCACCAAATGTCACTTTCCTTTCTTAGGCACTGTTTGTTGGTTTTTTTACGCGTGATGCAAATGATGATGTGTAGTTGGCCAGGTATGCATGTTGATGTCACCTGAACAGTGTAATGGTGCGGTGAAGATCTGGGTCACTCACGCTGACAGCATACATGGTCCTTGTACGGTGATGATGATGATGTGAGACATGGGTGTGTAGAGACGCGAATGAGTTTAGGCTCAGATATAGTTACACAATACACCCAGTCACACTCGTACTGAAGCCAATGATGGTTGAAACTACCGGTGACAGTTCATACATTTATTCACAGGACTAACAGTAGAATCACACAGGAATAGTCAATGTAAACAGGATCATGTACATCATGTTAATTGAAATCGCTTAGTACATATCAGGCATTCTAAAGCTGGTAAACATTCAAATATGTGGGCATGGTGAATAGTGGTATGTTCTTTAATGTACAGTTCATAATGCCGCTTTGGTATCCCTGACTGAACGCGTCAGATACCTTAATAACTCCGTCATACAAAAGACGAGCCCTTAACACATGTAATCCTATTACCAGGGCCGTCGTTCAACTTGGCATAACACGCCAGTTACATCTTTTCATGCGGTAGAATAGTGGCCATTACACAGGGCCTCGATATGGCGTCAGCTGTGTATTCTTCATAAGCAGGTTGCATAAACCCTGCTATAATGTTTGTATAAATATACCGCCAACCTGCGGTTTCCACCATATATAACTTCGTCACTGGACTTCTGATCAAATGAAGACGAATAGTCTTAAATGGCTACCTCGAGCACAAAATATAGGTTCTGCATTACAGGAACTGTGAGCTGTTCTCACGGCTAGGTAATCCTTTAACAAGTTCTGCAACCGAATGCGTAATAATGATAAAGTCGGTGTTACCTTGAACAGAATCCTCAGAACACAAGAAACAACACTGTCGTCATTCCTGACGTACAGTAAATCACTGGGGAAAACTGACAACGCAGTCACTTCGAAGATTTTCCTTCCCCAAAATACAACGGACATTCACGTCCCACAGAAGCCAGTTCGCATCTCTACCTGACGGAAGTCTAATTTTGCGCTCACCAACTGCGCATGGGCAATGGCCCAGAACTATGTACCTTTGACCCCTCAATACTGGTCAAACACAATGAATGAACCAAAAGGGAGATAACCCCTAATCAACCTGACACAGCAAAGTTAAGACATAGTTACCCAACTTTGACCAGGGTGAAAAAAATTACGACAAATAAATCGACGTTTGAAACTCCGTCAAAGATTACAGCAACATATTACTGCCCCCCCCCCCCCCCCTTGTAAAAAATGACACATTAAAAAAAAATATATATCCATGAGCAAGATAGCACAAGAATCAATTATGCGCTCATGAAAAAAATGAACCTAATATCAGGTACAATAGACGCATAAATAAAGCGTCTGGAGAGAGTAAAAATCATCCCCCAACATAAGAGAAAATATTTCCTCTAAGCAAAACCAACTCGGGAGTTGCCATCAAAGAAATCTAAGTTGCTGGCAACCCCAAGATACATATCAAAAATTATGAAATACTATAATTATAGCAATATACAAATATCATGAAATACAATGCTATACTATCAACATATCTAATGGATATATATCATGGATGGACATAACCAAATTTATTAAAGTCATTATACATCATCCAAATAGTGACACAATTGTGTTAATATATATTATGATATTAAGAACAGACATAAGTCTGGAAGTGTATCAGGAAATCTAGGACATAAGATTTAAATGGAATCATGTGGGCATCTAGACAATATGTCTGCCATCACATTATCCGAACCACGGATAGCTCGCACCGTGAAATGGAAAGGTTGAAGAGCAATAGCATAACGAGTAGATCTCGAGCTCTTCAAATCCTTACTTTGCATAGCTGTAAGAGCTTTTTGGTCGGTTTCCATAATGAAATGCGCGCCCAGAAGGAACCTTTGTAGCTTAAGAATGGACCAAACCATGGCCAACAATTCACGGTCTAAAACCGAGTAATTCCTTTCTGCCGCATTCAGCTTCCTAGAGATATACATTACAGGATGCAGAGTTCCTGAATACTCCTGCATTAGTGCCGCTCCAATCCCAGTGGAAGAGGCATCACTACGAAGGACAAAAGTCTTATCAATCGTTGGTAGTCTTAAGATAGGATGAGATGAGAACAAATTCTTAACCTGATCCAATGACGATTGGCATTCTTGGGACCAACGCACCATATTAGGAGAACCTTTTTTTAATAACGTTGAAAGTGGTGCCATAATGGAGGATAGATTATCAATGAATCTTCCATAGAATTGTATTAATCCCAAGAGACTACGTACTTGCTTTTTTGTCTTCGGGACCGAGATATTTAATATCTTAGAAATGTTTTGGTCCTCTGTCTTCAACAGACCATGACCAACCCGATGACCTAGGAAAGAAATTTCACTAGACCCAACAAAAGTTTTAGAGGGTTTTGCAGTCAAATTATGCTCACGTAGAGTAGATAGTAATTCATTTAAACCTAAATATTGTTCTTCCCAAGTATCACTGAACAGACAGATGTCGTCTAAATATGCGATGACATCTGTACGATACGATAGAATTCGTCGCATCATGCGCACGAAAGTTGCTGGGGCGTTCATAAGCCCGAAAGGCATAAAATTCCACTGAAATAAACCCCTAGGTGTTGAAAAAGCAGTGAGAGGTTTGGCGTGTTCCGTCAAAGGGACTTGCCAATAACCTTTCGACAAGTCTAGTTTAGTAAAGAATTTAGATTTAGAAAGTCTAATAAGTAGATCATCTAATAAAGGCATAGGTTCAGCATCGAACTTCGTAACTTGATTTAATTTGCGATAATCAACGCAAAGACGTATGTTATTGTCTTTCTTTCGAACAATAACCATCGACGAAGAATAAGCTGAAGTGGATGGTTCAATTATTTTCAATTGAATCATTTCATCCAATTCTTTCTCGACTTGTGCTTGAAAATGAATAGGTATAGGGTATGGTCTTACTCTGATCGGATTACGATCAGTAAGTATGATGTCATGTTCAATGACATGTGTGTGTCCAGGAATGTCGGTAAGGACATCCTGAAATGATTGTAGCGTAGAAGATACTTGACGCTGTTCCTCAAAAGACAAGTTCGAAGAGACGGTAACGTTTTTCCATGATTCCGTAGAATTAAGTGGAATCACAGGAAGAGGTAAGTTAACATCAGAAAAAATAGTTTCCTCATCCTGTATAACGGACAGGGATGAGATATGACCATGTTGGACTGGAGAATCGTCCGTCGCCTGGAAAATAGGCTGTAAATAGTCTGGTCGTTCAATAAATTCCGTAAGCATATTTATATGAAAGGTTTTATGCCTTCCATCAACATCGACAATATAGTCGACATCCGAAATTTTAGAGACTATAGTGTATGGACCTTTCCAAGAAATGAGAAGTCTGTTTTCCCTCGAGGGAAGTAAGACAAACGCTTTGTCTCCAGGACAAAGTTGACGTAGGCGTCTTTTCTTATTAGCGAATCGCCTAGCCTTTTCTTTAGCAAATTCTGATGATGAAGTAGCTAACCTGCATGATTCGATAATTTTTTCCCTAAGAGCAATGACATATTCATATGACGATTGTGTATCATCGTCAATATTATCGGCAGTGATCAAATCGTGTAGCAAGGACATAGGACCGCGCGGTTGCGCGCCAAAGACAAGTTCAAAAGGAGAAAATCCTGTATGCTCGTTGGGAACCTCTCTATAAGCAAAGAGAGCTGCAGGTAGGACCCTGTCCCAATCATCAGGATGATCCTCCGTTATCTTGCCAAGTAAGTTCTTTAGTGTCCTATTAAGACGTTCAACCAATCCATTGGACATTGGATGATAAATACTACTGAGAGACCTTTTAATGTCCAGAGTAGCCATTACCTGAGACATAGTGTCCGATATTAATTGAGTGCCGTGGTCTGACAGTATTTCTCCGGGGAATCCCAGACGAGAAAATATGAGCCAAAGAGCATCTGCGATATCGACAGTTGATATGCTTTTAAGAGGAATAGCCTCTGGCCAACGCGTGCACATGTCAACGCAAGTAAGGATAAATTGATGTCCTCTGGCTGACTTAATCTTAAACGGGCCAATAATGTCTATTGCCATTTTCTGAAACGGCCGAATAGGAATATCTGCAGCCTGAATAGGTGCAGCATGTCTTGGACCTCTAGACTTGACCTCTTGACAAATTTTGCAAGATCGGCAATAAATTCGTATGTCTTTGTTCACGAATGGCCAAAAGAAAGACGCAAGGACTCTAGTCTTAGTTCTGGAAAAACCCATATGTCCAGCACACTGAGAATCGTGTGCATGTTGAAGAATTAAGGCTCTCATACACTTAGGCACAAGAATTTGCGAATGCATAGACTTGTCCGAGTGTTGTACCATTCGTACCAATATACCATTCTTCATAGTGATATACGATCTGTGATTCGTATTCTGATTAGGATCACCTTTCTTTGCGAGAAGGAAGAATTTCTTTAAAGAAGGATCTTCTTCTTGTCGTTTAACAAACGAGTCATGCGAAATCACCAAGTGATCGTCTTGGCTATCAACTCCATTACTATCATCAGATGAAGTTGGAGGGATAAGAGCTTGGGCTCTTGTTACCACTGCATTGACCGTTTGGATATTTTGTTCCTCCCAAATAGAAATTTGTTGCGGGGTGCATTCCTTAACCCCATGAATACGACCGATTATAAGATCCGAAATAGGATTAGGAAGAAGACATGCGTGGACATCTCCTGTAAAGAAGGGAGTATCAATGCTAATGACAGCAGTAGGATATTTTTCCATGGTACCCCCAAATGTAACACATTTGACCACCTTTCCCGTGTAACAGCGAGGATCTATCAGAGACTGCCTAACCCCGACAGTAGTACATCCAGAATCAAAAAGCACTGAGACTGGACTATCATTCACTAGACCTTTATGCAAGATGAGAGATCCTCTCCCATCATGCGCAACTGTAGCAGGAAGAGCGGGAAGAGGGTGACCACAAATTAAGGTAGATACAGACGATGGCTCGAACAATGTTGAGCATTGGGGGCATTCAGTTGCTCTCCCAAAATCGAAAGCACAACCAGTGATAGCATTAGAGTTCCCACTATCATTTACTTGATTACAGGCTCCATTAAACTCTTGTTGTGCAGAGTTTGCCTGTTGGTAAGCTTTTCTTTTGTTATATCTAGGTCTACCGCGATTATCATTTCCCATGTAATTGTTATCATATTGCCTATTGTAATTATCATTCAGGTTTGAATCCCGGTTTGTATATTCACCATCGTCATATTCTTGACGTCGAGAATGATTATCCCGAGAAGAAAAGCTCGGATAGTTTTTATTGTGATAACCTTTGCGACAGTGTCTAAAATTATTACCACCAAAATTACGAGAACTACCATCTCGTCTCCAGTTCTTAGAAGAAGAACCTTCATATGTTGGATTACTCTGCTTATGAGTGTAATTCTGATTACTTTTCCTATTCCAGTTTTGTTGAGCACCCTGAAATTTCTTATTGAAATTAGGGCCATATGGTGCTGCCGAAGCAACTGGCAACCCTTCTTTCACTTTAGAATTGCTAACTGTAGCATGGGGATGCGCGGTGGCATACTGGCAACAGTATTCCTCCATGTCTTTTAAGTTTTTTGGTTTACGCTCATGAAGAAATGCAAGGAAAGAATCATTAACAGATGACAAAACTTTGTCTCGAAGTAATAAGTCCATTAGGCCTTCATATGTTTTCTCAGTTTGAGACAACTCAATCCATCGTGTAAATGTACGACGTATCTTGTAATAAAATCAGAGAAATCTACCCCATTTTCTGGCAACATTGTCCTAAAACGAAGACGATAATCTTCTTCTTCTGTTAGTTGATATTTTTTTAGTAATGCTGCTCTGACAACATCATAATTAGTTCTGTTATGTTCCTCTATTGTCATAAGAGTAGTCACTGTTTCACCTGTAAAAAATTCCATCAGTTGTTCAACATATTTTTCCTTTTTTATCTTATGCGTATCGCATAAAAATTGGAATCTATCCAGATAATCCGCTATGTCGTCCTTTAAAGGATTGAAATGAGGTAATTTGATCTTACTAGCAAACTCCTTTGTCGTACCCGAAGTTGCTTGATGAGCACCCATATTTGTCACTTTCACTTTCTCTAATTCCAAAGTTGCGAGTCTTTCCTCATGTTCCATTTTCTGTTTTTCTTTCCTTTCCTCTGCTTCCCTATCCAATCTTCTATTTTCCGCGTCTGCCTGAAGTTTTCTTTCCTCTGCAGCAGCTTGAAGTTTTCTTTCCTCTGCTTGAAGTTTTCTTTCCTCTGCAGCAGCTTGAAGTTTTCTTTCCTCTGCTTGAAGTTTTCTTTCCTCTGCAGCAGCTTGAAGTTTTCTTTCCTCTGCAGCAGCTTGAAATTTTCTCTCCTCTGCTTCATTTTTTTGTTTTTCCATTTCCATCTGGAATTTTCTTTCATCAGCTTGCATTTGCAACCTTAAATTCTCAGCATCTATCTTCTTTTGTTCAGCTTCTGCTTTCTTTTGTTCAGTTTCTGCTTTCAATTTATTTTCCTCTTTTTGTCTCTTTTCTTCTGACTTCAATGCTATGGCGAATTGAGCAGTCGCGAATTCTTCTAATTCTTTACCAGACTTGCCAAGGGATTTCCCTTGTCCAATGAAGTATTCCAGTGTAGACATTCTGTCTAATGAGATCAGTAACCTGAAAAATTAAATAAATTACCTTATCCCACTTCAATGAGAGACAAGTCTTTAATATTAGACTTGTATACTCACTTCAGTTTATTTCACTCTCTTTGAGAGACAAGTCTTAGTCAAAGACCTTGTATGGTTACCTTGTTTCTTTATACTAATATTCTGTCAATAATCTCTATCTGAAGAGTGTATCATATTAATAATAATAATAATAATAATACATGACCAAGTATATGTATGTAGACTGTCTATGACAATAATAAATACAAGGACAAAGATACAGAACAACAACCGAAAACGTTCACAGAAGTCAAATAAACAATACAGCGAAACTAAGGAAAATGTTACAAAAATGTGTAATGATGACTGCGAAAAGTAAACAAGACAAATTGCAACACTGTTATAAATAAAAAAGGTGTAAAGAAATAAATGAAAGGAAGGAGAGGCAGACAAATACAAACGAATCAAATCAAAATTAAAGAACAGAAAAAATATTACAACAACAACGAAAAGGTACACTACGTCACAACTAAACGTAAATAGCAATAATTGTCGCTAGCAAATTCATAATTAAGGAAATTTGCAGTCCCTACAGAAAACGCTCTCAATAGACAACCTCTGTTACGTTGTATTATCTAAAGGATTCACCTTACCAACCAGCCCGCTGAAAACACCAGAAAAATACACAACAATATTACAAGTAACATAAATTGCATATAATGGAATGTGTTGCAAACAAAGTTCAGTTACAAATAACAGTATAGTAACTCTCTTGCTCTTTGTCAACACGGGAGTACAATGTCAAGCGCGCAATGATTGTTAGATCCACAATAACATGTAGTGGTCTCCAGGAACATAAAGTCACTATGACCTTCTCGACAAATAGTTGAGACTTGAGGCCCAATGTTGAAAAAGTTCGTAGACGGTACTGTTTACCAAAAACACTTGACCTCGAACTACGTGACTTGAACGCTCAGACGTTGAAGAGTCTGTTGACTGTAACGTGTAAACAACCAGCGGTACTGTTTACAAAAAGGAATCGACTTGTGTGCAGCTGTGGTCCACGTAGCAATATTGCCTAGATGCTAACTCCAGTACTTGTACCAACTGTGGTTCATGTAGCATTATCACATAGATGCTAACGCTGTTTATGTGGGTCAACAGTCGATGACCTATTTCTACTGTCCTGTGTAGCCAAAACTTGGAAATGTAGAGTACTACGGATGTGTGTTATTTATTAGCTGTCAACCTTGATCATTCCAATCTGTAGCCGAAACCAAAATTGAAGCCGAAAAGCCCACGGAACTGGCCTACCAGAAATGTTAGTTGGTTTTTTATGCGTGATGCAAATGTTGATGTGTAGTTGGCCAGGTATGCATGTTGATGTCACCTGAACAGTGTAATGGTGCGGTGAAGATCTGGGTCACTCACGCTGACAGCATACATGGTCCTTGTACGGTGATGATGATGATGTGAGACATGGGTGTGTAGAGACGCGAATGCGTTTAGGCTCATATATAGTTACACAATACACCCAGTCACACTCGTACTGAAGCCAATGATGGTTGAAACTACTGGTGACAGTTCATACATTTATTCACAGGACTAACAGTAGAATCACACAGGAACAGTCAATGTAAACAGGATCATGTACATCATGTTAATTGAAATCGCTTGGTACATATCAGGCATTCTAAAGCTGGTAAACATTCAAATATGTGGGCATGGTGAATAGTGGTATGTTCTTTAATGTACAGTTCATAATGCCGCTTTGGTATCCCTGACTGAACGCGTCAGATACCTTAATAACTCCGTCATACAAAAGATGAGCCCTTAACACATGTAATCCTATTACCAGGGCCGTCGTTCAACTTGGCATAACACGCCAGTTACATCTTTTCATGCGGTAGAATAGTGGCCATTACACAGGGCCTCGATATGGCGTCAGCTGTGTATTCTTCATAAGCAGGTTGCATAAACCCTGCTATAATGTTTGTATAAATATACCGCCAACCTGCGGTTTCCACCATATATAACTTCGTCACTGGACTTCTGATCAAATGAAGACGAATAGTCTTAAATGGCTACCTCGAGCACAAAATATAGGTTCTGCATTACAGGAACTGTGAGCTGTTCTCACGGCTAGGTAATCCTTTAACAAGTTCTGCAACCGAATGCGTAATAATGATAAAGTCGGTGTTACCTTGAACAGAATCCTCAGAACACAAGAAACAACACTGTCGTCATTCCTGACGTACAGTAAATCACTGGGGAAAACTGACAACGCATTCACTTCGAAGATTTTCCTTCCCCAAAATACAACGGACATTCACGTCCCACAGAAGCCAGTTCGCATCTCTACCTGACGGAAGTCTAATTTTGCGCTCACCAACTGCGCATGGGCAATGGCCCAGAACTATGTACCTTTAACCCCTCAATACTGGTCAAACGCAATGAATGAACCAAAAGGGAGATAACCCCTAATCAACCTGACACAGCAAAGTTAAGACATAGTTACCCAACTTTGACCAGGGTGAAAAAAATTACGACAAATAAATCGACGTTTGAAACTCCGTCAAAGATTACAGCAACAGGCACCTCACAGTCTTTTTTAAATACTTGAACTTGTAACTAAACTATTGTTTGAAGATCTGTTTTCTACATCTTCCCCAGGTCAGGAAATCTATGTTGTGGATTGTTATTTTATTTATGTGGATGAGCTGTCATGTGCCCAGGTAAGGCACTTAGCTTAATAGCCTGTCTGAGACTAGTTGCTCCCAACTGTATATATGATCACACCGATAGTGCTGCCTTCTGGAAGAAAAGACGGCCTGTAGCTCAGCATGTATTGTGAGCGTCCACTGCCTGCAATTTCTGTCTTCTCCAGGATAGTTGCACAACTTTTTAAATGGTGATATGACCTGTAATGAGAAGGAACATTCCCTCCCTATAATGCCTGTCTTATAACAATTCCACAACTAATTGACAGTACGCTTACCTGGGTCAGACACGTGTGCTGACCATTTGCACCAGATCTTATCTCCATCTTCTATAATCAGGGATGTGTATTCTCATCTGTTACACATAACTTCACGACCTCTGTCCCTGAAGCATTGCTTGTCTTCCATACTATCAGTAGGGGTGCCCAAATCCTGTGACTGGTCATTTATTTCTTTTCAACTTCTAGGTATGGTGTCAGATGTTAATTGAACACCGTGGCACTCCAGAAGCCACTATCACTTTTCTTCTCTTTTGGACTTACAGTCGTAAAATGTTATGGCAAATTTACAAGCACATTTGACACAATTTCACAATAAAACTGCATTCCTACTTAGGGCGTCGTGACATTAATCTTTCCCATAGGCAGTATCCGAATATGGCGCACAATAAACTATGTGGCCGACATGTTAATTAATTTCTACAAATAAACTTATTCTGCCTTACCCTCAAGTAAGAATATATCACAATATGCACAAGCTTGACTAGCATTAAATGGGTAGTTATAATGCTGTAGTGTCCAAACGGCGAAAGCTTGGTCACAAATGCTCTCCTGCTAATCTCAATATGGCAAATAGTATTTTTCAAATGGCGGACTATGCCGGCAAAATGTTAATTTTATTGCCCCTATGCTCACCACACTTAACCAATCAGAAACGCGTCCAGAAATTTTAACTTTTTCCCCTAGGCTATAAACTTTGAGCAATTGTAAGTGTGTTCGTTCGTCTGATTTAAGTTTGCATCTCATATATCTCAGTTATTTATGGATCGATTTTAAATATCAAAACTGATAATTAAACTTCCTGTTGGCCTTTATCACCCTATATGGTTTCATTCAATTATTCTTCACCGTATTCATCTATGTAATTTTTAAGTAATTATTTGCTCCTTTCACTGAACTAAAATATTAGTAAATTAATTTTTTCTATGTCAAGATAATTTATTTATGAGGACATCTTTATGGTAATGTCTTCTTCTTCTTCTTCTTCCGTCCTTAGCCAAAGACCGACCAAGCAGTCAGAGGCCATCACGCCTTGTGGCGTCTTAAGGGCAACAGCAGATTGATTTTCTCTGTTGTAGTTTCCCATCACGCCTAGCGGCGTCTTTAGGGCAACAACAAATAGATCCATCTGCCGTTGTTTCCGTAATCGGTGTGACAAGCCAACGGGTGATCAGCCCATTGGGCTTATGGTAATGTATTAAGCAATATTAGCCCTATAATTCAAAATATCCTCTTTTGTTCAAGTCTGGATAGCTAAGGAATCAGATCACTCGCCGTAAGAGGAATTACAAACTTTCCCAGGCCAAGTGATTCGCAGAATACCTGTCATAAGAGGATTACTAAAGTTTTCCAAGCAAGTGATTCACAGAACATCCGCCATAAGAGGATTACTATAATTTCCCAGACCAAGTGATTTGAAACATCTAATAAAGTGCTGTGTCGATCCTAAACTGTGCGAGGAGATTGTGTTCCCAAATGTTACTTTGGGGATAAGTGTAAACTTGTATTTTACAAATGTGAATTTGACACGTTTTTCTTGCCAAGTTATTATATATGAGGCTGGCTACCTCAATATATGAAAACAGTATATTCATAAACCACTACAGCAAGCGCTGGCGATTTCTTCTTGCTAGTTGTACAGACAACCAACAGCAGAGCTGACCCCAAACTCCGACTGGAGCAGTGATCAGTGATGATTACATCACATTTACCTCAAGTATATCATGTTATTTTGTGAGATATGTAACAGGCAGTGCGAAAACAGTGGGGAGGTGGGGAGATTGTGCTTTGAGAAATTTGCACGGAGACGTTGTGGCTGACTGTGTGACTTTGTTGGGGGGGAGTGGAGGGGAGATGACTCCGTGGTTGCGCCTGTGGAGACTGAGACTGGCATTTTGTTTATAAAGTAAGATCATTCCGTGATTATGGTTTAACTATTTTGCATAGTACTGTTAAAGTTACAGTAAGAAGAGAAGAGTCTTTGACTTTTATTCATAGTTAGCAAAGAGAGACATATTGAAATTACATCCCATGAGTTGTTTTGAGTTTGATCGAAAGTGAGGCGCACGGGGAAAATAGGCTGCCGTGAACAGTTTTTAGCAAGGAAAAGTTGTAATGGGAAATCGGCGTCAAATATGAAATCAGTCAGGTTTTGAACTCGAGTAGCGTTAGGACAAGCACAGATCTTGCTATGTTAAGATGTTACAATGAGGAGCTCGGTCTAGAATGGTACATTCGAGCTGACAAGCCACTGAAGTGGTTGGGTTTTCTGTGATGACAAAAAAAGTATCTAAACTGTCTGCCAAGCCATTTAGCCGCTCAGTACATCACTCTCTAGTGTAGATTTTGGCTGGTGTCAGCTACAAGTATTATTTCGAAGGACAAAAGATATGCAATCCATGATGGGTGAGAGCGCCGAGTCCAGCAGATATGTGAGGTCGCCTCTTAGAAGTACAACATGATAGACGACTACTAGTAATAAAGTACAGTATGATAGACAGCCCCTTGCAGTGAAGTGAAATATGATACACAGCTACTAGTAATGAAGTACAGTATAAAAGACAGCTACTAGTAATGAAGTACAGTACGATAGACAGCTACTAAAAGTGAAGTGCATTAGGATAGACTGCACATATTGAGAAGTAGGGAAGCATAGACAGTGGCGCAAATGTTCACCCTTGCGATTTAGGCCAGTCTTATATCCAAGATACACTACAACAGTATTCCCAATAAAATAAAATACAGGTGAATGGCGACGTAGATGGAATGCAAGGAGAGAGATATGTCACATGCAAAACAAATGAATTTAAATCTGTTAAAAACATTTGGATTTGAGTTTCACCGCTGTCAGCGTGAGGTTTATTATCAAGTAGTTAAAGAAATCATCAACCATCTCTACTGACTGGTTGTTGTGGTCAACAGGGTTTTCATCCAAGCATTTATCGTCACCATCTGCAACTATCCTTGTTTAGGGCAGTGATCGAACCATTATACGACACATTTATATCAACCTATCAATACACACTGTCACAGATATATGTACCTTGTTACTTTTAATTCAGTGAAATCATTGCTTTTCGCGCTGTCCAAGCACATATTTTCCCAGTTTAATACCCAGAAGAATATGGGTGATTTCTAATCATCTCCCCTGAGTTACGCTGTGTATACTCAAGATTAATTATCCGGAGAGAATAACATTGGTGGGTGGACTGCGAGACAATGCGCCTGTTAATTTGTTGCCTACAAATGAATTAGCAGAGGCATTTGTTTTTATATTGTCTACAAGATCGTGGTACTAAGTTCGAGGACTGTGAAGTGTCATCATCACAAAAGAATTGACGAAACCCTGCCTGCAGGACTCACTCATGCCAGCTAAGTACTTGTAAAAGGCCCCAGCAAACGGACATTACAATTAAATATTAATTGTAAATTTAAATTCTCAAACCAAATCTCCATTACGAGAAATTTTATTTTCATCTAAAATTCACCATCATTCAACTACTATTTTGAAATTGTTAAAACAAATTGATTATTAAATTTGTTATATGTTATTTTAAAACTAATGATCATAGTTGATTCAGTTATTATGAGTGTGAGAGTATCGTATGAGCAAGACATAAATATATGTATATATATATATATATATATATTATATATATATATATATATATATATATATATATATATATATATATATATATATATATATATATATATATATATATATATCCAAATCGTGGCTCGACAACAGTCTCGAAAACTGCCCCGCTCTCGCGCAATGAGTCGTGGGCCGGTAGTCAGTAAGCTGTTGTCGCTTTCGGCCCGTCCTGTCCGACTAGGAAAACGTCTTGTTGGCAGGCGGCCAGTGGTTCTCGCAAGAATAAATTCGCCGGGGCCGCCGGGATCCGCTCTGCAAAGAGCGTTGTCTCCCTCCCCGCGCGAGCGACGAAATGGTCGAAGAAGTCGGACAGTTATCTGGTTGATCCTGCCAGTAGTCATATCCTTGTCTCAAAGATTAAGCCATGCATGTCTAAGTTCACACTGTCTCACGGTGAAACCGCGAATGGCTCATTAAATCAGTCGAGGTTCCTTAGATGACACGATCCTACTTGGATAACTGTGGCAATTCTAGAGCTAATACCTCCTTGGATAACTGTGGCAATTCTAGAGCTAATACATGCTTACCTGGCAATTCTAGAGCTAATACGAGGGCAAGTTCCGTATCCTACTAGTGGCAGGCGGTTGCTACTGGTGTCAGACTGTAACGGCCAGACCGTTCCTCTGACGTCAAGGCCGGGTTTTGCTGCATGGGCAACAGCTCGATCTTCAAGTGCCCAGCCTCGAGCATCCGAAAGTTATTTCGGGAGGTACGCTCTATGGTCAGTAATTACTTAAACTTATATATTGTCACAGCGTTATTTCGCAGTGCATCTAATGTTTTGTGTTCGTTGAAAGCCATGCGAGAGAGGCCGAGGTTAGTCGAACTGGTAGGTCATGTGACAACCGGAGGTCGGGGGGGGGGGGTGCAAAGTTAGTGAGTGAGAAGTTAGCCTCTGTCCGGGAAGGACGAGTTTAGTGGTAGCATACTCGCCTGCCACGCGAGTGACCGCAAGGTCCACAATACCCCCCCCCCCCCCCGAGTGCTAGTTGGCGCACACTCAGACGTGCGTTTAATGAGGTCACGCCGGTTAGGTTCGTTGAGGTATTGTCGATGCGAGACAATACCAAGGCTGCACGAGTTACTTTCGCGAATAAATGGGGTGCGCGTGATGTAGTCAGGTAGAAGCACATGTCGTTGCTTCATAACCACCTGCTGATAGTCAAGCAATAGCAAGGGAAAGGTATCGGGTTTCGCGTTCAGTTATGGTGTTTTGGTGAAGGCGAACCGAACAGTATAGTCTGATCCATTCCACCGATAATGGTATACTAATTAAATGAGTACTTGTACATAGTGTAGTAGCAGACGCTCTTGTAGTAAAATGCACCGTTTTTAACCCTCCCGCTCACATTAAAATGATCATACTGCATTGAAATTTTTTCCCGCTACGCCAAGAATGTAATATTTGTTACCCCGCCTGACATCCGTACACTACCCCTTTTCTTAGTAATTATGAATGAACCGCGAGAAAATTGAACACTCCTTGACTTTTTTTCTAACTAACATATTCTAAGAATCTATTATTAGTTACAACATGCGACAGTGTCGTTAGACGTCGTTTTTCAGAACGTCGCATTTTCAAAAACGCCAACGAGAGGCATGCGATTTGAAACTATTAACGCCACGCGAGGGTACCCATCCCCGATTACCAAAAGACTTTTTCGTTACTCCGTACTAATTTTTTAAATATAACATGAAACGTTTTGAAAGACGGCTAACACGTGTTTCTTTCAAAAAAAGACGGGAGACAGAGTGAAGAGAGGGGGTTAGTATGGAAAAGTCTAAAACCACTTTGGTATTTGCAAACTGAAACTAACGAACACATGAGTGCAGGGGAGAGCTAATGGGACTAAAGAACGAAAGAAGACGTAAATAATGTAATGCATTCTATAGAAGGATGAATAAAAAGGAAAAGACAGAATGGAATTAAAACATAATGTTGTTTATTCAATACTATACTGTTTCCCATAAAAACGTATCTAGACTTATAAATAAAGAGAAAAGTACAAAGATGAAAACCTAGATAAGACGTAGATGAAAATCTACTGGATAGATAGAGGACATTAGCCTGATTAATAATCACTTTTCATCTTTTAGATAGCTTCAAAAGTGACTGAGTTATCGCATAAAATAAAATTGACAAAACAGACAGACGATCACACTGATGTTCCAGCTCGATTTAAAAGTAACATTTTTCTAGTCGCTGCTTGGAAACAAGTCACATTGACTTGCCTCTTTTTTGATAGACACTACTAGGAGGGAGGGAGAGGTAGATTTGAATTTTTGCCCTCCTAAAGCGACTGACGAACTTATTTGAAAGGCGTAAATAAATGTTGGATTTTTCAAAAATAAATGTGAAATCGCGGTAGTTTAAAATGATTGGTCAATGTTAGAATAGACATAGAGGGAAATTAAACCACAGCATCTGCTATGCAAGGTGCCACTTGAGAGAGATTTTTCATACACGGAAGGTTCAGAGCAAGTAATAAGCAAATTGCCTTTGCGTCTGCAGCAGCTGTCTAAAAGTGATCATTGACAGCCTGTTAAACCTGTTAAAGTGTGTGATTATTTCATTGATTGCGGTAAGATGAATAACCTTTTTAATATATTATTTGATGTAGAGGCCAAGCCAGATAGGGCGCCATAACATTGTGTGTACGACATTTTGCCTTTGTGGAAGATTGCGACATACTAGGAGCAGAGGCATGTCTAAGGAAGCAAATCAAACTAAATTTAGTTGAATATTGTCATACATATTTTGACTGTAAGACCAGAAAGTCACTGGCAGACCTATTGGTATATTAACTTTGGAGAAAAGAAAAGATTGTATTTCAGCTGAAGAAGATGATGTATATTGACAGGGGCGTTGAGGCTATGTGGAAATGAAGATACCCACTGTTATGAAGAAATCAAAATAAAGTTAAAAACTGTAGCTAATTTAGTTAGCTCTTTTACCTGATCACAATACTTGTTTAATGATGTTAAATTAGTAGTGGTGGAGACCATTAACGAGGGACTTAGGAAGGCCTGTTCCTTTTGTTTCAGGGTTACATCGCCCAGTTCAAGTTGGTCAGAAGTTGGAGCTGCAGTAGTTGAGGCAACCTACCGGTTGATTCTTTATCAAATCATAAAAGTATTCGCAGTTTCCATAATACACTGCAGTGGAGAAGTGTGCAGTGTTCTCGAACCAGTCATCCAGGGTCTACCAGGATTATAAGATAAGCATATATCTTGCGGGCTTATGCAGACTCAAACGTATTTAATCTCCACCCTATTCAGTAACAGTTTGTGATGTGATGTGAAAACCAGTTTTCCAAATAGTGACTCTTCAGATAACAGTAGTTTCCCCCAGGGAATAAACGTGTTTATAAACATTGACATATTAAAATATATTGGACAGGTGTCCTTCTTGTGTATTTAATTGGATAAAACCATAATTTCATTTTAAGTTAAACATTCCTGTCCTAAAAAAATTGAGGGACAGGAAATTAAATTGTATATACACATATATCATAACTTTAAACCCAGTCTTGTTTATTTACTTTTAGTAATTTACATGTGTATTTGTTTAACGCAATTTTCACTACAATTCCATTACCCTAGACACCAAGCCATATAAATTAACATCACAAACACTAGTTACCCAAAATAAATCGCAGAGTGAGATCGTAGGGTGGTAGCAGTCAGGTACCCTGAGAACATCAACTTCAACTATTAGACTCAGGGACTTGCACAGCTGACCTCACTCTGTAGACACATTCTGACTACTTCTTATTTAACATCAAAACCCATTACAGCTCTGTCCAGGTTATAATGTTGTGGTAAGGACAGGAGCGTTCTGTGGTGAAGTGTTTATATGTGATAGTGGGTAGCAAGTAATTGCAACCACTGTAGAGATCATGTTTGTTGCTAAATGTTATGCTTATGATTTTCATGTATTATGGCGCCATAAAGGCAATTTAGTAAATGAGTGAATCTTGTTACGAAAGTACATTGTTTGTGCTATTTCGATATCAACACTAATGTTTGGTTATGTATGAGATGTTATTAGTATACAGGACACTGGGTTAAGGTTGACCAGGGGGGGGGGGGGCGGGGGGGGCAGTCGTTGTCATTTTTCACGGCTGCCAGAACCTTGGGTAACTTACTTCGTACTCATGGTTGTGTTTTTTGGTTGGTTGGAGAATGCAGTGACGACAATAGTAGAGGAGAACTATGGCACTCTCTGTTCATATGAGGATATACTGTTAGTGGTATATGGTCGTCCAGACTCCTACGGGGGTCTGGCGTAGCTTTATCCTGATGGAAGAAAACTTCGTTTTCTTTATTAAGAGAGGGGGGGGGGGAGGATGTCACATCGTTATTTCACAGTGCATCTAATGTTTTGTGTTCGTTGAAAGCCAGGCGGGAGAGACAGAGGTTAGCCGAACTGGTGGGTCATGTGACTACCGGAAGTCGGGGGAAGGGGCGCAATATTAGTGAGTGAGCAGTTAGCCTATGTCCGGGAAGGACGGGCTTTCCCTTATGCCAGCAAGATCGCTGTGGTAATTATATTGTAAGACTGTAAACTGAGTGCCTGCCATTTTTTTCGGACCTTGGTGATAATTACGTTGTTAACTCTAGAGCAGTGAAGGATCTAGATCGTATTGTGTACAGGCCGTAGTTTGATAAGATGTCGATGATTTTGAGTGTGTCATTGTCATAGTTTTGCCGCTCAGGGGAGCGATGTCTATAGCAGCTATTTGGGGTATAGTTTGTACCTACGTGTATGAAGGAGATAGTTTAAGCTGCTGAGGCAGGTTTACAGTGGTTTTCTCATTATTGTATTTGATGTGTTTGATGGCCGTGTGAGGCCTTATTGTGTGTGTATATTATTAAAGGGAAGAACCTGTTGAAGGTGTTTATTACTTTTGTCAGCCATTTTTGTGAGGTCATACCCTTAGTAGGGCGAGCCTCTAGTTGTTATTATAAAACCACACCGCAGCGGTGTAACCCGTGGAGTGTTCTCCATGATAAGTGGCTCCTGACATTTATATATATATATATATTCTTCTTCTTTGATCCTTAGCCACCGACCGTCAAAGCAGTCAGTGGCCATCACGCCTAGTGGCGTCTTGTAGGGCAATAACAAATTTATTCCACTTTGCTCGGTCGGCGGCCATCCTTCGTACAGTGCCCCAACTCTGGTTCATTCTTTGCATCTCAGCCTCCACAGTCCTCCGCCAGGATTTTTTGGTCGGCCTCTTTTTCGTTTTACTTCAGGGGTCCAAAGCATGGCTGTTCTTGTGATGGCATCGGGGTCTCTTCTGAGGACATGGCCGACCCAGCTCCAGCGTCTGCCAGCTATGATGGTGTGCATGTCCTCTTGCTTGCTCCGAGTAAGCAGATCTTGGTTGGTGATGGTATTCGGCCAAAAGATTCGGTGAATTTTTCTTAGGCACGTTGTGTGAAAAGAGGACAATTTCGACATTTCCTTCTCTGTAACTCTCCGGCATTCCGAACCACAGAGAAGCACAGAAAGCACACAGTTCTGATATAATCTTAATTTTGTGCTTGTGCTGTATTGAGAGGACTTCCACGTGTACAATCAAGATACTCTTCTGTCCAGTTTCATTCGAGAAACGGATTTAACTCATTATTGTTCTTAAAAATTACCTTAAAATGTTAGTTTTGTTATTGTTTCTTCGAGACAAAATTTTAATTTAAAGTATTGCAGACATATTATTATGGATCAAAATGATAAGATGGCTAAAAGGAAAAGACGATCGCATCATTGACAGCGAGCAAGCAAGACTATAGAAGAAGCAGCAATGTAATACGTGTAACAGAAACAAAACACTATAATTAAAAACCTGCTAATTTTGGTGGGTTCTTGCTAGTATATATATATATATATATATATATATATATATATATATATATATATATATATATATATATATATATATATAACATAAATTCATACAGCGTTAAGGAGGGCTGTTACCATACGTACATATATATATATATATATATATATATATATATATATATATATATATATATATATATATATATATATATATATTCATATCTATAGAGCTAATAATTATAAAAAGAAATTTCGTTGGATTTACACAAGCTCGGGGCTTGAACGGGCTATAACCATTGCTTAATTTTTCACAAAAGACGACGGCCAGATATGTTAACAATTCCTCGGCCCTATGCAGCATTATTCTTGCCTTCTGAATTATGTTGTGATAACTCCCTTGAGATAGAAGCGTCATTACTCTTTTATCTACATCTCTGCCAAGAGTAATCTTGTGCGAAGGTAGTCACCTTTGATGACCCACTTTAGATACATTTGAGTGTTGGCAACTGTTGGACCCTACTGCAAAGCAGGGGAGGCAGTCCGTGACACCTTGCGAATGGTTGGTTTGAGCTTACCTTGTAGCTTCTGTTTTCAAAAGGATGCTACAACGCAACGCAGATAATTTGTATGTAATATTTTCTTTCAGAGATACAGTGTTTTTGCGGTGCCCTATATTTCATTTGTTAGAATTCTTACCATTTTATCCTGGCTAATTACGACGTCACGCCGTTCCTTAGGAACTGCTAGCTACGTGGAGTGGAGGAACATTCTGTATGGGGCAACAGTTTGATCTCCATATAACTGTGTCCAAGCTCGCGCCGTAGATAAGAAACACCAACCTCACCCTAAAGTCTTCGTTCAAAACGGGAAGTTACCGGTTATAAGCATCTCATAAAACTGGAGTACGTTATGCGGCATGGGATATTTCCGAAAGTGGGAGAGGTTCTAGAATCTTACTGGACAGATCCCCAGCCAGTTAGATGCTGTCTCGTCACTGTCCACTTTCTCCATTGAGTGCATACGGATTATAGTTAAACCAGAATTGAAAACAGAACATCTAATTCACCAGGCAGTACCATGAAAAAAAAACTTAATATAAAGAAACAGATAATCAGGTTCGAATGTGTCAGATAATTGGGTTCGCTCTCTTTTCCTCTCCGGCAGTATTGTTATTTTAGAGTCATTGTTGGTACTTCTTCTCTGTAATAATTCGTCTTGTCTGTTTACCTGACCATCCCTGCTGAAAGAGTTGACAGGTGATGCAATATTGACCGACAGTCAGGTTGGTAAAATTCTCGTGTACCATACCTTGGTCGCGTTGGATGAACACGACGTACGCCAGCAAGTTTATTTATCACTGATATGGCTATTGTGATTCACTAGTTACTGTAGTGAAGAGTCACAGCCCAGATGAGTACACGAGCGTCGGTGTTTGCACAAGGATGGGGAGATAAATTACACGTCTGTTGACATATTACAGACATGCGCGTGAAAGACAGAATATTGTAATAAAGTCTGGACAGAAGTGTTACAAGGACATTATTTGTGATAATGTAGGGAGTTGTAGTGCAATCATTACTGCGAATCGACTGATATAACAACTCTTTATACGGAAAATTGCCTTTTAAGTAACACGCAGAATTTTCTTATGAGGAATTTTTTTAATAGACCCCATCAAATCACGCATGATTGTAACTATTGGCCGGCATTCGAGATGTAAACATAACATCATGTCTTACTAGAGCCTGTCTAATAGTAGACAGCAACGTGCGTGGGACGAATGTTGCAATATAACCTGACCCTTTAGTCGATTTAAAGCATTGTGAAATTCAACTCGTCAAGAGACAAGCAGACGAGCCAGAGTAAATAATAGAATTAGAACTTAATTTATCGGACCGGACTTTGTTTGAGCATCTTGAGGAATTATCTCCCAAGAGAACTCTACCTACATTAACACGGAAACCCGGAATCCAAAGGAATCTGAACGCGGAGTCAAAGTGGGAGCTTATTGCCAAGTAACACCCCAGAAAATGTGTAAGAAGCATCTTCAACAAGTTGCCTTAACTATTTTTCTGAGCCAGAAATCAGTCAGTGATCCCAAAAACATTTTGGAGTAAATTGTCCTTTTATAATTGTATATTTTTCATTATTAACACGTGAAATAATATGTATATATTCCCATGTGAATAATAACCTATGAAAATTCCTATTGGATGTCCAAGCCATTTGAGGCTTGCAACGTCAGCATACAGAATGAAGATTTCATGAACCACAACTGCAAAGGCTGGTGACTGCTTTATGTGAGTTTATTATAGAGAACCAAAAGCAGAGGTATTCCCAAGTTCCATAAGGAGCAGGGAGTAAATGATAAGAGAAATGATGTACATACGTAGTATATTGTTAAGCTTTTCAACCAATTTAGAGTTAAACATAAATCTGTTCAATTTAAATGCAAAAAAAGTTTTCACTCAATGGGATTAAGATTAATTCTCAAAGAGGGTAAAGTTCTGAGATAGATGGAATGGTGGAATGAAAAGGTGGGGGGGGGGGGGAGGGACTTGAGTGTGTGTCAGAAAAACGCAATACTCAAGAGGGTATTTGTTCTTTTCTTTTGTGACACTAGTCGATGGTACCAACTGATGGTTCTATCTCTGGAACAAGTGAGAGTATAAGTGGCCTAAATTCGGCGCTAGACACCATCATCAGATGGGTCTTGGAGACGCTGGACCAGCTTGGTAGTTACTCCCTGACAATTCTTGGAACGTGCTACAACTTTCAAACTTGACCAGTGACGAGTGTGATTCAGTCATCTATATTCATAGACCGAAACATCAGCTGGAGCAGAACCTCATTGGCAGCTAAGTAGAAACATAAAAGCTGCCAAGTGAACGCTTAAACTATATTCCATAACATCACTCGAAGATGATTATTGTTCGTTAAAGAATTATTCAATTTTTTAACTATTAACTATAACTGATTATTAAAATTTTTACTTGTAGAAAGATAAATCTAAAGTTGACTTAATCATTTTGAATGTATTACATCCGTATGTCTCAGACAGTTTCTTAAATACACTTTCTTAAATACAGAAGGCGAAAGTGCAAGAGAAACTGTGGGGCACCCGCGAGGACCTCCTGCTGACGACTGGATTCATGGAGGCAACCCATCTCCGTGTTTAGACTGCCGAGCATAGGAAACTGATCGCAGGAGAAGAAAAAGAAATACACTTTAACAGAGCTAAATATTAATAAGAGGAACGTCGCTGAATTAACTTAGCTGGGGGCTTGAACGAGCTAACGAATTATAAGAAAACCCTACTGTTATGAGTTAAATCATAACATATCGATTGATATCGATAAGGCTTGTTTATAGACCATGTTTGTTGATGTACCGTTTCCTGGCTTATCCGGAAGTACGTCATTGTCTTTTGGACAGATATTGCAGACGTTAAGACGGTCTCACTTTGCAGAAGTGGCACGATACTTCGAGGCCATTCCTCTGTGTTCTTCAATGTCTTCGGACGCATATTTGGTCCGGCTCCTGCATGTGTTATTTCGACAGAGTCCTAAAGTATTTCTACTACTAGATCGCCCTTATGCTTCATTGGGTCGATGCTACATATTTATTATTACTGATGTATGCTGTATGCTGATGTTCGTGAGAGAGAAATGTGAAATAAATTATGCAACAAAATGTTGAGCACATCTTGTCACTAGAAGACGGAATAGCGACGTTCAAGACTGGCTAGGTTATGCCATTGTCGTACATTTATGTTGGATGCATTAATAATGGAGCCTGTGATGTAAAAATAAAACTACATATTGTCTTCACGTCCAAACTGGCCTTTATAGAGTCTTTCCTGCTGCAGTTCAAAAGTGTGTTTAAGGCTTATCGTAAAACTGTAACCGGCATCAGGGTATGCTGTGGTGAGTTCATAATTAATACGGGAAGGGACCTCTCAGAAGACTAACCCCTTGCTTCTACACACTACCTAAAGTACCATTTACACCTATCCTTCACAAAAGTTGACGGCAGATACTAGAGTTAACATTTGCTCAGCCTCATGCAGCATTATACTCGCTTCTCTGAATATCTTGTGAAGACTCCCTTGAGGTAGAGGCATAATGATCTTTCTATCTACACTCTGCGACGGTAGACACCTTTGAAGATACACATTAGTTAGAGTTTTGGCCACTGTTGACCACTACTGCAGAGCTAAGGGAAGGCAACCCGTTACAGGATGTTGGAACGTCCACAGTATGCTTCATGGATTATTCTAAAATCTTCGAAATATGAACAATGCCAGGAAGACAGGCATACTCAACGATGAGCCTTAAATGACTCCTGGTGGCTATAACTGCCCTTCAGGAAACGGGCCTAGCAGGTTCTGGAATGTGAGCGAGAAGGGCTACACATTTTATTATCAAGGAAAAGACCATTATGAAAGCATGGAACATGGAGTAGACTTCGCAGGGGAAAAAAAGTCGCTAACTAAAATATAAACCACTCGAAAACTGTTTAGAGCACTCGTTAACGTTCTGTCTGTAAACAAGCGCAGTTCCCATCACTCTTGTCATAGTGTATGCTTCTACTTTGCATTCTACCTCTGAAGCTAAAGACGAGTTCTACGAGAATCTAGCAGCAGTCAGAAAAAGTATACCTAGTCAAAAACAACATTTCACTTCAATGAATTCAACGCTAGAATGGGCACTAATAATGGGTCCTGGCCATTGTGTCTGGGCAGATTTGATATTGGCAAGATAAATGAAAATGGACAACGGCTCTTGGCGTTGTGTGTTCATCATGACATCTGTGTCATTAACTCGTAGACCCTGGCTAAGAATGTTTACCCAGACATGGTTGTCCAGAAATAACACTTACGGAAATCCTTGTCAGAAACATTTTAAAAGCCTTAATATTAAACATATTACCACCTCGTCCTATCGCCTCAGTCAAATGGGCAGAATGAAAGGCTCCATGGAACAATCAATGATTTTATTAGCAATTATTGCAGCAGAAATGCAGAGACTTGAAAATTATTTCTAGCACAGGCTTTGGAAGCTGTCAGATTTAACTTTAAAAACCGTCTTTCAGATTTGATCAAATTTTTCAAATAAGAAGAACAAATTTGGGAGACAACTTTGCTGAAACACTATTACAAGAAAAGCACATAGCATACAAAATTGTTACCAGAAATTTAAAGAAAGCTTTTATTAGAAATAAAAGAACGGCGGATAAAGGAGCTTGTTTATAGGAAAAGATCTACTATAAAAAAACATATAAAGAGTGTACAATTTAATGCTAAATAGATCAAAGGATATGTAAACTGAAAGAAAACCTGCTCTGTTAATTACAAAATACGGAGCGAGTAGTCAAACCATACCATAAAAGTTAATGTGCAACAGTTCAACCGGGGTGATTCGAGATCGTAGAGGGAAGATGTTAGCAAGAAAACTAACTTAAGAAATAGGCCAATAAGAAATTCAACGTTAGTAATAGCCACTGAAAATAGTGACGATGAAGATGATGATAATAAAAACATGGTTGTTAGAGACAACGTTGAAGACAGAAACCTAGATAGTTCGATCTCTTATTTTTTTAAAAATCTACCTCGAATCGCTTATAGAGTAAGCGAAATCCCTTTAGAATGCAGGGATATCCAACGAAAAACACCGGAAAAACAAAATGATATAAAATTAGAAGCGGTAAAAAAAAAAAAACAGATAGGAAAATAAATTAACTTAGAAAAATGATGAGAACGCGAATAAACTTGGCAAGAAGACAAAGTTGAATTCTGGTTAGAGAAATAACTCATTGAATAGTTGACACAGTTTAAGGGAATAAACAAAGTCACGTGTTGGAGAATAAAAGTCAAACTTTCTGATAAGAGAGCAGTATTTTGTTAAACATTTGTTTTTGGTGACGTTGGTCGAGAAGGTAAAACACTTTAATGTACATAGCGAAACTTTATTTGAGACGAAGAGGTCTAATGCGACAATTCATTTGAGAGGAAGAGGACTAATGCGACAATTTATTTGAGACGAAGAGGTCCAATGCGACAATTTATTTGAGACGAAGAGGTCTAATGCAACAATTTAAAAGAATTAGTAACCAAAAATCAAAGTTGGCGAGTAGTGTGGGGTTTTTTGGCTAAGTCTAAAACACTGATTTCGTTAGGTCTAACCATGGTTTATTGTCACATGACGATTTTGAGGGACTGGAAGACTGAATGGTCTCGACTTTATATTTACGAAAAAGTCATTGGGCGAGTTGCTCATATTCAAACTTTTAATTAATAATAACAAGAACAGCTGTTAGAATCTGAGGTAGATTTTAGCTCTTGAGTTACGTTAAAAAAAAAAATCACGAGACTTTTGAATTACAGTGCATAAAAGTATAGTTAGACTTCCAGGTTGTTTACATGGAGGTGAATTTAAAAAGCCGGATTACTGCTTATACAAAATTTTCAGCCTGGAAGGCAAAATTATAGATTACTTATGAATTAGCATTGGACTTCAAAGTTAGTTGTTATATTGTACATATGAGTTTAAAGTTGGAACAAGTCAAAGGTCACACGGATCTAGCTAAGTGACCTTTGACTTGTTCCAAAGTTTTGTTCATTCTCTTTTTTTTTCGTTTCGTTGATTATTTACTTTCTTGTTTCGTTATTTCTTTCAGGTTTTACGATTTTCTTGTATTACACAGCCCTACACAAAAGAAAAAAAAATTTTTTTGGTGCCAAACATTTTACTCTTGATTGTACATAAATGAGGCCTGTTCAATCCAAATATCACATTTACTTGTCTGTAGCAACTCTAGTTTTTGAGATACACAAATTTTTGTATTTCATTAATACAGGGTGACCCAAAAAACACGGGCGCGCGGGCGCACTTATTGTGCGCGCGCGGGCCCGTTTTTTTTTTTTTTTGGTTCACCCTGTATTATTACAATATTTTCTATATAAGGCTATGTAAAAAAACTATTGCTGTCTAGTCCTTTACAAAAGAAAACTGCTTGTTTACTCTCAGTTTCAGTTTTCCAAGAATCTTAGCAGAATTGCCTTTTTTAGATTTTAAGCCACTGCATGCATGTTAGTATGCTACTTATTTTATTATACTTCTAACAGAGAATGGCATCATCTTCAAGAAGAGCATGTTTTCTTTCACTCCATTTATTTTGTTATATTTGTGGAGAGTACACTTTCAAAGAAGAACATAGGAAGCATATTACTGTTTTTGTGAAAAAGGCATACTTTGCTTACTTTAAAGAAAGACTAGGTGACCAGGACAAGTCTTGGGCTCCTCATATTGTTTGCAAAACATGTGTTGAACACCTGCGACAGTGGACTTGTAGGAAAAGAAAATGTTTAAAATTTGGAATTCCAATGGTTTGGAGAGAGCCCAAGAACCACTATGATGACTGTTATTTCTGTGCTGTGAATATTAAGGGAATGAATGGGAAAAATCACAAAAAGTGGAAATATCCAGATTTAGACTCTGCTAGGCGACCTGTTCCACACGGAGATGACATACCAATTCCAGCTTTCAGTCAGATTTCGGATTCCCTGCTAGAAGATGAGACAGCAGTGGCATGTGGAACGACAAGTGACAGTGATAGTGATTTCGAAGATGATTTTTCAGATGCTCAACGCTTCGACCAGCTTGAACTAAATGATCTAATCCAAGATCTACATCTCTCTAAGGAATCTTCAGAACTCTTGGCTTCAAGATTGAAGAAAAAAAAATTACTGACTGCTGAAACAAAGGTTACATTTTATTGCAGCAGAGAGCAAGGTTTTATTCCATTCTTTTGTAAAGAAAACAACCTTGTGTTTTGTACTAATGTAGGAGGTCTTGTTAACAAAATGGGTGTAAGTTATACACCAGATGAGTGGCGACTTTTCATTAACAGCTCTAAAAGAAGTTTGAAGGGTGTTCAATGGTAACAAATATGGCTCAATTCCAATTGCTCATTCTACTACAATGAAGGAGGAGTATGCTACAATAAGCACAGTTCTGGAAAAATTGAAGTATTTAGAACATAACTGGATGGTTTGTGTAGATCTTAAAATGATGAACTTCTTGCTTGGCCAGCAAATGGGATTCACCAAATATCCATGCTTTATATGTTTGTGGGATAGCATGGCAAAAGATATGCACTGGATAAATAAACAATGGCCGTTGAAGGATGAATTTAAAGTTGGAGAAAAAAATATTGTCAATAAGCCTCTCATTGATCGAAAAAGGGTTCTACTGCCACCATTACATATAAAGCTTGGCTTGATGAAGCAATTTCTTAAGGCACTGAACAAAGATGGTACCTGTTTTAATTACTTATGCAGAAAGTTTCCAGAATTGAGCATAGACAAACTTAAAGCTGGAATTTTTGATGGACCTCAAATTAGAAAGTTAATAAACGATCCAAATTTTATTGATTCCATGAACAAAACAGAGTCCACAGCCTGGTCATCATTTGTTTTAGTTGTGCAAAACTTTCTGGGTAACTTTAAAGCAGACAATTATTCTGAATTAGTTGGAAACATGCTGTCGAGTTTTTGTGAACTTGAATGCAACATGAGCATAAAATTGCACTACCTCCATAACCATTTACATTTATTTCCGGAGAATCTTGGCGACTTTAGTGAGGAGCAAGGTGAAAGATTTCACCAAGATATAAAAACAATGGAAGAGAGATACCAGGGACTTTGGGATGCTCACATGATGGCAGATTACTGTTGGACCCTTAAGCGTGACTGTCCGGGCATATCACATTCCAGGAAGTCCTCGAAAAGATCCTTTTTGCGTGTTGACTAAACAAGTGCTAGTGATAAAGTTTTATTACATTTTTGGTAATATATGCACAGTAATTACATATAATATGAATGCAGACTAAAGTCAAAATGTCACTGATAGCACCTCACTCCAGGATTGTACATAACAATTGCCCTACTGATATGGTCATTCTTAGTTATCTCAAAAAATAGAGCTGATAGAAAAAATCTGATTACATTTTTGGAATCAGCAGCCCAAAATTACCCAAGAACAGCTATAAAATTTAAGGCACCAAAATGTGTATATACCAGTGTTATTATTGTTCTTTTTCCGCTCATCACTGTGCTTGTTTACTTTTTCCATCTGCTTGTATCGCTCATTTGGTGTATGTTTCTCATCTTCGTATGTATTTGTATTACCTATATGTAATTCTTGTCCTTGTCATCTGTTTGTAACTGTTGCTAACGAAGGGTAAAACCCGAATCGTCCCTTGTTTCATGTGAACCGTTAATTTGTAGAACTGATTCAATACCGTTTTATTGGTTTATATACGTATATCTACATTGGACACAATTATGACCATATTCTACATATGACACAATTACGACTATATTGCACATACGACACAATTACGACCATATTCTACTTACGACACAATTACAACCATATTCTACAATGGACACCATTATGTCCATATTTTACATGCTATACAATCACGACCATATTCTACCTACGACACATGTGCCCGTGGTGTTATACGCACTGTGTTAAAATGAACTAAGTTATTGTTTGAGCTTCTCACAAGTGGTTACTGGCTTATGGCCAGAGGTGTTCAATCTTAGAGACTTTCTTCTTTCCCAGGTCCTTTATAACTCAATCGCAGGTCACACCAATTCTCAGTTTATTTTAGATGTAGCGGAAAACTTCAAACTTATACAATGGAGGAATACGAGCAGTTTCCAATCAACAATTTATTTAAATAGATTAACAGCTAAATCCAATGGCATCAAATAATCATTCTCATTGCTATAAAATACGGTGGTTTATCTCCCACTTTCCAGTACCTTTATTCCTCATATAAACTCGTACACCTTGATAAAAGACATCCGCATCAATGTATCTTAATCTTGAGATCTCTTGCAATTATTTATATACTGAAGCTGGTACTTCAATCACTAGCTTCATTTCATTCATTCATAACCCTCCACTCCCAAAGGAGCATAGGCCTTCAACAAACACATGCCAAGTCCTCCTGTCACGTGCCATCATCTCAAGTTCTTTCCACGTTCTCCTCATCATTTTCACCTCTGTTTCCAGCTCTCTTCTCCATGTGCTTCTTGGTCTACCTCTGCCTCTCTTGCCCTGGGGGTTCCAGAACAAGGACTGCCTTGTAATGCTATCAACAGGTTTCCTAAGTGTGTGTCCTATCTATAGCCATCGTCTTCTTCTCATCTCTGGTTCCACTGGCACTTGTCTAGTTCTTGTCATCAGTTCTACGTTGGTAACCTTGTCATACCATTTTAATCCTTCTATTCTACGCAACCACCCATTTATGAAAGTCTGTAGCTTTTTGGTTGTTGTCTTTGTTGTTCTCCATGTCTCCAAGCCATACAATAGGATCGACTTCACATTTGAGTTGAAGATTCTTATTTTTGTGTTGGATCCTATTTCTCTTGATCTCCATATATTTCCCAATGCAATGAAAGCTCCTCTTGCCTTTTGTATTCTTATTTTGATATCGCTGTCTGTCCCTCCAACTTTGTCTATATTACTGCCAAGATATGTGTACGATTCTACATCTTGTATTTGTGTTTCTTCAAGTTCAACCCTGTTATCATTACCTGCATTTATTCTCATTATTTTTGTCTTTTCCCTGTGTATTTTCAGACCCAATTGCTGTGACCTCTCATCGAGTGTTTTCAATTTGTCCTGCATCTGAGTACGGTTATGGGATAGAAGAGCCAAGTCATCAGCAAAATCCAGATCATCCAACTGCTTAGTCAGAGTCCACTGGATTCCATTTCTGTTGTGTGTTGTCGATGATCTCATAACCCAATCTATTGCCAGTAAGAAAAGAAATGGAGACAAGAGGTATCCCTGTCGCACTCCTGTTCTTATCCCAAACGGTTCTGTAAGCTGTCCTTCGTGAAGAACTCTGCATGTCACGTCTTCATATGTTTTTGTTACTGTCATTTTCGCTTATATTATAGACGTCAGCCTGTTTGATACTTTTTGTGGTCAAAGATAAAGAACTGGCTGTTTACTTTTATGAGACAGGTTAGATTTAGTGGTTAAGTCCCTTGTCTTATACTGTTATCCTTATGAGGATCGATTTTGCATGTTTCGGGGAAATGTTTTAAATAGATTCTCATTCCCCAAGTCACTATTCAGATGTCCATATAAGGAGCGTTTCAACTCTCTTTCGGGGAACGCTCTGGACCGGGTGTTAACTATACTCAGGGAAGTGCTTATTGGGCATGCGCGATGATTTTTGCGGGAAAAGCGTTAGACTTCATATCAGGGAGTCGACCTGGAGTTTTTCGAGCTGTTAAGACGTTTTAGCGTCTTCGATCTGGCTATGTGTTCGCGGAAGGAAGCCCTCTGTGTGAAAAACATGTCTATGATTTTCCCCATGTTGAATTCTAAGCGCCTAGGATGGCGAGTGTATTTTTTTGGTGTTATTCGTGAAGGGCTGTCAAGGTAAAATAACCTTTAAATTATTTTTCTATGTAGATAACTTTGTTACCAGCTTAAATGGTCGATTGACATTGTAGTGACTTTTCCCTGGGCGGGAAAGAGTTTATTGAGAATATTAGAATTGGAGCTCGCTAGTCATGCCAACATTATAAGTATTGGGTTAGAAAAAGCCCGGAGAACTTTGCATATGTTGGAACCCGCTATTCAGGCGGTATTGTTTGTACAAGGACTGATATACCTTGTTTGTTAAAGGAAAACCACAGAGGCTATTGTATCTTCGGAGCCCGCCACTTGTTTTTTGCGGCCTGCTGTATGCCAGAATGTACCTGACTGGGTTAGTCAGAGGATATTCAGGAGAAAATAGAGATTAACACTATGTGTGTATAAGCCCGCCAATTTGCGGTGTAATTTGGCCAGAGAAGTACCTGACTTACTGGTGTCAGGAGAGAGTTGAACTAATCTCATGTACTTGAAGACCCGCTCCCCATGCGGGGTAGTTTTGCTGTAGCTGCACCAAAGAGAGATAGATTAATATGTCAGCACTAGGATATGTACAGTCTGCTAATGATTTATTAATACCAGCTGCATTGAACATTGCTATCCTGTTTATGATGTTCCTGAGTCTTGTCAAAAAGTGACCGTGTATTTGATGTCAGCGTATCCTGTTGTAGTAATAAAGTGTTGAAACGTCGCAGGTGTTACAACGCTCCAGGTCTTCCTACATTGTGGTACGAGAGTGTGTTGTACTGTAGATGACTGTCTCTACGAACCCATTCACACTCTCTGATGTCTACTCACGCACACACCTTCAACATTTATGGTGATCAAATCGACAGCAACATCTATGGTGGCCAGTATTCAATGGTTATGTTACCCATGACATTCTGTCTACATGGAAGTGTGTCAAGTGCCTACAGTGTTGAGATTATCAGCATTTTCGTCAACATTTATGGTTTGCATCAACATTTTGATGGTTCAAGTTCGGTTGTTAACTGATATTTCCCGGCGTCGCCCGGAAAATTGTTGACATTTCCGGAGCCTGAGGAAATAACGAATTGCAGTACTCCCGATTGGTCTGTTGATGTCCTTACCAGTTGTCAACAGTGGAGAAGCTTGTATTCATTTATTTTTTAGGAGTCGAAGTTCACAAGGTCAAGTTCCCACGGGCAAGTAAAACTTATCTAGAAGACGAGCAGAGGAAACATCTGTACCCTTCAGCGGTAGAGCTTCGTGCTGCTTGGACTGCATTCTATTGTACTTCATCGTTGCTGTTCGAAGATAGGATTACATCTTAAGATAAGTGGCCTGTTTGTTGTTGTGAACTATACCTGTATATTGTGACTTAACTGAGCCTTCTTCACACAACACATTCTTTATATGCTCTGTGTTTAGATGTTACATGTTTTTATGTTATATGTCATTTATATGTTGATATTTCAGCGGGTTTTGGTTGGGCGGTGTCTGTTGAAGGGTATCCTACGTTACAGAGGGTCTACGACAGCGTTCTTTAGGGACCTTATCGCACATTTCCCACAGCGGAAATAGCCAGCGACTTTTTGTTGCTTTTGCGATATTTTTTTTTTTAGTTGTGACGAGATGTGTTAGTTTCGTTTTCGTCTATTTTTCTCCATTCTTTGCACGTGGTGAATATGCCAAAGCGCAGAAGGCGGAAGAAAAGAGACAGAAGGTAGAAGCTGAAAATATAAGATTAAAAATGCAGGCAGATGAAAGCAAATTCCAAATGGAGATGGAAAGAAAAGAGACAGAAGGTAGAAGCTGAAAATATAAGATTAAAAATGCAGGCAGATGAAAGCAAATTCCAAATGGAGATGGAAAAACAGAAGCTAGAAGCTGAAGAAAGAAAAGAAAAACAAAAGCTAGAAGCTGAAAAACAGAAGCTAGAAGCTGAAGAAAGAAAAGAAAAACAGAAAATGGAACATGAGGAAAGAATCTTAGCTCTGGAGTTGGAGAAATTAAAGTTGGCGAAATGATTCAAATAATCAAGCAACTTCTAGTAACACAAAAGCTAATTCTTATAAAGTCAAATTACCTCCTTTCATCACTGCAAAGGACGATATAACGTTCTATCTAAATAGATTTGAACTTACATGCGAAACGCATAAGGTAGATAAGCGCGCAATATGTCGGACAACTGATGGGAATACTTACAGGTGAAGCATTAAATACTATAATGTCGATAGAAGGTCCTGACAAGACTAACTACGATGTTGCCAGAGCAGCCTTATTAAAGAAGTATCAACTTAATGAAGACGGTTATCGTCTTCGCTTTAAGACTATGTTACCAGAAACTGGGGTAGAATTATCAGAATTCATTACAAAGATACGTCTTACGTTCTCACGGTGGATTGAGCTGTCTAAGACTGAACACACATATGAAGCACTTATGGACTTGTTACTTCGTGACAAAGTCATGTCATCAGTTAATGAGTCTTTCCTTGCCTTTCTACATGAGCGTAAACCTAAGAACCTAAAAGATATGGAAGAATATTGTTGCCAGTATGTCACTGCACACCCACAACAAACTATTAGCAATTCTAAAGTCAAAGAGGGTTTACCGGTGGCTTCTGCGGCACCATATGGTTCTAATTTTAATAGTAAATTTCAAGGGGCTCAACGCAACTTTGATAGAAAAAGTAATCGTAATTTCGGACAGGATCAAAGCGATCGTCCTGTAATGGTTCTTCTTCGAAGAACTGGTGGCGAGCTAACAGTCCTCGCAATTTTGGTTCCAACAATATTGGAAACTTTCGTAGGGGTAGCTTCAATAAAAACTATCCAACCTATCATAATTTTTCACGGAGACAACAAAACCAATCTATTGGGTATTCTCAAAAAAGGGAAAAATGACAATCGCAACTGTGGAAATTGCGGTTCAAACCAAAATAATAATTTCAGTAGGTCAAATAATAATTTCAGAGGAAATAATAATCGCGATAGATCGCAATATAATAATAATAATAGATCATGTCACCATGCTAACTCTGCTCAGCAAGAGTCTCAAGGAGTTAGTAATCAGGTGAACAAGAATAATAATGAATCTAGTGCTATCGCTTGCTCTGCTTTTGACTTTAAGAGAGCATCTCAGTGCCCTGAGTGCACAACTTTATTCGAACCTATTACTATAACTACCATAAGGTGCTGTCATCCTCTACCCGCTCTCCCTGCCGCAGTTGCGCATGACGGGAGAGGATCTCTTATTCTAGATAAAGGTCTAGTGAATAATAATCCAGTCTCAGTCCTTTTTGACTCTGGATGCACTACTATTGGGGTTAAGCAATCTCTTATAGATCCTTCCTGTGCCACAGGGAAAGTGTTAAATGTGTGAAATTTGGTGGCACACTTGAAAAGTATACGACTGCTATCATCCACATAGCTACTCCCTTCTTTACGGGAGATGTCCACGTGTGTTTACTACCGAATCCTATTGCGGATCTTATCATCGGGCGTATACACGGAGTTAAGGAGTGTACACCGCAGCAGATTGCTGCTTGGGAAGAGCAAAATATTCAAACTGCTAATACAGTTATCACAAGAGCACAAGCTCATAATATGCCTAATACTTCATCGACCAAAAGTAATGAAGTGCTTAATCAAGATGATCACTCGGTGATTTTGCGTGATTCTTTTATAAAACTTCAAAAAAATGACAATTCTTTTAAAAAATACAGAGTTTCATGAACGTCCAGACTATCTACAGCCTATTTTTCAGACGACGGACGATCCTATAGTCCCACATGGTCATTACTCATCTTTGTCGGTTATACAGGATGAGGAAGCTACTTTCTCTGACGTTAATCTTCTTCTTCCAATGATTCCACTTCATTCTATGGAATTATGGAAAAATGTTACTGTTTCTCCTAAATTATCTACTGAGGAACAGCTACAGGTCTCTTCTATGTTACAAACATTTCAGGATGTTCTTACGGACATTCCTGGACACACATATGTCATTAAACATGACATAATACTTACTGACAATAATCTTATCAGGGTCAGACCTTACCCTATTCCTATACATTTTCAAAAACAGGTCGAGAAAGAATTAGATGAAATGATACAGTTGAAAATAATTGAACCATCCACTTCGGTATACTCTTCGTCTATGGTTATTGTTAGAAAGAAAGACAATAACATACGCCTTTGCGTCGATTACCGTAAACTAAACCAGGTAACGAAATTCGATGCTGAACCTATGCCGTTATTGGAGGATCTACTTATTAGACTTTCTAATTCTCGGTTCTTTACCAAACTTGACTTGTCTAAAGGTTACTGGCAAGTTCCTCTCACTGAATGCGTAAAACCTCTTACTGCTTTCTCAACACCTAGGGGTTTGTTCCAATGGAACTTCATGCCTTTCGGCCTTATGAATGCCCCAGCTACTTTCGTACGCATGATGCGTCGAATTCTTTCATATCGTTCAGATGTCATTGCATACTTGGACGATATCTGTCTTTTCAGTGATTCTTGGGAAGATCACTATTTGGGTTTATATGAGCTGTTGTCCACTCTACGCTATCATAATCTGACAGCCAAACCCTCTAAAGCCTATGTTGGGTTTAGTGAAATTTCTTTTCTAGGTCACCGTGTTGGCCATGGACTTTTGCATACTGAGGACCACAACACTTCCAAGATACTGAACACCAATATTCCTAAGACGAAGAAGCAGATCGTAGTCTCTTAGGATTAATACAGTTGTACGGAAGATTCATTCCGAACCTTTCTTCTATCACGTCACCTCTCTCAACCCTATTGAAGAAAGGGTCTCCTAATATGGTGCGCTGGTCCCAAGAATGCCAATCTTCATTGGATCAGATTAAGAAATTATTCTCATCTCCTCCTATCTTAAGATTACCTACAACTGATAAGACTTTTGTTCTGCGTAGTGACGCCTCATCAATAGGGATCGGGGCGGCACTGATGCAAGAGGATTCAGAAAATCTGCATCCTGTAATGTATGTCTGTAGGGAACTGAATGTGGCAGAGAGGAATTACTCTGTTCTAGACCGAGAATTATTAGCTATGGTCTGGGCAATTCTTAAACTTCAAAGACTCCTTCTTGGCGCGCATTTCATAGTAGAAACCGACCAAAAAGCTCTCACAGCTATTCAGAGTAAAGACTTGAAGAGCTCAAGATCCACTCGATATGCTATTGCTCTTCAACCGTTTCATTTCACGGTACGAGCTATCCGTGGTTCGGATAATGTGATGGCAGACATACTGTCGCGATGCCCACATGACTCTACTTAACTCTTATGTCCTAGATTTCCTAATGCACGTCTAGATTTATAACAGTAACATACAATAACATTATATTGGCACATTTGTTGTCACCTTACTTAAATTCATGGTTATAAATTGATTGATTTCTTTCTCTGTTACCGTCTTTGGTATAACAGAGGAAGGTTTGGTTATCACAATATAAAGATCGGAAATTAGTACGGCCAGTGTGATACGTAGAGATGTAGGATTAATTATAGTATATTATAACATCCTTCGATTATCAAATAGAATTGTGTCATTTGTATTTTGTCTCAGCAAACCAGTGCTGTTATATGAAGAGCTATAAAGAGTTCTATTTATGCCTTATGATGTCCATGCTTACACTGGAGACGCTTCTTAGATGTGCCCTCCTGAATGGAGTATTTTCTTGAACTGCGGATGTCAACTTCGAGTAGTTTATATTATTATACTCGTATAGTCATAATTGTATTAAAAGACATTACATTTAGTTACGATACACCTTTTCGATAATGATGGTTATATCACTATATGTCGGAGGATTACTATGTTAGAAGTACATTAATGTAATCTTTCTGCTATGTATTGTCATTCAATGTTGCTACACAGGGTGATATTGTATTTTTTGTTGAGATACATAGAGATATACGTTTGTAATTTTTGCTTGCATTGTAACATTGCCAGCACCTTAGGTGCATTGGTAGCTCCTCCCTGGATATGTTTATACTTGGAGAAAATAGTTTCTCTTATCGTGTGAGATATCTTTGTTCTCACCAGACGCTCCATTGTGCGTTAATTTAGCGTCAATGACATTAAGGTGTTATGTTTATTTTGATACCTTTCATCAGCGCATTACTCATGCGTTACGAGCTTTTTTATCATGCTCATTGATGTATTTCAAAAAAAAAAAAGTTTCATTATTTTTCCTGGGGGCTGCGGTAAACTGTTACTGTCATTTTCGCTTATATTATAGACGTCAGCCTGTTTGATACTTTTTGTGATCAAAGATAAAGAACTGGCTGTTTACTTTTATGAGACAGGTTAGATTTAGTGGTTAAGTCCCTTGTCTTATACTGTTATCCTTATAAGGATCGATTTTGCATGTTTCGGGGAAATGTTTTAAAAAGATTGTCATTCCCCAAGTCACTATTCAGATGTCCATATAAGGAGCGTTTCAGCTCTCTTTCGGGGAACGCTCTGGACCGGGTGTTAACTATACTCAGGGAAGTGCTTATTGGGCATGCGCAATGATTTTTGCGGGAAGAGCGTTAGACTTCATATCAGGGAGTCGACCTGGAGTTTTTCGAGCTGTTAAGACGTTTTAGCGTCTTCGATCTGGCTATGTGTTCGGGGAAGGAAGCCATCTGTGTGAAAAACATGTCTATGATTTTCCCCATGTTGAATTCTAAGCGCCTAGGATGGCGAGTGTATTTTTTTGGTGTTATTCGTGAAGGGCTGTCAAGGTAAAATAACCTTTAAACTATTTTTCTCTGTAGATAACTTTGTTACCAGCTTAAATGGTCGATTGACATTGTAGTGACTTTTCCCTGGGCGGGAAAGAGTTTATTGAGAATATTAGAATTGGAGCTCGCTAGTCATGCTGACATTATAGGTATTGGGTTAGAGAAAGCCCAGAGAACTTTGCATATGTTGGAACCCGCTATTCAGGCGGTATTGTTTGTACAAGGACTGATATACCTTGTTTGTTAAAGGAAAACCACAGAGGCTATTGTATCTTCGGAGCCCGCCACTTGTTTTTTTGCGGCCTGCTGTATGCCAGAATGTACCTGACTGGATTAGTCAGAGGATATTCAGGACAAAATAGAGATTAACACTATGTGTGTATAAGCCCGCCAATTTGCGGTGTAATTTGGCCAGAGAAGTACCTGACTTACTGGTGTCAGGAGAGAGTTGAACTAATCTCATGTACTTGAAGACCCGCTCCCCATGCGGGGTAGTTTTGCTGTAGCTGCACCAAAGAGAGATAGATTAATATGTCAGCACTAGGATATGTACAGCCTGCTAATGATTTATTAATACCAGCTGCATTGAACACTGCTATCCTGTTTATGATGTTCCTGAGTCTTGTCAAAAAGTTACCGTGTATTTGATGTCAGCGTATCCTGTTGTCGTAATAAAGTGTTGAAACGTCGCAGGTGTTACAACGCTCCAGGTCTTCCTACATTGTGGTACGAGAGTGTGTTGTACTGTAGATGACTGTCTCTACGAACCCATTCACACTCTCTGATGTCTACTCACGCACACACCATCAACATTTATGGTGACCAAATCGACAGCAACAGTTTTCTTTATTAAATTAATGATCTTCAGGGGAGCTCCATAATGCCTCATCAATTTCCAAAGTGATTCTCTGTCTACACTGTCAAATGCTTTTTCGTAGTCCACAAATCCGATGTATAGTGGTGAATTCCATTCCAGACTTTGTTCAACTATTATTCTCAAAGTGGCTAACTGGTCTGTACATGATCTGTTTTGTCGAAAACCTGCTTGTTCATCTCTCAGTTTCTTGTCTATGGATTTTTTTAATCTCTCAAGGATAATCCTGTTTAATACTTTTCCTGGCACTGATAGTAACATTATTCTTCTATAATTTGTGCACTCTTGTAAATTTCCCTTCTTAGGCAACTTAACCAGATATCCTTCATTCCATTCTGCTGTATCTCTTCCTTTTCCCAGACTTTACCAAGTAATTTATATAACATCTCTGTAGCTGTGTTGATATCTGCTTTGATGGCCTCTGCTGGAATGCCATCAGGTCCAGACGCTTTTCCATCTCTTAGAAGCTTTATGGCTTTCTTTATTTATTCCTTCGTTGGTCTTTCACCGCATATCACAAACATGAGTTTCATTTGGAAATCCATAAATGTTAGTTAAAATTTCTATTCGAGCGAGATTTTCCATACCTTGTAAAGTATTAAAGAGATGACAATTCTCTTTAACTAAAAAGATTTCTTTAGTATCTCTGCCTTTGTGTTAGCAGTTTTTTAGCAAAGTTGTAGGGCTTCATAACCTAAAACAGCATGGTCATCTGTACGTTTACTCTACGTAGTAATTTGCGATACTGCTTGAAACTGGCGTTACCGTTCCTTTTATATTCCTATATTGGTGCGGTGCCGTTGCTAGGCGATTCCCGCCAACACATATTGACGTCACTAGTTGCCTAGTGAAACCGCTACCTGCTTATCATAATTATGTACATATCAATTAGGTGATGTCAAGGGTTCACGCTAGTTAAGGGAAATCAGCAACCCAAATGTTTTGTGCTTTGATTTCTATTCTAAATGTTTATGATAAATCCTATTCTACTTTATTATGCTAATGTGTGTTACTAGCATTAGCGTAGGCTATCCGGTCACACACAATTATGTTCATATTCTACAATACGACACAATTACGACCATATTTAACATGCGACACAATTACAACCATTTTCTACATGCCCCACAATTACGACCATATTCTACATGCCACATAATTATGTCCATATTCTACAATACGACACAATTACGACCATATTCTACAGGGACACAATTACAACCATTTTCTTTTTTTTTTACACAATTACGACCATTTTCTACAGCGACACAATTACAACCCTTTTCTACTTGCCACACAATTGCGACCATATTCTACAGCGACACAATTACAACCATTTTCTACTTGCCACACAATTATGACCATATTCTACAGCGACACAATTACAACCCTTTTCTACGTGCCACACAATTACGACCATATTCTACAGCGACACAATTACAACCATTTTCTACTTGCCACACAATTACGACCATATTCTACAGCGACACAATTATGATCACATTCTACATGCCACATAATTACGACCATATTTTACATGGCACACAACTGCGACGATATTCTACATGCCAAAAAGTTACGACCATATTCTACGTGCCACACAATTACGACAATATACAATATTCAACATGCCAAACAATTACGACAATATTATACCTTCACAGAATGGGCCTATACGGGAACCAATGCATGACAAGCATTTGCCAGTGTCAATGTGACATATTTTATTGGCACACTGTTCGGAGCAAGCTCTTGTACAGTTCTTCCCATAAGATCCCACTGGGCATACTGAAAAAAAGGAAACAATATAACCTTCAAGATCACGGAATCTGACAATCTAACATTTGTTGTATTAAAATCTGAATTGTACTCACCTTTTGAAAAAAACAAGTGGCTAATTTTGTGTTAACAGACGACGACAATATAAAACTCCATCTGAAACTGACAGACAACTGATAAAGAGATACCTACTCATCAGCTTCACTCGTGTGTTAACAAAGACGGAAATACGAGCAAGGATTATCAAAACCGTAATGTGCCATGCATGTTGTAGATGGTGACCAAAGAAGATTGGACATGTGGCTGACTATGCCTTACTACAGAAAAGTTATGCAATAGTAATTCAGATTATTGAATTTAGCCATTTCCAAATTGGGAGGCTTTTTTGTTGAGGCAACCCAAAAACCCTCTAGGTTGCTCACCCACCGTTTTTCTATGAGGAAAATCTTCATATTAGATGCTTTCACTGTTCAAACACTAAATGAACACAGAAAAACTGCCCAGATGGCAGCAGCAATTAGAAACCTTAAAACTGGAGAAAAAAGACACAGAGCATGGACGAACATGCACTGTCTTCATGACATGAGCAATAAAGTGTACACCACGATGAGGTTGTGTTTCTAGTGCTGTCAGAGGAAGTTGTCACATAATTATTTTTGGGTCGCTCTCTGCTTCACTACGGCCGTATCCTGGATATTTGTTGTACTGACTATTTACGTGCTTTTCCATGGGCGGCACCTCTTTCTTTCTCTGCTATGTAGCAGATATTTTGTATTATCAAACGTTCTTGCACTCCTTTCACCGATGTCGTCATGTCTGTTTGGTTACCCGTTCATTCCTGCTTTGCAAGAAACGGCTGAGATAATAATTAATCGACAACCATGTTGGTTGGTGGCAAGAAACGGCTGAGATAATAATTAATCGACAATCATGTTGGTTAATAGGTCATGACACTAAATGTGGGCAATTCTGAGCCAATAACAGTAAGGAACCAGAAGTTAGAACAGACAGACACATTTACTTACCTAGGAAGCATAATAACACCTGACGGCGGAACAAGCAAGGACATTAACAACAGAATGAATAAAGCGAGAACAGCCTTTGCTGTTCTCAACAACATTTGGAAGTCTTCCCAGTACAGCACAAACACCAAATTAAGACTGTATGAGAGCTGTGTACTTTCTGTGCTTCTCTATGGTGCTGAATGTTGGAGAGTAACAGGGAAGGAAATGTCGAAACTGTCCTCCTTCCACACAATCTGCCTAAGGAAAATTCTCCGAATCTTTTGGCCAAACACCATCAGCAACCAAGAATTACTTATTCGGAGTAACCAGGAGGACATGCACACCATCATAGCTGGCAGACGCTGGAGTTGGGTTGGCCACGTCCTCAGAAGGGACCCTGATACCATCACAAGAACAGCTATACTATGGACCCCTGAGGGAAAACGAAAGAGAGGCCGACCAAAAACAACTTGGCGGAGAACTGTGGAAGCTGAGATGCAGAGAATGGACCACAGTTGGGGCACTGTACGAAGGATGGCCGCCGACCGAGCAAAGTGGAATCAATTTGTTGCTGCCCTACAAGACGCCACCAGGCGTGATGGCCGCTGACTGCTTTGACGGTTGGTGGTTATGGATCAAAGAAGAAGAAGAAGATGTTGGTTAATCTTTGGGGTGGCCAACATCAGATTACAGATTAACACAAAAATCACCCATTGCATTTGTTTAATCGATGATAAGGCCAGGGTGCGTTCTTTGCCAAGATGGTAAAGAGACGGATTGTGTGTGCTTGTAGCGAGATTTGGTACCACTTGCTTTGTTTGTGAAAATGTGTAACGCTACACACACACATACACACACACACACAGTGCAGGGATAACAAACGACGGATCTTGCTTTGAAGTTTGAAGGAGGCGGAAAAATGTGAATTACGTTTAGCCGGACGGTATTGAAGAACCAAGAAATAGCGAATATAGAAATGGCCGACTTTAAAAGATTGCACTAACAGGAAAGAATATTTAAAGCTACAAGAGCAAGCCTGGTTGAAAGTTATTAAAACTATAATAGTTCACCAAAGGAGATAGACTATGAATGATATCCAAAAGGATATTATTCAAATATAAATAGTTTTAAAAATAATTAACATTTTTCATCGTCATCACATCTGCTAAAAGTTAGCTAATAATCTTTACAAATTTATTGTAACTACATTACTCAACGGATTTCGATAAAACTAGGATAGAATGACAGCCTCATATGGGAAAAATGAAAGGATACCTAGGAAAGAAGGAAGGATATAAGTGTGTAGTGAAAAGAAGAGAAAACAAGTACAGAAAAAGCACAGATCGCCTCAAACCAAGAGATTAAACGAAAACATATGGGACTTCAGAAGGTGCTTTCTCGTACGAGAGAGACGCCCAAATATAAGGACAGAGCGGCGCGTTGAAAATCACACACACCAAATCCAGAAGCCAGAGTGAGAAACTGGAAGACAGTATCTGCAAGAAATTTCTTTTTTCACGCTGCATGCAGGGCAGATTAACGGCAACCAATACAGCCTCACCGTGAGCTTGTTAATCCTAAGAGGGTATGTAAGTTTATTAAAGATATGTGTATGACTAATATCGTTTCATTTCAGATTTTATTTACGATTTGATTGTATCAGACATAATAAAAAGGGAATGATGCTAACCAGAGATAACCTAAACCGGCATTGTCAGGAAGCATGACCATTAATTGGTTAGCCAAATATGTCATGGCTAGTTCTTGCATGGAAGCTTACGACATACCAGTAAGTACATAAGTGACTTGGCATCTATAAGTGGATGGCAAAGGTTATATCTTACCCATGTAACATAACATGTGATTTATTCATGTATTTTGTTATTTTCTGCACAGTAGACACTATCTTATTATGCTATCTCTATAACATACTACCATGATTCTTTCATTTATATACAAACACTGAAGACATGGTCGCCTCATGAACAGCAGGGGTTGGTGAGATTGTTGGAACACCATGGCCACCTATTACCTTCTGTTCCACGTTTTTATGATCGAGTTTTATGATCATTCCTGACCGAATTTAACTAAAGACTTGAGGTACGTTGATCCTGCTAACTGTAACCTAGAGGTCAACCAATCTTCAACACCTTAGTCCCCCGTAGATATAGGGCGGGCTGAAGGCCAGTCTATTGATTCAAGTGTGTCTCAGGAACCTCGAGCAGACGTGGCTAATACCAGATGAGTTTTACGTGTACTCATCCAACAAACACTGTGAGCAGTTTCTAAAACGACTGTCGATGAGGATAACAGCTAGAGACTAGATAGCAAGATATATTTCAAAAATATACTGTGACAGATATTTCTAATTTCATTGGAAGTTTCATCCAAGATTTTTTACTATTATTTATTTTAATTTGTAACTATAAATAATCATACATTTTACCATCTTCCAACACCCATTTCTCATTACAAGAATATATAGATGCACAAAATAAATTATGAAATTGTACTCATTTGACTTGGTACATTTTTAACTGTTAAATTTTGAGTTACTTTTTCTAATTTAATTATATTATTACATAGGGTTACTATAGCGAAAGTGGCACCGTATACTTCTGAAGCCTAAATCTATTGTCCAGCTCAGAGTATTAACAGCCGTAACTCAATTGTGATACCTGTGCACTTCTCTGGCACTGGGATTTCATACTTTCTGGAGAGAGATTCTACTTCTTCTCTACCACTGTCATAACACCAGAAAAACCTGTCGCTGCAGTGCTCAAGCGACAGATAACGAGATTACTCGTCTATGCGACACATTTTGGAAAGACATGCATGACATCATTGTTTCCGGCAAACCTTGTTACAAAGACATTACTTTATATTAAAGTAATAATAAGTTATTTCTAAACATGGCCGAGAGAGGATCGGATGTTTCCATTCCATATAGGGGAGACGTTACCTTTGACATCACGCATACTATTTCAGGCGGAACTAATTTTGAAATTACCCCACTAAACATGCATGTTTGAAACGATTTGATCTTTCTTAGCATCGTAACAAAACAAATGCGGGAGAAGAAGGGCCATATAACCTGACCTTTTCGCAGTTTTAACACACTGTGAGAATTCACTGTGAGAATCGCTTGCCAGACAAAACCAGACTGCCAGAAGTTAGAATTCAGAATTTCATTTATCAGACCAGACTTTGTGGAACAGCGTGGACTTAAAGAGACCAGGAAAACCATTTTAATAAGGAACCGGAATCAGAGGAATCCAAGACGAGGGACCAACTTCGTAGACACTCCCTGACACTTCTGGGAACGTGCTGTGCCCTACAACCTTGACCAGCGACAAGCGTGATCAGTCTACTAAGAACCAGCACATCAGAAGAAGCAGAACTGTCACTGACAGCTATGTAATCCCTAAACTTAACGTCGATTTAATCATTTTTAATGTACTACATGTTAGTCAATTTACTAAATACAATCTAAACAGAGCTATACCAGAAAAATAAGAATTCCACTGAGTAAATCAGGGTGGGGACTTGAACGACCGGAAATAAATAATTGCTTAATTCTTCATAAAGGCGGCGGACCGATATAAGTTAACAATTGCCTGCCAATGCAGCAATGTCTTGACTTCTGTAATATCTAATGTAACTGCCATGAGATATAAGCATGATTATCATTCTACCGACAACGCTGCCAAGAGTAATCTTGTGCGAAGGTAGACACCTTTGAAGGCCCATATTAGATACTCTTAAGTTTTGGTAACCTTTGAACCACTACTGCAAAGCAGGAGAGGCAAATTCGTGACAGAAGTACAAACGGCAGGAACAGTCTAGGGAACAGTCTAGCGAACAGTCTAGGGAACAGTCTAGGGAACAGTCTAGGGAACAGTGGAATCCAGACTAATTTCAGGACCATTGAAAAAAAAAAAACATAACAAAAATTACATCAAACATTATAATAAACATTCTGTAAAATATTATAACAATCATTATATCAAACATTTTAACAATCATTATATCAAACATTATAACAATCATTATATCACACATTATAACAAACATTACATCAAACATTATATCATACATTATAACAAACATTATAACAAACATTACATCAAACATTATATCAAACATTATAACAATCATTGTATCAAACATTATAACAATCATTATATCACATATTATAATAAACATTACATCAAACATTATATCATACATTAAAACAAACATTACATCAAACATTATATTAAACATTAAAACAATCATTGTATTAAATATTGTTTCTGTCTTGGTCGTGTAAACCTTGTTTAACTCAGGAGTTGTTTCTGTCTTGATCTTGGCTGATGTCAGTGTAAACCAGTTTAATCTAGGAGTTGTTTCTCTCCGCCATTTTCAGAAAAAATTAAGAGAGCAGAAAAGGCCTTTATATATCGCCTTTATAGACCTCACAAAGAAACTTGACCTGGTTAGCATTGATGAACTCTTCAAAATCCTCCTGAAAATAGGCTGCCCAGTTAAATAGCTGGAAATGATAAAGTCATTCCCTGAAGACATGAAGGAAACAGTCCAACATGCTGGAAATACATCACAACCATTTGACATATGCAGTGGCGTTAAACGTGTCTGCTTTCTGGCTCCAACCGTCTTCGTGATCTTCTTTTCATTGCTCTTGAAACATGCATTCAGAGATGCAACTGAAAGAATACGCCTTTACATTAGGTCAGATGGCTGACTGTTTAACCTCGCAAGGCTGACGGCAAACAACAAAAATTAGAATGGTCACTACAAGAGACTTACTCGCTGATGATGCTGAGTCGTCACTCAAAGTCAACAGCAGCTTCAGGGCTTGATGAATCGCTTCACCAAATCATGCTAGGACTTTGGCCTCACAATAAGACTAAAGAAAGCAAATGTGCTAAGTCAGGATGTGGGTGTTGCACCAGTTATTACTATCAATAACTGTGTATTGGCAGTAGTGCACCACTTCACGTACCTGGAGTCTACCATCAATGACAAACTATTTCTGGACACATAAATTGACAGCCACATTGGCAAAGATGCAGCTACCTTTGCCCGCCTCACAACGCATGTTTGGGGAAACTCCAAACTCAGTACGAAGACCAAAGCTGCGGTATATAATGCCTGCGTCACCAGCACACTTCTATATGGCACCGAGACATGGACATTCTATGCTAAGTGTCACATAATATCTTATGTTTCTGTGCGCCGCTGAGCTGTAATGTAAATTTGCATAAAATATTGTATGTCAGCTGAACTGCATAAGAATAATCACGTGTTCGGAAGCTGTGCAAAAGGTGCTGTGAGATTAGTGAACAAGAGTCCTGCCAGAGAAAGATGTCGGTTAGCCGTATTACGTTTGAGTGTGCTCTCTTCGTGGTTGTAGGTTTTGTGTAGCATATTTTTACATTCTAATGGCAGTAGGACTTGCTGAGTCAGCCATATGGCAATCCGATACGAGCCAAGTCTAGAGGATAGTGTCATGAAGGTTTAGTTATTATACTGTGACATATGGGATAATGTCATGAAGGTTTAGTTATTATACTGTGACATATTTTGAGGGTTTGATCCTCTACACCGCTATATTTTAGCGACACACGTTGTTATTGACTGATATAGTATCTGGATCATTATCGGTCTTGTTTCTGGATCTCGCATAGCAATTTTACATTTCTAGAAGCTTTTGTTGGCTATTTGGTTGCATCACACTATATGTACATGTGGTTTTTTTATGATGGCATGTTGCCATGGGTTAGCGCGTGACGTAAACAAGCTATAATTTCCTCAATTGACTCACTGCGCAGTTTGAATACTATGAAACCAGTGTTTTATGAGTTCCGGTCTGGCCAGGGCGACGACGACACCGTCTTATTTTTGGATTAGTTTCAGTTGTCATTGGTTTGGAGAGCTAATTGTGGGTTTGGTGCAATTTTGTTGAGAAATATTACCATTGTGTTCCATCCAGGCGTAGACAAAGATGTACTAGTTTGCCGATAGTTGCAGTCGTCTGCTGATATTTTGATTGTCGGGTAATCGTTTACCATTGTAGGCCTACCTGCTGACAGTACGAAGACGTTGCAAACATTGGTATTTGTGGTAAAAAAGACTATGTGGATCCTACAGGTGTGTACTTGCCAGTACTCATCTCTCAGTTCGCCTCTACCGTGAATACGTTGCCTTGCCTGTGCATGCTTATTGCGCAACCCTGCTGCAGTGACTTTTTACTTGCATGAGAATGTTACTCATCGTTCGTCAATGCTTCCAAACATCGTCCTCTCGTTGAAAAAATGTTCGTGATGAGTAACTATACGTGAATTGCTGTGTAGCAATAACTTGAATGCTAATATATATCGTTTGTGCTTATTGTAGTCGTGCTGATAAACTGTACATGAATTGTGGATGCATCCATAAACCATTTTTCTGATGTAGTGGTCTGTTGTATGCAGATGATAGAAGACACGGTGTCTTGCTGATGGACTTTATATTCTGTGTTACTGCAGCCATAATATAATGACTAATGCTGACTTATATCCGTTGCTGAGTTTACCAGACATCATTTACTATGTTTGTATAGCCTTCCTTGGACGCAGGCATACGAATGCCATTTACATTGATGTAAATTTTTACGAGCAAAACTAAATAGGAAGATACTGAACAGTGCTGAATTTTCTTATTACTACACCCATTGGTGGTTTCACGGCCTCAGATGTGAGACTGACTGACACCGATTATAGATCATGTTTTTGATTTTGTTCAGGACATTTTGCCTCTAAAGAACATTGCCCAGAAAGAGCATTGCGCGTCACCGATTGTTTTACCAAAATTTTTCGTTACTGTGATACATGTTTTTTTTTTTAAATTAATGAAGAAAAATATCCCGTTCAACCTCTGATGGGTTATAATTAGGATATATATTGTTTTCAATTCCAAATAATATGAAAAACTGCCAATATGAGAAAGTGACATCACATTTGTCAAATCATTGTAAATAGGGACAATAACAATTGTGTTTATACATTAAACAAAAAAAAAGAAACTCTAAATAAGAATAATATTAAAGTGAAGGGGTGTAAAGGCCCGGTGGTTCCAGTTATATAACTGACTTTAACAGATATTTAATTGACTTTCATCTGTTAAAAGTCATATGCATTGTAAGAACAGCATCAGACCTTCACATTCCCAGCCACTATATATTAACATTTGTTCGTGTTAAATATTGTTTGACTATATTATGCAGTTCCCTAGGTCTGTCTACTCTTAACACCTCTTCTATATTTATAGGTAAGTTGGATGCTTGCAAATAATCTAATATTGGTATTCTAATTTGTTCGTACTTCTTACATTTTAACAAAAAATGTTCTATATTATTGTCTTGAAGACATCCTGCACAGTAAGGTTCTTCTATTCTGAAATAGCCTTTTCCCAGCTGTAGTCTGAGAAGTTTCTTATTACTGGGAATTTTCAATTCCCTAGATATCTGACATTTTCTTGTTGGAGCCTTGAACAATTTATATGCATGTCTTCCTTTCAGATTTTTATCCCACTCTGCTTTCCATTCATCTGTTATTAAATCTTTAATTAAGCTCTTAATCTCTGATTTACTCGTCCCTACATTTATTAGATTTTTATCAGATCTATCTTTCTTGCTTCTTTATCTGCCTTTTAATTTCCCTCTATGCCAACATGTGAAGTTATCCAAGCAATTAAGACTGTACATCCTCTGGAATATAAGTATGTAGTAGCCATAAATATATCCTCTGCTATATCAGGTCTACTACATTCTCGTAAGTTTCTAAGTGCTTTAATTGTTGAAGGAGAGTCAGTTAAAACTGTTAGTTTTTTGGGAGGGTTATTAGAGAATATTTCTAGTGCTTTTAGTATTGCCTCCATCTCTGCAGTGAAAATGGATGTATTTTCCATGATGCTATATTCTTTTGCCACTTTCCATATTGGAATATATATTCCTATCCCCAATTTGCCATCCTCTCCCTTGGATCCATCTGTGTACACAGTAATGCTGTCTTTTGATATTTGTTGTATATATTTATTGGCTGTATTTTTAATATTTTCTTTATTATTTGTTTTCTTAAGTATTTCTGCTAGGTAGTAGCCCGTGTCTGGTTTCTTGATCTTCCAGGGTGGAATCACTGGCTTGTATTCACAACTGTTATTAATTGATGTAATTAATGTACTCTGATGGACAATTTCCTCCATACACTTCCATCATGCAGGGTATCTAGTGGTATTCATTGGATTGGCCTGAGTTGTTAGTTGGCATCTGGTAAAAGCTGTATGTGCTGGGTGAGACTTATCTAACATAACTGTTCATGTAATTTAGTCTTAACTCCTTTCTCCGTAATTCCAAGGGTAGAATTCCTACAGCCACCTCTATAGCTCCCATTGATGTTGATCTGATTGCATCTGCTATTGTACATAAAGCCTGATGCTGAATTCTGTCTAATTTAATCTTGTTACTGTGTGCAGCAGAGTCATATATTATACTTCCATAATCTATTTTTCTTCTAATAAAAGATTTATAAAAAGTGAGCATTGTCTTAGTGCTTGCACCCCATCCATTACCTTTCAAATATCTTAATAAGTTAGTCAATCCTCTGCAAGACTCCACTAGTTTATCTAAGTGTTTATTCCAGTTCAGCTGTTGGTCCAATATATTCCCTAGATATCGAGTGGTTTGCACTGTATTAATGTTTTGCCCTTGGATATTTATGTCTATAATTTTATTTTTTACAACCCTACCTTTACTGAAGATCATTCCCAATGTATTATTTGTATTCAGCTGAAAACCCCATCTTTTCATCCATTTACATACTATATTTATTTGCTTCTGTAGATCCTTATATAATTTTGGCAGATGTCTCCCAGTCCTCCATATAGCAACATCATCTGCAAACTGTGACAATTTATTTGTTATACGAGTATCATTAAATTCCTCACCTAAATCATTTACCATTATTGTAAAAATTGAAGGAGACTGTCATGAAATATTCTAATCCACATATATAAATTATTAGGTAAATATGAAGCCTAACAAATAAAATTAATAAAGAAAAGAGCAATGGTAAAATGACAGTGCTGTCACAAAGAATGTACTCGAAATCCCCCTTGTTTTCTGCTTCGTCTGCAAATTGTAACGCTTTCACGTTGATATAAAAGCTTACTGTATTATTACCCGCCTTCTTCAATGAAACGTGTGCTGCATTTCTAAGAAAAACATTAAGAGGCAGACTGCGTAATGACCTAAATTTTAAATTCCATTCATGTCTTTTTCTACATTACGTTACCAAAACGAACGAACAGATGGACAAAAGGATAGCGAGAAGGGAGAGGCAGAAAGCCGAACATTAAACACGCGTCGCGCGATACACAATTACTACTATCACGCGTGTAAGTCTACAAGCACTAACTTTTTCAGACGGACAGTGATAAAATACACTACCCTTTCCCAGAGTTAGGTTTATAAATCATAACAAACTCTTATTAGAAAAGATAACATTAGATGGGTTTACGTTTGAACACATAACAGTACCCAGACAGCACATCTTCGAAACAGGAGGTAGAAGAAATTGCATATTTTGAACGCAGCCACGTAGCTCCTTTAAATTAGTATTTTTGGGTTCCTTAGGGCTTGCTGACAAATAATATGTAAAACGTTACGCAAATAGTCCAGGAATTAATAAATTATACCCAAAATAAAATATTGGGGGTGCCTGACAGCATAAAATCATTTCTGCTCATAAGATTTTTTTTTAACGTGTTTGAAAAAAAATTTACGTTACAGAAATAGCCTACCATGTAAACTCCAAATTGATTGGAGCGCAACAAATGAAAGCCTAACCACGATTGGTCGGGCTATAAATACTATCTTGGTTGTTAGGGGAGACGGGAAAAGATAACATTTTTTCAAACACTTGTCGAAACGTGGCTCATTGGCCAGTCTCGCTGATATACACACTTGGGAGCGTTAGTTCGAAACCACTTGTTTAAATACACTTGATAAAGCATCAGTGCGTTGAAGCCAGCTTATATTTGACTCAATAAAAGCCTGGAAGATAAGCAGATGGAAATTTGTGCCAGTTTGTGCCAGAATTCATTGCTAATCAACGTATCTGTGTTTATTTCCATGAAATTGTGGGACAGTGGTCTTGATGGTACTGAGCAGCACCTAGTCAGAGCTTTGCTGAATCCAGAGTCGGACAGCATACTCCTTGGTCTTTTTAGCTATCAGTGAGGTGTCTCCTGAGCCCAGAGGAGAATTCGAGCAGAGGAGTCCTTTCCTGCCGCCATCACGCCAGATAAGCGAATTGGCCAGCTGAGCTCAACATTATGTCCCCTCATCTTGAACTGACTTTTTAAAATTAACATTAAGAGGGGAATTTACTTGTCTTAAAATCAGGAACTGTGAACATCTCCAATACTGGTCCCTAAAGACAAACTATTGAAGTCATGATGACAAATACCAACAGAGCTTGAACAAAACAAAACCAGTATTACCTCATTTTACTACTACACAACTGACACACATAGAACATTTGTAATAATATATGTCACTACAATATTCATATTAAATACATTCTGTACATAACTTGTAATTTAAATTGATTGTGCTTCCTGGTTCCCTTGTAGTTGAATCAGGACACATATTCATTCATGCCAGTAATGAATACATATTGTTATTCGAAAGTTTATCAGTGACTCTTTTAAGATATCTTTGTAGAGTGTTATATGTATGTGAGTGTCACAGTGTTGTCAAGAGTAGTGGATTAAATTAAATTGTTTATCTGTCTGTTGTTGTGACTTACACTTCATCATACACATACCCTAGACACATAACGTAGCATCACACTATTCCAGAATAATTCTGACTGAGATATAGAGATATGTGGTAGCAAGTAAGGTTATCTATAATACACTACTCTTAATAGATATAGATACCTTCACAGCTGATCTCAGTCAGTACACTAAGTTCCCTATAAGTATTTATAACATCCCACTTCACCACAGAGACATTACTGATCCTTGGGGTATTCCATTTTGTTGTTCATACAATTCTGATCTATCATTGTTTATCTAAACAGTGAAATATATCTTGCAGAAAATTCTCTAAATAATTATATATTTTACCGGTTACTCCTATCTTCTTCATTTTAAAGAGAGCACCCTCTCTCCAGCATTCATCATAAGCCCTAGCTATATCTAAAAGTACTACCACAGTTTTTACTTTCTTTTGAAATCCTGATTTTACTTTATGTTCCAATTTAATTATCTGATCCATAGTGCATCTGTTCTTCCTAAATCCTGACTGAGTTTGACTATATAAATTATTTTTTTCCAAAGAAAACTTTAATCTTTTATTTACTATGGTTTCTAATATTGTACCTAGGTGGGAAGTTAAAGAAATTGGCCTGTATGAACTGGCATCATGGGCATCGTTTTCTGATTTTAGTATTGGAATAATTACTGCTGTTTTCCATGTTTTGGGAATTTTTCCTGTATTCCAAATTTTGTTAAAAAGGGATGTTATAATTTCTATGGTACTTTTTGGTATGTGTTTCAAGATTTCATAGCTCAAGATGCCATGCCCTGCTGATGTATTTGTTTTGTCCTTTATTGTATTTTCAACTTTTTCCATTGTAATATCTGCATTTAAATATGATAAATTTTCAGTATTATAAGGTACTTCTTTACTGAGTTTTTTAAGAAGTGTTGCTCTTCTGTTGACTTCAGCCTGTCCTAGATTTTCCTTACCACTAACTCTATGGTAGTACCTGGCCAGCACCTCTGCTTTCTGCCAGTCAGTCTCTGGCCTTTCAGGTCTTTTTATATGAGGTATTATCATATGTTTAGTTCTGCCTTTAATGGCTTTTAACTTATTCCGCACATCTGTTGTAGAGTTATTTGTAGGGTTCAGTGTTTGGCAGAAATTTCTCCAATGAATTTCTTTTGCCTGAAGTATTATTCTGTTTGATCATATATATTTTATATATATATATATATATATATATATATATATATATATACTTATTTGGAGTAACCAGGACGACATGCACACCATCATAGCTGGCAGACGCTGGAGTTGGGTTGGCCACGTCCTCAGAAGGAACCGTGATACCATCACAACAACAGCTATGCTATGGACCCTCGAGGGAAAGCGAAAGAGAGGCCGACCAAAAACAACTTGGCGGAGAACTGTGGAAGCTGAGATGTAAAGAATGAACCACAGTTGGGGCACTGTACGAAGGATGGCCGCCGACTGAGCAAAGTGGAATCAATTTGTTGCTGCCCTACAAGACGCCAAAAGGCGTGATGGGCACTGACTGCTTTGACGGTTGGTGGTTATGTATCAAAGAAGAAGAAGAAGATATATATATATATATATAGATATATATATATATATATATATATATATATATATATATATATATATATATATATATATATATGCCATCATTTTTTTAATGCGCTTTTATTGTTGTGATGGAATACATTGATACAGCGATAAAATCATTTATTTATAAAGATAAAAGTTAAAATAAATTGTAGGGATAAAATATAGTTAAATTACGCTGCGGCTTTTTCGCCTACGCCACAAGCGCGTTGATTTGGTAGATCGTACCATCGTTTTCTAGTGTCATTGGAAAAAGAAAAAAACTAATTATAACATGGGGACGCGAAAGGCCTATTCGTTCAGACGGGGTAAGAAAAGGAGAAAAGAAAAAAAATGATGCTGTCTGCAAGCGTTTGAATCTAAGCCTAACATACGCGCGAACTCGTAGTTAGTGTTTGAAATACGAGGTAAAGTAAGAACATGTAGCCACTTGGGTTACGAAAACCGACTTAGCTCTTATTTAGAATGACGTAAAACTCTCGAAAATAGCTGGACAGCACATGGAAAAGAAGTGAACGCTTGGTAGTAAAGATGTCAAGACTAACATGGGAAAAAATATGGAATTTCTTATTAATAGGTTTAGAATCACAAAAATTAGCTAGTTAAGGAGCTTATCTTTTCCTGATAAATAATATGCTTTCAAATAAAAAGACGGACAGATAATTCGGAAGTTATTGACAAAAGACTGATTTGTTCGATGCAGACTCGCAAACACATGTTAGTTTTGCATTCACTAAAGTTACATTTGACGCGTCCTTGAGACGAAGGCAGAAAAACAAGTACATGTAAACAAGGGGAAGACAAGGAGGAGAGAATCTAAAAATATCTTCGCAGTAGAAATCTAAGCAGTGGGTGAGGAAAAATTTGTGTAGTTTTTTTTTTTTGTAGTTGGTCCAAAACCAAGTGCAATTTTGGGAAAACCCAAGTTCGGACCGACCGACAGACAGAAATACACTACACACTAGACCGAAACTGGACCCAAATTGGACATTTATGTTTGAAATTTAAAACTGTAGAGGGGAAGTACTCTCATTGGACGAAATAGTTAATGTTATTAAAAAAGTTGCCGGCAAGTTGCCGTTATTTTGAAGACTGTCCATACAAGCAGATCGTTGAGGCTAAGAAGTTTGTCGTTCATTGAATATATACTAATAATAGTGGGACGCCCTAGTCTAGCCAGCAGCTCAGCTGAGTTTGTGCTATTTCAACGTAACTGTGTGTTTTCATTTTGAATTGTGGTAAGAACGAAATTATTAACCTTTTAGTTAACAACTCTGAGTGATTGATACTGCCATATAATGAAAAATTATTACGACAAGTGAGTACTTATTCTAGGTCCCCAGCCAACTGTTCCAGGGCCTAGAGGTTGAAATATAGTAGGATAAACTATCAGAAATGTAGAATACAGATGTTTCTGTTCAGGTGGTCAGGTGGAAACATATCACCCACCTTATTATATGGAAAAAAGAGATTAATGAAAATATTTCAGATGCAGTGCAGTCCATAGAGGAGAGGAAGGGAACTAGTGCTACTTGATAACAGCCTGGATGTAGATGTGCTGGGTCGGTCAGAGAGATCTGACCCCGTCTTGTTAATTCAATGTAATTATGCTTGTAAACATGGTGGATTAGGTAGTATGTTAAGACATAGCCTAATTTTGTGGTTTCAGAGTTTCTTTGTCTGGCACTGTGCTAGTGCCAGATGTTCTGACGAATACACCATTGCATGAATTGAGATGCCTACCATACTACCTCAGAGCATATGAGGAGTGAGCCTAAGGAACAACTTTCTTCAAGCGTCACAGGCCAGTTAAGTATTAAATACCTGGCCTGCTGATTCATCAACGAACATAATCTACTAGAAACTCCCTTGTGTATTAATAACTTTTCCCACCATTAACCCTGTTTAAAGAGCAAATGAGCAATGTTAACCACAGACGGGGGATGATGAAAATACCCCGACCCGACATCCAGCACTAGTTCCTAAAGACTTTTAGTTAGTACCAATATTAGTAAATTCAACTTATATATATATATATATATATATATATATATATATATATATATATATATATATATATATATATATATATATATATATATATATATATATATATATATATATATATATATATATATATATATATATATATATATATATGTACAAGTCTTTCATGTGTTTACCCGATTCTATGTATTTTTATTGAAATTGATTCACATTTTAATTTAAAAGTCCTGACCAGAAGAAAACTTGGTTCAGGACAAAATAAATTTGAAAAAAATTGTAATTCCTACATTTTAAACACAGTGTTAATTGACTTGATCATAGAGCTTAATATTAGTGTATGTGTGTATGTGTACTCAATTACCAGCACACCACATTTCATTACCCTAGACATTAGACGTAGCTATCAGTCATATAAATCACAAATAAGTCTGCTTGAGGTCATAGGTGGTAGTAGTAAGGTACCCTGTAAACTCACATAAACTGTTATCCTCAGGGACCTTCACAGCTGACCTCATTCAGTACACTAAGTAACCTAGCAACCACACTTAATAACATCAAAACCCACTACATATATTGGGGTCTCCTGGTCCGGGAATTAAACTATAGGGGTATAAGTTTGTATAAATTCAACAGTGTCCCTAAAATTAAAAGATATTCATAAGAAATAATTAAGGTGAAGAGTAAAAGTTGATGAATCTTCACAGCCAGTAGTAATTAATTAAGTAGAGTGTCACTTTGTTAATTGGAGTTTGTAATCTATCTTAGAACATTATTAGAATTGTTATACAGGATGGCAGATCTAGCCAAATTCAGATCGGCTGCTGTGCTGACTGCTAAAGAAATGAATATGGAGGGTCAGGCTTTGATCCAATATGTAACTTCAGAATGTGACAAGTATATTGAAAGGGAAGATAGGAGGTTAGCTGAAGAGAAGAAGTTACAAATTGAGGCTGACAAAGAACTTAAGAGGCTTCAGATTGAGGCTGACAAAGAGGCTAAGCCATTGGAGGCAGATAGTGTGGCTGAAATAAAGCGGCTCCAATTAGAAGAGAAGAAATTAGAAGCAGAGGAAAAGAGAAAGGCTGCTGAAAGAGAGGAAAAGAGACAGGCTGCTAAAAGGGAAGCAGAAAAAGAGGAGAAGAGATTACAAAGGGAGCACGAGTTACGACTAAGGGAGTTGGAAGTACAAGGCCATGCTCCTGAAAATGATGCCAGCCCCTTTCCCTCCGATGCCACTGCTAGTCAGGGAGCCTCAACCTCAGCTATGGGTTTTCATTTAGACCATTTTGTTGAGAAAGACGATGACATAGAAAGTTTTCTATGTAGGTTTGAACTTTTGGCTACCACATATGGGTTAGAGAGAGAAAGGTGGAGCCTAAAGTTATCCCAGGGGCTTAGGGGAACATCTTATGAAGTGTTTGCAAAAATGAATAGAGACGACCAAGACAATTATGACATGCTAAAGCAGGCTCTGTTATTAAGATATGAAAAGAATGGTGACTTTTATCGTAAGAAGTTTAGAAATGCCAAGCTTTTGTCTGGGGAGACATACCACCAATACTCTGCCAGACTGGAAACCTATTTGGAGAAATGGACTGCTCTGGGGAAGACCCAAGATCTTAAAGAAATGATCATGATAGAGCAATTAAGAGAGTCCATGGCTCCAGACCTGAGAAAGTTTCTCATGGAACAAGGTGCAGAGAGGTTGGGTGAGGTATTGAATGTCGCTGAGAGGTATCAAGCAGCCCAGGCAGAAGTAGCTGGCACTAAAAAGAAACATAGAGAATTTTAAGGCCACACGGCACTTTAATAAATTTGATACCAGGGAGCAAGGTAACAAAGGTAGGACTAACTTTGATAGGCCACGAAATGATTATCGTGATAGAAACTCACAGTTCAATGACCAAAGGTATAATGAAAGAAAACCTTTTAACCAAGGAAAGAGGTGGTGTAAATGGTGTAGGAAGGACAACCATAACACCGAAGTTTGTAAAAGGAAACCTTGTAACATTGCTGCAATGAAATCGGGGAACCAGAGATTAAAGGTTAAACCTACTGGACAGCAGGAACCTTATCACCCCCCAGTTTGTGAGGATGTTGTTTGTAACGGGGTCACCACAAGGTGCCTATATGATACAGGTTTGGATTTTGATTCAGTTGTGAGGTCTAGCCTAGTGAACCCAGATCAGTATACCACCAAAACCGTGGAAATACAAGGGGCGACTAAGTGTTACGGTATATGCTATTAACGCCGTCTGCTAAAGGTTAGCAGACGTGCAATTGTAAAGGTTAAGACATTTAATATATTGCGATAGATGTTTCAATTATTGAACGCTCCTTACACGATCGATTATGACGTGTCTGGCGTTGTTTGGGTCACAGTCGGTAACTAGGAGACGCTACCCTTTGTTACTTGATCGCCAAGCTGAATAGCTGCGTTTTTTCTAACCTTCCAATTCAATGGCATGATACAGCCATTTGTATGTGCATTTATGATGGACCAGGGTCAGTCCTAGAACTCTACGAGAGAGGAAACTTATGGAGGTTAGTGATTAACTAAATCCTTGGAAGGAGAAAGATAATCGTCTACTTTATACGAAGTAATTAGACTCACAGTCTCACTGTCGGCAGGTAGCCATTCTATCTGCGCGTGCATATAGCTGTGATGTTCTGACGACAATTACTGCATTGTATCCTTAAACGGACATTGACACGTAAAACAGCAGTCTACGCTATTGATTGATTGATGCATGTACCTCATGTATGAATTGAACTGTTTATGTATGTGTGTAATCCATATTAAATTGTGAAGGACTCGAACCGGAGGCATTATTCGTTGAATCACGTTACACCATTCAACCTTATGAATTACGTATTTTATATCAAGTTGCTGAGTTAATAAGATGAACAGTTGTTTACATCTTGATGCCAAGTTCAGGCATTACGACAAACCGAAGGTGAGGTTCACCCCATTCGCGTACGAACATTAGCACGATCAGAATTCAGGCAACACAACCAGTAACCACACACGAAAGTCCTTCAACAAAACTGGCGGCCGATTGCGGGGATCGACAGAAGAGAAAAAAATTTTGCTGTGTTCCACACGCCTCCACGATATTTACGTTTGAATGAAAATCACATGACCATTACGAAGCTGACGTGACGCACGTGATCATGAATAGCAACATGACGTCACTGTTGCATTGTTGCCGTGAAGAAGACATCTTTTCAACGCCTTTCTAGTTCGCTTCAAATTTATCAAGATGCACAAGATGGACTACCGTTGCCTGCCCATCAGGAGCAGACAGTCAAAGGCACAGGCCTAGCCGTCGACGACAACGAGCATCAAGTGAAGCAGCAAATAAAGATAAGTTTAGCTCAATAACTATTGTCGTTAACGTGACAGTGCTAACTGAGTCCATGCCTTCTGCCTACATAGGCATGTTTTTACCTATGTTTAATGTACTTTTTGTTGTTTTAAGGTGTTGTTAACTAGTGGGCGGTAGGGAGGATGAACCGAAATTAGATTCTGTGCTCTCACAATGCCTGAATTGATTTCGGTCGTTTCTTAGGGCAGTTAAACGACTGCACTTTTGGAAGCCCCATTGAGGTTTGCCATTGGACTGCCTGTCCAAATCTGCTGTCGTTTGACGATTGTGTTAGCTGTACCGTTCCGTAGATAACTGGTGTATTTTATTTGTACTAAGTTCACATTTTTATTCAGTTTTTTATCATGTTCGTTAACTATTTCGTCCAGTCTACTCTTACTATCAATTTATTTTATGATTGTTAAATGTTCGTCCGTTATGAGTCCTGTGATGTCATCATTTTTTGCATTCATTTTTTTTGTGTACTTTGAATATTAAGTTGACCTCGGGTCAGTCTTTGACCCTTCATTTGGCTTGTGACACTTCCGCTTGTTTTATTTAGTTCATAAATTCATGTTTAATTGTGAAAATGTCTTGTTTGCGTCTTGACATTATTTGTACCCTTTAGTTGCATCACTGTTTTGTTTGTACTCATGATATATATTAAATACTACATTAATAATATGAGATTATATTCAATAATACACTTGTAATTTAATTTAATTAATTTTTTCTGACATTTAAGGTTAATATGGGACATTGCATAATTATGCAGTGATAGTCCAAGAAATTAGCACTACAATTTATAAGAGATGCCTAGGGCATAATAATATAATATATATATATATATATTGACCAAATAAAATAATCTTATAGTCTACCTTTGAGGTAATAGACCCATTATATATTATTTAATATACTTTTCTGGTACTAAGAGAGTGACTTAGTACATTGAACAATATAATTACTAGGAATCATACCCAACATTATTGGATATTAAGATTAATTGTGTGATGTAATTACATTATAGTTAACAGATATCATAACTATTTATGATATAGTTAGTACTTAGATACAATATTGTTACAAATATTGTCTAATAGTTGAACTTAGACATAAGAGTTCAGTACTATTGTGATTATTTATATTGAATATTCCTAAGTTGAGTAAGTATAATAATTACTCTGAAGCTACTATTGACTATTTTAATCAGTAATTATCAATAATTACTTACCAGATAAAAGTCAAAATGCTTACTATAGACCATTTCGTTAAAATTGGTAAGGAATATGGTTATAAATCTCAAGAACTTCGTCAGTTTGCTGAGGCAGAACTGGAAAAACATAAAGCAGAAATGGAGGAACGTGAAAAAAAAGAAGCAGAGAAAAAGGCTGCATTAAAGAAAGAGGAAGAGGAACAAAAGGCTGCATTAAAGAAAGAGGAGGAGGAACGTGAAAGAAAGGAAGCAGAACGTGAGATGAAGCAAATTGCCAAGGAAAATAGATTAAGAGAAATTGCTCAACAGGAAGAAGAGAATAAATTGAAACGAGAGGAAATTATTTTACAACAAGAAATGGAATTGGCGCGTATTAAATTGGAGACAGCAAGATTACAAGCACAAAGTGCTGATGCAAACCAGAATAATAACGCACAAAATGGATCGTCATCCAGCCAAACTAAACATTTCTACAACTTTAAATTACCCACTTTCAACTTAAACGTGGACGACCTTTCATCGTTCCTGTCACGTTTTGAACAGACTTGCAAAACAAACCATTTGCCTGAAGAGTCATGGGTACTCAAGTTAAATGAATTCTTGGTTGGAGAACCATTGACAGCTTCTCAAAATGCTGACCCATCAATAGCAAATAACTACGGTGCTATTAAGTCCTTGCTTTTACGAAGGTTTCACCTGGACGAGGAACACTGTAGGTTGAAATTTAAGGGAATTTTACCTGAATCTCCAAAAGATTTTGCAGGATTCATTGCGAACATACGCAATACATTTAATAGATGGGTTGAACTGGCAGAAGTCAACAAATCGTACGACAAATTAGTTGATTTACTACTACGGGATAAGGTATTATCTTCGGTTAGCCAACCATTCTTTGCATATTTGCAGGAGCGTAAACCAGGTACTATTGACGAGTTGGAAAAAATTTCTTTAAACTACTGTTCGGCACATCCGAATGCGAACATTTCTAACTCCTCATTAAGAGAACCTCTACCTGTGGCGTCTAATATGGCCTACAATCATAATAACAAACAAAGACATCACAGTGTAGACAGAAGTAGGTTCCAAAGAAATCACAATGTTAACTTTCAGAAGGGACATAATAATGATTTCAACAATAAAAATGAGTTCAACAGAGGTAGATCACGAGATAGAAATTATTCACCTCAAACAAACTACCACAATGGTCAACATAACACTAATTATAATCGATCACATACTCCCAATAATAACAATAACTGGAATGGTAATAATCATGGCTCGAGACATCGAGATAATAGTTACTATAGAGGACGACGAGATAATTCTAACAATTATACTCGGAATCGATCTCATTCTCGGGGATCATCTCATTACAACCATAATACAGGGGCGGCAGTTACAAATAATACTACCCCTATAGCTCAGGTCCCACTTGACAATAATACAACACAGTCTTCTGCTGCATGTTTTGCTATTAATTATAATGTGGCAAATAGTTGCCAACAATGCAATCTTATTTTTCAGAAGGCGAAAGAAACAGTGCTTAACTGCGGACATATTACACCAGAGGTAGGTCTTGCAGTCAACGATGGAACAGGCTTACTAATTTTTAACAGGGGATTAGTTAATGGATCCGTCGTCTCAGTGCTGAGGGATTCAGGATCCACGACGATTGGTGTACGTCAGTCGCTGGTACATCCTAGCTGTGCGACAGGAGAATATGTACGCTGCATGACATTTGGTGGAACTATTGAGTTTTACCCCACAGCTATTGTTCATATTAGAACACCCTTTTTCACAGGGAATGTAAAAGTATGTATGCTAAAAAAGCCTATAGCTGATCTGATGGTTGGTCGTATACACGGCAGTAAAGATTGTACTCCAGATGAGATCATAGAATGGGAGAAACATAACCTATGCACTGGAAACGCCGTGACGACTAGAGCGCAGACTCAACTCATGGAGAAATTTAGTGATAATAAGATGGATGCAGACAACCAAGAGGAGTTTGTAGTCAATTCACCTATTGACAGGGAAACATTTGCAACCAAACAAAAAGAGGATAAATCTTTAAAAAAATTTTTTAAGCTGGTTGATAAAGTTGACAATCTATCCTCAGGTAATAATAACAAACATTGGTTTGTTATTAAAAATGACATATTGATTAGATGTTTTAATGACAAATCACAAATGAAACAACAAGTTATGGTCCCGTATACTTTTAGACGGTACATTCTTCAACATGCACATGACTCACATTGTGCTGGACATATGGGATATACTCGAACACGATCTCGAGTACTGTCTTCATTCTTTTGGCCAGGAGTGTCAAGAGATATTTCGCAGTATGTACGTTCCTGTACTACATGCCAAGAAGTGAAAGCACGTGGAGCTTTTCACACGGCGCCTATTCAGGCTTGCGATATCTCAGTAAGACCGTTTGACAAGATGGCCATAGATATTATTGGTCCATTGCTACCATCGGCCAGAGGACATAGATTCGTCCTTACGTGCATTGATTTGTGCACACGATGGCCAGAAGCTATCCCATTAAAGACCACCACTACCACAGATGTAGCTGATGCACTACATCTCATCTTTTCTAGAATAGGGTTTCCTAGAAAACTTTTATCAGACCATGGGTCACAGTTCATATCTGACACCATGAAGGAAGTCATGAAAACTTGGAACATTGATAGGAATTTAAGTAGTATTTATCATCCTATGAGTAATGGTGCAGTTGAAAGACTTAACCGTACACTTAAACAACTACTACATAAGGTTACTGTTAAGCACCCTCATGACTGGGACAGAGCACTCCCAGCTGTTCTATTTGCTTATCGGGAGGTACCGCATGAACAAACTGGCTTCTCTCCCTTTGAATTAGTTTTTGGTGCTCCCCCAAGAGGTCCTATGGGACTAATAAAAGACTTATTAATTGACGCGGAGATGACTCAGGACACTCAGTCATCTTACGAGTATGTGATTAATCTTCGGAAGAACATTATTGAGTCTTGCCAGTTGGCAACAGCTTCTTCTGAGGCTGCAAAAGCTAAGGCTCGATCTCTACAAAATAGGTCTCGACGATTACGCCAATTATTCCCAGGCGATGAGGCTTATGTGTTACTTCCTCACAATAACAATAAATTATTGATATCTTGGAATGGTCCTTACAAAGTCATTGATAAAATTTCCGACGTTGATTACGTCTTAGATATCAAGGGACACAAAAAGATATTTCATATTAACATGCTCAAGCAATTTCATACACGTCCTGAACACTTACAGTCAATTTTTCATGAACTAGATGACAACACAGTATCTACTTGTTATTATTCCAACTTATCCGTCATCCAGGAAGAAGAATCTTCTTTTCCTGAGGTACAGTTACCGTTACCGGTACCAGTAGTTCAACCTACTGAATCTTGGCGGGATGTAACCATCTCTTCAACGGTTACACCGCAACAGCGTCTACAGATTGCTAATCTATTACAATCTTATCCAGATGTGTTGACCGACGTCCAGGGTCGCACATCGGCTATCAGTCATGACATTACTCTCAATGATGATACACCTATTCGTGTACATCCCTATTCGGTTCCTTTACATTTCCTTGCTAAAACTACTAAGGAACTTGAACAGATGTTGTCTCTGGGAATCATTGAGACTAGTAATTCGCCATTCTCTTCTCCATTAGTGATTGTCCGGAAGAAGGACAATAACATCAGACTATGTGTTGACTATAGAAAATTAAATGCTAAGACTATAGTTGACAGCGAACCACATCCACTTATCGACGACTTACTGCCACGTCTATCCAACGCAACTATATTTAGTAAGATAGACTTAACTAAAGGTTATTGGCAGATACCACTGACCGAAAAGGCTAAGTACTACACCGCATTTTCCACTCCACAAGGTCTATACCAGTGGAATGTGATGCCTTTTGGGCTTGTTAATGCGCCAGCTACCTTCATTCGCCTGATGCGACAAATTTTATCAGGTAGACCAGACGTTATTACATATATTGACGACATATGCTTGTTTAGTTCGTCGTTTGAGGAACATGTTTCGGGACTTAGATATGTTTTCGACACTCTAAGGAATTATCATCTAACTGCTAAACCTACAAAGGTGCAGATCGCGTGTAATGAGATAACCTTTTTGGGACATATCATTGGATCGGGATATATCCGAACGTTACCTAGTACAGTCTCCAAAATTCTAAACATAGCAGTTCCTCAGACGAAGAAACAGGTCAGGAGTTTGTTAGGACTTGTTCAATATTACAGTAGATTCATACCAAACTTGTCATCCATCACGGCTGTATTGTCTTCATTGTTAAAAAAAGACATGCCGGTGAAGGTGACATGGACTGGTATATGCAATGAAACTTTCAACAAAATTATAAATTTGTTCTCGCATGAACCAATTTTAAGACTTCCCGATGCTTCCAAAAGATTTTTCTTACGAACAGATGCTAGTAACTACGGCATTGGTGCATGCCTGCTCCAGAACCATGATGGCATTCTACATCCTACCTTATATATTTCAAGAAAGCTAAAGCCGGCAGAAACAAAGTATTCCACAGTGGACAAGGAACTTTTATCAGTTATATGGGCAATCACAAAATTAGAAAAGTTCTTGCTTGGTGCTCCCTTCACCATACAGACTGACCAACGTGCTGTAGCATCTTTGCGTCGATCTAACCACAAGAGCCCAAAACTCGCCAGATATGCGATCATCCTGCAGCCATTTGAATTCTCCATTGAACATATTCCTGGCACTGAAAATATTGTGGCGGATGCGTTGTCACGTAATCCTATTGACGACGAATAATCAACATTGACATTCCTAAACTACGTCAATCATCACTACATTGGATAGAACGAAGTATCAACTATAAGGGAACTAACCTTGCCTTCAATTTAATATTTATAAACACTATATGCATCACAGAATTGAACTAAAGACAATCAAGGTATACATATTGACATTGAAACTTCGTCTAACGTCCATACACAATATATGAATATTCGTTGAACAATCATGGAACAATATCTGACGACAAGTCGAACTTATTATCCTATGTGCACTTAATTCTTGGATCCTAGGATAATTGACATTTCTGTCCGACGGAAACGTTTCAACACTTTGTCTAAAAGAATTCATCAGGATCAGGACTACGGATGGATCATCATATCCTATACTAATTAATTAGTTAACTTAACTTCTTAATTGAATTATTATCAATAAAATGAAATGTGAGAAAAAAATGAAATGAAAGAACAAAAAAAGAGAACGAAATATAAAAAGAAGAAATTATGAAAAGAGAAAATAAATCTCACACAAGTATTAGATTAATATTTTTTTTAATGTACCTATACGTTATTTAGTTAGTTAAATTAGATAGTTATTATTCACTAACACTTAACACACACAATTAAGTTAAAACTTATATTCGAATTTCTTTCTATTTCTTCTCACTTATTTTGTCTTTTCTTCTCTCATAACATCGCGTTACATTAGAATCTTAATAATTTAACTCTTGGGCTGATCACCTGCTTGCCAACCAATCTGATTACGGAAACAATGATAGATTGTTTGGTCTGTTTTTGTTCCACAAAGACGCCACTAGGCGTGGTGGAAACAGCGATAGATTGATCAATTTGTTGTTGCCCTAAGACGCCACTAGGCGTACTGGCCACATACTGCTTTGCCGGTTGAAGGCTAAGGATGGAAGAAGAAGAATTTAACTCTTAGTTTAATTAATTAATTTAATTTTAATTAGTCAACTTAATTCCTATATGACATACTAATACGACAGACCTTACTTTAATTTAATTCTATCATTCACTATTGACATTAGATAATTTATTTAGTTGATATAATAATATGCATAATATTGATATATAATATGATTAATGTTAGATGACTATGACAAATAGTTAGTTGACATGACCGCGACACGGTTCTACTCAGAACATCGTCGGCCATATGTCATGATTGTGTTAAATTTTTTTGAAAAATTGTTAAGTCGGATAGATCTTGAAAAAAAATCTATCGATTTTTTTTCCCCGGTGTACAGGGAATTGTTACGGTATATGCTATTAACGCCGTCTGCTAAAGGTTAGCAGACGTGCAATTGTAAAGGTTAAGACATTTAATATATTGCGATAGATGTTTCAATTATTGAACGCTCCTTACACGATCGATTATGACGTGTCTGGCGTTGTTTGGGTCACAGTCGGTAACTAGGAGACGCTACCCTTTGTTACTTGACCGCCAAGCTGAATAGCTGCGTTTTTTCTAACCTTCCAATTCAATGGCATGATATAGCCATTTATATGTGCATTTATGATGGACCAGGGTCAGTCCTAGAACTCTACGAGAGAGGAAACTTATGGAGGTTAGTGATTAACTAAATCCTTGGAAGGAGAAAGATAATCGTCTACTTTATACGAAGTAATTAGACTCACAGTCTCACTGTCGGCAGGTAGCCATTCTATCTGCGCGTGCATATAGCTGTGATGTTCTGACGACAATTACTGCATTGTATCCTTAAACGGACATTGACACGTAAAACAGCAGTCTACGCTATTGATTGATTGATGCATGTACCTCATGTATGAATTGAACTGTTTATGTATGTGTGTAATCCATATTAAATTGTGAAGGACTCGAACCGGAGGCATTATTCGTTGAATCACGTTACACCATTCAACCTTATGAATTACGTATTTTATATCAAGTTGCTGAGTTAATAAGATGAACAGTTGTTTACATCTTGATGCCAAGTTCAGGCATTACGACAAACCGAAGGTGAGGTTCACCCCATTCGCGTACGAACATTAGCACGATCAGAATTCAGGCAACACAACCAGTAACCACACACGAAAGTCCTTCAACACTAAGGACATACCACTCATGACACTTCCCATCGCAAGGATAACTGTGAAAACTCGCTATGTGGAAGGAGAAATCAGAGCAGCAGTGATAGATGAACCAACCTACCCTCTGATATTGGGGTGTAGATACGTCTTCTTGGGAAATCCCAAGAGACCTGTGATCATGGCGACGGTGCAGACCAGGTCACAGTCAAAGGAGGAAGAAGGTGAACCTATAAATGCTCATCCAGAGGAGATGAGGAAGGCGCAGGCTGAGGATAGGACACTCAAGCCATGTTTTAAAAAATTGCCCAAATGTCACACACCTCCAAGCAAGGCAGATTATTATATGAAGAACAAATTATTATACAGGAAGGCTGGAACTGGAACAAATGGTCACAACCAGCTGGTTCTTCCTACTTCATATAGGGAGAAAGTGATGGAACTAGGGCATGCGATTCCCTTCAGTGGTCACATGGGGATCAGCGCCACAGGACAGCGTATAGCTTGTCATTACTTCTGGTCAGGGATAACGGAAGATATAAAAAGATATGTGACATCCTGTCCAGAATGTCAAAGGGTAGCTCCAAAGCATTGGACTGCTATGGCAACTCTAGGGGAAATGCCCATAGTGGGAACACTTTTTGAGAGGGTTGCAGTGGATATTGTGGGACCTCTCACTCGGACCAAGAGGAGGAACAGTTACATCCTTACTCTGGTGGACACTTGTTCTATGTGGGGAGAGGCGGTAGCCCTGTCGTCAATCGATTCGAAACATGTGGCAGAGGCATTGCTTACAATATTCACAAGATTAGGATTCCCGCATCAAATCTTGACTGATAATGGCTCACAGTTCAAGGGGAAACTAACGGAATAAGTTTTTAAGCTATTTCAAGCCAGACACTTTCATTGTAGCCCGTACCATCCACAAGGGAACGGCCAGGTAGAGAGGTTCAATGGGACTCTCATTTCTATCCTGAGAAAGCTGGCACATGAGAAACCTGATATGTGGGATCAATTTTTGCCCGCTGCGTTGTTTGCGTACCGGGAAGTACCACATAGTTCAACCGGGATGGCACCCGCAACCCTGTTATTTGGGAGGCCAATAAAAGGTCCATTGGAAGCTCTATTAAGGACGTGGACAGATGAGAAGGCAGAGGAAACTGTTACCTCATCATATAACTACGTGAACTAGCTGACCACTCGTCTGAAAGCTGGATGGAAACTGGCAAATGATAATTTGAGACAAGCCAGGAAGAAACATGCAGCTTATTTCAATAAGAAAGCAAAGGACAGAGAATTAGCTGTGGGAGAGAAAGTACTTCTTCTACTACCCGGCAGCAATAATAAGTTGCAAATTGGATGGCAAGGTCCATATACAGTTCTAGAGAAGGTGTCTAGAACAAATTATAAGATTGACAAAAAGGGGAAGGAGAAAATATACCATGTAAACCTTTTAAAGAAGTATCTGGATAGACAAATCCAGGAAGGCACCCCTCTACTGACCTTGGCTATCGCAACCGAAATGAAAAAGGAACCACTCACCTCACATGAATACCCATTGTACCCATGTGAGACAGCCGCACAGGTAAAAGTCAGTAAGCACCTGACTAAAAATCAGAGGGAGAGAATTCAACAGGTTTTAGAGGAACATACAGATGTGTTAACAGACAAACCGGGGCATACTAATTTGCTAGAGTATGATATGAAGCTGGTGGACTCAACACCAATCTGTATGAGAGCTTATTCTGTTCCGTTCGCTAAGGAGAAAGCATTGAAAGAGGAGATAGATTATTTGTTGAAAGAAGGGATTATTTCTCACAGTGAATCTTCTTTTAGCTCCAGTGTAGTTTTGTTGAGGAAACCGTCTGAGGAACATAGACTGTGCATAGATTACAGGAAACTGAATGCTGTCACAGAAGGTCAGGTGGATCCATTACCGGACACAAAACAGTTATTTGCCAGATTGAACAAGGCAAAATAGTTTTCGAAGGTGGATCTTAGCAAAGGCTATTACCAGATTCCAGTGAAGCCTGAGGTTCGACCTTATTTAGCTTTTAGCACCTCGGAAGGGCATTATGAATTCAACATGTTGCCATTCGGATTGAAAAATGCTCCGAGTGTGTTTTCTAGAATGATGCGCAAATTGTTGGATCCCCTGAATAATCCATGTATCACGAATATCATGGATGATATCCTCATTGCTACAGAAACATTTGAAGAACACGTTAACTCTCTGAATATGCTATTTGATAGGCTCAGAGAAGCAAACTTGACTGCTAGACCAACAAAATGTTGTATTGGATGCAAAGAGTTGGAATTCTTGGGACATACTGTATATCAGGGTAACATGACCCCTGACCCCAAGAACTTGGAAAAGTTGCAGAGAGCACCTAGACCACTAACAAAAAAAGACGTGCGATCATTCGTGTCGTTGTGTGGGTTTCACCAAAAATATATCAACAATTTTAACTCTATATGTGCTCCTCTGACTGACTTGACTCGCAAGGGAAATCCAGATAAAATTGTTTGGTCAGCGCAGTGTAAGTTGGCATTCCAAGAGTTAAAGGAAAAACTCACTATCAAGCCTATTCTCAAATGGCCTGGGGATACTTTGTTGCAAAGGTCATCTTCACCCAATGGGGAACTGAACCCAGTCGCTTATGCTAGCCGCAAGTTGAACAAAGCGGAACAAGGTTATTCCACAAGCGAAAAAGAGTGTTTAGCGTTAATCTGGGCGATAGAAAAGTTCCAAATCTATCTATATGGGAGAACATTCGTGGTTCAGACGGATCATTAGCCTCTCGTATTCTTATCACATGCCAAACATGAAAATGCCAGATTATTACGATGGTCTTTATTATTACAGCTATATCAATTTACCATTGAATATATTCCGAGGTCACAGAACGTTGGTGCAGATTTCCTCAGTAGGCACCCCTGTGATCAAATTTAGAGTATTCAGCAATCGTAAGGAGTTGATTTTATCTATGTGTATCACTGGTTTTGGAACTTGCATTAGTGCATGTTCTCAAGTGGGGAGATGTGTGATGGAATACATTGATACAGCGATAAAATCCTCCATTTATAAAGATAAAATAAATTGTAGGGATAAAATATAGTTAAGTTACGCTGCGGCTTTTTCGCCTACGCCACAAGCGCGTTGATTTGGTAGATCGTACTATCGTTTTCTAGTGTCATTGGAAAAAGAAAAAAACTAATTATAACATGGGGACGCGAAAGGCCTATCCGTTCAGACGGGGTAAGAAAAGGAGAAAAGAAAAAAAATGAAGCTGTCTGCAAGCGTTTGAATCTAAGCCTAACATACGCGCGAACTCGTAGTTAGTGTTTGAAATACGAGGTAAAGTAAGAACATGTAGCCACTTGGGTTACGAAAACAGACTTAGCTCTTATTTAGAATGACGTAAAACTCTCGAAAATAGCTGGACAGCACATGGAAAAGAAGTGAACGCGTGGTAGTAAAGATGTCAAGACTAACATGGGAAAAAATATGGAATTTCTTATTAATAGGTTTAGAATCACAAAAATTAGCTAGTTAAGGAGCTTATCTTTTCCTGACAAATAATATGCTTTCAAATAAAAAGACGGACAGATAAATCGGAAGTTATTGACAAAAGACTGATTTGTTCGATGCAGACTCGCAAACACATGTTAGTTTTGCATTCACTAAAGTTATATTTGACGCGTCCTTGAGACGAAGACAGAAAAACAAGTACATGTAAACAAGGGGAAGACAAGGAGGAGAGAATCTAAAAATATCTTCGCAGTAGAAATCTAAGCAGTGGGTGAGGAAAAATTTGTGTAGTTTTTTTTTGTAGTTGGTCCAAAACCAAGTGCAATTTTGGGAAAACCCAAGTTCGGACCGACCGACAGACAGAAATACACTACACACTAGACCAAAACTGGACCCAAATTGGACATTTATGTTTGAAATTTAAAACTGTAGAGGGGAAGTACTCTCATTGGACGAAATAGTTAATGTTATTGAAAAAAGTTGCCGGCAAGTTGCCGTTTTTTTGAAGACTGTCCATACAAGCAGATCGTTGAGGCTAAGAAGTTTGTCGTCCATTGAATATATACTAATAATAGTGGGACGCCCTAGTCTAGCCAGCAGCTCAGCTGAGTTTGTGCTATTTCAACGTAACTGTGTGTTTTCATTTTGAATTGTGGTAAGGACGAAATTATTAACCTTTTAGTTAACAACTCTGAGTGATTGATACTGCCATATAATGAAAAATCATTACGACAAGTGAGTACTTATTCTAGGTCTCCAGCCAACTGTTCCAGGGCCTAAAGGTTGAAATATAGTAGAATAAACTATCAGAAATGTAGAATACAGATGTTTCTGTTCAGGTGGTCAGGTGGAAACATATCACCCACCTTATTATATGGAAAAAAGAGATTAATGAAAATATTTCATATGCAGTGCAGTCCATAGAGGAGAGGAAGGGAACTAGTGCTACTTGATAACAGCCTGGATGTAGATGTGCTGGGTCGGTCAGAGAGATCTGACCCCGTCTTGTTTATTCAATGTAATTATGCTTGTAAACATGGTGGATTAGGTAGTATGCTAAGACATAGCCTAATTTTGTGGTTTCAGAGTTTCTTTGTCTGGCACTGTGCCAGATGTTCTGACGAATACACCATTGCATGAATTGAGATGCCTACCATACTACCTCAGAGCATATGAGGAGTGAGCCTAAGGAAGAACTTTCTTCAAGCGTCACAGGCCAGTTAAGTATTAAAGACCTGGCCTGCTGATTCATCAACGAACATAATCTACTAGAAACTCCCTTGTGTATTAATAACTTTTTCCACCATTAACCCTGTTTAAAGAGCAAATGAGCAATGTTAACCACAGACGGGGGATGATGAAAATACCCCGACCCGACATCCAGCACTAGTTCCTAAAGACTTTTAGTTAGTACCAATATTAGTAAATTCAACTTATATATATATATATATATATATATATATATATATATATATATATATATATATATATATATATATATATATATATATATATATGTACAAGTCTTTCACGTGTTTACCCGATTCTATGTAATTTTATTGAAATTAATTCACATTTTAATTTAAAATACTTGACCAGAAGAAAACTTGGTTCAGGACAAAATAAATTTGAAAAAAATTGTAATTCCTAAATTTTAAACACAGTGTTAATTGACTTGATCATAGAGCTTAATATTAGTGTATGTGTGTTTGTGTACTCAATTACCAGCACACCACATTTCATTACCCTAGACATTAGACGTAGCTATCAGTCATATAAATCACAAATAAGTCTGCTTGAGGTCATAGGTGTTAGTAGTAAGGTACCCTGTAAACTCACATAAACTGTTATCCTCAGGGACCTTCACAGCTGACCTCATTCAGTACACTAAGTAACCTAGCAACCACACTTAATAACATCAAAACCCACCACAATTGTCATGTTTTTGACTATTCTGCTCATTAATTTTAATCTATTTCGTTTTATTCGCTTTTCCATATATTGTTATTTTTTACCATATTTTTGTGTGACTACTTTATTATCTATTCTTTCCATTGTTGCTGATATCATGCAATTTCTTTGGTTCTCATTAATAAAATTACTGGTGTGACTTCTTTCTGCCTTTTGATATGACCTTGCTACAGCCCTCGTCATTTCACTGTCTCTTGTTGATTTTTTTGCCGTCTTTATTATCTTTTTATTGTAATATATTTTTTAAGGGTGGAAATGATGGGGTGTTTAATTTTTTCTTTTTTCCCTGTGGAGAAAAGATTCTTCTGGTTTCTTTAGGCCGTGACACTGTCAATGCGATGGGATACAGGTACAGAGAGTTGACCCTATTGACTGCCATGCAAAACTGAGCGTGTGCATTTTGAGTGTATTAGTTGTGATTGTCTTGTTTGTATACATAGTGTCGTATTATTGCAAGCATTCTCTGTTGTCATGTTTTGCTACCTCTATACCTGACGGTAGAAAGGGAACGACTAAGTAAGTAAGTAAGTTTTGCTACTGTATTCTCCTGTTTTCTTCTTGTTATCTTTAACATAAGTTAGATTGACATTCTCCGTGTTATCGTTTGTTAACAGTTACTGGTTGTATATAATTATTTGTTTCTACCCCACATAAACTGTCATCACTTTCTTACCGTAATATTGGTGTTTGTTGAGTGAGTTCGTATCTAATCATTATCAAAATTGTTTATATTATTTGGATTGCCGATTTACTTTGTTTCATGGCGTGCTTGTAAAATCACGATTGCATAAGTTGGTGTAAACTAAGAGTACGGATGTACTTGGACATAATATTTTTAGCATTTAAGCAGATGCCCCCGATAAAAGCTACCGATTTGTGAGCTCGACGTTTGTCGTTACTGTATCGTTAGATTGATTTGGTATAGATAAACACGGATTCGTTTCACTGAATCCCTTATTTGGAACTGACTTGTTATACTGTATTTTCACCTGCTTGTTTTTTATCAGGTGCATTCGGAACTGCATGTACAGCGGATTTATCGTTTGCTCAATACATATATTTTTGTCAGGGTGTTGGTACAGTTTGAAGGATCAGTAACCTTCATTATTTTACTTGTTTCTTGACTTGCCACTTAATGTGTGTTGCACTTATATCATAACTATGTCTAACCTGAAAGATTTTATTGAAATTGGAGAGAAGATAGGAAAGTCGGGGGATTCCCTGCTTGAGTGAGCAAAAGCCGAACGCAAGGAGTACGAGAAAGAAAAACAGGAAGATGACAGGCGAGAACGCTATGAGGAACGGGAATTTGAAAAATTGAAGATCGAATCAGATAAGGAATTAAAACAGGTGGAAGCTGATAAGCAGTTGAAAAAGACTGAAGCAGATATGAAAAGGATGGATTTAGAAAAAAAGGAAATTGAGGCAGACAAGGAAATTTTCGGAAGATGTAGATAGCATGGACTTCTTTTTAGAAAGATCTGATTAGACGATCTTACCTGGATAGCAAGAAGGGAGGAGTGGCCTTCACTATTATCTGCAGTGCTTTCGGGCTCCACGTTAAGCACTGTGTATAGTTTGCCTGTGGCTGACAGAGCTAATTATGATACCGTCTAGACAACATTGCTGAGAGAGTTTAAGTTGACAGGGGAAGGTTATCGCTCTCGTTTCAGAGATGCAATGCCTAGTGCAGACTAAGATTTTGGCTCTTTTGTCACCAAGATTAATTTTCTACTTAATAGATGGGCAGAGATGGAAGGAATCAACAAGGATTGGGATGGACTGTTTGATCTCGTGTTGTGGGACAAGGTGTTGTCCTCGTGTTCTTCTGACATCGTAGCATTTTTTCAAGAATGCAAACCCAAGGACATTGCTGCAATGGCAGCGTTGGGGAGGCAGTATGTTATAGCTCACCCGGGTAAAACAATACACAAATCCTTTGTACCTGAGCCATTCCTTACACGTGTTGGTGGGGTTATTGGGAAACCTTTTCGGCGACATCGGTCCAAAAGTGCGGATAGGATTGCCAAGAGGAGGTTTGATAGACAATAATCTAGTGGGCATGCATCTCAGGGAAGCTATGATAGCTTCTAGGGGTAGAGGTCCCCAAAGAAATAATCGTACTACCGTCAAGATAGATCTCCGTATAGATACACGGGAGATAGACATGAAACATCTACTCGGCAACAGGTCCATATAGACATTCTTAGTGATTCCGATCATTACTGGTATCGAAGAAGTTGTCTGAGGAAACAAGTCGAAAGGGATGACAAACGGGAGCAAGAATTCCGCAATTCCCGTTTTAGTAGCCCTAAAAAAATTTTTAGTGGTCAACTCCAGTGTAGCGCATGTGACGAGAGAGGAAATGTGTCAAAAGTCTGTTCTAACAATTCAAAAAAGCTAATGCTGCATGCCTTTCAAAAATCTTTAACAACGAGGATTTCGAGGGCTGTGTGCTGTTGTTTGAACCTGAAGGCAGACCATTACTGATTTGTGATCATACTCTACCCTGCCTCTCTCCTCTCGATGAGAGTGAAATCTTAGAATTACACCAAGACATGGTGCAGAATAGGCTGGTGTTCGTGTTGAGGACACAGGATGCACAAAGATAAGAGTGCGCCAATCATGTATTGATAAATCGTTCCTAATTGGTAAGAACGTCGAATGCGTGACATTCGGGGAAAATGTTGAGTATTACCCGTTGGCCATTATAGAGGTTCATATACCCTTTATTTCTGGTAGAGTGCAGGCGTGTGTTCTTGAGGCACTATTGGTCGATTTGATTACTGTGAAAGTGCTTGGTGTTCGTGACTGTAACCAGGTCGACATCACAAAATGACAGGTCGAATGGTCAGTTGTGGCCAATGCAGTGATCACGAGAGCACAGGCCAGAATAAACGACAATTTATTATCAATACAACGGGAACTACCGACATCCGACACGATCCCCTGTATTGCCTCTATGGGTCCCAAAGAACACGCTTCAGATTTTGTCCAACAGCAGCGAGCTGATAGGACGTGGCAGAAATGTTCCACTTTGGCCCAAAATGGTGATGTGAAGTACACGAAGTCGGCACGATACTGGTTTGAGTAAACAAAAAACAACGTACTTACCAGATGCTTTTCCAGTCAATTCGAATTCAAGCGCCAGGTTGTATGTGAACGATTTAATGGCGCACTGAACGATATGTTGGCCAAGGTTACTGTAGAGTTTCCCCAAAGAATGGGATAAATTTATACCAGCAGTATTATTTGCCTATAAAGAGTATCCTCAGGAAAGCACCGGATTCTCCCAATTTCAACTATTATACGGGGCAAATCCGAGGGGCCTATGCACATCCTGAAAGATGTACTGGTTCGTGGGTGTTCTGATGGGTCATCCGTTTCCAGTTACGAATATTTCATAAATCTGCGTGACCGTAGGTTGGTGATACATTGCAGAATGCAGTGGTTCACCTAGAAGTAGGTGATATGCTGAAGAACACAATGGTTGACCTAGAAGTAAGTGATATACTGAAGAATGTAGTGATCGACTTAGAATTAGTGATATGTTAAATAACTCAATGGTCATATATTGAAGAATGCAGTGGTTGTGCTGACATTGGTGATATATTGGAGAACGCAGTGGTCGGACTTAGGTTGGCGATGTATAGAAGAATGCAATGGTCGGGCTCAGGTAGGTGAAATATTGAAGAATGCAATGGTCGACCTGGAGGTAGGTAATATATTGAAGAATGCAATGGTTAACCTGCATTGAATAATGCAGAATGCAATGGTCGGGCTCAGGCTAGTGACATATTGTACAATGTAGTGGTTGGGCTCAGGTTGTGATATATTAAATAATGTAGTGGTCGGGATCAGATAGGTGATATACTGAAGAATGCTATGGTCGACCTGTAGTTAGGTGAAATATTGTAAAATGCAACGGTTGGCCTAGAGGTATGTAATGTATTGAAGAATACAAAGGTCGGGCCTACGTAGCTGATGTATAGAAGAATGGAATGGTCAGGCGCAGGTAGGTGATATATTGGAGAATGCTATGGTCAACCTGGAGGTAGGTGATTTATTGAAGAATGCAGATTGCAATGGTCCGGTTCTGGTTGTTGATATATTGAAGAATGCAGTGGTTGGGCTCAGGTTGTTGATATATGCAATGGTCGGACTGAGGTAGGAAATTTAATGAAGAATGCAATGGTCGACCTGAAGGTAGATGATATATTAAAGAATGCAGAATGCAATGGTCAGACTCAGGTATGTGATATTTGTAAGAATGTAGTGGTCGGGTTCAGCGTTTTGATATATTAAAGAATGCAGTTGTTGGTCTCAGGTTGGTGATATATTGAATAATGCAGTGGTCGACCTAGAAGTAGGTGATATATTGAAGAATACAGTGGTCGACCAAGATGTAGGTGATATACTGACGAATGCAATGGTCGACCTAGAGGACGGTGATATATAGAAAAATGCAATGGTCGACCCAGAGGAAAGTAATATATTGAAGAATATAATTGTTGACCTAGAGGTAGATGAAATATAGAAGAATATACTTGTCGACGATTTGTAAGAATGTAGTGGTCGGGCTCAGCGTTTTGATATATTAAAGAATGCAGTTGTTGGTCTCAGGTTGGTGATATATTGAAGAATGCAAAGATCTCAAAGATACTGTTTCTCTTTTCGGAAGCGAAATGTGTTGGCAGAATTTTTGGTTGTGGCAGCTAGGAACGGCAGTCATCTTTGTGTGTGTTTTTTAAATAGAAATCGGATGTGCTCGAGTCTTCCTGTGTTGTTCCCTACTAAACTAGGTGGTCTATAACATTGTGAACCTTTAACCTGAGCTCTGCAGACTCTCCTGTCCTTTTTGGTTGTATGTATGTAATTGTTTCAAGTTCTTCAATCACTATTATTCTAATGCCTACAGTTACGATTTCTATAATTTGGTTTTTGAGTCAGCTGTACCAACTTTTCCATTTAGCTGTCATTGACAATACTGTAATTCCACAATCTAGGAGCAATATCTTGCGTCCAGTCTACTGTTTCTTTAGTAGACCATGTTCTTCTACCTAGGACGTGCCCGTGTTTTTCACAATTGCCACCCTTTAACCTTGCTTACAATCAATCCTTCTGTGACTTTAAATGTTGATCAGTTGTCAGAAATAATTGTTCGAATGTTTTAATGTTTTCTTCTTCTTCTTCGATCCTTAACCACCGACCGTCAAAGCAGTCAGTAGCCATCACGCCTAGTGGCGTCTTGTAGGGCAACAACAAATTGATTCCACTTTGCACGGTCGGTGGCCATCCTTCGTACAGTGCCCCAACTCTGGTTCATTCTTTGCATCTCAGCCTCCACAGTCCTCCGCCAAGTTGTTTTTGGTCGGCCTCTCTTTCGCTTTCCTTCAGGGGTCCAAAACATAGCTGTTTTTGTGATGGCATCGGGGTCTCTTCTGAGGACATGACCAACCCAGCTCCAGCGTCTGCCAGCTATGATGGTGTGCATGTCCTCTTGCTTGCTACGAGTAAGCAGATCTTGGTTGGTGATGGTATTCGGCCAAAAGATGCGGTGAATTTTTCTTAGGCATGTTGTGTGAAAAGAGGACAATTTTGACATTTCCTTCTCTGTGACTCTCCAGCATTCCGCACCATAGAGAAGCACAGAAAGCACGCAACTCTGGTATAATCTTAATTTTGTGCTTGTGCTGTATTGGGAGGACTTCCAGATGTTATTTAGGCTAAAGAAGGCTGTTCTTGCCTTATTCATTCTGATGTTGATGTCTTTGCCTGCCCCACCGTCTGGTGTTACTATGCTTCCTAGGTATGTGAAGGTATCTGTCTGTACCAGTTGCTGATTCCTTACTGATATGGGCTTAGGGTTGCTCACATTGAGCGTCATGACCTCAGACTTCTTTAAATTGATGTTCAAGCCCACCTGCTGGCTAATTTTATTAAGTCTATCCGTTTTTTCCTGGATGTGTTGATGTGAATGTGCCAGCAGTGCAATGTCATCTGCATATTCCAGATCTTCCAATGTAGAAAATGTAGTCCATCTTATTCCTCTTGGACTGCCCTCTGTTGTCTGGCGCAAATTATTCTCAATCACAAAACGATCAGTGACTTTTGGTCTACGTAAGGTGAAGAATATTATGACTTGTTTTTTCATTTATATCAACAAGTATCATTTGAACCACTTCCAGATATCAACAAGTATCATTTGAACCACTTCCAGATATCAACAAGTATCATTTGAACCACTTCCAGAAAACCGATTACAAAATATTTTAAACTAAATTTCAATATTGAAATTAAAACAATCCTATATTATGTTACACACATTGGGATAACATTTGACCATACAGTTACATGTAATTACACATATAGGGACAGACACATATGAACATATAAAGTTACATGTAGTTACACACATGACGAAATGCATCAATTCTCAGAATGTAAGGAGAAACACGACTTTAATAACCTTTGCATCGTGGTCCAATGTAGCCATTTATACAAGTACCACATTCTCCAGTTTCACGGTCACACACGTCATAGCAATTCTCAGAACAATTTGATACGCATCTTGGTCCATAGGTGCCTGCATCACACGCTGTAGTTAAGGAGATCGTACAGTCAGTAGAGAAGACGTGTTAGTAGAACAGTAAATAATAAAGGACTATGTTATATAAACTGTGGCACTCGAGTTCTAATACAAGATATGGTCACGAATTATTGAAATGTCAAATGAAAGCTCACATTTTCTTATTGTGACTGTGACGAAATGGACGACCTCTTCGCGATCTTTTTTTCACTGCGGCAGTATCGGTACATTTGTGGTACTGATTTTATTATGTTCTCTTAAGTATCGCATTTTTCTTTCTTTCTTTCGTCGTTATTTTTCTGCTAGGTAGCAGATATTTGATTTTATAAAATCATTCGACACTTCTCTCTGTGATGTCACCTGTTTGTTGCCCGGTCATACTGGCTTGCGGTGAGCAACTGAGATAAGATAGTCGCCGGCGTGTTTAGATTGAACGGCAGATAAAACGACTTGTTGGTAACCCTGCTGGGCAAACACGGAGTTTTGCGTACTTAACCAACAGATAACGAGATTACTGTCTGCATGACACATATGGGTAGACAAGTGTGACATTAATCGCTTTCGGTCACTTGTTTAAAAGTAATCATGAATTTATCACATTTGAGACAATATGAGTCTAAAAATGTGCATGTGAGAGTGTATACAAGGCATCAGATTACCAAATATGGGAGATGTGACCTTTGCAAAAATTTTCCATGTCGGAAATTTTTTGAAAGTACCACACCCGAGCTCTTAGAATATGATTGGAGCGTTTATTTATCTTCATAACAAACGACGTCGTGGGAAGGCAGGGAATATAGTCTGACCATTTTGCAGTTTTATGACACTGTGAATTTTACGCTCGCCAAGGCAACATCGGGCCTCGCCAGAGTTAAGACTAGATTCATAATTCCTTTTTGATAACCGGACCTTTCATTGAAGAACCAAATAAAACTTACAAAGCACAGGCAATCACTACATTTTACTAAGGAACACCGGGACGAAGAAACTGAAGAAACACACGGAGTCAAAGAGGAATCTATTGTAAAATTAACCCCCCCTTCCCCTCCCCCCCCCCCCCCCCCGACACGTGTAAGAGACCGACTCCGCTTTTTTATTCATCAGAGCAACAAGTCTGTAGCCAAGATTTGCGTAAGTAGTGCATTTTCATTCTATGTTTCAGTACTAACATGTGCACTAAGATATATATATATATATATATATATATATATATATATATATATATATATATATATATATATATATATATATATATATATATATATATATATATATATATATATATATATATATATATATATATATATATATATATATATATATATATAAGGGGATTGACATAAGTCTTGGGCCTGACCATGAAGGACATGTCACAGAGAGCTGAAATTTTGAATAGTATTTATTCCTTTTCAATATATCCACCGTCTGAATTGATACACTTCTGCCATCTCTGCTTGACCTTGAAAAGACCTTGGGAGTAGAACACCCTATTTTTCAAACTAAACCAGTCATCATATGCCAGTATAACCTCTTCATCGCTGTCAAAATGATTCTTTTTTAGCTGTTTTTTAAGATTTGGGAATAGAAAAAGTCTGATGGAGCCAAATCTGGAGAATATGGAGGGTGTGGAAGAATTTCAATATTCAAATCGTTGGCTGCTCGCTGCACAAGCCGTGCTTTGTGAGAGGGCGCGTTGTCTTGAAGCAAAGGAAGATTTTGAGTGCGCGTTATCCCTCGTTTCCTGGTCACAACCTTTCTTAGTTTGGTGAGAAGATCTGCATAGCACTGTCCATTAACTGTGTTGCCACGAGGCAGATAATCTTTCAAAAGGACACCTTTGCCGTCTCAAAAAACCGTCAGCATCACTTTTCCTGCAGATTTCTGCGCCCTCGGCTTGACAGGTGTTGGGGAGCTCGGGGTTTTCCATTTCATGCTGGCAATTTTAGATTCGGGGTCATAATGGTGTACCCAAGTCTCATCTACTGTCACCATGGTCTCCAAAATATTTTTTGACTGACACTTTTTGAGCAACTGTTGACAGCAATTTACCCTCGTTTGCTTCTGTTCACGTGTCAACAGTCGCGGAACCCAGCGTGCACACACTTTTCTCATGTTCAGTCTGTTGTGTAAAATTCTATAAACTGTTCTTTCATTTAGTTTTACTCTACTAGCTATCTCCACAATTGTCATATTTCGATCCTGGTCAATGATTGTCTTCACTCTTGTTGCATTTTTATCGTTGCACTCTGAGGCTGGTCTACCAAATCTTGGCAGATCAGCAACATTTGAGCGGCCGCACTTAAACTGTTGACACCAGTTTTTTTAACCGAAGTATATGAAGGACAAGAATCACGACACACTGGTTCCATCTGCCTGTGTATTTCTGTAGGTGTTTTTCCCTGAAACATCAGAAATTTTATCACAGCTCTGGCCTCCATCTTTTCCATTGTTTTGTCAAATCTCTGGAGCAGTAGATCCAGTCAATAGGGTACATTGCGCCGTGCACAGTAGCGGGAAAACCCATTGAAGAAACAAACGCGTACTTCACACATTCAGTGCAAATATGATGAACTTTAAATGTGCCAAGTTTCATCTTCCTCCTGAGACCCCTTCATGGTCAGGCCCAAGACTTATGTCAATCCCCTTATATATAATAATAATAATAATAAATTCTTTAAGCACCAAACACGGCGCATAAGGCAGAAACCAGTGCTCTCCAGGTTGTTCGTTGTGACGCCACTCCTCTTAGCTCTTGCATATATATATATATATATATATATATATATATATATATATATATATATATATATATATATATATATATATATATATATATATATATATATATATATATATATATATATAACCCTGTGAATTTTAATAAGTCATTTAAGGCGGGCATCGTCGAAGTCATTTGACGCTGGCATAAGAAGCGTTTAGAATGATGATTCATGAACCACTACTGCACGGGCTGATTATTGCTTTATTAATAGTTTCGTCAAGAGAACTAAACGCATAAAGTAGTTCCATGTTCCCTATGGAGCAGGGACAGAAAGATGAAAGAAATGATGTACATTCTAAGTATAATATTTACCATGTCAAAGCAGTGTAAATGCTCCTATAAACATAGCCACTTTGAAATTAATGTAAGTTTTCAACCTCTAAACCAGTGTAAATGTCTATGTGAAAATATTCATTTTAAAGTAATGGAAGTTTCAATCTTTTCAATCAGTGTAATTCATAAAGAAAACATATTCAATTTATATTGTGAACACTTTTCAAATAGTGGAGATGTAAATGTAAAACATATTATTTCTGTACGTTCAACCTTTTCATTTAAACGTAATGTAAAGCTGCCTACAAACACCTTGCCAATAACTTGCGATGAATTCACGCTGGACGAGATCAAACAAGCCGTTAAAAGATTTAAAAATTTTTAAGCTGCTGGAGTTGACGAAATTTCAGGGGAAATGATTAAAGCAGTTAATGACAACAACCTCTTGAGAATTTTAGATATTATAAATGAAGTATGGAGAGAAGAACAACCACCACAACAATGGAAAGACAGTATTATTGTAAAGTTACTGAAGAAAGGTGATCTATCAGACTGTAATAACTGGCGTGGTATATCTCTACTATCAGTACCTGGAAAATTATTATGTTGCATGATGTTAGAAAGACTTAAATTGCATGCTGACGAATAGATCAGAGAAGAACAAGCGGGTTTCAGGCCGAAACGATCATGTATTGATCAAATATTCACACTAAGAACAATTATAGAAGAATCAGTGGAAATGCAATCGCCACTTATTATCACCTTCGTCGATTTTCAAAAAGCCTTTGATAGTCTACACCGCCCATCATTGTGGAAGATACTTACAATCTATGGTTTTCCAACAAAATATGTGAATATAATCAAAGCGCTATATGACAATGCAAGATGTTGTGTTAGAACAAATAAAAGGAATACAGAATGGTTTACAGTAGAAACAGGGGTGAAACAAGGCTGTATTATGTCACCACTACTTTTTGGAATAGCTATTGATTGGGTTATGAGAAACTATACCCACAATGAACAATTAGGTATAAAATGGACAAATGGAAAATTCCTGGGGGACCTGGATTTCGCAGATGATTTAGCATTCTTAAGTTCAACACCCAGACAATCCCAAGAAGCAGTAAATAATTTGTGTCATCTCTCGGTTAAAATAGGTCTCCAAATAAATGCCTCTAAAACTAAAGCTATGAACTTTTCTAACGAGACCTTTGATATCATCTTGAACGGGGAAAAACTACAGAAAGTTGAAAGTTTCAATTATAATAATAATAGCCCCTTCAGTCATAACTGACTATGGGAATGCGCCCCTGAGGTGGCAGCCCTCAGCTGCTTATTTTCCTGGTGCTCCTTTCGACGTTTTCTCCTCACCTCTGCTTCTTGTGTGAGCCTCTCTTCGCCCAATCTGAGGTGGTGCCGTAAATAGCATCGCCACTTAGTGCGATCGGCAGCTTCATCCTCCCATGTTGCTGGATCCATGTCCAGTGCCCTCATATCTCTCTTGCACACATCTTTGAACCTCAGCTGTGGTCGCCCAACTGTTCTCTTGCCATCTGCTAATTGTCCGTAGAAGATATCTTTTGGGATGCGACCATCTTCCATGCGGCGAACATGGCCAAGCCAGCGAAGTCTGCGCTGTCTAAGCAGCGTATACATACTTTGAAGGCCAGCACGTGACAACACCTCGACATTTGTCACTTTATCTTTCCACGAGATGCCGAGGATGCGGCGTAGACACCGCAAATGGAAGGTATTGAGCCTTCTTTCTTGCTTAGCATAGGTCGTCCAGGTCTCGCTGCCATATAGGAGTGTGCTGGTGACGCAGGCATTATATACCGCAGCTTTGGTCTTCATTGTGAGTTTAGAGTTTCCCCAAACACGCGATGTGAGGCGGGCAAAGGTAGCTGCAGCTTTGCCAATGCGGCTGTCGATTTCTGTATCCAGTGAGAGTTTGTCATTGATGGTAGACCCTAGGTATGTGAAGTGGTGCACCACTGCCAATTCATAGTTATCGATAGTGATAACTGGTGCAGCACCCACATCCTGACTCAGCACATTCGTTTTCTTTAGACTTATTGTGAGGCCAAAGTCCTTGCATGCTTTAGTGAAGCGATTCATCAAGCTCTGAAGCTCCTGTTGGCTTTGAGTGACGACTGCAGCATCATCAGCGAACAACAAGTCTCTTATAGTGACCCTTCTGATTTTTGTTTTTGCCTTCAGCCTTGAAAGATTAAACAGACGGCCATCTGACCTAGTGTGAAGGCATATTCCTTCAGTTGCATCTCTGAATGCATGTTTCAAGAGTAAGGCAAAGAAGATTCCGAAGAGGGTCGGAGCCAGAACACAGCCTTGTTTAACGCCACTTCGTATATCAAAGGGCTGTGACGTGCTTCCAGCATATTGGACTGTTCCCTTCATGTCGTCATGGAATGACTTTATCATTTCCAGCATTTTAGAAGGGCAGCCTATTTTCAGGAGGATTTTAAAGAGTCCATCCCTACTAACCAGGTCGAATGCTTTTGTGAGGTCTATAAAGGCGATATATAATGGTCTTTTCTGCTCTCTTGATTTTTCCTGAAGCTGGCGGAGAGAGAAGATCATGTCTGTTGTTGATCTGCCAGCTCGGAATCCACACTGTGCCTCTGGATATATGCGCTCAGCTAACTTGTGTAGTCGCATTAAGATGACTTTGGCAAAAACCTTACCAACAATACTAAGAAGAGAGATGCCTCTGTAGTTATTGCAATCACTTCTGTCTCCTTTATTTTTATACAGTGTTACAATCTTGGCATCTCGCATGTCTTGAGGAATAGTTGTCTCTTCCCAGCACTGGCACAGCATCCTATGCAGGGGATGTAATAGCGTGCTCTTACAGCATTTGATTAAATCAGGAGGAATCCCATCACTGCCTGGTGCTTTGCCAGAGGCCAAGCTATCAATGGCCTTACTGAGTTCCTCTAATGTTGGTTCGGCATCCAGCTCCTCCATAGTTGGCAGACTATTGACAGCATCAAGGGCTGCAGGCGTAACGGTATTGTCTCTAGCGTAAAGCTCAGAGTAGTGCTCGACCCACCTCTCCATCTGCTTACCCTTATCGGTTAGCTTCTCTCCGCTAATGGTTTTTAGCGGTGCCGTCTTACTTTTATGGGGGCCAAGTGCTTTCTTTATACCGTCATACATTTGTCTAATGTTGCCTGTTTGCGCTGCGATCTGGATGCTCTCACTGAGCTGGAGCCAATAGTCATTTGCACAGCGTCGAGCAGTTTGTTGAACTTTGCTTCTCGTAGCCCTCAGGATCTGTAGGGTTCTGGCACTCGGTGAACGTTTGTATTCATTCATAGCACTGCGCTTAGCTTCAATAACAGGTGCCATCACATCTGATGAAGCGTCAAACCAGTCATTTGACTTTGCTGTTTTCTTACCAAAGGTGGCAAGTGCAGTACTTTGAATGGTGTTCCGTAGATGCTCCCAGTTCTCTGTAATAGTATCACCATGCTGAGGGCTACTGAGCACTTTCTTGAAGGTCGCAGTGAATTGAGCGATCATGAAAGGGTCTGACATCTTGCTGGTATCAATGCGTGGTTTCCCTTCATGTCTGACACGATAGAGTTTTCTTGGTTGTGCTCTGATTTTGCAGCAAACCAAGGAGTGATCTGTGTCACAGTCTGCACTATGGTACGAGCGCGTGGAGGGCACAGACCTGAGGAGTGGCCTTCTGACGAGAATCAGGTCAAGTTGGTGCCAGTGCTTGGATCGTGGGTGTCTCCATGACACCTTATGCTGGGGTTTTGTCTGAAAGTAGGTGTTGGTTACGCAGAGGTCATGGTGGACGCACAACTCTAAGAGCCGTTGTCCATTTTCATTCATCTTGCCAATACCAAACCTGCCCAGACATGAAGGCCATGAAACATTATCGGCACCCACTCTAGCGTTAAAGTCACCAAGGAGAACAAGCTGTTCTTGCCTAGGTATGCTTTTGATTACTGCTGCTAGATTCTCGTAGAACTCATCTTTAGCTTCTGAGGCAGAGTACAGAGTAGGAGCATACACACTGACAAGGGTGATGGGACCTGTGCTAGTTTGCAGGCGGAGCGTTAACAGGCGTTCTGAAAAGTTTCAATTATTTAGGCAGTAAAATGACTCATGATGGTGACACAACAAGAGAAATCCATACTAGAATTGCTTTGGCAGCTAGCGCCTTCAATAGATTATCTAACATTTGGAAATTACGATCATTGAATATACATACCAAGCTTCGTCTGTTTAATTCAAATGTTATCTCAGTGTTAACATACGGCTGTGAGAGTTGGAAAATAACAAAATCATTGGAGAACAAGCTGAATACATTCGAGAACAAATGTCTTAGAAAACTCATGAACATCAGTTGCAAAGAATTCAAGACTAATCGACAAATAAGAGAAGACTCTAGGCAGAAATATGTCTCCGACTATATAAGGAAAAGACGATGGTCATATATCGGTCATGTCCTACGAATGCAAAACAACAGAATACCACTACAGGCGCTCACTTGGGTTCCTGAGGGTAAGAGGAAAAAAGGAAGACCAAAAGAAACACTCAGAAGAACAATAATAAGAGAAGGAAGAACGTTGGGCCTAAATAATGTGCAAGAGCTAAGAGGAGTGGCGTCACAACGAACAACCTGGAGAGCACTGGTTTCTGCCTTATGCGCCGTGTTTGGTGCTTAAAGAATTTATTATTATTATTATTAAAGCTGAAGCTATTCAGTTTAAATGTAAAGAAAGTTTTATCCCGAGGGATTAAATTTAATTCTCATCGAGGGTAAATTCTAACATGGGATGGTAGAATAGAAGAGGCGGGCACCTATGTGTTGGAAAACGCCATACTCAGAAGGGCTTTTCGTTTCTATTTCTATTACCAGTTATTGGCGGTACCAGCAAAAATTACTATCTCTGGAACCAAGTGAAGGTAGAAGTGGACTAACGTTGTGCGAGACGCCATCATAAAGAATCTTATAGACAGACGCAGAACCAGCTTGGCCATTACTCCTCGGCGTTCTGGGAACGTGCGGCGCCTGAACTGTGACCAGAGACGAGCGTGAGCAGGGTGAAAAGAACCTACCCACCAGGAGGAGGATTAGAATCATCATTGGCGGCTAAATTAACCTTTATGCTGCCACTTGAACTTGTTATCAACCCAACATTACCATCACCAACGTGATGAGTAACTTTTCTCTTGTAATTAACCATTATTCCTTTATTTTAAACGATTAAACTTAAAGTGGTTATTAAATTTAGTTATTTGTAATTATACAAATTTAACTTCGATTCAATCATTTTAAAGTTACTGTATGTTTGTCTCAGTCAACTTACTTCACACACTCTAAACAGAGCTATACCAGAATAAAAGAATTCCACTGAGTAAATCAGTGGCTGATGCTTAAACGAGCTGAAAGTAATAAGTGCTTAAATCCTTCATAAAAGTTGTCGGCAGATGACAGAATTAACGTGCTCAGCAGCAGCCAGCATTGTTTTCGCTTATCTGAATATCTTGTGAAGACTCCCATGTGATAGAAGATAGAAGCTTTGCCACTCTTCTATCTATATTTTTGCCAAGAGTAATCTTGTGTAAAGAGAGACTTCATTTAGGCCTATAATAGATACTCTTAAGTTTTGGCCACTGTTGGACCACTACTGCAAAGTAGGAGAGGCAATACCGTCACAGTGACTCAATGGGCAATGTTGACGAAATATTAGTTTAACATGAAAACATTTCTGTCTTCTCATTTGTCAAGTAAAACATAAAACTGACACCGCAACACACACATAACTCGTGTTTACCATGGCAGCGCTGATAATTTGTGCAAATCTGTGTGTATGTGTATGTGTGTGCCGCCAGTATGTGATGTTTAATGAAGCCTAACTTTAAGTCCGTGTTGTTACTAGCGAAAGAGAGTTCAAAGGCAGGACTACATTCCGTCTTTTTTACAACGAACCCTAACTAACTTCCTCTACTGTTCTATATTTCTGAATCAATGTTTATAAATATCTAATGTTCTTCTCTCACTCAGCTTGTTTGACAGATCCTGACTTTTGTTGTGTTGACAGATCCTGACTTAGGATGTGTTGACATATCCTGACATAGGTTGTGTTGACAGATCCTGACTTAAATTTATTGACAAATCCAGATATAAGTTCTTTTGTCAGATCCTGACTTACGTTGTGTTGACAGATCCTGATTTAGGCTGTGTCGACAGATCCTGATTAACTTGAAGTTGACAGATACAGCCATAGGTTGTGTTGACAGATACAGCGATAGGTTGTGTTGACAGATACAGCCATAGGTTGTGTTGACAGATACAGCCATAGGTTGTGTTGACAGATTGTCATGAAATGATCATATTTTGTCGTCGTCTTTCATGGTTTTCATCATTTTATTTCTCACCGTCTTTGCTCGATAATTATTATGTAACTCCCAATAATATCGTGTATTTAATTTTAACTTTAACATTTCCCGACTTAGCGCTATCGTCCCTACCACCTGGTGTCGTTAGACAATATTGTCATTCGTTGGGTATTGTAACATGGGAGATTCGAGAATTCGTTGAGCAAAATAATCTCCTGTTTAAAGACACAGTGTCACAACATTTGGGTACAACTGCATGTCCGCAAAACAAAGGAATTGCGAGACTAAGCAATATAGAATGGATACGCAGAGAACTTCTTGTCACAAGATTCTCTATCTTTGGCAGCGGTTAATAACCTAAACGACTGTTTGCGTGGCGAGACAATAATGGAAGAAATTAAAGGAAACCGCCAGTGGGCTATACAACAATGAAACAAAAGACTGACACTAGGTAATTTGTAAGGTGGCATAACTGGAGTAGTAAAGAGATAAAAGTCTGTGACAAAGGGGTAGATAATTTCTCTATCCGGCGACCAATCACAAACTACGGTTTTACTTATCACCTAACACCAGGCATGCAATCGAAGATTTTGTTGCGAGAGCATACCCATTTTTCAAAGACTGACAGGACTGGGTCTCGCAAGCCAGTACTCAGATATGGCACGGCAGAGTTGAAGGTGAGTTCTGGATCAGAGGCGAAGCTATTGGAGCCGCCTAAATATTGTCACACTTGGGCAAGTGGAAAATATAACGTGACGAGCGCCAGAATTAAGTTTGTTTTACAACATTTGCGGTACATAAGTTGAAGAGCGTAGCTTGTTCATTGATTCAATCCAAGTGGGGATTATAATTTCATTCCTGTGGAAATTACGTATAAATGCGTTCTTAAGGAATTCGCGAAAGGAAAAAAAACGTGGTTCGTAGACTTTAGAAAAAGTATAAATAATTTCTTTTTTATAATTAGTGATTGCTTTTCTTTGCAATTAGCCTCGTAGCTAAAGTGCGATATACTGTTCTCTTCATTATTTCTATTTATGTATGGTTAATCGAATCATAGATTCTTCCTTTCACGTAATCTTGAAACTTATAATGTATCTTCTTCTTCTTTGGTCCTTAGCTACCAACCGTCACAGCAATCTGTGGCCATCACGCCTGGTGGCGTCTTGTAGGGCAGCAACAAATTGATTCCACTTTGCTCAAACGGTGGCCATCCCTCGTACAGTGCCACAACTCTGGTTCATTTTTTGCATCTCATTCTCCACAGTCCTCCGCCAAGTGGTTTTTGGTCGGTCTCTCTTTCGTTTTCCTTCAGGAGTCCATAGCATAGCTGTTCTTGTGATGGCATCGGGGTCTCTTCTGAGGACATGGCCAACCCAGCTCCAGCTATGATGGTGTGCATGTCCTCTTGTTTGCTCCGAGTAAGCAGTTCTTGGTTGCTGATGGTATTCGGCCAAAAGATTCAGAGTATTTTTCTTAGGCAGGTTCTGTGGAACGAGGACAATTTCGAAATTTCCTTCTCTGTCACTCTCCAGCATTCCGCGCCATAGAGAAGCACAGAAAGCACACAGCTCTGATATAATCTTAATTTTGTGCTTGTGCGGAACTGAGAGGACTTCCAGATGTTGTTTAGAATAAAAAAGGATGTTCTTGCTTTGTTCATTCTGTTGACGATGTCTTTGCTTGCTCCGCCATCTGGTGTTACTTTGCATCCTAGGTATGTGAAGGTGTCTGTCTGTTCCAGTTGTTGATTCCTCACTGGTATGGGCTCGAGGTTGATCACACTGAGTGTCATGACCTCTGTCATCTTTAGATTTATGTTCAGGCCCACCTGCTGACTATACTTATTAAGTCTATCCGTTTTTTCCTGGATGTGTTGATGTGAATGTGCTAGTGGTGTAATGTCATCTGCATAGTCCAGAAAACGTAGTCCATCTTATTCCTCTTGGACTACCCTCTGTTGTCTGTCTCATCACCCAGTCTATGACTGTTAAAAATAGAGTTGTTGATAAGGGGCATCTCTGTCGTACTCCTGTCTTCACCTCAAAGGATATGTTACTCTGCCATACGCGTGTTTATAATGTATATAAGTTGTATACTTTCATTTTTACCTTTCCTATTACAAACTTGATATAGGCACACACTGTCATGCTCACTATATTTAACATTATCATACGCGCCTTGTGCAATCCCACAAAGTATGATAATTAAAAACAGAATTATCAGCTATGAAGAAGCAGTAACGATAAAAAGAAAGTCAACTATGGATATTAGATGGTGTCGTGAAGTGGTCTGTTTCAGAACACTGCATTCTAAATAACTCTAACAAAACCGCACACCATACTTTGTGATAAACTGCCTGATACACGGAACAATCTGAAGGTACATTTATGCCGTGTTTACTAAAGCATTGTACAGTCAAAATGGCCAGTCCAAATCTGTGCAACCAAGTGGAAGAGGACATTTAATTACAACCTTATGAAAGAAGTATCACCTGGAAGAGGTCACCAATACGATAATGGAAATATTGCTCTGCACGCCTGTGCAGAGACTTTTACAACCAGTAGTACATTAAGAGAGAAATCTCTGGTTGAATGTATCGAGCCCTCAGGTTAGTCCATAATTTTGCTGTTTAGAATACGCATAGAATATAATGCACTTAGGAAAGTAAAAGACTATTAGCTAGGAAGATGTAGAATAATACTGGGCGTGTTTTAAGCTTTAGATGAAGGAAATCGCTCAAGGAATAACGTAGATAAATAAAATCTTAGTTTTCCTGATTTGTACACATAGGCAGTTTTTACACACACTTTCTGAACGCAAATACTAGTTGAGCAGGAAACCCCCTCTGGCGTCCGACCTTGGTCTATATATACAGAACGTGTTATAACAGAAATAGGCCAGTCATTTTTTGAAAATTACAGCGAGCGCAAAAAAGTGTTAGTGAATAGTGCCGTTGCCTTTTGTATCTGAGAGCAGACCATGACAACCATTAACAGCTCGACTGTATGTGCCTGAGAGTAAGAAAGATTATATATATATATATATATATATATATAGTGAGTAATTACAGTATGCGTTAGGAAGTGTGTAGACGTGTTAGAACTACTGTGTAATTTCTGTAGGCAAAACACCAAGCTTGTTATATTCAAAAATTAATTGAGAATGATGGCAAACGTGTGTCTGTAGGTTTAGAAAAGCATTTAAAGAATTACTTTTTGATGAAATGGAACACACACACCAGGAACGTAAGGAAGGATGAAAGCGATTGTTTTACTGGATTGTTAAAGCTATTACTTAGTATTTTATACTAGACCTAATCATTGTATGGAGGCGGATAATGGACAAATGGCTCTAACTAAGAATCTAGAGGGAAATTGTAGTCACAGTGAACTGGATTTGGTTGTTGCTTTTATACTATGTCCTGTGCATCTGCTTGCACACTGTGTGAACCTGTCTATCATCCCCAACCTTTGTGATAGCGGGTAGTGATGGTCAATATAGGGGTTACCTCTAATTCGTTTCAGTGGAGCCGCGGTAGCATAGTGGTTAGTGCACTGGCTTCCTAGCGCAGTGGTCTATGGTTCGATCCCCAGATGAGGCGGGAATTTTTTAGGCCACAAACGGCTCCTGGATTGACCCAGCCCCAAATGGGTACCAGAGCAACTCTGGGAAGGTTAAGGCGGCCGGCGTGATGCCGACCACATCACCCCTCGTGTGCCGACGGTCAAGATAATATGGGCCTAACACCATATTCCCAATATGCCTCAATGGGCATGTAACGGGTTCCTTACCTTTTTCTAATTCGTTTCAGTTTATATCCTGTAAACCCAACTACACTTAATAAGGTCAACCACTACTGAGGGAACTCCTGATGCAAGTGCCTTTATAGTTCAGAAGGCCAATCAGCTAGTACCTACTGCCTGGAAGAAGATCAGTAACTGTACTTCCAGGACCACGGTGGAACCAGATTAATTCTACAGATGAGTGAAAAACAAGACCACGTTAGAGTTTTCCAGTCACACCAAGAGTATAAACAGTAATCATATGATGACCCATGTTGGGGCATAATTAAATCCAGAGACCTTTGATAATTATTTTGTGGAACAATTTTCAAGTACTAATTTTTTTAATTTTGTAAATTGAAGGTGATTTTCGTTAAAGATTTTCAAGAAGAAAATAAGAACTGTAAAAATAAATTGTAAATATTTGCCAGCAGACTAACTTAATTATATAAGTTGAGTTAAAGTTCTTGTTGGTAAATATGTTAGTTAAATACCCCTAACAGAGTTAATAATAATAATAATAATATTAACAGAGGATAATCTGGAGAGGGAGCACGTAGGGATTTAGAGTAATACATTACCATCTTCTCTAGGAACTTATCAGCTCGATCCTACCTTTGATGTCTATATACCCTTACTCTTTTCAGAGAAGGGGGTATTACTTTTAAGACCAGACTCTTATCTGGCACTATCCTGGTATTACCTGATACAACTTTGTGTCCAGGATCTCTTATTAGTTAAATAATAATCAACCCTCTCGCGACTCTGGGGGTCTCAGTCCTGGGATTCATTTACCACTCTGGGGTCTTGTCTTTGAGACATTCAGGTCTATAGTATAACTTATTACACAATATGAGTTAGGAGTAGGGAAGTATTTTAATAAATAATATAAATTGTAGGAGATCTAAAATTAAATATAACAGTTTGCAGTACCATTGAGTACAAAATAAAATTGTGGTGACTGGATACACTGACAGTAGTCTTTTAATTAATTTGATTTGTATTGATTAATGTTTGATTGGTAAAAAGAGTGTAAGAGTCTGCAAGATAGTATTGTATGAGTATGGCAGACTTGGCAAAGTTTCGATCTGCTACAGTGCAGTCGGCAAAGGACTTTGGGTTAAGTGGGGAGGCTCTTATTCAATATGTCACTACTGAATGTGACAATTTTATAGAAAGAGAAGATAAGAAGTTGGAAGCAGAAAGGAATCTTCAACTAGAAGCTGATAGGGAGGCTAAGAAACTAGAAGCTGAAACTGAACCTAAGAGATTACAAATAGAAGCTGATAGGGAGGCTAAGAAACTAGAAGCTGAAGCTAAGAGATTACAAATAGAAGCTGATAGGGAGGCTTAAAAACTAGAAGCTGGTAGGTAGGAGAGAAGACAGGCTGCTGAAAGTGAAACTGAGAAAGAGGAAAAGAGGTTGCACATGGATGCTGAGGAAAAGAGGTTGCAAAGGGAAAATGAATTGAAAATGAATGAGCTTGAGCTTGAAGGAAATGTTACAGGTAATTGAAGTAGTCGAACTGCCTCTGACACTAGTGCAAGTCAATGTCCCTCAAATGGAGCCATGAATTTTCACTTGGATCCATTTGTGGAGAAAGAGGATGAAATTGAGTCATATCTAAGTAGATATGAAAGGTTGGCAACTAACTATGGCATAGAGAAAGAGAAATGGAGCCTTAAGTTATACCAAGGGGGGCTGAGGAGTTTCTTATGAAGTTTATGCAAAACTGGGGAAAGAAGACCAGGAAGATTATGAAGTCTTGAAGCTGGCATTGCTGGTTCGATATGAAAAGAACTCCGAATTTTTTAGGAAGAAATTCCGAACGGCTACGCTACTTTCTGGAGAAACCTACCACTAATTTTTTGCCAGATTAAAAACTTACTTGGAGAAGTGGACTGCTCTGGGAACATGTCAAGACCCAAATGAAATTGTCATGGTGGAACAAGTAAGAGAGTCTATGCCTCCAGACATGAGAACATTTCTTATGGAACAAGGTGCAGAGAGATTGGGGGAGATTTTAACAGTTGCAGAGAGATATCAGGCAGCTCAGAAAGAAATAGCAGGAATTAAGAAGAGGCAAGGAGACAATAGTAGGCCACCCCCAAACCAGAATGAGTTTGACAATAGGGACCAACAACACAGATACAAACAAGATTATGACAAACATAAGTTTGATCATAGAGACAGGAACCCTCAGGTACAAGATAAGAAACTCTACAGACAGGGTGATAAGTGGTGTAAAATTTGCAAAATGAACAACCACAATACTTTGGAATGTGGAAAGAAAATCCCTCCATATTACGCTGCATGCACGAGAACAGTGGCAAGGGAAGGAAGGAACTGACAGACAGTCAGATAGATCTCCATTATCCCCCCACATGTGAAGAAGTAATATGTAACGGCACTAAGATAATGTGTCTTTATGATTCAGGATTGGAATTTGACTCAGTTGTGAGTGCATTCTTGGTACACCCTAATCAATACACCACAGAAAAAGTGGAGATACAAGGGGCATTAAATGGAACAGCCACCATGACACTTCCCATAGCTAGGATCAATGTCAGGACTCGCTACGTTGAAGGAGTGATTTGTGCAGCAGTAAGTGATGATCCTAGTTACCCGCTGGTAATAGGAAATAAATATGTCTTCTTTGGTGAACCTAGAAAACCTGTGATCATGGCAATGCTCCAGACCAGGTCTATCCCTAGGAAGGAGAAGGGAATTCCACTAAACATTCATCCAAGAAAGATGAAAAAGGCCCAAGCTAAAGATACCACATTAAAATTTTGCTTTGGCAAGTTGCCAAAAAGTCATAACCCCCCACAAAGAAAGGACAGTTTTATGTGAATGATGGATTGCTTTACAGGAAAGCTGGAGCAGGACCCAATGGGCATGAACAGTTACTACTGCCATCTATTTACAGGGACAAGGTTATGGAACTAGCACATGTTGATTCAGACGGTGGACATAAGAAAATTGGTACCACGTGTCAAATGACCTCAGTGCATCATTATTGGCCAGGCATCGCTGAAGACATAGCTCGGTATGTGACTGCCTGTGCACAATGAAGCAAGGAAACAACCACACGTTGGGAAAATCAACAGGATCTAGGAAAGCATTGGGGCGGACGTAGGCCTGAAAATAAAAATGAACAGGTAGACAAAGTGGATAGGACAACCCCATCTCACAAAAAGTCTTCCAATAAACCAGTTACCATGGCGACTCTCCATATTGTACAGATTGGGGAGACACAACATCCCATACCGATAAAATGTTGCTCAGAATACCAGGTACTGGCTGAAAATAGGTGTGTGGTTAGTCAGCCACCCTTGATAACGAAACTACGGGGAATCCCCAGGAAAATCGGTAGTGGAAGATTAAGCTACAAGACTCAAATGACGGATGCAAAGCCAACTTCACTATACGGCTATTTAGATTAGCATTAGAAAGGGTACCGGCAACACTGGTAGTTGGCCGGCCACTACACTGTCCATTGGACGTATTGACACGGACATAGTGTTACGTGCAGTCTTTGATATCTTACAATATTATACATAGGTAATTTTTTAGTGCTTAAGGGAAAGTCATTATTGAGTTACTTCCCTTGAAAGTTGTGTCGGCTCTTTTTTCAAACTCCGTGGATAAATCCATTTTACTGCAATTTATTCGTTGGTTGGGTAATAATAGATTGTTCTTGCTTCAGAATATCTATGGCCTGAATTTATGTGTATTGTTTGTCTGAGTAGGACGAGTCTGTCTTATATCTGTATATCTTTACATATCTAAGTCGAACTATATGTTCTGTTGTCTCTAGAGAGGTCGAAGGCTATTCGGCGGATGTGTCGCTAGAGTGTGGTGTGATTTGGCTTCGTCCCGATAGGGACTGTGTGTTTTTGCTATGTCGGCTTGATGCCTTGAAAGAGTGATCTCAGTATTTGTGGGGAAAGTGATAGTCGTCTAGACCTATCGTGTATGCTTTACCCCAGTGTTTATTCGTATTGCCAAGGAATGGCAGTTTCATATTTCTTATACCAAGGTAATCCAAGATACTTTTATGAACTCTCGTACGAAGCCACCATTTTCGATAAGAGAATATATTTGACTCGATGAAAACGACTTCGATTCCTAGCAGCACTATATTCTGTAGAATGCAGTCAATTGTTCATGATCAAATCTACAGAGCAATGCAATGTTTTATGAATGACTAACTTTAGGACAGATTCATTATCTGTATTCAAACGTGAGTGACAGCTCACGAGTGAAGCCATCTTGGAACCAAAACATGTAGTGACTTTCAAGAAGAGAAAAGGGATGCCCGTATTATCGCTTGTTTAGTCCAGAGATCACTGCTACACATGAGAACCCTTTATCAGCGGTTCAATATTATTATATGAAAAAAATATGTGCTGAACATTATGTTGAAGAATCGTCGCTAGACGAGATTAGGTTTAGAAGCCATCTGAAATATTATTTATAAGCTGACGTGCTCAGTCAGTGAAGTCAGATGATATATGTATGGGCGATACTGAGTGCTTGGCTACTGACAGTCCATTATACACTTATTCTACATGAGTGCCCATGTAACATTGCAAGACCATTTATCCACTGTACTATGATGTATTATGGCAACCTGTGATTTGTCACTATCTGTGCTGTCGAGTGTGTACGTCCAATTAAACTTTAGAAAAGGTACACAGTCGTTGGTGTCGATGACTTCCAGTCATACATGAGTGTGAGAAAAGAACATTTGTCAACAACACGAACCCTTATCATCATTCGCACATTATACACTCAATCCATGTCTACACACCACTGCGTAGGTCAAGTTGACATTCCATACACTACAGTGGGGCAGGCAACACCATAGAGATCTTATCAACTGATGACGCCTGTCTTCCAGCAGTACTTTATCAAAATATATATATTATCCAACTTTATCAACTGGTGGACCAGCTTTCTGGGTTTGACCTCGCAGAAGTTCAGAAGTCAACAGATTACCGATACCAGACCGTTTCCTGTGGCTGATACGACACACTTGCAGTATTGGTTTGCTCTTTGTCAACACTTCGTCACGTGACCTGTCAAGTGAATGCAGTATGTAGGTCAGCGTTGTTGACATTTTTACATTAGACATTATAGAGTTTCACAGAACAGTTGGATCAATTCTTGTCAATGTTAACAGGAAGACAGTATTTGTGAACTAAGAAGTCCTATTTTCATCGATGGATCTTCTTGTTTTCCATATATGAACTTTAATATTTAAGGCCAGAATGTTTAATTGAATAAAGTGGCAGTTTGTTTGTTTTCATAAAAAATAACTTTGCCATTACTGTAAAACTGAGCCTATTTTGCAACACATACTATCATACACATAATTTATATATATTTATGTTTACATGTTATTTGTTTGTATAGTATGTTAGTTTCTATGTCAGCGGGTTGTGTTTAAGGTTGGGCGGCGTCCTCACAACAGAATATCCCACGTCATAGAGGGTCCGTTGTGGGCGTTTTCTATAGGTGCAATTTTCTTGATTGAAAATTTGCTGCGACAACTGTTGCTTTTGTGTTAGCTGTGAAGTCTGTAATTATTGTTATTTTTGTAATATTTCTTTGTTCTTTAGTTTTGTTTTGATTTGTTTGTAATTTGTTGGTCTAACCTTTTCTATCTTTCAGTTCTATTCACAATTTATATTCATATATTGTGACGTCATTTGTGTTGTTATTCTTTGCAGATTCAGTGATTATTTTCATTGATTTCCCTATTTGATTTATTTTGATTTCTGCAAACGTTCTTGTATTGTCAGTCCTATTTGTACTTTATGTATTCTGTTGGTTGACATATGTTTTATATAGGTATATTTCATAAGACACAATTGCCTGTGCACTGCACTTGGATTATGGTATAAACCAGTACCTGATTATTATTACTATTATACAAGACCTTATTAAAGGCTTGTGACCCACAGATATTGGGATAGTATACTGATTAATCAAGTCATTGAGAACTTGTGGTATTATTATTGATTCAGGTGATTAGTATTATTGTTAGACATCATGTCTACTTTAGATTACTTCATTACACAAGGGAAAGCCCTTGATAAGACTGGTCAACAATTAGAACAATGGGCAGTTGCTCAATATGACAAAGCATTAGCTGCAGAAGAGAAAAGATTAGCTGCAGAAGAAAGAAAAGCTATGGCGGAAGAGAAAAGATTAGAAAGAGAAGCTGAGGCTGCTGCTGAACAAAAGAAATTGCAGATGCAGGTGGAGGAAAGGAGATTTGAAGCTGAACAAAAAAAATTAGAAAGAGAAGCTGCGGCTGAACAAAAAAGATTAGACAGTGAAGCTGAACAAAAAAGATTAGACAGGGAAGCTGAACAAAAAAGATTAGACAGGGAAGCTGAACAAAAAAGATTAGATGCTGAAGAGAAAAAAGCAATAAGAGAACATGAATTTGAGTTGGAGAAATTGAGATTGACAAGTATGAGTAATGTTAATCAGGCATCTAGTGGTAATGGTAAACCTTCTACTTACAAGGTTAAGGTTCCACCGTTCAATCAGTCCAGTGACGATATTACATTCTGGCTGGATAGATTTGAACGTTCTTGTCGTACACATAATGTGGATAAATCACAATACGCTAATCAATTATCAGAAAACTTGAAAGGTGAATCTTTGACTAGATTATGCCTTGTAGGAGAAGCAGATAAGGATAATTATGATGTCATTAGGGCGGCTTTGATAAAAAAATATCAGCTAAGTGAGGAAGGCTATCGCCTTTTATTTAAGACGATGGTACCTGAGACGGGTGTAGAATTCTCAGAATTCACTGCAAAGGCACGTCTCACAGTTGATCGTTGGATTGAGCTTTCCAAAACAGAAAAAACGTATGAAGGACTTATGGATTTGTTGCTCAGAGATAAGATTATGTCATGTGTGAACAAACCTTTCCTTGAATTTATACATGAGCGTAAACCCAAATCTCTAAAAGAAATGGAAGAATATTGTTCCCAATATGTCACTGCACACCCCGACGTGACTTTTGGCAACACTAAGATTAAGGAGAGTATGCCAGTTGCTTCAGCAACACCATACAATCCCAATTATTCACACAGATTTCAGGGACCTCAAAACAGATTTGATAAAAAAGGTAACCATAATAGTTATCAAAACCAAGGTAACCAATCATTTCAGGGTTCTTCTTCAAAGAACTGGAGACGACCTGATAGCTCTCGACACAGGGGTGGTCATAATTATAGGAATTTCCGTAGAGGAAGTAATTATAGAAACTATCAGGGTTATCCGTCTTGGAGTCAACAAGATCATAATTACAGAGATACTCATTATAATGAATATGATAATGGTAACCAAGGGAACTATGACTCAAACCCAAATAGGGGTTACAATAGAGGTAACAATAACTACAGAGGTGATAATAACCGAGGTAGATCTCAAAACAAAAGACATAAACCACATTTTCAGGCAAACTCTGCACAACAAGAGTCCCATGAAGCCTATAAACAGAGTAAAGATAATAATGATGCTAGTAATATGGCATGTGCCGCTTTTGATTTTGGGAGAGCATCTCAGTGCCCCCAATGCAAAACGTTATTTGAGCCAACCACAGTGTCTACTTTAAGCTGTGGCCATCCTCTTCCTGCTCTTCCGGCATCAGTCGCGCATGATGGAAGAGGTTCTCTTGTCTTACATAAGGGTTTAGTGAATAACAATCCAGTCTCTGTGCTATTTGATTCTGGATGCACCACAATTGGTGTTAGGCAGTCACTCGTAGATCCTTCCCGTGCCACTGGACAAGTAGTCAAATGTGTAACATTTGGCGGCACATTAGAGAAATACTCTACTGCTATCATTAGGATTGCTACTCCTTTCTTTACAGGAGATGTACACGCATGTCTTCTTCCGAATCCGATCGCTGACCTCATCATCGGTCGCATTCATGGAGTCAAAGAATGCACTCCGCAACAAATTTCCACGTGGGAAAGGCAAAACATGCAGATTGCTAACGCTGTAGTCACTAGAGCTCAGGCTCTTAATATGCCTCAAACTTCATCTACTGAAGATAATGAAGTGCATAACCAAGATAATCCCTTGGTAATTTCTCGTGACTCGTTTATAAAACAGCAAGAAGATGATCCCACTCTGAAGAAATTCTTCATTCTTGCAACTAAAGGTGATCCGAATAAAGACACAAGTCGTAAATCGTGGATTACAAAGAAGAATGGCGTACTTGTACGTATGGTTCAAGACTCCATTACGTCAAGTCATTCTCAAATCCTGGTTCCCAAGAATTTGAGAGTTAAAATTTTGCAGCACGCTCACGACTCTCAGTGTGCTGGACACATGGGTTTTTCCCGTACTAAGTCAAGAGTCCTTGCGGCTTTCTTTTGGCCATTGGTAAACAAGGACATACGGATTTATTGTCGATCTTGTAAAGTATGTCAGGAAGTTAAATCCAAAGGTCCACGGCATGCTGCACCCATTCAGGCGGCGGACATTCCTATTCGGCCGTTCCAAAAAATGGCCATAGACATTATTGGTCCATTTAAGATCAAGTCTGCCAGAGGACATCAGTTTATCTTGACGTGTGTTGATATGTGCACACGTTGGCCAGAGGCTATTCCTCTGAAGAGCATTACTACTGCTGATATTGCAGATGCTCTTTGGCTTATATTTTCTCGTCTGGGGTTCCCCGGAGAGATATTGTCAGACCATGGCACCCAACTAATATCAGATACCATGTCTCAAGTAATGTCTACTCTGCAGATAGATAGATCTTTAAGTAGTATCTACCATCCAATGTCTAATGGTATGGTCGAACGCCTTAATAGAACACTTAAAAACTTACTGGGGAAGATAACTGAGGATCATCCTCAAGACTGGGACAGAGTTTTACCTGCGGCCCTCTTCGCTTACAGAGAGGTACCCAATGAACATACGGGATTTTCTCCCTTTGAACTCGTCTTTGGCGCGCGTCCGCGTGGCCCTATGTCGTTGCTTCACGATCTCATAACATCTGACAATATTGACGATGACACAAAGTCATCCTACGAATATGTCATCGCGTTGAGACAAAAGATTATCGAAGCATGCAAATTAGCAACTTCTTCTTCTGAATTTGCGAAACAGAAGGCAAGGCAATTTGCCAATAAGAAGAGATGCTTACGACAACTTTGTCCTGGTGACAAAGCATTTGTATTACTACCTTGTAGGGAAAACAGATTACTTATTTCTTGGAAAGGTCCGTACGATATAATATCGAAAATTTCCGATGTCGACTATATTGTCGATATTGATGGGAAGCATAAAACCTTCCACATCAATATGCTTACTGAATTCCATGAACGTCCGGATTATTTGCAACCCATTTTCCAAGCAACGGACAATTCTCCAGTACAACATGGTCATTACTCATCACTGTCCGTGATACAGGATGAGGAAACAAGTTTTTCAGATGTAAATCTTCCTCTTCCAATGATCCCACTTCATTCCAGTGAATCATGGAAGAACGTTACTGTCTCTCCTGATTTGTCTCTAGGAGAACAGCGACAAGTTTCAACTATGTTGCAAACATTTCAGGATGTACTCACTGACATCCCTGGACAAACGAATGTCATTCAACATGACATTGTTCTAACTGACCATACTCCTATTAGGGTTAGACCTTATCCTATACCTATACATTTTCAAGCACAGGTCGAGAAAGAGTTGGATGAGATGATAGATTTGAAAATAATCGAACCATCCACCTCTGCATATTCTTCGCCGATGGTTATTGTGCGTAAAAAAGACAATAACATACGTCTTTGCGTTGACTATCGAAAATTGAATCAAGTAACGAAGTTCGATGCCGAACCTATGCCTTTACTGGAAGAGCTACTTACTCGACTCTCCAAATCTCATTTTTTCACTAAACTTGATTTGTCTAAAGGATATTGGCAAGTTCCTTTATCTGAACGCGCCAAACCTCTCACGGCTTTTTCAACACCTAGAGGTTTGTTCCAATGGAATTTTATGCCTTTCGGTCTTATGAACGCACCAGCTACATTCGTACGCATGATGCGCCGAATCCTATCTTATCGGTCAGATGTCATTGCATATCTAGACGACATCTGTCTTTTCAGCGATACTTGGGAAGATCACTATTCAGGGTTAGATGAATTGCTGTCTACTTTGCGTGAGCACAACCTGACAGCGAAACCCTCTAAAGCCTATATTGGTTTTAGCGAAATTTCTTTCCTAGGCCACCGAGTTGGTCATGGTTTCCTAAAGACAGAGGACCATAATACTAGTAAGATACTTAACATCTCAATCCCTAAGACTAAAAAACAGGTGAGAAGTCTGTTAGGTCTTATTCAATTTTATGGCAGATTCATTCAGAATCTATCCTCTATCATGGCACCTCTCTCAACACTTCTAAAGAAAGGTTCGCCTAATGTGGTCCACTGGTCTCAGGAATGCCAATGCTCTCTGGATAAGATTAAAACACTGTTTTCAACACCACCTATTTTAGTGCTACCCACTAAAGATAAGACATTCGTTCTTCGTAGTGACGCTTCATCCACTGGGATTGGAGCGGCACTAATGCAAGAGTACTCTGGAACTCTGCATCCTGTAATGTATATTTCCAGAAAACTTAATGCGGCAGAAAGGAATTATTCGGTTTTAGACCGTGAGCTATTAGCTATGGTTTGGTCGATCCTCAAACTACAGAGATTCCTTCTAGGCGCACATTTCATAGTAGAAACCGACCAAAAAGCTCTTACTGCTATACAGAGTAAGAATTTGAAGAGCTCGAGGTCTACTCGATATGCAATTGCTCTTCAACCTTTTCATTTCTCTGTGCGAGCTATTCGTGGATCAGATAATGTGATGGCAGACATTCTGTCAAGATGCCCACATGATTCCACATAACTATTAGGGCTTAGACTTCTTGATATGTCTACTTCTATAGTAGTTCCTTTTCTATATCATGATAGATACACATTTGTAATTTAATAATATAATGATTGTATCACTACATAGCGGTTCATTGATGATATGAATTTTTTAGGCATTTTGTAATTGCCAGAATTGTATTATACTTTGATGACACCTTCCTGGAAAAATATACTTGTAGAGAAATAATTTCTCTCAGTTTATGAGACACATTCTCACCAGTCGCTCCATAAGTCGACTTAGCCTCATATTAGGCGTTATAGGTATTCCTGATATTTTCATCTGCGCATTATTCATGCGTTGTGAGCCTATTGTACGTTGCTCCTAGATGTATTTCAAAAAAAAAAAAATGTTCCATTTTTTTTTTCCCGGGAGGTGTGGTAAGACTGTTACGTGCAGTCTTTGATATCTTACAATATTATACATAGGTAATTTTTTAGTGCTTAAGGGAAAGTCATTATTGAGTTACTTCCCTTGAAAGTTGTGTCGGCTCTTTTTTCAAACTCCGCGGATAAATCCATTTTACTGCGATTTATTCGTTGTTTGGGTAATAATAGATTGTTCTTGCTTCAGAATATCTATGGCCTGAATTTATGTGTATTGTTTGTCTGAGTAGGACGAGTCTGTCTTATATCTGTATATCTTTACATATCTAAGTCGAACTATATGTTCTGTTGTCTCTAGAGAGGTCGAAGGCTATTCGGCGGATGTGTCGCTAGAGTGTGGTGTGATTTGGCTTCGTCCTGATAGGGACTGTGTGTTTTTCCATGTCGGCTTGTGCCGGGAGAAAGTGATCTCAGTATTTTTGGGAAAGTGATAGTCGTCTAGACCTATCGTGTATGCTTTACCCCAGTGTTTATTCGTATTGCCAAGGAATGGCAGAATCATATTTCTTATACCAAGGTAATCCAAGATACTTTTATGAACTCTCGTACGAAGCCACCATTTTCGATAAGAGAATATATTTGACTCGATGAAAACGACTTCGATTCCTAGCAGCACTATATTCTGTAGAATGCAGTCAATTGTTCATGATCAAATCTACAGAGCAATGCAATGTTTTATGAATGACTAACTTTAGGACAGATTCATTATCTGTATCAAAACGTGAGTGACAGCTCACGAGTGAAGCCATCTTGGAACCAAAACATGTAGTGACTTTCAAGAAGAGAAAAGGGATGCCCGTATTATCGCTTGTTTAGTCCAGAGATCACTGCTACACATGAGAACCCTTTATCAGCGGTTCAATATTATTATATGAAAAAAATATGTGCTGAACATTATGTTGAAGAATCGTCGCTAGACGAGATTAGGTCTAGAAGCCATCAGAAATATTATTTATAAGCTGACGTGCTTAGTCAGTGAAGTCAGATGATATATGTATGGGCGATACTGAGTGCTTGGCTACTGACAGTCCATTATACACTTATTCTACATGAGTGCCCATGTAACATTGCAAGACCATTTATCCACTGTACTATGATGTATTATGGCAACCTGTGATTTGTCACTATCTGTGCTGTCGAGTGTGTACGTCCAATTAAACTTTAGAAAAGGTACACAGTCGTTGGTGTCGATGACTTCCGGTCATACATGAGTGTGAGAAGAGAACATTTGTCAACAACACGAACCTGTTAAACTCTTTCTTTGTGTGTAGTTGTTAACTCATACTAGCTACTAGTTGTTGAATCATGCTTTATTTGCTAAATGATGTGAATGTCCACCAGTGGATAAATGTAGATGTAGGGACTGGTGTAGTAAAGTGTAACGATTGTCAACTCATCAAACCCAGCACAGTTTTGGTCATACAGGTCATCTTGTCCTGGAACGTGATGAGGCTCCGACAAGAATGTGAGTGTAAACAATGAGTGTGTATCTGAATGTCAGTACGCGAATGGTAGAATGATTCGATAGAGTTGACAGGTTGGTAGTACATCACTCATACTCACACTGTTCGAATTCAAGAAGTACTGGAACTACGGTGGTCTTTTATAACATTTAATGGGACGCACACTTGGACAGTACGTGTATGGTTACAGGAACAAATGTCGACATAGACAGCATAATGTTGATCACAGGAATATCATCTTAAGTTAGCATTCATGCTTGGCAAATATCATAATGGAGCATTCGTAAATAAGCATTCAGCGTTCCATCATGTAAATCATCTGGCTTTACTGACTGGGCACGTCAGACCATAACCAATATATAGGAAGGCTCCTAGACCTAACCTCGTCTAGCGAATATTCCTTCACGTAAAGTTCAATATATATATATTTCATAATATAGGAATCCCAGACATGGGTTCTCACATGTAGCAGTGATCTCTTGGTTCATCGAGCGATAGTACAGGCATCCCTTTTTCTCACTCGATAAATACAAAGTATATGAATTTCAACATGGCTGTTCTCTCTCTCGTGAGCTTCACTCACTATAGAATATAGACCAAAATTAGTCATTCATTAAATGTCCTCATTTCTTCATAGGTTCTCTCATAGAGGTAATTGAATAATATCATACAATCCAGTGCTGATACATAGGAATGTCTTCTTCCTTTGAATGGATATTCTTTTTAAAAGTACCACTGTGCATCTGCTTATCAACAACGATGGCGAAGCCCAAGTTCATAATAAATTGTGGTTTTACCTTTTTATGCGAAATATAACTTTGCCATTCCTTGGCAAAAGAGAATAAACACTGGGGTAAAGTACATACAACATGTCTAAATGATTATCACTTTTCCCCATCCATATATAGATCACTATTTCGGCAAAAAGCCTGCTACAACAAAACTCGGCATCCTCACAGGATGACAGCCATGGATCACACCCCTTGCTAGCGATACTTCCGCTGCATAGCCTTTGACCTTTTCTAGCGACAACCAAATTAGTTCGACTTAGAAATGCAAAGATATCCATATATAAGACAGACTCGTCCTACTCATACAAACACTACGTATAAATTCAGGCCATAGATATACTGAAGCAAGAACAATCTATTCCTACCCAGCCACAGAATAAATCGCAGTAGGCCTAGAGTCGTCTGCGGAGTCCGATCGAAGATGACAGAACTATTTTCAAGGGAAGCAACCCAAAAATGACTTCTCCTTAAGCACTTAAAAAGGAAATACTTTGCTTACAAAATATTTGCGAACATAATAAGAATATAAATGTATTATATTGCAAGATAGTAAAAATTGCCCTTTACAGTCTTACCACACCTCCCGGGAAAAAAAAAATAAAATTTTTTTTTTAAATACATCTAGGAGCACCGTAGAATAGGCTCACAACGCAAGAATACTGCGCAGATGAAAATATCAGGAATAACTATAATTCCTAATATGACTGGTGAGAATATATATCTCAAAATCTGAGAGAAATTGTTTCCCTACGAATAAATGTTTCCAGGAAGGTGTGATGTACGTATAATACAATTCTGGTAATTATACAATGCATACCAAAAATTCACACTACAATCTTAAATTTATGATTTATGAAGAAACAATCATCAAAGAACAGCGGTGAATTAACATCAATAAACCGCTAAGTAGCGATACCATCATTCTATTATTAAATTACAAATGTGTATCTTAGTAAAGAAACAAAAAATAACTGTTGTAAAGTTATACATATTAAAAAGATCCAATATTTAACAGTTAAGTGGCATCATGTGGGCATCTGGACAGAATGTCCGCCATCACATTTTCTGAACCACGGATAGCTCGTACCGAAAAATGAAAAGGTTGAAGAGCGATTGCGTATCGAGTTGATCTCGAGCTCTTCAAGTTCTTACTTTGGATAGCCGTAAGAGCTTTTTGGTCAGTTTCCACTACGAAATGCGCGCCCAGAAGGAATCTTTGGAGTTTGAGAATTGACCAAACCATTGCCAATAATTCACGGTCTAAAACCGAGTAATTCCTTTCTGCAGCATTAAGTTTTCTGGATATGTACATTACAGGATGCAGAGTTCCAGAGTACTCTTGCATTAGTGCCGCTCCAATCCCAGTGGATGAAGCGTCACTACGAAGAACAAATGTCTTATCTGTTGTAGGTAACACTAAAATAGGTGGTGATGAAAACATAGTTTTGATCTTCTCTAGTGAAGATTGGCATTCATGAGACCAGTGAACCATGTTAGGCGACCCTTTCTTTAATAGTGTAGAGAGAGGTGCCATGATAGAGGACAGATTCGGAATGAAACGTCCATAAAATTGTATGAGACCTAAAAGACTTCGCACTTGCTTTTTAGTCCTAGGGATAGAGATGTTAAGTATCTTAGTGATATTATGGTCTTCTGTCTTCAAGAAACCGTGACCTACTCGATGGCCTAAGAAAGCAATTTCGCTAAAGCCAATACAAGCTTTAGATGGTTTTGCTGTCAGGTTATACTCACGCAGAGTTGATAATAATTCAACTAATCCTGAATAGTGATCTTCCCAAGTATCGCTGAAAAGACAGATGTCGTCTAGATAAGCAATGACATCTGACCGATACGATAGGATTCGACGCATCATGCGTACAAATGTAGCTGGTGCGTTCATAAGGCCGAAAGGCATAAAATTCCATTGGAAAAGGCCTCTGGGAGTAGAGAAAGCGGTAAGAGGTTTGGCGCGTTCGGATAATGGAACTTGCCAATATCCTTTAGACAAATCAAGTTTAGTGAAAAAATGCGATTTAGAAAGACGAGTAAGTAACTCTTCTAGTAAAGGCATAGGTTCAGCATCGAACTTCGTAACTTGATTCAATTTGCGATAGTCAACGCAAAGACGTATGTTATTGTCTTTTTTTCGAACAATAACCATCGGCGAAGAATATGCAGAAGTGGATGGTTCGATTATTTGTAAATCTATCATTTCATCCAACTCCTTTTCAACCTGTGTTTGGAAATGTATAGGGATAGGATAAGGCCTAACCCTAATTGGAGTATGTTCAGTTAGAACAATGTCATGCTCAATGACATGAGTTTGTCCAGGGATGTCAGTGAGGACATCCTGAAATGTTTGTAACATAGACGAAACTTGTCGCCGTTCTCCTAGAGACAAATCAGGAGAAACAGTAACGTCTTTCCATGATTCACTAGAATGAAGTGGGATCATTGGAAGCGGAAGATTAACATCCGAAAAACTTGTTTCCTCATCCTGTATTACAGACAGTGATGAGTAATGACCATGTTTGACATGAGAATCGTCCGTTGCCTGGAAACTAGGCTGTAGATAGTCAGGACGTTCATGGAACTCCGTAAGCATATTGATGTGGAAGGTTTTATGCTTCCCGTTAATATCGACGATGTAGTCAACATCTGAAATTTTCGATATTATATCGTACGGACCTTTCCAACTAATAAGGAGTCTATTTTCACGACAAGGTAGCAAAACAAATGCTTTGTCACCAGGACAAAGTTGTCGTAAAGTTCTCTTCTTATTAGCAAATTGTCTTGCCTTCTGCTTAGCAAATTCAGAAGAGGACGTTGCCAATTTGCATGCTTCGATAATCTTTTGTCTCAGCGCGATGACATACTCGTAAGAAGATTTTGTGTCATCGTCAATATTGTCAGCTGTTATAAGATCATGCAGCAAAGACATTGGGCCGCGCGGTCGCGCGCCAAAGACAAGTTCAAAGGGCGAAAACCCTGTATGTTCATTGGGGACCTCTCTGTACGCGAAGAGGGCCGCGGGTAAAACCCTATCCCAATCTTGAGGATGATCCTCAGTTATCTTCCCTAATAAGTTCTTAAGTGTTCTATTTAGTCGCTCGACCATCCCATTGGACATAGGATGATAGATGCTACTCAAAGATCTCTCTATCTGTAGAGTAGACATTACTTGAGACATGGTATCCGATATCAGTTGGGTGCCATGATCTGATAATATTTCTCCGGGGAATCCCAGCCGAGAAAATATAAGCCAAAGAGCATCTGCAATGTCAGCGGTAGTAATGCTCTTTAGAGGGATAGCCTCTGGCCAACGTGTGCACATGTCTACACACGTTAAGATAAACTGATGTCCTCTAGCAGATTTGATCTTGAATGGACCAATGATGTCTATCGCCATTTTCTGGAATGGACGAATAGGAATATCTGCAGCCTGAATAGGCGCAGCATGACGAGGACCTTTGGATTTGACTTCTTGACATACTTTACAGGATCGACAATAGATCCGTATGTCCTTGTTCACAAAAGGCCAAAAGAAAGCCGCAAGAACTCTTGACTTTGTACGGGAAAAACCCATGTGACCAGCACACTGAGAGTCGTGTGCATGTTGTAAGATCTTAACTCTCAAATTCTTGGGTACAAGAATCTGAGAATGACTTGACTTAGTGGAGTCTTGCACCATACGTACAAGTACGCCATTCTTCATTGTAATCCAAGATTTACAATTTGAATCTTTATTCGGATCACCTTTCGTTACAAGAGTGAAGAATTTCTTAAGAGTCGGATCTTCTTCTTGTTGTTTTATAAACGAGTCACGAGAAATTACCAAGGGATCATCTTGGTTATGCACTTCATTATCTTCAACAGATGAAGTTTCAGGCATATTGAGAGCTTGAGCTCTAGTGACTACTGCATTAGCAGATTGCATATTTTGATTTTCCCAAACGGAAATTTGCTCCGGAGTGCATTCTTTGACTCCGTGAATGCGACCGATGATAAGATCAGCGATCGGATCCGGCAAAAGACATGCGTGTACATCTCCTGTGAAGAAAGGAGTAGCAATCCTAATGATAGCGGTAGAGTATTTCTCTATGGTGCCGCCAAATGTTACGCATTTGACTACTTTGCCTGTAGAATGAGAAGGATCTATGAGTGACTGCCTAACCCCAATAGTTGTGCATCCAGAATCAAAAAGTACTGAGACTGGATTGTCATTTACTAAACCTTTGTGTAAGACAAGAGAACCTCTCCCATCATGCGCGATTGACGCAGGAAGAGCGGGAAGAGGATGGCCACAGCTTAAAGTAGACACTGTGGTTGGCTCAAATAATGTTTTGCATTGGGGGCACTGAGATGCTCTCCCAAAATCAAAAGCGGCACATGCCATATTATTAGAGTCATCATTATCTTTATTTTGTTTATAGGCTTCGTGGGACTCTTGCTGTGCAGAGTTCGCCTGGTAATGAGCTTTATGTTTTTTGAATTGTGCTCTACCTCTGTTATTATTGCCTCTGTACTTATCATTGTTTCCACTATTATAACCTCTACTCGGGTTTGAATCATAGCTCCTTTGGTTACTATCATCATATTCATTATAATGAGTATCTCGGTAATTATGATCCTGTTGTCTCCATGAAGGAAAACTTGGATAGTTTCTAGAATGACTTCCTTTGCGAAAGTTCCTGTAATTATGACCACCCCTGAATCGAGGGCTGTCAGCTCTTCTCCAGGTATTCGAAGAAAAACCCTGAAATGATTGGTTACCTTGGTTCTGATAACTGTTATAGTTACCTTTTTTATTAAACCTTTTTTGAGGTCCTTGGAATTTGTGAGAGTGATTAGGGTTGTATGGTGTTGCAGAAGCAACTGGCATACCTTCTTTAACCTTACTGTTGCTAATAGCTACGTCCGGATGTGCAGTGACGTATTGGGTACAATACTGTTCCATTTCTTTTAGAGACTTAGGTTTACGCTCATGTAAGAATTCGAGGAAAGGTTTATTTATACTTGACATAATCTTGTCTCTGAGTATCAAGTCCATAAGGGCTTCATAAGTCTTTTCTGTTTTGGATAGCTCAATCCAACGATCAAATGTAAGACGTGTCCTTGCAATGAATTCTGAGAATTCTACACCTGCCTCAGGCACCATTGTCTTAAACAACTTCCGATAACCCTCTTCAGACAACTGATACTTCTTTAATAAGGCTGCCCTAATAACATCATAGTTATCTTTGTCAGCCTCTTCAACCAAACTTAAACTAGTCAGAGAATCACCTTTCAGATTTTCTGATAACTGGTTAGCATATTGTGATTTGTCCACATTATGTGCTCGACACGAGCGTTCAAATCTGTTTAGCCAGAATGTTATGTCATCACTGGAAGGGTTGAACGCTGGTACCTTGACCTTGTAAGTAAAGGGTTTACCATTACCACTAGATGCTTGATTAACATTACTTATGTTTGTTAACTTTAACTTTTCTAACTCAAATGCTAAAAGTTCTTTTTGGTGTTCATGTTCTCTTATTGCTTTTTTTTCTTGAGCTTCAGCTTGTAATTTTCTCTCTTCTGCAGCAGCCTGTAATTTTTTCTCTTCAGCAGCAGCTTCATCTTTTCTTTTCTCTTTTTCCATTTCCATCTGGAATCTTTTTTCATCAGTCTGTATCTGCAATTTCTTTTGTTCATCCTCTCTTTGTAATTTTTTTTCCTCAGCTTCTAATCTTTTCTCCTCAGCTGCTAATTTCTTTTCTTCAATCAATGCTTTTCTTTCTTCAGCAGCAGCAGCAAGTTTTCTCTCTTCTGCAGCTAATGCTTTGTCATATTGAGCAACTGCCCATTGTTCTAATTGCTGACCAGTCTTATCAAGAGCCCTGCCTTGTGTGATAAAATAATCTAAGGTAGACATCTTGTCTAATAAGATCAGTAATTTGCAAAAGTAAATAAATTCACTTTCTTAGTCTTAATCAAAGACCTTGTATGATAACTTTGTAACCTGTGAAAAATAGTACTTAACTATCCCAATCACTGTGGGAAACAAGCCTTACAAAGGTCTTGTATAAATCCTTATATAATAACAGCTATAAGTTGCTGGTTCACTCTATAATATAAGTGCAGTGCACCAGAAATAGTGTTTTATATCATCAACTGTGTACCTTTAGTAATAGCAATTAACTATCAGTTGATTCTTGTACATCAATTTATATGATCAACTATATTTTAAATAGTGTATGTCGATCAGGCACAAAACAAAACAGTTATACAGAAAAACATGAAAACATTTGCGGAAATGAAATAAATCAAATGGGAAAAACAATAAAAGATAAACCGCAAGAGGATAACAAATACAAATAACGCCACAGTATATAAATATAAATTGAGAATAGAACTGAAAGATAGAATAGGGTAGACCAACAAATTACAAACAAATCAAAACAAACTAAAGAACAGAGGAATATTACAAAAACAACAATGAGTACAGACTTCACAGCTAACACTAATAGCAACAGCTGTCGCAGCAAATTTTCAATGAAGAAAATTGCACCTATAGAAACGCACACATCAGACCCTCTATTACGTGGGATACTCTGCTGTGTGACACCGCCCAACCGAAACAACAACCCGCTGGATACAAACAAATATCACATATAAATAGTTAAACATAAATACATAAATGCATAAATAGTATGGCAATATGATGTAAATAGAGTGTTGCAGAAAGAATGTGTTGGAATGAAGGCTCAGTTACACTGCCTAATAGTACAGTACTGTGGTACTTTATTAAACAAATACTTCTGGTCTAATTATTTTAAATTCAACACAGAAATAGAAGCTCCATCGTTGATTTGAATGATAACAATCAATGTAGGACTTCTCAGTTCAATAACATTTTCTTTCGCAAACACTGTCAAATATTCTCCAGTCCTGATGTGTAATGTTCTATGTTTCAACCAAGCTTGCTGTGTAACACTGTCAGTTGTATGGCAAATGTCCAATGAACCAAATGTCAACAAACCCTGACCTAGTTACTGCATACTCTCGACAGGACAGGTCACGCTGACATCACTGTAGAGTTGTACTGCTGATGTATTTGTGTGTCGTAACAGACCCCAAGGAACGTCTGGTCTCAGTAGTTTACTTCTCAATATGGTCACTGTGCAGGTTGACCCAGGAAGCTGGCACACCAGTTGTTAAACTCTTTCTTTGTGTGTAGTTGTTAACTCATACTGGCTACTAGTTGTTGAATCATGCTTTATTTGCTAAATGATGTGAATGTCCACCAGTGGATAAATGTAGATGTTGGGACTGGTGTAGTAAAGTGTAACGATTGTCAACTCATCAAACCCAGCACAGTTTTGGTCATACAGGTCATCTTGTCCTGGAACGTGATGAGGCTCCGACAAGAATGTGAGTGTAAACAATGAGTGTGTATCTGAATGTCAGTACGCGAATGGTAGAATGATTCGATAGAGTTGACAGGTTGGTAGTACATCACTCATACTCACACTGTTCGAATTCAAGAAGTACTGGAACTACGGTGGTCTTTTTATAACATTTAATGGGACGCACACTTGGACAGTACGTGTATGGTTACAGGAACAAATGTCGACATAGACAGCATAATGTTGATCACAGGAATATCATCTTAAGTTAGCATTCATGCTTGGCAAATATCATAATGGAGCATTCGTAAATAAGCATTCAGCGTTCCATCATGTAAATCATCTGGCTTTACTGACTGGGCACGTCAGACCATAACCAATACATAGGAAGGCTCCTAGACCTAACCTCGTCTAGCGAATATTCCTTCACGTAAAGTTCAATATATATATATTTCATAATATAGGAATCCCAGACATGGGTTCTCACATGTAGCAGTGATCTCTTGGTTCATCGAGCGATAGTACAGGCATCCCTTTTTCTCACTCGATAAATACAAAGTATATGAATTTCAACATGGCTGTTCTCTCTCTCGTGAGCTTCACTCACTATAGAATATAGACCAAAATTAGTCATTCATTAAATGTCCTCATTTCTTCATAGGTTCTCTCATAGAGGTAATTGAATAATATCATACAATCCAGTGCTGATACATAGGAATGTCTTCTTCCTTTGAATGGATATTCTTTTTAAAAGTACCACTGTGCATCTGCTTATCAACAACGATGGCGAAGCCCAAGTTCATAATAAATTGTGGTTTTACCTTTTTATGCGAAATATAACTTTGCCATTCCTTGGCAAAAGAGAATAAACACTGGGGTAAAGTACATACAACATGTCTAAATGATTATCACTTTTCCCCATCCATATATAGATCACTATTTCGGCAAAAAGCCTGCTACAACAAAACTCGGCATCCTCACAGGATGACAGCCATGGATCACACCCCTTGCTAGCGATACTTCCGCTGCATAGCCTTTGACCTTTTCTAGCGACAACCAAATTAGTTCGACTTAGAAATGCAAAGATATCCATATATAAGACAGACTCGTCCTACTCATACAAACACTACGTATAAATTCAGGCCATAGATATACTGAAGCAAGAACAATCTATTCCTACCCAGCCACAGAATAAATCGCAGTAGGCCTAGAGTCGTCTGCGGAGTCCGATCGAAGATGACAGAACTATTTTCAAGGGAAGCAACCCAAAAATGACTTCTCCTTAAGCACTTAAAAAAGGAAATACTTTGCTTACAAAATATTTGCGAACATAATAAGAATATAAATGTATTATATTGCAAGATAGTAAAAATTGCCCTTTACAGAACCCTTATCATCATTCGCACATTATACACTCAATCCATGTCTACACACCACTGCGTAGGTCAAGTTGACATTCCATACACTACAGTGGGGCAGGCAACACCATAGAGATCTTATCAACTGATGACGCCTGTCTTCCAGCAGTACTTTATCAACATATATATATTATCCAACTTTATCACATGGACTGAGATAATATTATAGCAAACTTTACAGGGAGAATTGATTTATTGGTGCAGGAAAATTTCATTTCTCCATATGAATCATATTATCGCGCCAGTGTGGTTTAGCTGAGGAAACCCTCTGGTGAACATAGACTTTGCCTGTATTTGGGAAAATAATTACAGTAACAGAGTCACAAGTGAATCTAAGTAAAGGGTATTACCAGATTCCCGTCAAGCCTGAGATCAAACCAATGCTGGCTGTTAGCACGTCGGAGGGGCAATATGAATTCAATATGTTGCCTTTTGGTTTGAAGAATGCTCCGAGTATTTTCTCCAGGGTGATGAGAAAATTATTGAATCCCTTACAAAACCCAGCTATCACCTATGTTATAGATGATATTCTCATAACAACGGAATTTTTGAGGAACATCCATCGTCTCTGGTCATATTGTTGGACAGACTCAGAGAGGCGAAAAGGTAATAGTAGTTGATAATCAGCACTTTGGGAGCCGCGCTGGTGTAATGGCTTCGGCGTTGTACTGGCGACCAGGTGTTCATGGTTCAAACCCGGGCGTCAGCGTTTGAAGGAATGTTTCTGATAGGAAATTTGACTGAATAACCTGAATGGCTCCTGTGATAAACCCTCTGTGGATGGGAAGGAGCGAAGCTCCTGACCAGGTTGGAAGGAAAGTCATCAGGTTCCCCAGCCTCGCAATGACATGTCATTGGGCTGAAGGGCTGAAAGCCCAAGTGCCGCTGGTTAAGAGAAAAAAAATAATAATCAGCACTTTAGACAGGCAGCAGTACCTGTGCTGTTTATTAACACAACATGCGGTGGTTATTCCTGGATCTCAGAATGTTGGGGCAGATTTATCGAGTAGGCACCCACCTGAAGGAAACCAGGAGAGTAGGAAGGCAGAGTAAACCCCATATTGGGACAATGCCGTGATTGTGAATCTAGACAGGAAGCTCCAACAGAGGGTTTACGCTTTTGAATGGGGAGGCTATTGTCGTGAAGTGGTCTGTTTCACAATACTGCATTCTAAATAACTCTAACAAAACCACGCACCATACTTTGTGATAAACTGCCTGATACACGGACCAATCAGGAGGTACCTTTATGCCGTGTTTACTAAAGCATTGTACAGTCAAAATGGCCAGTCCAAATCTGTGCAACCAAGTGGAAGAGGACATTTAATTACAACCTTATAAAAGAAGTACCACCTGGAAGAGGTCACCAATACGATAATGGAAATATTGCTCTGCACGCCTGTGCAGAGACTTTTATAACCAGTAGTATATTAAGAGAGAAATCTCTGGTTGAATGCATCGAGGCCTCAGGTTAGTCCATAATGTTGCTGTTTAGAGTATGCATAGAATAAAGTGCACTTAGGAAAGTAAAAGACTATTAGCTAGGAAGATGTAGAATAACACTGGGCGTGTTTTAAGCTTTAGATGAAGGAAGTCACTCCAGAAATAACGAAGATGAATAAAATCTTAGTTTTCCTGATTTGTACATATAGGCAGATTTTTAACTCAATTTCTGAACGCAAATACTAGTTGAGCAGGAAACCCCCTCTGGCATCCGACCTTGGGCTATATATACTGCTCAAAAAAAGTTAAAGGCCACTTTTAATTTTTAAGTCATTTCAACTAAGCTGTTTTTTTTTAAAACCAGAACACTCAGTCAAAAACGTTTTGCTGCATTTTGTTGCATGTTTAAACAATGTTTGTTAACCTGACAATAAATCAAATCTGTGTTACGTATGTTTACCTCCAAGGTCAATCAAATGCACGTGGTGGAAAGGGAAATAATGCATGTTTGAAAATGCTTCATATGGCAAAGCCTGTTGATAACATTGCTGAAATTTGCTTTTCACGTGCAAGTCGTGACTATGGTGAACACATTTCACCCACTTTTCGGAAGGAACGGGCAATAGGTATGTTTGTAACATTTACCATTTTAGCCATGGCTCAGCGTGTCTTGCCGTCTTGTGGTAGACCTTGGACGTCCTGACCTGCGTTGTTCTGCGACACTGCCGGTTGCATTATAACGATCACGCAGAGTTTGTATGACAGAGTGGGCAACTCCTAATCTCCTAGCAACTTCTCGCAGCCCTACATCATCCTGCAGCCATGCCATCGCTCTCCATCTGTCAACATTGGTCAAGCCTCTTAGTTGAGCCATGGCTAAAATGGTAAATGTTACAAACATACCCATTGCCCGTTCCTTCCGAAAAGTGGGTGAAATGTGTTCACCATAGTCACGACTTGCACGTGAAAAGCAAATTTCAGCAATGTTATCAACAGGCTTTGCCATAGGTAGCATTTTCAAACATGCGTTATTTCCCTTTCCACCACGTACATTTGATTAACATTAGAGGTACATACACGTAACCCAGATTTGATTTATTAACAGATTAACAAACATTGTTTAAGCATGCAAAAAAATGCAGCAAAACTTTTTTGACTGAGTGTTCAGGTTTTTAAAAAAACAGCTTAGTTGAAATGACCTAAAAATTGAAAGTGGCCTTTAACTTTTTGTTAGCAGTATATATAGAACGTGTTCTAACAGAAATAGGATAGTCATATTTTGAAAATTACAGCAAGCGCAAAACGTTTTAGTGAATAGTGCCTTTGCCTTTTGTATCTGAGAGCCGACAATTGCAACCATTAACAGCTCGACTGTATGTGCCCGAGGGTAAGAAAGATTTTATATATATATATATATATATATATATATATATATATATATATATATATATATATATATATATATATATATATATATATATATATATATATTTATATATATATTTATATTTATATGTATATAAATATATGTATTTCTAGTGATTAATTACAGTGTGCGTTAGGAAGTGTGTAGTTGTGTTAGAACTACTGTGTAATTTCTGGAGGCAAAACACCAAGCTTGTGATATTCAAAAATTAATTGAGAATGATGGCAAAAGTTTGTCTACAGGTTTAGAAAAGCATTTAAAGAATTACTTCTTGATGGAATGGAGCACACACCAGGAAATAAAGGAAGGATGAAAGCGATTGTTTTACTGGATTGTTTAAGCTATTACTTAGTATTTTATACCAGACCTAATCATTGTATAGAGGCGGATAATGGACAAATGGCTCTAACTAAGGAGGGAAATTTTTTCGAGGAAAATTGTAGTCACAGTGAACTGGATTTGGTTGTTACTTCTATACTATGTCCTGTGCATCTGCTAGCACACTGTCTGAACCTGTCTATCATCCCCAACCTTTGTGATAGTGGGATAGTGATTGTCAATATAGGTAAAGGAACCCGTTACATGCCCATTGAGGCATATTGGGAATATGGTGTTAGGCCCATATTAACTTGACCGTCGGCACACGAGGGGTGATGTGGTCGGCATCACGCCGGCCGCCTTAAACTTCCCAGACTTGCTCTGGTACCCATTTGGGGCTGGGTCGACCCAGAGCTGTTTGTGGCCTAAAAAATTCCCGCCTCCTCTGGGCATCGAACCATAGACCACTGCGCTAGGAAGCCAGTGCACTAACCACTATGCTACCGCGGCTCCATAATATAGGGGTTACCTCTAATTCGTTTCAGGTTATATCCTGTAAACCCAACTACACTTAATAAGGTCAACCACTACTGAGGGAACTCCTGATGCAGGTGCCTTTATAGTTCAGAAGGTCAATCAGCTAGTACCTACTGCCTGGAGGAAGATCAGTAACTGTACTTCGAAGACCACAGTGGAACCAGATTCATTCTACAGATGAGTGAAAAACAAGACCACGTTAGAGTTTTCCAGTCACACCAAGAGTATAGACAGTAATCATATAATGACCCATGTTGGGGCATAGGTAAACCTAGTGATAACCTCTTACAAGTTCAGAGACCTTTGATAATTATTTTGTGATACAATTTTCAAGTGCTTATTTATTTAATTTTGTAAATTGAAGGTGATTTTCGTTAAAGATTTTCAAGAAGAAAATAAGAACTGTAAAAATAAATTGTAAATGTTTGCCAGCAGACTTACTTAATTATTTAAGTTGAGTTCAAGTTCTTGTTGGTAAATATGTTAGTTAAATACCCCTAGCAGAGTTAATAATAATAATAATAATATTAACAGAAGAGGATCTGGAGAGGGAGCACCTAGGGACTTATAGTAATACATTACCATCTTCTCTAGGAACTTATACAGCTTGATCCTACCTTTGATGTCTATTCCCCCTTACTCTTTTCAGAGAAGGGGGTATTACTTGTAAGACCAGACTCTTATCTGGCACTATCCTGGTATCACCTGATACAACTTTGTGTCCAGGATCTCTTATAAGTTAAATAATAATCAACCCTCTCGAGACAGATGGGAAACTTATTAAATCACTTTGTGTCTTAAGTCCTGCCGAAATCTGAGTCTATACTCTAAGTGTTTGGCGTCTATATATCTCACTCAGAAACGTATAGCCTGAACCAAGTACAGTTATTCAACGCGACAGTGCATGAAGTGAATTAAAACATATATTGCACGAGTTAAATTCATTAAATCAAGCGTAACTGCCGAAGCTTACTTGTACCAGAAGATTATTTCATGAAGAATTCCAGTCAAGCCAGTCAAGCCAGTGTCTTCTTAAGATCTGACAGCAGTCAGTTTCCTGAATCTAAATGTCAACAGTTTGTCAACGCTAGAGATATTTTCAAGCGTTGATGGACTCACCACTTACAAGCTTCTCATTACTACACTTGCAATATTTACAACAATAATAACGCGGCTTTGAGATAACCTCCACGGTGAAAAAGACTTCTAAAATGGGCAGTCGGTGCATACCTTCGTATAATTATACATTGGAGGACATTCCGAAGTGTTACGGTCTCTATTGCTTAACATTCATCAGTATGGTAACAATGAGTATATCCTATCATCATTTACTTGTTTACCTATTTTCACTATCATATTTAATTAACTACAATTTTACATTTCATATGTGAATTGTCTTTTACAATCTACCTTTTTACTTTTTACTAACCAAACCCTATATGTGCATATTTTTAACAAATTAACTGTATAGCGCAGTTGATTGTTAATTCGATATTGAGAAATTATGATTACTCGTGCTGTCTGTGTTAGGTATTTACCTACAGGTAAAATCCTTTATGTGGGTTATTGGGGGCTCTTTCTTTATCAAGATCTTAGGGAATAAGTAAATGTCGCAGAGATCCTGAATTCAGTTCTTCGAGATTTATTAGATATCACTATCTTGTGGAGAGCATTCGCATTCTCTTTCAAGTCCTTACCTCGAATATGTCTCCTTCTTTTCTTAAAGAGTCGAATTCTGCAGACCGTTTTCGATAATATTCTATAGTCTGTCCCCATCATACAACTGCCATGCTGTACCAGTCCTACAATTAATGTCCCACCCAGTATAATTGCGCGACATCACTGATCCATACTTAGGTTGTGTGTATTAGTTTCATGTGTACTTGTTGTGCTTCATGTCTTAGTGTTATATTTTCTCCTTATTATGATTAGATATTTATGTATTAACATTATGTTGATCTTCTGTGACTGGAAAGGTTTGTTTTGACTGATCAATAATGACTACATGCATCTATTAATCTGAATAAATGTCTCCTTCGTTGGACCTGCAGCCGTTTATTTGCCTGTCAATGTCCTGACGGATGTGGACTCACTCCAGGTGCATATTTTACAAAATATCCATCCGTAAAAGTTTATCTCTACAGAAAGTTAACAAAAAAAAGAGGAAACACATTTTTTAAAAAGACCCTTCATTATTTGCACATATTGTATTTCTTTCAATGCTGCTAACCTTTTATTTTTACGATGTTTTAATTATGTTAGAGATCTGATACCTTGTAGCTTAGTTAGATGGATTCTGTGGGCCATAAGTAGGGTGTTTACTGTGTGAGTTTTGTTTCTGACATTGTCTGTTTGACTGTCATCACTTGTTTGTTATGTGAGTTTTGTTTCTGACATTGCCTGTTTGACTGTCATTTCTTGTTTGTTGTGTGAGTTTTGTTTCTGACATTGCCTGTTTGACTGTCATCACTTGTTTGTTGTGTGAGTTTTGTTTCTGATACTGTCTGTTTGACTGTCATCACTTGTTTGTTGTGTGAGTTTTGTTTCTGACATTGTCTGTTTGACTGTCATCACTTGTTTGTTGTGTGAGTTTTGTTTCTCATACTGTCTGTTTGACTGTCATCCCTTGTTTGTTTTGTGGGTTTTGTTTCTGACATTGCCTGTTTGACTGTCATCTCTTGTTTGTTGTGTGAGTTTTGTTTCTGACATTGCCTGTTTGACTGTCATTTCTTGTTTGTTGTGTGAGTTTTGTTTCTGACATTGCCTGTTTGACGGTCATTTCTTGTTTGTTCTGTGAATTTTGTTTCTGACATTGCCTGTTTGACTGTCATTTCTTGTTTGTTCTGTGAATTTTGTTTCTGACATTGCCTGTTTGACTGTCATTTCTTGTTTGTTGTGTGAATTTTGTTTCTGACATTGCCTGTTTGACTGTCATCTCTTGTTTGTTGTGTGAATTTTGTTTCTGACATTGTCTGTTTGACTGTCATCTCTTGTTTGTTGTGTGAATTTTGTTTCTGACATTGTCTGTTTGACTGTCATCACATGTTTATTGTGTGAGTTTTGTTTCTGACATTGCGTGCTTGACTGTCATCTCTTGTTTGTTGTGCCAGTTTTGTTTCTGACATTGTCTGTTTGACTGTCATCTCTTGTTTATTGTGTGAGTTTTGTTTCTAACATTGTTTTTTTTACCGTCATCTCTTGTTTGTTGTGCGAGTTTTGTTTCTGATATTGTCTGTGTGACTGTCATCACATGTTTATTGTGTGAGTTTTGTTTCCAAAATTCTCTTTTTGGCTGTCATCACTAGTTTGATGGTATGTTGTTTGTATTTTACTCTATTTGATATATTATTCCTGTAGATTTACATTTTCATTTTTGGATACTCACTACTTTGTGTAAGCAAGAAATAAGTACTTCACCATTGTGCCAATAACATTGCTGTTCCAATCACGTTAATAAACTATATTTTATTTTTCAACATTGCTGAGTTTTCTTTGGAATATTACAGTTGGATGCTTTGACAAAACCATTATACGAGATTGATTTTCACTAAACACAAAAAGGGTACGAACGAATACTGGGAAGAAAGAATAAACTAAGGCCAAGAATTTCCATCTCAGGCGGACAGGCCTGTAACGACTTGAACCAAAACGTACAAGAGTTAGCTCACGTCAAAATATTTACCTGCGCACAACACCATTAACTGAACTGACCCGGCCAACTGACGGACACACACATTCTCACATTGATGCAGTAAACACAGCCCGGTTACACCTCTCTAATTGATGCCGTGACCTGCGCACAAGTAACTGCCCTGCCACACTATCTTTAAACACTTGGGAGAGAAGCCATTCTACAGAACCTACGCTTAACGCGTTGTAGAATCTACTCACCATATTTTGTACCACGATTTACAATTACAACTATTTCCCGAACATTCTAGAACAAAACAGTTCAATCAAAATATAAATTTCCTGTGCGTGCAATTTACTAACGCGTAGTCGAACTCACTTAAAAAAACAAAACTATAAGCTCGAGCCAGCATTTTATTCCTCAAGGGGGCTTAAATCCATACTGTTGATTCCTTTTATGGATTATTGCCCATTTCTTACACATTTTATAAGTCATAGATATTTGCATTTTAAGTTAATTTTACAAGTGCGACACTTTCTCTTATGCAAATTTTTGAAACCTTATTTTTGACACAAACTCCGTCTTCGTCTCAAAAAGTCTCTTCTTCCATCTACCTAATCTCAGGATTCTTACTCATCTGTATTTCATAATTAACACTCTTTCTAAAAAAAAAGTTTTCATTTCCAAACATATGTATACAGCACAATGTTTACCATTATACAACTCCTGCTTAATGTAAGAATAATCTTATTTCTGGTTACCTTGTTATCATGCTACATGAACCAAAATTTCAAATTTACAATGAAATCAATATAAATTTCAATCACACACAAATTATATACCTTATTACCCAGATATTTCACTTTAATTTTACATCTGATTTAAAAATAAGAAACAATTACTTCCAAGATTCACAAACATTTACTTTCAATAATTCCTGAATCTCTTTTTATATCTCTGCCATCTCCATGGCTTCTGATGCTCCTCATATTCTTATCTCTATTTTGCTATTTCCTCCATGGCTTTGTCCTGTATCTCATACTTGTTCCCTCTGGAACTTCCATGTCATATTATTTTCTATGTGTTCGGAGATGCCTAGCTTCTCACACAGTCTTCTCAAGACTCTGGCAACCGCCACGAAATCTCTGTCCTCCTCGACTCCGTTGTCCCTCTCGTTCCCTCTTGAACTAACACTTCTATTTTCTCCTTTGTCTCCATATTCTCGCCATGTTTTCAAGGCTAATATTTGTTTCATCTCTGCCATTTTCACTATGGCCTCTCTCAAGTTTCATGTATTTCTTGATCACTCTGTCATCTTCCTTACGGCTTCCCTTTTACAGTATTAATTTCTCTATGACTTTCCTCCTCTCCGCTGCACTGTAGTAGTCCATCGTTCAGACCTACTCACTTCATTCTTAAGCTCAGTGGAGAACGATTGCATCTAGTGTCTCACACAACTAGACACCGCTGCAATATTCTACTTCTCTTCTTCCTCTCTTCCTCACTATCCACTATTCTCGTTCCTTCCCTGGAACTATCCGTACAATTTATCTTCCCTACCATGTCTGTCACGGGATTGCACCCCCCCTCTCCCCAACACCCTTGGTTTGAAGTAGTGGTCCACTAATGGTCACAACGCAAGCGTATCTAAAATTGGGTCGTCCAAGGTATCTATCTCTGCGCAAGATTACCCTGGGCAAAGATGAAGATAGAAGATGAATAGCGCTCCTACCGTAGGAGAGCCTTCACAAGATATTCCTAGAAGTCAAGAACAAACGCTGCTTAGGGCTGAGCAAATTTGTTAACTTATTATCTGGCCCATCGTCTTTTGTGAAGGGTTTATGCAATGGTTCTGGTCAGTTCAAGCCCCCAGATGGTGTAATCCAACGAATGCCCTCTTATAAGTAATGGCTCTATATACATATATGATTATTAAATATTTTCCCTCATATGTTTGCTTTCATACTTCTAATGACTGAATAAACGATTATTTGTTTAGTTTAAAATAACATACTTACTTACTTACTTAGTCATTCCTCTTCTACCATGAGGTGTAGAGGTTTGGAAGAGAGAGCGCCAGACTATCCTATCGGCTGTCTTCCTCCTGGCCTGGTTCCATTCTAGTCCTCGGTCCTTCAAAGATTGTCTAATGTTGTCCTGCCAGCGGACTCTGGGTCGTCCTCGGAGTCTGGATCCTTGGCTCTTTGTTTCCCATGCTTGTCGTGGTAGCCGATCTTCTCCCATTCTGCAGACATGGCCAAACCATCTTAATTGGGACTGTTCTACTTGGGTCTGCAGGGGGTAGGATTTAAGGCCTTGACGTATCGTCTGCTTGCGTACCATGTCTCTTCTTAAAATAACATACAAAAAAAAACTGGAGCTCAGTTTTGTGTAACAGGCTACAGCAAAAATCAAAGACATTATTAACGCCCTACCAAAAACACAATGAGGAAAAAATCAATTACATTCTCACCCCATCTTTTCATATTTATTTTAACGTGTTGAACTAATTGACTATTAAATTTTGTAAAATAACATACACAAAATTTAATAGTCAATTAGGTCAACACGTTAAAATAAATATGAAAAGATGAGGTGAGATTGTAATTGATTTTTTCCTCATTGTGTTTTTGGTAGGGCGTTAATAATGTCTTTGATTTTTGCTGTAGCCTGTTACACAAAACTGAGCTCCAGATGAGTCCTGCAGCTGTGGTTTCCGTTACTTATTTTTGGTAATGAGGACACTTCTCCACATAACTTGTCCAGGGTAGGCGGTTAGTGTTGATACTCTTCTCTCACACTAGTGGCGTAGGAACTTCAGTACTTAAGTCTGATGGCTTGCAACCACGAACTGTGACACATAGAAAGAAACAAATGCCTTCTGCTAAATACAAACTAATAGGCCCATTGTCATGCGCTCCACCCACCAATGCTAACCTCTCAGAAGAATTAAATTCCCGAGCACACAATGTAACTCAGGAAATATGATGACAATTCACCAACATCCTTCTGGGTGTCAACTAAGAAATTATGTCTGCAGTGCGTGAATAATGATCTGCCTGAATTACAATTAAAAAAGGTACATAAATTTCGCAACATAGTACGTTATACCTTAGGCATATGTGATGTATTCATCACTCATTATTCGTCGCTACTCCCGTCGGAGTCTAGGGTCGCTCTGCTGTCGGGTCTCCCACACGACTAGTCAGAAACAATCGCCAGCTCTTGTAGTAGTGGTTCATGCATATACTACTGTCGTATGGTGAGGTTGCCAGCCTCATTTATAACCACTTAGCAAGAAACCTGTAGAATTTAGATTAGTAAATACATTGTTTACACTTACTCCAAAATTGGAATCTACAACTCTCTTTGCACAGCTTTAGGGTGGATATTGCTATGTATTAGAAGCTTCAAATCCCGTAGGTCTGGAAATTAGAGTTAATTACCCTGACGGTTGGTGTTCTGCGAATTCTGGCCTGGGAATACTGTTGTATAATTCGTATTTGACTTGATCTGGGAAATTAGAGTTATTTCCTCTGATGGCTGGTGTTCTACAAATTCCTAGCCTGGGAAAACTGTTGTATAATTCATCTATGACTTGTGATAAAATTCCCAAGTTTCCAGTCTTGTATTAAAATTGCGGGTTTACTTGTGAATTCCAAAGTTGCCCAATACTCGATCTGGTACTTATAGTTATGGAATTATAAGTCCTATCCCATTTTCTCTGGCTTTTAGGAGGTGCGTAGTTGACGTTGCATTGCAGTCTGTCTGTGAGCTGTGACTCCGAGTTTGTTAGATTATATCTCTCCTTTTCCAGGTTCAAATCCAACTGGGTTTCCTACTGAATGTTCCAATCAAATTCATTGTAGATTCTGGCGAACCAATCAAACCTATCTAGCACTGTTTGGGTGGGGAAGTTTTAAATATCCCCTCGCGTGTTTAAAATATTAAATTTAATTTACAAGCGTGGCCTCTTACAACAGTGTTATCATATCGTTATATAATACTTCCGTCCGCACCTCTATCCATCACAATATTGTGACCATGTGTTTCTGGCGTAATGACTCAAAAATGGTCGCTTGCCACGTGTGTTTCGCCAGACAAAGAAATCTGGTTCTATTCAGCACTCCTGCCCAACACAGCTTGAATAAACAAGCACTGTCGCTCGAAAAGATGGTCAGACAGATTATGCGATAAAATATTATCGCTGACTGTCTAATAACCTGGCATATTTGAACACGTCTTCGTGAAGCGTGAATACGACACAATATGATAAGAATTATTCCCGCAGCAACTACTGCCATAGGGGAGTGGCGTGTTACAGACATCACCATGCTATATCCAGCATACAGAGTAAAATGAATGAAAGGGCAAAATGAAATGCCAAATTACAAGTGAATAATGAAGAAATATGAAGTAAAGAAGTTTACTGCCGGAGGGCTGAACATGTGAGAGATAACACACAAGGGCAGGGACAGCTATTTTGTCACACACCCCATCACCTTAGATTTTGCATTAAATATCTAGGTTTGGACGTGAACTTTTATGTGGTACATGCCTTCCTCTTCTACTGTTCTGGATGAGTGTTCTTCTCCTCGTTATTCCGTGGACGAGTGTTTAAATTGCTCGCTTGGCAATGTGTATAGTTCAATACGTACTGACGAACGTCTTTACATCGGTTGGGCCAGAAGTAAACATCCTTAATATTACGCATAGTGATATACATGTTCCCCCGATGAAGATATATGAGCCGCTTGCATAACGGAGGGTCTTAAAGGGAGGGGCACTAAGAGTTGCTTCCCTTGCATAGTCCGTCGAAATATAATTTCCCCTTCTGTGTGCAAAGTTCCAGCTGAAACGGAGGTTATTTTTATCCCACTCTGTTCAGAGTATGGCGCTAGGGTAACTCTGTTTTACTACACATAAATCTTGAGTTGAGGTACGAGTTATCCCATGCTGAATGTTGGGAACTCTGCTCAAACTCTTTCTTGGTAGTTTCATCTTTCTCGTTGTCCAGGTTATGACGACAGAGCAATCTCTCACGAACTGTCGAATTTCCTTTCGCATACCTGGCCAGAAGTAATTCAGAGAACTATGCCTTACCATGGCACATGAACCTTTGATGGGATGGGGTAGGGTTAAAAGCATTTCTTGCATGAGGCAGGTGCGAAAGGGGAGTGGGACAACTAACTGCCCTTATTTCCCACCCGTCTATAGACCAAACTTTTCTCCCTGTAAAACGCTGTCTGAGGAGTATGGGAGTAGTTGCCATACAACTTAGAAAAGCAAAGCTTTAGGCTGTCATCGGCCTTTTGTGCCTGCTTCAGCACCGAAATATTCGGGCTGTTTAAAGATAAGAGCGCAGGGGCCGCTTGAGCGTTTCCTGTGTTCTCTCTCTCTTGTGTCGACTTGGAGTCACGTGAGGGATCTCCAAGAAACACATAGTTCCTCCCTAAGATGAGAGGGTAGACTAGATCTTCTACTACTGCGGCATTGATTTTTCCCCCGTAAATATCGGGTTGAAACATCAATTTCCGCAAGTGGAAGAGGTATAGGCTTTATGCTCTTCTGGTGCCCCTGTATTTCTACAGTTTCGCCAGTGTATTGGTGGGCCTTTACTAAAGATGGGGAAACCAAAGCGGAATATTTGAGACCCGAATCATACAAGCTCCGTGTGGTTTTGTTACCCACGGTTACTTGCTCAGTAATAGAAGGGTGGCTGGAATTTTGTTCATATGCCTGGGGGTCATGTTTCCCTATCAGCCCCCTGATCAGATATGCGACATTATAATGGCCGGTTTTTGGCCTTTTACAGTCCAGTGGGTGTGCGTGTCAGATTTGCACGCCTTACACCATCGCCTTCCAGTTCCCTGAGCTGAATTGCTCTGTTTCTGTCTATGGTAATCATGTGGTTGTTGTTGCTGTTGTGTCGTGTTGTGTAAGGTGGTGGTCGTACTCTTGGGGTCAGTGAAGGAGCGCTTCTCTCGATTGGGGTGATTACCGTGTTGGCGCCTCTTACAAAAGTGATGTCATATCCTAACTAACATAATTACCGATGTATGTTACGAGAGGCGTTCAGAAAGTAATGCACCACATCGTTTTTCTCAGGAACTGTTTATTCAAAAAGCATGAAATTTATACACAATATAAAATGATATGTCAGGTAAACATCGGTATTATTCAACATAATCCCCATCAAGTTGTACGGCTTTATGCCAGCGCGAAACAAGTGCATGTATTCCTAGCCCGTAACAGATTTTGTCTTGATCATGTAGCCATTTCTTCGCTGCATGAATCACTCCTTCATCATCTTCAAACCTTGTCCCACGGAGTGCATCTTTAAGTGGACCAAATAGATGAAAATCAGAGGGTGCCAAATCGAGACTATAGGGTGGATGGGGTAGTACAGTCCAACCCAATTTGGTGATTGCTTCCCGTGTTGCCAGACTTGTGTGAGGTCGCGCATTGTCGTGAAGGAGAAGCAGGTCTGCTGGATTCTTGTGCGGCCGAACTTTGCGAAAACGTTGATTGAGTTTTTTCAATGTTTTAATGTAAGCTTGCGAATTGATTGTCTCTCCTCTTGGCATAACGTCCACAAGAATCACACTTTCAGTGTCCCAAAAGACAGTGATCATGACCTTTCCAGCTGAAGGAATTATCTTGAATTTCTTTCTTCGTAGTGATTGCGGATGATGCCACTCCATTGACTGTCTTTTTGTCTCAGGTTCAAAATAATGTGCCCAGGCTTCGTCACCTGTAACGATCTTAGCCAAAAAGTTCTCTCCATCAGCATTGAAACTCTCCAACATTTCAGAAGAAATTACTTTCCTTTGCAATCGGTGGTCATTTGTGAGACTTCAAGGAACCCATCTTGCGCAAACCTTAGAAAATCCGAGAGTTTTTATAACTGCATTTGCACTACCAATGCTGACTGACAGCTGTAAGGCCAATTGTTGAGTAGCGATTCGCCTATCAGTAATAATAATGCCTTCAGCGCATTTCAACATTTCTGCGTTGGTGGTTATGGCAGGACGTCCACAGCGCGGCCGATCAAGCAGCTCCGTATCTCCACTTCCTGATTCTTTGATTCTCTGAACCTAGCGACTGACTGTACTCCTGTCGACTGCAAAACTTCCATACACATCACATAGACGCTTGTGAATGTTCACAACAGTTTCCTTCTCTGCAACGAGAAATTCTATCACAATTCGCTGCTTATAACGCAAGTTGCTAACACGCTCCATTTCAACGGTTTAGGGCAGCCGTATTATTTGGCCGGTTGCAATGCAATTTGGTGCACACAATTGGCACATGCCATATTTGAAGTGTGCAAAATGTCTTGCTTCTATCTTCATTATTAACTGAGAAAAACGATGTGGTGCATTACTTTCTGAACGCTCCTCGTACATCGGTCAGTCTCACTCAAAATAGTAACTCGCACCAGATAAAAAAGTATGCAACGCACGGTGTGCAACTTGCGCGGCGTGGGTGTTATATAAAATAAATACTTTTTAAAAATTCTTTCATAAATTAGAAGTGCTCGACAAAGAAACTGTGCGTACAAATTGGTGCTGCTTGTATCTTGCTGATTTATTGTGTTATCGTTGACTTGCTGCCTAGTGCAGGGCTGGTCACCTGGCACCAGTTAGGTAAATGTCCAATGCGACAACAGCAGAACGACGGTTGCTAAATGATTTACTTGTTAGGCATATGAAAGGCGAATATCAAACGCAGTGACTTGATTTTACCGGAGACATCAAAAGTGTTGAAAAAAATGATGTCGGCACCTACGCATGAAGGTGGCATACTTTATACAGCAAAACGTATGTATGTAACAATACTGACACTCTTACTCTCGCTCAATGTTCTCTGTCGTTGCTTCTATATTCAATACGGTCTATTGTGCTTATGATGGTCATTGGCTTGAGAACCACTGGTGTTAATAATCTTTTGTTATCATAACATTTTCGTAGGTAGTCGTTATTTACCCTTGCCAAAAAAGGGCAACCTGAAACTGTGCACAAACTACAGAACTATAGCTCTTATAAGCCATGCCAGCAAAATACTTTTACAAATCATAATGAAAAGGATGCAACAAAAGCTAGAAACAGAAATAAACGAAGTACAGGCGGGTTTTCGACCAGGTAGAGGCACTAGAGATCATATATTCAACATGAGGATCATCATAGAAAAGTGTAGAGAATTCAACGTTGACCTACATACTTGTTTCATTGATTACACCAAAGCTTTCGATTGTGTACAACATCAGCAGTTATGGGCTATTATGAAAAATATGGGATTTCCAAACCACCTTATACAACTCATCGCACTGCTGTACCAAGAACAACAGGCAGCCGTAAGAATAGAGGGGGAAACATCAGAATGGTTTGAAGTACAGAAAGGAGTAAGACAAGGCTGTACTCTTTCCCCTTACCTGTTTAACATTTATGCCGAGAATATCATGAGAAATGTAAGAAATGACCAAGAACACACAGAGTTTGACTCATTTAACATCGGCGGGTGCCAGATCCCGGAAATCAGATATGCTGACGACACAGTTCTCCTATCGACCAACCCAGAAGGACTTGAACAATTAATTCTGTCCACCAAAAAACACAGCGAGGCCCAGAATCTATACCTAAACACCAAGAAGACCAAAGTATTGACAACAGACAAAGTAAAGACCAAACCAGAAATTGAAATTGATAACGAAGAACTGGAAAGTGTTAATGAATTCGAATACTTAGGATCAATCATTAACAGCTCTGGCGATTGCGCAGTAGAAATTAAAAGAAGACTTGCAATTGCTTCACATAAACTAATACAGATGAAAAACCTATGGCAAGGCACAAGCAAAGAAACAAAGTTACAACTGATCAGAGCATGTATATTCCCAGTAGCAACATACGGCTGCGAGACTTGGACACTCAATAAAACAGTTGCAAAAAAGATTACATCATTCGAAATGAAATGCTACAGAAGGATGTTGAAAATACCCTGGACAGAAAAAAAGACCAACAGAGAAGTACTGCACTCACTAAACGTACAGGAACACTGGCTCCTAAATACCATCGCAATAAGGAAGCTGAAATTTTTCGGTCATATAAAAAGACATAATAGCCTGGAAAAAACAGTGATGGAAGGCATGGTCCCTGGAAAAAGGGGAAGGGGTCGACCTAGACGACGGTGGACCCAGGACATCACAGAGAGTCTGAACTTGTCTTTGGCTGATGCAGGTCGACTTGCCCAGAATCGTGATGCGTTCAGAGCAGCTGTAATGGAGACAACGTTCTGGAAAGAATACGTCACATGATGATGAGTCGTTATTTAATTTTTAGGGTTCTGACTTATTTCTTCTGATCTTCTGTCTTCTTGACTTGGCGTGTCATAGTGAGACTGGCCTAACCGCCAGGGCTGATAATTTACCAAGGACTATTATTTCCTGCTTCTCATGATTAGTTGCTGTCTATTATTCTTGTCATGAACGAGGGTTGCTCAGAAAATAATGCCCCATATATTTGTTCTCGGAAACTATTTATTCACAATGTATGAAACTCACGCACAGTATAACTGGATGTATCCTTTACACATGCTATTTTTTCCACATAATTTCCGTCTACTTCTAGGCCCTTACGCCAGCGCGAAACAAGTGCATGCATGCCTTCCCTGTACCAGCTCTTTTCCTGTTCACGTAGCCATGTTCTCACTGCACGAATCACGCTCTCGTCATCTTCAAACCTTGTCCCACACAGTCCATCCTTCAGTGACCCAAAAAGATGAAAATTGGAGGGCGCCAGATCAGGACTATAGGGGGGATAGGGGAGCACAGTCAAACCAAATTTGGCGATTGCCTCCTGAATTTTCACACTTGTGTAGGGGGCGGGCATTGTCGTGCTGGATTAAAATGTCTACTGCATTCCTGTTAGCCGCACTCGCAGGTACCGCTGTTCGAGTTTGTTGAGGGTTTTGATGTACGCGTCCGAATTGATTGTCTCACCTCTGGGCATCACATCCACAAGAATCGACATAAGCACTCCCTATTACAGTGTATTGTTTGTATTTCTACATCTATGATTTGTAGTTTAATAGTATGTTGTTCATATTTCCGCATCTATCATTTCAAGTTTTATAGTATGTTGTTTATATTTCTGCATCTATCTTTTCTAATTTGATGGTATGTTGTTTATATTTCTACACTCGTCATTTTTTGTTTGATGGTATGTTGTTTATATTTCTATATCTATGATTTCTAGTTTAATGGTATGTAGTTCACAATTCTGCATCTATCATTACTAGGTTGATGGTATGTTGTTTATTTTCTACATCTATCATTTCTAGTTTGATGGTATGTTGTTTATATTTCTACATCTATCATTTCTAGTTTAATGGTATGTTGTTTATATTTCTACACCCGTCATTCCTGGTTTGATGGTATGTTGTTTATATTTCTACATTTATCATTTCTAGTTTCATGGTATGTTGTTTATCTTTCTACATCCGTCATTTGAAGTTTGACGGTATGTTGCTTATATTTCTACAACTGTCATTTTTAGTTTCTGACTGCCCTGATAAGGGATACTCTTTAAATGAACTGTTAGTACATTGTTGCCCAGTGTGTGTTCAGTAACATAATCGCAAGGGCTTCAATATTTGGACATGTGCCATAATATAACCGACAGATCCTGTGACTTAGTTGAACGGACCGCCTTAACAAAAGTTTTTTATTTTTTATTTTTAAAAACGTGTGTTCCTCGTTGTTGCGCATATTACATACACATATTCTTTTGTATGGAATTATGCGACACACGGATTACTTCGTCTATTTAATATGGAAAATATATAGTTGTATTTATTTGGGTACGAAAATGCTTCCCTTGGTAAAGCTAGATAATCCATGATTGATTTATACGTTTGATTATATGGATGATCTCTCTTGATATTGATTCGGCGTATGAATAATTGAATTCATGTCAGTTCTCGTTTGTTAGGGCCAGAAAATAGATTAATTTTGCTTAGTATGTTTATGGTCCGAATTCATGTGTACTACTTGTCTAGTGCAAGAAGATTCAGTTTTATATTGTATATCTTTGTATGTTTAGGTCGGACTATATTCTTTGTGCCGGAATCTGGCGCAGGTATTCGTAGTCCTACTGGGTTGTAGAGAGTTCCGAAGTAGCCTCCGATAATGGCTGAGTGTTTTTCTAGGGCTGGTCCTGTTATGATTAAAAAGTGATTTGTGGATGATTTTTCCATAAGGAGGGAATGTCTCTGCGAGAGTATTGTGTCAGAGCTTCTTTTCATGTACTTTATTATGTTTAAATTCGGACTCCAGGTAAAGCCAGACCCTCTTTTCTTTGATGACCTTCATTTGGTTAGGTTTAGATGACAACCTAGTTTGAACGTCGTTGGTCGTCCATATGCACAGTTGAAGATGACAGGTTCCACTAGTATTCCTATCTACATGAAACAACCCTATTAATGTAGAGCTTGATGGAAAACTCTATGAAGTTATATATATATTCAAATGTTGAATTAACTTTGGCTTTACTATTATCCTTCTGTTGGACGAGTGAGTGAAACTCAGAGAAGGTGGCCATCTTTGAAGTACTGTCATTATGGTGCATCGCTGGCCTGAGAACAGAATCTAATTCTTATTATAAGACAGTGGATCGGAGATCTTACCATCAAGGAACTCCGTTATTATGAAATAACATTATTACTGTCAAGAAAAGGTTCTAGCAACGAACCGCTATTACTATTCATGTATGTACATTTACTGAGTATGCGACGACAGACAACTAGAACGTCTGCCTACTGTCGTCCCATAATATATATTCATATGCTGCCTGAATACACTACTGATGTTGCTACTCAATTATGCAATATGAGGATGTCCTGTCAACCATGTACTGTCATATGCAGATGTTCACGTCAAGTGTGTGTGTCCTTAATAAAAGGTGCGAAAAACGTCAGCTGTAGTTCCAGCCATCATTGACTCGTATAAGAGTGTGTGAGTGCAGTATTATCTAGTGTCAACTACATAGAACAGTACACCATTCGCGTTGCTTCCACTCTCACACTACATCTACATGACCAGTAGATACAGCGCTGCGCAAGGTTGGGTAGTTGATCAAGTTCCCACGTAAATTACATCTTTCAATCATACAGTGGTAACGCAGATGTCGTGCTCCTCCTGGAGCCTCAAGGGAAACCGGTTCCAGTATGACAAGTGCTGTCCAAAACATGGAAGTCTCACATCGGGTCTTTTACAGTGGTGGCCAGTCAATCACCTAAACTTTACACTCGTTTGTTTGATTATCGTTACTTTCCGTTTCTGCCGGAATTGTGTATGGGCCTTGATCTCCACTGATTTAGAATCCAGATTGGATGAGCAACACTTTTTTCAAAGTGGCCAGGTAAAATGAGCTGACCGCGAACTTGAGATGCGATGGGTTCACTGCAAGGGTCGCGGCTGTTGAGGTTGGTGCAAGAGGTCTCGCGACTGCCTCAGTGTATGATCTACTGAAACTGTTGGAGTTAAGGGTACAGTCAAGAACAAATGCACTTAAGAGGCTCAGCGAAAATGCGGAAAAGGCATCGTGTTAACTGTGGAACAACCGCAACGGGCGATGGAACTCGAGACAGTAATTTGTTTTCAACACAGGGGTTACTTTCACATTTACCTCCAGCTGGCAGAGAATAGGAGTGAATTTGAAAGCTGCAATCAAGATGGAGTGGGTTCAATTCTCTGCACTAGACAACAGGAGACTGACACTTTGGAGTCATGACCTAAGTCCCCACCCCTCGAGTGTAAAGGAGATTAAGGGGCCGAAACACTTGATCGACGGAGAGAACACTTCTGACGATCAGATTGCCTCCTGTTGTATCGCTCTGTATAGAGTTTCCTATCATAATTACATGGTCAGACCGGTGACAATCGGGAAAAGACCGATGAACTTACAGGAAAGACAGATGACACTGGGAAAAACTTGGAACCGGCTGACTGGGTTAGCACCCAGTAAGCTTTAAAAATTGCTATAGAACGCACTAATGGTAGATACCCACAGGATTCACCGAAAAATAGGGGGGGGGGGGGTGGGATGATGAATCCACAGGTGACTCATTAGAATCCACCAGACCAATTACACGGACTTTGAGTTCTGACCAACAGCTGGAATTTTCATGTGCCTGTGGTAGGCATTTATCTGCGCTGAGAGGCATGAAAATCCACAGAACGAAAAGGGGGTGAGGGAGCACACCGCGCTCTGTTACGACGGGTAAGACGTTAGAAGAACGCAGCCAGGAGTCAATCCACAGTGCTGAGTACATTCAAGTTGAACTGCCTGATGATGATCTCACACACGCCTTGGACGGGAAAAGAGATGCAATCAAGTTTTCACCTACCAGTGCAAAAGGGCTTTGGGAACAACTGGACGAAGTCTGTCAAAAGAGTTGGATAACAGCCTGAAGCAGATAACCTTGGAGACAAAAATGGAAATCTTTCGCGACATAATTTATCTTCACTGTCGCAAAATATTTGGAGTCAGGGAGGCAATGGAAAGTAACCCACCAAAAGAAAGTAGAAGACAAATCAGAAATGGAGAGATTAGGACACAAAAGAAGGATGCCCGAAAATAGTTCAAGAACGCAGTTGACACAGAGAAGAAAGGATTACGGTAGGTTTGGGACCACCTGAAAGGTCAACATAATGCACTTGTAGAGCAGAAAGGTTGTGCAGGAAAAGAAGGAAAACACGGAGAATGGGGGAGGTTCTTCAGGGAGCCCTTCAAGTTTGCCAAAGAACTGTTTGAACAGCCACGGTCGGGAACACTAAACATCGGGACAGAAGATCGGGAAAAAACACCTTAGAATGACCTATTCAGATGGTCACAAAGATGAGCCGCTCAGCAGCATGGAATGCCTTATATGGCCTAGTACGACAGGAGCTGAATTCAACACCAAGCTCCAAACAATGCAAGAAATAGAAAAGCATTGTCCAGAAAGCATGGTGCTACAGGTCTTATCTCGTGTCATATATGTTGTGTATAAGAGATGTCCTGATGTTCTGAAACGACTGCTCCGTTTGCTAAAAAATGCTTGGAAAAAACCAGCTTGTAAGCAAAGAATGGAGAAAGACAAATGGAGTCTGCATCCCAAAGGAACCAAATTCCACAGACATCAGTCGATTCAGGCCAATGTCACCATTAGTGCACTTCCACTTTATGTGGAAGGGAAGATATTCTTCTCATTGTGGCTAAAAGGCTGACCACATACCTTCTGGAGAATGGATACACTGACACTACCATCCAGAAAGGAGGTATCCCAGGTACACCAGGGTGTCTAGAGCATTCCACAATGATCTTGGAAGAATCAGCAGATGCCGTACTTAAGTCCATTCAGCCCAAACTGAAAACTGGAAGTTGAACACTTTCACTCAGGAATTATTTTCCACCCTGTGCCATAATATTTACATTCGTGATAGACTAAAAACAACTCTCAGAGCGTTGTTTTGACACGCGTGTCAAATCTGACCTACGCTCTCAGCGTTGTTCCGTAGTCAAAGAGTTAAAGGGCTGAAACAGCCGAACGACTGGGAGAACAATTCTGATGATCAGATTGCCTCCTGTTGTATGGCTCTATATAGAATGTCCTATCATCAGTCCAGGATTACCGAAAGCGGGGTAAACAAACGTTCATTGATTGTTTCTTGACGTTTTCTATCATTTCCTTATTTGGTTTTATTAGTTACGTCTGTGATGATTTGTCTCTTCTGTACCCTTCTGTTCAGAATGATTTTATTGCCATTTTTCAGTCTCACTAACTGGAGGTTCACATTCTGTCAGATTATGGTTGATGCACGGAAGGTCCTGGATTCGAGTCCTGGGTAAGCCACTTATGTCTGTTGTTTGTCATTTGTCTTGTGTTCTACTTCCTTATTTCTTACGATTGCCTGAAAACATACATTTATGTTTGTATAATATATTTTGCGTCACTCCTCATGATATATTTTGTTTAACTGGTGATATATTTTGTTTAACTGGTGATATATTTTGTTTAACTGGTGATATATTTTGTTTAACTGGTGATATATTTTGTTTAACTGGTGATATATTTTGTTTAACTGGTGATATATTTTGTTTAACTGGTGATATATTTTATCATTTCGCAAAATCCAAACAAGATTGGACTTCACCTTAAGGAGCTGCTCGTGACCCTGATGTGCATGATGCAAGTACAAGGATATATCTACATGAGATTACAATAATATTACAAGGCTATGTCTACACGAGATGTACAAGGATATATCTGTATATCTCCGTTCATGTGTCGGGGATGACAGGACTCACTTTTCATTAGAGAATCGTCTTATTTTTTAATTGGGCGTTTTATGTCCTGAAGGTCTCAATGTTCAACATCATTTTGCATAAATTCTGGTAGCTTTTCTCTCTCTTTCATTCTTCTTTATTCATTGTTTTTTCGATCTATCTTCTTATATTTTGGTTTTGGTTCGTTTCATATCCTTTTGTATCTCTAAAAATTGTCGCTATCTTATACGTCACTTCCTTCGAGATTTCTTGGAGAGAGTACAGTGATCTTGTGTATTCCAAGCATTTACAGTTCTAGCTAAGTGACTTGTTCCGAAGTTTTGTTCATTCTCTTTTTTTCCTTTACCTTTTATTATTTACTTTCTTGCTTCGGTATTTCTGTTAGGTTTTTCGATTTTCTTGTGTTATCATTGTACTTTTTCCATCTGCTTGTATTGCTCATTTTGTATTGTTTCTTATCATCGTATGTTTTTGTAGTACCTATTAGTATATGTAATTCTTGTCTTTGTCACCTGTTTGTGGCTGACGAAGGGTAAAACCCGAAACGTCCCTTGTCTCATGTGAACTGTTATTTGTAAAACTGATTCAATACCTTTTTATTAGTTTATAAACTTATAAGGCTATGTCTACACGAGATGAACAAGACTGAGTCTACACGAGATGTACAAGGATATATCTACATGAGATGTACAAGGCTATGTCTATACGAGATGAACAAGACTGTGTCTACACGAGATGTACAAGGATATATCTATATGAGATGTACAAGGCTAAGCCTACACGAGATCTACAAGACTGTCTACGCGAGGTGTTATATATCTATATGAGCTGCACAAGGCTATATCTACACGAAATGTACAAGGATATATTTTGTATATGAGCTCGTACAAGGCTATGTCTACACGAGATGAACAAGACTGTGTCTACACGAGATGTACAAGGATATATCTACATGAGATGTACAAGGCTATGTCTACACGAGATGAGCAAGACTTTGTCTACACGAGATGTAGAAGGATAAATCTATATGAGATGTACAAGGCTATGCCTACACGAGATCTACAAGACTGTCTACACGAGGTGTTATAGGAAATATCTATCTGAGCTGCACAAGGCTATATCTACACGAAATGTACAAGACTGTGCCTGCACAAGATGTATATGGTTATGTCTACACGAGATGCGCAAAACTGCATCTACTCCAGCTGTATGAGACTATAATTATATAAGATGTACAAGACTATGTCTACACAAGATGGACCTGGCAGGATTTTAGCAATGATTCCCTACTTACTTTGTTATACAGTATGCATGATGACAAGGCGATATGTCCAATTACCTTGGTCACAGTAATCTCCCTTGTAGCCAGCAAAGCAATTATTACATGATCCTAAACGTTGTTTACAGGTAGATTTGACACACTGCAATCTACACTGAGATGAGCAGTCACTACCATACCAGCCGGACTCACAACCTGTTGCACAAAGTCCCGTCACTGTATTACATATCTCGTTTCCTTTGCAGCTGCAGATGTCGTCACAGTGTAGTCCATAAGTCCCATCTGGGCACACAGTTTCTAGAAGATATAAAAATCTCAATGTTGGGCAGATATCTACAATGTTCAAATGCTACTGGATAGTATATTTAATTACCTTCTGTATCCACTTTAAATCTTATGTCTAATTAAATTCTGTATCCACTTGATATCTTATGACTAATTACCTTCTGTATGCACTTAATATCTTATCTCTAATTACATTATGTATCCACTTTATATCTCATATCTAATTACCTTCTGTATCCACTTAATATCTTATGACTAATTACCTTCTGTATCCACTTTATATCTTATGTCTAATTATCTTCTGTATCCACTTTATATCTTATGTCTAATTACTTTCTGTGTCCACTTTATATATTATGTCTAATTATCTTCTGTATCCATTCTATATCTCGTCTAATTATCTTCTGTATCCACTTAATATCTTGTGCCTAATTACCTTCTGTACCTATTTTATATCTTATGTCTAATTACCTTCTGTATCCATTTTATATCTTATGTCTAATTACCTTCTGTATCCACTTAATATTTTATGTCTAATTACATTATGTATCCACTTAATATCTTATGTATAATTACCTTCTGCATCTTATGTCTAACTACCTTCTGTACCTACTTTATATCTTATGTCTAATTACCTTCTGTATACACTTTATATCTTATGTCTAATTACCTTTTGTATCCTCTTTATAAGGCAGGTTAAAAAGGTAAAAGACCCCGTTACATGTACATTGAAGCATATTAGGAATATTGTATTAGGCCCATATTTTCTTGTAATCGGCACGCAATGTGTGATGTGGTCAGCATCACGCCTAAACCTACACAGAGTTGCTCTGGTAACCTATTCATGAGGCTGGGTCAACCCCAGAGCCGTTCTGGAGCCGTCTGCGGTCTAAAATATGCCACCTCAATTGGGGATCGAACCTTGGACCACCGAGCTAAGTAGCCAGTGCACTAACCACTGCGCTAACGCATGTCTAATTACCTTCTGTATCCACTTGAAATCTTATGCCTAATTACCTTCTGTATCACCTTTAAATCTTATGTCTAATAACCTTCTGTATCCACTTGTTATTTTATGTCTAATTACCTTCTGTATCCACTTGTTATTTTATGTCTAATTACCTTCTGTATCCACTTGATATCTAATGTTTAATTGCCTTCTGTATCCACTTATATCTAATGTCTAATTATCTTCTGTATCCACTTATATCTAATGTCTAGTTACCTTATGTATCCACTTTATATCTAATGTCTCAATTCCTTCTGTATCCACTTATATGTTATGTCTAATTACCTTCTGTATCTACTGATATATTATGTCTAATTACCTTCTGTATCCACTTATATCTTGTCATTAACTACCTTCTGTGTGCCCATATATCTAATGTTTAATTACCTTCTGTATACACTTTATAGCTAATGTCTAATCATCTTCTGTATCCACTTATATCTTACGTATAATTACTTTCTGTATCCACTTATATCTATTGTCTAACTACGTTCGGTATCCACTTATATCTTAATATCTATATACCTTCTGTATCCACTTATATCTAATGTCTAATTACCTTCTGTATCAACTTTAATGTTTAATTACCTTCTGTATCCACTTATATCTACTGTCTAATCTTCTTATGTATCCACTTATATCTGATGTCTAATAACCTTCTGTATCCACATACATCTGATGACTAATTAATGTTTGTATCCACTTATATCTGATGTCTAATTATCGTATGTATCCACTTATATATAATGTCTAATTACCTGCTGTATCCACTAATATCTAATGTCCAATTACCTTCTGTATTCACTTATGTCTAATTATCTTCTGTATCCACTTAAATCGTATGTCCAATTTTCTTCTGTATCCATTTATATCTTATGTTTAATTACCTTCTGTATCCACTTATATCTCATGTCTAATTACTTTCTGTATCAACTTGTATCTAGTGTCTTATTACCTTCCCTATCGACTTATATATCAGGTCTAACTACCTTCTGTATCCACTTATATGTAATTTCTAATTACCTTATGTTACCACTTATTTCTAATGTCTAATTACTTTCTGTATCCACTTATATCTCATGTCTAACTACCTTCTGTAACCGTTTATATCCAATGTCTAATTACCATCAATGTCTATTTATATCTTATGTCTCATTACCTGCTGTATCCAGTTATATCTTATGTCTAATTACCTTCTATATCCACTTATATCTCTTATCTAATAACCTTCTGTAGCCACTTATATCTAATGTCTAATTACATTCTGTATCCACTTTTATCTTATGTCTAATTACCTTCTGTATCCACTTATGTCTAATGTCAAATTGCCTTCTGTATCCACTTTTATCTAATGTTTAATTACCTTATGTATCCACTTATATCTACTGTCTAATTTTCTTCTGTATTCACTTATATCTGGTTTCTAATAACCTTCTGTATCCACATATATATGATGACTAATTACCGTTTGCATCTCCTTATATATGATGTCTAATTACCTTCTGTTTCCACTTATATCTAATGTCAAATTAACTTCTGTATCCACTTTATATCTAATGTCTAATAACTTAATGTATTCACTTATATCTTATGAGTAAGTGTCACGTAGGGTTTATATTCATTTAATTTCCTACATTTTCTTCCTATTCTTTCACCTAATTCTTTCTTTATTATCGCTGTATTTCCTTTTTTCCTGTATATTTTTCATCCATTCGTTTTGCGTAAATTATTTTCATATAATTCGCAAACTTTACCTGTTTTCCTTTCTCTTAAACTGAGAATCGCGCTAGGACGATATTACGTAGATGTCAGGGCTGCAGGGCGTCAGAAGGCGTGATAAGTCGGTTCGCTGAACATAGGACGTAGCAAATCGTCTACATTCTCACCAAGCGCGCGAGCTTCTTCTCGGCATAAGTCCCGGTGAGGTGTGATACTTTACATCTGCACCGGTCAGTATCCAGACATTTGTCTGGAAAAATCCCAAACTGACACGGCGCTCACCGTGGGTCATGGTCAGCTGTAGTGTGAAAACTGCCTGCATTGGAGTCAGGCTGTCTGGGATTTGGAACTGACACGCGTACATCGTGGTCAGTAGGTGACAGTTACGACACGCGTTAAGCGGACGTAAATGTTGGGAGTAGGGGAGATAATTTCGCGTGGCGAAATAGTTTGGGCCCTTTGTCTGATTTTAAGATATTGGCCAAGTTTGAAACTTTAATTTCATTCTCGCTCATAGACTCCACAGTAGATAGGTCGCTCGAAAACAGAATAGCTGTTAGCGAAGATCTCAGTTTGTTTCGGCAATTTGTCGAACTTCTAGACTTCCAGAAATATTTTCAGCAATTTTATTCTTAAGTTGTGCGACTACCTGTAATTCTGTGGTTGAGGTAATTAATATGGTAGATATATAGATTTTGTGAGTGTTAAAGTGTATAATCGCTTAATTCATTTTAATCTATTTCTTTAGCGCAGAAGAGAAATAAAGTGGTAGGCTATAAATATTTTCTAGGGAAGCATTCAGTGGAAAGCAGAATAGATTAAATTTCTAGCTTATAACGGCAATTGTAGCTATTTATAAATTTAATTTAACTGCTAATACTCAGTCGAGTGTATTTTTCTAAACTAACGTATAAACTCTAGAATCCAGCCTCATGAATGGTGACGGAATACGCACGTGTTCTTAATTTATGAGGATTGCTGATTTTTAAATATAACTTACGTCACGGGAAGTTTAAATGATAAGCAAAGCTCTCTGCTTGCAAGTTTAAATGTAAGTTTTAACCAGTACAGATTCTGTTTATTATATTATATGTGTTATTTTTCCTCCACACAGTGAAAGTTTTGGGGTGACCCTAACTTTACCAGCACCTAGTAGTAGTTTCCATACTTGTGAAGAAATAGACAGTCCTTATTTTGAACCACGTGGGTTTTCTCAAGTAACACTGATCTGACGGTGCAAGTTAGACAGAAATACTAATATCCCTATAACGGGTTTTCAAAGACTGTAATGATAAATACTGGACCTTGGAGCCAGCACTTAATTTCTTCTAGAAACTCTATATAATTTGCTGCCTGGTGGCGTGAATATTATCAATCATTTCCCGACTAGATTATATCTTGTGGACAAATCTGTGGTGTGACTAAAGTGAATCCTATACTGAGGGAAGGCACCGACCTGACATTCATCATTTTTTTTGAAACCTACGCTATTGACACTGTGCTCTGCTAACTCCCGCGCCTGGAATAATTGTTAGGTGACTTAATCAGACATTTGAACAAATTTGCATACCCAAGTAGTCGTTCCCGGAGACTCCAAGTTAAATACGTCTTTTGGAACTGGGGACTTCTTGGCAGAAGACTGCATTTTTTGAGTCTGTGTGAAAATCTAAAATCAATGTGTTCCAAGAGGCAGCAAGCAAAGTCGTGAGTACTAGTATGAGAAGCCATGGCGGAATGAATGAGTGTACGCTGGTTTGAGTGATATTTTTCACTATTTTATCTTTGACACCCTGTTGCTGTCCTAATTTTTTTTTCAATCTGCATAATTTGTTGCTAAGGCTAGAGTTCTTGTGTTTTGTCTTAGGTTAAATCAGATTTTTTTTTTCAAACTCTGTGCATATAATTACGAGATAAAACAAAGACAACTCTTAGACTCAAACCCTATGTATCTGTGACTCAGGCGCCATCATCTGTTCTCTTAACGGGGCCGGGCTAAACCTAGAGTTAACACTATAACGGGGCTATCATCCTTGCAACATTTCCTTGATTTTTTATGACTATGTGTATATGTATTTTCCTTGATGTACTTTCTTTGATGTTGTGAGCCGATTTTTCCTGATAATAAAATCGCTCTTGAACTTAATAATCGTGTTTGGTCAGCTCGTTCTAGATAATATATATATCATTGTTATAGTTTTCCCACGTCTGTGTGTTTACCTGTCGTCACGTGTATGTGCGTGCCTGTGAGTGATAGAAATATACGTAATATGTATATTGGTGTAGTCTGTCTGACGCTGTAACAACTGTTGTAGAAGATAGGTGAGAGAGAGAAGAATTCTTTTCGCTTTCAGAGACAGCCACTATATCAAATCTATCATCTCACGTGTGTGGAAATTCTATTACCTTTCACTAACTCTCACTGAGTCTATCACCTATTCAAACCTATTCAGAAGGGACCAAACCTAGTCTTAATTCTCCTATCGGAAATCTACGACAGTAAGTACCCTCTGTGTCCACTTATATCTTATGTTTAATTTCCTTCGGTTTCCACTTATATCTAATTTCTAATTACCTTTTGTATCAACTTATATCTAATGTCTATTTACGTTCTGTATCCACACATTTTATGTCTAATTTTTTTCTGTATCCACTTATATCTTATGTAAAATTATTTTCGGTATCCACTTATATATCATGTCTAATTACCTTCTGTATCTACTCATATATCATGTCTAACTACCTTCTGTATCAACTTTAAATCTTATGTCTAATGACTTTTTCTATCCACTTAATATCTTTTGACTAATTATATTCTGTATCCTTTTTAAATTGTATGACTAATTACTTTCTGTATCCACTTTAATTCTTATGTCTAATTACCTTATGCATCCGCTTTGTATCTAACGTCTAATTACCTTCTGTATCCACTTATATCTAATGACGTATTATCTTCTTTATTCATTTATAGCTAATGTCTAATTACCTTTTGTATGCACTTTATATCTAATTTCTAATTACCTTCCGTATCCACTTATATATAATGTCTAATTACTTTCTGTATCCACTTGTATCTAATGTCTAATTATCTTCTGTATCCACCTATATTTTATGTCTAATTACTTTCTGTATCTACTGATATCTTATGTCTAATTACCTTCTGTATCCACTTATATATTATGCCTAATTACCTTCTTTATCCACTTTATAGCTATCGTCTAATTACCTTCTGTATCCCCTTATATCTGACGTCTAAATACCTTCTGTATCCATTTATATCTGATGTCTATTTACCTTCTGTATCCACTTATGTCTTATTTCTTATTACCTTCTGTATCTACTTATATCTAATGTCTAATTGCCCTATGTATCCATTTATATCTCATGTCTAATTACTTCCTGTACTCAATTATATATTATGTCTGTACTCACTTTTATTTTATGTCTAATTACCTTCTGTATAAACTTACATCTAATGTCTAATTACTTTCTGTATCCACTTATATCTCTTGTTTAACTACGTTCTGTATCCACTTATATATAATATCTAATTACCAACTGTATCCACTTATATCTAATGTCTAATTACCTTCTGCATCAACTAATATCTAATGTTTAATTACCTTCTGCATCCACTTATATCTCTTGTCTAACTACGTTCTGTATCCACTTATATCTGATGTCTAATTACCTTCTGTATCCACATATATCTGATGACTAATTACCGTTTGTGTCCACTTTTGTCTGATGTCTAATTACCTTCTGTATCCACTTATATATAATGTCTAAATACCTGCTGTATCCACGTTTTTCTAATGTCTATTTACCTTCTGTATTCACTTATGTCTAATGTCTAATTACCTTCTGTATCCATTTACATCTAATGTCTAATTACCTTATGTGTCCCTGTAAATATTTTCTGTATCCACTTATATCTATCGTCTAATTACCTTCTGTATTAAGTTTATATCTAATGTCTAATTACATTCCGTATCAACTTTAAATGTTATGTCTAATTACCTTATGTATCCGCATTGTATATAATTTCTAATTACCTTCCGCATCCACATATATTTAATGACTTATTTTCTTCTGTATCTACTTATATCTAATGTCTAATTACTTTCTGTATCCACTTTAAATCTTTTGTCTAATTACCTTTTGTATCCACTTGATATCTTATGAATAATTACCTTCTGTATCCACTTTAAATCTTATGCCTAATTACCTTATATATCCGATTTCTATCTAATGTCTAATTACGTTCTGTATCCATTTATATCTAGTGACTAATTATCTTCTGTTTCCACTTAATTCTAATGCCTAACGAATCCACTGTAGGCAATTGGTGTCGAACCAAGCTTTTGAAACACAAGATAGTCGTGAAGACTCTTACTTCAGACTGGTCTCTTATAAGTGTAACTTCGTACCACCAACAGTAGTCAAGTCTCGTACTACGAACATTAGGAAAAATAAAAGAACAAATGCCTCTGCTAAGTACATTTGTGAGCTGCAGATTAACAGGCGCATTGTCTCGCTGTCCACCCACCAATGTTAGCCTCTCTGAATAATTATTCTCCCTGAGTCTTTCTTCTTTCTTTGATCCTTAGCCGCCGACCGTCAAAGCAGTCAGTGGCCATCACGCCTAGTTGCGTCTTGTAGGGAAACAACAAATTAATTCCACTTTGCTCGGTCGGCGGCCATCCTTCGTACAGTGCCCCAACTCTAGTTCATTCTTTGCATCTCAGCCTCCATAGTCCTCCGCCCGGTTGTTTTTGGTCGGCCTCTCTTTCGTTTTCCTTCAGGGGTCCAAAGCATAGCTGTTCTTGTGATGGCATCGGGGTCTCTTCTGAGGACATGGCCAACCCAGCTCCAGCGTCTGCCAGCTATGATGGTGTGCATGTCCTCTTGCTTGCTCCGAGTAAGCAGATCTTGGTTGGTGATGGTATTTGGCCAAAAGATTCGGTGAATTTTTCTTAGGCATGTTGTGTGAAAAGAAGACAATTTCGACATTTCCTTCTCTGTAACTCTCCAGCATTCCGCACAATAGAAAAGCACAGAAAGCACACAGCTCTGATATAATTTTAATTTTGAGCTTGTGCTGTATTGAGAGCACTTCCAGATGTTGTTTAGGTTAAAAAAGGCTGTTCTTGCCTTATTCATTCTGATGTTGATGTCTTTGCCTGCCCCGCCGTCTGGTTTTACTATGCATCCTAGGTATGTGAAAGTGTCTGTCTGTACGAGTTGTTGATTCCTTACTGATATGGGCTCAGGGTTGCTCACATTGAGCGTCATGACCTCTGACTTCTTTACATTGATGTTCAAGCCCACCTGCTGGCTAAACTTATTAAGTCTATCCGTTTTTTCCTGGATGTGTTGATGTGAATGTGCTAGTAGTGCAATGTCATCTGCATATTCCAGATCTTCCAATGTAGAAAATGTAGTCCATCTTATTCCTCTTGGACTGCCCTCTGTTGTCTGGCGCATCACCCAGTCTATGACTGTTAAAAATAGAGTGGTTGATAAGGGGCATCCCTGTCGTACTCCTGTCTTCACCTCAAAGGTTAGGTTGCTCTGCCCAACACTACACGTAAAGTTGGCATAGAGGCTTTTTATGATTGACACTATGCAGCTTGGAATTCCATAAGCCCTCAGTATTTTCCATAAACTGTCCCTATGTATGCTGTCAAAAGCCTTTTCAAAATCAACGAAATTAATGTACAGCTGTCTTTGCCATTCTGAGCACTGCTCTATAATGTTCCTGAGAGTGAATATATGATCTACACATCTTCTGTTCTTTCTAAATCCTGCTTGTTCTTTCCTCGGTTTGTGGTCTACTGCTTTTGAAATTCTCTGTATAATTATCCTGCCTAGTATTTTGCTGGGAACTGAGAGAAGAGTGATTCCTCTCCAATTATTGCAATCTGCAAGATCTCCCTTTTTGGGCAATTTGACAATTATTCATTTGTTCCACTCTGATGGTGTTGTCCCCGTTTTCCAGACTTGTGCAAATAGTGGTTCTAATAATTCTGCTGCTAGCTCAGGGTCTGTCTTAAATAGCTCTGCATTTAAGTTATCATGGCCAGGAGCTTTTCCGTTCTTCAACCCTTTGATTGCTGTGATGATTTCTTCTTTTCGTGGAATGTCTGTATTTACATCTAGATCGTTTTCAGCCTCAGGAACATTCAGTTGTGTCTCTGGTGGTTCCTTGTTCAGAGTTTCTCTGATGTGCTCTGCCCATTTTGTTTCCTATCCCTCTGCTGTCGTGATGAGATTTCCTTGCTTATCTCTTACTAATGTAATATTGTTTGCATCTCGTTTTGCGCTGATGCATTTAGTTATTTTGTATATTGTGCTTTGTTCATTTCTCAGGGCTGCCTCTTCTGCCTGTCTTGCAAGATCGTCTAGGAAATTCCGTTTGTTCGTTCGGGTTTGGCGTTTAACTTCCTTGTCCAGCTGACTGTACTGTTCGCTATATAGTTGCTTTAGCCTGGGGGAACTTCGCTTCTGTTTTCTTTCTTTTCATTTCCTTTCTCAGTGTTATGGTGTTTAATGTTTCTGGTGTTATCCAGTCTTGCTTCTTCCTTTCCTGGAATCCCAAGCATGATTTGCTGCTTTCCTTATATATTGTTGAAATGGTGTTGAATTTCTGGTCTATATCATCAGTCAATGTCTTTTACTGACTTTTGGCAAATTGATATCGTTTCTTTATGTCAGCCGCAAAAGCTTTTCTGGTAAGGGGGTCCTTCAATTTGCTGATGTCAAACCTTTTCTGTGTAGTTACAGTTGGTCCAGCCCTTCTTAGTTTCACTTTCAGTTTTGCTACTACTAAATGGTGATCACTTCCCACATCTGCACATCTTCTTACCTTCACATCTTGTAATGCATGTCTCCATCTACCGTTGATCAAGATGTGGTCTATCTGGTTTCTGTCCCGACCATTTGGTGATTCCCATGTTAATTTGTGAATTTCTTTATGTGGGAAAAGTGTTCCTCCAATGACCAGGTTGTTAATACTACAGAAACTTATTAATTTATCCCCATTTTCGTTTGCTGTTCCGCTGCCGCATTTCCCCATTACTCTTTCGTTATATGTATTGTGTGTACCAACTTTCGCATTGAGGTCTCCCATTACTATAATAAGATCATATCTGGGTGTGTCTTCCATTTCTTTCTGCAGTTGTTGATAGAATTCATCCTTGACCTCTTCATCGCTGTCATTCGTTGGTGCGTAACATTGTATTATTGTAGTATTGGTGAATCTACCTCTCAATCTTAATCTTATCAGTCTGTTGTTGATGGGTTTCTATTCCAGTAATGTCCTTTCTATTCCTTTCTGTAGAATAATAGCTACACCTTCATTATGCTGTCCATCCTCTCTTCCAGAGTAAAGTACTGTTTCTGCTGTTGCTGTTTTAACTTTTCCTGCCCCTGTCCATCTGCTCTCGCTTATCCCTAGAATGTGTAACTTATAGTTTCTCATTTCTGCCGTGACCTGTTTTAGTTTACCCGTCTCATTCATTGTCCTGACATTCCAAAATCCTATTCTTGTATCATGTTTTGCGGTCAGGACTTCCATTCTCATGTTAGGGGCTTCCTTTCGGCTTTCACCACTGACAGTCATTCGAGCCTTAGACTTCGGATGTCCATCCCGCAACAAAGTTTGTTTATTCGTTGTTGTTTCTGTAACTTCAATTTTTTTTACATAGACAGGGGTGTCAGCCCTATGCTAAATCCCCCAACCTTGAGGACCAGGGTGTCTGCTTTCGTCTGACCCCTGCCCGTGCAAACCTGTCCAGCTTGGTAGAACCTTCCAGGAGTAAAACTCCCACTGGCATAGCTCTGGGGGTAATCAGGGTACGCAAGCCGCCATACCTCGACAAGGTATTGACACCGGTGGTGGCAGATCCACTTATATCTAATGTCTAATTACCTTCTGTATCCATTTATATCTAATGTCTAATTACCTTATGTATCCACTTATATCTTCTGTCTAATTGTCTTCTGTATCCACTTATATCTGATTTCTAATAACCTTCTGTATCCACATATATCTGATGACTAATTACCGTTTGTATCCCTTATATATGATGTCTAATTACCTTCTGTATCCACTTATGTATAATGTCTAATTACCTTGTGTATCCACTTATATCTAATGTCTAATTACCTTGTGTATCCACTTATATCTTATGTCTAATTACCTTCTGTATCCACTTATATCTTATGTGTAATTACCTTCTGTATTCACTTATATCTAATGTCTAATTACCTTCTGTATCCACTTTATATCTTATGTCTACATACCTTATGCATCCACTTTTATCTTATGTCTAATTACTTTCTGTATCCACTTATATCTTATGTATAATTACCTTCTTTAGATAATGTCTTCATCATTTTTTTCCCTTTACGCTCCTTACGGAGCATGGTACCAACATCTGGTCTCCAGCAGGAAGCCTGCCCTATGATCTGTGTTCTCCAGCAGGAAGCCTGCCCTATGACCTATGTTCTCCAGCAGGAAGCCGCCCTATGGCCTATGTTCTCCAGCAGGAAGCCTGCCCTATGATCTGTGTTCTCCAGCAGGAAGCCTGCCCTATGATCTATGGTCTCCAGCAGGAAGCCTGCCCTATGACCTATGTTCTCCAGCAGGAAGCCTGCCCTATGATCTGTGTTCTCCAGCAGGAAGCCTGCCCTATGATCTGTGTTCTCCAGCAGGAAGCCTGCCCTATGATCTATGGTCTCCAGCAGGAAGCCTGCCCTATGACCTATGTTCTTCAGCAGGAAGCCTGCCCTATGATCTATGGTCTCCAGCAGGAAGCCTGCCCTATGACCTATGTTCTCCAGCAGGAAGCCTGCCCTATGATCTGTGTTCTCCAGCAGGAAGCCTGCCTTATGATCTATGGTCTCCAGCAGGAAGCCTGCCCTATGATCTGTGTTCTCCAGCAGGAAGCCTGCCCTATGATCTATGGTCTCCAGCAGGAAGCCTGCCCTATGACCTATGTTCTCCAGCAGGAAGCCTGCCCTATGATCTATGGTCTCCAGCGGGAAGCCTGCCCTATGACCTATGTTCTCCAGCAGGAAGCCTGCCCTATGACCTATGGTCTCCAACTGGAAGCCTGCCCTATGACCTATGGTCTCCAGCAGGAAGCCTGCCCTATGACCTATGGTCTCTAGCACGAAGCCTGCCCTATGACCTACGGTCTCCAGAAGGAAGCCTGCCCTATGACCTATGGTCTCCAGCAGGAAGCCTGCCTTATGACCTCCAGCAGGAAGCCTGCCCTATGACCTCCAGCAGGAAGCCTGCCCTATGACCTATCACACGCTTTTGCAGTGGTGGTTGACATGATGCTAAACAATCAGTTTCCGGTCCAAGGCACAACCTTTTATAAGTGGCTTAGGCCAAATTATTGCGGATCCTGTAGCCCTGCTGTTGCGAGACGCCAGGAAATGACGTAGGGGCGTAGGGACTCCTTTTTTTTCTTCCACTTTGGGGATTCCAGAAGAATCCAGCATATGGTCAACTGTTCATCAACTATCAAGAAATCAAAGTCACCATGGAGAACAAGCTGCTCATCAACTAACAAGAAATCAAAGTCACCAAGGAGAACAAGCTGTTCATCAACTATCAAGAAATCAAAGTCACCAAGGAGAACAAGCTGTTCATCAACTATCAAGAAATCAAAGTCACCAAGGAGAACAAGCTGCTCATCAACTATCAAGAAATCAAAGTCACCAAGGAGAACAAACTGTTCATCAACTATCAAGAAATCAAAGTCACCAAGGAGAACAAGTTGCTCATCAACTATCAAAAAATCAAAGTCACCAAGGAGAACAAGCTGTTCTTGCCTAGGTATGCTTTACATGACTGCTGTTAGATTCTCGTAGAACTCGCCTTTAGCTTCTGAGGCAGAGTACAGAGTAGGAGAATACACACTGACAAGGGTGATGGGAGGACCTGCGCTAGTTTGCAGGCGGAGCGTTAACATGCGTTCTGATCCATTCTCGCCTGGTTCAACCATTTTAGTTAGCGATTTTTTTACCGCAAAACCTACTCCGTGTTCTCTAGTTTTATTAAGATCTTTCCCTTGCCAATAAAATGTGTAGTCCTTCTCGCTCACCCTTCCAGAACCTGCCAGGCGCGTTTCCTGAAGTGCAGCGATATCCACATGAAGTCATTTAAGCTCATCATTAATTACAGCTGTCTTCTAGGCATCGTTTATGTCCTGTAGGTTTTCGGATAGTCCAGTCAACATAGTCCGGACGTTCCAGCATCCCAATCTGAGAATTTCCATATTTCTATTATGATAATTTCTTGGTGCAAAATTGTCTGTCCACAGTTCAGGTTTGACCCTAATCCTCATGCACCCAATGGGGAAAGCAAACAGTGGCGGTACAACACCTAATTAACTGGGGGCTGCCCAGCTTGATACGGGCGGTAGCTGTCTAGTGAGATCCTAAAACCTCTCCCACTGTCGGAAGAAGCCCCTGGCGCCATGCCCTACGCCAATTGGACAAAATGCTTATAACCGTTAACTGCTACTTCCCGTGTTTTGCCGACGCCAATAGGGTGAAGCTGGAGTGTCCTCTCCAGGGCGCGAGCTTGTTCACAGTTATATGGAGATCAAGCTGTTGCCCATGCAGCATGTTCCCTCTCTGCACGCAGCCGGTAGATCCAAAGAAACGGCAATAGCCGATAGAGTTTGGTACCAGCCACGTCGCAGGAGTTACCAGAATAATGTCGAATCGACATTAGACTGCCTTAGGGACTCCGACTGCGGATTTATCCTTGGGGTTTACTCCCGAAGCCTGTTCCATAAATGGATATTCCCGCAAGGCAGCTGTGGTTTGAATTCATGGTTCCATTTCTTAGATAAGCTACCGACCAATGTTCAAGAACATTATCTGCCGGAAGCTGCTGGTTTTAAGGTGCCAGTGGCTCGCCTTCGCCCCTTCTCACGTTAGTGGAAACAGTTCCGCCGAGCTCAAATTGAGCCACATGTGCAGGTCGGGAGCTGAGCATGGTTGTCAGAGTCTATCTGAGGCGCGTGCCATAGACGTATTTATCTGCAGTGAGAGCTTATCCACACTACAACTACCGGCTATAACAACCGATTAATATATAAGTAAACATAATTAATATATGTATACTGAATTAATATATATGTATACTGAATTAATATATGTATACTGAATTAATATATATGTCTTATGCCTGAAGAAAAAAAACGACATCCATTTTGAGGCCTCGGCTAGACTCAAAAATAGCCTGGGCTATACTCCACAACATACTGAGATAGACTCCACAACATACTGAGATAGACTCCACAACATACTGAGATAGACTCCACAACATACTGAGATAGACTCCACAACATACTGAGATAGACTCCACAACATACTGAGATAGACTCCACAACATACTGAGATAGACTCCACAACATACTGAGATAGACTCCACAACATACTGAGATAGACTCCACAACATACTGAGATAGAATCCACAACATACTGAGATAGACTCCACAACATACTGAGATAGACTCTACAACATACTGAGATAGACTCCACAACATACTGAGATAGACTCCACAACATACTGAGATAGACTCCACAACATACTGAGATAGACTCCACAACATACTGAGATAGACTCCTCAACATACTGAGATAGACTCCACATTATACTGAGATAGACTCCACAACATACTGAGATAGGCTTCACAACATACTGAGATAGGCTCCATAACATACTGAGATAGGCTCCACAACATACTGAGATAGGCTCCACAACATACTGAGATAGACTCCACAACATACTGAGATAGACTCCACAACATACTGAGATAGACTCCACAACATACTGAGATAGACTCCACAACATACTGAGATAGACTCCACAACAGCCTGGGATAGACTCCAAAAAATATTGGGATAGACTGGGTACAACAGCAAGCAGGTGATAAATGAAAACAGTTGATAAGCAAAACAATCAAAATATTACGCAAATTCGTACATGTGTTATCAGAACTGTTATTACTGTTTCAAAGCGTCATCAGTTACATAATAGATTAACACCTAAGTGTAACCCCTAAGAAAAAAGTCAATGCAAATTAAGATCAAATAAAACAACCTAAGTAAATTTTAAAAAAAAATCAAAAGTTGATTGATTTATAATGCTGACAATTGACCAGAAAGGGGGTAATGTAGTACATTGGTTTTGTAGAAGTATCGAAAGCAAAGTACTATCCCTAATAGCATAAACTGGATATATAAACACGATATATGCTTTACACATGACACTTTTAAATTTCAATATTGGGAATAGTTGCATAAAATCAAAAATACTCAGAAACAACTGAAAGAAAAATAAAGGAGAGAGATGGCGGCATTTATAGAACATTACGAATTTAAAAACAGACACTGGTAAATATTCGGTTCAATAAACGTTTACGGTATACAGGTACAATTAGCCAGTCAACCAGAAAATCTAAATATCATGAACATATACAGTACGAATGGCATTACCACATAAGGAGACATCTCAGCCACGAAGATTTCCACTAGAACCCTTATAGTCTCAGTAATATGCGCAAGGCTTAGCACCAGAACGCTTATAGACTCAGATATAGACAGCAGACTTAGCATTAGAACGCTTATAGTCTCAGCAACAGACACCAGACATAGCATCAAAACGTTTACAGTCTCAGCCATCGCCATACTTAGCAGCAGAACACTTATAGCCTCAATCAAAAACACAAGACTTAGCACCAGAACGCTTATAGTCTCAGCCATCAAGAGACTTAGCAACGCGTATAGTCTCAGTTATAGATACCAGACTTAGTAACAGAACGCTTATAGTCTCAGCCAAAGGTACCAGAATTAGCACTAGAACGCTTAAAGTCATAGCTATTGACAACAGACGTAGTGCATGCAACATTTTTTTTTCGTACAACCGCTAATACTCGAGGCGAAATCTCAGGTTATTATGTCTAGCCTGAGGCTGATTTTACGTGAGTATCCCTTTTTTTCTTGCATAGAGACAGGTGTTCCTCGCAATTTAGGTAGATACTCGCCGATTTCGGAGGTACCCATTTGTCGTGAATTGGATCTGTCTTACAACACGGTTTTCTAAATCTGACCATACCGCAAGACATTAGGTAGGGAACTCTCTAATACAATAACCAATCAAAACGTACCTTTATTATCATTGTTATAGGAAACGTACTATGCTTAAAACCTAGAGGCTATTGTGTGTAACCGATGGAACAATAATATTTAATTTCATAAGAATTAAAGAAGTATCACCGGAAAGGATTATGTAATTCTTTAATGGGAATGTTACTTTAGAGGTAGGTGTAAACACTTTATCGAATAATATTATAGTAAGATAGAAATATCGAATAAACGAGTTGTGTTACATCAGGATAAGTCAAACTTAGCTAGTTAAAGCATGTATACATTTAAATGCATTGTGCAAACTAACTAATTTATAGATAGATCGATACAAAATAATTCACAGTATAATTCCATCTTTAAATGACTAAAATCGTCCCATAAATAAAGAAGATAATGGAAAAACTAGATTTTAAACATTGAACAGAGAGCAAAATTTGTGTCTCATTTTGAGAATTTTAACACCCTTCCTTACCCTGTCATCCGATACGCCGGAGGCGTGACAATAAAAGACTTTGCCCTTGGCAAATTGACGCCACTAACAAATTTAAACCACAAGCTGCCCAGAAATAAGCGGTAAACTGTAATCGTATGTTACCTTTGCCAACCGCATCTGTTGCGCAGACCATAGAAGCCATTAACAGCCTGTGTGTTTGCCTGAGGGTTTTATCCTGCAATCAGCCTGAAGTATCTGATTTCCAGTTACTTGCTTTGGACTCTGCGGTGCAAGTGCTCGTGGGATCGTTGCAGACAGCCACCCTTGTTCAACTGCCTGGCAATTCACTGAAGTGTTCGACCACGGCAGGAGAGTGTGGGATTTTCTAATTTAAGAGATAAGTGGCCTTATCTTGCCACTGATCAGCGTTTTTCAACTAAAAGCTAGCACTACTCAAAAACTATAAATATATTAATAAACATTATAGTGAAGGATGAATATAAGGACATTATGAATCCATCCTATCTTCAAAGTAAAAATCAGTGACATTTTAGTGAATTAAAATTATTCTTCAGTGTAGAAGACAATAGAGACTTTAGTACTAGATTTTGTTTTGATCATTAAAGTTTATATGGTTATTTATTTTATATAATGTAAATACCTTTGAATTTTCCTAACCGAAATGAGAACCGGTTTAGGTTTAATAAATTGTAAATATGTACTAGCAGACTTGTTGAAATTATTAACTTTAAAGTTCAAGTTTTGTTGGAAACATAATTTAGATTGAGAGATTAACTATAGTAAATACCCCTAGATCAACTTGTCAACATAAACAACACATAATACCAAAGGAGAATCTTCGAAAGGGGCAAATAGATTTTCAGGACATAGTCTTTCAACACCCTGAGGTCTATACAGCTGGATTCTAACCTTTGATGTCAATACACCCTATTTCTTTTCAGAAAAGCGGGTATTTCTTGTAAAACCAGTTTCGTACCTGGCACTATCCTGGTATCATCTAATACGTCTTTTTGTCCAGGATATCTTACAATTTTATAACACCCCAAGCCTTTCGTGACACCATTAGAGCTGACGGCACTCTGTCAAATGTCCTCGCCAAATCCCGGTCGACGAAAAATCTTCAAATTTACTCGCACGGATTTGATCCTTGGACAAACGGTCGCCCGCGCAGCGAGGCAACCACTACGCTAGCGCGGCTCCCATACATTTTTCTTTGATTCCTGATAAAAAGGAACTGCCTTTTCTTTAATTCCTGATAAATATAACCTGCCTTTTCTTTGATTCCCGATAAATAGAAACTGCCTTTTCTTTAATTTCTAATAAATATAAACTGCCTTTTCTTTAATTCCTGATAAATGGAAACTGCCTTTTCTTTAATTACTAATAAATAGAAACTGCCTTTTCTTTAATTCCTAATAAATAGAAACTGCCTTTTCTTTAATTGCTGATAAATATAAGCTGCCTTTTCTTTGATTCTTGATAAATAGAAACTGCCTTTTCTTTAATTCCTAATAAATAGAAACTGCCTTTTCTTTAATTCATGATAAATAGAAACTGCCTTTTCTTTAATTCCTGATAAATAGAAACGGCCTTTTCTTTAATTCATGATAAATAGAAACTGCCCTTTCTTTAATTCCTGATAAATAGAAACTGCCTTTTCTTTGATTCCCGATAAAAAAAACTGCCTTTTCTTTAATTCCTGATAAATAGAAACTGCCTTTTCTTTAATTCCTGATAAATAGAAACTGTCTTTTCTTTGATTCCCGATAAACAGAAACTGCCTTTTCTTTAATTCCTGATAAATAGAAACTGCCTTTTCTTTAATTCCTGATAAATAGAAACTGCCTTTTCTTTGATTCCTAATAAATATAAACTGCCTTTTCTTTAATTCATGATAAATAGAAACTGCCTCTTCTTTAATTCCTGATAAATAGAAACTGCCTTTTCTTTAATTCCTGATAAATAGAAACTACTTTTACTTTGATTCCTGATAAATAGAAACTGCCTTTTCTTTAATTCCTGGTCAATAGAAACTGCCTTTTCTTTAATTCATGATAAATATAAACTGCCTCTTCTTTAATTCCTGATAAATAGAAACTGCCTCTTCTTTAATTCCTGATAAATAGAAACTACCTTTCCTTTGATTCCTGATAAATAGAAACTGCCTTTTCTTTAATTCCTGATAAATAGAAACTGCCTTTTCTTTAATTCATGATCAATAGAAACTGCCTTTTCTTTAATTCATGATAAATAGAAACTGCCTCTTCTTTATTTCCTGATAAATAGAAACTACCTTTCCTTTAATTCATGATAAATAGAAACTGCCTTTTCTTTAATTCCTGATAAATAGAAACTGCCTCTTCTTTAATTCCTGATAAATAGAAACTACCTTTCCTTTGATTCCTGATAAATAGAAACTGCCTTTTCTTTAATTCCTGATAAATAGAAACTGCCTTTTCTTTAATTCATGATCAATAGAAACTGCCTTTTCTTTAATTCATGATAAATAGAAACTGCCTCTTCTTTAATTCCTGATAAATAGAAACTACCTTTCCTTTAATTCATGATAAATAGAAACTGCCTTTTCTTTAATTCCTGATAAATAGAAACTGCCTCTTCTTTAATTCCTGATAAATAGAAACTACCTTTCCTTTGATTCATGATAAATAGAAACTGCCTTTTCTTTAATTCCTGATAAATAGAAACTGCCTTTTCTTTAATTCATGATCAATAGAAACTGCCTTTTCTTTAATTCCTGATAAATAGAAACTGCCTCTTCTTTAATTCCTGATAAATAGAAACTACCTTTCCTTTGATTCATGATAAATAGAAACTGCCTTTTCTTTAATTCCTGATAAATAGAAACTGCCTCTTCTTTAATTCCTGATAAATAGAAACTACCTTTCCTTTGATTCCTGATAAATAGAAACTGCCTTTTCTTTAATTCCTGATAAATAGAAACGGCCTCTTCTTTAATTCCTGGTCAATAGAAACTGCCTATTTGAAAACCATAAGTCCTTGCTATCTTCTATTTTTTTAATCAACTAATATGATCTGGTTATGAACTTCAATTTTGTCTAAAAATTTTTTTTTTTTTTTTAATTAAAAGGTTTCTATTAGTGCCTAATTCTACGTACCAATTTTAACTATTCTCTAATTAATTTATTTACTATCAGAATCTTTTAATTTTTTTTCTTCACTATTTCTACATTCTTGGATATTCTTTTAAATAAATTTGTTGTATTATTTTTATAAGTTAGTTTTTTTATTGTGGAATATCTCATTTATGTACATTTTTTAAAATCAATTCTGCGATTATACTGACCTTGGATAACTACATTGTAAAAAATTATTGATATAAATACCACAAACAGTTTATTGATCTTCTAACATATTGATGCATTGGTTTCATGCAATTTTAAAGATTTTAGAGGTTATTTTGTAGTGTAACGATAATCATGTCCAAATGCCCAGGGGTAACCCTTTCTACCTAACAATTCAGTCAATGTTTTATTAATTAATTTATGATCAGATTAGAATCATTTTTTCAAATCATATACAAAATTAGACTTACTTTTAAATAAACGCCACTGTTTCGTGCATTTTACATTTGCTGGTTTTTTTTTTTCTTCCATTTTTGAATATTTCAATGTATGTAAATTTGTGTTATTATATCTTCATCTAATTAGGTCATTTACTTGTTGCTACTCAATCAAGTTTAACAAATTTCCAAAATTAACTATTACTGTACGGTACTAAAGTCCATTCAAATCCAAGTACATTGATGTACAATATCGATAGGTTTAATGTATCTAAAAATATGTTACATGCTTTAAAATATATCGCCTAAAAATCACAAAAAAACCCTTAAAACGTCAAGAATTGAATTGAGTTAATGGATCTTCTACTTCTTCTTTGATCCTTAGCCGCCGACCATCAAAACAGGCTGTGGCCATCACGCCTGGTGGCGTCTTGTAGGGCAACAACAAATTAATTCCACTTTGCTCGGTCGGTGGCCATCCTTCGTACAGTGCCCCCAACTCTGGTTCATTCTTTGCATATCAGCCTTCACAGTCCTCCGCCAAGTTGTTTTTTGTCGGCCTCTCTTTCGTTTTCCTTCAGGGGTCCATAGCATAGCTGTTCTTGTGATGGCATCGGGGTCTCTTCTGAGGACATGTCCAACCCAGCTCCTGCGTCTGCCAGCTATGATGGTGTGCATGTCCTCTTGCTTGCTCCGAGTAAGCAGATCTTGGTTGGTGATGGTTTTCGGCCAAAAGATTAGGTGTTGTGTGAAAAGATGACAATTTTGACATTTCCTTTTCTGTAACTCTCCAGCGTTCCACACCATAGAGAAGCACAGAAAGCACACAGCTCTGATATAATCTTAATTTTGTCCCTGTGCTGTACTGAGAGGACTTCCAGATGTTGTTTAGAATAAAAAATGATGTTCTTGCTTTGCTCATTCTGTTGTTGATGTCTTTGCTTGCTCCGCCGTCTGGTGTTACTATGCATCCTAGGTATGTGAGGGTGTCTGTCTGTTCCAGTTGCTGATTCCACACTTATATGGGCTCAGGGTTGCTCACATTGAGCGTCATGAACTCTGACTTCTTTAGATTGATGTTCGAGCCCACCTGCTGGTCGGGATCCACATCTGGACGTGCCTCGTGATGAGGAGCCTATGGACGTTTCGCACCTCCGCCGTTCCTGGCATCGTTCTGCAGGTCAACCTCAACACTGTGATCTTCCATCAGGGCCTTCTTATCACCAACAGCGCCTCTCAACTCAACATCAGTCTAGCCAACGTCATTCAAGTCGACTACAACACCACGGGTCTCAAATACATAATGTGTCAACACTGACTTGTTTTAAATGTACCATACCAGGCCATATGGCTCGTATTATTGCCAACGCCAGCCACAAGATTACCAACAAATGCAATGGTAAAATACTCCAACCAGGCCCTCCCAAATGGGTCCTTGCCCATCTTTCAACCGACGTCCATCTCACCCTCCTTCTCTTATGATCCAGGGAAACCCCTGGGTCACCCATTAGTCAGGACCGTTACGGGTGACTCTGCTCTTTACCGGAATAAATGGAGTAGGTCCTTCCAGTCTTTTTCCCCGGATCCACAGTCTCGGTCTTCTTGTTCTTCTCCGGCTTTAACGTTTTAGGAGTTGAATCGGATCCTTGCCAATATGGCGACTTAACTTTTGACATTAGTGATTCTCTACACGTATTTTTAGAATCCAGTCAGACAGTGAGACCACACTGCTGCCTTGCAGGTAAGCTGGGGACAGTCAAAGGCTAAGGTAGGCAACCCGACATAAATGCCGTTGAAATCGGATGTAATGGGCCACAGGCCTAACGAAACAGTACAACGTACGCCGCTCCATGATGACGTCATTACACCGAAAGCAAATGGTCAATAACTCCGTTGCGTTCCGCTGGGCTACACAGAGGCAAAAGGCTAGAATTGCTGACAAAGCTCACAAAACACTAAAGTGCATATGTCCGACGCCAGCTCCTGTCGTGGAAAAGCTTTCCGGGGATTCAGATAGCCTCAAACTGACTACTGCTTTCTTTGAGAACATTCAAGTGGACGTCTGAGAGTGTACGAAGAAGAAGAAGAAGCATCCTTCTTCCGGTCTTATCTCTGTTGGGAAGTTGAGTTTTCGTGTTCTTGTTGATACAAGGGTTACAGTTAGTCTCATTCGTGAGCAACTGTTTAAGCGCCTTCGCAGGCACGCTTTTTTTCATCGTATCTCTACCCTCATGGCTTCCGTTACAGGCCAGCATTTACAGTCTATTGGTACTGCTATCCTCCGTTTCAGAATAGGTTCGCAAGTTCTTAACCACCCTTTTATTGCTATTCGGGGCATGACACGGAATTTTATTATTGGTCGTGATTTTCTTCATTGCCACCGAGCACTTATCTACTTTGATCTCAAGCAGATACGTATCAATAACGAATACATCCCTGTTCAGGATGATATTCATATTGCTTCGTAGTACGTCTTACAGCTCCTGTCACTCTCAAACCCCACGCTTTAACCATAGTAATTGGTAGGGTCAAGCGTACGGATTACGTCTTTCCAGGTCTTTCCATACTAGTAGAACAGTTGGCTAATACTGCCATCCTCGATGACCCTTGCATTGCTACTGTTTCAGCTACCCGGGACTTCCCCCTCATGCTACTTAACGGTTCGGGAAAGTCCACTATTATCAAGCGGGGTACTGTTATTGCCAAACTTGCTTCTTCTGCCTTAAGATCGAGTGCTTACCATCCTCCTGGCTCTAGTCACCACTTTGTTACTTCTCCGCCTCCAGCTCTTCCAAATCTGACTTCTCTGCCTTCAGCTTATCCGCTTCCTCTCTTCCCATCCAATGTTACGCGCATAGCAGCGGTACAATAGCGTTAGCCATTTTGTACATTCCCGCCTCCTCGCCCTTGTCATCCCTTTCCTACCTTTACCAACGCTTCTCGGCCTTCCTATAATTATGGACAACTTCACTCTTTACCTCTCATACGCAGCTATTCGACACCCCCTGTTCCTTCCACATCTTCCACTTCTGTTTGGCTTTCTCAGCTCCTAGAGTAACTGAACACGGATTCACCATATGAATCTCGAATTCGTCAGTTGGTTCAGAAACATCAGGACATTTTTGCTGTCTCTGATATGGAGCTAAAACGAACGTCTACTGTTACAATGGACATAGTGACGACAACGGAAGTTCCGGTCTCTCTTAAACCCTATCACACTCCCTTGAAGAATCGGGAGATTGTTGAAAAAGCCATTAATGATATGCTAGAAGCCGGCGTAATTGAACGTTCTCGGTCCTCTTGGTCTTCTCCAATTGTTATCGTCTCCAAGAAAGATGGGTCCAACAGATTTTGTTGTGACTACCGGGCTCTTAATGTCATTACAAAAACCATGTTCTACCCTTTGCCTAGAGTAGATAATATTTTGATTACAGTTGGCAAGTCACAGTGGTTTACCAACCTGGATGCCCGTTCTGGCTTTTGGTGTATTCCATTGACACCGGAAGCCAAAGAAAAGTCGTCATTCTGTACCCTCATGGGGTGTTATAAATGAAATGTCATGCCATTCGGCCTAAAAGGCAGCCCTGCCACTTACATGTCCCTTATGGACGAAGTATTGAAGAGTATGCAGTCTTTTGCATTGGCATACATAGATAATATCCTCATCCATACTCCGGGTACCATTGAGGACCATCTTTTACATGTTGAGAAAGTTTTTACTCGCCTGCGAACTCACTCACAAAATCATGCTTAAGTTATCCAAATGTGTCTTTTTGCAGTCTGAAACCAAATATTTAGGTTTCATTATTAGCAAAGATGGCATTCGTCGAGACGACGCCAAAGTCCAGGTGATTCGTGACATGCCACCACCGACTTCCGTCCGCCATGTTCGTGGTTTCGTAGGCAGCTGTTCATATTATAGAAAGCACATTGTAAATTTCTGCAGAGCATCTGAGCCTCTTATTGCGCTAACAAAAAAGTATGCAAGCTTTCGTTGGACAGATGCTTGCCAACAGGCCTTTGATTATTTGAAATCAGCTTCAACTACTATCCCTCGATTGGCTTATCCTGATGTGCACCGTCCTTTGATCCTTTATACGAACGCGTCTAATCGTGCCATCGGAGCCTGTCTGGTTTAAGAGGACATATCTAATTCTAGTCCTATCATTCCAAATGTACCTCATGAAATGCCCATCGCGTTTATATCTCATGTCCTTAGTCGTACCCAGCAGAAGTGGACCACTACTGAGAAGGAGGCATTTGCAATCTACTATGCGTTGCAAAAGTTGGATTTTTATCTCCGTGGCACTCACATTATTATCCGGTGTGACCACAAGCCGTTACTTACTTGGCTCTCTAAGACCTCTGAGCAGCCTCCTAAGCTTCATACCTGGGCTCTAAACCTCCAGAGCTATGATGCCACAATTGAGCATATTTCAGGGAACTTAATACGGTTGCTGATCTTCTTTCACGCATTCCGTATCCTGCTTGTACGGATGTCAGTTTCTCTTCTTCATCAGACCCCAAGGCCTCCTCAGACCTAGATTATAAAGCTAAGGAGATCCTTGTGATCAACTCCAATCGTCCTTCCCCTATCTTCTCTCCTCCGGAAGATAAAGCTTGTATCTCTTCTCATGGCCCTCTCTTGCCCTCCATCGACATGCCTTCTGCTCAGCGTCAAGATCCAAATCTTCTGAAGATTAGTCTTCTGTGGGAACGCGACGCTAATTTTTTTTCCATCTACGCTATCCTCCCTGATACCGATATTCTTTATCGAGTTGATCCCAAAAGGGAGGATCGTTTTTGATTTGCCTCCCTCGTAATCTAATCTCACGAATCCTTCACGAATTCCATGACTCCAACGGTCAAATGGGTCGTGACAAGACGTATGACATAGTGAGCAGACGTTATTATTGGTCTACCCTTTATAAATACGTAGCAGAATATGTGGCGGCTTGCAGAATCTGTAAGCGTCGCAATATGACACCGCATCAGGTTCCCATCCAACTGATGTCTCAGTCTCATTTCCCCATGTAGACTGTTAGTGTAGACATTTCGGGTCCATACCCTGTCACGCCCCCTTCAGGCGATCATTGTCCTCTCAAGGCTGTGTGTGGTCCCGGTTGCCGGGACCTCCCAGCGCAGTGGAGGCAGCGAATGGGTGCTGTGCCTGTACCAGATTGCTCTTTTTTCGTGGACCTTCGGTCCCGAGAGAATTTTGGCTGGACAGACGTCTCGGTAGCGAAGTGGTTTTATAGCGGCAGTACACACGAGGGCGCGTTCGGGGCACAGCGGATTGATCAACCGCTTGCTTGTCACATTGATTACGGAAACAACAATTAATATTCTGTTGTACCAATAAACGCCTTTAGGCGTAACGGAACAACGGATAATTTCTTGTTGCCCTAAGACGCCGCAAGGCGTAATGGCCACTGACTTCTTGGTCGGTCTTTGGCTAAGGACGGAAGAAGAAGAAGACCCTGTCACGCAGTCCAGGAATTCTTACATACTTCACTTTGTAGACTAGTATTCGGTGTGGCCTGAGTGCTATCCTCTCAAGGACGCCTCCGCCGATAATGTCACTGATATTCTACTTTCTGAGTTTATACCACGCCATGGTTGTCCCCATACTATTATCTCAGACAATGGAAAGCAATTCACTGGCAAGACTTTCCATTCGACACTGGACACGCTCCACATTCGCCACGTTACGACCAGCTTTTATCATCCCCAATCGAACGGTCATAACGAGAGGATACATTCCACTTTTAATGATTTCCTTGGCAAATTCACCAATGGTAATTCCCAGTATTGGGACGTGTACTTACCCCAGGCACTTGAAGCACTAAGGGTAAATGTAAACAACACTACTGGTTTTCCGCCCTTTTACCTTCTCTGTGGTAGAGAACCTCGTTTACCAATGGACAACATTCTCACCCCACAAAGAAAATATTTCGTTGAGAATCCGATTGAGACCATCTTGCGGAACAAATATAATGCTCACCAGCGTGTCCACCGTAATGCTCTTAAAGCATTTCATAAACGACAGCGTCTGCATTCCAAACGTGCCCGTCTACCCACATTAGCAGTCGGAGACCTCGTGTATTTCTGCAAGCAAAAGCGTACTTCTAAATTGGACAATCATTGGATTGATGGATATACGAGGGAAGGTAAAAAAGTAATGCCTCCTATTTTTTATGTATGTAAATACTGCATCGGTGTGCAATTTGTAAATTTAGCAGGATTCCTCAAACACTCTTCTGCACTGTTTAGCTTTACCAACCTGTTTCATTAACAGGTGGCACCACTGTAACAGTTTAAAAATGGCTGCCAAAGACGTTCGGTTAAAACAACGTTATGTCATAGAATTCCTCAATGCTGAAGGCGAGCCCCCAATTCGCATCCACGAACGTTTGAAGAATGTTTATGGAGATTCGACAGTGGATGTTAGCACTGTCCGACGTTGGGTACATCGTTGTGACGAGGCTGAAGTAGGTCAATCCTCAATGGCTGACGCAAAGCGGACTGGCCGTCCGTCTACCGCAGTGACTCCACACAACATTCATCGAGTTGATGGCATCATTCGTGGTGAAACTGGATGAACTTTCTTCCATGTTGTCCATTAGTAAAGGCAGTGTCCAGAACATCATTAAAGACCTGGGTTATTCAAAAGTTTGTGCACGGTGAGTACCCAGAATGTTGACAGACAGACATAAAGAAACAAGGAAAACCATAGCCATCAACTTCCTGCACCGTTATGAAACTGAAGGTGAAGAGTTTTTATCGAATATTGTGACAGCTGATGAGACTTGGGTTCATTTTTTTAAACCAGAATCCAAGAGGCAGTCAATGGAATGGCATCACACAACATCGCCGACAAGAAAGAAGTTCAAAAGTTCACCATCTGTAGGGAAAGTTATGGCCTCCGTGATTTGGGATGAGAAGGGTGTGATTCTTCTCGACTTCTTGGAAGAGGGAAACACGGTGAATGCAGACCGTTACATTGAAACTTTGAAGAAGCTTAGAGGTCGTCTTCGGCGACTTTACCCATTAAAAGATCAGAAAACTGCACTACCGTTGCACGATAATGCCACGCCACACTCCGCTAATCGCACCATTGATGCGATTGCAGAATTTGGCTGGACATTATTACCACATCCCCCTTACAGTCCCGATCTTGCACCTTCTGACTTCCATCTGTTTGGATCAATGAAAGAAGATCTTCGCGGACATCACTTTGAGGACACCGAGACCCTTAAACGCGCCGTACGCCAGTGGTTTAGGAAAAAGGACACACATTTTTACCGTGCGGGGATACATGCCCTTGTGAGAATATGGACAAAAACTGTAACAAATAACGGAGACTACATTGAGAAATAAATTTTTGAAGTTCAGACTTGGGGCTACATTTTAATGTAAATTTTATCTGTTTTCTTGCCTATTGAATGAAATTAAAAATTACGAGGCATTACTTTTTGACCGTCCCTCGTAAAATCATAGAGAAAACCTCTCCTGTCAACTTTATGATTTGGCACGAAGAGTGTGACCACCGAACGAAGGCTCACGCCTCTCAATTACGCCTAGACGTTCAACGTCCACTTACAGTCCTTACACTCTTGTCCAGCCATTCTGTTCCTAAGGCCACTCTTCAGCTTCTGACTTCATCTTCTTTTTCTTCTTCTTCTTTTTCATCTTCTTCATCACTCTCTAATGACTCTTCCCTTTCATCCCATCTTGATGATCCACCCTCCCCACCTCATCCTTCCGCCGCGATTGATCGTCAGCGTCAATTTCGTGATTCTTCTACCTCGGAAGATGATGTTCCTATCCCTGAAGTTGTTCATCGTCTTCGGTCGCGTAATGTTTATCGTGCTCCGCTTCCTTCCATCCCTTCTAGGCCTCCCGCTGACTATCACTTGCCTCCCTCTACCTCTGTCCTCTCGGATGCTATTCTTGCTCCTTCTACCGCAGCTACCACCACCTATTCCTTGGTGCCTCCTGCTCTTCCGCTCTCTGCCTATACCTCGGCGCTTTCCGGTTTTTGCCCTCCAGTGGATTACGACTTAGAGTCCGCCACGGCCTTTATCACCAGCGCTAACAATGAAGACGTTTTTTCTCTCCCGTCCGCCATCCTCTCAAGAAGCATCTTTCTAATACCTCGGATGATTCTCCTTCCCACCCCAAGTGGTTTCGTTTGCCACAAGAACACGTCCGCCCTTTATTTCTTGGTTCCCGGCTCCCTATACGCCAGCCTCTTAGTCTACAGCGAATGACTCAGTTGTTTCCTTCTACTCCGCATAAGCCTCCCAAACTCTCAAAACAACATTGTTCCCGTAATCTACTTCCAACCCCTACGGTTAGTTGTCATCCTCCTTCACGTATCTTCCCCCGTCCTATAGTCCGTCCTCCAGCCCGTTCCCCTTTCCGCTCCTTTCCTCTTCCTTCCCATCCTGTTCTATCCCCTCATGTATTCCACACTGTCTCCCCTACTTATCAACATCACTGCTATGATCCACGATTATCATTCCGACAGGTCGCGCAAATTGAAATGTTTAAGATTGTATCCCAGTCGTAAATCCCTTGACTTTCCAGAGTGTAGTCAGAGGTCGCTTCTCGTGCCTGTTACCATGTTGAAGCCGCCATGTTTGTTTGCTTGTTTATTTATTTATTTTTTATTTAATGATTGAATAAAGCATCGCTTGTTAATTTTTACCATCATCTCGCTAATGTCGGTATCAACCTAATGACTTGTATTTTATGCTTGCTCGTTATGTACTTACATTTAACCATGCCCGATCTACATATTCTGTCCTTGTGTCTGGTCAATCTTATGATAGATGCCCATTTTATCATCCATTTTGTATTCCTATTGTTCATGTCAAAATTTTTTTTTCTCACTAACTCCTTTCTTGTTTGGAAGTCTCTTCTGTCCACCATCCTTCCCTCCTCTTCATTCGCTATTCTTCCTGCTCTCCCTCCTATCTCATTCCCCTCGCTTACCAACCCTGTGCTTTACCCTTTGATAACAAACCCAGTGTTATTGGAGAGTGTCATTCTATATTTTTGCCATGTACTATGTTGCGTTTAGCCAGTCATATCATTTACGAGCGTTTAGCTTACTTAAAATAATACTTCCTGACTTTGTTGTTCCCTTTGATAATTTTTTAAAACCATTTTATCGAATTCTAATCATTTTCGAGTAGATAATTAAAATGTATAGTTAATTATTAGCACTTATGTTTGTATTAAAGCAGTGCTTCTTCATTTATTCATTCAATACCTACGATGTCGTCCAAGATCACCCGCATAATGCTCACTTTATTAAGGCTCTAGTAGGCCATATTTTTTTCCTTGAGCCTGTGTGCGTGAGCACGGCAATTATGTTACTGATGTAATTATTTTCATTTCGTGTGTTTGAGACGTATTGCCATTTTGGGCGCATCTATTTGCATTATGAGTGTTAATGCCATTCATTATATTTTAAGTGTCCTTTTTTCGGGTTTTAGTTTTTTTTTCTCGGATGAAAATGTCTCCCCAAGGATATATTTTGGTGGCCCCGGGTTGTATGTGACAGGTAGGTCTACTCCTACTACTTAAGCGCAAATAGCGCTACTATTAAGTAGAATATTGTTTTATAGACTAGCTAGTTAAATTAACACTAGTCAGGAAGGAATGACGTCATCAAATCTGGTGTGGGTATAGACAGCTGAAGATCGGGAAAGAAAATGAAAGTAGAGGCAATGAGGTTTCCGGTTTGGGTTTTGGGCAGAAGGTCGTCATGTTGGTTGTGTTAGAATTAGTAGCTAGAAAATTTAAGTTTATTATGTATACTTCGATGGATGTTAGTGCCTAGAACGGGCAGAGAAATAAACAGTGTATTAAATGGTTTGCAGTGAACGAGAATACAGGTGTTGTGTGCTTTTACGGACAGAAAGGTTGAAAAACAGGCAACACCTCTGACATATCAACATTTGGGTCACTAAACACGGGCACGTTAACAGTGAGCTGATTGAGATGTAAGTGGGTCTTTTGTAGGCTCATACGGTCTCCTGAACCGGCACAAATTAACAAATACGCATTGCCTGCATTGTATATGATAAACAGTACTCCCACAATATAGAAAAACAGTATTGCCTGTCTTGCATATGAAAGACAGTACTGCCAGCATAAGATAAGAAAAACAGTATTGACTACATTGTATAAGAAAAACAGTAATGCTAGCATAATTCAAAAAAATTGTGCTGCAAGCATTAAATCAGAAAGACAGTGGTGCCAGTATTAAATAATAAAAGTAAATGGTGTCACCAAGGTTGAAAGTCTTCATCATACATGAGTTAAAAGAAAACCTGGGTTGAAAATAGAACATCTAGGAAATTACATCCCTTGCGAGAGCTAGTCTAGAAACTAGATGACTTAGCCATCAGTACTGTCAACTAGATGACTTAGCCATCAGTACTGTCAATTAGATGACTTAGCCATCAGTACTGTCAACTAGATGACTTAGCCATCAGTACTGTCAACTAGATGACTTAGCCATCAGTACTGTCAACTAGATGACTTAGCCATCAGTACTGTCAACTAGATGACTTAGCCATCAGTACTGTCATAACAAGGCACGAATTTGGTTTAAGAGGAAAGGAATGAACACAAATTGTAAGAAAGGAAACAGATACCCATCATGCAAGAGAAACTCAGCTTCAGAAACTTGCCATGGAGAAAGTAAAGCGGATTGAGAAGGCTGTCGCAGAAGAACTGTAGAGAAAGCAGCCACAGAATCAGCAGGCGGAAGGAGAAACTCGTCGCAGAAGCAGTGGAGCGGAAGGAGATCGTTGACATGGCACAAACAATTAAAACGAAGAAACTAGAAATCCAGGAACAGACCAACCAAAAAGAGCTGGCAACAAGCGTGGAGACTTCCAAATCTACTGGAGGTTCCTTGCCCCGTTCAAAGGCTGTGCCTGCGTTGTAACCCGTGACACTCAACATCATATACCTTCCGCTGGAACTTTTCTCAGAAAGAAAAAACACAATGGGCGCATATATATATATGGACCACTTTGCAACAGGGTTTGGGTTGATAAAATGTACTACTTACCTCAAATAATTTTGGGCAATTGTTACAGTGGGGTTTTCACACGTTTGTTAGTTTAGCTGCTTGTGCTGTTTTTAGTTCATTATTTTCCAACTGAGCTATTGTGCTGATTGTTGTTATTTGCGAATGATGGGAAATGATTTCATTTCAATTTGATGAAGTTGAGAACTCCGTTTTGGTAGAGTCCATACAAATTCATATTTATTCACAATACATTTTCAAGACATCATGGCATCAAAATATAATAAGATTCATGTAGTCCAATACAGTCCAGTGCAGTCCTATAGATTAATTTCTGTATCATCAACAACTTCGGACTATATATACGCGATGCCGTATGACGGTATCCGAAAGTGAGATCCGAAGAAAAGGCGAACAATTAATTAATAATTATAACGTACTCCCTGCTATTCCCAATCCACGGGATAATACGCATCAATAAGTTGCTCCTTCAATTGCATTCATCATAATATGGCCGACCCATTTGGCCTAACTTCAATAAGGACATCTGCACGACTACAATATAATGGGAGCGTTGAAGAACTCGTCTGACTCGGACGGAATTCCAGTTATGAAGGGTGTATATAGATCGTTGTCATGCGGTAGCATAACAACGCCCCACGACATGTCTAACCCTAGACAACCATACGAATTCGCGTTCAATAAAATATCTTTAAGCATAAAACATTCTTTGTTTATAGCACACCAATATGTTAACGCGTACCTTTAAAATGCTAACATATTGTAGTGGCCAACATAATTAAACATGTCGAAACAAAAATATAATCTCCTAGCTCAGCTAAATAGTTTCAGCAACTTGGTTAAGAGGCTTCTTACACGTGGTCGGGGTGGGGGGAAAAGGGGGGGGGGGGGGGGTAATAGTTTCACTAGAATCCCATTATAACTTCGTGTTCAGGTTCCTAGGATTTCGGGCTTTCCGTATTAGTAAATGTAGAGTTTTCTCTCTGTGTAAGTCCAGAAGATGCTCAAATGCATTGACTGGTCCTTTAAATTAGAATCCTAATTGTATTCCTTATTCTGGCTTGTCTGACTGCCTTCTTGACGAGATGAACTGGCAGTGCCCTAGACTCAGAATTTGCTAGATTAAAAGCAACATTCGGCCCACGCATCAGCATTGCTCCATGGAGGTGAAGTCCATTAAGAGAATCTTGTACTTTAACATCTTCAATGCCAAACCAATAGCAACCAGCCAACGTACTTTGGTAGCGGTTATTCCCACTACCCTCACATGGAAAATTTCTGCGTTGCATATAACATGTAATTTTTCTTCAATAGTTACTCCCATACAAGGTATTGTCTCTTCCGTTGATACTGGCAACACCACTTCGTAGATGGACAATTTATCGTAACTATTGCCAACAACAAATCTGCCCGGAAACGATTACATCATTTTTGTGCTTCCAAATCCCATTCGTTATCTTAAGTACGTGTCTTTAATCTGTCACAAGATTGATATTTTCCGATACGTTCCTGTGCAAACGTACAACTCTTATGCAACAAACCTAGGTTCTTGTTCCCTCCGAGACAAAAAATCGGTGGTAACAGTAGCCGAATTAGTGATAAAACAACTGACTGTGGCATCTCCGCTTTCACGTGTAAATCCGGGCGCTCCAATGCACTGTCGTTTTTTTCCTGTAAACACCTGGTATAACTACACGAAATTGACCATCATGACTCAAAGTCAGTATTGTCTCACCTGTGTCTAATCTCACAAGAGATGGCAAATTAAACCCAGACGTGACATGAAATGAAGGAAGAAATTGTAAACAATTAATGGCGCACAGGAATTCATTACGTAAAATGAGAGGTAGATCAAAAATGTCTGAGAGAAGAAGAACACGAGGAAAAGAGAACAGACAAGTATGTCACAATTATGTCACAATGTGGTGTTACCAGGTCATGACGCGCGTACATGTGTTACCAGGGGCAGACATGCCGACCTGTGCTACCAGGGCACGACTTATTACATGTGTAACCAGGACCGGAAACGCTCATATGTGCTGCAACGGACTGACAAGCGTATATGTGTTACCACAGCCCGACACGCCCTCGTGTTTTACCAGGGCCAAATACGAGGAGATCAATTACCAGGGCCGAACACGCCCAATTATGTTACCAGGGCCCGACTGCTATACATGTGTTACCAGGGCCAGACTCATGTAACATAGCCTGACATGCATTATCAGGGCCTGACAATTTGTGACGTTCTATCTAAAACCTTGGACAGATCGTGGAGCTTAGGCAACTCCCTAAATTATTTTATTAAATATTGTTCGCTCACTTCATTACTTTCTGGTCGCCTGTAGTTGTAAAGTGGGGGTAACTGGCCTGTCACTTTAAAATCACACAGCTTGCTTTACTCCCCTTTTCTTTTATGTTGGTAGGAGAAATAATTGACGCACCTAAGACTATCGGTTTTGAGATATATTTGAACACGAGCGAAAGCCTAGCTGAGAGACGAGCGGCCTGCACATGCCCCAAACAGACGGAGCGACGGGTTGTTTACATTTTAAACTTTAGACCGCAGCGCGCGAGCGGCTTGCGTGGCCATCTGCTGCTGGTAGCACGGCACTGAAAGGCAGGCGAACGGGCTTAATCAGCCTGCATAAACCGGTCTGGCGCTCCATGATAATTTGGATGGGGGAGTGAGAGAGGCGCTGAGTGTTTGTAAACAGTCCTTGCCTCGATATATGTGTATATGTATTATTTAGCTAGTGGACCTCATTAGACGACTAGTTTATAGCTGGTATGTAACGGGTAACTGGGAATCAGGGTTCAATTCCGGAGAGGGAGCATGAGAAACGGCTACCACATCCAAGGAAGGCAGCAGGCGCGCAACTTACCCACTCCCGGCACGGGGAGGTAGTGACGAAAAATAACAATACGGGACTCTTTCGAGGCCCCGTAATTGGAATGAGTACACTTTAAACCCTTTAACGAGGATCTATTGGAGGGCAAGTCTGGTGCCAGTAGCCGCGGTAATTCCAGCTCCAATAGCGTATATTAAAGTTGTTGCAGTTAAAAAGCACGCCGCAGGCGACCTTTGTCTTTACTGACTGTGTGTGGTAAACCACTTTGAGTGGAGACCTCCCAGTAACAAAGACTGCTGTGCCCGTCTTCAGATTTTGCTCTTTTCCTCAGACCTACGGGTCCTGAGAGTTCCTCTATAAATGCCTTTGTGCAGATGAGGAAGGACATTCCTCGAAACCTTCGGGTACATGAGGCTCTGTCCATTTTGGCTGGAATGACGTCTCGATGGTTCGGAGGTTTTATAGCGAATATGAGTACACAAGAGGGCAAGTTCGGGCACAACAGGCTAATCACCTGTTTGCCAAGTCACTTCGATTACATGTCCTGCCCAATGGCCTTGTGCACTTGGGTCCCCTCTACACCTCGTTTCACGGAGTAGAAGAGGTTTCGATTATGAGATGAGATGAGATGTACTGTATTTCCAAAGCAGAGAGAGCAGATCTCCACACGCTAGTGAGGACCAAACCTGGAACCATCATTTTGTCACAGGGTCGGATATATGACCTCCTTGATGGAGTCTTCGAGTGGTGACCAGTTGGTTAAATCATAAGACCCCGTACCAAGAAAGTAAAGGGGACTGCCCAACAGCTTGTACCCCATGCCCTAGAGCTGTTTAACCTCTGAATACAACCACCACTCAAGCTCACCAAACTTCAGAATAGCGCCCATACCGTCTTGTTATAGACGTGTGGGCCTTTTTTTGCTCAGTCACAATTAAACTTGCCACGTCTCTTGGGTATATGACTGTGCATCGCTGGCGTTAACCTGAGTTTGGACTCATTTTAATACACTGGATATCGGGGTTTATTACTATTGAGTCTGTGGCCGGGAGAGTGGACGGGAACGGCACCAAATCAAGTTAGATGTGACCGGGCTTGGTCACGGTGACAAATCAAGTCTAGTGTGACAGGGCGAGAATGGGGTGGAATCTTTTGCCAATGTTCATCTGTTGTTTTACTAGCGACTGCCAGAGATGGTGATTACAGAATAGGAATTGGAACATAACCCAGGTAGTTCTTTTGGAGACTCGTAACTGTGTTTATGTTATAGGCTGCATGATCGTCGAAAATATGGTAACATTCTTTTCTCTATTACCTGATGTAAACAAACGACACTTCCTACTGACGTTCAGGAAATAAGTTCAAGCTGTATTAAATATGAATGAACACCTTTATTAAGTGTCTGCACACTCTGACAACTTCATAATAGTTCATAAATACATGTGCTTCTGTGGTATACAAACCAGTCATCCCAAGAAATAACACACAGCCATCGAACTTACAAGATGGTCCAAACCCCAAAATCACTGCCTCACTCGTCTCGTGCCTAAAACCAACTCAATTAACCCCCTTCTCTCAAACCATCACGTCCGTCCTAGCTACTGAGCAATTCTACCCCAAGTTCGATGACGTCATTCCTGAACACTTTAATTAAATCACTCATAGGATATGTGAGTAGTGTTATTACACTAACTAGACACGTTCAAATACTTAGTGTTTAATCTTGCTAAGTATTCTTACCCTAACTATAATTAAGTGGCAGCACCTTAGTGTTAATCCGACGTAACAGTCCGTACACTTTATTCCCTAGAGAAAAAAAAATTACTAACTCTAAAACAAAATTATTGGGATTCATGTATCTCACCATAAATCATGTCTGAAGGACTACAATAAACAATAGATGGGAATAATGGATGAAATAACACCATTAACATTTCACACACAAAAAAAATCGATCATGAAGGGGTAAGGACTGATGGACATAACATAAACGAGGGACACATGAAAAAAAAAACTATGGAGGTTATGGTAGCTACAAATAGTACTAATAAGTGGCAAAAAAAAAAATATATGGGCAAAATAGAACAGTAACTAACATTCATTAACGAACTAACAAAACGCTTTATGGGTTTATAGTCATCAATAATCTGGATGAAGCAATTAAGAAAATTCCAAAGAAAGATCTTCTCATCGTGTTAGGTGATTGGAATGCTAAAATAGGGCCAGATGCATATGGTCACTGGGCTGGTACAGTGGGGAGATTTGGGACAGGTGAAACCAACGATCGAGGACTAAGGCTACTAGAATTTGCCAGCAACTATAAACTAACCATTGCAAATACACTATTTCCTCATAAGTTATCAAGAAGAACAACATGGCATGCCCCAAAAACTGAGATACATGGCCAAATTGATTTTATTCTTGTATCCAAAAGATTCAAGTCCAGTATTAATAAAGCCAAGACTAGGACTTTTCCTGGCGCCGACATTGGTAGTGATCACGACATGGTATTGATGACGCTCAAGCTTAAACTTAAAAAGAACTATAATCAAAACAGATGTTCTCAGTTAAGATTCAATTTAGACAAACTGAAAGATCCAGAAATCGCGGGAATCTTTGAGGCAACTGTTGGAGGAAAATTCGCAGCTCTCAACTTTTTGGAGGATGATATCAACTCAATCACAGAGAACATGAAAGACGTGCTCATTGAATCAGCAACAGAAATACTTGGTAAAAGAAAGAAAATAAACAAACCATGGGTTACAGATGACATTCTGAAGTTATGTGATACACGGCGGGAAATGAAAAAGGTTAAGAAAGAGGTTCCTGAAGCAGCATGGCAATACAGTATGGTGAATAAAAATATTAGGAAGAAAATGAAACAGGCCAAAGAAAAATGGGTAGCTGATCAATGTGAGTCCATTAATACGGGGCTAATAAAAGGTAACAGCAAGGCAGCTTTTGACACATTAAGAAAACTATCAAAACCCCAACAGCCCAGGGTAAATGTCATAGAAGATAGCAATGGGGCTCTGCTCAATGAAAAAACAGCTGTAATGAGAAGGTGGACAGAATATTGTAAAGAATTATATAACTGTAAACTTGACACTGACGTAGGCATATTAAACAACATTAAGTGCGAAAACAGGGAACTCGGAAATGCAGCAATATTACGGGAAGAAGTGGAAGAGGCTATATGTTCGATGAAAGGAGGGAAGTCACCGGGTGTGGATAATATCCCAGCAGAGCTCTTGAAATATGGAGGACCAGATATAGTAAAAATCATGACAACAATTTGCCAGAAGATATGGAGTACAAAAAAAATGGCCAAAAGAATGGACGCAGTCATTAGTAATACCGCTTCCAAAGAAAGGAAATCTAAAAATGTGCAAGAACTACAGAACCATTAGCCTTATTAGTCATCCAAGTAAGGTGATGTTAAGGATACTTTTGAACAGAATAAAACAGAAATCAGAAGAAATCTTGTCAGAGGAACAGGCTGGCTTTAGACCAAAAAGAAGTACCTCAGAACAAATCTTCAATATTAGATTACTTATCGAAAAACATCTCCAACATCAACACGATTTATACCATAACTTCATCGATTTCACAAAAGCCTTCGATCGAGTCTGGCATGAAGGCTTATGGCAAGTAATGAGAAAATTCAATTTTGATACCAACATCATAGATATCATTGAAGCACTATACAAGGACGCAAGCAGTGCTGTTTTTGCAAGCAACGACATTGGAGAATTTTTTAAAACAACTGTAGGAGTTCGCCAGGAATGTATCCTGTCACCAGTGCTCTTTAATATATATCTAGAACATATTATGCAGGAGGCTCTCTACGATTATAAATCAACCATATCGATTGGAGGCCGACCTCTGTGCAACCTACGTTTTGCTGATGATATTGATCTGATAGCTGGATCAGAATCAGAACTTCAAGACCTTACCTCTAGACTGGAGAAAGTAACAAGAACGTATGGGATGGAAATTAATATAGAAAAAAGCAAGATATTGGTGAATAGCCATAAGAAACATGTTCCGACCAACATTACGTTAAATGGGCAAACGTTAGAAGAAGTTAACACCTTTAAATATCTCGGGTCCACTATATGTAGTGATGGAAGATCAAGTAAAGAAATCAAGACAAGACTTGAGATGGCCTCAGCTGCCATGACAAGGTTGAATGTGATCTGGAAAAGTAACATCAGTTTTCCTGTGAAGATCAAATTATACAAATCACTTGTATTATCTATTCTCTTGTATGGGTGTGAGGGCTGGACACTCACTGCAGATACGGAGCGAAGGATTCAGGCTTTCGAGCATAAATGTTATAGAAGAATTTTGCGCATTTGCTATAAAGAGCACAAAACAAATGTCTATGTTAGAGAGAAGATAAACACCTATGCAGGCCACCAAGAACCACTTTTGTCAATAGTGAAACGTCGAAAGCTTGCCTGGTTTGGGCATGTAACTCGTCATGACTCCCTTTCGAAAACGATCCTTCAGGGAACAGTCGAAGGTAAACGGAGAAGAGGAAGGCAGAGAAAATCCTGGGCTGATAACATCAAGGAATGGGCAGGACACGGTTTTTCCACACTTGTACGCATTGCTGAGGATAGAGAGCAGTGGAGGACCCTGTCTGCTGATGCTTCCACCATGGCACCCCTACGACCCATGACGGGTTACGGGCTGAGATGATGAGTCATCAATATCTCTCACACTTGTGCGAATCATAAAACATAAAATAACATGACAAGCGAGTTAACTTTTCAAGATGCCCAAAATGGCTGTCACCCTACACTTCACTGAAGTGGGTGATGAAAAAAAAATATGAATGGAACAAATGGACATAGAATCACAAAACTTGGGGGCAAAGTATGGGCAAAATGGGTAAGTCTCATTAAAAAACTGACTTTGCCGGTGTAACAATAACCGGAAACAATGAATGGAATGGAAACATGGTAATCAATGGACAATGGTATAGAATATATAAATGGGCATTAGTTAAATCACATGTATGAGTGTCGGTGTAACAATAACTGAAAATGCAAACAATCATAATGCAATATGGTGTCATCATCATAATAAATCGTGAATGATGCCAGCATTAGTGGCGGGTGAAGATGTACATTAGTTAATCACTTTTATTTGGTACAACAGAACGATGTAAACCTTAAAAAAAAAACTGGGTAAAATCTTACGTCAGAAACATGGCAACAAGAAAAACACAAAAAATCATAGGGGCATACAAGATAGTCAAATATTACATTAGTCAAAAATAATGTGACATAATGACGCTAACGCGTGTAAAAGGGAACTACATCAACTACAATATATCAGGACTGCAGAGATCGTCTGAGTTGGTGGATCTCCATCAGCAGTGGTCGAAAGGATGTTCTAAGGGAAATGTTCATGTACTGGCAGATTCGGCAATGTCTTTCTTGCGGACGAAAATGTAACAGCTCTCCATAAATAACGGCTGTTGCACTTTCCTATCTGAACTGGAAATGTGCGTAAAGTGTGTAACCCAGATGTTCAAGGATGCGTAACGAGTGGACTTCAAGGTAGCATCAGGATCAAGCAATTCAGCAGGAGGGGTATTGTGTAGGAGACCTGCATCGGAAGACACGAGAAGCAGGGTCGACTTCATGCTAAAAATAATAGCAGGGCAGGAAATGTCAACATGACCGGAGACGGCATCTGGAGGTAAGTGCAGTTCAATTTGTAAACATCTTTGCAAAAATGTTCATTGCTTCCAATCTTTCAATGGCTTACAATAACAGGCGAGGATCGTACTGTGTAGGTTGGGATGTAGGAACAATGGCATGGACTACGGGAAACAACGGGAGGGTCGGGGTGGAGACTGCGGACTGGTATGAGGATAACGGAGGGGAACACGCAATCTACGGGACGGAGGTGTGACAGGGGGAGGGAGAGGCGGAGGATAGGGACTACGGTAAGGAGAATGAACAGAACCACGGGAGCGACGAAAACGGGTTCGTACATGGGCGGCCCGCTGGTGAAGGGGCTTAGGAAAGGGAACAGAATCGTAAATGAATTTTGGATGACGACGTCTAAAGAGAAAACGAGCTGAGGGAAGAGGTACATCAGGTCCAATATCAAAAGAAGAATAATCGGGGGAAGAGTCAAGATCAGAGGAAGGGGGAGAAAAATAACCGGAGGGAGTTGGAGGAAAATAACCATAAGGAGGAAGAGAAGGTTCAACATCTGAAGAGTCAGTCTCATGTTCCGTATCAAGGTCGGAGGGAGGCGAAGGAAAATAACCATAAGGAGAAAGAGAAGGTTCAACATCTGAAGAGTCAGACTCATGTTCTGTATCAAGGTCGGAGGGAGGCGGAGGAAAATAACCATAAGGAGAAAGAGAAGGTTCAACATCTGAAGAGTCAGACTCATGTTCTGTATCAAGGTCGGAGGGAAGCGGAGGAAAATAACCAGGGGGAGGAAAAGCGGGGTCAGAAGAGAGATGAACAGAGGGAGGAAAAGCGGGGTCTGAAGGGAGGTTAACAGGGGGAGGAAAAGCGGGGTCTGAAGAGAGGTGAACAGAGGGAGGAAAAGCGGGGTCAGAAGATAGGTAAACAGGGGGAGGAAGGGAGGTATGGACAGGAGTTGTGGCAGTAATAGGAGGTACAATAATATCATGCTGAGGCGAAGCATGAAAGAGGCCTGGAGTAACGGAGGGTAACTCAGCCAAACGAGCATCACGGGAGAGGATACGTGAGTACAGCTCAGGTGGAGGGATATGAACCTCAGCAGTGGAACAGAAATGATAACGTCTGTTAAAGGTTTTTCTCCACTGTGTTACTGGCTTTATATATGCTCTTAGTCCATTTTCTGTCGTTACCATACATCTTCGTTGGTCACTGGTAACATTATTTATTTCAAATATCTTTCCTTGTTTTATTATATTGATAACGTTTCTCACTGAAATGCGACAGTGTCTTTTATTGAGACTGTTCCAGTATGCCCTTCCAGCAGCTGTTTGTTGCTGTGACAATTGTTGTTGAAGCAGATGGTTTTGTTTTTGCAACAAAAATACTTGATGCTCTAGCTGTTGAATGGGTGAATCCATCATAAAAAACAGTTACGAGCTGGTCACGGGCACCAAATCAAGTTATGTGGCCGGGAGAGTGGACGGGAACGGCACCAAATCATGTTAGATGTGACCGGGCTTGGTCACGGTGACAAATCAAGTCTAGTGTGACAGGGCGAGAATGGGGTGGAATCTTTTGTCAATGTTCATCTGTTGTTTTACTGGCGACTGCCAGAGATGGTGATTACAGAATAGGAATTGGAACATAACCCAGGTAGTTCTTTTGGAGACTCGTAACTGTGTTTATGTTATAGGCTGCATGATCGTCGAAAATATGGTAACATTCTTTTCTCTATTACCTGATGTAAACAAACGACACTTCCTACTGACGTTCAGGAAATAAGTTCAAGCTGTATTAAATATGAATGAACACCTTTATTAAGTGTCTGCACATTCTGACAACTTCATAATAGTTCATAAATACATGTGCTTCTGTGGTATACAAACCAGTCATCCCAAGAAATAACACACAGCCATCGAACTTACAAGATGGTCCAAACCCCAAAATCACTGCCTCACTCGTCTCGTGCCTAAAACCAACTCAATTAACCCCCTTCTCTCAAACCATCACTTCCGTCCTAGCTACTGAGCAATTCTACCCCAAGTTCGATTACGTCATTCCTGAACACTTTAATTAAATCACTCATAGGATATGTGACTAGTGTTATTACACTAACTAGACACGTTCAAATACTTAGTGTTTAATCTTGCTAAGTATTCTTACCCTAACTATAATTAAGTGGCAGCACCTTAGTGTTAATCCGACGTAACAGTCCGTACTGTCACAAGTCACACTGGGATTATACTTTGTGCTGTTCGCGAAAACCTGGGATTTATGTCAATTTTCGCCTCGACGGAAAGGTTGATAACTGACCAGATAATTTGTTCAATGTCCAAAAAAATATCTCACGAACAGACAGGGATTTCAACCTCAGGACGTGTAGCGGACATTAATTAATTGGGTTTTACTGAAGAAATAGTGGTGCTATCATTAATTTTTTTAACCCTTGGAGTTTACCTGTTGGTGGTGTATTCTTTTGCTGTGGGTGGTTATTTTTTGGTGTTTGCGTAGCCTAGTCGCAATCGCCTCTATCTCAGGCTGTTGGTTGAAAGATGGGGACACATACTAGGATTTGGGTGAATATTATTTCTAGTACTCAGTGTGGGTCTCTGTTCTTTTAGGTTCATACCTTGGTTTTTTTAAATGTGTGTACAGTTTGGTTGCTGGTTTGGATTATTAACCAAACTGTGGTAGAGAGTGTATGGTTTTATTCTTGATGTTATTGTTAGCGAATTTCCAATTGTGGTTTAGATTTGATTTGTCTTATTCCTGTCATACCCGCAGATATAGTAACTTATATATATATATATATACACATTTACTTGTTGCATCTTAAAAAACATAGAAAAGACCATCTAGCGCTATGAGAATTGTCTTCTACCACCTGTTAAATCTGTTTTTGTTGAATGTCAACACCACTTGGTCTATCATCCCAACACTTTTTATGTCTATTCACCTCTTGATAGGTGATGAAGAGAGGCTTGAGTGGAGTTGACATCTAATATAAGTCAGAGAGGGCAGGGTAAAAGAGTCGAAATAAACAAGAGTAAGACTGTCACTCCCTCTCCACCAAACGTCAAAACTACACTCTCACACTGGACAACACTCCCACACTGGACAACACTCTCACACTGGACAACACTCTCACACTGGACAACACTCTTACACTGGACAACACTCTCACACTGGACAACATTCTCACACTGGACAAAACTCTCACACTGGACAACACTCTCACACTGGACAACACTCCCACACTGGACAACACTCTCACACTGGACAACACTCTCACACTGGACAACACTTTCACACTGGACAAAACTCTCACACTGGACAACACTCTCACACTGGACAACACTCTCATACTGGACAACACTCTCACACTGGACAACACTCTCACACTGGACAACACTCCACTACCAAAAGAGGACAACCCTGTATACCTGGGATTAAAGTTTGACAAAACACTGACATGTGGGTCACACTTCGAAGAAACAGAAAGAAAAGCCACAAGCAAACTTCAGTTAATGAAAAAACTATCCGGGACCAGCTGTGGAGTTGATATACAAATCACGAAGCAAGTCTAGGTAGGACATATTTGCACAACTCTGGAAAATGCAATGGACACTTATGCAACATGAGGAAATATAAATCTCCAGACGCGGGAAAATACAGAATGCAAGACTCAGAATCATTACGGGAGGACTAAGGAGTACACAAATAACAGCAATGGAAGCAAATGCAGGACTATAAAATCTAAGAGAACGCAGAGATGAGAAAATCACCATCATGACAGAAAAATTCGCACGCGTAAAACAGCACCCCATGCACGAGAAAATACAAGAACTAACCAAAAAAACCGATTGGAAAGATCAAGCTTCAACCAGTTGTCAAGACAGTTGATGGTTGCCAACGGAGAAGTAACCTCATAAAATCCAGAGAGGTGGGAGCAGCTCGTAGCATACTACGACATCACAAACACCATACCCACGTACACTGTACACTTTACAATCCCAGGCATTGAGAACAGAACTGCGGAGACTTCCACTATTCTAAAAACGAAAACATTGGATCCCCTCAACAACTAATACCCTAGTCCACAGTGGATTCATGTCTTCACAGACGGATTTACAGAAGTAGCAGTAAGGAAAGGAGAAGCATGGATCCAAATACTAATGCCAATGCTCCAAAAAAAGAACAGTCAATTGCTGCTGGACGAACTCTCAACAAACTACAGGGCAGAGCTACAGGCAATCCTAGAGGCTATAAAGATACTGGAGGAACAAAGACTCAAAGGATCAAATATAATTTTCTTATGCAACTGCATGTCAATTCTCCAGATTATTCAAAATAAACCTGAAGATCTCTTAACAAGAACAGCCATGGAACATCGGAACCTGCTGTCCGTCAACAACAAAGTTTCACTACAGTGAATTACTACACACTGTGGTATGGCAGGAAATGAGGCAGCCGACAGACTGGCAAAAGCAGGCACCCAGAAGAAACAGTTTCACCACAGCGTCTCACTGAAGGAACCAAAGACACTCATCAAAAGAAAGTACAAAAATGCATTAGCCAGAGAACAGGCAGCAACTACCCAAAAGACCCCATCCTAAAGCTAGGCAGAACACAGCAACCCACCATTTTTAGGCTCTCACAAGACACTGCAGACTACAAGCCCATCTCCACAAAATGAAAGCTGCCCTAACTGACCAGTGCACATGCCAAAATGGCCCCCACACTCAGGAACGCATTCTGCAAACGTGCCCGCTCTTTGGTGACTTGAGAGCTCAAATCTGGCCCCAGGAAACGAAAATGGAAGAGAAACTGTGGGGCAACCGTGTGGACCTCCTGCTGACGACTGGATTCACGGAAGAAACTCACATACTTGTTTAGATGGCTGAGTATAGAAAACTGATCGCAGAAGAAGTAGAAGGACACTTTTAATGTCTGCAATTACTTTCGTGCTCGTGTGTTTTCTTTTATATTTTAAATCACCGTTTTAATTGTTTTTGTCATTATAGATTCTTTAAGAGCTATTTTAATTTGTTGGTACACTGGACAGTCCTTGAACCTAGCGCTAAGATTCCCCTTGCAATTAATACACTTTCTTTTCATATTAGCTTTTTTTGCAGTTATGTGCCTACTTTCGCCTTTTCACATTGTGTGTGACTGAATTATTGGGTCGATCTCTTGTCCTCTCCGGCCTTATTCAGTTACTTTGCTTGTGAGTACTGATTACTTGGAATTTTAAGTGGTCGGCACTTTTTCTTTCTCTGCAATCAAGCAGAAATTCGGTATTTTCATATCACCTTACACTCCTTAAAGTAATACGTCGTCATGTTTGTTTGCCCGCTTGATCTTGTTATGAGTAGGCGGATGATGCAACATAATGGACAATCATGTGATAAATATTCTCGTATTCCAGATCGCCTGTTTCACACACAAAAATCTTCTAGCGAATTTGTTCAATCGCTGATAAGGCGAGGGTGACTTTCTCATCCAGATGGTAATACAACGAATTGTGTTTACCTGGGAGGGTCAATCGATAAATTATCGGCAGACTCGACATGACATAATCACTTCCTATACGACTCATTACGAAAACATTACTTGTGATAAAAGTAAGAAGTTATTTGTAATCACTGACGAGAATAGTACGGAAATCTCACTTCTATATTTGGAAGACATGATCTTTGCATTAACGCACATAAATTTCCTAGTGGAAATATTTTGAATTACCCCACCAAAACACACATGTTTTTGTGGTGAAGTGGGATGTTATAAATATTTATAGGGGACTTAGTGTACTGACTGAGATCAGCTGTGAAGGTATCTATATCTATTAAGAGTAGTGTATTATAGATAACCTTACTTGCTACCACATATCTATATATCTCAGTCAGAATTATTCTGGAATAATGTGATGACTACGTTATGTGTCTAGGGTATGTGTATGATGAAGGGTAAGTCACAACAACAGACAGATAAACAATTTAATTTATTCCACTACACTTGACAACACTGTGACACTCACATACATATAACACTCTACAAGGATATCTTAAAAGAGTCACTGATAACTTTTCAAATAACAATATGTATTCATTACTGGCATGAATGAATATGTGTCCTGATTCAACTACAAGGGAACCAGGAATCACAATCAATTTAAATTACACGTTATATGTACAGAATTTACCAATATGAATATAGTAGTGACATATATTATTACAAATATCCTATGTGTGTCAGTTGTGTAGTAGTAAAATGAGGTAATACTGGTTTTGTTTTGTTCAAGCTCTGTTGGTATTTGTCATCATGACTTCAATAGTTTGTCTTTAGGGACTAGTATTGGAGATGTTCTCAGTTCCTGATATTAAGACAATTAAATTCCCCTCTTAATGTTATTTTTACAAAGTCATTTCAAGATGAGGGGACATAATGTTGAGCTCAGCTGGCCAAATCAGCTTATCTTGCGTGATGGCGGCAGGAAAAGACTCCTCTGCTCGAATTCTCCTCTGGGCTCTGGAGACACCTCACTGATAGCTAAATGGACCAAGGAGTATGCTGTCCGACTCTGGAATCAGCAAAGCTCTGACCAGGTGCAGCTCAATACCATCAAGACCACGGTCCCTGAAATCAAGAAGGATGTACCTTCTACTTCATAACTAATTAATACTCTTGTTCTACACTGAGCACAATACCACACAAACATTGAGTTCAGAGCGTTAGGCCAACTGTCAGCTTCATCTGAAATACTTTATACCAGTATTAACCTCCTTAATGGTCACTACGCCTCTGCACTTCCAGCATTACTTCTTTCTAGTCAATCATCTAGGTGTCAGTGTACTGTTTGGCCATTCCATGCCGTTTTACTTTTCTCCGACACCCTCTGTTCAGGCTGGAGCATTATAGGCTTTATCTCCTGTTTGCCACTGAACTACACATATATATACAGGCATAAATTAACAATTCACATTCAATTTTCATTAAAAGATACTGAATGGTTCAAGCTTACCACAATTTCATGGAAATACACACAGATACGTTGATTAGCAATGAATTCTGGCACATTTACTGGCACAAATTCCCATCTGCTTATGTTCCAGGCTTTTATTTTAGCAAAAATGTGAGCTGGCTTCAACGCACTGTCGCTTTATCAAGTTTATTTAAACAAGTGGTTTCGAACTAACGCTCCTAAGTGATTATATCAGCGAGTCTAGCCAATGAGGCCCCGTTTCGACAAGTGTTTGAAAAAATGTTACCTTTCCCCGTCTCCCCTAACAACGAAAGATAGTATTTATAGCCCGACCAATCGTGGTCAGTCTTTCATTTGTTGCGCTCCAATCAATTTGGAGTTTACATGGTAGGCTAATTCTGTAACGTGAGGTTTTTTCAAACACGTTATAAAAAAATTTTATGAGCAGAAATGATTTCATGCTGTCAGGCATCCCCAATATTTTATTTTGGTTATAACTTGTTAATTCCTAGACTATTTGCATAACGTTGTACATATTCTTTGTCAGCAAACCCTAAGGAACCCAAATATCCAAATTTAAAAGAGCTACGTGGCTGCGTTCAAAATATGTATTTTCTACCTCCTGTTTCGAAGATGTGCTGTCTGGGTACTGTTATGTTTTCAAACGTAAACCCATCTATTGTTATCTTTCCTAATAAGCGTTTTTTGTGATTTTAAAACCTAACTCTGGGAAGGGTAGTGAATTTATCACTGTCCGTCCGAAAAAGTTAGTGCTTGTAGCCTTACACGCGTGATAGCAGCATTTGTGTATCGCGCGACGCGTGTTGCATGCGTTCGGCTTTATTCGCCCCTCTCTCTTTTTTTCTATTGGAGTCCATCTGTTCGTTCGTTTTGGTAACGTAATATAATTAATGTTAGGATTAATTTAGGTCATTACGCAGTCTGCCTCTCAATGTTTTTCCAAGAAATACAGCACACGTTTCATTGAAGAAAGCGGTTATAATACAGTAAGCTTTTACTATCAACGTGAAAGCGTTACAATTTGCAGACGAAGCAGAAAACAAGGGGGATTTCGAGTACCTTCTTTGTGACAGCACTGTTATTTTACCATTGCTCTTTTCTTTATTAATTTTATTTGTTAGGCTTCATATTTACCTAATAATTTATATATGTGGATTAGAATATTCCACGACACCTCCCCTCTTAAAACAGACATTATATGTCAGTCCTTTATTCTATATACACATAGATAAATGTAAGTCAACTTGACTTTACTCTGCTGTGGTGCTATCATGGTTTTATGTAGTTGGGTTCATTCAGAGTAGGCACTACTCATGAAATCTGCCTCAGACTTCTACAACCAATAATACATTTCGGTTATGTTACTGAACAGCTGCAAGTGTGAGTGCTTGTCTTAATGCTGCTTCGCAACCCGTATTCACCATTTCTCTTCTCTGAGTCTGCTCAATGACATGTCCAGAGAACATTATATTTCCCTCAAAATGTAAGTTATGAGGAGATAACATATACCTGGTGATAGCAGAGTTTTCGTAGTGGATCCCATAATCTTCTTATTATCCTATATGAAACATTCGGAATATCCTCAATCAAAGAGGCAACTCAGGGATTCATTACGTTCCTCCGAAATGTTTACATCCAACAATTTTCTCATCATTCTAGAGAAGACACTAGGCGCATTCTTCAATCCAAATGGCAATCTATTAAACTCATAGTGTCCTTCTGAGGTACTAAAAGCTAGGTATGGTCTAACCTCAGGCTTTATTGGAATCTGATAGTATCCTTTACTCAGATCCACTTTTGAGAAATATTTAGCTTTATTTAGCCTGGCAAACAGCTGATTTGTATCCGGCAATGGATCCACCTGTCCTTCTGTAATAGCATTCAGTCTCCTGTAATCTATACAGAGTCTATGTTCTCCAGAGGGCTTCCTTAAGAGTACCACACCGGAACTATACGAAGACTCACTGTGCGAAATAATTCCTTCCTTCAATAGATAGTCTATCTCTTCCTTCAAAGCTTTCTCCTTAGCAAACGGAATCGAATATGGTTTCATACAGACAGGTGTGGAGTCTATTAGTTTCATATCATATTCCAATAGGTTTGTATGCCCTGGTCGGTCTGTTAACACCTCTGCATGATTATTTAGAACCTGTTGCACTCTCTCTTTCTGAGTTTTCGTTAAATGTGTACTGATTTTCACCTGTGCTGCTGTTTCACAGGGGTGTAATGGATATTCAAATGATGAAAGTGGTTCCTTTTTCATCTCCATGGCGATGGACAAGGTCAACAAGTGTGTCTCTTCCTGATGTTCTCTTTCCAAATATTTCTTCAGGAGATTCACATGATAGATTTTTTCTTTCCCCTTCTTATCTATCTTATAATTTGTTCTAGACACCTTCTCTAGAACTGTATATGGACCTTGCCATCCAATCTGTAACTTATTCTGACTCCCGGGCAAAAGAAGCAGTACTTTCTCTCCCACAGCCAAATTTCTGTCTTTCGCCTTCCTGTTATAATAGGCAGCATGTTTCTTCCTGGCTTGTTTCAAATTTTCATTGGCAAGTTTCCAGCCAGTTTTTAAACGAGTGGTCAGCTCATTCACATATTGGTATGAAGATGTAATGTTTTCCTCTGCCTTTTCATCAGTCCACGTTCTTAACAAAGCTACATATGGACCTTTAATTGTGTGGACCTATTTGTCCATGCACCGGTATGGTCTCTTCCACTCGAAGCTTTATAGTGATGATTTTTCCTCCCAGAATTATCATTCACAAAACGACCGCTACCAATTTTTCTTTTGGGGCTTTCTCCCCACTTAAAATTCTTGATGAGAGATTTCCTCTCTACATCCTCTTCCTCCAGTTTGTTTAAGTCCGATTGAGGGATTTTCGGCTTATCCTGGGGTAAGACATCTTTTTGCACTCTCCGCATAGTGGCCATTGTAAAACAGTTAAGTGAAGCTTGTCCGTGAAAAGGGGCTTCCCATTCCATTTGGTCCACTTTATCAAATCTATTTTTCTTTTTATTATCAGGCCTAATTTTGCCCCGTGGCGTGTCCAGGTCCTGATCCATGTTCCCACTTGTGGGTGTTCCCTCATGTGCTATGCTACACCTTTCTACAAAATTCTCAATGTCCCATCTTGCTTTGGGCCAATAATAATTGTGAGCCACCTTTTGAATGATGGTACCTATCTTCTCATGGTCCCCATCTGGTTTCACATGTAGGCTCCTTATTAAGTCTGTCCTATATCTTTTGGAAGAACCAGCTGTCCGTGACCTTTGGATCTAGCTCCAGTCTTCCTATACATCAACTTGTTTTTCATGTAAAAATCTCCCTTGCCTGGAGTTGTATGACAAGTTGACAATTTTCTGAAACAAGGCTTGAGTGTTTTATCCCCAGCCTGTGCCTTCCTCATCTCTTCTGGAGTGGTATCTAACATAATATCCTCCTCCTGTCTTGAGGTCGACCTGACCTGAAGGGTTGCCATATACACAGGTTTCCTTCTGCAACGGTCAGTGTCATGATTGTCCATCTGACAATTTTTACACCACCTTTTTCCTTGGTTGAAAGATTTTCTTTCATCATATTTCCTTTCATCGAATTGTGGGAATTTATTTTTATTTTCATACCGTGGCCTATCAAATTGGTGCTTACCTTTGTTTTGATCCCTAGGATCAAATTTATTAAAGTTCTGTGGTGCCCTAAAGTTATCCACTTGTTTCTTTTTATTACCTGTTACCTCTGCTTGAGCTGCTTGATACCTTTCAGCAACATTTAGCAACTCACCCAGCCTCTCTGCACCTTGTTCCATGAGAAACTTTCTCAGGTCTGGAGCCATGGACTCTCTTAATTGCTCTATAAGGACCATTTCCTTAAGATCTTGGGTTTTCCCCAGAGAAGTCCATTTCTCCAAGTATGTCTCTATTCGTGCAGAGAACTGGTGATAGGTTTCACCTGACAGTAGTTTAGCATTCCTAAATTTTTTCCTATAAAATTCTGCATTCTTTTCATACCTTAACAAAAGAGCCTGCTTTAGCATGTCATAATTTTCCTGATCACCTCTGCTCATTTTTGCAAAAACTTCATAAGCTGCCCCACGAAGTCCCTGAGATAACTTTAAGCTCCACCTTTCTCTCTCTAACCCATACGTGGTAGCTAATAGTTCGTACCTATTTATATAGCTCTCAATATCATCGTCTTTCTCAACAAAATGATCTAAATGAAAGTTCATAGCTGAGGTTGAGGCTCCCTGAGTAACCGTAGCATCAGAGGCAAAGGGACTGGCACCATTTTCAGGAGCATGGCCTTGAAACTCAAACTCCCTTAGTCGTAACTCATGTTCCCTTTGTAATCTTTTATCTTCTGCTTCCCTTTCTGCAGCTAATTTCTTGTCTTCCCTTTCTGCAGCTAATTTCTTCTCTTCTCTTTCTGCAGCCTGTCTTCTTTCCTCGGCTTCCCTTTCTGCAGCTAATCTTTTGTCTTCTCTTTCTGCTTCCAATTTCTTAGCCTCTTTGTCAGCCTCATACTTTCTTTCTGCCTCTTTTTCTAATCTTCTTTCTTCGCGTTCAATAAATTTGTCACATTCCGTAGTGACATAGGCAACCATAACTTGCCCATCTAATCCTAACTCTTTTGCAGTCTGTACAGCAGCAGATCGAAACTTGGCCAGGTCCGCCATTGTCTATCAGGTAAGTTTATACAATGTCTAACCAACAATTTAATCTCTAAATATATCTAATGGACAACACAGGCACCGTGAGCTCAACCTTATTTAATTCCACCCAAGGATACCTTTTAATTCTTATATTCCCTGAAGTGAATTACCCCCAATATTTTTAATAGGGAAAGATTCAAAATCCCAAGAGCGAGACCCCAATATATGTGGTGAAGTGGGATGTTATAAATATTTATAGGGGACTTAGTGTACTGACTGAGATCAGCTGTGAAGGTATCTATATCTATTAAGAGTAGTGTATTATAGATAACCTTACTTGCTACCACATATCTATATATCTCAGTCAGAATTATTCTGGAATAGTGTGATGACTACGTTATGTGTCTAGGGTATGTGTATGATGAAGTGTAAGTCACAACAACAGACAGATAAACAATTTAATTTAATCCACTACACTTGACAACACTGTGACACTCACATACATATAACACTCTACAAGGATATCTTAAAAGAGTCACTGATAACTTTTCAAATAACAATATGTATTCATTACTGGCATGAATGAATATGTGTCCTGATTCAAATACAAGGGAACCAGGAATCACAATCAATTTAAATTACAAGTTATATGTACAGAATTTATCAATATGAATATTGTAGTGACATATATTATTACAAATATCCTATGTGTGTCAGTTGTGTAGTAGTAAAATGAGGTAATACTGGTTTTGTTTTGTTCAAGCTCTGTTGGTATTTGTCATCATGACTTCAATAGTTTGTCTTTAGGGACTAGTATTGGAGATGTTCTCAGTTCCTGATATTAAGACAATTAAATTCCCCTCTTAATGTTATTTTTACAAAGTCATTTCAAGATGAGGGGACATAATGTTGAGCTCAGCTGGCCAAATCAGCTTATCTTGCGTGATGGCGGCAGGAAAAGACTCCTCTGCTCGAATTCTCCTCTGGGCTCTGGAGACACCTCACTGATAGCTAAATGGACCAAGGAGTATGCTGTCCGACTCTGGATTCAGCAAAGCTCTGACCAGGTGCAGCTCAATACCATCAAGACCACGGTCCCTGAAATCAAGAAGGATGTACCTTCTACTTCATAACTAATTAATACTCTTGTTCTACACTGAGCACAATACCACACAAACATTGAGTTCAGAGCGTTAGGCCAACTGTCAGCTTCATCTGAAATACTTTATACCAGTATTAACCTCCTTAATGGTCACTACGCCTCTGCACTTCCAGCATTACTTCTTTCTAGTCAATCATCTAGGTGTCAGTGTACTGTTTGGCCATTCCATGCCGTTTTACTTTTCTCCGACACCCTCTGTTCAGGCTGGAGCATTATAGGCTTTATCTCCTGTTTGCCACTGAACTACACATATATATACAGGCATAAATTAACAATTCACATTCAATTTTCATTAAAAGATACTGAATGGTTCAAGCTTACCACAATTTCATGGAAATAAACACAGATACGTTGATTAGCAATGAATTCTGGCACATTTACTGGCACAAATTCCCATCTGCTTATGTTCCAGGCTTTTATTTTAGCAAAAATGTGAGCTGGCTTCAACGCACTGTCGCTTTATCAAGCTTATTTAAACAAGTGGTTTCGAACTAACGCTCCTAAGTGATTATATCAGCGAGTCTAGCCAATGAGGCCCCGTTTCGACAAGTGTTTGAAAAAATGTTACCTTTCCCCGTCTCCCCTAACAACGAAAGATAGTATTTATAGCCCGACCAATCGTGGTTAGTCTTTCATTTGTTGCGCTCCAATCAATTTGGAGTTTACATGGTAGGCTAATTCTGTAACGTGAGGTTTTTCAAACACGTTATAAAAAAATTTTATGAGCAGAAATGATTCCATGCTGTCAGGCATCCCCACTATTTTATTTTGGTTATAACTTATTAATTCCTGGACTATTTGCGTAACGTTTTACATATTCTTTGTCAGCAAGCCCTAAGGAACCCAAATATCCAAATTTAAAAGAGCTACGTGGCTGCGTTCAAAATATGTATTTTCTACCTCCTGTTTCGAAGATGTGCTGTCTGGGTACTGTTATGTTTTCAAACGTAAACCCATCTATTGTTATCTTTCCTAATAAGCGTTTTTTGTGATTTTAAAACCTAACTCTGGGAAGGGTAGTGAATTTATCACTGTCCGTCCGAAAAAGTTAGTGCTTGTAGCCTTACACGCGTGATAGCAGCATTTGTGTATCGCGCGACGCGTGTTGCATGCGTTCGGCTTTATTCGCCCCTCTCTCTTTTTTTCTATTGGAGTCCATCTGTTCGTTCGTTTTGGTAACGTAATATAATTAATGTTAGGATTAATTTAGGTCATTACGCAGTCTGCCTCTCAATGTTTTTCCAAGAAATACAGCACACGGTTCATTGAAGAAAGCGGTTATAATACAGTAAGCTTTTACTATCAACGTGAAAGCGTTACAATTTGCAGACGAAGCAGAAAACAAGGGGGATTTCGAGTACCTTCTTTGTGACAGCACTGTTATTTTACCATTGCTCTTTTCTTTATTAATTTTATTTGTTAGGCTTCATATTTACCTAATAATTTATATATGTGGATTAGAATATTCCACGACAGTTTTGAAACAATTGGAGGGCATTCGAAAAATAGGAAGAAAAAATTCCTGATTGGACCCTACTTAAATCGTAACAAAGTACTAAAGGGGGAGTGAAGTGTAATATAACCTGGCACTTTAGTCAGTTTAGAACACTGTGAAAATTCACGTCGTGCAAAGAAGACTACCAGAACTTGCCAGAGTTAAGAATAGCACCAGATTTCATTTACCAGACCGGACCTTGTTTGAGCACCTTGAGGACTTACAGCCCAGGAAAACTGTACAATTTTAACACGGAAAACAGGAATCTGAGGAAACTGTAACATAAAGTCAAAGTGGGAACTTATTGCTAAAATAACAACACCTCATATCACGTGTAAGAGGCTTCGTCAAGCTGCCTTAAACTATTTCTCTGAGCCAGCAGTCTGTGAACCTAAATATTGGCATAAGTTGTACATTTTAAATTCTATATTTTGCATTATTAACATCCGAACTTATATGTATATATTGACATATGAATATTAATATGTGAAAATGGCTAATGGATGTCCAAGTCATTTGAGGCTGGCAACATCAGCATATAGAATGATGATTTCTTGAACCACCACTACAAGGGCTGGTGACTGCTTTATGCGAGTTTCTTATAGATAACTAAAAGCAGAGGTAGTCCCAAGTTCCATATGGTGCAGGGAGGGAATGATCAGAGAATGATGTACATACTTATTACATTATTAACATTTTGAACAAGTACAGATATAAACGTAAACATATTCACTCTAAAAGTAATGGAAGTTTTCAACCTTCTCAACCAATGTAAAGTTAAACATAAATGTATTCAATTTAAATGTAAAGAAAGTTTTCGCTCAATGGGATTAAGATTAATTCTTATCGAGGTTTAAGTTCTGAGATAGATGGGATGGTAGAATAGGAAGAGGGGGACACATAAGTATGTTTCGGGAAACTTAATCCTCAGAGGGTATGTGTTTCTCTTATTTTGTAATACTAATTGGTGGTACCAGTTATGGGTACTTTCTCTGGATTTGGGGGGTTTGAGATGTCAGGTATAGGTAGTATCTCTGGTGAAGGAGCTGTCATGCCCTTTTCATGGCAGCTCGTCCACCTTTGATCCAAATCTGCTGTTCAGCTCTCACCTGTGGCTCCTCGTAGCGGTCAGCATGGACAGCGGCATCTCTTCCCCATGCAACGGCTTTGACAGGCCGGCTAAACCAGATGAGGGTAGCCGACTGGCTATAAACCTTCGGTGAGTTAGTGTCTGTGTGATAAACGAGCGCAAAGGCCTTATTGCTCTATCTTTTCCTACATCTTTCGTATTGTATTTTCTCCGACATTTGCTCTTTCATCTCATATGTGCGACCCACATTTGCTATTTCATCGTTGTGATTACTCGCGACCGGTATCTAGAGAACCACATCTATTCTATGCATCGGGGGAAATAAAAGTCCTTTGATTGAGTCCACATGCCTGACATTATCGTTTGAAGCCCACATTGCATCGTGATAAATCTGGTAAAAACACATATGGTCATCCTAATCAAACATCTGGGCATGCTGTAATTTCTGTGACACCACATTGGACGCCCAGATTGGCCAGGGGAAAACGTCTCATGCTATAATGGTGTTATCTTTAGTCGGCCGCGGTTCAGACAAGCGTTGGTTTACCACATTGGACGCCCAGCTTGGCCAGGTGACTTCCAGAAATATATAATACCGCATAATCTACTAGAGTGAAGCAGTCCAGTTTTTTTACCTTGTGAGGAAGAGATTAAACCCAAAAACGCATAGCCTAATACACGTGTTTATTCAGAGTGGATGATAATTCAGTTCTGTGATTAATTGTGTTCTTAAAGGATTTTGCGAAGGGAAAAGAAGGTTAGTAGATCTTATACTTATTAATACATTTTTTAATTTTTGTTTATTTTAACCTCACAGCTAAAATGTGCGAAAGATAAAGTTTCAAATAATTCGTGGCATAACTGATTAATAAAATCAGAAGATTTTCCTAGAAGATGATAGGATGATAGGAGGTAATTAATAGTTCATATTTCACCTTTATCATCATCAGTCTCCCATGCGCACACACTCTCATGCACACGATATTTAACATCATTAGAATTGAACTCAGAGAGAGAGAGAGAGAGAGAGAGAGAGAGAGAGAGATGAATAATGAGCAGTAGTTTAAATGAAAGTCAACCAGTGATGTTAAATGTGAAAACTTACGAAGACTTTTGTGTGTCTTCAGTTCATCAGAAGTCTGAGTCTACACGCAACGTGTCTGACGTCTAACCAGAAATAAGTTATCAAAAACGGACATTTGGCTAGCAGAATTCGCCATAGGACATCTTTCATTCTTCAATTAAAAAGGAATATTGTCTCACCCACAAGTCATAAGGTGGACGCAGCATTTTTCGTCACCATATACTGCTTGCTCACAAGTTCAATACAGAGTTATCACAAGTTCAATACAGAGTCATCATAAATTCAACTCACTCGAAAGATCATTATTATCTAAAGTCAAGCAAAAGAGCTCAAAAGAGGAATCGCATATTTATAGCAAGTGCAACACCCTCTTAAGCGCATTCTATGAAGCAGACTCGAAAGTATATGAAACACGACTACATACGCAAGATTATGAGTCTACATATCACTAACATTTCGTGAAGATATCCAGTCTGACCAGTACCATCGGGAGATTAGACAACAGACCTTTTGTTCATATGACAGCTATTAACTGTTGATCAACACTACAGAGATATACTCAAACAGTGAAGGAATATACTTAGATATCTCGTCAGCGTTCTCCGTACGACAACAGTATTCATCAGAACGTCCTCAGCTTAGAGATACCCCACTCGACATAACGTATAACAACTTGGGACATTTTATGCATACATGTGAATCCTCATATCTAGGAGAAGCATTTAGAGACACATGGACTGTGTAGAGTACTCACCATTTTGGTAACACGTATCATATCACTTCATCATTTCACTTTACACCAGTTCATTCTTAATTAACTATTACTTAATTAACTGTAATTTTATTATCTCATCTGTGTGTTTTGTGTGAATCGTCTTTCACCATCGTCACGTTCTAACCATTACTAACCCTATATGTGTGGATATTTCATTAATAAACCCAACGATCGGTTGATCATTATCAAGAGTTTGTTAATGTATCACTCGTGCTGTCGGTATTACATATTCACCTATAAGAACCTTTCTCTACTCAGATGAGGTTGGGGGCTTTTTCTTTACGGGATCTAAGGGCAGAAGCTAAGGTCGTGGGGAAACAGAACTCTTTCCATAAGTAATTAGAAAACACTGTCTAGTAGAAAGCATTCGCATTCCTGTCTTCTTGTCCCTATCTCGAATAGGTCTTTATTCTTTCTTAACGAGCCAATTTCTAGAGACCTTATATCTATATGTTACCGGGGCAGGGAATTGGGGGTTGCTGTTTATATCGAGAGTGTTAGATGTAGATACTAGCTAGCCTGCTAGAGTTGGATATTGCTCTCTTACAGTCTTACAGGAATTTCCAGGTTCTGGGACTATCCTCTAAGGTTGTATTGAGTTAGAGCAGACATATATGACATGAAAAGTTTCCCAGCAGCCATTCCTTACTTTCTTTCCATTATAGGTGTAGCGAAGTATTTAATAGACAATCTCCTTTTAGTCTCAACGTGATTTTTATTTATCACAACATTATTTACATATGGCATAAAGATTTATGGTATGCATATTTCGTTCATCCACAAATGCACATTGCTTTCATTAACATAGCATGGGGAATTTTATATCAAGTGAATCACCCTGATTCAACTCTTAGCCACATGTTCTTTCAAATATTAGCTAGCGGGAAATGCATGCTAGCAGTTCCTCAGAGAATTAAAACCATTCTCTCATTTCCTGAAGAGCTTCATGTTCTACCAAACTGTTAGTGTTTCTACATAGCTATTCAAAGACTTCATTCTGCATCAAAAGTACAACTTGCAGCCATTTTATTGTGTGCTGCGGGCAAAAGCTATCTCTCTTTGACATGAAAATGTTTAAGCTATTTCGAATCACTCTACTTACAGCTTTCCTTGTGAGAATTAAATGCACAATTCAAACACTAGAGCTGGGGAAATACTAAATTGGAAAAAAACTTCCTTTAGTATAAATTGAAATCCTCAAAATCTGCAGCATAAGAAAAATGCGTCTGTCTCTTAGACTATCAAAATCTGCAACTAACTTTCCGCCGGGACTCGCTCGAATTCCTTCAGCTCAAATCAAGGTCAGCCTTGCTTCCCCCTTTATTCATCTCACGATTGGATAAAAAAGTAATCCACACTATTCCCATCTTATGGTCCGTTCCTATTATAATTTTGTGATTAAATTTTAACTAACTTCTATCAACCAAGCTATGGTCTGTATTTGTTATAAATGAAAGTTCCTAAAATGACGCATTCCCTGTCACATATAGATCCCGGGGCTCCGCAAATGTATCCCGTAGGGAGACATTTGAGTACTATCAATAACAAAAATTCATGCCAAAAATTTTCTAAGTCCAAAAATATTTTCAAAAAAAAATTTTCAAAGTCCAAAAATTTTCTAAGTCCAAAGGTTTTTCGAGAAAATTTAACGAAATTCCTACATCTGAGCTCCTATGTCTATTTGGGACTGTCGTCTATAAAGGGGCCTTATAGATGGACATCATCTCCAAAAATGCAAACTATCTTTCATATCAATACATATTTCAACCAAATTTACAAATTGGCAACACTGGCCAACAAAATCTTCAAAACAATCATAAGGTCATCACCCAAAAAATGTGACAAGTGGCAACACTGGGAAATATTAGCAATAGTATATCATATTTGTATAAATCAACTGCATTAGCATAATCCAAGTACATGTTGGACACATATTATGAGAGGCAGGGTGTAGTATTATTTCTGTTCCTATCATTTGTTCAATACCCTAAAGATGATAGGAAACTCTTTACAGAGCGATACAACAGGAAGCAATCTGATCATCAGAAGAAGTCCCCCCGTCCGACAAGTGTTTCGGCCCTATATACTCCTTTACACTCTAAGGGGGGGGCGGGCCCACTTGGGTCATGACTCCCAAGCGTCTCAGCTTCCTGTTGTCTTGCATCGAAAATGAACCCATTTCACTTATGGTAGCAACTTTAAATTCCACAACTCCGCCAGCCGTGGAGGCAATTGTGAAAGTAACAAAGAGAAGACAAATTATTCCGTTCGTTCCGTCGCACACACTGAGACACCAGCGCGAAGTCAACGAGTCGCCACTGCGCGTTCCCCACTGGACTTTTGATACTGACACCCCTTATAGTATACACCGCCTGTCGCCCCTGAGTCGCAGCCCGTTCACTAGGCCACCACAAACCTCAGCGTATTGTGGACTTAGAAAAATTCCTGGTGTTTTCTGTACCGCAGCGTTTATTGTTACGATCTCCATTCCCCATTGCGGTTGTTCCACAGCCAGCCTGATGCCTTTTCGGCAGTTTCACTAAGCCTCTTCAGAGCCCTTGTTCTCGACTGTCCCCTCAGCCCCAACAGTTTCAATAGATCATACACTGATGCAGCCACAAGCCCTCTTGCGCCCACTTCAACAGCCATGACCCTTGCAGTGAACCCATCGTGTCTCAGATCCGCGGCCAGATCACTATACTTGGCCGCTTTGAACGAATGTTGCTCATCTAATCTGGATTCAAATGGCACGGTCAGTTCAATCAGTATGACCTGAAGCGTTGCTGCAGAATGAAGCACTATATCCGGCCGTCTCCGCGATTTTCGGATACTCTCTGGATATGCCCCTCGTCCAGGTAGGTCTACCGCCATCTCCCAATCCTTTGCACAATCAAGAAGAGATGGTAAACTGCTACCAGTTTTATTCGGTTTGGGGTGTGCTGACTTTCCTGCCCTCAGAAAGTATGTGTTTGCGGTGTCTGGCCGGACTTTGCTATTCGCCTTCATTCTTGCCAGATCTATTGTCGCAGCAAGCTCATTTAGCACTTTGTTATGGCGCCAAGTGTATCGCCCTTGCCCTAATGACACCTTACACGCTGAGAGCACGTGTTCAAGTGTCTGCCTCCCCTGGCACAGGGGGCACTGCTCATCATCCGACTTTCCCCATTTCACAAGGTTGGTGGCCGATGGCAGCAGGTCATACAGTGATCTGACAACGAAGCTGAGCCTAAGAGGTGCCATATGCCATATATCATTCCATGTCAAGTAACCCAAAAAATTTAAGTTATTTTCTCCTGTTATTCTAATAATCATGGCTTGTAATTTCAATTCTTCATCACTGTAGAGAATGTGCGATATTTTCTTTTAAAATGTGCTATGTTGTTTATTATATTTTTCTAATGTCTATATGAGTTATAAATCTTGTAGTGATCCTGTCCAAAGTGATTCTGGTATGTCCAATTATTCATAACTGTATCCTCGTCCTGTCAGCACATTGTTACCTATGTGGGTCTTTTCCTGATTTAGACTATTGCTACTATTTGACATATAACTACTCTGCAATTTATGAAAGTAACATATTTGTAACATTGTATAATAGCCATGTGAAATCGAAGGGAAGAAAAAATATTCAATTTATCGTGAGGAATCTACAATATTCTCATAAGACAAAGTTCCTGGCACTCTGACTACTATTTATCCATATTATTTCTGGTTATCCTTGCATACAGTGTACCATTTCCATTTTCTTTATAAGTCCAATTCATCGCTCATGGTGCTGCAATATTTAAAATGTGGATCCTTCCTATTCCTCTTATTCTGTACTGGAAATACATCCTTATTAATTGTCTATGTACTATATCTGCGAATATTTATCAACAATATATCAACTAATCATTTATGGAACCATTAACACAAATGTCTAGACTTTACCGCAACATGAACAAAAACATGTCTTTTTACATATGTGCAAAATTTCGACACCAACTCTGCCTTCGCAGGTCGAGGGTTAGTCAGAGTTATGTGGTGCCTGTAACATCCGCTGACTACAGCCAGATGGGTGACTTATGGTGCTCATAATTCAAAAATCTCGTCCGTCAGTTATCTTAAGTGTGGGGCGGGGGGTCTATTTCTTGGTGTCCTTGACAAAGTTTGCTGCATTTCCAATCTAGGTATTCTTTTCTTATGTCATAATATCTCCATGATATATCTGTGACATGTCTGTCCTTGGGATAACATTATTTTTTTTTTTTTATATATCCTCGGGGTGAGCAGATCTCAGTACGTCCAATTTCATCAATCATGTATTTTTTTTTTTTTTTGTAATTCTGGGTATGTTATGAGTTTAGTACATTGTCAGTTTATTTCAACTATCTTACAACATTCTGTAATTCGTGATAAGGAATAGTCATTTGTTATACAACAATGTTCATATTACAAAGGCAATAAGCAAAAATCAAAGAGATATCTTCTCCCAAAATGCGGATGTATCTCTATTTCTCTTACCTCTGGGCGTAGCAATTATTTAGTCATTATTTTTTTTTCCATTATTTAATCTCCATTTTGTGTCCTTAGTACCTGTGGTTCCATGGGATTATCATAATCTATTTGTCTCCTGTCTACTGATAATCACTTCAATAATGACGTCAAAGATGGTCCTCATGTGTGCAGCAATCATCTGCTCTGATTTGTTCCATGGCCATGGTATTCCTAAAATATTCCATTATATCCTTGTCTTATCTCGTAACCACGAAAGACTAAAATTATTCCTCCTCCAATGTTAATGTGGGGGATTTTGTGCATAAACATTACAACAAAATCTCAGCTGTGACAACATAAAGTTTCACCCTAATAGGAAATTGCATCTTCATCATACATAAACAGTTGCTTCTTCATCTCATGTGCCATCAGTGGTATCAAGTATGGGGTGTTCAAATCTGGGGCAGCATATACAAATGCATATACTCGTACAGTATCAAAAGAATACTGTTGGGGTGTCATTCTGCATAATTGTTATGTGCAGATAAATTTATTTTTTTTTGACAGGGGTATGACTGGCAGAGGCGGTGTGAACAAAGACTAGTTGTTCCCTCTGATATGTTGTGACTATTTTCTCTCTTTTCTTCTATGTCAGCTGCTAATGTCAGGGCAGTCAATGTTATATGGCATTGGCCCATCATCCTTTGTGAAGCAATGCACAATAAATGGTCAATCAGTGTCATCAAAATGTGTGAGGGTGGCATATAAAGATATAACACATTCTATACAAAACATTCAATATGTTTTCTTTATATTTTTTTTTCTTTTATGTCTTTTGTCTTTCAGTTCTTTTCTTTTCTTTTTGATTTCTTTTTCTTTTCTCTTTTCTATTTCTTTTCTGTTTTCTTGTGATTTCTTTTCTGTTTTCTTGTGATTTCTTTTCTTTTCTTTTTGATTTCTTTTTCTTTTCTCTTTGTATCACAAGTACGAAGGAATGATAAAAATCAATTCACTAAACATTCTAGCTACTACCAATATTCCTAATAGTAAATCCTAACCAATAGGGCTGCAAGTAATAGTTTAGGTTAGAACAGAATGAATATTGTAGCAGTATCTGTTGTCAATGAGTGGCGAGGAAACGGTACATCAAGGATCTCCCGATTACAACATGATTGTAATTCCAAGGAATGAATATGATTGGGATTGAAAAGATCACAAGTCTAGAATGTCGTCTGAATATAGTGGAAAGGAAAAATAGTAAGTTAAAGATGGTGTAACAGTGGAGTGAAGAAAATCTTACTATAGAGAGTCAAGGTTGGGATATGGAATCTCTTTTGGAGAATGTTTAAAATCTTGACAGTACTAATATACATCTGGGTCTAAAATAATAATGTACATTGGGGAAATAAATGATCCTGTGGAGAAAGATAGCATAACATGCAATACTAGTTTTGGGTATGAATTATATGCTGTTAACAGATGTCATAGTAGGAACAGTATGATTGATCAAGGTGATAGATATAAAGGAGTTTAGCATAATTGAGATCAAAGAAATATTAGTATGAGGTAAGAAAAAACTACTGGTGTAAAGTGCTTGCATGAAAATGCACTAAGATGCGAAATTACAGAACTCTGGAGCTGCAAGGATAAGAAGTCTGGTGAATGAAGCGTGGAATATGATCAGTTTCAAAAGTAGAGATCAATGTTACAACAGAATAGTGTGACACAGGTGCTAAAGGTGGGGTTGTACATTAACATTCTCAACATTAAAAATGTCTGTAACTAAATAGTGTCTGTAAACTCGTAACACCGTGTCTTATCAATTGTTTTGTCATTTTTATTTCACAAAACTATAATATGTGTAATGAAAGTCCTCTGTGGGCTGGTCTTTAGTGGAAAAACTTCATCAGTTAGGCTGTGACATCTTAGTCTGCAAGCAAGTCATTTGAACTGTCAAAAACTGAAAATAGAGTACATGGGAAAGTTAGAACATTTGTTAATCAATACGTGCACATTTGCGTTGACCGTGTTCGGAGTGGCGAACACATAAAACACCTGGGCGTGTTTTAGCAAAGTTTCAGTAATAAGTCCTTTAGTTGTGCTGCCATCTCTAACTTTGCAATGTCCCGACTGGTTAGGCGAGGATCATATTGAGTAGCAGTGGTGATGGGTATGGTAGGCGACACTGCATTTGCTGATTGTTGGGGCACTGAGGACATTGACGAATGCGGTGATGGCTTAACATCTTTTGATTGCGGTGATGGTTTCACTGTGGTTGGGGTTTGCATGGCTGGAACATGTTAGTTTTGAGGCAGGTATATGTTTCGCCTTGATTTTTCGTCTGACCTGGTTTTGTGGTATGTTAACACCATTTACAGTGGGCGCAGTAATTTGCACACTGTTGTTTTTGACAAGTTGAGCTGAGGCTAATACTTCTCGGCTTGGTTTTGGAACATTCCTACGTTTCTTCAAAATCTTTCGTCTGATATAGTTGTGATGTATACGAGGAATCTTGTTGATAGGGAGTGAGTCATCCGATTCCGTTTTATAGGCACGTTTGACACTGGAGCTGACTGGTATAAATAATGTGCTATCCGCATCACTGATTTCAATAGAACTGGCTGTGTCTGGTAAATCAATGTCTGTTTCTTGTTCGTATATTTCCACCATTTCTCTGTCATTTTGTTCGTTGGGGTCTGACAAAGCTGTGCCGGGGCCTACACTGTCTTCTCTCATGTCTTGTTCCGTTTCGTCCCCATAACGATTGCTGGTATATGGTTCAACAATCTGCTTGGGTATAGTTTCTTCAGGATCTGATTGTTCTGAACGACCAATCCTGTTCTTGTGGTATAGCAGTGTTTGGTTGTCACTAGTGTTCCAACTGGAGCTGCCTGAACTAGAGGTGTGATAGGTATCAGCTGACGATTTATCACTGCGGGAGTAAGTTTGAGTGTGAATATAAGTTGCTTTGTTGTTGTCATCGTGTGACGTCTGTGGCATGATTTCTTCATTTCTAATACGCAGGTCTCTGTCTTGGAGTCGATTACGCAATTCTGCCGGCGGGATATCTTCTTCGCTTTCGGACGAGTCTCGTTGTTGTTTTGCTCGATGTATTTCATCTGTAGGTGGTCTGGGTATGTGGTCGTCTTGGTAAAATTCAGAGTCTGTCGTCTCTGACTCTGATATGTCAGACGAATCTGTACTGGATGGATTATAATTTAGGGTGGCCTTTCTGACTGGTCTTGTATTTGTCGTCAGAGGCGGAATGGGCCGGTGATTATCAATTTTGAGTTGTTTTACGTGAGCTTTTGTTTGGTGTTGTTTCTCTTCATTCCAGATAATGAAGTTTACAGGCGTAGTTTGTTTCATGATTTTGTAGCCATCCAACCATCGGTCATCGAATTTTGAACTGCGTACATGTTTCTTGTAGTATACTCTGGCTCCTATTTTGTACGTTGGTAGCTTGGCTGATTTATCATGTTGTTTCTGTTTCTTGTGAAATGCCTTCTGCGTATTTCGTTGTGCAATCTGGTGAGCTTTATATTTTTCTTGAAGGATTATTTAGATGGGGTCTTCTCCCATGTATTTTCGTTGTGGGCGAAGTAGGTTGTCTAACGGAAAGTTTGGTTCTCTTCCGTATAGCATGAAAAATGGTGACATTCCTGTGGTATCGTTCACGTTTACTCGGATGGCTTCAAGAGCTTGGTTAATGTATAGGTCCCAGTATTGGTGGTTCCCCTTGATATATTTGCTAATAATATCATGTAGGGTGGCATGCATGCGTTCATTTCTGCCATTTGCATTTGGGCAATAATAGCTGGTTGTGGTATGTTCGATATTCAGCTGGTGTAAGGTGGCTTTAAATGTGTTACCGATAAACTGTTTACCGTTGTCCGAAATGATTCGTTTTGGACAGCCATGCCTGGGAATGAATTCTTGTAAAAAAATTTGCGTGATGGACTGCGATGTGGCATCATTGAGTGGGTAACTTTCTGGCCAAACAGAGTATTGGTCAACTATGTGCAGGAGGTATTTGTTGCCTGATTGGGTGAGTGGGTAAGGACCTGATATGTCAATGCTTACTGTTTGCATGGGATAATGGGAAGGTTGCATTTCTTGAAGGGGAATTAAATGTGGCTTCATGTTTCGCAATTTACATGTTCTACAGGTAGCTACATACTCTGTAATGTCTTTGTACATGGTTTGCCAATAATACCTTCTCTTTATGACATCGACTGTTTTGTCTCTTCCCATGTGCCCGTTGTTATCATGGAACTGTATCAGTACTTCTGGGATTAGATGTGCTGGAATGACTTTTCTTGGTGTCCCTTCTTGTTTATGATCAATATAGTATAGAGCTCCATCCGTTGGGTGTACTGTAAAATCTTTAGTTTTTGTTGGGTTTTCCTTTACGTGTGTGAGCAGCTTGACAATTTCTGCATCTTTTGCTTGTTCTACTCTCATGTCAAACATATCTTGACTTTCTTCTTCTACTTGAGTGGCGGATTCTGAAGTACTTCTTCGACCTGGTGAAGTAATTTCATTAATTTCTTTAGCATTATCGTCAATCTCTGAGGATGTGCCATCATTTTTGACTCTATTTGTTTTTACTTCAGTTTCATCATCATATTTAATCCTGGATAAGAGGTCTGCACAGGTGTTTAACGTACCAGGGATATGTTCGATGGTGGTGTCATAGGACTGCAAATTCATGGACCATGTCTGTAACTTCTTTGGCTGTTCTTGTGTTTTGGTGAGCCAGTTAACCAAAGGTTGATGATCAGTTCTTATAATGAGTTTAGTTCCCCTGACATAAAAGTCTAATTTCTGCACTGCATAGTGAATAGCATATGCTTCTTTCTCAGTGGTGGTCCACCGTTTTTGTGACTTTGACAATGCGTGGGATAGGAATGCAATGGGTTTCTCATTGGGAATGTTTGGTAGGATGGGTGTTTCATCTTCTAGTACTGGTTGTACCAAACACGCACCAATTGCGTTATCTGAGGCATCGGTGTATAGTATCATGGGCTGAGAAATGTCTGGATGTCCAAGAAGTGAAATAGTGGTTAGGGCATTTTTTAGATATTCAAACGATTTCTGGCACTCTTCTGTCCATCGAAATCGTGCATACTTGCGGGTAAGGGCTATTAATGGCTCAGCTGCTTGCGAGAAATGTACGATATGGCGCCTATAGTATCCCACGGAACCGATAAACGAGCGTGTTTGTCTGACCGTCTTGGGGCTAGGCATTTCTCTTATGGCTTTGACTTTATCTTCATCAGGTCTGATGCCATCTCTATTGATAACAAAGCCTAAATATTTGGTTTCTGTCTTTAGAAATTCACACTTGGACAGTTTTAACTTTATTTGGTGATGTCTGAGTCTATCAAAAACTGTTTCAACCTTGCGGAGGTGGTCTTCCATCGTGCCTGCGGTATGTATCAAGATATCGTCTATGTATGCCAGGGCAAATGGATGCAGACCCTTTAACACTTCATCCATGAGTGACATATATGTTGCTGGCGATCCACGAAGACCAAATGGCATCACATTCCAACAAAAGCTCCCGATGTGTGAACAGAATGTGGACTTCTGTTTTGCCTCAGGTGTCATGGGAATACACCAAAAGCCTGACCTTGCATCAAGTGTAGTGAAATAGGTAGACTTTCCTAACGTCGCAAGTAGATCGTCTATTCTGGGGAGGGGGTAGGAAATGACTTTTGTGATTTTGTTCAGGGCTAGGTAATCGCAGCAAAAGCGACTGGAACCATCTTTCTTTGTTACGATAACGATGGGGGAGGACCATTGGGATCTGGATCTTTCGATGATTCCTGCCTGTAGCATTTCATTTATAGACCTTTCCACGAGTTCTCTGTTTTTCAAGGGCGTATGATAGGGTTTCATATGTATTGGCTCCTCTGTGGTTGTTTGAATGTCCATTGTGACAGTGTTAGTTCTGCCTAATTCCATGTCATTGAGTGCGAATGCATCCTGGTGCTTTTCTACAAACGTTTTCAGGCGTGGCTCATTATCTTCTGTGGTATTCAGGGTTGCAAGTAACTGAGCTATTCTCTCTCTGTATTTATGATCTGCCACGATATTTCTGGTCTGTCTTGATGCCTCCGTTTCCTTCCCATAGTATTGGGGCATCTTTCTTGCATCTTGTGAAAATCTCTGCTCCTGGTATGTGACCTTCTTTTGTATATTTCTTGCCGTTCGCTGGGTTGTGCTTGGTATTGTCTCCTCTGCCATGTGCTGTGTGCATTTCCATTTGTCACTGCATTTACTGTATATACGTTTCTTGTATTATTTCTGGGGTAGTCGTTATTGTGCCATTGTTTTGATTATTTCTGCCGTAACTGCGCTTATCCGCGTACGTTACTGTATTTCTTCCGTTTGTGCTATAGGGCTGTCTTCTTTCCCTGGGCGAAAATTTTTCATTCTTTCTGTTTCCAACTTTGCTGCTATAGTATCCTCCTGTGGTGGAGTCGTATAAGAATTCCTCCTTTTCTTCGGAACATTCAATTGGTTCTGGGACTTTATCATATCCACCAGTTTTTTAGTTATATTGATACTCCATGGGGCATGTATCTCTGTCTTGTCGCTTCGGATATCCTCCTGGCAAGACAATTTCTGTTTCTCTGTTTCTTTCTGATATACAGCACTTCATCTTTTCTCTTGGTGTGTTGGGGCGCAAAAATGAGTGATTATAGTCATTCTCATACCGTGGCTGCATTATTTCTCTCCTTCTTATACATGGACTGGTTTGTTTCTGCGGTCTGGGTAGGGTATGCTGTGGTGTAACATAACTGTGACTGGTATCTCTGCCTTTTTCTGCATATGACTTATAACTGTTTACTTTTCGTGTACCATGGTTATTTGTACTGCGATTTCGTGCACTATGTCCAGTGGGAGTGGTTGAGACAATTTGTGAATGGTCTCTATTGGTTTTAGTTTGTCTTAACGTTGACGTATCCACTTGTGCTACAATTGTGCCTCTATTTATAGTGGTAGTTTTTCCTGACATATTCGATATCATGATGGGGAAATCTCTAGACTTCGAGACTTCAGCGATTCCCTCTGTAATTTGCAACACTGGGTCATCAATAATGCTTTCTTCTGCTAGGGGCTGTATTTGGATTGATTGCCCTGGTGTTATGTACTCATAATTTTTTACTCTGCCTTTTGCTATGACTAGAGAGTTTGGGGCCACCGTTATGAGAGCTGTAAGTCTTACCAAGGACGCAATGTGGATATCGTCCTGGAGATCGATGTAAATATTGTTGACTTTGATTTTCTGGAGGTCATAGTATATTCTAACTTTGTGTTTGTTAAAGAAATCCCTCCCTAGGATAAGATTTCTAGACATGTCTTTTGTAATGACAAATGGGTGTTCAAAATTTGTTTCACCTAAATAAAATTTTACCCATGCTGTCCCAACTGAATTTAGTCTTTGTCCCGTGACTGAAGCTAGGTGTGTTTTGGACGGTTGAAATCGTACTAAATGTTGGATCTTCTGGAACAGCTGGAACCTAATAAGACTAATGGATGCTCCTGTATCTACCAGTGCTCTATACTGCTGGCCCTGTATAGACATGATGCAGAAACTGGGGTCCGGATGTATTTTAGTTCCATCATTCAGCATTTCTTCATAATGTATTTTTCTGGATGGGTTCACTTGACAATCTCTGTTCTGTGTTGTTTCTTTTGTTTTGGACCATTTTCTATAATAGTCACCCTCACTAACGGTCCTGTTTAGTGAGTGGCACGTCCGTTTCCCTGACGCATGAGGGGTTGAGGTGTGCCTCTGGTGTACTGATTTCTGGTGTAATTACGTGGGGGTGGTGCGGGTTGTTGTGGTTGGTAACGTCCGTCTCTTCTGAATGGTGCATTATTGTAATTTGCTCTGCAGGACTTGTACCCATGTCCGAACCTACCGCATGTGAAGCATCCGTTTGGATTGACATTATTTACGTCATTTTGCCTTTGTGTGGGGGGTCTATAGTTGCGGGGCCTATCATCTTGTTGTCGTGGGCGAGTCCATTGCCTCATGGCATGGTCAACTTCCATAGGCTCATGCTCAGTATAGTCCCTATGGTCTGGTCGGGGTTCCCTACCTACTCTTTGTTGGAACCTTCGGCGAAGATTTTCTTCTTGTATTGCTGCTTGGATTGTTTCAGCAGTAGTCTTCGTGTCTTTTCTAAGGAGATGCATTCTAATATCATCTGCTCTAAGGCCATCGACAAATATCCCCACTTGCTGTATTTCTACGTCAGGTGTGGTAGGTATTTCTCCACAAAACGCCTCTTCTGCCATATTGAGGAATCTATCTCCAAAAAGTTGTACTGATTCATCCCTTTCCTGTTTCATTCGTCTAAGGACTGACCAAGCGTGCATTTTGTCTATAATTTCTCCATATCTCTGGGTTAGTTCTTATGTAAGGGACACGTAGGTCTCTGTGGGGTACTGCTGAAACCTCCTTCTTAAAAAGTCAGTCACTAATGATTCGGAGCTTAACAGAGCGATTTTCTTTTTCTCATCATCAGTTACTGCCCCTGCTATTGACGCAAATTTTTCCATGTCGGACAACCATCTTCTGAATTTCTTCTTGTCTCCATCAAACGGCTGAACAATGGATCTGACTTGAGTAAATTTCGCGTAGTTGTCATTTTTCTGTAGGGTTTCAGTAATTCGCTGTAGCACTATCATTGTTGGTCCTTCCATGTTGTTTTTGTCCTGGGGCTGCAGTGGTTGTGCTTGAGCGGATCTATTTTCCTATTGCTGCTGCTGTTTTACCCCTAGTTGCTGGAAATCTTCCATTAGTTGGTCCATCCTTCGTTAATGCTTCTGCTCTTTTATAGAAGACTGGCACGGGCACCAATTTGAGATGTGTTACCGGGGCAGGGAATTGGGGGTTGCTGTTTATATCGAGAGTGTTAGATGTAGATACTAGCTAGCCTGCTAGAGTTGGATATTGCTCTCTTACAGTCTTACAGGAATTTCCAGGTTCTGGGACTATCCTCTAAGGTTGTATTGAGTTAGAGCAGACATATATGACATGAAAAGTTTCCCAGCAGCCATTCCTTACTTTCTTTCCATTATAGGTGTAGCGAAGTATTTAATAGACAATCTCCTTTTAGTCTCAACGTGATTTTTATTTATCACAACATTATTTACATATGGCATAAAGATTTATGGTATGCATATTTCGTTCATCCACAAATGCACATTGCTTTCATTAACATAGCATGGGGAAGTTTATATCAAGTGAATCACCCTGATTCAACTCTTAGCCACATGTTCTTTCAAATATTAGCTAGCGGTAAATGCATGCTAGCAGTTCCTCAGAGAATTAAAACCATTCTCTCATTTCCTGAAGAGCTTCATGTTCTACCAAACTGTTAGTGTTTCTACAAAGCTATTCAAAGACTTCATTCTGCATCAAAAGTACAACTTGCAGCCATTTTACTGTGTGCTGCGGGCAAAAGCTATCTCTCTTTGACATGAAAATGTTTAAGCTATTTCGAATCACTCTACTTACAGCTTTCCTTGTGAGAATTAAATGCACAATTCAAACACTAGAGCTGGGGAAATACTAAATTGGAAAAAACTTCCTTTAGTATAAATTGAAATCCTCAAAATCTGCAGCATAAGAAAAATGCGTCTGTCTCTTAGACTATCAAAATCTGCAACTAACTTTCCGCCGGGACTCACTCGAATTCCTTCAGCTCAAATCTAGGTCAGCGTTGCTTCCCCCTTTATTCATCTCACGATCGGATAAAAAAGTAATCCACGCTATTCCCATCTTATTCCCGTTCCTATTATAATTTTGTGATTAAATTTTAACTAACTTCTATCAACCAAGCTATGGTCTGTATTTGTTATAAATGAAAGTTCCTAAAATGACGCATTCCCTGTCACATATATCTCATAGACTATTCCTGGCAAAAACTACTGTAGTAGTTGCCCCAGTGACTCACCACACGACAATTGTGGACTCGTCGTGGGATTAGTGAACCCGGACTTAGAAGTGTGATAAATCACATTTTCATCCCTGCTATACAGTTGCGATAATTGCAAAATTTGTTGGCATTTTGAGGCATTACCTTCTAGACTGACTCTTACTATAATTTGTCTATTTCATATGGGGGATAATTTATATCTCTAAAGCACGAGTGATACTTTTTAAATTAAGTGACAAACGGACAGATTAAGCACTTTTTGAGAACAAAAGATACTGTAGGGTACTGATTTTTAAAATCTTTTTCTGTAACTGCTGGGAAAATTTTATCATAAATATTTAGCAAATTTTTCATAGAAAACTTCGAGATAATCTGTTACATAATTTTTCAGAATATGCTGAGTGAGTGATTTTTTAAAGAACTATTTTAACTTGATTACTAATTTAAACCTAGCTGGTTTTAAAGAGATAATTACTTGCGCGAGTCTAAACAATTTGCTTGGAGGTCACTGCCAATTTTTCCCTTCGTGAACCCATACTGCATATCATGGCAGATGCCGCAAAAATTAGGACTAGTTTAATGGAGGCAGGGCGTGAATTCGGGTTAAGTGGAAAAGACCTGATGAAATATGTAAGCGAGGAAACTGATAAACTCCATGAAAGAGAGATGGAAATGCAGAAACTTACAATGGAGAAGGTCGCAGCAGAAGCAGCGGAGCGGAAAGAGAAAGCCGCAGCCGAAGCAGCGGAGCGGAAAGAAGCAGCAGAAGCAGCGGAGCGGAAAGAAGCAGCAGAAGCAGTGGAACGTAAAGAGAAAGCCGCAGCAGAGCATGCACTTAAGATGAAGCAACTGGAAATCCAGGGACAGACCAATCAGATAGAGCTGGCAAAAAGTGCAGCGGCTTCCAACTGTGATGGAGGGTACTCACCCCGCTCAGATGGTGTGCCTACTTCGCAACCTGCGCCACCCAATGCCATGAACCTTCCGCTGGAACCTTTTTCAGAAAGGAACGATACCATGGACGCCTTTTTAGACCGCTTCGAACGCTTTGCAACAGGGTTTGGACTTGAAGAACGGAAGTGGAACTTGACACTTTCCCAGGGCCTAAGAGGAGCCGCCTACGAAGTTTTTAATAAACTTCCGGCCGGAGAGCAAGATGACTATCAGGCATTGAAAAAAGCTCTCTTGGTGAGGTACGAGCTTCATTCAGAGGCTTACCGAAAAAAATTTCGAGGTTCTAGGAAGGAAGCCGGAGAGACTTTCTCACAGTTCGCAGCCCGTATTGAAGACTACCTAGTGAAGTGGTGTACACTGGGAAACTTTACCGAGAACTATGACGGGTTGAAAGAGCTGATTGTGATAGAGCAACTAAAAGAATCTATGTCGGTGGAAATGCGTAGATTTCTCACTGAAAACGGCGCTGACCGGTTAGAAAATATTCTTACACTGGCAGAGCGATTCCAAAATGCTCTCATGGAGTCTCAAGGAGCCAGAAAGAAGTTTTCGGATCAGGCGCCAAGGCAACCTGCTCGCTCCCAACCAGACCAACAAAGCAAAGGACCACACATCTCGCATAAACAGCACGCAAAACAAGATAACTACAAAGAGCAAAACAAGAAAAATGCTGCGCCACACCAGAGACATGGAGATAAATGGTGCAAGTACTGTCGCTTGAACAATCACAACACTAATGAGTGCAAGCGCAGACCTCCTCCCCAACATGCTGCCTGTCTGCAGACAAAATCGTCACCCCGGAAGGAGCAGAGGACCGGAAACGTTTCTCATCCTCCCGTCATCGAATCAGTCCTCGTAAACGGACAATCTGTGGAGTGCCTTTATGACACAGGACTTGCTTTCGATGCGGTGGTCAGGGCATCTCTTGTCACCCCTGACCAGATAACAGAAGAGAGTGTCGACATCCAAGGTCCGACGAAGGATGTTGCACCCATGACACTGCCAATTGCACTTATCAGAGTGGAATCTCGTTATGTGACAGGAGAGATTCGTGCAGCTATCATGGAAGAACCAATCTACTCTTTAATCTTGGGATGTAGATATGTGTTCCTTGGAGAACCTACTCAACCACTAGTCATGGCGGCCGTACAGACTAGAGGACAGTCAAGAAAAGACGCAGAGCAGGAACCTCCTACCAATATCCTCCCCGAGGAATTGAAGAGGGCCCAAATGGAAGATTCCTCACTGGCGCCCTGTTTTAAAAAATTACCTAGGACACACAACCCACCTACCAAGGGAGACTTCTTTATGAAAAATGGATTGATGTATCGCCGAGCTGGAAATGAAGGACAGGAACACAACCAATTAGTAGTTCCTGCAACCTATAGGAACCAGGTGCTTGAGATGGGCCACTCTATCCCATTTAGTGGACACATGGGAATGAGCGCCACGACTCAAAGGATCGCCTGCCACTATTATTGGCCAGGGATCACCGGCGACATTGAACGTTTCGTCAAGTCTTGTCCTCAGTGCCAGAAAGTTGCACCAAAACACTGGACGGCACCCGCGACCCTTGGGGAGATGCCAATCTTGGGCACCCCATTTGAAAGAGTGGCCGTGGATATAATTGGACCTCTGCTGAGAACTAAGAAGAGGAACTCCCATATCCTTACCTTAGTGGACACCTGTTCCATGTGGGGCGAAGCCATAGCCATGCCAGCATGCGACTCAGTGCATGTAGCTGACGCTTTACTGAATATCTTTACTAGATTGGGCTTCCCGCATGAAATTCTCACAGACAACGGGTCACAATTTAGAGGCAAGTTGACAGAGGAGGTGCTTAGAATATTCAAGACTAGGCATATCCATACTTCGCCCTATCACCCCCAAAGTAACGGGCAAGTAGAGCGGTTTAACGGGACGCTCACCTCTATTCTTCGGAAGTTGGCACAGGAGAAGCCAGAAACTTGGGATCAGTATCTTCCTGCCGCATTATTTGCTTATAGGGAAGTACCGCATGCGTCAACTGGAGTTCCTCCGGCCACATTACTCTTCGGAAGACCTATTAAAGGTCCATTAGAAGCATTACTAAGAACATGGACAGATGCCAAAGCAGACGACACTGTCACATCAGCCTTCCAGTACGTCACAGACTTGAAACAACGCCTGAAGACTGGCTGGGAATTAGCCACAGCGAAAGTACGGGAGGCTAGGCGGAAACATGCCAAATATTACAATCGCAATGCGAAGGACCGAGAACTAGCAGTAGGAGAGAAGGTGCTACTTCTTCTGCCAAGTAGCAGTAATAAATTGCAGATTTGCTGGAGGGGACCCTACAAAGTGGCGGAAAAGATTTCTCGCACCAACTATAAAATCGCCGTGAACGGAAAGCAGAAAATTTATCACTTAAATCTGCTTAAGAAGTTTTACGAGCGAGCCCCTGCCGAACCAGCGCACCTCATGACTATGGCCATTGCTATGCAAATGGAAGAAGAGCCATTATCATCCGTAGAGTACCCGGTGATACAGGAGGAATCACATTTAGATGTGAAAATAAGCTCCACCTTAACGGAAGCCCAGCAAGAAAAAGTAAGGAGATTGATGGAAAACCACGCCGACTCTCTGACAGACAAACCGGGCCGGACAAACCTGATGGAGTTTGACATGGAAGTCACGGATCCTACGCCCGTCCGAATGAGAACCTATCCGATTCCGTATGCCAAGGCGACGGCATTAAAGCAAAAAATTGATTACTTACTTAAGGAAGGCATAATTTCGAAGTCGGAGTCCCCTTACAGTGCGGGAGTGGTGCTGTTACGCAAACCCAGTGGAGAACACCGCCTGTGCATCGACTACCGACAGCTGAATGCGTTAACACAGTTCCAGCCAGAACCGTTACCGGACCAGAACCAGCTATTTACTAAGCTGAGCAGGGCTCGCTATTTTTCAAAGATCGACCTCAGTAAAGGGTACTATCAAATACCGGTAAAAGCTGAGGTGAGGAACCTGTTAGCCTTCAGTACTCCAGATGGACACTTCGAGTTTAATGTGATGCCATTTGGACTGAACAATGCTCCTAGTGTCTTCACAAGGATGATGCGAAAGTTATTGGATCCTTTGAATCATCCCGCCATCAGCAATTTTATGGATGATATCCTAGTAGCTACTGAATCGTTTGAAGAACATATATCAGCGCTATCCTTGCTGTTTAACAGACTCAGAGAAGCGGGACTAACCGCCCGCCAAACCAAATGTCAAATTGGGTGTGAACAGCTAGAGTTCTTAGGACATACTATATCCCATGGGACCATGTTCCCCGAGACTCAAAACGTTGAGAAGCTGAGAAATGCACCGAGACCGTCCACTAAAAGGGATGTCCGGTCATTTGTATCTCTCTGTGGATTCTACCAGAGATATATAAAAGGATTTTAATAGCCTCTGTGCGCCGCTTACATTGCTAACCAAGAAAGGAAACCCAGATAAAGTGACATGGTCAGCAGAATGTGAACATGCATATGCACTCTTAAAAGAGAAGTTCACCACACGACAATTGGGGGAATACTAAAATTTCAACCATACCTGTACGGAAGGAAATTTACAATCCAGAGTGATCACCAACCTCTGACCTTCCTCGCCAATTCAAAGAATTTGAATGCTAGACTGATGAGGTGGTCGCTTGTTCTACAACCTTACACGTTCCAAGTGGACTATATCCAAGGAAAACATAACGTAGGAGCGGATTTTTTAAGCCGTCATCCTATGAGGCAGGACGGAGAGCACAGACAAGTAGAGGAAAGGGGGGAAACCGGAGAGAAAAACGAAGATGGGGAAAAGGATTAAAGAATCCCGAGCAAGAAGGCTAAGCTCTCCTGAGTACGATTGACATCACACTTGAGGAGGGGCTATTGTGATAAACGAGCGCAAAGGCCTTATTGCTCTATCTTTTCCTACATCTTTTGTATTGTATTTTCTCCGACATTTGCTCTTTCATCTCATATGTGCGACCCACATTTGCTATTTCATCGTTGTGATTACTCGCGACCGGTATCTAGAGAACCACATCTATTCTATGCATCGGGGGAAATAAAAGTCCTTTGATTGAGTCCACATGCCTGACATTATCGTTTGAAGCCCACATTGCATCGTGATAAATCTGGTAAAAACACATATGGTCATCCTAATCAAACATCTGGGCATGCTGTAATTTCTGTGACACCACATTGGACGCCCAGATTGGCCAGGAGAAAACGTCTCATGCTGTAATGGAGTTATCTTTAGTCGGCCGCGGTTCAGACAAGCGTTGGTTTACCACATTGGACGCCCAGCTTGGCCAGGTGACTTCCAGAAATATATAATACCGCATAATCTACTAGAATGAAACAGTCCAGTTTTTTACCTTGTGAGGAAGAGATTAAACCCAAAAACGCATAGCCTAATACACGTGTTTATTCAGAGTGGATGATAATTCAGTTCTGTGATTAATTGAGTTCTTAAAGGATTTTGCGAAGGGAAAAGAAGGTTAGTAGATCTTATACTTATTAATACATTTTCTTATTTTTGTTTATTTTTAACCTCACAGCTAAAATGTGCGAAAGATAAAGTTTCAAATAATTCGTGGCATAACTGATTAATAAAATCAGAAGATTTTCCTAGAAGATGATAGGATGATAGTAGGTAATTAATAGTTCATATTTCACCTTTATCATCATCACAGTCTCCCATGCGCACACACTCTCATGCACAAGATATTTAACATCATTAGAATTGAACTCAGAGAGAGAGAGATGAATAATGAGCAGTAGTTTAAATGAAAGTCAACCAGTGATGTTAAATGTGAAAACTTACGAAGACTTTTGTGTGTCTTCAGTTCATCAGAAGTCTGAGTCTACACGCAACGTGTCTGACGTCTAACCAGAAATAAGTTATCAAAAACGGACATTTGGCTAGCAGAATTCGCCATAGGACATCTTTCATTCCTCAATTAAAAAGGAATATTGTCTCATCCACAAGTCATAAGGTGGACGCAGCATTTTTCGTCACCATATACTGTTTGCTCACAAGTTCAATACAGAGTTATCACAAGTTCAATACAGAGTCATCATAAATTCAACTCACTCGAAAGATCATTATTATCTAAAGTCAAGCAAAAGAGCTCAAAAGAGGAATCGCATATTTATAGCAAGTGCAACACCCTCTTAAGCGCATTCTATGAAGCAGACTCGAAAGTATATGAAACACGACTACATACGCAAGATTATGAGTCTATATATCACTAACATTTCGTGAAGATATCCAGTCTGACCAGTACCATCGGGAGATTAGACAACAGACCTTTTGTTCATATGACATCTATTAACTGTTGATCAACACTACAGAGATATACTCAAACAGTGAAGGAATATACTTAGATATCTCGTCAGCGTTCTCCGTACGACAACAGTATTCATCAGAACGTCCTCAGCTTAGAGATTCCCCACTCGACATAACGTATAACAACTTGGGACATTTTATGCATACATGTGAATCCTCATATCTAGGAGAAGCATTTAGAGACACATGGACTGTGTAGAGTACTCACCATTTTGGTAACACGTATCGTATCACATCATCATTTCACTTTACACCAGTTCATTCTTAATTAACTATTACTTAATTAACTGTAATTTTATTATCTCATCTGTGTGTTTTGTGTGAATCGTCTTTCACCATCATCACGTTCTAACCATTACTAACCCTATATGTGTGGATATTTCATTAATAAACCCAACGATCGGTTGATCATTATCAAGAGTTTGTTAATGTATCACTCGTGCTGTCGGTGTTACATATTCACCTATAGGAACCTTTCTCTACTCAGATGAGGTTGGGGGCTTTTTCTTTACGGGATCTAAGGGCAGAAGCTAAGGTCGTGGGGAAACAGAACTCTTTCCATAAGTAATTAGAAAACACTGTCTAGTGGAAAGCATTCGCATTCCTGTCTTCTTGTCCCTATCTCGAATAGGTCTTTATTCTTTCTTAACGAGCCAATTTCTAGAGACCTTATATCTATATCTCATAGACTATTCCTGGCAAAAACTACTGTAGTAGTTGCCCCAGTGACTCACCACACGACAGTCTGCCTGTCCATTATTGCGAAGACTGCATTCGATAGAATGCGCGGAAGAAATTACCTGTTGGTTCAACGGGCATGACCACGATTACCAGCAATGCGATGTGGAGCGTAAGAAGCACAGCGAGACACGTAGAAAGCCCTGATCATTCACTGCACATGACTTCATCTCCAGTCGTCCAGTGGATTCAGATGGACCCAGGTGAGAGAGTGCGGTCGACAAATTGTGCACCTCTTCCTCACTTTAAACCAAATCACTACGCAAGTAACTCTTTCATCCACTCATCCATCCACTCACAAGTTCTGTGGCGATGAGCGAGCGGCAGGCATGGGGTTCGCTGGCCGTCGTGGTCGCAGACCTACACACAGGCGGCTCAGGCCATATGGTCGTCTTCCACTGATCGGAGCAGCAGTGGGATTCGGCAGCTCCCTCAGCGACTGAGCAGCCCTCTACAGGAAAGCACTGCTCACCTCCATGGCGTAAGAAAGGGGCCAGAAAAGGTGCCCTAAACATTGCCTGCTCCACCATTAACTAACCAGCTTACGGCGGTTGGTGGGTACTTGTCACGGAGTGTTTTGAGGGGGTTTTTGCATGTATGAATATTCTCATGCTCCAGCGGGAGTTTATTAGTCATTTGAATTGTTGTGAGTTGGGAATGCTTGCCTTGTAATAATTTAGCTACAAGCAATGTTGCGAGCAGAGATCAAGACAAGCTGTTAGCTATAGATATGCGTGAATGAAGCTCATTGTAGAGTGGAAGGTTTTCACGTGTTTGATGAATACGAATGAAAGGGATCAGTGAGAGAGAGATGTGTGTTGGGTCAGTAGAGAGTTGAGTCTCGCCAGTAGACAGGAGACAGCGAAGAACGTATAGAAGAGAAGGGTGGATGTCTATAGTAGTGAGCGAGTAGAGGGCCAGAGTTGTGCAGTGGATTTATGAAGTATCCTATTTTGTTGCTGTAGATATTCCGAGAATCAAGGTGATTGTAGAATACTCGGGATTTGTTGTGTCTCCAATATTTGTAATGGGCCTGCGTCCATTGTGACTTATTTGTGATATAATATATTTACGGAAAATGATATAGTAGTTGGAGTTGGTGTATTACTCCTTAGACAGTGAGCTAGACGAGCGGTGTATAAATGTTGTCTGATCTTCTACATCCACCCACATACACCCTGCCCGTCACAGTACCCTACTTCAGCTGGCGACACATAAGAAAAAGAAAGTAAAGATTTTTCCCACTCATTCTAGGCGCATGGAATGTGCGCACTCTCCTTGATAAAGACTTTAACACAAACAGACCTGAGAGGCGAACTGCCCTGATTTGGAGAGAACTGGCCAAATACAACTTTGACATAGCGGCACTGAGTGAAACTCGACTTGCAGGCGAGGGCCAACTTTGCGAAAAGAGAGCAGGTTAAACATTCTATTGGAGCGGAAGAGGAACTGAAGAAAGACAAAACAGCAATTGTTGGCAAGTTAGCGGGACCCTCAAAGGGAATAAATGACCGACTCAGGACGCTCAAAATCCCTCTGCTTTATGGAAGGAAACATGCCACCATCATTAGCACGTATGCACCAACTATGACAACCTAGGATGGCGTCAAAAATAAGTTTTACAAAGAACTGCGTGCAGTCATTGCATTAGTTCCTAAATCAGATAAACGCATAATTCTTGGTGACTTTAAGGCAAGAGTAGGCTCAGATAACATCTCCTGGAATGGCATTATCGGAAAGTGCGGCGTGGGTCACTGTAACAGCAATGGACCTCCAGACTTGCGCAGAACATGACCTCCTTGTCACCAACACCATTATTCGACTTCCTCCCCGCAACAGGACCTCCTGGATACACTCTCGCTCAAAGCATTGGCACCTAATTGACTATGTATTTGTTATGAAGAAGGACAGGCGAGATGTCCGGGTGCCAAGTCCATGTGTGGTGCGAAATGCTGGACCGACCATAGCTTAATTATGTCTAAACTTAAAATTCTTATCCAACCAGCCAGGCGCCCTTGTGGAAAGAAAACTCAAAAAAGGCTAGATGTCACCAAACTAAAGAAAATAAAAAAAGTCATTTGCTGACACCCTAGAAGACCGTCTCAAATCTATTTCGTCAGACGGCCAAAGTGTGGAAACAAACTGGACAGCCCTAAGTGAGCAGATGTACAACCCTGCAACAGAGATCCTGTGTCCTGCCATCAAGAAACAAAATGACTGGTTTGATGAGATGATATAAAAAAAACATGTCGGCTGACAAACACCATCTCCATTAAGCCTATTTCAATGATGCGAAATCTATTTCCAAGAAAGACGCTTTCAACAACATGCGTAGAATCGTCCAACATAAACTACGCCAGATTCTGGATTCATGGCTGTGTAATAAAGCAGATGAGCTCCGGGTTTTGCTGACAGCCATGCCATGAAAAATCTTTACCATGCACTCAAAGCGGTCTATGGTCCAACATCATCAGGATCATTTCCCCTCCTTAATGTAGATGGAAAAAACACTAATTACAGACAAGGAAAAAATTCTCCAACGCTGGGTCGAACATTTTAATAACATTCTGAACAAGCCATCATCTTTTAACGACCAAGACATCAACTGCCTGCCCAAATTTCCTATAAATGAAGCACTAGATGATATACCATTCTGAAGGAAACTCAAAAGTCAACTTTCTAATGGAAATGCCCGGCTGGAATTCAATTCCTGTTGAAGTCTATAAAGATGGCGGTACAGTTCTGATAGAGAAACTGCACATGATCTACCAACAAATGTTGCAGAGCGAAATCATCCCACAAAATCAAAGATGTGTCAATTATACATCTGTATAACGTAAAGGTAATCATCAAGACTATAACAACCATCGACGCATCTCTCTACTATCAATCGCTGGGACGGTATTCTTCTGAATCGCTTTGCGGCTCTTCTACCTGAAAGTCAGTGTGAATTCAGGAAAGAACGTGAAACCACTGATATGGTGTTCGCTGTAGACAGCTACAAGAAAAATGCCAAGAACAACACTGTGACCTGTACACAGCTTTCATCGACTTGGCAAAGGCGTTCAACACTGTCAGCAGAGAGAGTCTATGGAAGATCATTGAAAAATACGGCTGCACAAGGACATTTTTCACAATAGTGCGTCAACTGTATGATATAATGCAGGCTATAGTTCAGGAAAACGGTGAGCTTTCGTGGCCTTTCCCTGTCTCAAATGGAGTTAAACAAGGGTGTGTACTTGCACCGAGTCTGTTCAGTTTGATGTTTTATGCTATACTGATTGATGTTTTCAGAGACGGGGACATAGGAATCGACATTAGATATCGTTGTTGCTGGTCTTTATGATATATTAGATGAGTACCTCATTGACTCAGACCAAGTCCAGTGATAGGGCACGATTGTGCCCTCAATGCTGGCTCAGAGGCTGATTTTAGAATAGTGGGGATAGATTCTCCGAAGCCTGCTCCAACTTTGGGATTACCATTAACACGGAGAAAACAGAAATCATGTACCAACCAGCTCCTGGCACAATTTAAACTGAGCCAATCATCAAGGTAAATAGTTAAGAACTGAAAGGTGTGAAAAAGATTCACATACCTTGGTAGCACACTATCCCAGAACGTCGTATTTGATGATTGTCAAAGGATGGATTGGGGCGACCTTTCTCGATCTCTTCTCCACTCCGGCAGTACTCATTTTCCATTGTTGTTCGTACTGATTACCTGGAATTTCCGGGTCGACACATTTCTTTCTGCTCGTATCAAGCAGATATTTTATATTGTCAAAACATTCTGACTCGTTTTTTGCGTGATAGTTCATCACATGGGCTTGGCGCTTCACAGCTTTGCGGAGATTAACGCAGGTAAAAAAAAACCATACGGGCCTGGTCAGCGTCGCATTTAGTTTTGTTGCACAAGCGAGGGATATAGAGATTACTCTTCTGGGTGACACATTTTGCACAGACATGAATGACATAATCCTTACTGGTCCACCTGTGTCAGAGGAAATTAAGATGTTACATCTGAAACACATTGTTGAATGAGTTTACAGATGTGCGTGTGAGTTTGCATAGAAGGCAATCGGATGTTATATTTCCATAAATGGGAGAGGTGACTTCTGCATTACACGCAGAATGTTTCTTGTGGAAATATTTTAAATAACCCCACAAAACACGTATGTTTGAAACGATTGGAACCCTACTTAGCACCGTAAATACTACCTTGATGTAGAAGCATCGCTATCCTTTTACCTACAACTCTGCCAAGAGTAATCGTTTGCGAAGGTAGACACCTTTGCAGACCCTCATTAATTACTCTTGAGTTTTGGCTACTTTTGGACCACTATTGCAGAGCTACGGGGAGGTAACCCGTGACACTGTGTAAAGGAGTGAGCACCGGCACAGTACCTGCATATCGTTTTTCCCTTACAACTGTTTCTGCAAAGGCCAAAGTTCATACAGTCGGTGCATTTTAAATCCAAAAGAGTATTGGGGGAATATATGCTTCTGGGGTCTTTTTGTGTGCTAGAATTACAGGATCTTGGGAGTTTTCCTCCCTTCCGTTTTTAATATAAATGGGATTATTACATTCCCTTTTACTGTTGTTCTCTCAACCTGCACCAACCTGTCAGTGTTCTGTTTCGCAAGTCTTGTCATCACTTCTTATCAAGATAGGCTGGCATTTTTACCCCTGTCATTACACATGTTCTCGTTTATTTGGATATCTCTTTTGTCACTTTAATCTCTTGATCTAGAATTACTGTTTTTGGTTGCCTACTTAATTCCTCTTTTTTTTTTTCTTTGTCATTGTCATTGGTGTAATAAACACACCACCATTATTTTTGTGGATTTTGGTTACAACATTCCTGTCTATCACCGGTCAAGTATTGTAATTATTTTATCTTCATCCAGCACCTTCAGTTTTGTAGCCTCGCCTGTCGCGTGTGACGTTTATGCGAGGAGATCTGGTCTCCACGCGGTCGTCTTTGTTCTCTTTTTAAATCGACTGGGTCGTTTTTTGCGTTTTTAATTGAGTTTTCTCGCTGGGTATTATTATGCACTGGTGATTTTTTTGTTTTGCTTTCATTACTTCAATTTGGGTGGTATTCGCTTCGTTATCTTCTATAGGTTTCTGAATGTATTCTTCCAATCGTTTTGTTTTATTGTGCTTGTCGTCCTTAATTTTAGTTTTGACGCCACCGACCACGTTGTGATGAAGTCTGAGTCCTATCTCGGCATCCTTTAAAAAAATTATCACCGTACAAACCCCGTGAATGTAACTAACCAATGAAAAGCCAGCTTGGTATAAATAGTGTCGGTAGATTGCTAGACATGGAGGAAACGAAATTGTAGATGTTAAGGATATTTCGGAAGGTAGTGTGCAACTAATCATGGAATACCTAGATAAAGAAGGGCCCAATTCTATAATAAGGATAATTAGCTTTAGGCAGATAGCAATAGATTCACTGGATGTGTTGTAAAGCCGCAGTCATTATGAATAGAAGACAGTGGAGCATGAACTATGTTGTGTTTTTCCCTTTTTCGGCTGCTCAACTGAATAGTCGAATAAACTATAGGAAAAAATGGATATTCATAGTGATGGAGCTCATTCATGTGAGTAAAATAAGCCTAAGATGGGGGAAATCTGTTCAGAAATAAGGATTCCAGAATTATTTTTGATTTTCTAAGCACATCTTGCCTTGTCTACACGATTTTGAATGCATACAAACGTACTTATATATATATGTGTGTGTGTGTGTGTGTGTGGGGGGGGGGGGGGGCCGCGCCATCTTGTCAGCCATATTGTCTCCGTGGTTTAGTGCCTTTTCACCACATTATCTTCGAGAAGAAGATTTATTACTAGGCCGCAATAAAGCCTAAATATAGTGGTGTGTTATATTTGATAGTTGTGTTATATTTGTGTTTTTCGCTATTTCTAGAGCGATAATCGCGTGTATTATTTGCGTGGCGCAATCAATCCGCGCAGCGCACTAAAGTTGAGTGTTTAGCCTAGAGCCTATATAAAGAGATAGCAGGCGGCGAACGGGCATATTTTGCAAAAGCCGCCAAGAGAGAACAAACGAAGTTAGACACCAGAGTCAGTCTGTAGATGCCTTCAACACGTGAGTTTGATTTCAAAGCAAATTAGCGTTAGTTTTCTATAATTCTGAAATTATATTGAGCATGGCTGTTTTAATGTTTAAAAAAATAGATAGATAAATGTGTTTCCAAAGGAGATTTATTCCAGGACATTATGATTTAGTCTTGAAATGATAGATGAGTGAAAATAATGTCTGGATAGGTTTTATTAGGCACGCTAAGCCCAAATCACATATGTGAAAGTGTAAGAGCGATTATTTCATTCATCAGAAAAGCAAATATAGTATGAAAGTATTTTGTACATGAAACTGGACAAAAATGTTATCAGAAATTGGAATTTAGATAGTATTAAACTATTGCTAAGATGGCAGTCACGTGGTGATGACTGTATAAAAGCGGCGCCAGCAAGTCTGAATAACACGCTACGCGTGGCAAGCCTATAATGTTACGCTATTTTATAGTGTGTCAATTGACACGTGGGCCAAGGCAGATTAATGTAATTTCCCCCAGTAATGGAAGAAATCGTTTTCGTGTTAAATCTCCTATAGGTAATGAATTTAGTTCTAGTTGTTAAGTCAAGAATAATTATACAAGAGGATTGACATAAGTTTTGGGCCTGACCATGAAGGACATGTCGCAGAGAGCTGAAATTTTGTAGAGTGTTTATTCCTTTTCAATATAGCCACCGTCTGAATTGACACACTTCTGCCATTTCTGTTTGACCTTGAAAAGATCTTGGGAGTAGAACACCCTATTTTTCAAACTAAACCAGTCATCACATGCCAGTATAACCTCTTCATCGCTGTCAAAATGATTTCCTTTTAGCTGTTTTTTAAGATTTGGGAATAGAAAAAAGTCTGATGGAGCCAAATCCGGAGAATATGGTGGGTGTGGAAGAATTTCAAAATTCAAATCGTTGGCTGCTAGCTGCAAAAGCCGTGCTTTGTGAGAGGGCGCGTTGTCTTGAAGCAAAGGAAGATTTTGAGTGCGCGTTATCCCTCGTTTCCTGGTCACAACCTTTCTTAGTTTGGTGAGAAGATCTGCATAGTACTGTCCATTAACTGTGTTTCCACGAGGCAGATAATCTTTCATAAGGACACCTTTGCCGTCCAAAAAAACAGTCAGCATCACTTTTCCTGCAGATTTCTGCGCTCTCGGCTTGACAGGTGTTGGGGAGCCCGGGGTTTCCAAACTGGAGGAATGAATGACTTTAACAGATTGCTTTTCTGTATTATTTGATATGACACAAGGATCTATATATAAGGCCTATATGATTTTATTGAAGCAAATCATGGACAGAACTGTAACAAGTGAATTACTGAACTGTTGTGCAAGTACTTGAATGAATTGTGTTATTCATGACTTACTATGTGTCTCGTGAATAACCACAGCTTGTCTGAACTGTCTCATATTACCTCGTATCTGGCTAAGGAGACAATTAGCCATACTACTTATGTTGTATATATTGTATCAGGTTATATCCTGCCCTGAGAGTCATACACAATCTTTAGTAACCAAGTCAACAATTAGATGCTCAAGTTTGTCAGAGCCTTTGCCAGTATTAACTGTGTCATCTTGACGAGTGGAGGACCCGCAGTGGTGGGGTTCTATCCAATCATACTGCTGTACGAGGTCTAGGAAGGACTTTGTTTCAGATAAGTAGCTCAGTGTTGGGCTACTCTTCAATTTTCAAACAACACCAAATTAACCCACCTACGAATAGACTATCTAATAATGAAACCCTGTGGTGTATATAGGAGACATTTGACAGTCATATGAATCATAGAGTAACATTTAAGATTCATCTATTCAAGAAAGCACAAATGTAGAGATAGATTCCATCAGGAAGCAAGAAAACAGTGAAATTTAACTATATTAGTTGAAGAAATTAACTGTAAATGTGTTAAATATATATATATATATATATATATATATATATATATATATATATATATATATATATATATATATATATATATATATATTTATATATATATATATATATATATATATATACATATATATTATATATTATATATATATATATATATATATATATATATATATATATATATATATATATATATATATATATATATATATATATATACATATATATACATATATATATAATAATAATAATAATAATAAATTCTTTAAGCGCCAAACACGGCGCATAAGGCAGAAACCAGTGCTCTCCAGGTTGTTCGTTGTGACGCCACTCCTCTTAGCTCTTGCACATTATTTAGGCCCAACGTTCTTCCTTCTCTTATTATTGTTCTTCTGAGTGTTTCTTTTGGTCTTCCTTTTTTCCTCTTACCCTCAGGAACCCAAGTGAGCGCCTGTAGTGGTATTCTGTTGTTTTGCATTCGTAGGACATGACCGATATATGACCATCGTCTTTTCCTTATATAGTCGGAGACATATTTCTGCCTAGAGTCTTCTCTTATTTGTCGATTAGTCTTGAATTCTTTCCAACTGATGTTCATGAGTTTTCTAAGACATTTGTTCTCGAATGTATTCAGCTTGTTCTCCAATGATTTTGTTATTTTCCAACTCTCACAGCCGTATGTTAACACTGAGATAACATTTGAATTAAACAGACGAAGCTTGGTATGTATATTCAATGATCGTAATTTCCAAATGTTAGATAATCTATTGAAGGCGCTAGCTGCCAAAGCAATTCTAGTATGGATTTCTCTTGTTGTGTCACCATCCTGAGTCATTTTACTGCCTAAATAATTGAAACTTTCAACTTTCTGTAGTTTTTCCCCGTTCAAGATGATATCAAAGGTCTCGTTAGAAAAGTTCATAGCTTTAGTTTTAGAGGCATTTATTTGGAGACCTATTTTAACCGAGAGATGACACAAATTAATTACTGCTTCTTGGGATTGTCTGGGTGTTGAACTTAAGAATGCTAAATCATCTGCGAAATCCAGGTCCCCCAGGAATTTTCCATTTGTCCATTTTATACCTAATTGTTCATTGTGGGTATAGTTTCTCATAACCCAATCAATAGCTATTCCAAAAAGTAGTGGTGACATAATACAGCCTTGTTTCACCCCTGTTTCTACTGTAAACCATTCTGTATTCCCTTTATTTGTTCTAACACAACATCTTGCATTGTCATATAGCGCTTTGATTATATTCACATATTTTTTTGGAAAACCATAGATTGTAAGTATCTTCCACAATGATGGGCGGTGTAGACTATCAAAGGCTTTTTGAAAATCGACGAAGGTGATAATAAGTGGCGATTGCATTTCCACTGATTCTTCTATAATTGTTCTTAGTGTGAATATTTGATCAATACATGATCGTTTCGGCCTGAAACCCGCTTGTTCTTCTCTGATCTTTTCGTCAGCATGCAATTTCAGTCTTTCTAACACCATGCAACATAATAATTTTCCAGGTACTGATAATAGAGATATACCACGCCAGTTATTACAGTCTGATAGATCACCTTTCTTCGGTAACTTTACAATAATACTGTCTTTCCATTGTTGTGGTGGTTGTTCTTCTCTCCATACTTCATTTATAATATCTAAAATTCTCAAGAGGTTGTTGTCATTAACTGCTTTAATCATTTCCCCCGAAATTTCGTCAACTCCAGCAGCTTTAAAATTTTTTAATCTTTTAACGGCTTGTTTGATCTCGTCCAGCGTGAATTCATCGCAAGTTATTGGCAAGGTGGTTGTGGGTGTTTCATTATTAAAATCAGGTGTTACTGTTGGTGGTGGTCTGTTTAGCACCTCCATGAAGTGCTCAGCCCATCTCTTCATTTGTTCTTTTTCTGTTGGTATTGAATTCCCTAATTTACCTTTAACAGGTGTTTCCATAGCAGTAGGCTGGTGACATAGTTGTTTTGTAATTTGATAAAGGCACCTACTATTACCAGTTCTTGCAGCATTTTCAGCTTCTACGGCCAGTTCATTGATGAAATGTCTTTTATCTCTTCGAGTTTTTGTCTTCACTTCTTTATTTAACAAGTTATAAGTTAGTTTGCAAGATTCAACTGCATTATGTGTACTTGCCGCTAGTAGTTTAAGTTTTGCTGTTTTCCTTTCTTGTATTTTATCCCAAGTATCTTCTCTCATCCATTTTTTCTTTTTATGTACTAGGTATCCGGTGGTCGCTACAGCTGCTTCTGTCATTGCTGTTCTCATTTGTTCCCATTTAGTATCGATTGTCTGTGTGGTGATATCGTTGTCAATTTTGCCTAAAGCATCGAAATAGTTGTTCACTTTGACATTATATTCCTAATTTATATCATTTGATTGCAGTCTGTGTACATCTATTCTTCTATTTTTATTCGGTTGGTATATATATATACTGTTCCAAAAAAAGAAACGCAACATTATTGCAGTGGTAATGGACACCAAATTTCAAACTTGTAACAAAATTTTATTTTACGGAATTAATGTTTCAATCTTGGCATGAAGAAACTTTCAGACTTTAACAATGAAATGATGCTCATTAAATCTGGTTTGGATTTTTATTCTTTGCAACTGAGGCCTCCGTTTCAGTAAGGTGTATGGCCTCCTCTGGCCTCTATCAGAGAACGACATCTCCTTGACATGGATCCGATTAGCAGTTGGATCTGTTGTTGTGGGATGGCTGCCCACTCTTCCCGCAGTGCAAGAGACAACTGTCGGAGATTGGCTGGAGCTACGTCTCGCTGGCGGAGTCGTCTGTCGAGTTCATCCCATAAGTGTTCTATGGGGTTCATGTCTGATGACATGGCTGGCCACGGAATGGTCTGGACGTTGTTGTCAGCAAGGAACTGGGTGGTGAGTTGTGCCACATGAGGTCGAGCGTTATCTTGCTGAAAAATCGACCCTCGTGCAGCCAGAAGTGGAAGGACGTGAGGACGAAGAATTTCAGCGAGTATCGTTGGGCATTCAGGCGTCCTTCAATTTGCACCATGTCACTTCTTCCCATGAAGTTGATCGCCTCCCACATCAATACACCTCCACCACCATGTGGAGGAGCCACATCAACGCTGTTCTGGGCGTAGCGCTCATGGACTCTGCGGTAATCTCTTCTCCGTCTATCGTGTTGCTGGAGAACAAAAAATGATTCATCACTAAACCAAACCCGTCTTCAGTCATTCCCAACGGTCCATTGACGATGCTGGTTCGCCCACTGCAGTCGGTTCTGGCGATGCCGGTCCGTAAGTACAGGACCTCTGTAGGGTCTTCTAGCCCAAAGCCCAGAGTCGTGCAGCCGGTTCCTGACCGTTTGATCTGAAATTCGACGAGCTGCTGACATTGACTGGATTGTGGAGGACGCAGATGCAAGTCGGACCTAAGGTGACGAAGCCGTATGAAGCGGTCTTCGGCAGGAGTTGTGACTCTGGGTCTTCCACTGCGCGGCCGGTCTGCCACTGAGCTAGTTTCTTGAAATCGCCTACAAAGGCGACTAATCGTGCTTCTAACCACATTAAATTGTCTGGCCACTACACTTTGTGACTGTCCAGTCTGTAAACGTCCAATGATGATGAGTCGTTGTTCTGTAGTGAGATGAGCCATACTTGCGCATTTAATTTTCAACTGAATTTATTCGAGGAGCGTCAATCTTTTATAGGCATTCAATAACATGGTCAGAGAGTTTTGTGTTCAGTAAGTTTCAAGGGATTCTCATGAACCTGTCACGAGTTATCGTCAAAAATGTTGTTTTGACCTTGACCTCTTTCAAGACCTCACGAATCATGAGGTAGGTACAATTCAGGTAACCACGAGAAGTTAATTACCAGGTAGACACAGTCGATAGGTTTACTGATGTCCAATCAGCGAATATCTTTTATAAAAGAAACACCAAAATAATTGCCTTTCTTTTTTTAACAGTGTATATATATATATATATATATATATATATATATATATATATATATATATATATATATATATATATATATATATATATATATATATATATATATATATATATATATATATATATATATATATATATATATATATATGCGAGGGGCGTTCAGAAGTTCAGAAAGTAATGCACGACATCGTTTTTCTCAGCTAAGAATAAAGATAGAAACATGAAATTTTGCACACTTCAAATATGGCATGTGCCAATTGTGTGCACCAAATTGCACCGCAACCGGCCAAATAATACGACTGCCCTAAACCATTGAAGTGGAGCGTGTTAGCAACTTGCGTTATAAACAGCGAATTGTGATAGAATTTCTCGTTGCAGAGAAGGAAACTGTTGTGAATATTCACTAACGTCTATGTGATGTGTATGGAAGTTTTGCAGTCGACAGGAGTACAATCAGTTGCTGGGTTCAGAAAATAAAAGAATCAGAAAGTGGAGATACGGAGCTGCTTGATCTGCAGCGCTGTAGACGTCCTGCCACAGCCACCAACGCGGAAATGTTGAAATGCGCTGAGGGCATTATTCTTACTGATAGGCGAATCACTACTCAACAATTGGCCTTACAGCTGTCAGTCAGTATTGGTAGAGCAAATGCAGTTATAAAAACTCTCGGATTTTCTAAGAGTTGCGCAAGATGGGTTCCTCGAAGCCTAACAAATGACCACCAATTGCAAAGGAAAGCAATTTCTTCTGAATTGTTGGAGCGTTTCAATGCTGATGGAGAGAACTTTTTGGCTAAGATCCTTACATGTGACGAAACCTGGGCACATCATTTTGAACCTGAGACAAAAAGACAGTCAATGGAGTGGCATCATCCGCAATCACCAAGAAGAAAGAAATTCAAGAAAATTCCTTCAGCTGGAAAGGTCATGATCACTGTCTTTTGGGACATTGAAGGTGTGATTCTTGTAGACGTTATGCCAAGAGGAGAGACAATCAATTCGCAAGCTTACATTAAGACATTGAAAAAACTCAATCAACGTTTTCGCAGAGTTCGGCCGCACAAGAATCCAGCAGACCTGCTTCTCCTTCACGACAATGCGCGCCCTCACACAAGTCTGCCAACACGGGAAGCAATCACCAAATTGGGTTGGACTGTACTATCCCATCCACCCTATAGTCCCGATTTGGCACCCTCTGATTTTCATCTATCAGGTCCACTTAAAGATGCACTCCATGGGACAAGGTTTGAAGATGATGAAGCAGTGATTCATGCAGCGAAGAAATGGCTACATGATCAAGACAAAATCTGGTACGGGCTAGGAATACATGCACTTGTTTCACGCTGGCATAAAGCCGTACAACTTGATGGGGATTATGTTGAATAATACCAATGTTTACCTGACATATCCATGTATATTGTGTATAAATTTCATGCTTTTTGAATAAACAGCTCCTGAGAAAAACGATGTGGTGCATTACTTTCTGAACGCCCCTCGTGTATATATATATATATATATATATATATATATATATATATATATATATATATATATATATATATATATATATATATATATATATATATATATATATATATATATATATATATATATATATATATATATATATATATATATATATATGAAAGTGACCCATAATTTTATTTTGTATACAATTGAGTTTTACTTGAAAAATTAAAAACAAAAACAAAGAAGAAAAGATCTTGTGCATAAATAAATTCTAAATTGTACCCAGAGTCTTCAGCGGATTATTTAAATTTGTTTTAAAGTTCTTGTTGTGTAGTTAATTACCCCTAGCAGAGTTAGTATCTAAGGTTAGTCTGGAGAGGAGCCCATTGGAATCTAGATAGCACAGTACCATCTCTTCTATAAACCTATACAGCTTGACTATACCTTTGATTTCGATACACTATTACTCTTTTCAGAGAATGTGGTATTTCTTGTAAGACCAATCTCTTATCTGGCACTATCCTTGGTATCATCTGATACATCTATTTGTCCAGGATTATATTACCATCATTATATCTTTCCTCTCGCTACAGTGGGGTCTTGCTCTCTGGATAGTTTGTGGGACACGCTACACTGGTGTCTCATGTCTGGGATTTTTTGGGAGACATCATACTGAGATCTCGTCTCACGAGATATTTCAGTTACAAGTCACTTTGATCTTTTGTGCTGTTCTTCAAGGGAAATTTTTTTTTTCAACAGAAAATTTTTCGTAGGAAGTAAATAATATAAACAACATTTTAGTACCATTGTGTACTATCCAAATGTGTGGTGTTTGAAAAGTGAAAGGACTCTTTAATTAATTAATTAATTTTAATTAAATTAGTTATTTTGTTTGGTCAGTATATAAGGTTGGTTGTCTGCCATTGTTTTGTGTGTGAACATGGCAGATTTGGTAAAATTTAGATCAACAACTCTGCAGATGGGAAAGGAGCTTGGTATAAGTGGTGATGCTCTCATTCAGTATGTCACAACAGATTGTGATACGTTAATGGAAAGAGAAGACAGGAGATTGTAAACAGAAAGGAAATTACAGCAGAAGGCTGAGAGAGAGAATAAGAAGTTGCAAATTGAGGCTGAGGTTAAAAAGTTGCAATTGGAAAGTTAGGAGAGAAAGTTGCGATCTGAAAGGGATCATCAATTAAAAATGAAAGAACTGGAACTTCAAGGAATTGTAACGGGTAATGGAAGTACTCCATCACACTCAGACAGTAGCTCCAGCAATAGCACCTCAAATGGAGCCGTGAATTTTCCTTTAGATCCATTTGTGGAAAAGGAAGATGAAATTGAAGATTAGCGTGACAGGTATTAGAGATTGGCTACCACTTATGGAAAGAAATGGAAAAGTGGACTTTGAAGTTGTCGCAAGGATTGAGAGGAGTGGCTTACAATGTTTTCATGAAACTGCCCAAAGAAGATCAAAACAACTATAAAGCCTTAAAGCAAGCATTGCTGGTTAGGTATGAACAAAGCGCAGATTCTTATAGAAGAAGATTTAGAACTGCGAAGCTTCACTCAGGAGAAACATACCAACAGTTTTCAGCAAGGTTGGAGAGTTACCTGCTGAAGTGGTGTCAATTAGGAAACTTTAATCAAGACTTTGAAGGAATCAAGGAGATGATATTACAAGAGCAACTCCTAGAGTCTATGTATCCTGATACAAGGACATTCCTAATTGAGCATAAGAGAGAATGGCTGGATGAAATAATCACTTATGCGGAAAGTGATATCCTCTTACCCTTTGACTCAGGGAACTAAGAAGAAGCTAGGGGAATGTTTTAAGCCACCACAAAATCAGAATAGGGTTGATAATAGGGACCAACCAAACAAATACAAACCAAATTTTGACAGGGAAAAATTTGACAGGAACCCTCAATTACAGGATAAGAAACCTTACAAACAGGGAGAGAAGTGGTGAAAGATTTTCAAAATGAACAACCATAATACTTGGGACTGTAAAAAGAAAACCCTCCACATCACGCTGCATGCCTTGCAACAGGAAAGGGGAAAGAGGGAACTGACGACAAGTCAGAATAGTCCTCACCATCCCCTGTCTGTGAGGAAGTAACTTGTAACGGCATTAGGATTATGTGCTTATATGATACTGGATTGTACTTTACTCTGGAAGAGAGGATAGACAGCACAATGAAGGTGTAGCCATTATTCTACACAAAGGAATAGAAAGGACATTACAGGAATGGAAACCCGTCAACAACAGAATGATAAGATTAAGATTGAGAGGTAGATTCACCAATACTACAATAATATAATGCTACGCACCAACGAATGACAGCGATGAAGAGGTCAAGGATGAATTCTATCAACAACTGCAGAAAGAAATGGAAGACACACCTAGATATGATCTTATTATAGTAATGGGAGACCTCAATGTGAAAGTTGGTACAAACAATACATATAATGAAATAGTAATGGGGAAACGCGGCAGCGGAACAGCAAACGAAAATGGGGATAAATTAATAAGTTTCTGTAGTATTAACAACCTGGTCATTGGAGGAACACTTTTCCCACATAAAGAAATTCACAAATTAACATGGGAATCACCAAATGGTCGGGACAGAAACCAGGTAGACCACATCATGATTAACGGTAGATGGAGACATGCATTACAAGATGTGAAGGTAAGAAGAGGTGCAGATGCGGGAAGTGATCACCATTTAGTAGTAGCACAACCGAAAGTGAAACTAAAAAGTGCTGGACCAACTGTAACTACACAGAAAAGGTTTGACATCAGCAAATTGAAGGACCCCCTTACCAGAAAAGCTTTTGCGGCTGACATAAAGAAACGATATCAATTTGCCAAAAGTCAGGAAAAGACATTGACTGATGATAGAGACCAGAAATTCATAACCATTTCAACAATATATAAGGAAAGCAGCAAATCATGCTTGAGATTCCAGGAAAGGAAGAAGCAAGACTAGATAACACCAGAAACATTAAACACCATAACACTGAAAAAAGAAATGAAAAGAAAGAAAACAGAAGCGAAGTCCCCCAGGTTAAAGCAACTATATAGCGAACAGTACAGTCAGCTGGACAAGGAAGTTAAACGCCAAATCCGAGCCAACAAAAGGAATTTCCTAGACGATCTTGCAAGACAGGCAGAAGAGGCAGCACTGATAAATGAACAAAGCACACTATAAAAATAACTAAATTCATCAGCGGAAAACGAGGTGCAAACAATATTACATTAGTAAGAGATAAGCAAGGAAATCTCATCACGACAGCAGAGGGACAGGAAACAAGATAGGCAGAGCACTTCAGAGAAACTCTGAACAAGGAACTACCAGAGACACAACTGAATGTTCCTGAGGCTGAAAACAATCTAGATGTAAATACAGACATTCCACGAAAAGAAGAAATCATAACAGCAATCAAAGGGTTAAAAAACGGAAAAGCTCCTGGCCATGAATACTAGGCAGGATAATTATACAGAGAATTTCAAAAGCAGTAGACCACAATTTGAGGAAAGAACAAGCAGGATTTAGAAAGAACAGAAGATGTGTAGATCAAATATTCATTCTCAGGAACATTATAGGGCACTGCTCAGAATGGCAAAGACAGCGGTACATTAATTTCGTTGATTTTGAAAAGGCTTTTGACAGCATAAATAGGGACAGTTTATAGAAAATACTGAGGGCTTATGGAATTCTAGCTGCGTAGTGTCAATCATAAAAAGCTTCTATGCCAACTTTACGTGTAGTGTTGGGCAGAGCAACCTAACCTTTGAGGTGAAGACAGGAGTACGACAGGGATGCCCCTTATCAACCACTCTATTTTTAACAGTCATAGACTGGGTGATGCGCCAGACAACAGAAAGCAGTCCAAGAGGAATAAGATGGACTACATTTTCTACATTGGAAGATCTGGAATATGCAGATGACATTGCACTACTAGCACATTCACATCAATACATCCAGGAAAAAAACGGATAGACTTAATAAGTTTAGCCAGCAGGTGGGCTTGAACATCAATTTAAAGAAGTCAGAAGTCATGACGCTCAGTGTGAGCAACCCTGAGCCCATCCATATCAGTAATGAATCAGCAACTGGTACAGACAGACACCTTCACATACCTAGGATGCATAGTAACACCAGACGGCGGGGCAGGCAAAGACATCAACATCAGAATGAATAAGGCAAGAACAGCCTTTTTTAGCCTAAGCAACATCTGGAAGTCCTCTCAATACAGCACAAGCACAAAATTAAGATTATATCAGAGCTGTGTGCTTTCTGTGCTTCTCTATGGTGCGGAATGCTGGAAAATTACAGAGAAGGAAATGTCGAAGTTGTCCTCTTTTCACACAACATGCCTAAGAAAAATTCTCAGAATCTTTTGGCCGAATACCATCACCAACCAAGATCTGCTTACTCGGAGCAAGCAAGAGGACATGCACACCATCATAGCTGGCAGGCGCTGGAGCTGGGTTGGCCATGTCCTCAGAAGAGATCCCGATGCCATCACAAGAACAGCTATGCTTTGGACCCCTGAAGGAAAACGAAAGAGAGGCCGACCAAAAACAACCTAGCGGAAGACTGTGGAGGCTGAGATGCAAAGAATGGACCAGAATTGGGGCACTGTACGAAGGATAGCCACCGACCGAGCAAAGTGGAATCAATTTGTTGGTGCCATACAAGACGCCACTAGGCGTGATCTCCACTGACTGCTTTGACGGTCGGCGGCTAAGGATCAAAGAAGAAGAAGATGATACTGGATTGGTCTTCGACTCTGTCGTGAGTTCTACCCTGGTGCATCTGGATAAATATACCACAGAAACAGTGGAGATACAAAGAGCAACACAGGAGATAGCAACCGTGACACTTCCCATAGCAAGGATCAATGTTAGTACTCGCTATGTGGAAGGAGTGATTCGCGCAGCAGTGATTGAAGAACATATCTATCCTCTGATACTGCGGGTCCAGGTATGTGTTTTTGGGAGAGCCAAAAAGACCTGTGGTCATGGCAGATGTACAAACCAGGTCACAATCTAGGAAAGAGAAGGTCAGCCCAATAAATACTCATCCAGAGGAGATGAAAAAGGCTCAGGCTGAAGATAGCCCAATAAAGCCTTGTTTTGGCAAACTGCCAAAAGCTCATAACCTCACAACAAAAGGCGCATTTTACATAAAGATCGGATTGCTCTACAGGAAAGCTGGAAATGGCCGAATGGCCATGGACAGCTGGTAGTACCATCTTAATATAGGGACAAGGTTATGGAGTTAGGACATGCCATATCATTTTGTGGACACATGGGTATTAGTGCCACTGGACAACGGATAGCGTGTCACTATTTCTGGCCAGGAGTTACTGAAGATATTGAAGGGTTTGTAAAATCCTGTCCAGAATGTCAACGTGTAACTCCAAAGCACTGGACCGCACCTGCACTCTTGGAGAAATGTCAATCATGGGGACTCCATTCGAAAGAGTTGCTGTGGATGTTGTTGGACCTCTAACTAGGACCAAGAGGAGGAGCAGTTACAATCTAACTCTAGTAGACAAATGTTCTATACGGGGAGCGGCTGTAGCCATGTCATCGATAGATTCAAAACATGTGGCAGAGGCACTCCTTACAATATTCACTAGGTTAGGTTTTCCCCACCAAATCTTGACTGATAATGGTTCTCGGCTCAATGGGAAACTAACTGAGGAAGTATTCAGGATCTTTCAAGCCAGACATTATCATTGTAACCCCTATCACGCACAAGGGAACGGGCAGGTAGAGCGGTTCTGCGAAAACCGGCACATGAGAAAACCTAATACTTGGGATATCTACTTACCCGCTGCATTATTTGCTTACCGGGAAGTGCCACACAGTTCAACAGGAATGGCTCTGGCAACGTTGTTATTGGGCCGGCCCATCAAAGGTCCATTGGAAGCCTTATTGAGGACATGGACTTATGAGAAAGCAGAAGAGACTGTAACCTCGTCATATCAGTATGTTAACGAGTTGACGTCACGTCTGAAAACTGGCTGGAAATTAGCAAACGAGAATCTTCGTAAAGAAGGACACATGCTGCATATTACATCAAGAAGGCGAAAGATAAACAACTAGCTGTTGGGGAGACGGTGCTTCTTCTGTTACCCAGCAGTAACAATAAGCTACAAATAGGATGACAGGGCATATACTGTTCTAGAGAAGTTGTCTAGAACCAGCTTCAAGATAGACAAAAAGGGGAAGGAGAAAGTCTATCATATAAATTTACTCAAGAAGTATTATGATAGACTGCTTCAGAAGGTGCCCATTTGATGACCCTGTCCATTGATACTGAGATGAAAAACGAACCTCTCACCCCATTTGAGTTTCCTTTAAGACCCTGTGAAACACATGAGCAGGTAAAAAGTCAGTAGTTACCTGACGAAAGGACAGAGGGAGAAGATTCAAAACGTTCTGGAAAACCATACAGACGTGCTAACGGACAAGACGGGGCGCACTAATTTAATGGAATATGGTATGAAATTACTGCATGAGAAATTATCCTATTCCATTCGCCAAAGAACAAGCTTTGATAGGCCAGAAGCATTTGAGGAACACCTAGCATCTTTAGAAATGGTGCTGGATAGAGAGGCAAATTTGACCGCTCGCCCTACTAAATGTTATATATCGGAATTCTTGGGACGCACAGTATGTCACGGGTTACATGACCCCTGACCCCAAGAATTTGGAAAAATTGCAGAGAGACCCAAACAAAGGTGTGTTACATCCAAGACTTGCCTGGTTTCAAGTTCGTGTTGTTGTGTAGTTAATTACCCCTAGCAGAGTCATTGTCTAAGGTTAGTCTGGAGAGGAGCCCATAGGAACTTAGATAGCACAGTACCATCTCATCTAGGAACCTATACAGCTTGACTATACCTTTGATGTCGATACACCATTACTCTTTTTAGAGAATGGGGTATTTCTTGTAAGACCAGTCTCTTATCTGGCACTATCCTGGTATCATCTGATACATCTATTTGTCCAGGATAATATCACCATCATTATATCTTTTCTCTCGCTACACACGCCTTACGATCTGATTGCGATCTGATCATTGTAGACACGTTCTTGTTTTTAAAATCTTTCTGAGTTTATGTGATAGTTTATGCAATAAACTTCTACTTAATACCCACTGCTTTATTTATATTCTACATCTTCTGCTTGCCGATAAAACTATACGAAAAATACAACTGCTATTAGGCCTATTGCTTTCATTTTAAAATTAAATCGACAAGTTATGTTTTACCAGACGTGACAATTTATAGTATTTATCTTATAAAAAGTTAATTGCTTATCCTTTACAGGACGTAGCAATCAACCCCAGGTTTTATTGGCTGTTTGTGTTTTTTCTAGGCAATTTTTTCATTCAGTAGTTTGCCATTGCTTTCTGAACGGTACGGCGCTTATATCATTGTTAAAAATCCACACAAAGTGATCTGCTACAAAACCGCCTGCAGCAGGTTCAAACCTGGTATATCTGAATTATGAAACTGCGTTCGTATCCATTAGGCCACAGACGCCGACATTTATCTTATAACTTATCTTATAAACCTACTTATTTATTAACCAATTCTAAGATTAATTTACTGTTAAAAAGAAACATAAGGTCCAACTATCTTTACTCCAGCAAGAATGAATCAAAGATGACTTCACAAAAACACCACGTTGACTGGTCGCTCTCGCTATAATACGTCTGATCGTTCCAAAGTCGGAAGTAGAATGGAGAGTGGCGTCAGTCTTGTCCAGGAGTGGATTAATTACACCACCACAGCTTGCCTGTTCTGCGTAGTCACAAGTCTGACAATGAGCGAAAGAACTAGCACGTGTGGTCATAAGTCTGTACACATTAGTAGTCAGTGAAACCAGAACCAATACAAACCGGGTATAACCGGTACAAATAGTCACGCTGAAAGATGTGCATGTCATTTCTTGACATTTCTTGACTGTGACAACATTTTATTTTATTTTTAATTCATGAGGGGAAAAACTGACTGACTGGGGTGAGAAATGAAAGATTGGAGTTCTGATTATTTAGCCTTTTTCATCTTAAATAATGTCTTTAAGCGGGTACAGCTGACAAAACCCTGCCGTGGCGACTGAATGAGATACTAGCCCTTCAGTCAACTCTTTAATTGTCGTGACACATACATTCTCATCATGCATTGCAAGCAGGGTGGCTCTTGGGTGGTGCGAGTAAGGTGCAGACTTGGAGGAGGCGCCGAAATGTTTGTAAAATTAAGTAAAAAAATTAAAAGGTAAAAAAAAAAATGAAGCAGATAAGCGCATAGTAAATAATTAATTGCTTATATCTAACTAAAGACAAAAATTACCAGCAGTAAGATTTTAAAAACATCAATGTATTATGTTTTTTTATGAAAATGATGCAGTGAACGTCCCTTGCGGACACAATGTAGTGTGATACAACTCAATGGTATTAAATTGGAAAATTGAGTCTCATAAGATTACATACATTATTGTTCAGGGTGGGGGCGGGTGCCATCTAGAAACCTCCCACGACACAAAACAATCTCTAGTGCCGGTGTAGGAGGCACCAAGGACGCACCCGGCAACAAGCACTGTACAGTGCTTCTTACCATCAGGTAGGAAACACGGGCCAAGTGATTCTTGCCTAGGTAGTAGGCACTAACTCAGACAGGAAGCAACGTACAGTAATTATTGTCTGAAAAAAAGGTATATCGCACTGCGTTGTAGTTATTATAATCCATTAGGCCAGCGGTTCCCAACCTTTTTTCACTTGCGTACCCCTTGGCAGCTCATTTCTATAAATTGTACCCCTAATATTAGCAAAATATTTGAAATTAATATAGTTGCTGTTATTCAAAATTTATAGATTATAACCAGAAATAAAGGGGCCAACCACGGAATTAAAAAACAATGTAATAAAAAGGTGAACAAACAGTGCATATATTTTTACATGAAAAAAATCAGACGTTAGAATAAAAATTAACACATTTAATTTATTAATAATAATAATAATAAAAACGTTGTTATTGTTAAAAGTTGAAATCACTTTTTATAACACACAGGTCACGTGACCATGACAAATGTTCAGTGCGATCCTTGAGCTTGTTTTGAGGCACATAGTTTTTTTTAAAATCAGGTTCAAGTGATGTAAGATAGTCTCAATTCTGGACCTGCATTCAGTTTACTACGGTATTTATTTTTTGTAAAGGTATAAGAAGAGAAAGCGCTCTCCACCAGCTCAGTATTTGTAAATGGCAACAGAAACCTAAGCGCCTGGTCGCTGTTCATATTCTCTGCTGATGTTTCCCCAAAAGTTAGTAAGGAATTATCCTTTGAATTCAGCTATTAAAGTAGTATCAGTCGAAAGTACAATCAACTTCTCTTTTTCGTTGATTGATAATGTGACTGCTTGGAAATATTCTTCTTCAAAGGGATTTACAATCCAGTAGTTCTCTTTTCCAGGTTTCGGAAAGTACTTCTCGAAAGATGATTTTAGCCCTTTCAAGTGTTCAATTATTTTCTCGCTCATTTCCTGGGAGAGGTGCAGCTCGTTCTCAGATAGGAAATTGTGCAGAGTTTCAAATACCTCAGGCTGGCCTTTTTCAATACACGACCTCCAAAAATCTAATTTTTTAATCCTAGATTCAATTTTGTCTGAAACACTGAAGATCGTTACCGAGCTATTCTGAAGTGCCAAATTTAGTTTGCTTATGTGTAGGAAAATATCCGATAAGTATGCAAGATTCTGATGCCAATCACAGTCGTGTAACTTTGAAGTAAGTTGGAAGTTCAAAAAAAAAGTTGGACTTCGTGTCTAAGTTCAAACAGCCGGGTAAGGACTTTACCACGAGAGAGCCACCTTACTTGTGTATGAAGGAGCAGGGTAGAATGAAGACTGTTCATCTCTTCACACAGTGCTTTGAAAAGCCTCGAGTTTGTGGAATTTGACTTTATAAAATTAACCACTTTCACAGCTTCATCAAGAACGACTTTTAATTTACCAGGGAGGTGGTTAGATGCAAGGCTTTGCCTGTGGCTGCAGCAGAGGCTCCAGGTTATATTGGGAGCTAATTAATATGAAACAAATATAAAGGTATGTTATCAGGCACTCGCAGGAAATAAAGAAGTAGAACACCAGACAACAGAAAAACAACAGACATGAGTGGCTTACCCAGGATTTGAACACTGGACCTTCCGTGCGACAACCCCGCCTAGCCATGCAAGCGAATCACACTATCCGCTCTGCCATCTACGCATCATCAAAAAATGATGTTTCAATGGCAGGTCAATAGTGCGAACCACAATACACGACACCAGAAGTCCGCCATGGGCAGTTCAGCCTATTAATGACGCAATCACTTCTGTTGTATTTCTATCAAGCAGTATAGGCCGAATCGAACAAGACAAGGACCTTAATACTGTGTCCAGTAAATGATAGTAGACTAGAACAGTGAGAACAGGATAGTGGGTAGGTTGCAGGAACTACTAATTGGTTGTGTTCCTGTCCTTCGTTTCCAGCTCGGCGATACATCAATCCATTTTTCATAAAGAAGTCTCCCTTGGTAGGTGGGTTGTGTGTCCTAGGTAATTTTTTAAAACAGGGCGCCAGTGAGGAATCTTCCATTTGGGCAGTCTTCAATTCCTCGGGGAGGATATTGGTAGGAGGTTCCTGCTCTGCGTCTTTTTTGACTGTCCTCTGGTCTGTACGGCCGCTATGACTAGTGGTTGAGTAGGTTCTCTAAGGAACACATATCTACATCCCAAGATTAAAGAGCAGATTGGTTCTTCCATTATAGCTGCACGAATCTCTCCTGTCACGTAACGAGATTCCACTCTGATAAGTGCAATTGGCAGTGTCATGGGTGTAACATCCTTCGTCGGACCGTGGATGTCGACACTTTCTTCTGTTATCTGGTCAGGGGTGACAAGAGATACCCTGACCACCGCATCGAAAGCAGGTCCTGTGTCATAAAGGCACTCCACAGATTGTCAGTTTACGATGACTGATTCGATGACGGGAGGATGAAAAACGTTTTCGGTCCTCTGCTCCTTTCGGGGTGACGATTTTGTCTGCAGACAGGCAGCATGTTGGGGAGGAGGTCTGCGCTTGCGCTCATTAGTGTTGTGATGTTCAAGCGACAGTACTTGCACCATTTGTCTCCCTATCTCTGGTGTGGCTCAGCATTTTTCTTGTTTTGCTCTTTGTAGTTATCTTGTTTTGCGTGCTGTTTATGCGAGATGTGTGGTCCTTTGCTTTGTTGGTCTGGTTGGGAGCGAGCAGGTTGCTTTGGCGCCTGATCTGAAAACATCTTTCTGGCTCCTTGAGACTCCATGAGAGCATTTTGGAATCGCTCTGACAGTGTAAGAATATTTTCTAACCGGTCAGCGCCATTTACAGTGAGAAATCTACGCATTTCCACCGACATAGACTCTTTTAGTTGCTCTATCACAATCAGCTCTTTCAACCCGTCATAGCTCTCAGTAAAGTTTGTCAGTGTACACCACTTCACTAGGTAGTCTTCAATACGGGCTACGAACTGTGACAAAGTCTCTCCGGCCTCCTTCCTAGAACCTCGAAATTTTTTCCGGTAAGCCTCTGAATGGAGCTCGTACCTCACCAAGAGAGCTTTTTTCAATGCCTGATAGTCATCTTGCTCTCCGGCCGGAAGTTTATTAAAAACTTCGTAGGCGGCTCCTCTTAGGCACTGGGAAAGTTTCAAGGCGTCCATGGTATCGTTTCTGAAAAAGGTTCCAGTGGAAAGTTCATGGCATTGAGTGGCGCAGGTTGCAAAGTAGGCATACCATCTGAGCGGGGTGAGTACCCTCCATCAAAGTTGGAAGCCGCTGCTCTTTTTGCCAGCTCTATCTGATTGGTCTGTCCCTGGATTTCCAGTTGCTTCATGTTAAGTGCATGCTCTGCTGCGGCTTTCTCTTTACGCTCCGCTGCTTCTGCTGCTTCTTTCCGCTCCGCTGCTTCTGCTGCGGCTTTCTACTCTACTACGTCTGCTGCGGCTTTCCGCTCCGCTGCTTCTGCTGCGGCCTTGTCCTTCTCCATTGCAAGTTTCTGCACTTCCATCTCTCTTGCATGGAGTTTATCAGTCTCCTCACTCACAAATTTCACCAGATCTTTTCCACTTAACCCGTATTCACACCCTGCCTCCATTAAACTAGTTCTAATTTTTGCGGAATCTGTCATGATATGCAGTACGGGTTCGCGAAGGGAAAAATTGGCAGTGACCTTCAAACAAATTTATTAGACTCGCACAATAATTATCTCTTTAAAACCAGCTAGGTTTAAATTAGTAATCAAGTTCAAATAGTTATTTAAAAAATTACTCACTCTACGTATTCTGAAAAATTATATAACAGATTATCTCGAAGTTTCTATGAAAAATTTGCTAAATATTTATGATAAAAATTTTCCCAGCAGTTACATAAAAAGAAAAAAAATCAGTTCCCTACAGTATAATCTGTTCTCAAAAAGTGTTTACTCTGTCCGTTTGATACTTAATTTAAAAAGTATCACTCGTGCTTTAGAGATATAAATTATCCCCCCTATGAAATTGACAAATTATAGTAAGAGTCAGTCTAGAAGGTAATCCCTCAAAATGCCAACAAATTTTGCAATTGTCGCAACTGTATAGCAGAGATGAAAATGTGATTTATCACACTTCTAAGTCCGGGTTCACTAATCCTGGACGAGCCCCCAATTGTCGTGTGGTGAGTACTGGGGCAACTACGACAGTAGTTTTTGCCAGGAATAGCCTACGAGATATTAGGTATAAGGTCTCTAGAAATTGGCTCGTTAAGAAAGAATAAAGAGCTATTCGAGATAGGGACAAGAAGGAATGTGAATGCTTTCCACTGGACAGTGTTTTCTAATTAATTATGGAAAGAGTTCTGTTTCCCCACGACCTTAGCTTCTGCCCTTAGATCCCGTAAAGAAAAAGCCCTCAACCTCATCTGAGTAGAAAAAGGTTCCTGTAGGTGAATATGTAACACCGACAGCACGAGTAATACATTAACAAACCAGATAATGATCAAACGATCGTTGGGTTTATTAATGAAATATCCACACATATAGGGTTAGTAATGGTTAGAACGTGATGATGGTGAAAGACGATTCACACAAAACACACAGATGAGATAATAAAATTGCAGTTAATTAAGTAGTGGTTAATAAAGAATGAACTGTGGCAAAGCGAAATGATGATGTGATATGATACGTGTTACCAAAATGGTGAGTAATCTACACAGTCCATGTGTCTTTAAATGCTTCACATTGATATGACGATTCACATGTATGAATACAATGTCCCAAGTTGTTTTACGTTATGTCGAGTCGGGTATCTCTAAGTCGAGGACGTTCTGATGAATACTGTTGTCGTACGGAGAACGCTGACGAGATATCTATGTATATTCCTTCACTGTTTGAGTATATCTCTGTAGTGTTGATCAACAGTTAATAGCTGTCATATGAACAAAAGGTCTGTTGTCTAATCTCCCGAGAGTACTGGCAATATTGGATATCTTCACGAATTGGTAGTGAAATGTAGACTCATAATCTTGCGTATGTAGTCGTGATTCATAAAATATATTTTAGAGTCTGCTTCATAGAATGCACTTAAAAGGGTGTTGCACTTGGTATAAATATACGATTCCTCTTTCGAGCTCTTTTGCTTGACTTCAGATAATAATGATCTTTCGAGTGATTTGAATTTATGATGACTCTGTATTGAACTTGTGATAACGATGTATTGAACTTGTGAGCCAGCAGTATATGGGTGACGAAAAATGCTGCGTCCACCTTCTGACTTGTGGGTAAGACAATATTCCTTTTTAATTAAGGAATGAAAGATGTCCTATGGCGAATTCTGCTAACCAAATGTCCGTTTTTGATAACTTATTTCTGGTTAGACGTCAGACACGTTGCGTGTAGACTCAGACTTCTGATGAACTGAAGACACACAAAAGTCTTCGTAAGTTTTTCACATTTAACATCACTGGTTGACTTTTATTTATACTACTGCTCATTATTGATCTCTCTCTGAGTTTAATTCTAATGATGTTAAATATCTTTTGCATGAGACTGTGTGCGCATGGGAGACTGTGATGATGATGAAGGTTAAATATGAACTATTAATTACCTCCTATCATCCTATCATCTTCTAGGGAAATCTTCTGATTTTATTAATCAGTAATGCAAAGAATCATTTGAAACTCTATCTTTTGCACATTTTAGCTGTGAGGTTAAAATAAACAAAAAATAAGAAAATGTATTAATAAGTATAAGATCTTCTAACCTTCTTTTCCCTTCGCAAAATCCTTTAAGATCACAATTCATCACAGAACTGAATTATATCCACTCTGAATAAACACTTGTATTTAGGCTATGCGTTTTTGGGTTTAATCTCTTCCTCACAATGTAAAAACTGGACTCCTTCCTCTAGCGAGCTACCCGGTAGATTATATTTCTGGAAGTCCAATGTGGGTTTCTTGGATCCGACATCCAGCTCCGCCCATACCAACCAATCCTTAATAGCCCTCGGGTCACTCATTCACAGGACCGCTCTTGTCCCCTGTCAGTCTAAACGTGGGAGTGGTTTGACAAACAGGTATGGAGATAATTGGCGGGCTAATGCAAAAGTGCATTCAAATTGCTGTCACCTTACTCTTTGATTGTTTATTGTTCACCTGGCCAAGCTGGGCGTCCAATGTGGTAACCCAACGCTTGTCTGAACAGCGGCCGACCAAAGATAACACTATTACAGCATGAGACGTTTTCACCTGGCCAATCTGGGCGTCCAATGTGGTGACCCGTCGCTAGCCGCAAAGATAGCAATGGTCCACAGAAATTACAGCATGCCCAGATGTCTGATTGGGATGACCAGATGTGTTTTCACCAGATTTATCACGATGCAATGTGGGCTTCAAACGATAATGTCAGGTATGGGGACTCAATCAAGGGACTTTATTTCCCCCGATGAAAGAACAAATGTGGTTCTCTAGATAACGGTCGCGAGTAATCCCAACGATGAAATAGCAAATGTGGGATCGCAAATGTTGGATGAAAGAGCAAATGTCGGAGAAAATACAATACGAAAGATGTAGGAAAAGATAGAGCAATAACGCCTTTGCGCTCGTTTATCACAATTGTATGTATTGTATGTATTCAGCAACTCCAACCTTAACGCCTGCGTTATTCCAACCTTTCTTCTGATGAATCCGATGTTCTCTCAAAGCTCCGCCACAGAGATGACATTGTTAGGCGGACAAAGGAGGTGCCATTATGGTATGGCGCAAGGACCTCTACCTCCAAGAAGGTAATAAGCAGCTCACCAACAGCTCCTTCTACCAGCGCCGTGACAATGATGCGACAGGCTTCTACAATCGTCGGGTCCATGACACCATCAAAAGTCATCGCTAACAAGTCCTTACCTTCTAACGCTTCTAATTTCCGTATTGATAATAGTTGTCTGGGCAAGCCTGTGTTTTATATGCTTCCCAAAATTCATAAACCCTCCAACTCTAGGAGACCCATTGTCTCTGCGTGTGCCTGCCCTACCGAACATATATCAGACTTCCTCGACGGCATCTTCCAGCTTATTGTAGAGCAGCTTCCTTCCTTCTTAAAGGACACAGACCATGCTCTTACTACTTTTTCCCATATCCAGCTTTCCCCAGACTGTACCTACCGTTTATTTCTGTTAGATGTTTGCTCGCTTTACACTTCCATTCCTCACTCTGATGGTCCCCGAGCTCTCCGGTTTTTCCTGGACCAGCGCACGCACCCCTCTATCGCTACAGAGGCTCTCCTGCGCCTTGCAGAACTTGTCCTTCGACTCAATTCCTTTGAGTTCAATGGACAGTTCTTTGACCAAGTCAGTGGAGTTGCCATAGACACCAAGATATGTCCCAGTTATGTCTGCCTCTTCATAGGCTACCTGGAGTTTCAGGTGTGGCAGCAGTATCCTGGACCTTTTCCATTGATGCATCTTAGATACATTGATGATGGCATAGGTCTCACTGATATGCCAGAGGTTGACCTATCTAGGTTCATTAACTTCATCAACAACTTCCACCTGCGATCCAATTCACCTTTCACTGTCTTTGTTAATTTCCATAACATTGTTGTCACCATCACTTCCCCCCCCCCCCCCCCCCCCCCCCCCCCCACCTTAACACTTCTGTGTACTACAAACTCACCGGTGCACACAGTTACCTCCTTTATACTTCCTCTCATCCTCCGGCTTGTCGTGACTCCTTGCCTTTCTCACAACTTTTCCGCCACCGTCGGTTATGCCAAGATGATGACATTTTTCTATGCCAAGCACAAGAAATGTTGGACTTCTTCCGTAGCAGACAGTATCCAGAGGATGTTCTTACCTCTCCCTTTGAGCGTGTTCTCCCTATCTCACGTCTAAAGGCCATCAAACCCTGCCACAAAACCTCCTCTGATAGAGTCAAGTTAATAATGATCTATCACCCTCACAGCACTACTGTGAAAAGGATCCTGTATCGTCACCTACCTTTCCTCCAAGCTGACCCAGCGGCGCGGGAAGTGTTTAGTGAGCCACCCATGCTGGCATATAGACGGGATAAAAATTTGAGGGACCTCCTAGTCCACAGCCGTTTGAAAACCGTCAACGATGGCCACTTTGGGACCAAGCCATGTAACCGAACACGTTGTAAGACATGTCAGTATGTAATCGAAACACGTTCAGTCTCGTTCCCTAAGGCCAAGTTCACCATCACCCATGGCTTCCCATGCGAGTCACGCAACGTCATTTATGCTATTACTCGTATATGCAAACGTACAATATTACTTACATCGGCCAAACGGGCACACGGCTGGGTGACCGATTCTACAGACACCTCTACGACATCTCTCAGTTGAAATCCACACCTGTGGCCATCCACGTCAATGGCACTGGCCACCACGGTGCCACTGACATCCAGGTGACAGCCATCAGATCCTGTTCCTCGGAAGACAACAGTCGGTTTCGCCAGGAACAACGACTCATCCATCTTACGGGTTGCCTTAAACCACACGGTTTGAATACCCAACATTCTTTTGTCTGAGGCGCCCTTTTCTATCTAGTCCCAGTTGTATTATGACTTTCTACTTTGACTGCGATCACCCTTTTTTATGTTTTTATTTATTTAATTTAAAAATTTTTTTTTTAATTAATGTGTTTGCTACTTTTCTTTGTAGCACGCCCCTTTCAACCATCTACCATGTACATGGAGCTGTTGGTTATATCAGGACGTGTTTCATTTATTGTAATATGTTTTTGTTTGTATTTATTTTATACTATATTATATCTAGTAGGTATTTTTCCTTTTGTAGTTATAGATCAGAATGGCTTTATTATCCAAAAAATGATATTTTTTAATCTGGTATGTTTTTAATTTTCACTGGACGGTTTATTTGGTTAATCTGTATGTATCTGGGAGGGAGGGAAGGGTGGGGGGGGGGGGGGGGAGGGTCTTTCACCAGTGTGGACTACTGGCTCGGATCGTTATTTATTTTTTTATATGTTAGCTTCAGTTTTTGTAATATAGTGTTTTATTAACTTTTGCATTTCTGAAGGGGTCTTTGTGCCTATGAGATTTTCTACACTCATTTCTACCTTGTGGTTACTACAGTATATCTTAATGTTTTGCCTCTGCTGGTCATATTTTTTGCAGTCCACCAGAAAGTGTCTAATTGTGTTTGGTTCTTGACACTCTTCACATGTGGGTTCCTCAATCATGAAATATCCAGTTCCAAGCTTGACCCTCAGTAATTTTTTATTAATTGGTATTTTTAGTTCATCTTTTATTTGACATTTTTTGCTTGGTTTTTTTTTAGTATTTTATATGAGTGTCTTGCTTTTTTACTTTGGTCCCATGCTGTTATCCACTCTTTAGTTATTGCTTGAGCAATTAAGCTCTTAATTTCAAACTTCCCTAGGCCACTTCAATTTTGTTATAACTAGTTCTTCTCCCTTCGGCTTCTTTGTCTGCAAGCTCATTTCCTGCTATCCCCACATGTGATGGTATCCACGTTAGTGTTGCACTGCATCCTACAGTGTGCAGATATGTATTGACCTGTAGTATTTCCTCTATAATATCTGGCCTGCTACATTCATTTCTGTTTCTAATAGCTAATACTGATGAAAGGGAATCTGTGAGAATGGTTACTTTATTTGTTGGGTTTTCGGCAGCTATTTCTTAAGCTTTTGGGATTGCCACTAATTCTACTGTAAAGATGGATGTATTACCTGTTACTTTGTATCTTTTATATATTTTTAATTTTGGTATTGCTATTCCTGCTCCTAATTGTCCTTCTTCATCTTTTGACCCATCTGTATATATAGTTATGCTATTATTTATATACCGTTCTATGTACTCTAGTGCTCTACTTTTTGCTGAGATTATGTCGTTAGATTTGCTTATGATCTTTGATAAGTGGGTTTTTTTTAAATCGCTTTTCCCTCCCTCACTTTATAAATTTAAATATATATATATATATTTTTTTTTTAAATATTTATTCATTTTTTTTTCTTAATAGTTTTTGTTTCTACTTTTCCCCTTACACTGTTTTCTAGTCCTTGTTTTCATAATTTGTTATTTTTTGTTTTTAATGTACTATCGACTTCCGCTTTCCGGTTTAGTGGCAGCCATCTTTCCTCCACCATGTGACTGGACATAACGGAGTGTTTTTTCCCGCTTATTTTTATAGTTTCATGTTCTCTACTTAATTCTCATTTTCTTTCCCTCCTATATCTTGTTTGTCTGTAACTGACGAAGGCCTTGTGGCCACAACGTAGGTTTTTCTTGTCCTCTCTCTTTGTAAGACGTATTACTTTTGTGTGTGTGTTTTTTTTCCATTCAACCATGTATTGAGAAATGGATGTGCCAGGAAAATCAAAGCCATAATACATGATAATTACGTTTATTTTTCTACTTGACAGTGTATAAATAAAGAAATTAAATAAAGTAAAACTGGATAGATGACATACCTTCGACATATAGATCTAACCAACGAAAATCAGCACGCGTCAGTTAAAAATCTGTTAAAAATATGTATATTGCTTATTTAGTAACTACTATTCCCAAAAGAGCATTAACAACAATTTTTTACCTTAATATAAAAAGTCAAAAAACGTATAACGTCATCTGCTTGCCTTGTGAAATGTGTTGTTGTTTGCGTTCGCACGACCGTATCTGACTCCTACATGCTGGCTTTTTCTGAGCGGTATGTAGGCTTACGTTGTGTCGTTGTTTACAGCTGAGCTGCGATATTTGCACCTTTCGGCCCGATACATCCGATTTCAGCAAGAAATTATTACGGGTTTGCTTTCTCTGCCATCTCACGCCCATATGTATGCTTTACCTCATGTCCATACAATGGTGTGATGAAATGACTGCGCCAGTGCATTGTGAAATAAATCTTCTGTGCCCAGAACACTTATAGCGGAGCGGGCAACGAAGCCTAGTTTTTCGTCCGTAATATGTTTAATTGTAATCGAGTTAAGTTGTTATTGTAGATAAAAATATATTTTGAATTACGATAAAAAAAAAAAAAAAAAAAAAAAAAAAAAAAACACGCACGAATCTTTATGAAAGCTTTTTAAAAAAATCATTTTTCGTTTAATGTTGACAATTTTCACATCTGATTTTCAGTGGTATTCATTTTTATTTTTGTCATTAAGTTTCACTTAAGAAAATTAGTTCAGTTTACTTAATGCTAATATAAAATATAAGACAAAATAATATTAATTTCTAAAATAAAATAACTGGTCACCTCACCCCTCGATGCTGGACCCAGTATAGTCAAGTTTCTTACACTTCACTCCACTACGGCAGAATCTGCAATGGGACCACCTTTACCTTATATTTATTATTCACTGCACAAATTATGATCACACTACACGCACCATACCGCACTACACGCACCATACCGCACTACACGCACCATACCGCACCACACGCACCATACCGCACCACACGCACCATACCGCACCACACGCACCATACCGCACTACACGCACCATACCGCACTACACGCACCATACCGCACTACACGCACTATACCGCACCACACGCACCATACCGCACTACACGCACCATAACGCACTACACGCACCATACCGCACCACACGCACCATACCGCACCACACGCACCATACCGATACCTGTTTGGAATGAATATTGAAATAATAACTTCCCACCATATATTTTAGACGAAATTAGATAAAAATTCATAAAATTTGTTTACACACTATAAATGAATAACATATGAAGCAAACATAAAAACATCTTTACTCTTTATCTCTCCAGTCTTTTGTCCTATGAAGGAAGGAAAGGTGGGAATATCTGCCTAATGCAGCGGTTCCCAACCTGTGGTACGCGTACCCCTGGGGGTACGCGACAGGATGTTCAGGGGTACGCGAAAAAAATTGAGTAATGGCGGAAAAAAGATACATATATATAACGAAAATGCGGTTGAAGCCTCCTACCGTATTAGTTATCGTATTGATAAATGGTAAAAATCATACTATAGCTGAGAATTTAATTTCTCCTTGTAAAAAAAATGCCGTTCTGTGCCTGCTCGGAGAGGAACATGTTCGCAAAATGAACACTATCCCTCTTTCGAACAATATAATTTCTCGAAGAATGCAGGATATGTCTGACGATGTTGAAGCGACAGTAATAAGTAGAATTAAAAATAGTAAATTCTTTGCTATTCAAGTTGACGAAAGCACAGATATTGCTAATTTCGCTGTTTTGCTTGTTATTGTGAGGTATTTGAAAAGCAATGAAGTTGAAGAAAACCTTTTGCTTTGTCATCCACTGTCAGGGCTTACAAGAGGTGAGGATATATTTCATGCTATTGATTCTTATTTCAAAGAAAAGGACATTAATTGGTCTAATTGTTGTGGACTATGCACTGACGGAGCCAAGTCTATATCAGGTTGCTACTCCACAGTGGCGTATCCTGGTAATGCGAGCTAGGCGTGCTGCTACTTAAAATGAATATGTACGCCTACTATTTAACTTCTTCCCCTCTTAATTTAAAAACCAACTATATTCAATTATGCAACGATAGTTATTAGGGGTATTTGTCAATTATCTCCGAAATACAAATTAACTTACAACTTGAAACTCACTGTCACTGTAATAATCTGCATTCCCGGCAACTAACAAAAATTAATCACACAAAAAACACTGGACGGACAGCCGATTTTTACAACCCGAGAGCTGCAAGACCACCGCACGCATGTTCGTATTGTATTGACGTATCTGGCCATGACCCCGATAAACACAATCCAATCTTTAGACGTGAATCCGAAAGGTGCCGCATGCACTGCGACGGAATTACCCGAGAAATCTCGGGCGATTGTAACCAACCAATAAAAACTGCACTATAAAACGTGTCTCGGAAACTGAAACATGATATACTCGTAGATTCTATGCGGGAAAATCCGTTATCCTGATGCGTGCGGTCCGAAAGCAGAACTTTAGATGAGAAATATTTTATAGAATAATAAATTAAATTTTTATTTTCCTTCGGGCAAAGGTGTGCGCAGCACGCACAGCACACATAGAGAATACGCCACTACTACTCCAGTCTTCGCGCTCGTGTCACGAAGGTTATACAATACCAAACCTACCCACTATCCTGTTCTCACTGTTCTAGTCTACTATCATTTACTGGACACAGTATTAAGGTCCTTGTCTTGTTGGATTTGGCCTATACTGCTTGATAGAAATACAACAGAAGTGAGTGCGTCATTAATAGGCTTGAGATGGGCCACTCTATCCCATTTAGTGGACACATGGGAATGAGCGCCGCAACTCAAAGGATTGCCTGTCACTATTATTGGCCAGGGATCACCGGCGACATTGAACGTTTCGTCAAGTCTTGTCCTCAGTGCCAGAAAGTTGCACCAAAACACTGGACGGCACCTGCGACCCTTGGGGAGATGCCAATCTTGGGCACCCCATTTGAAAGTGTGGCCGTGGATATAATTGGACCTCTGCTGAGAACTAAGAAGAGAAACTCCCATATCCTTACCTTAGTGGACACCTGTTCCATGTGGGGCGAAGCCATAGCCATGTCAGCATGCGACTCAGTGCATGTAGCTGACGCTTTACTGAATATCTTTACTAGATTGGGCTTCCCGCATGAAATTCTCACAGACAACGGGTCACAATTTAGAGACAAGTTGACAGAGGAGGTGCTTAGAATATTCAAAACTAGGCATATTCATACTTCGCCCTATCACCCCCAAAGTAACGGGCAAGTAGAGCGGTTTAACGGGACGCTCACCTCTATTCTTCCGAAGCTGGCACAGGAGAAGCCAGAAACTTGGGATCAGTATCTTCCTGCTATATTATTTGCTTATAGGGAAGTACCGCATGCGTCAACTGGAGTCCCTCCGGCCACATTGCTCTTCGGAAGACCTATTAAAGGTCTATTAGAAGTCTTACTAAGATCATGGACAGATGCCAAGGCAGACGACACTGTCACATCAGCCTTCCAGTACGTCACAGACTTGAAACAACGCCTGAAGACTGGCTGGGAATTAGCCACAGCGAAAGTACGGGAGGCTAGGCGGAAACATGCCAAATATTACAATCGGAATGCGAAAGACCGAGAACTAGCAGTAGGAGAGAAGGTGCTACTTCTTCTGCCAAGTAGCAGTAATAAGTTGCAGATTTGCTGGAGGGGACCCTACAAAGTGGTGGAAAAGTTTTCTCGCACCAACTATAAAATCGCCGTGAACGGAAAGCAGAAAATTTATTACTTAAATCTGCTTAAGAAGTTTTACGAGCAAGCCCCTGCCGAACCAGCGCACCTCATGACTATAGCCATTGCTATGCAAATGGAAGAAGAGCCTTTATCATCCGTAGAGTACCCGGTGATACAGGAGGAATCACATTTAGATGTGAAAATAAGCTCCACCCTAACGGAAGCCCAGCAAGAAAAAGTGAGGAGATTGATGGAAAATCACGCCGACTCCCTGACAGACAAACCGGGCCGGACAAACCTGATGGAGTTTGACATGGAAGTCACGGATCCTACGCCCATCCGAATGAGAACTTATCCGATTCCGTATGCCAAGGCGACGGCATTAATGCAAGAAATTGATTATTTACTAAAGGAAGGCATAATTTCGAAGTCGGAGTCCCTTTACAGTGCGGGAGTGATGCTGTTACGCAAACCCAATGGAGAACACTGCCTGTGCATCGACTACCGACAGCTGAATGCGTTAACACAGTTCCAGCCAGAACCGTTACCGGACCAGAACCAGCTATTTACTGAGCTGAGCAGGGCTCGCTATTTTTCAAAGATCGACCTCAGTAAAGGGTACTATCAAATACCGGTAAAAGCTGAGGTGAGGAACCTGTTAGCCTTCAGTACTCCAGATGGACACTTCGAGTTTAATGTGATGCCATTTGGACTAAACAACGCTCCTAGTGTCTTCACAAGGATGATGCGAAAGTTACTGGATCCTCTGAATCATCCCGCCATCAGCAATTTTATGGATGATATCCTAGTAGCTACTGAATCGTTTGAAGAACATTTATCAGCGCTATCCTTGCTGTTTAACAGACTCAGAGAAGTGGGACTAACCGCCCGCCCAACCAAATGTCAAGTTGGGTGTGAACAGCTAGAGTTCCTAGGACATACTATATCCCATGGGACCATGTTCTCCGAGACTCAAAACGTCGAGAAGCTGAGAAATGCACCGAGACCGTCGACAAAAAGGGATGTCCGGTCATTTGTATCCCTCTGTGGATTCTACCAGAGATATATAAAGGATTTTAATAGCCTCTGTGCGCCGCTTACCTCGCTAACCAAGAAAGGAAACCCAGATAAAGTGACATGGTCAGCAGAATGTGAACATGCATATGCACTCTTTAAAGAGAAACTCACCACAAAACCTATTTTACGGCTCCCGGATTTAACTAGAAAATTAATCTTGCGCACAGATGCCAGTAACATTGGAATCGGGGCTACATTACTACAGCCAGACGACAGAAGCCCACCAAATCTATTTCCGGTCGCATACGCGAGTCGGAAGTTAAACCGAGCAGAACAAAACTATTCCAGAATCGAAAAGGAATGTTTGTCCCTGTAGTGGGTTTGATGGTATTGTATGATGGTGATATTACTAAATGTAATGTATGAGGCCAGCTGTGAAGGCTCCTGAGATAAAATGTAGTTGTGAATTGTCAGAAGGCCTTTCTTGCTACCACTACGACCTCACACTCAATTTTTTTTTCTTAATGAATGTAGCTATGTAAAATGTCTAGGGTAATGATATGTAATGTGGTGTGATAGTTATAGATACACCCACAGATATTTAAGCAGACTAATAATATTTAACAAATATTATAATACACTGAACTAACTCAAGAGTGTAAAATTTTTGATGGAATTATATTACATTTATTTGTTCTGGATCAAGTTTTATGTTGACCAGAACTTTTTTTTTTTAAAAAAAAAGGATTTAAAATTATGAAAGAAATGCATGGAATGTTACATAATAAATGCAAGAGTGTACATATATAAGTACTAGACTAGTTAGTTTTATTAAAATGTTCTAGTAGTCATCTACTTGGGAGGATAGTTAATGCTTGTGCTGTTGGGGTGGCCTCATCACACCTGTCTATATTGACTACACAGTGTCCAGTAAATTACAGGAATTTTATGGGGTATTAGTAACTAAAAGGCGTTGGTGAACTTCCAGCAGACCAGAGGCTCACTCAACTTGCATATGTAGCTCTGGTGCTGAAATCTGGTGATCCCACCTCTCCGTGCTGGCGGGCAATAATAGTGGTCTCTGTCACAACGTACTGCACAGATACACTCGAGTAAAATCACCAACTGAATGGACACCGCCTTGTTGACAACTGAAACTCACAGCTCAGATTATGAATAAAGAACACAGAAATGCTAGCAAAACTCAGCTGAGCTGCTGGCTATAGTATGGCGTCCCTGAACTTATTTCACTTTCTTTCATTTGGAAATCACCACACTTTAAAATACTGTGTCTATCATCGAACAACTATTGAGGAATGGCCCCACTTGCGCGTCTGAGCGCCGATAAAATGATTGTCTGTGGCCAATCACTGCCTAGGTTTATTTCAAATTCAAATTTCCTACCCTAAAGTCATTTCAGTCATGCTTCAGTCAAGTATGGATGTTTATCTGTTAGTCTGTCCGTCTCTACTTGTTTTTTTCAAAAACGTACTTGATTTTTGAACCAACCTTTCTCTCCCCTCCAAAATTTTGTCGTTAAAAGTTATATTTAGACACAGCTCCCACCAATGTCCCTTCGCTTCCCTACTAAGTAGATTTGAACACCTGCGTCTCAAGGTCGTGTTTTTTTGTGCAAATAGCGACACTTTTTATTCCATACAGTCTGTCGCTGATGTGAACAACACTGTCTTTTGTCATTATCTTCAATATTATCTATCCGTCTGTAAAATTAAGAACATATTAGTTCACTGCTCAGAATGGGCCATCCGGCCAGCTAATTTTTATATTCCTAACATTAATATTACGAAAAAGTTACTTTTTAATTTTTGTAATATTCCAAACATCTGCGTTCTGCCGCTGAATTCAAATCAAAGGCTTGGTATCGCAAAAGCGACCAATAAATGACTGTGGCGTAACATATCCAAGGTCCCTTCTGTCGAGTTCCTTACTTTATGTCAACTTGGGAAACGTGACTTTTCTCCGTTTCCCCCCCAATTGCGTCTCCTTAGCCTTTCTAGTCTCACGCAATCTTTCCAGTCATATTTTTTCCTTTTTATCCGCCGTTCCCCTCCTGTCTAGCAAGTCAATTTTTATGGAGGGTGATGACCCGCGGTCTGGGCGATCATGTACTATCAGCAGCCTACGCATTATGTTTTTATCCTTACATGTTATCTTTGGAGGTATTTTACCGTTGTATCTCTGTCAATTTCACTACACATCTCCCCACTTGAAAACATGCCTATGGCAAGTTCCAAAACCAGCGATACACATAGGTAAAATTACTCCTCACGTCTGCCACTACTCTAATTTTGATCACAGGGGTGCCGACTGAGGAAATCTGCACCGACATTCAATTTGCCTGGGATATATTGGATACTGAACTGATAAGGTTGAAGCAATAAAGACCACCTCAGCAATCTTGCGTTTTCATGCTTAGCCTGAGATAAGAATACGAGAGGCTGATGGTCCGTCTCCACCACAAAAGTCCTACCATACAGATAGATTTGAAACTTCTTTATTGCCCAGATTAACGCTAAACATTCTTTTTCGCTTGTGGAGTATCCTTGTTCCGCCTTATTCAATTTACGGCTTGCATAAGCGACTGGTTTCAGTTCCCCATCAGGTGAAGATGATCTTTGCAACAAAGCCCCTCCTAGTCCTACATTACTTGCATCGGTTCTTAAGACAAAGTCCTGTGTCAAATCAGGCAGTTTGAGAATAGGCTTGCTAGTGAGTTTTTCCTTTAACTCTTGGAACGCTAGTTCACATTGTGCAGTCCAAATAATTTTATCTGGAAGTCCCTTGCGAGTCAGATCAGTCAGAGGAGCACAAATAGCGTTAAAATTCTTGATGTATTTCTGATAAAATCCGCATAACGACACAAATGATCGCACGTCCTTTTTTGTTTGCGGCCTAGGTGCTCTCTGCAGTTTTTCCAAGTTCTTAGGATCAGGGGTCATATTACCCTGATATACAGTGTGTCCCAAGAATTCCAACTCTTTGCATCCAATACAACATTTTGTTGGCCTAGCAGTTAAGTTCGCCTCCCGAAGTCTATCAAACAACATCTCCAGAGCTTCAATGTGTTCTTCAAATGTCTCTGTGGCGACGAGAATATCATCCATGAAATTCGTGATACATGGGTTATTCAGGGGATCCAACAATTTGCGCATCATCCTTGAAAACACACTCGGAGCATTTTTCAGTCCGAATGGTAGCATATTGAATTCATAATGTCCATCCGAAGTGCTAAAAGCCAAATAAGGTCTCACTTCAGGCTTCACTGGGATCTGGTAATAGCCTTTACTAAGATCCACCTTTGAAAAGTATTTTGCCTTGTTCAGTCTGGCAAATAACTGTTTTGTGTCTGGTAATGGATCCACTTGTCCTTCTGTGACAGCATTCAGTTTCCTGTAATCTATGCACAGTCTGTGTTCCCCAGACGGTTTTCTCAACAAAACGACACTAGAACTAAAAGATGATTCACTGTGCGAAATAATCCCCTCCTTCAACAAATACTCTATTTCTTCCTTCAATGCCTTCTCCTTCGCGAACGGAATAGAATAGGCTCTCATACAGATTGGGTTTGAGTCTACCAGTTTCATGTCATACTGTAGCAAATTTGTATGGCCTGGTTTATCTGTTAATACATCTGTATGTTCCTCCAGAACCTGTTGAACTCTCTCCCTCTGGTTTTTAGTCAGGTGCTTACTGACTTTTACCTGTGCTGCGGTTTCACAAGGATGTAATGGGTATTCATGTGAGGTGAGTGGTTCTTTTTGCATCTGGGTTGCAATAGCCAAGGTCAATAAGGGGGTGCTTTCCTGGAGTGGTCTGTCCAGATACTTCTTTAACAGGTTTACATGATAAACTTTCTCCTTCCCCTTTTTGTCAATTTTATAGTTTGTTCTAGACACCTTCTCTAGAACCGTATATGGACCTTGCCAACCAATTTGTAATTTATTCTGGCTTCCGGGTAGTAGAAGCAGCACCTTCTCTCCGACTGCCAGTTCCCTGTCCTTTGCCTTCCTATTAAAATATGCTGCATGTTTCTTCCTGGCTTGCTTCAAATTATCATTTGCCAGTTTCCATCCAGCTTTCAAACGAGTGGTCAGTTCGTTCACGTATTGATACGATGAGGTAACAGTCTCTTCCGCCTTCTCATCTGTCCAGGTCCTTAATAGAGCTTCTAATGGACCTTTTATTGGCCTCCCAAATAGCAGAGTTGCGGGAGCCATCCCGGTTGAACTATGTGGTACCTCCCGGTACGCAAACAATGCGGCGGGCAGGAATTGATCCCACAGATCCGGTTTTTCGTGTGCCAGCTTTCTCAGGATAGAAATGAGAGTCCCGTTGAACCTCTCTACCTGGCCGTTCCCTTGTGGATGGTACGGACTACAATGAAAGTGTCTGGCTTGAAATAGCTTAAAAACTTCTTCCGTTAGTTTCCCCTTGAACTGAGAACCATTATCCGTCAAGATTTGATGCGGGAATCCTAATCGGGTAAATATTGTAAGTAGTGCCTCTGCTACATGTTTTGAATCAATTGATGGCAGGGCTACCGCCTCTCCCCACATAGAACAAGTGTCCACCAGAGTAAGGATGTAACTGTTCCTCCTCTTGGTCCGAGTGAGAGGTCCTACAATATCCACTGCAACCCTCTCAAAAGGTGTTCCCACTATGGGCATTTCCCCTAGAGTTGCAGGAGCAGTCCAGTGCTTTGGAGCTACCCTTTGACATTCTGGGCAGGATTTGACATATCTTTTTATATCCTCCGTTATCCCTGGCCAGAAGTAATGACAAGCTATACGCTGTCCTGTGGCGCTGATCCCCATGTGACCACTGAAGGGAATCGCATGCCCGAGTTCCATCACTTTATCTCTATATGAAGTGGGAAGAACCAGCTGGTTGTGACCATTTGTTCCAGTTCCGGCCTTCCTGTATAAGAGTTTGTTCTTCATGAAATATTCCCCCTTGCTCGGAGGTGTGTGGCATTTGGGCAATTTTTTAAAACAGGGCTTGAGTGTCCTATCCTCAGCCTGCGCCTTCCTCATCTCCTCTGGATGAGCATTTATAGGTTCACCTTCTTCCTCCTTCTTCTGTGACCTGGTCTGCACTGTCGCCATGATCACAGGTTTCTCGGGATTCCCCAAGAAGACGTATCTACACCCCAATATCAGAGGGTAGATTGGTTCATCTATCACTGCTGCTCTGATTTCTCCTTCCACATAGCGAGTTTTCACCGTTATCCTTGCGATGGGAAGTGTCATGAGTGGTATGTCCTTAGTCGCCCCTTGTATTTCCACTGTTTCTGTGGTATACTGACTTGGGTCCACTAGGCTAGACTTCACAACTGAATCATAATCCAAACCTGTATCATAAAGGCACCTTATGGTGACCCCATGACAAATAACATCCTCACAAACTGGGGGGTGATAAGGTTCCTGTTGTCCATTAGGATTAACCTTTAATCTTTGCGTCCCCGACTTCATTGCAGCAATGTTTGAAGGTTTCCTTCTACAAAATTCGGTGTTATGGTTATCCTTCTTGCACGATTTACACCATCTTTTTCCTTGGTTCAACGGTTTTCTTTCATTGAACTTTTGGTCATTGAACTGTGAGTTTCTGTCGCGATAGTCATTTCTTGGCCGCTCAAAGTTTGTCCTACCTTTATTTCCCTGCTCTCTATTATCAAATTTATTAAATTGCTGTGGAGCTTTAAAATTGTCTATGTGCTTCTTTTTAGCACCACTTACCTCTGCCTGAGCTGCCTGATACCTCTCAGCAACATTTAAAATTTCCCCCAACTTCTCTGCACCTTGTTCCATGAGAAATTTTCTCATGTCTGGAGCCATGGACTCTCTCAATTGCTCAATCATGATCATTTCTTTAAGATCTTGGGTCTTCCCCAGAGCCGTCCATTTCTCCAAATAGGTTTCTAGTCTAGCAGAGAATTGGTGGTATGTCTCCCCAGACAACAGTTTGGCATTTCTAAATTTCTTACGATAAAATTCACCATTCTTCTCGTACCTTAATAACAAAGCCTGCTTTAACATGTCATAATTGTCTTGGTCTTCCCTGTTCATTTTGGCAAATACTTCATAAGAAGTACCTCTCAATCCCTGTGATAGCTTTAAACTCCACCTCTCTCTCTCTAACCCATATGTAGTAGCTAATAACTCAAAACGTCCTAGGTACCCCTCTATGTCATCGTCTTTTTCAACAAAATGGTCTAAATGAAACCCCATAGCTGAGTTTGAGGCTCCCAGACTGGGCGTAGCATCTGAGGCAAAAGGGCTGGCACCATTTTCAGGAGCCGGGCCTTGTAATTCCAGCTCCCTTAGTCGTAATTCGTGCTCCCTTTGCAACCTTCTATCTTCTGCCTCCCTTTCGGCAGTCAACCTTTTTTCTTCTGCCTTTTTTCTTCTGCCTCCCTTTGCTGTCGTTTTTCTTCTGCCTCAATCTGCAGCCTCTTAATTTCTCTATCAGCCTCAATTTGTAACCTCTTCTCTTCAGCTACCTTTCTATCTTCCCTTTCAATATATTTATCACATTCAGCCGTTACATATTGAATTAAAATCTGACCATCCATTCCCATCTCCTTTGCGGTCAGCACAGCAGCTGATCGGAATTTTGCTAGCTCCGCCATACTTTTCAGACAATATAATAATATACAAGCTAAATCTCTAACCAGTAAATACACTAAGTACTTCTTATGACTATAGTCTAACTAATTCTAACTAACCAGTTAACTAATTAATTATCACTGGCTGTGAAGATTCACCAACTTTTATCTGCAGGGACACTTTTAATTTTAAAGGGAATTTCACAATTTTTTTCCCCTAATTTTATTTCTCCAACCAGGAGATCCTAATATTACTGTTGGGCTAATTATCCCTGGACAAGACCCCAATGTATGTAGTGGGTTTGATGGTATTGTATGATGGTGATATTACTAAATGTAATGTATGAGGCCAGCTGTGAAGGCTCCTGAGATAAAATGTAGTTGTGAATTGTCAGAAGGCCTTTCTTGCTACCACTACGACCTCACACTCAATTTTTTTTTCTTAATGAATGTAGCTATGTAAAATGTCTAGGGTAATGATATGTAATGTGGTGTGATAGTTATAGATACACCCACAGATATTTAAGCAGACTAATAATATTTAACAAATATTATAATACACTGAACTAACTCAAGAGTGTAAAATTTTTGATAGAATTATATTACATTTATTTGTTCTGGATCAAGTTTTATGTTGACCAGAACTTTTTAAAAAAAAAAAGGATTTAAAATTATGAAAGAAATGCATGGAATGTTACATAATAAATGCAAGAGTGTACATATATAAGTACTAGACTAGTTAGTTTTATTAAAATGTTCTAGTAGTCATCTACTTGGGAGGATAGTTAATGCTTGTGCTGTTGGGGTGGCCTCATCACACCTGTCTATATTGACTACACAGTGTCCAGTAAATTACAGGAATTTTATGGGGTATTAGTAACTAAAAGGCGTTGGTGAACTTCCAGCAGACCAGAGGCTCACTCAACTTGCATATGTAGCTCTGGTGCTGAAATCTGGTGATCCCACCTCTCCGTGCTGGCGGGCAATAATAGTGGTCTCTGTCACAAAGTACTGCACAGATACACTCGAGTAAAATCACCAACTGAATGGACACCGCCTTGTTGACAACTGAAACTCACAGCTCAGATTATGAATAAAGAACACAGAAATGCTAGCAAAACTCAGCTGAGCTGCTGGCTATAGTATGGCGTCCCTGAACTTATTTCACTTTCTTTCATTTGGAAATCACCACACTTTAAAATACTGTGTCTATCATCGAACAACTATTGAGGAATGGCCCCACTTGCGCGTCTGAGCGCCGATAAAATGATTGTCTGTGGCCAATCACTGCCTAGGTTTATTTCAAATTCAAATTTCCTACCCTAAAGTCATTTCAGTCATGCTTCAGTCAAGTATGGATGTTTATCTGTTAGTCTGTCCGTCTCTACTTGTTTTTTTCAAAAACGTACTTGATTTTTGAACCAACCTTTCTCTCCCCTCCAAAATTTTGTCGTTAAAAGTTATATTTAGACACAGCTCCCACCAATGTCCCTTCGCTTCCCTACTAAGTAGATTTGAACACCTGCGTCTCAAGGTCGTGTTTTTTTTGTGCAAATAGCGACACTTTTTATTCCATACAGTCTGTCGCTGATGTGAACAACACTGTCTTTTGTCATTATCTTCAATATTATCTATCCGTCTGTAAAATTAAGAACATATTAGTTCACTGCTCAGAATGGGCCATCCGGCCAGCTAATTTTTATATTCCTAACATTAATATTACGAAAAAGTTACTTTTTAATTTTTGTAATATTCCAAACATCTGCGTTCTGCCGCTGAATTCAAATCAAAGGCTTGGTATCGCAAAAGCGACCAATAAATGACTGTGGCGTAACATATCCAAGGTCCCTTCTGTCGAGTTCCTTACTTTATGTCAACTTGGGAAACGTGACTTTTCTCCGTTTCCCCCCCAATTGCGTCTCCTTAGCCTTTCTAGTCTCACGCAATCTTTCCAGTCATATTTTTTCCTTTTTATCCGCCGTTCCCCTCCTGTCTAGCAAGTCAATTTTTATGGAGGGTGATGACCCGCGGTCTGGGCGATCATGTACTATCAGCAGCCTACGCATTATGTTTTTATCCTTACATGTTATCTTTGGAGGTATTTTACCGTTGTATCTCTGTCAATTTCACTACAGTCCCTCGTCTGGGGAATACAACAATTTCAAGCATACCTGTACGGAAGGAAATTTACGATCCAGAGTGATCACCAACCTCTGACCTTTTTCGCCAATTCAAAGAATTTGAATGCTAGACTGATGAGGTGGTCGCTTGTTCTACAACCTTACACGTTCCAAGTGGACTATATCCAAGGAAAACATAACGTAGGAGCAGATTTTTTAAGTCGTCATCCTATGAGGGAGGACGGAGAGCACAGGCAAGTAGAGGAAAGGATGGAAACCGGAGAGAAAAACGAAGATGAGGAAAAGGATTAATGAATCCCGAGCAAGAAGGCTAAACTTTCCTGAGTATTATTGACATCACACTTGAGGAGGTGGCTATTGTGATAAAAGAGCGCAAATGCCTTATTGTACTATCTTTTCCTACATCTTTCGTATTGTGTTTTCTCCGACATTTGCTCTTTCATCCCACATTTGCGATCCCACATTTGTTATTTCATCGTTGGGATTACTCGCGACCGGTATCTAGAGAACAACATTTGTTCTTTTATCGGGTGAAATAAAGACCTTTGACTGAGTCCCCATGCTTGACATTATCGTTTGAAGCCCACATTGCATCGTGATAAATCTGGTGAAAACACATCTGGTCATCCCAATCAGACATCTGGGCATGCTGTAATTTCTGTGGACCATTGCTATCTTTGCGGCTAGCGACGGGTCACCACATTGGACGCCCAGATTGGCCAGGTGAAAACGTCTCATGCTGTAATGGTGTTATCTTTGGTCGGCCGCTGTTCAGACAAGCGTTGGGTTACCACATTGGAAGCCCAGCTTAGCCAGGTGAACAATAAACAATCAGAGAGTAAGGTGACAGCAATTTGAATGCCCTGTTGCATTAGCCCGCCAATTATCTCCATACCTGTTTGTCAAACCACACCCACGTTTGGACTGACAGGGGACAAGAGCGATCCTGTGAATGAGTGACACGAGGGGCTATTAAGGATTGGTTGGTATGGGCGGAGCTGGATGTTGGATCCAAGAAACCCACATTGGACTTCCAGAAATATAATCTACCGGGTAGCTTGCTAGAGGAAGGAGTCCAGTTTTTACATTGTGAGGAAGAGATTAAACCCAAAAACGCACAGCCTAAATACACATATTTATTCAGAGTGGATATAATTCAGTTCTGTGATGAATTGTGTTCTTAAAGGATTTTGCGAAGGGAAAAGAAGGTTAGTAGATCTTATACTTATTAATATATTTTCTTATTTTTTGTTTATTTTAACCTCACAGCTAAAATGTGCGAAATATAGAGTTTCAAATGATTCTTTGCTTTACTGATTAATAAAATCAGAAGATTTTCTTAGAAGATGATAGGATGATAGGAGGTAATTAATAGTTCATACTTCACCTTCATCATCATCACTGTCTCCCATGCGCACACACTCTCATGCACAAGATATTTAACATCATTAGAATTGAACTCAGAGAGAGATCAATAATGAGCAGTAGTGTAAATAAAAGTCAACCAGTGATGTTAAATGTGAAAAACTTACGAAGACTTTTTGTGTGTCTTCAGTTCATCAGAAGTCTGAGTCTACACGCAACGTGTCTGACGTCTAACCAGAAATAAGTTATCAAAAACGGACATTTGGCTAGCAGAATTCGCCATAGGACATCTTTCATTCCTCAATTAAAAAGGAATATTGTCTCACCCACAAGTCAGAAGGTGGACGCAGCATTTTTCGTCACCCATATACTGCTGGCTCACAAGTTCAATACATCGTTATCACAAGTTCAATACAGAGTCATCATAAATTCAAATCACTCGAAAGATCATTATTATCTGAAGTCAAGCAAAAGAGCTCAAAAGAGGAATCGCATATTTATACCAAGTGCAACACCCTCTTAAGCGCATTCTATGAAGCAGACTCTAAAATATATTTTATGAATCACGACTACATTCGTAAGATTATGATTCTACATATCACTACCAATTCGTGAAGATATCCAGTCTGGCCAGTACCCTCGGGAGATTAGACAACAGACCTTTTGTTCATATGACAGCTATTAACTGTTGATCAGCACTACAGAGATATACTCAAACAGTGAAGGAATATACATAGATATCTCGTCAGCGTTCTCCGTACGACAACAGTATTCATCAGAACGTCTTCGACTTAGAGATACCCCACTCGACATAACGTATAACAACTTGGGACATTGTATGCATACATGTGGATCGTCATATCAATGCAAAGCATTTAGAGACACATGGGCTGTGTAGATTACTCACCATTTTGGCATCACGTATCATATCACATCATCATCATTTCGCTTTGCACCAGTTCATTCTTAATTAACCACTACTTAATTAACTGCAATTTTATTATCTCATCTGTGTGTTTTGTGTGAATCGTCTTTCACCATCATCACGTTCTAACCATTACTAACCCTATATGTGTGGATATTTCATTAATAAACCCAACGATCGTTTGATCATTATCTGGTTTGTTAATGTATCACTCGTGCTGTCGGTGTTACATATTCACCTATAGGAACCTTTCTTTACTCAGATGAGGTTGGGGGCTTTTTCTTTACGGGATCTAAGGGCAGAAGCTAAGGTCGTGGGGAAACAGAACTCTTTCCATAATTAATTAGAAAACACTGTCCAGTGGAAAGCATTCACATTCCTTCTTGTCCCTATCTCGAATAGGTCTTTATTCTTTCTTAACGAGCCAATTTCTAGAGACCTTATACCTAATATCTCGTAGGCTATTCCTGGCAAAAACTACTGTCGTAGTTGCCTCAGTACTCACCACACGACAACAATACAGCATTAATTATATTTTTGTACGGGTTTCCGATTTTTGTTACATTTAAAATGTTAAGTCCTTCCTACCCATGTTGAGTAAAAAAAAAAAAGGTAAAGGAACCCGTTACACGCCCATTGAGGCATATTGGGAATATGGTGTTAGGCCCATATCATCTTGACCGTCGGCACACTAGGGATGATGTGGTCGGCATCACGCCGGCCGCCTTAACCTTCCCAGAGTTGCTCTGGTACCCATGTTGAGTGCTTCCTACCAAGCATGTAAGGTTCACTGAACAGTGGGCGGTACCTAGGTACCGCTCACTGTACAGCGTCTGCTAACGTCAGGTGGGAGGCACTGGATGGTGTTTCCTACCTGCTAAACCGGCTCTAATTGTAAATACCAACAGTACAACTTACCAGCATACTTTCAACCTCGGACGATATTGAACAATCGCTAGTGCCGACTCTAACTGTAAAGACAGACAAACAAGACAGGAGGGAAAGAAAGAAAATGAAGACGTATTACTATTTGTGTTTCCCCCCCCCCCCCCATTCTACTGTTTTACCCCCGTCTTACGGCAGTTCTCCTCATATACTTATATCATACCCCATAACTGACTGCATTGTGTACCTGTTTGCTCACTTTTCACTTTTATCTCCTCTCTTACTTTCGATTCATTCACCTACTACTTAATTCTCATTTTCTTTCTTTCCCTCCTGTCTTGTTTGCCTGTCCCTGACGAAGGCCTTGTGGCCGCAACGTAGGTTTTTCCTGTCCTTTCTCCTTGTAAGACGTATTACTATTTGTGTGTTCCCCCCCCCCCCCATTCTACTGTTTTACCCCCGTCTTACGGCAGTTCTCCTCATATACTTATATCATACCCCATAACTGACTGCATTGTGTACCTGTTTGCTCACTTTTCACTTTTATCTCCTCTCTTACTTTCGATTCATTCACCTACTACTTAATTCTCATTTTCTTTCTTTCCCTCCTGTCTTGTTTGTCTGTCCCTGACGAAGGCCTTGTGGCCGCAACGTAGGTTTTTTCTGTCCTTTCTCCTTGTAAGACGTATTACTATTTGTGTTTTTTTTCCCCATTCTAACTGTAAAGACCAAAAGTACAACTTACCGCCATAAGTTTCAACCTCGCACAATTCAAATTCATGGTCACCCGAGCTATCAGGGTCTGTCTGTGTAATCTTGATGGAAATAATCGGGGACAGTTGCTCGACAATCGTTTGAAACAGCGAGGTTAGCCCCGATGCAGAAGTGTTATGGTGGAAGATTAAAGTGCCCATGACATTAAATGCCTCAATAACATTATCTCTTTGGGAGGCGGGTTTCGCTGAAATTGAAAAATAAAATTAAAAAGTCTTGACAGAGATTTCAATTACTTTAAGCACATTTTTTTCTAAGATTTTCTGTGACAAAATTAACGTTATTAAACTGTTTAATGAGCTTGTGTAATTGTTAAAGTCTACAATGTGCACAACATTAATCAAGCACGCCTGAAGTGATCCAAATAATTTTAAATACGTCCATTGTAATGTGTAAGCGGGGCAAATTTGTTTTCTCCAACTTTTCAGAGTACAAGAAAAGAGAGCCATGTTTGCTCCATCTGGAACTGACGGAGTGGCTTGTTTACGATATGATCAACAAGCCCTCTCGATATTAGCTCAATGTTCTGACAAGATCAACTAAACGTTTCTTGTCAGAGAGGGTCACACAATGTCAGCACAAATAAATCACTAGGTTTGTATGGGTTGGGTTAAGATCTTTAAAAAAAAAAAATCGCAACAACATTAATTTGTAACATAATATGTGCCTGAAGTCATGTGAATGCCATGGCTTTACACAAGTGGCATAAATTTATTGGATTAACAGAAGAGGCATGAATGTCATAGCCTGATGAAAAGTAGATATTACATTTCACGGCACATTTGGCAGGCACCCGCGGCACACCAGTTGCGGAGCCCTGGTCTAGAGAACAATCAACTGTGCAGTACGACCAAATCTACATTCAGAGCTGAAAGAAACAAAGTATACCAGTTTCTAAAATTATACATTGATGAAAAACTAAGGTTTAAGGGAACCGAGAAAAGAGGCTATAGCAGTTTTTTTTTCGATGTCGCTGGAGAATTTGATGAATGCGGTACAGAGTGTACTCTTTCTAAGATGAATGTTACGCATAAGAATTTTGCTATGGTATCTGTGTACTCAATTTGTCTAATGCAAGGTATATAACTCTTGGAATTGAAGTTACTTTTTACTTTAAGTGGTTACCTGTTCTTATGCCCTTCGGTTGCCGGTATTGTGGTTCGACCGATCTTGGGTCGTGTCCATTTATGGAGCGCACGGACCCACTTTTCTTGGAAACGTTTGGCAACCTGCGTCGATAGTTATTTCCTATCCTTATAAGGCTCGATTTTAAGTGTCGTTCTTAGAATATGCCCATAGCTTCGGGGTTGTGTGAATTGTATTCAAATCGAACGTTTCTGCGCATGTCTGTTTTTTGTTGTGGGTTTTGAACAAGCTTCCGCCCGGGAGTGTCACAGATTTTATCGAGAGAGCTAGACGCTTTTTCAGTGTCTGTTATGTGTCAGGAAGTGTATTCGCCGCCTTTTCTCTCCGTCAATCTTTTCTCATACCAAAACATTCCTTCTCTCTAAATTTTCTAGAATCTCTACCAATCATCAAAACCCATCAGGAGATCTCCCATTTGCTTCGGAAAATAAATTCCTTTTTCTTTAATCGAGGTTACCAGCAAACCACTGTGACCTTTTAAAGCTGTGAACTTTAAACCGCGCCCTGAATAATTACAGTTAAGCCAACGGGATAGGCAGTCGTATATTGTCTTTTGACCTTTGACCTCAGCAACCAAACGGAAACCTGGAGGATTTTAGCGGGATTCTCGAAGTGCAGGCATATTCTGGTAAGCGGCACGCATTCTCTCGCCAGCCGGCAGACTGACAGGGACAACATGGTTGCTCCCAAGACAAGCAGAGGGGCCCATTCATTTTAAACAGCAGTGGTTATGAGCGTAGCGATCCTATCAGGTTGTCATACCAGAAGACTAAACCATAAGCAGTGTTCTCAAGGGCAGACTTAATCCATCCCAGCTGGTGATGCGCCCTGAGTCAAGACGGAGAAAGCAACTTGCCATCCTCTGAAACCCTAAAAAGAACTTGCGGGACCTGGAGTGCTTTGACATATTGAACCCCTGGCAACAAGACTATATCAGCATTTGAGATGAGTATCTGAACATGCCAGCAGAATCACTAAAGAATATTCCCTTTGTCCAATGATGATAAATTAATTCTGACGGTTGAGAACCATTCATAGATTAGGGAACATATCATATAGTTGTATATTTGAATATATTGTGAGATTCTATTTTCATTTTTGTAAACTTTACATAACCGAGTCTGTTGTTATTTTCTTTGTAATATTTAATTGGGTTGTTGTAACTGTATTTTTTTTTCTTGTTGAGGTGATCACTGGCCCAAGACAGTTTACATGTTGTTAGATGTGTAGTGCGAGCGTATGATGAGTTGAGTGTGGGTGCGAATGAAGACGCGAATGTGTTTAGGCTCGTATAGATGTAGATCCTGCAACCCATACTCTCACATGCAGTAATCAAGGATGCTTTGACACTGCAGGCATGTTTCAAGACATTTATTGACGGGAACACACATAATATCAACAGGAACAGTCAGTGTAACAAGGTCATGCTGACCTGACATCGATAGGTATACATTTGGCATTCAAAAAGGTAAACATCAGAATAGACGTGCATGGTCAATAGCAAAGTTCTTCAATAATGACAGTTCGTAGCGTCGCCCTTGGCGTCTCTGACTAAACGCGTCAGATGCCTTAGTTACCTTGACACACAGGTGCAACTTGGCACTCCCTGCCAATTGCACATATCAGGCTGTAGTATAATAGCCGAAAGCACAGGCCTCGTTCTGACGTCGGCCGTGTACTTCTGTTAAATAGGTTATCATCAACCCTGCAGTAATACTTATTGTAGATAGAAGTTCCGCCAATCTGCGGCTCCCACAATATATCTTCGTCACTGGATTTCTGGACAATATAAGACTAACAGTCTTGGATGGCTACCTCGAGCACAAATATATAAGTTCTGAAATGGCGGATCCGTGAACTGCTGTTCACCCTAGGTAATCCTTTACATGTTCTGCCACCGAAAAGCGTAATAATGCATAAAGGTCGGTATTACCTGGTAAATGAATCCTCAGAACTACACAAGGAATTCTGTCGTCATCCCGACGCACAGAGATTCACTGGGGAAAACTGCCATAGCAGTTACTTCGAAGATTCTCCCCGAAAAACAATGGACTCTTGGTCCCTTCAGAAAAACAGGACCTCCCGGCTTCCCGGAAGTATATCTCACTCCCGCTTAAAAAACCTTCCCATAGGCCTACGCCGAACTGTCAACCTCTGACCCTAAAGGTCAAACACAATGAATGAATAAACAAGGGAAGACAACCCCTAATCAACCTGACATCGCAGGTAAAGACACAATTATACTTATGATACAAACATAAGCAAATAACTTGACAGATGACTCCGTCGAAAATGACAGCAACATTACTACCACCCCCCTGTAAAAAAAAAATGCAATTTTTTTTTTTTAATATGTTCATGAGCAAGATAGCACCAGTATCACTTCTGTGCTCATGCAAACAATGAACCTAATATCAGGTACAATAGAAGAGGGTACAAATCATCTCCCAACATAGGAGAAAATATTTCCTTTAAGCCAAACAAACTAAGGGATACCATTCAAGAAACCTAAGTTGCTGGCAATACCAATCATATATCAAACATTACTAAATAATATAATCATAGCAATATACAAATGTCAATGCTATTTTAGCAACATATCACTGATGGATGGACAAAATGAAATTTGTTAAATTATCTAAACATCATCCAAATACATTTGTATTACAACATATTATGATATTAAGGACAGACCTAAGTCTGAAAATATATCAGGAAAAACTAGGACACAAGATTTAACTGGAATCATGTGGGCATCTAGACAATATGTCCGCCATCACATTATCCGAACCACGGATAGCTCGCACCGTGAAATGGAAAGGCTGAAGAGCAATAGCATAACGAGTAGATCTCGAGCTCTTCAAATCCTTACTTTGCATAGCCGTAAGAGCTTTTTGGTCGGTTTCCATAAAGAAATGCGCGCCCAGAAGGAACCTTTGTAGCTTAAGAATGGACCAAACCATAGCCAACAATTCACGGTCCAAAACCGAGTAATTCCTTTCTGCCGCATTCAGCTTCCTAGAAATATACATTACAGGATGCAGAGTTCCTGAATATTCCTGCATTAGTGCCGCTCCAATGCCAGTGGAAGAGGCATCACTACGAAGGACAAAAGTCTTATCAATCGTCGGTAGTCTTAAGATAGGATGAGATGAGAACAAATTCTTAACCTGATCCAATGAAGATTGGCATTCTTGGGACCAACGCACCATATTAGGAGAACCTTTTTTCAATAACGTTGAAAGTGGTGCCATAATGGAGGACAGATTCTCAATGAATCTTCCATAGAATTGTATCAATCCCAAGAGACTACGCACTTGCTTTTTTGTCTTCGGAACCGAGATATTTAATATCTTTGAAATGTTTTGGTCCTCTGTCTTCAACAGACCATGACCAACTCGATGACCTAGGAAGGAAATTTCACTAAACCCAACAAAAGCTTTAGAGGGTTTAGCAGTCAAACTATGCTCACGTAGAGTAGATAGCAATTCCTTCAGACCCACATAGTGTTCTTCCCAAGTATCGCTGAAAAGACAGATGTCGTCTAAATATGCAATGACATCTGCACGATCTGATAGAATTCGTCGCATCATGCGCACGAAAGTCGCTGGGGCGTTCATAAGCCCGAAAGGCATAAAATTCCATTGAAACAGACCCCTAGGTGTCGAAAAAGCAGTGAGAGGTTTGGCGTGTTCCGTCAATGGGACTTGCCAATAACCTTTCGACAAGTCTAGTTTAGTAAAGAATTTAGCTTTAGAAAGTCTAATAAGTAGATCATCTAATAACGGCATAGGTTCAGCATCGAACTTCGTAACTTGATTTAATTTGCGATAATCAACGCAAAGACGTATGTTATTGTCTTTCTTTCGAACAATAACTATCGACGAAGAATAAGCTGAAGTGGATGGTTCAATTATTTGTAGTTGAATCATTTCATCCAATTCTTTCTCGACTTGTGCTTGAAAATGAATAGGTATTGGGTATGGTCTTACTCTGATCGGATTACGATCAGTAAGTATGATGTCATGTTCTATGACATCTGTGTGTCCAGGAATGTCGGTAAGGACATCCTGATATGATTGTAACGTAGAGGATACTTGACGTTGTTCCTCAAAAGACAAGTTGGAAGAGACTGTAACGTCTCTCCACGATTCCGTTGAAGTAAGTGGAATCGCAGGAAGAGGTAAGTTCACGTCAGAAAAAATAGTTTCCTCATCCTGTATAACGGACAGGGATGAGATGTGACCATGTTGAACTGGAGAGTCGTCCGTCGCCTGGAAAATAGGCTGTAAATAGTCTGGACGTTCAATAAACTCTGTTAACATATTTATATGGAAGGTTTTATGCCTTCCATCCACATCGACAATATAGTCGACATCAGAAATTTTCGAGACTATAGTGTATGGACCCTTCCAAGAAATGAGAAGTCTATTCTCTCTTGAGGGCAGTAAGACATATGCTTTGTCTCCAGGACAAAGTTGACGTAGGCGTCTTTTCTTATTAGCAAATCGCCTAGCTTTTTCTTTCGCAAATTCGGAAGATGAAGTTGCTAACCTGCACGATTCGATAATCTTTTCTCTAAGAGCTATAACATATTCATATGACGATTGTGTATCATCGTCAATATTATCGGAAGTTATCAAATCGTGTAACAAGGACATTGGCCCGCGCGGTTGCGCGCCAAAGACAAGTTCGAAAGGAGAAAACCCTGTATGCTCGTTGGGAACCTCTCTATAGGCAAAGAGGACTGCAGGTAAAACCCTGTCCCAATCTTCAGGATGATCCTCCGTTATCTTGCCAAGTAAGTTCTTTAGTGTCCTGTTAAGACGTTCTACCAATCCATTGGACATTGGATGATAAATACTACTGAGAGACCTTTTAATGTCTAGCGTAGCCATTACCTGAGACATAACGTCCGAAATTAACTGAGTGCCGTGATCCGACAGTATTTCTCCGGGGAATCCCAGACGAGAAAATACGAGCCAAAGAGCATCAGCGATATCGACAGTTGATATGCTCTTCAGAGGAATAGCCTCTGGCCAACGCGTGCACATGTCCACGCAAGTGAGGATAAATTGGTGTCCTCTGGCTGACTTAATTTTGAACGGACCAATGATGTCTATAGCCATTTTCTGAAACGGCCGAATCGGAATATCTGCAGCCTGAATAGGAGCAGCATGTCTCGGACCCCTAGACTTGACCTCTTGACAAATTTTGCAAGATCGGCAATAAATTCGGATGTCTTTATTCACGAATGGCCAAAAGAATGACGCAAGGACTCTAGTTTTAGTTCTGGAAAAACCCATGTGTCCCGCACACTGAGAATCGTGTGCATGCCGAAGAATTAAGGCTCTCATACACTTAGGCACAAGAATTTGCGAGTGCATAGACTTGTCCGAGTGTTGTACCATTCGTACCAATATACCATTCTTCATAGTGATATACGATTTGTGATTCGTATTTTGATTGGGATCCCCTTTCTTTGCAAGAAGGAAGTATTTCTTCAAAGAAGGATCCTCTTCTTGACGTTTAACAAACGAGTCATGGGAAATCACCAAGTGCTCGTCTTGGCTATCAACTTCATTACTATTATCAGATGAAGTTGGGGGATTAAGAGCTTGAGCTCTTGTCACCACTGCATTGACCGTTTGAATGTTTTTTTCTTCCCAACTAGAAATTTGTTGCGGGGTGCATTCCTTAACCCCATGAATACGACCGATTATAAGATCCGCAATAGGATTAGGAAGAAGACATGCATGGACATCTCCTGTGAAGAAAGGAGTGTCAATCCTAATAATAGCAGTAGGATAGCTTTCCATAGTACCACCAAATGTAACACATTTGATTGTTTTTCCAGTGGCACAGCAAGGATCTATCAGAGACTCCTTAACCCCGACGGTAGTACATCCCGAATCGAAAAGTACTGAGACTAGCCTATCATTTATTAGACCTTTATGTAAGATGAGAGATCCTCTCCCATCATGCGCAACTGTAGCAGGTAGAGCAGGAAGAGGGTGACCACAACTTAGCGTAGATACAGTTGATGAGTCAAACAATGTTAAGCATTGGGGGCATTCAGTTGCTCTCCCAAAATCGAAAGCACAACCAGTGATAGCCCTAGAGTTACCACTATCATTTACTGTATTACAGGCTCCATCAAACTCTTGTTGCGCAGAGTTTGCCTGTTGGTAAGGTCTTTTCTTGTTAAACCTAGGTCTACCTCGATTATCATTTCCCCTGTAATTATTTTGACTATCATTTCCCCTGTAATTATTTCGACTATCATTTCCCCTGTAATTGTGATCATATTGTCTATTGTAATCATCATTCCGGTTTGAATCCCGGTTTCTAAATTCACCATCGTCATAATCTTGACGTCGAGAATGATTACCTCGAAAATTTGAATAGTTATTATTTGGATAGCCTTTACGAAAGTGTCTCAAATTATTACCACTAAAATTACGAGAACTACCATCTTGTCTCCACTGCATAGACGAAGAACCATCATGTGTTGGATTACTCCGCTTCTGAGTGTAATTTTGATTACTTCCCCTATTCCAATTTTGTTGAGCACCCTGAAATTTTTTTCTGAAATTAGGGCCATATGGTGTTGCCGAAGCAGCTGGCAACCCTTCTTTCACTTTAGAATTGCTAACTGTAGCATGGGGATGTGCTGTGGCATACTGACAACAGTATTCCTCCATTTCTTTTAAGTTTTTAGGCTTACGCTCATGAAGGAATGCAAGAAAAGAATCATTAACAGATGACAAAACCTTATCTCGCAATAATAAGTCCATTAGACCTTCATATGTTTTCTCAATCTGAGACAACTCAACCCATCGTGTAAATGTACGACGTATCTTTGTAACAAAATCAGAGAAATCTACTCCATTTTCTGGCAACATTGTCCTAAAACGAAGACGATAGTCTTCTTGTTTTAATTGGTATTTTTTTAGTAATGCTGCCCTGACAACATCATAATTAGTCCTCTCATGTTCGTCTATTGTCATAAGAGTAGTCACTGTGTCACCTGTAAAAAATGGCATCAGTTGTTCAACATATTTTTCCTTTTTTATGTTATGCGTATCGCACAAAAATTGGAATCTATCTAGATAATCTGCTACGTCATCCTTTAAAGGATTGAAATGAGGCAATTTAATCCTACTAACAAACTCCTTTGTCGTACTCGAAGTTGTTTGCTGAGCACCCGTACTCGCCAATTTCAATTTCTCTAACTCCAAAATTGCGAGTTTTTCATCAAGTTCCATCTTCTGTTTTCTTTCCTCATGTTCCATTTTTCTAATTTCAGCCTCAGCAGCAGCTTGAAGTTTTTTTTCCTCTGCAGCAGCTTGAAGTTTTTTTCCCTCTGCAGCAGCTTGAAGTTTTTTGTCTTCCATTTCCATCTGGAATTTTCTTTCATCAGCTGCAGCTTGAGCTTTCCTCTCCTCAGCAGCAGCTTGAGCTTTTCTCTCCTCAGCCTCTCTTTGATACCTTCTTTCTTCAAGTTCTAATCTTCTATTCTCAGCTTCTAGCTTCTTTAGTTCAGCTTCTGCTTTCAATTTAATTTCCTCTTTTTGTTTCTTTTCTTCTGACTTTAATGCAATGGCGAATTGAGCAGATGAATATTCTTCCAATTCTTTACCAGACTTACCAAGGGTCAACCCTTGCTGGATGAAGAAATCCAATGTAGACATTCTGTCTAATGAGATCAGAAACCTGAAAAAAAATTAAATAAATTACCTTATCCCACTTCAATGGGAGACAAGTCTGAAATGCTAGACTTGTATACTCACTTCACTTTATTTTACTGTCTTAGTCTTAGACAAAGACTTTGTATGTTCCTCTTGTTTATAATGTACCCAAAAAATCACTTGAGTACCTGTGGAAAAAAAAATTCCCTTATATCCCACTCACTATGGGCACAAGTCTTTTTTATAAAGAACTTGAATATGTATTTCACCTTGTCTCAATCTTTGTAGATAACAAGTCTTTTATCAAAGAACTTGTATAAATATCTTATATAATATTATTTAACAAACTCTATATGAAGAGTCTACCTTATCAATAATATCAAAACATGACCAAGTATGTGTATGTAGACTGTGCATGACAGTAATGTAGTACAACCAAAAAAAAATACAAAGACAAAAATACAAAACAATACAAATGGCAACACTGTTTTAACCAAAAATGTGTAGAGAAATACACAAGAAAGGAGAGACCTACAGAATACAAACAAAACAAATCGACAATCAAAACTGAAAAACAGACAAAATATTACAAAAACAACGTTAAGTACAATTACATCACAGCTAACATCAATAGCGACCAATTGTCACTAGCAAATTTCCAAATTAAGAAAATTTGCACCTACAGACCGCTTACAGTAAGCCTCGATCAAGTGGCATATTTACCGTAAGACCCACCAACCGAAAAACCCGCAGAAAAATACACAAAACAGTAGAAGTGACATAAACATATAGCAATCAATTTCAATGTGTTGCAGAACAAGTTCAGTCACAGCTGAAACTAAAATAAATTTCTTGCTCCTTGCGAACACAGAAACGAAATGTCAAACGCGCACTGAACGTCAAATCCACTGTAACATAAAGTGGTATTCACGAACCAAAGTTACTATGACCTTCTCAAATTAGGGCTTGCACATTGAATGTTTACAATTTCACGTACTGTTTACAGACACTTGACCTCCAACAATGTAGCTTGAATACCCTGACCTAGAAAAGTCTGTTGTTGAATGAAACGTGTAACAACCAGCAGTACTGTTTACAATAGGAACCCGCCTTCTATGCAGTTATGGTCCACGTAGCAAATGCCTAGTAGTTCACTTCAGTACATGTCTTGTTATGGTTTATGTAGCATTATAATATAAATGCTCGTACTGTTTATTTGTGTCAACCGTTGATGACCTATATCTGTCCTGTTGTAGCCAAAACTTGCAAGTGTAGAATTAGCGCTGTGTGTTACGGCTGTCCCGTGTGTAGCTTAGACCCACAGATCAGAAGTGTAATGTGAACTTGTCCTTCTTGTAACTTTCTCGACAAAACTGGAGACATCATACATGTAACAGCCAACCAGGAATGTAAATTTCTGGATCCATAAATGTCAACAATAATGTCAAATGCTCGCTCTGTTCTTTTTAAACCCACAGATCTGGTCCATCAGAAATGTAAGTTTCTAGGCCACATTGGCGACAAGAAATGTATCATAAGAGCCCACGTAACTGGTCCACCAGAAATGTAACTGTATTTTTTTTTCTTGTTGAGGTGATCACTGGCCCAAGACAGTTTACATGTTGTTAGATGTGTAGTGCGAGCGTATGATGAGTTGAGTGTGGGTGCGAATGAAGACGCGAATGTGTTTAGGCTCGTATAGATGTAGATCCTGCAACCCATACTCTCACATGCAGTAATCAAGGATGCTTTGACACTGCAGGCATGTTTCAAGACATTTATTGACGGGAACACACATAATATCAACAGGAACAGTCAGTGTAACAAGGTCATGCTGACCTGACATCGATAGGTATACATTTGGCATTCAAAAAGGTAAACATCAGAATAGACGTGCATGGTCAATAGCAAAGTTCTTCAATAATGACAGTTCGTAGCGTCGCCCTTGGCGTCTCTGACTAAACGCGTCAGATGCCTTAGTTACCTTGACACACAGGTGCAACTTGGCACTCCCTGCCAATTGCACATATCAGGCTGTAGTATAATAGCCGAAAGCACAGGCCTCGTTCTGACGTCGGCCGTGTACTTCTGTTAAATAGGTTATCATCAACCCTGCAGTAATACTTATTGTAGATAGAAGTTCCGCCAATCTGCGGCTCCCACAATATATCTTCGTCACTGGATTTCTGGACAATATAAGACTAACAGTCTTGGATGGCTACCTCGAGCACAAATATATAAGTTCTGAAATGGCGGATCCGTGAACTGCTGTTCACCCTAGGTAATCCTTTACATGTTCTGCCACCGAAAAGCGTAATAATGCATAAAGGTCGGTATTACCTGGTAAATGAATCCTCAGAACTACACAAGGAATTCTGTCGTCATCCCGACGCACAGAGATTCACTGGGGAAAACTGCCATAGCAGTTACTTCGAAGATTCTCCCCGAAAAACAATGGACTCTTGGTCCCTTCAGAAAAACAGGACCTCCCCGGCTTCCCGGAAGTATATCTCACTCCCGCTTAAAAAACCTTCCCATAGGCCTACGCCCGAACTGACAACCTCTGACCCTAAAGGTCAAACACAATGAATGAATAAACAAGGGAAGACAACCCCTAATCAACCTGACATCGCAGGTAAAGACACAATTATACTTATGATACAAACATAAGCAAATAACTTGACAGATGACTCCGTCGAAAATGACAGCAACAGTTGTATAGTTTTAATAACATAAATCTACACCCTGGGGGCACAGCCAAAATTAAATAACACTATTGGGTCAGGATATTTTAAATGTGGCTGGGCACCAAATCTCTTATCCATCTATATGTACTATACATAGTCCTTTGTAGGATATCGGATATAGAATTTATCGCCTAGAGAATATCCTGTTTAGTTTCACCAGAATTCTCCTAGAAAGTTTTTTTGAGTGGACTAATTCCCGAGGAGAGACTGTGCATTCAACTTGCAGTCTGGAAGAGTTTCCTCTAGAGATTATCTTTTATTCTTCCATCAAGTCTGTCATACGTACACTTTCTCCCTCTAAAACAAAAACCATTTCGCTACATCATGATCATATTGTTCGGGGAATGGAAGTCATTTATTGTGTTTGTTCATCCCAGATGATATTCCCCTTTGTGATTCAAAGCGCCTGGAGGCGAGTGAGTTGTGTGTTTATTCCTGAAGAGAAGGTAATTGCTCTACTTGATTATCATTGTCGCTAACTTTCATGATTGACATTTTGTGCTATTTACCAACTTTCCCTGGGCGGGAAAGAGTCTACGTTATGCGAAGTTTTCAACTCACGAATCACCATGTTGTTATGCATCGGGTTGATGCATGTCCTAAAGGCTATCTACTTGTTGGACTTTGCTGCTCTGGCGGTTCCACGTCAGTTTAGGTTCGATGCCTTTATTAGAAGATCTGCTTATTAGGCTTTCTAATTCTAGATTCTTCACTAAACTTGACTTGTCCAAAGGTTATTGGCATGTGCCTTTAGCAGGTCGTGCCAAACCTCTTACTGCTTTCTCAACACCCAGAGGTCTGTTTCAATGGAATGTTATGCCTTTCGGCCTTATGAACGCCCCTGCTACTTTCGTTCGCATGATTCGTCGAATTCTTTCACATCGTTCAGATGTCATCGCATACTTAGATGATACCTGTCTCTTCAGTGATTCCTGGGAAGATCACTATTTGGGTTTGTATGAATTACTGTCGACTCTACGCGAGCAAAATTTGACAGCAAAACCCTCTAAAGCCTATGTTGGGTTTGGTGAAATCACTTTCCTGGGTCATCGTGTTGGTCATGGTCTCTTGAAGACAGAAGACCACAATACGTCTAAAATACTGAATATCTCTGTACCTAAGACGAAGAAACAAGTTCGTAGTCTCTTGGGTTTAATTCAATTCTATGGGAGATTTATTCCGAATCTATCTTCAATAAAGGTACCTCTCTCAACGTTGTTGAAGAAAGGATCGCCTAATCTGGTTCGTTGGTCTCAAGAATGCCAATCTTCCTTGGACCTGATTAAGAATATATTCTCATCTCCTCCCATCTTAAGATTACCTACTCTTGATAGAACTTTTGTTCTTTGAAGTGATGCTTCATCCACTGGGATCGGAGCAGCACTTATGCAGGAATATTCAGAAACTTTGCATCCTGTTATGTACATTTCTAGGAAACTAAATGCGGCAGAGAGGAATTACTCGGTTCTAGACCGGGAATTGTTGGCTATGGTTTGGTCAATTCTCAAATTACAAAGATTCCTCTTGGGCGCACATTTCACTCTAGAAACTGATCAAAAAGCTCTTACAGCTATTCAAACTAAGAACTTGAAGAGTTCAAGATCCACTCGATATGCCATTGCTCTTTAACCTTTTCACTTCACGGTACGAGCTATCCGTGGTTCGGATAATGTGATGGCTGACATTCTGTCTAGATGCCCACATAATTCCAACTAATACTTCTGTCCTATATTTCCAGATATATTACAGATCCATAACACACCTATATTATAATCATACATTAGCACATCTGCTTTCACTTTATGTGAACTCATCATAATGTACTTTGTTATCATCTTTTTCTGTTACCATCTTTAATATAACAGAAGAAGGCTGAGTAGGCAATATAAGGGCCGAAAGTTCACTCGGCCACAATTATTAATAAAAATGTATTGTATATTATGAAACTTAATGGTTGTTAAATAGGATTATATTGATTGTATTTTCTCAGCATGTCATTGATGATCTAAGAAGTTACCTTACTGTTGTCAAGCATGAAGAGTTGTGAAGTGTATACTTACCGTTGGAACGACAGAAGATGTGTCCTTTTGTCATTGACCTGGATCTTCAAGTATCGTCAACGTATTTCATTATGTATTGCATTATAATATTATTACATGTTTAGGTAATGTAATATTTAATATCACATGTGTACATCCTTTTGAAGCGGTGCTAGGATAATGACACCGCTATTTTGATAATGATTATTATTAAACTTGCATACAAGATATGTATATTATGTTTACATGCTAACGTGACCAGCAATGTGATGTGTGGTTGGTGGGACCTCCCCGATATATGTATATATTTTGAGACAGATTTTCTCTGCTGAGATATATTCTCACCTGTCACTCTATGTGTCGATTTAGCCTCATTTTAGGCAGTTTGTCTATTTATCCGCGCATAATTCGTGCGTTTGAGCCGCTTTTAGCTTGCTCGTGGATGTTTTTTTAAAAAATGTTTCATTTTTATTTTATCGGGAGGTTGCGGTAATATGTTACGCATAAGAATTTTGCTATGGTATCTGTGTACTCAATTTGTGTAATGCAAGGTATATAACTCTTGGAATTGAAGTTACTTTTTACTTTAAGTGGTTACCTGTTCTTATGCCCTTCGGTTGCCGGTATTGTGGTTTGACCGATCTTGGGTCGTGTCCATTTATGGAGCGCACGGGCCCACTTTTCTTGGAAACGTTTGGCAACCTGCGTCGATAGTTATTTCCTATCCTTATAAGGCTCGATTTTAAGTGTCGTTCTTAGAATATGCCCATATCTTCGGGGTTGTGTGAATTGTATTCAAATCGAACGTTTCTGCGCATGTCTGTTTTTTGGTTGTGGGTTTTGAACAAGCTTCCGCCCGGGAGTGTCACAGATTTTATCGAGAGAGCTAGACGCTTTTTCAGTGTCTGTCATGATCATATTGTTCGGGGAATGGAAGTCCTTTATAGTGTTTGTTCATCCCAGATGATATTCCCCTTTGTGATTCAAAGCGCCTGGAGGCGAGTGAGTTGTGTATTTATTCCTGAAGAGAAGGTAATTGCTCTACTTGATTATCATTGTCGCTAACTTTCATGATTGACATTTTGTGCCTATTTACCAACTTTCCCTGGGCGGGAAAGAGTCTACGTTATGAGAAGTTTTCAACTCACGAATCACCATGTTGTTATGCATCGGGTTGATGCATGTCCTAAAGGCTATCTACTTGTTGGACTTTGCTGCTCTGGCGGTTCCACGTCAGTTTAGGTTTGATACCGTTGTTATTAAAGGAAATTAGAGGACATTATTTGATACTCCAGAAGTCATGCCTGTCTTGCTGGAGGTCAGAAAAGGAGAAGGGATTTAATCTCCTACATTTATATATATATATATCGGCTGTTATAGAAAAGGATGATGGTTTCCACGCCTGAATACATTTACAGTCGTTTACAATGCATTGACGCCAGTTACATTATTCTCCATTAACATGCTGTGATGTCTACAAGTGTTGTCAGTGACTATGCCATTTCGATGTCGTCGTTGTGTTGTTAATAAATATTGAGAAAACGTCACTAGCTGTTCAACACCTTTATGACTTTCATCGTCGTGAGTCAGTGATGTACTCTGTACTATGTAATGTGGACAATGTTGCCTCTGTACATTAATACTACTGGACCTTAAGGATGGATACCAACAATATATACTTACAACATCATGTTACATCCCAGAAGGACCAATTCCATCACCTCTAGAGATTGGTACCCATCCACAACGGTGTAACGATATACATACATACTTCAAGTACAACAATCACACCGTTACAATGACAATAACGGTAATAACGGGCAAAACATACAATAACCCAGAAACAGTTTTGTTGGATTGATATTTGTCAGTAAAACTGAACAATGATAAGTCGGAAATATATGAATAACGGAATGGAATCCCGTATGGAGCAGTTATATCACCAATAATTTTATTATCTTTGCACGTGACTTAGACAAGAAATTTTGTGACATCATGAATATATTTTATGCCGCTGTAGCGCAGTGGCTAGTGCACTGGCTTCCTGGCTCGGTGGTTCATGGTTCGATCCCCAGTTGAGGTGGGATTTTTTAGACCGCAAACAGCTCCGGGGTCGACCAAGCCTCATGAATTGGGTACCAGAATAACTCAGGGAAGGTTAAGGTGGCCGGCGTGATGCTGACCACACCACCCCTAGTGTGCCGATGGTCAAGAAAATACGGGCCTAACACCGTATTCCCAATATACCTCAATAAGCGTGTAACGGGATGTTTTACCTTATTTGCCTTTTATGAATATATTTTCACAATTTGCAGAAGACAACGCTATGTGGCGGACTGGAACAATCCGGCTCCCTTTATTCATAATACTAGAAAAACGAACGACAATCTCTGAATGGATGAAACTCTAAGGTTACAAATCAATGTGAACAAATCAATGTGAACAAAACAGTAAACATGATTTTCTGCAAAGAACGACTTTAGAAAAACTATACAATAAAAATATCCATGATAATTATTGTTTTTGTTGATCAGAATTGACTCATTGCACTACGGGCTACCGATAGGTACCCAGTCTCCCTCAGAAATGTTAAGGATATGAATGCTATTGTTCCTGTTGCAGTCTGGTTAATTAACACGCTGGATGCATTCTCTCATTCGTCTATCTCTGCTCGTCCAACGTTTTATGACAAATTCCAGCAATGTTAGCCTTGTTGATTCATTTATTGTTGTGTCGTTCTGTTCGAGACGACCATTACTGTCTTAAGTATTTCTCCCTTATCCATATCCAGTGTCCCCACATGGGTGTTCTCGTAGCTAACCTGTCAGCTCTCTCATTGCCGCATACCCTTGCATGACCAGGACAGTAGATCCACGCCAGTTTCTGAAGACTCGAGGCTTCTATGGATGTTTTTCATGCATGCGTAACCATTCACTTTGGACCTTCCAAAGAATGGACTGAGAGTTAATGAAGTTTCAGACAGCCACCTCATTGCTGTTGTAGTTGCCTCTAATTCAATTTACATGCTGGAGGTTGTTGTCATGGTAGCTCCACTCTATTCAGTGAAGATTCTGCACTTTACTTTAGCTGAGAAGCTCCATCCTGATTTCTTACCAGGGAGTACAAACTCACGAATGTACACATGGGCATCATCATCCCTAGCATGTTCATTTATCACTTGATTATTTTCCAGCACTGCACTCCCTGCCAAGATTGATGATGACTTCCTGGTAATTTTTTCCAGTTCTCACCTTACTTAATCGACTCCTACCAATTGGATATATTTTCAACAGTAGTCACATGCTAAATCGTTGCATCTGCCTGTGTCACCCATGACATCTCTCTCTCTTTATTCTTGCTGCCTTGATGTCAGCTATGGTTTTCATGCAGAGGAGTGTCTTTTGTTTTTTAACCGCAAGCAGGCTTTTTGCCTTGGTCATCGCATATCTGGATCTGATTGACAGCAATCCAAACATTGTCATAATGGGAATATCACGGGTACAACCTGTGACGATGTGGACCATCTTCACCGTATTTTCCTTTTTCAACATAGCTCTTATTTTATTCCTTCCCCGTCTTTGCTCTTTCAATAATTTTTTTATGCAATTGTTTCTAATCACGGCTTGTACTTAAGTAAAACTTTAGTATTTCATAACACCATGCACTTAAGTGTAACTTTGATATTTCCAAATCTTATTTTGGTGAAGTGATATCTTTTAGAGCACACGTAGTACGTTAGACAATTATTATCCAGTGTGGGCTATTGCAACATGGGCGATAAAAGAATTCGTTTGATACTTTAATTCCCTGTTTAAACACCCCGGTGTCACTACATTTGGGATACAATAGCATGACCACAGAGGCCGTCGAAAACAAAGGACTTGGGAGACTAAATCACATGGGAGTGATAGCCAGAGCAGCGCGTGTGACCAGATTGTGTACTTTTGACGGCAGCAGAAACCATACGCTATCCCAATCATAATGTAGCAATGTAACAACTGGCTTATCACCCAGTAAAAATATACGAAATAGCTTAAGATTACATGCAACCCTCAATTTTGAATTCATTCCAGCTGTTCACATATTGATAGTGACAGCGAGGGCATTCTCAGCCCATACTCGATTACTAAAACGACTAGCTAATGATACAGAAGAAACAGTAGTCTCTGCTCTATGTTCGCGGGAAGTTCACTTGCACTTTTTTATGATTAGCTCACTATGGTACTTCTACGATAACCCGCGATCGAACTTTTAAAGTAAGATATTTGAGCTTGACTTGCCTGTCAATTGCTCAATAAGAGTAATGTCTGGAAGATTTGTTTTCACTATGGAGATGCTCAAGGAACTCCACTATCACATATGTCTTATTGGGATTGACTTTTGAATCGGTGTTTTTTTTTTCGCACATTGTAGAAACCGCCTTTGGTGTCTCGTGTAAAATTTTGGCAATTGTGTATGTCAGAGCGTGTCCTGCTAATCAGTATGGCATTGGCAAAAGTTAATGTTAGTTCCAACCACGTCGCTTGAATTGTGAGTACCTTTGCTGTAAATATGTTAAACAGCACCGGTGATAATTGAAAACCCTGGGGTAGTCCTGGGAAAATGTGTACTGGTTCTGAAGTTCTTGTTCATGTGAATGCCATGGCTTTACACAAGTGGCATAAATTTCCTGGATTAACAGAAGAGACATGAATGTCATAGCCTGATGAAAAGTAGATATTACATGTCACGGCACATTTGGCAGACACCCGCGGCACTCCGGTTGCGAGAGGACCTTCCCCTGTCTTGGATGGCTGTGTTTTATTTTCCTTATTTGACTTGTCCATATTTGTTGAAGTTTTTTGTGGTTTAAATTTTTTACAGGATGGGGTAACCAGCCCCATGTCCAACCCTCCTTAGTCGCTTTCTACGACATGCATGGAAGGGAATAGTGTTACTATTCTTCGCTCCCCTTTCGGGCCCCGGTAACACTTAGACAAGCATTAATGATGTCTGCCCAACGTCACCCCTATTATATGCCCCGCAGAGACATCAGTTTATTGACGAACAAACACTTTGTCTTACTACATCTCTGTGACTAAAGGCTTCACTCCTTTTGAACATTTGTTGATATTTTAATACAACAGTAATACAGGACTTTTACTAGTTGGGATCATTCTCAATTTATCGGTTAATACCCTCTAAGATTTTTCTTTGATTGCTTATTTCGTTACAATTTAAATTTCTTATTATCACGCGTAGCTTCAATTTGTTAGAATTAACGGTGTTAAGGTGTGAAGTTTTGTATACTTGTCTGACTTGTGACGATTATTAATTTCTTCCATCTCTTGTTTAACTTCACTTTGTTGCGTTGAGCAGTTCTGTTGTGATATATTGTATGCCTGATTGTTTTGTGACAATTTCCATATACTCAGTTGAAATATTTTCTATTAGTTGTATTAATTATTTTAATATTGTATTTCCTGCAATTTCTCGTTCCTTGAATTCCACTTCCTTGGTGAAGTATTAATTCGTAAAAATACTTTGCCCTTTTTTGTGTGCATTACTATTTTTTTAACTTGTAATTTTTTTTTTTTATATATATTTCTTTTTTATTATACACACATGGCTGGTAATTATGTACCGTGGCTTCACAAGGATGGTCTATTACTTGGTCATCTGAATATTTACCATTTTCTAGGTAAACTCTCCGAACTTACACATATTCTAAGTAAGAATTTTCATATTTCTGGACTTTCAGAAAGTCGCCTAAACGACAGAATAACAGTCGATGACATTGCGTTAAATGGTTTTAAAACTATTCGGCGAGACGCAAGCCAAAAAACAAGAGACAGGTATAACAGTTTATATTTCCACTTCCCTTAATTTTTGTCGCAGAAACGACTTAGAGACAGCAGAGATAGAATGTGTATGGTTGGAAATAAAACTACCGAATCAGGCCCCATTTCTGGTGGGATATCTTTATGGAAATCCTAGTGCATGATGATGAACAATGTATTTGCCACAGTCAAGGAGGTTGTTCTATAAGTTTATATAAACCAATAAATCGGTACTGAATCAGTTTTACAAATAACAGTTCACATGAAACAAGGGACGTTTCGGGTTTTACTCTTCGTCAGCAACAAAGAGGTGACAAAGACAAGAATTACATATAGGTACTACAAAAACAAACGATGATGAGAAACATACACCAAATGGGCGATACAAGCAGATGGAAAAAGTAAACACCCACAGTAATGAGCGAAAAAAAACAATAATAATACAAGAAAATCATAAAACCTAAAAGAAATACCGAAAAAAGAAAGTAAATAATCAACGAAACGAAAAAAAGAATGAACAAAACTTCGGAACAAGTAAAAGTTCACTTAGCATGAACCATAGATGCTTGGAATAAAAGACCGTGGTACTCTCTTCAAGAAATCTCGAAGGAAGTGACGTATAAGAAAGCAACAATTTAAAAAGATACAAAAGGATACGAAACAAACCAAAACCAAAACATAAGAAGATAGATCGAAAAAACAACGAATAAAGAAGAATGAGAAAGAGAGAAAAGCTACCAGAATTTATGCAAAATGATGTTGAACATTAAGGCCTTCAGGAGTGTCGTAATTTTTATCTGAAAGAGTTCTGATGGATATTGGTCCTTTAGAGTGTAGATTGATAGTGAAGGCTCTGTGAGAATAAGGATTTAGGAAAGTGAGGTAATAGATTCACAAGGGCTGGGGAAGAGTAAGGACAGTCTCTTATTACGACAATATTTGTCTCCCAAAACTATTCCTACCACTCTTCTGAACAAACAACTGTTTGTCAGTTCCAGTTGCTCATGCGCACACACCGATTTGGTGATCCTGACGTACAACAACGTACATGAATACACACTACGATAACAAAATATGGGAAATGTTTGGGATTTGGGTCAGCAGACACCAATGCTAATAAAGTTTTTACTACTTTTATTATCATAAAATCAAGATACAAGTAAGTATCAATGTACAGTCAGAAATCATGGGTTACAAAACACAAAATAACAGGGGGAAGGGTTTCTGAGGAGAAGTATCCAATGCACCTTTTCCCGCTTGTATTTACTAACAGACAAGACCGGGTCCCAAAGATGAGAGGGGGGGGGGTGATGATGATGATGATCAGAGATAGGCAATTTAACCCAATGGTAAATTTATTACTCTGATCAAGGGGGTTACAGTAATAAGGGGTAAAGGAAAAGCTAGGGGTCATCAAATGTTTTCCTTTAATCAACCAATTTTTCCCGGGAGGGGGGAATGCTCACAGTTAAATAATCCCGCTAGGAGAAATCCCGTACAATGAATACAATAACCTTAATACTAGGTTGAACTAACTATAAGGGTAAAAGATTTAAATCTCCTTTCATTCAAAAACACACGCTAGGGCTGGCCAGCACACAGTCGCACACACACAGACTTACCAAAAGGTGAATTCTGGCACTTCATAGGAAATACATAAAAAAACAGCTCTAAACCTTGGCTTAGGTAAAAGTATTTTCTTCCGTGTACAGCCCCAGATTAGCGGGTTGTTGAATTTAACAAAGTGTCCCGAAATCGCTGGACGTTGAAGTTTATTAGATAAAGTTCCTAAAGAATGGCACAGGCACTTGGCTAGGTGTGAGGAAGGGTGTGGTGTCTAAGAATGGCACAGCTGGTGGAGATAACTTTCTTTTACAGTAATGTCACAAACTACAAAAACACTGAGGTAAGTTCTTCAGGGGGTTGGTACAATCCAATGATTATGCTTGACAGACAGTGTCAGGGAAATCTATGTTCTTCTTCACAAATAGAGCAGTGAGTAAAATATTTCTACTGTTGACTGTTCTTCTTCGGTTTGATAACTATAAAACGACTTTATGAATTGGGATTTTAAAATAGTCTTTGGGTTTGCTTTGTTTCTGTATACTTCAGATAGCTGAATCCCAACAGGATCGCCACAAAGATTAAATTTCAAATATGTTCATAAGTCACTGGAGTAATCGAACTGAGTTGGCAAGACTCTAGATATATATTATTGCTGCGAAATGGCTGCTTAAATGATGTTTCATTGCTGCTTAATTGCTGGGATGCGAGGTTCAAAAGATCATTCTGGATGCAATAGAAAAACATGAAATGCAATAAAATCATATTAAAATCTAACGCGCGATACATTTACAGTTTAACTATTTTCTGCACTCGCATCTTCAATTAATAAAGCAAGAGAGAAAAAAAACTCCCCGTGAGGTTAATAGTTGAAAGCACATCTATTTATACAGAACTAAACTGTATTAAAGTTATAATTCCCTTAAGCGGCTATTGTATTAGGAAATAAACTTATAAATGTAACATTTAGTTGGCACTAGAACTTTGAAGATGGGTTTATTTAATAAGGTTAAATTTACACCACAATCCAGTGAACTAAATATGAAATAACTAGACCACTGATCACTCGAAGCTAATGTATAAATTACCGTCTGCACAGAAAAGAATTTCACTCCAATAGCCAACAATTTAGATGAAATCTAGCAGGAATTTTTAATTATTTGCTAGTGAATCTTAGAATTCTGTCAGAACGAATGATACGTTGCCCTTTTCAGATTCTGTATTTATCTATTAGAAAGGCAAGATAAATGGTACATGTGAAAATTTCGCGCCTCTTCAGTTCCCAGGGGAAGTCGAAGTTATTTAGCCGCCATGCTAACCACGATGGCCCGACTGGCTTCCGATCTACGTTCGTTTCAGGCTGCTCGCACGAGCATGTGAAATTCCGGCGAGACTAGCCTCGTTCGCGGTGAGTTTCCTGATTCCTCAGATCGTATCCGCTACGCTGAGCGTTCCGTCTTTCGGGCAAGTCTGCCGGTGGCCACAGAAGTGCGAAGTCTGCATGAAGCTTTCTTCTGACCGCTCGTGTCCGTCTTTCGAACGGTTCAGTGTTCGTACGGAGATGCTAAACTTCTGCTTCTCTGTTCTGGGGATCTTCTTTGACTGCTTTGATCATAGCCGCTACTCTTCGTTTATGAAAAGTTACAACAATACTGATGTTCAGGGATTCTAATGTTATGAAAAGCTAAAGTCCCTTTAATCATCCATCAAATCAGGGAAAATTCACTTGACAAACTAGACGTACGTCACAATCGTCCCCACTTTTAGACATGAAACCATTTTTCATGTTTCCTTCTTGACAATGGAGGTGACCTGATTGGTGACTTTAGGATGAGTGGTATCTTCAGTTTGCTCTACTTCCTCTGTAGACCAGTTTCTACTCAAGAAGTCAGCTCCGACATTCTGTTTTCCTGGAATATATTCCACTTTGAAGGAATAGACGCTCAATAATAATGCCCAGCGCATAATCCTTGCGTTGAATTCCTTATTGGCACCAAGGAAAGCTAATGGAGCGTGGTCGGTTTGTACTGTGAAAGAAGTACCATACAGAAACTCATGATGGCGTCTGATGCCATGAATCAGAGCGAGACATTCTCTTTCAACGACACTGTAGTTGCGTTCAGCCTTGTTCAGTTTCCGACTGCCGTAAGCTACTGGGGATAGCATATTCGGGTCACTGTCCTCGGCTTGCAACAATGTTGACCCGATGCCCTGACCTGACGCGTCAACTCTCAGTACGAAAGGTTTCTTAAGGTCAGGTAACCTTAGGATGGGGTATGCCGACAACTGTCCTTTCAAAGTGCTGTATGCATGTTCGCACTTTTGATACCACATGACCTTATCAGGACACAATTTCTTGGTGAGGTCAGTCAGAGATGCCGTAATTCCGTTGAAGTTCTCGATGTATTTCTGATAATATGCACATAGTGATAGGAAGGAACGCACGTCTTTCTTCGTTCTGGGCCTTTTGGCTGCAGCTATTTTCTCCACGTTCTTCTGAACAGGCCAACTACAGCCGTGGGAAATAGTATGCCCCAAGAAGTCTAGCTTTTCGAACCCGATGAGACATTTGCTAGGTCTGGCTGTGTGACCAGTTTCCTGTAGTCTCCTGAGGAGCATAGCAACCGTAGCAATATGTTCGTCGTAGGTTTCCGATGCAATTAATATGTCATCCATGAAATTATGGAAGTGGGGACTTTGCAAAGGTTCTAACAGCTTCCTCATCATTCTGGTGAACACTCCTGGTGCGTTATGCAGTCCGAACGGCATCACATTAAATGTGTAATGTCCTTCACTAGTGCTGAAAGCTAGCAAAGGTTTAACTTCCTCCTTGACTGGTATTTGATAATAACCTTTACTGAGGTCAATCTTGGAGAAAATCGTTGCCTTGCTGAGCTTGGTGAACAACTCAGAAACAGTTTGCAGAGGTTCGGGCTGGAATTCCGTAACAGCGTTTAACAGCCGGTAATCTATACACAGCCGAACTTCCTTATTGGGCTTCTGCAACAGCACTACACTAGAACTGTAAGGAGATGTAGACTCACTGATAATTCCTGCCTGACGAAGCTTGTCTATTTCTCCGCAAGGTGCATCAGCTTTAGCGTACGGGATGGGGTAAACTCTGGTTCGAACAGGGGTCTCATTTGTTAGTTTCATATCAAATTCGATGAGATTTGTTCGACCAAGTTCACCCGTTAAGACTGCACTGTACTGTTTTAGTAGCGCCCTGGTTTCTGTTTGTTGTTCTGGTGAGAGATTGTCGCCGAACTTGACATCTTTAAAGGATTCTGTGGGTTGCAGTGGATACTCCATGCAACCATCATCATCTTCCTCGTCTTCCGTTGCTATGGCGACAGCCAGGAGATGCTCGGAGGATGGCACCGGTCTTTCCAAATATTTCTTTAGCAGATTTATGTGGAAGACCTTCTCCTTTCCTTTGATGGAGATCTTGTAATTGGTACGTGAGATCTTTTTAAGGACGGTAAACGGCCCTTGCCATCCGATGCGAAGTTTATTGCTTCCGGTTGGAAGTAGCAACAAAACTTTCTCTCCTGGTTGTAGTTCTCTCTCTTTTGCAGCTTTATTGTATCTTTTAGCATGTTTAGCGCGGGCTTTCGTAAGGTTGGTAGTAGCTAGATCCCATCCTAGCTTTAGCCTTTCCTTGAGCTCAGATACATACTTGCTTGCAGAGACGACTGTCTCGTCAGCTTTTTGGTCTGTCAGGGACCGAAGTAAAGCTTCTAGTGGCCCCTTAATAGGTCTGCCAAATAAAAGTGTAGCTGGCGCGAATCCCGTAGACGCTTGGGGTACCTCTCGGTAGGCGAATAAGGCAGCCGATATATATAGGTCCCAGTCTTCCGGTTTCTCCTGACCCAGCTTACGTAACATGGTGGTGAGGGTGCCGTTAAAACGTTCCACGAGCCCATTTCCGGTCGGATGGTAGGGACTTGTGTGGATATGTTTGGCCCTCAAGATCTTAAAGATCTTTTCCATTAACAGGCTACGGAATTGGGATCCATTGTCCGTCAAAACTTGTTGAGGGAATCCCAACCGTGTAAAAATTTGAACGAGGGCTTCTGCGACATGCTTGGAATCTGTGCATGTTAGCGGTATAGCTTCGGCCCACATTGTGCAAGTGTCGACTAAAGTCAGAATGAACCTGCTCTTTCTTGTGGTCCTTTCCAGGGGTCCAATGATGTCGACAGCAACCCGTTCAAATGGAGTACCCACTATTGGCATTTGCCCCATAGGTACTGGGGGTGTCAAGTGCTTTGGTGCTACCCGTTGGCACTGGGCGCAGGATTTCACATACCTGATAATGTCAGAGTTCATTCGTGGCCACCAATAGTGGTTTTTTATTCGCTGAATAGTGGCGTTTTGTCCCATATGTCCACTAAAGGGAAGAGAGTGCCCTATTTCTAAGATCTGGCTTCTGTACTGCGTCGGTACTAGGAGCTGGTTATTCCCCGTGTCCGGGTTGCCAGTTCTACGATACAATGCGCCGTCCTTAGAAAAGATGTCTCCGTTGTGTCTGGGGTCCTTAGCCATGGGCAGTTTTCTAAAGCAGGGCTCCAGAGTAGGGTCCTTTTGTTGCGCCTCCTTCAGTTCGTTCGGCAACAAATTTGGCGCAGGCTCCCTCTCCTTCTTGGCTTGCCCTCTTGTGGTTACCGCTGCCACAATCGGCTCCTTTGGTCTCCCAATAAACACATATCTACATCCCGGGATAACTGGGTAGAGAGGATCATCCATAATGGCCACTTTAATAACCCCTCTGACAAAGTCAGAGTGTATTTTTACCAGTGCGATAGGAAGCGTCCCGGGTGCATCACTCTTAAACATTCCACTAAGTTTAATGGTTTCCTCTGTCTCCTGACCGGGTTTGACTAGGTGCCTAGCGACAATACAACTAAAGCTTAGTCCAGTGTCAAAGAGACAAGTAGTTGAGATACCATTCAAAATTACAGTTCCTCGAGTTGAGGGTCGGTCCCCCTCAGGTTTAGAATCACTGACATTGACTCTACCTTTCGAGGCTGTATGCAAACAACTGACGCGGTTTGAACCGGTTTGTTTGCCCTGATCAGACGTTCCTGGTGTAGGGGTCTTCCCTTTTCCTTGACCTTGGTGGCTGCGCTGCCACGTAGGCTTGGTGGGTTGATCAGAATTGTTGTTGGGGGGGTATCGGGTTTTGTAGAGTTTCGATTTTTCCTGGGGAGGTCTCTGGGTATTATTTTCTCGTTCGTTATAGTTCTGAGAGGAATTAGAGGAATCGGATGACTGCTCTAGATTTTGTTTACGAGATGGCTCATCTGTGAGTTTACGTTTAGTGCTGGGAAGTTCGGCCATTGCATTGGTTTAGCGTTCTGCCTTATTGAGTATGTCCTCAAGCCTGACTGCGCCCTGTTCAGCCAAAAATCTACGGGTTTCGTTTGACAAAGTTGCCTTTATCTGTTCCACAAGAACAAGTTCAAGTAGTCCCTCATATGTAAGAGGTAGGTCAGATAATTCAATGCACTTTGTCAAATAGCCCGTGAGACGTGAAGAGAACAGCGGGAATGTTTCCATGCTCTCTTTCCGGCTGTTTCCGAACATTTGCAGAAATTTTCGGGCGGTTGATAAGTGCAGATGTGATGAAAGGGAAATGATCTTGGGAAATACGTGTTGAGTAGAGTTAATTTTGGGTTAGAGTACTTGCTTACAGATTGGTATGGATTTGTTTAAAGATATCTCCTCTTAGTTTCGTGGAAGACAGTATGTCAGATAGCAGGTGAACTCTGGTCATAATGAACTGTTTCTGTACTGGTTTTATGTGATGTGTGAATAGCTCTCGCGGCTAGTGTCCGCAGGGATTTTTGAGAGCAGTGTTAAGAGAACAGTAGATTCTCGTGACTGTGTGAACGGGGTGTGTTCCCGTGGGTTCAGTGTGTGCAGGGTTTTTGACTGAGGTGGTCAGCCCTAAGGTGTTTTTTGGATAATGTATGCCTGCGCAGGGCTATAGAGATTTGGTAGGCCTTGATTATTATATATCTGCCGTAGATGCAGTATTTGTGCACTGATGTGAAGTATAGAGATTTTGTAGGCCTTGATTATTATATATCTGCCGTAGATGCAGTATTTGTGCACTGATGTGAAGTATAGAGATTTTGTAGGCCTTGATTATTATATATCTGCCGTAGATGCAGTATTTGTGCACTGATGTGAAGTATAGAGATTTTGTAGGCCTTGATTATTATATATCTGCCGTAGATGCAGTATTTGTGCACTGATGTGGAGTAGAGATTTTGTAGGCCATGATTATTATATAACTGCCGTAGACGCAGTCTTTGTGCACTGATGTGCTATAGAGATTTTGTAGGCCATGATTATTATATAACTGCCGTAGACGCAGTCTTTGTGCACTGATGTGAGGAGTAGAGATTTTGTAGGCCAGGATGTGTAAGGGCCGTATGGTGTGTTAACTACATTATGAAGATTCATGTTTCGATGTAACTGTATTCGTCTAGATCTACGTGATGTTATAATTGTAATAAACCATGGTTAAAATATCACCAGACGTTACACCATTCCATGACTTGGTGTGTGCGCTACTGTGAGTGACTGTCCCAAAACACACTCACCTTCTTCACCATAATTAATTACATATAACATTTGGATTCTCCTTCACTATAAAAAGCTCTTTAATTATCAGTGGTGGACCAAATCAACGGGTCGTAACACCCACATTACATTCGCGTGACAAGAGAGGAAATTAGGTCAGATTCTGGACCAGTCATTACAAGTGGGAACACTGAACTGTGTTATGTTTGGCTCTGTGTGGGCGTGGCTTAATTCAACTGTACACAGGTATCAGCTGACTGCGCATATCCATCCTCATATCTTGGCGTGTTGTAGCAACTAAACTGACTTTATCAGTTGGTTTCCATATCAAACAGCTGTTATCTGATAGCGACATTGATGCCATAATTGTTACAGTGCTTGTTCCAGTCTTTCCATATGCAGATTCAACTATAGGTGCAGTATTTTGGAGAGTTCGTCTGCACGTATACCTCAAGTGATTGCGGGGTTGCTGTGATCGGTTCCTGTCGTCTGATGCATTGTTGAGAACATACTGTACAGTGGCAGGGATTTGAAGACAAGAGTGCCTAGTCCTTGTACCTTTTCTGCAGTGGAGTGTTTTAACGTCAGAACTTTGTGATATCCAGTGTGTTAGCGAAAGGGTCAGGATTACCTTCAGTTAAGTGCTTTTGTTGTGTGTAAATGTTGCCACTTCTGTCCATGTCAACAAGCCTCAATCTGCACTATCCTATTCTATTGATAACTATTGTTGTTGTTGTCGATAATTATATCGATTAATTATAGAATGTGATGATGTACAGGGATTGATGATACAATATTTGAGATCTAAACTTGATTTGGTATAATGAAAGTTTAATTAAGACATATATGGTTGACTAAGTAAACAAGTCACAATGGATTCTGATACAGATCCGGAGGATATGAGACCTGTGTTAGAGTATCTGTTTCAAGAGGGGACAGATTATCAGAGATTGGAAGGCCCAGAGCTTGAGTCACATGTTATGGACAGGTTTTTGGTTTGTGCATCAAGAGCTCTAAGAGAGTTTGCTGATGAGAGATTTAAGTCAATTCCTCATGTGAGTATGGCTAAGGATCTAGCGAGGTTGTTAGTTTTGGACCTTCGTCTGTTCTTGGACAATTATATTAGTATTAAACGTGATAGCATATTGAAGAGTATGCGTACGTTATTGCTCGACGGCATATATAGTGACCAGGAAGAAGAGTTAAAAGAGAAGAAGCAAATAGGAGACATAAAACAGAGTACACATGAGCAAAGGGAAAGTTGCTTAAAAAGTACTACTGAAGTGAATAAGCTACAGGAAAAAGTAACTAAACTTACAGGTGATTTATGTAAATCTAATTCTGAGCTTGCTTGTGTTCGAGCAAAATTAGACTCGGCATTAGGCAAAATTAAAGAGATGGAAGCTCAGATTGGGAAAAAAAATGGCGAAGTTAGAAATCTGACTCAAAAAGTTCAAGAGAAGACGGAGATTTGTGGAAAATTAGAAGTTCAGATTAAGAAATATGAGAAGTTGTGTAATGAAACACTTATTGATCTGTTAAGTCACGATGAGATTTGTGGTCGCCAAATTAAAGAAAAGGATACTATATCCCTAGAGAAGGTTGATAGGCTTAAGGATAGCCATGTTATTGAGATTGAGAGGGTTGATAAAGAGAGAGTGAAAGAATTAATGATGGAGAAAGACAAATTGATTAAGATTGAAAATTTGCTAGCAGAGGAAAGCTGCAAGGTCTTAAAAGCTGATAGTTTAAACAAAAGATTAAGTGAACAGATTGCACTTAGAGACATTGAGATTGCAGAAGCAAGAAGAAGAATAAATGGTTTGCTTGACGTAGTCTTGAATAGCAATATTTTGTCTTCTGTCAATGGTGACAGGGATAGACAGAAAGTTTCTTATCATCAGAACACTAAAGCAAAAAGCCAGCCTTCTACACTTTTTGCGGATTCTACGGTCAAGAATGGTGGACATAGATCTTTCCGTGGGAGATATAACTTCTCACGCAATACAGATGATTCCAATGATAATGATTGCTGGCGGCAGAATAACAAAGGAAAATCTACAGTAATATCCAGTCCTGTAGATAAGGAAAGAAACAGTGCTAAATCTCAAGTCAGTGTGTTAAAAACCAACAGCGTATTTATTGACAGATCTGATAAATTAGTAACAAGTAACAAACATACTACTGCTTGTTCCATGAAGGAAGCAAATGTTGTGAAAAAAAATAAAGAGATTGTCAAACCTTCTAGTCATACCCAGTCAAGGCAGTGTGACTCATTTTTTAAACACATTGCCACAAGCAAAGAAAAAAATAATTTTGATAGGAGACATAACCCTAAGGTTATAAAGTACCAAGGGAGTTCATCCTACGGTAACGTTTCTTCTCCCAAAAACAAGAAAAAATGTGACAGATCTCAACATTGTGATTCTAAAAGTTTTGAAAACTATAGCAGAAGTAATTATATGAAAGTTCATCAGTCTAGTAATAATTTTTCTGCTAAAAAGCCAGTTCTATCTGATGGACATTGTTATCTGGGAAGAAGTATTAAGAATAACTATTGTAACTGGGATTTAAATCAGTACAACGGTGTTGATAGAGCAAATAACAATGCTCTCAAAAGAAATTATACAGATCGCAACCAGGTTAACTGTGCTCCACATAAGAGCAAGATTATTAGCAATCAGAGTAATAGGAACGGTAATAGGTTCTTAAATGCTTTTGCTTGTCATGCTGATAGATTTGAGAGATCATCTCGGTCTTGTGAAGGTAGTAAATTTTTTTCAGCATACCGCACTGACAGCTGTGAATTATAGGTCAGGTTGTCCCTGAGACGTCTATGTTTGTCTGCTATGTGACGAGAGTTGTTGACATCGCAGGAGGGCCACAACCTTACACCACGGAGTTCGGGTAATTGTAAAGTGAATTTTCCGTGTTCACTCATAATCTTACCATGGATTAAAATAGATATTTTCATTTGTATTGTCTCACAGCGAGCGACTTTGCGAGGGGAATCACCATTCTAATTTTACATTACCTGGGAGAGATGTAGATCACTGTGTACCATTTAACCATTCAAGCGAGCCTAGCCAGTACGTTAACCCACCGTGTCATGATGTCACCTTGCGTGTTGATGAGATGTTCGCAAGACCTCGAAGGAATTTTTTGTTTTGTTTTTTTCAAAGGTCCTGTTTATTTTTGTTCTGTTTACAAACACTGAATGTTATTGTATTCTTTAGTATAGAACTTTATATGTGGTTAATAGAATATTATGTAATCTTTGTAACATTTGATTGCCATAATTATTTGTTGGTTGTTACTTATATGACTGTATTTTAATTATGCATTAAATAATTTCTATGCACAAACTTATTTACTGAGACAATGTAATAGTCATTTCTATAGATAGTCCTGAGTGTTTTTATTCACTACTTAAAATTTTGTTTTGTTTTTTCATCATGGATTTGATACCATGTTTAATTAACATATTTATATACAGATTATTTGAATTAATTGTTTAGTGAAAGGTAATTTTAAACATAACTTGTATGTATTATTAATGATTTTTCGTTGAAGTTAAGGACGTATTCTGAAACTTGGTTTTCATTTTTTCTAAATTATGACATTTGATAATTTAAACGATTCGATTTTTTGTCAGCTAGAATTAACTTAAATTTCCTATTAAATTAAGTGGGTAGAATTAACAGCGACGGCTGATACTCTTGTTCATTTAAAGAATTTAAATATCTGATTATAATACATAGTTAAGATAAAATAATATTACACTTATATATATTTATAACTTCGTTTGTAGTTAACATTTTATTACCCAATGTGACGTTTCTTTAATGTATTTTTTTTTAAAAAAGAAGAGAAAAAAAAACTTACACGTTTTGATGTGTGTCTGTTTAAAGATAAGATTATTTTTATGTTACTCAGCTAATTTAATTGTTAGTTATTAATTATAGCTACATATTACTTAGAAATAAAAATACTATTTTTATTTAACCTAAAGAGAAGAAACATTTTTTGTATTGTAAATTTTTGGAAAATGTGTTTTGAACATTGTGATATTTATTTTTTTCTGCGCCAGCGCTAGATTGTATGTTAGGGTTACTATTATGTAGTGACATTAATTCTTTGAAAATGTTGTGATGTTTGGATGTATTTTTTGGTTGTTAGCGCTTGACTATGCGTCAATGCGGAACTTGTGTTATCGTTAATAATTTTTTGTTTGGGTGATATTTGATGTAATTTATTTTTGGTTATGTATAAGTTTATAACTTAGTTAAATTACTTATTATGCTCTGCTTGTCTTAAGCTTTCTTTTTTGTGTTAGTATATAAATATACTTTAGCATTTTTGTATTTTACAATACGTTGTTACATTTAGATAGTTATTGTTAGGTGTTGTTACCAACTTTCTTTACATTTGCATCTTTACTTTCATCTCTCTTTGTTGACTATTCGTCATTTCTTTACATCTTGTCTGTTGTCTTTTCAATATTGTCTGATATTTTGTTTATGCTTCCGTGTTTCATCTTTGATGTAATTCATACTTCTTGTATACTTTTTTTTTCGTGTTACGCTATTTATACTTTCATTCTTTGTAGTGTTAAGTTAATTATATAACTTTAGATAATGTAATTGGTTCTTATAATTCTATTTGTTTTACATGTATGGAATTGTTGTCTTCATTGTCATCTTATGATTCTATTTGATTCTTATCATATTCCCATTTATTATTTTGTCTTTTCTCGTATGATAATTTATTTTCTGTTTAGTTTGTACTATGTACACTTAACTTGGGTTGTGTATTAGATTAATTTTTATTTTGGTATGCTTGAATGATTATGTTGGATGATTTAGTCGTTATCTTACATTTATTGATGATATTTTTGTAGATGTGCTATGTTCTCTTGTCATAGGTATATTTTTGTAGGTAATTGATAGAACTTCATTAATTTTTTTTTAAAATTTTTGGGGAATTAATTTAAGAGGTATCTGATATAACTTCATTGACCGTTAAATTTTTGGGAGTTAATTTTCAACAAAAAAAAAAAAAATGATATAATCATTTTTTTTTTCCCTGGGAGTGCGGCAAACTGATAAGTGCAGATGTGATGAAAGGGAAATGATCTTGGGAAATACGTGTTGAGTAGAGTTAATTTTGGGTTAGAGTACTTGCTTACAGATTGGTATGGATTTGTTTAAAGATATCTCCTCTTAGTTTCGTGGAAGACAGTATGTCAGATAGCAGGTGAACTCTGGTCATAATGAACTGTTTCTGTACTGGTTTTATGTGATGTGTGAATAGCTCTCGCGGCTAGTGTCCGCAGGGATTTTTGAGAGCAGTGTTAAGAGAACAGTAGATTCTCGTGACTGTGTGAACGGGGTGTGTTCCCGTGGGTTCAGTGTGTGCAGGGTTTTTGACTGAGGTGGTCAGCCCTAAGGTGTTTTTTGGATAATGTATGCCTGCGCAGGGCTATAGAGATTTGGTAGGCCTTGATTATTATATATCTGCCGTAGATGCAGTATTTGTGCACTGATGTGAAGTATAGAGATTTTGTAGGCCTTGATTATTATATATCTGCCGTAGATGCAGTATTTGTGCACTGATGTGAAGTATAGAGATTTTGTAGGCCTTGATTATTATATATCTGCCGTAGATGCAGTATTTGTGCACTGATGTGAAGTATAGAGATTTTGTAGGCCTTGATTATTATATATCTGCCGTAGATGCAGTATTTGTGCACTGATGTGGAGTAGAGATTTTGTAGGCCATGATTATTATATAACTGCCGTAGACGCAGTCTTTGTGCACTGATGTGCTATAGAGATTTTGTAGGCCATGATTATTATATAACTGCCGTAGACGCAGTCTTTGTGCACTGATGTGAGGAGTAGAGATTTTGTAGGCCAGGATGTGTAAGGGCCGTATGGTGTGTTAACTACATTATGAAGATTCATGTTTCGATGTAACTGTATTCGTCTAGATCTACGTGATGTTATAATTGTAATAAACCATGGTTAAAATATCACCAGACGTTACACCATTCCATGACTTGGTGTGTGCGCTACTGTGAGTGACTGTCCCAAAACACACTCACCTTCTTCACCATAATTAATTACATATAACATTTGGATTCTCCTTCACTATAAAAAGCTCTTTAATTATCAGCGGTCATCTCAAACCGCTCTAGCAATGCTTTCTTCAGCATGTCGTAATCATGTTGGTTGGTTCCCAGCTTTCTATATACGTCATAAGCAGTACTTTTTAATGACGTTGAGAGTTTAAGTGCCCAGCGGGAACTCTCTAACCCATACAGATTTGCGATCCTCTCGAATTTTTCTAGTTAGCTGTCAATTTTCTCATTGGGACTAGGAAAAGACTCTAAAGCAAAAGACATCGCAGTTAATTGGGCAGATTGAGTGCTGGAGAGGTCCATTGACCGAGACTGGGGCGAAGACGGCTCTCCGTTATTCGAAGTAGAGGCGCCCCGACTCTCTAAAGCCTTAAGCGCCAGTTCATGCTGTCTTTCTCTCTCTCTCTCTCTCTCTCTCTCTCTCTCTCTCTCTCTCTCTCTCTCTCTCTCTCTCCCTGCGAGTTTCCATCTTTGCCTCAATTTTCTTCTGCTCCAATAGACGATCTTCCGCTTCTTTCCTATCTGCCCTCTCCTATGCTTATCTCCTCTGTGCTCTCTCTTGCTCCGCGTCATACCTTTCAAGTTCTTTGTTGACAAACAGGTTCGCGGCTTCTCCTTCTAATCCTGAGTCCTTCGCCTCCTGTCTCAAAATGGATCTTATCCTAATTCTCTCTGCCATACCAAAGAACTGGATGCTTCTAAGACTAGAGAATAGTAAGATGGAACAAGAAGGGAAAAAAAACTCAAACTCGCTACGAGAAAAAGAAAACACAAAGTATAAATTTACTTGTGTCACCTCCTACCTTAAATGTGTTAACTTATCGCTGCTGTTTTCTGGCAATTAAGGCTCTAAACACAAGCGACTAATGCCACTAAAATGGTAAGTTACACTGGAAAAAATTTTACTTTTACTAAAAGTAGAGAAAATTTTTTTATTAAAACAATTTAAATAAAAAAAAGATTTCCTGAAATTTTAATTCTCCACTACAAAAACTCCCCCTGAAGTCAATTATATGAGAAGAGACGATGTTAACTAGACTTAACAAGTCAGAACAAGGCGTCTTTAGCTAAGCTCAAATCTTTTTAACTTCAAAAACCTTTAGTGACTGTAAAACCAATCACGCCATCCCAGCAATTATATAACAAAATTTCAATTTTCTCTGCCAGAGAATACAAAGGTGACAAATATTTTAATCACTAACTTCTTGCTCCTGTGGAAAGAACAAACCTGTAATACTTATTGTGTGGTCGGCCCAAAATACTAAAAGGCTTTGTCTAGGGGAAGTAATTACTTTTTTTTAATTATACCCTACTTCACAAAGACAATCAGCCACACTCTATTTAAACTAGGCTCAGAATCTGGGACGAGCTAACCATTTATTGTCGTAATTTTTATCTGAGAGAGTTCTGATGGATATTGGTCCTTTAGAGTGTAGAATGATAGTGAAGGCTCTGTGAGAATAAGGATTTAGGAAAGTGAGGTAGTAGATTCACAAGGGCTGGGGAAGAGTAAGGACAGTCTCTTATTACGACAATATTTGTCTCCCAAAACTATTCCTACCACTCTTCTGAACAAACAACTGTTTGTCAGTTCCAGTTGCTCATGCGCACACACCGATTTGGTGATCCTGACGCACAACGTACATGAATACACACTACGATAACAAAATATGGGAAATGTTTTGGTTTTGGGCCAGCCGACACCAATGCTAATAAAGTTTTTAATACTTTTATTATCATAAAATCAAGTTACAAATAAGTATCAATGTACAGTCAGAAATCATGGGTTACAAAACACAAAATAACAGGGTGGAGGGTTTCTGAGGAGAAGTATCCAATGCATCTTTTCCCGCTTGTATTTACTAACAGAAAAGACCGGGTCCCAAAGATGAGAAGGGGGGGGGGGGGGGGGTGATGATGATGATCAGAGATAGGCAATTTAACCCAATGGTAAATTTATTACTCTGATCAAGGGGGTTACAGTAATAAGGGGTAAAGGAAAAGCTAGGTGTCATCAAATGTTTTCCTTTAATCAACCAATTTTTCCCGGGAGGGGGGAATGCTCACAGTTAAATAATCCCGCTAGGAGAAATCCCGTACAATGAATACAATAACCTTAATACTAGGTTGAACTAACTATAAGGGTAAAAGATTTAAATCTCCTTTCATTCAAAAAACACACGCTAGGGCTGGCCAGCACACAGTCGCACACACACAGACTTACCAAAAGGTGAATTCTGGCACTTCATAGGAAATACATAAAAAAACAGCACTAAACCTTGGCTTAGGTAAAAGTATTTTCTTCCGTGTATAGCGCCAGATTAGCGGGTTGTTGAAGTTAACAAAGTGTCCCGAAATCGCTGGACGTTGAAGTTTAACGGTACTGTTTGTTTATTAGATAAAGTTCCTAAAGAATGGCACAGGCACTTGGCTAGGTGTGAGGAATGGTGTGGTGTCTAAGATTGGCACAGCTGGTGGAGATAACTTTCTTTTGCAGTAATGTCACAAACTACAAAAACACTGAGGTAAGTTCTTCAGGGGGTTGGTACAATCCAATGATTATGCTTGACAGACAGTGTCAGGGAAATCTATGTTCTTCTTCACAAATAGAGCAGTGAGTAAAATATTTCTACTGTTGACTGTTCTTCTTCGGTTTGATAACTATAAAACGACTTTATGAATTGGGATTTTAAAATAGTCTTTGGGTTTGCTTTGTTTCTGTATACTTCAGATAGCTGAATCCCAACAGGATCGCCACAAAGATTAAATTTCAAATATGTTCATAAGTCACTGGAGTAATCGAAATGAGTCGGCAAGACTCTAGATATATATTATTGCTGCGAAATGGCTGCTTAAATGATGTTTCATTGCTGCTTAATTGCTGGGATGCGAGGTTCAAAAGATCATTCTGGATGCAATAGAAAAACATGAAATGCAATAAAATCATATTAAAATCTAACGCGCGATACATTTACAGTTTAACTATTTTCTGCACACGCGTCTTCAATCAATAAAGCAAGAGAGGAAAAAAAACTCCCCGTGAGGTTAATAGTTGAAAGCACATCTATTTATACAGAACTAAACTGTATTAAAGTTATAATTCCCCTAAGCGGCTATTGTATTAGGAAATAAACTTATAGATGTAACATTTAGTTGGCACTAGAACTTTGAAGATGGGCTTATTTAATAAGGTTAAATTTACACCACAATCCAGTGAACTAAATATGAAATAACTAGACCACTGATCACTCGAAGCTAATGTATAAATTACCGTCTGCACAGAAAAGAATTTCACTCCAATAGCCAACAATTTAGATGAAATCTAGCAGGAATTTTTAACTATTTGCTAGTGAATCTTAGAATTCTGTCAGAACGAATGATACGTTGCCCTTTTCAGATTCTGTATTTATCTATTAGAAAGGCAAGATAAATGGTACATGTGAAAATTTCGCGCCTCTTCAGTTCCCAGGGGAAGTCGAAGTTATTTAGCCGCCATGCTAACCACGATGGCCCGACTGGCTTCCGATTTACGTTCGTTTCAGGCTGCTCGCACGAGCATGTGAAATTCCGGCGAGACTAGCCTCGTTCCCGGTGAGTTTCCTGATTCCTCAGATCGTATCCGCTACGCTGAGCGTTCCGTCTTTTGGGCAAGTCTGCCGGTGGCCACAGAAGTGCGAAGTCTGCATGAAGCTTTCTTCTGACCGCTCGTGTCCGTCTTTCGAACGGTTCAGTGTTCGTACGGAGATGCTAAACTTCTGCTTCTCTGTTCTGGGGATCTTCTTTGACTGCTTTGATCATAGCCGCTACTCTTCGTTGATGAAAAGTTACAACAATACTGATGTTCAGGGATTTTAATGTTATGAAAAGCTGAAGTCCCTTTAATCATCCATCAAATCAGGGAAAATTCACTTGACAAACTAGACGTACGTCACAAGGAGATAAAACGTTCATTTGAAAAATTAGACGATTCTTCAACGAAAAGCGAGTCCGGTCATCACCGACACATGAACGGAGGGCAGTGACATGGATATCGGATTTACCTGAATGGTCATGCCTATTGAAATGAAGGGCCACTGGTAAATGTTTGCCATGATAAAAGTCATTCAAGTGCTCACGAAACCTGCCTGCCAAACGCCTGCCAGTTTCACCAATATAGGTAATTCCGCACCTCTTGCAGATAATAGCATAAATCCGGTTTCTGGATTCGCACGTGAAAGACTCTCTAACGATAAATTTTCCTATTGGAAAAGTGACTGTCTGAGTTTGGAGTACAAACGGACAGCTCTTACATATCCGGCGTTGGCACGGGTTAGTACCAAAGTATGAAAGCTAGTATGTCGCAGGCGACTGTGTACAAGAATATCCCTAAAATTCATATCCCTACGATTGTGACGTACGTCTAAGTATGACAAATGAATTTCCCTGACTCGATGGATGACAACAGAATATTGGCCTCTCATAACTTTAGAACCCCTGATCATCTGTTGTAACTTTAACCTGCATGCAGCATTTCCACGAGAACTTTACACGCTGGATCATTAATATGTAGCCTGCTATCTTCTGTGAACTTTTGAGATCGCATGGCCTTTGATGGGAGGTTAAATCACGCCCTCAACCATCTCTGAGAACGATTTATAGCAATCTTTTCCTTAACGCCGGCCCAAAAGAGGACGTGGCCAGAGACTCACTCCTGTTTCTAGAGCAATTAACAGCAGTTCAATTTCTTACCTGGCTGTCACCCCGCCTGGTGGGAGATGCCAAAGCTTCTCAGAACAGCGGTACCATCAAAGCCAGGCTGATCTTCAGAATTCAACGTGGGGCGGTATACGATCTAAAGAAATCAGGGAACTCCCAGCTAACGTAGTTAGCTTCTCGAGAAATTTTTCGCACTCTCATGCGAGCAGCCTGAGACGAAGAAAATCGGTAAACCGGGGGAAACGGAGGAATCGCAGCGGTTAACACAACGGCGAGGTACCTCGGATTCTGCTCTACTTCAAGAAAAGTGTGAAAACCTAACACGTCCTATTTAAGTTACATTTGAGAAGTATAAATAAAGAACTCCGAAAACTGCATTTTATCGTTCGTTCTGACAGAATCCTAGTTTCACTAGCATAGTCGGATTCCTGCTAGATTTCATCTACCTTCGTTGACTATTGGAGTGTATTCTTTCTGCGCAGACGGTAATTTATACATTAGCTTCGAGTGATCAGTGGTCTAGTTATTTCAATTTATTTCAATGGATTGTGGTGTAAATTTAACCTTATTAAATAAACCCATTTTTAAAGTTCTAGTGCAAACTAATGTTACAGCTAAAAGTATTTCCTAATACACTTGACGCGTAAATTAATTTTGCAGACGTTAAAAGGAATTATAACCAGTAAATCCAGTTTAGTTCTGTATAGATAGATGTGCTTTTAATTATTTTAACTCATGGGGAGTTTTCCTGATTTGTTAATTGACGACGCTAATAAAGTAAATAGGCTAACTGTAATTTATCGCGTGTCAGATTATAATATGATTTGTAATGCATTTCTTGTTTTGATTATCTTTCATTCAGAACGATCATTCAACCTGCATCCCAGCAATTATTAATTATATACAGAGTTCTGCCAACTCAATTCGATAACTCCAGTAACATATGAACCTTTTTAAAGCTAAACTTGTGGCGACCTGTAATGGGCCCCGCTTCTCTGAATTTAACTGAGAATAAAGCCACCCAAGAAACACTTTTAAAATACTAGTTCATATAGTCCTTAAAAGTAAAACTGGAAGCAGAACATATTTTATTCACTGCCCTATTTGTGAAGAAAAAACATAGGTCTACCTGAACACTGTCTGTCAAGTATATTCAGTGGATTTTACACACCCCCCAAAGAAGAACTTACCTCAGTGTTTTTTTTAACTTGTGACATTACGGAAAAAGAAAGTTATCTCCACCAGCTGTGCCAATTTTAGGAACCACACCATACCTCACGCCTAGCCAAGTGCCTGTGTCATTAATTAGGAACTTTATCTAAACCAACAGTAGCCTTTACGCTTCACCGTCTGGCGATTTTTTGAGACTATTTGTTACCTCGTTAAATCTGGGGCCTGACACGGAAGAAATAAGAGGACCAGTCCATTATTCCACGGTATTAGCTGCTGTGGTAATACCATTTTGGTAAGTCTGCGTGTGTGTTTGTGGGATGGCCAGCCCTAGTGTGTTTTTTTAATGAAAGGAGATTTAATCTTTTCTTTACCCTTTTAATTAGTTCGACCTAGTATTAAGGTGCATTATATTCCTTGTACGGGACTTCTCTTTGCGGGATTGGGTAACTGTGTTCATTCCCCCCTCCCGTAAAATTTGTATGATTAAAGGGAGACATTTGAGAACCCTAGCTTTTCCTCTACACCCCCCAACCCTTTTTACTGTAACCCCTTGCCTCAGAGTAATAAATTTACCAGTGAGTTAAATTGCCTATCTCTGATCACCCCCCCCCCCCCTTTCTTGTCTTTTGGACCGGGTCTTGTCTGTTAGTATATACAAACGGGAAACGGTGGATGGGATATTTCTCCTCAAACCCCTCTCTTCCCTTATCATATTTGTATTCTGTAACCTTTGATTTTTGACTGTAAATGTATAATTATTTGTGACTGCTTTATGATAATAAAGGTATTAATCTTTATTTGTGTTGGTTGTCGGCTGGCCCAAAACTCCAAACATTTCCATCTGTGTAGGCTGTATTCATGTACGTTGTGCGACAGAATCACCAAATCGGTGAGTGCGCCTGAGCGACTGGAACTGACAAACAATTGTTTGTTCAGAAGAGAGATAGGAATAGTCTGTGAGAAACAGATATTGTCGTAATAAGAGACTGTCCTTGCTCTTCCCAGCGCTTGTGAATCTACTACCTCATTCTCCTAAATCCTTATTCTCACAGAGCCTTCAATATTCCTCTACACTCTAAAGGGACCAATATCCATCAGCACCCTCTCAGATAAAAATTACGACAATATATGGTTAGCTCGTTCGAGATTCTGAACCTAGTTAAAATAGAGTGTGGTTGATTGTCTTTGTGAAGTAGGGTATAATCTTTAAAAGTAATTACTTCCCCTAGACCAAGCCGTTCAGTATTTGGGCCGACCACACAATAATTATGACAGGTTTTTTTCCCACAGGAGCAGGCAGTTAGTGATTATAAAAGATTTGTCACCTTTGTATTCTCTGGCAGAGGGAATTGAAATTTTTTGGTTATATAATTGCTGGGACTGCGTGATTGTTTTACAATCACTAAAGGTTTTGAAGCGTTTGAGTTGAGCTAAGCTAAAGACGGATTGTTCTGATTTTTAAAAAATTAAGTTAACTACGTCTCATCTCAACATTGTCTTCAGGGACGGAGTTTGTTGTTAGAGAATTAACATTTTCTGGGGGAAAAAAAAAATTTTTTTTTCCTTTTAAATTGTTTTAATATAAATATTTCTCTACTGTTAGTAATAGTAGATTTTTTTTTCTAGTGTAACTTACTAATTTAATTGGCATAGTTGCTTGCGTTACGAGTCTTAAGTGACAATAATAGCGGCGATAAGTTAACACACGGGGTCATTAAGTAAATTGTTTTTTACTTTCGTTTTTTCTCGTAGCGGCTTTGAATTTTTTTCCCTTCTTGTTCTTTCGTACTATTCTCTAGTCATACTACATCTTATTCTTTAACAATGGCAGAGAGGATACAGATAAGATCCATCCTGAGGCTGGAAGCGAAAGAGGCAGGCTTAGACGCAGAAGCGGCGAATCTGTTTATCAACCAGGAATTGGAAATATATGACGCGCAGCAACAAAGAGCAGAGGCAGAGAGGAAGGAAGAGAAACAAAGAGCAGAAGCTGAGAAGAAGGAAGAAAAAGAGATAGAAGAGAGGGCAGAAGCTAGGAAGAAAGAAGCGGACGATCGTCAATGGGAGCAGAAGAAAATTGAGGCAGAGATGGAAGCTCGCAGGGAAAGAGAGAGCGAGAAAGACAACATTAACTGGCGCTTAAGGCTTTAGAGAGTCGGGGCGCCTCTACTCCGAATAACGGAGAGCCGTCTTCGCCCCAGTCTCAGTCAATGGACCTCTCCAGCACTCATTCTGCCCAATTAGCGGCGATGTCTTTTGCTTTAGAATGTTTTCGTAGCCCTAATGAAAAAATTGACAGCTACCTAGAAAAATTCGAAAGGCTCGCGAATCTGTATGGGTTAGAGAGTACCCGCTGGGCACTTAAGCTCTCAACGTCACTAAAAGCTAATGCTTATGACGTGTACACGAAGCTGGGAACCAACCAACATGATTACGACATGCTGAAAAAGGCCTTGCTAGAACGGTTTGAGATGACCGCCCGAAAATTCCTGCAAATGTTCAGGAACAGCCGAAAAGAGAGCACGGAAACATTTTCACAGTTCTCTTCACGTCTAACGGGCTATTTAATAAAGTGCATTGAATTATCTGACCTACCTCTTACATATGAGGGACTACTTGAACTTGTTCTTGTGGAACAGATAAAGGCAACTTTGTCAAACGAAACCCGTAGATTTTTGGCTGAACAGAGCGCAGTCAGGCTTGAGGACATCCCCAATAAGGCCGAACGCTATACCAATGCAATGGCCGAACTTCCCAGCACTAAACGTAAACCCACAGATGAGCCATCTCGAAAACAAAATCTAGAGCAGTCATCCTATTCTTCTAATTCCTCTCAGAATTATAACCAACGAGAAAATAATACCCAGAGACCTCCCCAGGAAAAATCGAAATTCTACAAAACCCGATAACCCCCCAACAACAATTCTGATCAACCCACCAAGCCTACGTGGCAACGCGGCCACCAAGGTCAAGGAAAAGGAAAGACCCCTACACCAGGAACGTCTGATCAGGGCAAGCAGACCGGACCTAACCGCGTTGGATGTTTGCATACAGCCTCGAAAGGTAGAGTCAATGTCAGTGATTCTCAACCTGAGGGGGACCGACCCTCAACTCGAGGAACTGTAATTTTGAATGGTACCTCAACCACTTGTCTCTTTGACACTGGATTAAGTTTTAGTTGTATTGTTGCTAGACACCTAGTCAAACCAGGTCAGGAGACAGAGGAAACCGTCAAACTTAGTGGAGTTTTTAAGAGTGATGCGCCCAGGACGCTGCCTATCGCACTGGTAGAAATACACTCTGACTTTGTCAGATGGGTTATTAAAGCGGCCATTATGGATGATCCTATCTACCCAGTTATCCTGGGATGTAGATATGTGTTTATTGGGAGACCAAAGGAGCCGATTGTGGCAGCGGTAACCACAAGAGGGCAAGCCAAGCAAGAGAGGGAGCCTGCGCCAAATTTGTTGCCGAATGAACTGAAGGAGGCGCAACAAAAGGACCCTACTCTGGAGCCCTGCTTTAAAAGACTGCCCATGGCTAAGGACCCCAGACACAACGGAGACATCTTTTCTAAGGATGGCGTATTGTATCGTAGAACGGGCAACCCGGACACGGGGAATAACCAGCTCCTAGTACCGACGCAGTACCGAAGCCAGATCTTAGAGATGGGGCACTCTCTTCCCTTTAGCGGACATATGGGACAAAACGCCACTATTCAGCGAATAAAAACCCACTATTGGTGGCCAGGAATGAACTCTGACATTATCAGGTATGTGAAATCCTGCGCCCAGTGCCAACGGGTAGCACCCAAGCACTTGACACCCCCAGTACCCATGGGGCAAATGCCAATAGTAGGGACTCCATTTGAACGGGTTGCTGTCGACATCATTGGACCCCTGGAAAGGACCAAAAGAAAGCTCAGGTTCATCCGGACTTTCGTCGACACTTGCACAATGTGGGCCGAAGCTGTACCGCTAACATACATAGATTCCAAGCATGTCGCAGAAGCCCTCGTGCAAGTCTTTACACGGTTGGGATTCCCTCAACAAGTTTTGACGGACAATGGATTCCAATTCCGTAGCCTGTTAATGGAGGAGATCTTTAAGATCTTGAGGGCCAAACATATCCACACAAGTCCCTATCATCCGGCCGAAAATGGGCTCGTGGAACGTTTTAATGGCACCCTCACAACCATGTTACGTAAGCTGGGTCAGGAGAAACCGGAAGACTGGGACCTATATATATATCGGTTGCCTTATTCGCCTACCGAGAGGTACCCCAAGCGTCTACGGGATTCGCGCCAGCTACACTTTTATTTGGCAGACCTATTAAGGGGCCACTAGAAGCCTTACTTCGGTCCCTGACAGACCAAAAGGCTGACGAGACAGTCGTCTCTGCAAGCAAGTATGTATCTGAGCTCAAGGAAAGACTAAAGCTAGGATGGGATCTAGCTACAACAAACCTTACGAAAGCCCGCGCTAAACATGCTAAAAGATACAACAAAGCTGCAAAAGAGAGAGAGAGAGCTCCAACCAGGGGAGAAAGTTTTGTTGCTACTCCCAACCGGAAGCAATAAACTTCGCATCGGATGGCAAGGGCCGTTTACCGTCCTTAAAAAGATCTCACGTACTAATTACAAGATCTCCATTAAAGGAAAGGAGAAGGTCTTCCACATAAATCTGCTTAAGAAATATCTGGAAAGACCAGTGCCATCCTCCGAGCATCTCCTGGCTGTCGCCATAGCAACGGAAGACGAGGAAGATGATGATGGTTGCATGGAGTACCCATTGCAACCCACAGAATCCTTTAAAGATGTCAAGTTCGGCGACAATCTCTCACCAGAACAACAAACAGAAACCAGGGCGCTACTACAGCAGTACAGTGCAGTCTTAACGGATGTACCTGGTCGAACAAATCTCATCGAATTTGACATGAAATTAACAAACGAGACCCCTGTTCGAACCAGAGTATACCCCATTCCGTACGCCAAAGCTGATGCACTTCGCGGAGAAATAGACAAGCTGCTAGGAATTATCAGCGAGTCTACATCTCCTTACAGTTCGAGTGTAGTGCTGCTGCAGAAGCCCAATAAGGAAGTTCGGCTGTGTATTGACTACCGGTTGCTAAACGCTGTAACGGAATTCCAGCCTGAACCGCTCCAAACTGCTTCTGAGTTGTTCACCAAGCTCAGCAAGGCAACAATTTTCTCCAAGATTGACCTCAGTAAAGGTTATTATCAAATACCAGTCAAGGAGGAAGTTAAACCTTTGCTAGCTTTCAGCACTAGTGAAGGACATTACACATTTAATGTGAGGCCGTTCGGACTGCATAACGCACCAGGAGTGTTTACCAGGATGATGAGAAAGCTTTTAGAACCCTTGCAAAGTCCCCACATCCATAATTTCATGGACGACATCTTAATTGCATCGGAATCCTACGAAGAACATATTGCTACAGTCGCTATGCTCCTTAGGAGACTACAGGAAACTGGTCTCACAGCCAGACCTAGCAAATGTCTCATCGCATTTGAAAAGCTGGACTTCCTGGGGCACACTATTTCTCATGGGTGTAGTTGGCCTATTAAGAAGAACGTGGAGAAAATAGTGGCAGCAAAAAGACCCCTAACAAAGAAAGACATCAGGTCATTCTTATCACTATGTGCTTGCTGAGGATTGCTTCATGTCCGCAGCATGGCGCATTCCTCAAATGATTATATCTCCGCGACTGATGTCGATGATTGTTTCATGCCTACAGACATTTGGATTTGAGCTCGATCCGAATGGCTGTATCATGGAACACCTCAATCGAATAGAGATATATCTCCGCGACCGATGTCGATCATTGTTGCATGTGTGCAAGCATTTGAGTTTGGCCAACTCGGATTGCTGCACCATGGAACATCGCAATTGAATATATATTAACGACGTAGTATGCATATCTCAATGCATGACGCGTATGTCTTTGTAAGGTCATTCGACTTGTGGGTTTTGACCCGTACGGCAGTGTGTTTCAGAAGTGTGGCCATTGCCACTTATATTGTGTGGTACGACCACTTATTAATTGTGTGGCTGGGAAGCCAATTGGACAGTGTATTTCTTGAGCCAAACGTAAGTCGTATTAGGAATAACGCAGTTTGCATAATTATGGCAGATTAGCCTGGCGTGGTATGCCAAAGGAACTTTATATTACTAGCAATAGTGTAAGACTAGTATAGATGGATATTGTACAGCTAGCGGCAAGCGTAAACCTAGTGTAATGGATTAGACGACTAGCAGTAGACGTAAGCCTAGCATAATAAGTGTATTGCAGAACTAGCAGGATATTTAAGTCTAGTGCAAAAGGCTATTGTATAAACTAGCGACGAGAGTAAGTCTAGTTAGCCTCTGAATTGATGCCAAAGGACATTGGCCGTTAAAAGGAACTGACCTTGAACCAGAACTCTAGATAGAGATTATGAACATGTGTTTATGAAATAATGAGAACTCTTACAGATCGTACATGAATGTGATGTGACTTTTGTTCCCATGTAGTTGGTGTCTGCTCATGGTATGAAATTACTAATTAAATATTTTGAGTAGTCAAATCACGGTCTTATCAACTGTCGTATTCGGAGTTGAGTTAAATGCTATTTATCTTCAACTGACTACGACCAGTGATGATTAATGTCTTAACACGCTGCACCTCACACTGCCAATATAATCAATAAGACAAGAGACTAATACAGGTCAGTCAAAGGGTCGAATATTTAATATGAAACATGTTCAGCACATAATGTATCACAAGGGTTAAAGCAGACATTATCGATACCAACGAACAGTATTACGGAATCCTACAAAAGTGATAAGAACCCGAGGGACTTTGACTCTATACTGAATACGCATATAATAACTTGGTCATCCTCTAATACTAGAAGTCATCGAAGCACCCAGAACATACTGGGGTCCCGATAGCCGCGCCCGTAACATTCTGGTGTCAGAAAGTGTCTGGATTTTGTGAATACTGGATTCCCCCCCATCAAGTATCGAAGAAAGTCAAACTAATGATGAACGTTTTAAAGGCAAAATCATTCATTCAAGCCTAACTGGCAACTGAAATGCGCAGGACAGAAAGTGACGTCACTACATTGATGCCGTCAACGTTAGCAGACGACTTTGCCTGAGATAATCCGAATTCTTCCACCACAAGAGACTGTTTCACGCAGATAGAACGATAATCTTCCACTCGAGAACCTGAACCAGTGGAGAATGTATCTCTTCATCAAATTCATCTGAGGCTGCGACGCAGATCGATTGAAGAAACTACGTTCGAAGACCGAGGCAAGACTTTCAAACAGTTTCCCTACTGCGAAGTTCAAGGTCTACCATCAATGGACTACAGCTGTTGAAGACACGTTTCGGAACTAGGATTAGAAGTACATGCACTTATGTATTTCTCAGAGGGACAGCTAAACAGATAAGTTCTTGATTGTGCTTAGGCGCTTGAACATTGTCATATTGTCCATGCATTAGCTTTGGTCTACAGTTCATCATTACTTTACTTACTTTTTTACTATCATCTGTGTTCCCCATTTATGTATATTCGTATATTCGTATATTCGTCGTGTTTAATATTGACTGGAATTTTCCCAGGAAAGCTTCAGTGAATGTTAACTTCTATTAGATTTGCATGCTGACTGAGGATCTGACTGATTATATTTTTTTCTTTGGAGTCAGGATATAAATGTTTCTTCAGTTAGCAATATAACCATATTTTGTGTACTTAGCAGTCTCGTCACGTGAATTACGTCCTCTTTATTTACGTAACCTACTTTCAGTACTGTTGACAATTGTTGTCGTGTGTGATCTAAAACTTCTTTGTCTATACGTTCGTTTAAGACGACTTGTCTTGTCATATTTTTGTGATGTAAATTCTTTTCTTTCTTTTACTAATTACTGAGTATAAGTCTCCTTTATTTACTTTATAAGTGTAAAGTCTTGTCGTATAACTGGAAAAATCATTTCATTGTAACTCATTTGATTGTTTTCACTGTCTTTGTCACATGTTCTTGGAACTTGTTCGTTATTGATTAATATATTCATGTACATATTATACAGAGTTCTATACTCCTGGTGTATATTATAGACAATTGAAGGTACTCAGAAACCTATTATCATGTCTACACTACAGGAATTCATTGAGATTGGAAAAAGTTATGGAAAATCAGGGGCGGAACTACAAAGTTTTGCAGATACGAAATATGATGAATACTTATCGCGTCTGGAAAGAATGGAACAGCGCGAAATGACTAAACGAGCTGATGAGCTTAGGAGGTTTGAATTAACCCAAGAGAGGGAAATGAAAGAAAAAGAGATGGCTCAGAAAGATAAAGAATTAGCTCAACAAGAAAAAGACAGAGAATTTGAGAAAGACAAAATGGCTCAACGTGATAAAGAATTAGCTCAACAAGAAAAAGACAGAGAATTTGAGAAGGAAAGAATGGCACAACGAGATAAGGAAATGGAATTAAGGAAAATGGAACTTATGCAACTGGATCAAGCACATAAAAATGCCATGGAAATGGAAACATTAAAACTTCATGCAGAAAAAGAAAAAGCTTTAGAATTAGCTAAAGTGCAGTCTGAACAGACTAAGACTGCGGCTGGTACTAATATTTTCTATCCTAAGTTAAAAATGCCACATTTTGACCAAACTCGCGATTGTGTTGACTCTTTATTATCTAGATTCATCATCAAGGTCACGGCTCTGAACATACCCAAAGAAAGATGGAGCAGTCTTTTACTTGATTTTTTGACTGGTGACTCACTTAAATGTTTCATGAGTCTTGATGAGAAGAGCAGAAGCGATTTCGATGTCGTAAAATATGTATTACTAAGACGTTTCCAGTTAACTGAGTTTGGATTCAGAGATCGCTTTCATGCGGCTAAGCCAAGCAAGGATGCAGATTTTGGTGAATTCATTGCATCTATTAAACATTTCCTTAGCAGATGGATTGATCTGTCTGGTATAAATAAAACATATGAAGGTGTTATAGATCTCATGCTGCGAGATAAATTTTTATCCGCATGCAGCACTGAATTAGAAGCATTTTTACAAGAAAGACATCCTAATTCTATCGATGAGTATGAAAAACTCGGAAGACAATATCAGACCGCACATCAGAATAAAGATCTTCATAGATCGACTATTCGAGATCCTATGCCTGTGTGCGCGGCTCACCACGATCAGAGACCTCGATCGAAGAGCTTTGATGGACGTTGTCGTTCAGATTATTATCAATCCGACAGAGGTTTTTATAACTTCCGTCGTCATCGCTCTCCTTCGAATTCATATCGACGAGGTTATAGAGGATATTCACCTCATGATCGTGGGTATCACAGAGGCAGGGATTATGATGGTTCACATCAAAAAGGATATTATAATCAGAGATCATCTTATGGTAGAGATGCCAGGAAGGATGACTCTACTGATTTTTATTATAGCAATAAAAAGTCAGTCAATAATAACAAAGGTAATGCCAGATCTCCGTCGAGAGACAAAAACAAACATAGACATGCAAATAATTGCAGTGTCAAAAAAGAGAAAGTTAATGATGATAATGATCATGCGAACGCATGTATGGTAATGAATGATACATGTTATGAGTGTCAGTCTAAAAACAGATTAAAGTCTACCATTACACTTGATTGTGGTCATTGTATGCCTACAATGTCGGCATGTGTAAATGTGGTTATCTTACATTTCATCCCGGAATATTGGATGGTAAGGTAGTAAGAGTTTTGCGTGACACTGGGTCCTCAACCATAGGCATAAAGCACTCGCTTATCGAGCCCTCTGCTTTTACAGGCAAATCAGTTAAGTGTGTCACATTTGGTGGGAATATAGAAACTTTCCCTGTGGCACGAGTATACATTGATACTCCTTTTTACACAGGCACTGTCTATGCCTGCGGCTTGAGAGCACCCATAACTGAAATTATAATAGGAAACATACCAGGAGTTAAAGATTGCACTCCTGAGGAGATTGCAATGTGGGTTGAATCTCACCCACAGGTGGCAAATGCTGTTGTAACGAGAGCACAACAGTTAGCTACGGACATGGCTACACCACCTCTTCCTATAATAGATACAATTATGTCTCAAGTTGGCACTGTTACACCTTCTGTTTTTGCAGAAAAACAGAAGAGTGACCCAACTTTACAAGGATTGTTTAGCCGAGCAGAACAAAAAACTATTAAATACACAAGAGGGGCTAAACAATGGTTCAAGATAAAGAAATCAATACTCACTAGATATTATGATGATGGCAAAACAATTATACATCAAGTGATAGTACCTAAGGAATACAGACCATTGGTCCTACAAACAGGTCATGACTCCCCTATGGCAGGGCATATGGGGATCAAAAGAACATTGTTTCGTGTTACGTCACAATTTTATTGGCCTGGGGTTAATAAAGATACAAAGTTATACTGCAAATCATGTACAACATGCCAAGGTATAGCACGTAAGGGCAGGTTCCATACGGCACCCTTACAGATTACAGACGTGCCTGAGAGACCTTTCAAAAAGATTGCAGTAGATATAGTGGGTCCGTTATCAATTGTTTCAAATAATGGATTTCGTTATATTTTAACTTGCGTAGATCTTTGCACGCGTTGGCCAGAGGCCATACCATTGAAAACCATCACAACTGCATCCGTGTCTGATGCATTATTTTCGATATTTTGTCGAATCGGTTTTCCGGAAGATATTTTGTCAGATCAAGGATCACAATTTACTTCCAACATCATGAGGGATTTAGAATCCATGTTATCTGTTCACCACTCGTTTTGTAGTGCGTATAGGCCCCAATCAAACGGTGTGTGCGAGCGCTACAATAGCACTCTAAAACAGATGTTATCTAAGATAACTGAAGAATGCCCTCGTGAATGGGACAGGCTTCTGCCGGCGGCCCTGTTCGCTTTTCGTGAAGTGCCTCACGAAAGCACGGGGTGGTCTCCTTTCGAATTGGTTTATGGTTCGAATCCTCGCGGACCAATGATGATACTCAAGGATTTGTTGATCGGAGCATCAATTGATACAGCGACTCGAAACAGCTACGAGTTAGTTATTGATCTCCGGCAACAAATCATCGATACGTGCACATATCCATCCCAGAGTATAAAATCAGCCACTCAACGATCAAGATTATTACATAATCAAAAGAGAATATTAAGATCCTTCAAACCAGGGGAAAAAGTTTGGTTGTTGCTACCTCATAACGATAACAAATTACTGATATCATGGCAAGGTCCATTTGATGTTATCAAACAAGTCACAGATGTTGACTACTCGGTAAACGTTAGAGGTAAAATCAAAACCTTCCACGTCAACATGCTAAAATTAGCAGTTGAAAGACCACAGGAATTAATTCCTGTTATTAACTCTATTGATGATTCTTCACATCATACTGCTTCTTTTGCAGTTGTTCATGAAGAAGATACCACTTCGTCTATCCCTTTACAATTCCAACTACCTTCTTTGCAATCATCGGAATCTTGGAAAGACGTGACTATTTCTTCTTCACTATCTTCGTCACAACAAGATCAAGTTCGGGATATTCTCATTTCTTTCAATGATGTTCTCACCGACCTTCCAGGTCAGACATCGCTTATATCCCATGATATTACTCTTACTGATTATAAACCTATCAAACTTAGACCCTATCCTATATCTTTACACCACAAAGATAGGGTAGAGAAAGAGTTAAAAGAGATGATACGTTTAGGTGTGATATCTCCTTCGGAATCACCATATGCATTCCCAATGGTGATAGTTAAAAAGAAGGATGATTCTTTACGTATTTGTGTTGATTTTAGGCGATTGAACAAAATTACAATCACAGACGGTGAGCCTATGCCACTTTTAGATGATCTTTTGTCAGAATTATCTAATGCTACATTCTTTAGCAAACTAGATCTCTCTAAAGGCTACTGGCAAATTCCTCTTGCCGAAAATGCCAAACCTTACACAGCTTTCACAACTCCGTTTGGGCTCTACCAAAGGAATTATATGTGTTTTGGGTTGGTGAATGCGTCAGCGACGTTTGTGCGCATGATGCGCCGCCTTCTTGGCGATCGTAAAGATGTCATCACGTACATCGATGACATCTGCCTATTTCATGACTCGTGGGAAGACCATATTGATGGTTTAACTTCCCTTCTACATACGTTACGTATGCATGGTTTGACTGTGCGACCTTCAAAGGTCCAAATAGGTTGTCAGGAAATTTATTTTCTTGGTCACCGAATAGGTAACCACAAACTGTATCCTGACGACAATACAGTCAAAAGAATTCTAGAGATTTCTACCCCTTCAACTAAGAAACAAGTTAGAAGCCTTTTAGGCCTGATAAACTATTACCATAAGTTCATCCCGCATTTCGCACAACTATTTACACCTTTGTCCGCACTGTTGACCAAAGGTAGTCCTAATAAGGTACAGTGCGACAAAGATTGCGAAAGCGCTTTGGTAACAATTAAGAAATTATTTAGCAATGCAACTATTTTGTTATTACCGAATATACGTATTCCATTCAAACTTCAATCAGATGCCTCGAGCTACTCCATGGGTGGTTGTTTGCTGCAATGTTACAAGGAAACACTCCATCCATGTTTCTATGTGTCGAGGATACTGACTCCGGCTGAACAGAAGTATGCGACAGGTGAACGTGAGCTCCTGTCAATGGTCTGGTGCCTAGAGAAGCTAGCAAGATACCTTATCGGTACGCATTTTTTTTATTATGACAGATCATAGTCCTCTTACTTACATAACAGCTAGGACGATGCGTAACGCTAGAATACATCGATGGTACTTGTAGATTCAAGAATTTTCATTTACGATTCTGCCTATTGCTGGATCAGACAATAACTTGGCAGATCTTTTATCGCGCAACTTCTCTGAGAAGAAATTGAATTAACTCTTTAGTCACCATGTTGACAAGTGCTATTATTAATGTTATAAAATTTAATGTGTCTACTTAATGATTATGATAGTTATAAGTAGATAGTACTAATATTGATATGTTCGGAAGACGGGCGTCTTCCCCACCACTATCATCCGTGCCACAAGTGTCACGTTTGGAAGTGAGGGGGATAATGTTGAGGATTGCTTCATGTCCGCAGCATGGCGCATTCCTCAAATGATTATATCTCCGCGACTGATGTCGATGATTGTTTCATGCCTACAGACATTTGGATTTGAGCTCGATCCGAATGGCTGTATCATGGAACACCTCAATCGAATAGAGATATATCTCCGCGACCGATGTCGATCATTGTTGCATGTGTGCAAGCATTTGAGTTTGGCCAACTCGGATTGCTGCACCATGGAACATCGCAATTGAATATATATTAACGACGTAGTATGCATATCTCAATGCATGACGCGTATGTCTTTGTAAGGTCATTCGACTTGTGGGTTTTGACCCGTACGGCAGTGTGTTTCAGAAGTGTGGCCATTGCCACTTATATTGTGTGGTACGACCACTTATTAATTGTGTGGCTGGGAAGCCAATTGGACAGTGTATTTCTTGAGCCAAACGTAAGTCGTATTAGGAATAACACAGTTTGCATAATTATGGCAGATTAGCCTGGCGTGGTATGCCACAGGATCTTTATATTACTAGCAAAAGTGTAAGACTAGTATAGATGGATATTGTACAGCTAGCGGCAAGCGTAAGCCTTGTGTAATGGATTAGACGACTAGCAGTAGACGTAAGCCTAGCATAATAAGTGTATTGCAGAACTAGCAGGATATTTAAGTCTAGTGCAAAAGGCTATTGTATAAACTAGCGACGGGAGTAAGTCTAGTTAGCCTCTGAATTGATGCCAAAGGACATTGGCCGTTAAAAGGAACTGACCTTGAACCAGAACTCTAGATAGAGATTATGAACATGTGTTTATGAAATAATGAGAACTCTTACAGATCGTACATGAATGTGATGTGACTTTTGTTCCCATGTAGTTGGTGTCTGCTCATGGTATGAAATTACTAATTAAATATTTTGAGTCGTCAAATCACGGTCTTATCAACTGTCGTATTCGGAGTTGAGTTAAATGCTATTTATCTTCAACTGACTATGACCAGTGATGATTAATGTCTTAACACGCTGCACCTCACACTGCCAATATAATCAATAAGACAAGAGACTAATACAGGTCAGTCAAAGGGTCGAATATTTAATATGAAACATGTTCAGCACATAATGTATCACAAGGGTTAAAGCAGACATTATCGATACCAACGAACAGTATTACGGAATCCTACAAAAGTGATAAGAACCCGAGGGACTTTGACTCTATACTGAATACGCATATAATAACTTGGTCATCCTCTAATACTAGAAGTCATCGAAGCACCCAGAACATACTGGGGTCCCGATAGCCGCGCCCTTAACAGTGCTTACTATCAGAAATACATCCAGAACTTCAACGAACTGACAGCACCTCTGACTGACCTCACCAAGAAAGGTTGTCCTGATAAGGTCATGTGGAATCAAAAGTGCGAACATGCATACAGCACTTTGAAAGGACAGTTGGCGGCATACCCCATCCTGAGGTTACCTGACCTTAAGAAACCTTTCGTACTGAGAGTTGACGCGTCAGGTCAGGGCATCGGGTCAACATTGCTGCAAGCCGAGGACAGTGACCCGAACCTGCTATTCCCAGTAGCTTACGGAAGTCGGAAACTGAATGAAGCGGAACGCAACTACAGTGTCGTTGAAAGAGAATGTCTCGCTCTGATTCATGGCATCAGACGCCATCATGAGTTTCTGTATGGTACTTCTTTCACGGTGCAAACAGACCATGCTCCATTAGCTTTCCTGGGTGCCAATAAGGAATTCAACGCAAGGATAATGCGTTGGGCCTTGCTATTGAGTGTTTATTCCTTCAAAGTGGAATATATTCCAGAAAAACAGAATGTCGGAGCTGACTTCTTGAGTTAGAAACTGGACCACGGAGGAAGAGGAGAAAATCGACGATGCCAATCATCCAAAAGCTACCGATCAGGGCAGCTTCATTGTCATAAATGAAACATGAAAACGAGTTTCCATGTCTCAAAAGTGGGGACGATTGTGACGTACGTCTAAGTATGACAAATGAATTTCCCTGACTCGATGGATGACAACAGAATATTGGCCTCTCATAACTTTAGAACCCCTGATCATCTGTTGTAACTTTAACCTGCATGCAGCATTTCCACGAGAACTTTACACGCTGGATCATTAATATGTAGCCTGCTATCTTCTGTGAACTTTTGAGATCGCATGGCCTTTGATGGGAGGTTAAATCACGCCCTCAACCATCTCTGAGAACGATTTATAGCAATCTTTTCCTTAACGCCGGCCCAAAAGAGGACGTGGCCAGAGACTCACTCCTGTTTCTAGAGCAATTAACAGCAGTTCAATTTCTTACCCGGCTGTCACCCCGCCTGGTGGGAGTTGCCAAAGCTTCTCAGAACAGCGGTACCATCAAAGCCAGGCTGATCTTCAGAATTCAACGTGGGGCGGTATACGATCTAAAGAAATCAGGGAACTCCCAGCTAACGTAGTTAGCTTCTCGAGAAATTTTTCGCACTCTCATGCGAGCAGCCTGAGACGAAGAAAATCGGTAGACCGGGGAAAACGGAGGAATCGCAGCGGTTAACACAACGGCGAGGTACCTCGGATTCTGCTCTACTTCAAGAAAAGTGTGAAAACCTAACACGTCCTATTTAAGTTACATTTGAGAAGTATAAATAAAGAACTCCGAAAACTGCATTTTATCGTTCGTTCTGACAGAATCCTAGTTTCACTAGCATAGTCGGATTCCTGCTAGATTTCATCTACCTTCGTTGACTATTGGAAATATTCTTTCTGCGCAGACGGTAATTTATACATTAGCTTCGAGTGATCAGTGGGCTAGTTATTTCAATTTATTTCAATGGATTGTAGTGTAAATTTAACCTTATTAAATAAACCCATTTTTAAAGTTCTAGTGCAAACTAATGTTACAGCTAAAAGTATTTCCTGATACACTTGACGCGTAAATTAATTTTGCAGACGTTAAAAGGAATTATAACCAGTAAATCCAGTTTAGTTCTGTATAGATAGATGTGCTTTTAATTATTTTAACTCACGGGGAGTTTTCCTGATTTGTTAATTGACGACGCTAATAAAGTAAATAGGCTAACTGTAATTTATCGCGTGTCAGATTATAATATGATTTGTAATGCATTTCTTGTTTTGATTATCTTTCATTCAGAACGATCATTCAACCTGCATTCCAGGAATTATTAATTATATACAGAGTTCTGCCAACTCAATTCGATAACTCCAGTAACATATGAACCTTTTTAAAGCTAAACTTGTGGCGACCTGTAATGGGCCCCGCTCCTCTGAATTTAATTGAGAATAAAGCCACCCAAGAAACACTTTTAAAATACTAGTTCATATAGTCCTTAAAAGTAAAACTGGAAGCAGAACATATTTTATTCACTGCCATATTTGTGAAGAAAAAACATAGGTCTACCTGAACACTGTCTGTCAAGTATATTCAGTGGATTTTACACACCACCCGAAGAAGAACTTACCTCAGTGTTTTTTTAACTTGTGACATTACGGAAAAAGAAAGTTATCTCCACCAGCTGTGCCAATTTTAGGAACCACACCATACCTCACGCCTAGCCAAGTGCCTGTGCCATTAATTAGGAACTTTATCTAAACAAACAGTAGCCTTTACGCTTCACCGTCTGGCGATTTTTTTAGACTATTTGTTACCTCGTTAAATCTGGGGCCTGACACGGAAGAAATAAGAGGACCAGTCCATTATTCCACGGTATTAGCTGCTGTGGTAATACCATTTTGGTAAGTCTGCGTGTGTGTTTGTGGGATGGCCAGCCCTAGTGTGTTTTTGAATGAAAGGAGATTTAATCTTTTCTTTACCCTTTTAATTAGTTCGACCTAGTATTAAGGTGCATTATATTCCTTGTACGGGACTTCTCTTTGCGGGATTGGGTAACTGTGTTCATTCCCCCCTCCCGTAAAATGTGTATGATTAAAGGGAGACATTTGAGAACCCTAGCTTTTCCTCTACACCCCCCCCCCTTTTTACTGTAACCCCTTGCCTCAGAGTAATAAATTTACCAGTGGGTTAAATTGCCTATCTCTGATCACCCCCCCCCCCCTTTCTTGTCTTTTGGACCGGGTCTTGTCTGTTAGTAAATACAAACAAGAAACGGTGGATGGGATATTTTTCCTCAAACCCCCCTCTTCCCTTATCATATTTGTATTCTGTAACCTTTGATTTTTGACTGTAAATGTATAATTATTTGTGACTGCTTTATGATAATAAAGGTATTAATCTTTATTTGTGTTGGTTGTCGGCTGACCCAAAACTCCAAACATTTCCTTCTGTGTAGGCTGTATTCATGTACGTTGTGCGACAGAATCACCAAATCGGTGAGTGCGCCTGAGCGACTGGAACTGACAAACAATTGTTTGTTCAGAAGAGAGATAGGAATAGTCTGTGAGAAACATATATTGTCGTAATAAGAGACTGTCCTTGCTCTTCCCAGCGCTTGTGAATCTACTACCTCATTCTCCTAAATCCTTATTCTCACAGAGCCTTCAATATTCCTCTACACTCTAAAGGGACCAATATCCATCAGCACCCTCTCAGATAAAAATTACGACAATATATGGTTAGCTCGTTCGAGATTCTGAACCTAGTTAAAATAGAGTGTGGTTGATTGTCTTTGTGAAGTAGGGTATAATCTTTAAAAGTAATTACTTCCCCTAGACTAAGCCGTTCAGTATTTGGGCCGACCACACAATAATTATGACAGGTTTTTTTTTTCACAGGAGCAGACAGTTAGTGATTATAAAAGATTTGTCACCTTTGTATTCTCTGGCAGAGGGAATTGAAATTTTTTGGTTATATAATTGCTGGGACTGCGTGATTGTTTTACAATCACTAAAGGTTTTGAAGCGTTTGAGTTGAGCTAAGCTAAAGACGGATTGTTCTGATTTTTTAAAAATTAAGTTAACTCCGTCTCATCTCAACATTGTCTTCAGGGACGGAGTTTCTTCTTCTTCTTCCGTCCTTAGCCAAAGACCGACCAAGCAGTCAGTGGCCATTACGCCTTGCGGCGTCTTAGGGCAACAAGAAATTATCCGTTGTTCCGTTACGCCTAAAGGCGTTTATTGGTACAACAGAATATTAATTGTTGTTTCCGTAATCAATGTGACAAGCAAGCGGTTGATCAATCCGCTGTGCCCCGAACTTGCCCTCGTGTGTACTGCCGCTATAAAACCACTTCGCTACCGAGACGCCTCCAGGCAAAATTCTCTCGGGACCGAAGGTCCGCGAAAAAGAGCAATCTGGTACTGGCACAACACCCATTCGCTGCCTCCACTTCGCTGGGAGGACCCGCCAACCGGGACCACACACAGAATTGAGAGGACAATGGTCGCCTGAAGGAAAGGGACGGAGTTTGTTGTTAGAGAATTAACATTTTCTGGGGAAAAAAAAAAATTTTCCTTTTAAATTGTTTTAATATAAATATTTCTCTACTGTTAGTAATAGTAGATTTTTTTTCTAGTGTAACTTACTAATTTAATTGGCATAGTTGCTTGCGTTACGAGTCTTAAGTGACAATAATAGCGGCGATAAGTTAACACACGATGTCATTAAGTAAATTGTTTTTTACTTTCGTTTTTTCTCGTAGCGGCTTTGAATTTGTTTCCCTTCTTGTTCTTTCGTACTATTCTCTAGTCATACTACATCTTATTCTTTAACAATGGCAGAGAGGATACAGATGAGATCCATCCTGAGGCTGGAAGCGAAAGAGGCAGGCTTAGACGCAGAAGCGGCGAATCTGTTTATCAACCAGGAATTGGAAATATATGACGCGCAGCAACAAAGAGCAGAGGCAGAGAGGAAGGAAGAGAAACAAAGAGCAGAAGCTGAGAGGAAGGAAGAAAAAGAGAGAGAAGAGAGGGCAGAAGCTAGGAAGAAAGAAGCGGACGATCGTCAATGGGAGCAGAAGAAAATTGAGGCAGAGATGGAAGCTCGCAGGGAAAGAGAGAAAGAGAGCGAGAAAGACAACATTAACTGGCGCTTAAGGCTTTAGAGAGTCGGGGCGCCTCTACTCCGAATAACGGAGAGCCGTCTTCGCCCCAGTCTCAGTCAATGGACCTCTCCAGCACTCATTCTGCCCAATTAGCGGCGATGTCTTTTGCTTTAGAATCTTTTCCTAGCCCTAATGAAAAAATTGACAGCTACCTAGAAAAATTCGAAAGGCTCGCGAATCTGTATGGGTTAGAGAGTTCCCGCTGGGCACTTAAGCTCTCAACGTCACTAAAAGCTAATGCTTATGACGTGTACACGAAGCTGGGAACCAACCAACATGATTACGACATGCTGAAAAAGGCCTTGCTAGAACGGTTTGAGATGACCGCCCGAAAATTCCTGCAAATGTTCAGGAACAGCCGAAAAGAGAGCACGGAAACATTTTCACAGTTCTCTTCACGTCTAACGGGCTATTTAATAAAGTGCATTGAATTATCTGACCTACCTCTTACATATGAGGGACTACTTGAACTTGTTCTTGTGGAACAGATAAAGGCAACTTTGTCAAACGAAACCCGTAGATTTTTGGCTGAACAGGGCGCAGTCAGGCTTGAGGACATCCTCAATAAGGCCGAACGCTATACCAATGCAATGGCCGAACTTCCCAGCACTAAACGTAAACCCACAGATGAGCCATCTCGAAAACAAAATCTAGAGCAGTCATCCTATTCTTCTAATTCCTCTCAGAATTATAACCAACGAGAAAATAATACCCAGAGACCTCCCCAGGAAAAATCGAAATTCTACAAAACCCGATACCCCCCCAACAACAATTCTGATCAACCCACCAAGCCTACGTGGCAGCGCGGCCACCAAGGTCAAAGAAAAGGAAAGACCCCTACACCAGGAACGTCTGATCAATGCAAGCAGACCGGGCCTAACCGCGTTGGATGTTTGCATACAGCCTCGAAAGGTAGAGTCAATGTCAGTGATTCTCAACCTGAGGGGGACCGACCCTCAACTCGAGGAACTGTAATTTTGAATGGTACCTCAACCACTTGTCTCTTTGACACTGGATTAAGTTTTAGTTGTATTGTTGCTAGACACCTAGTCAAACCAGGTCAGGAGACAGAGGAAACCGTCAAACTTAGTGGAGTTTTTAAGAGTGATGCGCCCAGGACGCTGCCTATCGCACTGGTAGAAATACAGTCTGACTTTGTCAGAGGGGTTATTAAAGCGGCCATTATGGATGATCCTATCTACCCAGTTATCCTAGGATGTAGATATGTGTTTATTGGGGGACCAAAGGAGCCGATTGTGGCAGCGGTAACCACAAGAGGGCAAGCCAAGCAAGAGAGGGAGCCTGCGCCAAATTTGTTGCCGAATGAACTGAAGGAGGCGCAACAAAAGGACCCTACTCTGGAGCCCTGCTTTAAAAGACTGCCCATGGCTAAGGACCCCAGACACAACGGAGACATCTTTTCTAAGGATGGCGTATTGTATCGTAGAACGGGCAACCCGGACACGGGGAATAACCAGCTCCTAGTACCGACGCAGTACCGAAGCCAGATCTTAGAGATGGGGCACTCTCTTCCCTTTAGCGGACATATGGGACAAAACGCCACTATTCAGCGAATAAAAACCCACTATTGGTGGCCAGGAATGAACTCTGACATTATCAGGTATGTGAAATCCTGCGCCCAGTGCCAACGGGTAGCACCCAAGCACTTGACACCCCCAGTACCCATGGGGCAAATGCCAATAGTAGGGACTCCATTTGAACGGGTTGCTGTCGACATCATTGGACCCCTGGAAAGGACCAAAAGAAAGCACAGGTTCATCCTGACTTTAGTCGACACTTGCACAATGTGGGCCGAAGCTGTACCGCTAACATGCATAGATTCCAAGCATGTCGCAGAAGCCCTCGTGCAAATCTTTACACGGTTGGGATTCCCTCAACAAGTTTTGACGGACAATGGATCCCAATTCCGTAGCCTGTTAATGGAGGAGATCTTTAAGATCTTGAGGGCCAAACATATCCACACAAGTCCCTATCATCCGGCCGGAAATGGGCTCGTGGAACGTTTTAACGGCACCGTCACAACCATGTTACGTAAGCTGGGTCAGGAGAAACCGGAAGACTGGGACCTATATATATCGGCTGCCTTATTCGCCTACCGAGAGGTTCCCCAAGCGTCTACGGGATTCGCGCCAGCTACACTTTTATTTGGCAGACCTATTAAGGGGCCACTAGAAGCCTTACTTCGGTCCCTGACAGACCAAAAGGCTGACGAGACAGTCGTCTCTGCAAGCAAGTATGTATCTGAGCTCAAGGAAAGGCTAAAGCTAGGATGGGATCTAGCTACAACAAACCTTACGAAAGCCCGCGCTAAACATGCTAAAAGATACAACAAAGCTGCAAAAGAGAGAGAGAGCTCCAACCAGGGGAGAAAGTTTTGTTGCTACTCCCAACCGGAAGCAATAAACTTCGCATCGGATGGCAAGGGCCGTTTACCGTCCTTAAAAAGATCTCACGTACTAATTACAAGATCTCCATTAAAGGAAAGGAGAAGGTCTTCCACATAAATCTGCTCAAGAAATATCTGGAAAGACCAGTGCCATCCTCCGAGCATCTCCTGGCTGTCGCCATAGCAACGGAAGACGAGGAAGATGATGATGGTTGCATGGAGTACCCATTGCAACCCACAGAATCCTTTAAAGATGTCAAGTTCGGCGACAATCTCTCACCAGAACAACAAACAGAAACCAGGGCGCTACTACAGCAGTACAGTGCAGTCTTAACGGATGTACCTGGTCGAACAAATCTCATCGAATTTGACATGAAATTAACAAACGAGACCCCTGTTCGAACCAGAGTATACCCCATTCCGTACGCCAAAGCTGATGCACTTCGCGGAGAAATAGACAAGCTGCTAGGAATTATCAGCGAGTCTACATCTCCTTACAGTTCGAGAGTAGTGCTGCTGCAGAAGCCCAATAAGGAAGTTCGGCTGTGTATTGATTACCGGTTGCTAAACGCTGTAACGGAATTCCAGCCTGAACCGCTCCAAACTGCTTCTGAGTTGTTCACCAAGCTCAGCAAGGCAACAATTTTCTCCAAGATTGACCTCAGTAAAGGTTATTATCAAATACCAGTCAAGGAGGAAGTTAAACCTTTGCTAGCTTTCAGCACTAGTGAAGGACATTACACATTTAATGTGATGCCGTTCGGACTGCATAACGCACCAGGAGTGTTTACCAGGATGATGAGAAAGCTTTTAGAACCCTTGCAAAGTCCCCACATCCATAATTTCATGGACGACATCTTAATTGCATCGGAATCCTACGAAGAACATATTGCTACAGTCGCTATGCTCCTTAGGAGACTACAGGAAACTGGTCTCACAGCCAGACCTAGCAAATGTCTCATCGCATTTGAAAAGCTGGACTTCCTGGGGCACACTATTTCTCACGGCTGTAGTTGGCCTATTAAGAAGAACGTGGAGAAAATAGTGGCAGCAAAAAGACCCCGAACAAAGAAAGACATCAGGTCATTCTTATCACTATGTACTTACTATCAGAAATACATCCAGAACTTCAACGGACTGACAGCACCTCTGACTGACCTCACCAAGAAAGGTTGTCCTGATAAAAAAAAAGGAACCCGTTACACGCCCATTGAGGCATATTGGGAATATGGTGTTAGGCCCATATTATCTTGACCGTCGGCACACGAGGGGTGATGTGGTCGGCATCACGCCGGCCGCCTTAACCTTCCCAGAGTAGCTCTGGTACCCATTTGGGGCTGGGTCGACCCAGGAGCCGTTTGTGGCCTAAAAATCTTCCGCCTCATCTGGGGATCGAACCATAGACCACTGCGCTAGGAAGCCAGTGAGTCCTGATAAGGTCATGTGGAATCAAAAGTGCGAACATGCATACAGCACTTTGAAAGGACAGTTGGCGGCATACCCCATCCTAAGGTTACCTGACCTTAAGAAACCTTTCGTACTGAGAGTTGACGCGTCAGGTCAGGGCATCGGGTCAACATTGCTGCAAGCCGAGGACAGTGACCCGAACCTGCTATTCCCAGTAGCTTACGGCAGTCGGAAACTGAATAAAGCGGAACGCAACTACAGTGTCGTTGAAAGAGAATTTCTCGCTCTGATTCATGGCATCAGACGCCATCATGAGTTTCTGTATGGTACTTCTTTCACGGTGCAAACAGACCATGCTCCATTAGCTTTCCTGAGTGCCAATAAGGAATTCAACGCAAGGATAATGCGTTGGGCCTTGCTATTGAGTGTTTATTCTTTCAAAGTGGAATATATTCCAGGAAAACAGAATGTCGGAGCTGACTTCTTGAGTAGAAACTGGACCACGGAGGAAGAGGAGAAAATCGACGATGCCAATCATCCAAAAGCTACCGATCAGGGCAGCTTCATTGTCATAAATGAAACATGAAAACGAGTTTCCATGTCTCAAAAGTGGGGACGATTGTGACGTACGTCTAAGTATGACAAATGAATTTCCCTGACTCGATGGATGACAACAGAATATTGGCCTCTCATAACTTTAGAACCCCTGATCATCTGTTGTAACTTTAACCTGCATGCAGCATTTCCACGAGAACTTTACACGCTGGATCATTAATATGTAGCCTGCTATCTTCTGTGAACTTTTGAGATCGCATGGCCTTTGATGGGAGGTTAAATCACGCCCTCAACCATCTCTGAGAACGATTTATAGCAATCTTTTCCTTAACGCCGGCCCAAAAGAGGACGTGGCCAGAGACTCACTCCTGTTTCTAGAGCAATTAACAGCAGTTCAATTTCTTACCTGGCTGTCACCCCGCCTGGTGGGAGTTGCCAAAGCTTCTCAGAACAGCGGTACCATCAAAGCCAGGCTGATCTTCAGAATTCAACGTGGTGCGGTATACGATCTAAAGAAATCAGGGAACTCCCAGCTAACGTAGTTAGCTTCTCGAGAAATTTTTCGCACTCTCATGCGAGCAGCCTGAGACGAAAAAAATCGGTAAACCGGGGGAAACGGAGGAATCGCAGCGGTTAACACAACGGCGAGGTACCTTGGATTCTGCTCTACTTCAAGAAAAGTGTGAAAACCTAACACGTCCTATTTAAGTTACATTTAAGAAGTATAAATAAAGAACTCCGAAAACTGCATTTTATCGTTCGTTCTGACAGAATCCTAGTTTCACTAGCATAGTCGGATTCCTGCTAGATTTCATCTACCTTCGTTGACTATTGGAGTGTATTCTTTCTGCGCAGACGGTAATTTATACATTAGCTTCGAGTGATCAGTGGTCTAGTTATTTCAATTTATTTCAATGGATTGTGGTGTAAATTTAACCTTATTAAATAAACCCATTTTTAAAGTTCTAGTGCAAACTAATGTTACAGCTAAAAGTATTTCCTATAACACTTGATGCGTAAATTAATGTTGCAGACGTTAAAAGAATTATAACCAGTTTTTTTTTTTTTTTTTTTTTTTTTTTTTTTTTTTTGTACGCCCGCTAATACTCGAGGCGAAATCTCAGGTTATTATTTATGTCTAACCTGACATTGATTTTACGTGAGTATCCCTTTATTTCTTGTACAGAGACAGGTGTTCCTCGCCATTCAGGCAAATACTCGCCGATTTCGGAGGTACCCATTGCAGCTGGGTCGGCTCAGGAGCCGCCAGTCCCTGGTCGACGACACTTCTTCAAATGTCTTCGCCAGGTCTCGAGTTAATCCAGTCCAAATCCCGGTCGACGAAAAATCCTCAAATGCCGTCGCCCGGGTTTGATCCTGTATCACCCGGTCGCCAGAGCGGTGTTGTAACCACTACGCTAGCGCGGCTCCCTATAACCAGTAAATCCAGTTTAGTTCTGTATAGATAGATGTGCTTTTAATTTTATTAACTCACGGGGAGTTTTCCTGATTTGTTAATTGACGACGCTAATAAAGTAAATAGGCTAACTGTAATTTATCGCGTGTCAGATTATAATATGATTTGTAATGCATTTCTTGTTTTGATTATCTTTCATTCAGAACGATCATTCAACCTGCATTCCAGCAATTATTAATTATATACAGAGTTCTGCCAACTCAATTCGATAACTCCAGTAACATATGAACCTTTTTAAAGCTAAACTTGTGGCGACCTGTAATGGGCCCCGCTCCTCTGAATTTAACTGAGAATAAAGCCACCCAAGAAACACTTTTAAAATACTAGTTCATATAGTCCTTAAAAGTAAAACTGGAAGCAGAACATATTTTATTCACTGCCCTATTTGTGAAGAAAAAACATAGGTCTACCTGAACACTGTCTGTCAAGTATATTCAGTGGATTTTACACACCCCCCGAAGAAGAACTTACCTCAGTGTTTTTTTTAACTTGTGACATTACGGAAAAAGAAAGTTATCTCCACCAGCTGTGCCAATTTTAGGAACCACACCATACCTCACGCCTAGCCAAGTGCATGTGCCATTAATTAGGAACTTTATCTAAACCAACAGTAGCCTTTACGCTTCACCGTCTGGCAATTTTTTGAGACTATTTGTTACCTCGTTAAATCTGGGGCCTGACACGGAAGAAATAAGAGGACCAGTCCATTATTCCACGGTATTAACTGCTGTGGTAAATAATTCCTAGAGTGACAGAATTCACCATTTTGGTAAGTCTGCGTGTGTGTTTGTGGGATGGCCAGCCCTAGTGTGTTTTTTGAATGAAAGGAGATTTAATCTTTTCTTTACCCTTTTAATTAGTTCGACCTAGTATTAAGGTGCATTATATTCCTTGTACGGGACTTCTCCTAGCGGGATTGCGTAACTGTGTTCATTCCCCCCTCCCGTAAAATTTGTATGATTAAAGGGAGACATTTGAGAACGATAGCTTTTCCTCTACACCCCCCCCCCCACTTTTACTGTAACCCCTTGCCTCAGAGTAATAAATTTACCAGTGGGTTAAATTGCCTATCTCTGTTCACCCCCCCCCCCCTTTCTTGTCTTTTGGACCGGGTCTTGTCTGTTAGTAAATACAAACGGGAAACGGTGGATGGGATATTTTTCCTCAAACCCCCCTCTTCCCTTATCATATTTGTATTCTGTAACCTTTGATTTTTGACTGTAAATGTATAATTATTTGTGACTGCTTTATGATAATAAAGGTATTAATCTTTATTTGTGTTGGTTGTCGGCTGGCCCAAAACTCCAAACATTTCCATCTGTGTAGGCTGTATTCATGTACGTTGTGCGACAGAATCACCAAATCGGTGAGTGCGCCTGAGCGACTGGAACTGACAAACAATTGTTTGTTCAGAAGAGAGATAGGAATAGTCTGTGAGAAACAGATATTGTCGTAATAAGAGACTGTCCTTGCTCTTCCCAGCGCTTGTGAATCTACTACCTCATTCTCCTAAATCCTTATTCTCACAGAGCCTTCAATATTCCTCTACATTCTAAAGGGACCAATATCCATCAGCACCCTCTCAGATAAAAATTACGACTACGATATGCCACCAAAGGTGTATCACGAAACAACTCTCTGGTATCAGGATCAAAGTGGAGAATAGGCAGATGTCAAAACAGAATTCTCTTCACCGTCAGACAGTGAGGATGGAAAGTGTGGCAGTTAGGGAACGATTTACAGTCAAAGGGAAGGAATAAGGAGAATTATGAATGGGAAGGTTCAGATAGAGTACAAAAAGGTGATGCGCAAACAATGATGCGCATGACAGAGGTGAACGATAATCTAGTGAAGCACGCTTTCTCGACAGACAGTCCAGAAACGTGAGGCAGAGAGGGAAGCCGCATATACGCGGGTAGCCATGTTAATGGCCGTACTCAAGTAGTTTAGGTGATAAATATTTCATGGACAAGAAGTAGTTTGGGTAATGATTAACCCGAAATATTGAATAGTGGGAATTCTTGTCTAGAAGGAGAAACGGTGTGAGTTAGATATTATTCAGATAGGAAAAGGTACGTAGAGTGATTTACAATACATATAGACAGTAGTCATATTCTTCAGTGAGGCAAGTGAAAAAGAACTTACATATTATATATTCTATGATGGACCAAATGTGGAGGTCAGAGCAGACAGCAATGATCCTCTCATATGTAAATAAATAGTATTCAAATTACCATGGCGTTATCGCATCACGTGCTGTGTGTGTGTGACTGTTGTGGTATACAGCATATCATAGCTAACCACAGAGGTAAGCGAACCTGGACGGACATTGCCATATATGATTCATGATATAACCACCAGCTGCCACAAAAGGTAGAACCAGTTTGAGTCTGTCAGATTGGACAGAAGGTTTAGTAGTGAGTGCCATCTGACGAGTAAAGCGTGTGATACGATTAAGAGCATCAGATAAAACATGTTCTGGATAAAGACGTTGGCGAAAGAACTCGAGCATCTCTTGAGCTCGCTGATTAAAATCATCGTCATCGTGACATAACCGACGTAAGCGAAGAAGTTGAAAAAAGGGAATGGAATTTTTACAACTAAGAGGATGCGATGAAGTTTAAAAAAGGAAACCGTGAGCGTCAGTAGCCTTATAATAAACAGACGTTTTAAGACCAGTAGGGCTAATAGTCACAGTGATGTCAAGGAAGTTCACTGAAGTCGTAGAAATTTCAGAAGTGAATTTGATGGCAGGATTGAAATTACCAACATAGTCAATAAATCGACGGAGGTCTACCTCAGACATGTCTGTAATGCCAATATCGTCATCAATATAGCGGCGGTAAAACTCGGGTATTGGTCCATCGTAACTTTAAAAGACCAAATATTCAAAGTGGCCCATAAACAGGTAAGCGTAACTAGGGCCCATCTTAGTTCCTATAGTGACGCCACTGATTTAGCTGAAGAAATGGCCATTAAACTCAAAAGAGTTGAGAATAAGAACCAACTCAGCAAGGCGAAGAAGAGGACCTGTACTTATAGTAAGATCAGTACGCTGGTCGAGAAAAAATTGGAGTGCCTTGAGACCATCAGCATGTGGAATAGAAGTATAAAGGGAACAAACATCTAGGAGGAACAGACGGTAAGTACGATCAGGTGTAAATCTGATCGAACCAAAGGTAGTAATAGCATGAGTAGTGTCTTTCAAATAAGAAGGCAGATTGGCGACCAAAGGCTGGAAAATACTATCAAGGAATTCAGAAATACGTTCAGTGGGATAAGAACAGGCTGAAACAATAGGCCTACCAGGGTTAGCAATTTTATGCACCTTAGGAAGCATGTAAAAGGAAGGCTTACCAAGACTACTATCAAAAATATGGAGAGATAAAGCACCAGAAGGAAGTAGATCATCATGGACAAGGCCACGAATAGTCTCATAAACAGTAAGATTATTCCGGACTGTTGCATCACCAGAACAAGGTGAGTAAAAGGTGGTGTTACCTAGCTGTGTAACTCCTTCATGAATGTATAAGTCCTTACGCCAAACAACCACAGCACCATTTTTGTCTGCCGGCTTGATAACAATATCATCACGGTTTTTAAGGCGTGACAATGCTCCCCATTCAGAAGACGTGAGGTTAGATCGACGGAGACGGCGTAGAGTGAGCTGGTCAATGTTATGTAAATTATTGGCAATATATAAATCCAGAGCACGAGAAGCTCCTGGAGCTGGAGTCCAGTCTTGTTTAGGTTTGCCAAAACGACGAAAGATATCATCAGTATCGGAAACACTGGTAGAATCATTACCCTTACGATGGTAATATTTGAGACGCATGCGGCGATGGAAGCTGTGAACATCTTGAAGCAGAGAATATTTGTCAAAATTAGAACGAAGAGGAACAAACTAAAGACCTTTGCTCAGGACAGACAATTCATCAGGAGACAGATGCAAATCTGGAGGAATGCAAATAACTTTAGCTTGGGTAGAAGACTGAATAGAGGACACCGAAGGAGGTTGCGGACGGAGGCGGTGCAATTTCTCTTTTTTATGCGCGCACAAACGAGTATACAGCTCCCTATTCGTGTCATGGATTATAGTGCGAATAAGAGGGAACGCTGCCGGACACGAAGAAGTCAGTAGACGTAGTTGTTGTGTAAGGAGGTTGTTCTTCTTGGTGATTTCAACATCGATATACATAATTCAAATCTAACATGGAAAAATATAATATTATCGTACAACTTAAAACAAATAGTTAACCAGCCTACAAGAGTAACACAAGCATCATCCACACTAATCGACCACATCTACGTAACCTGCCCAGACAACATCATAGAATGCTCTGTCCCTAATATTGCAATGAGTGACCACTATCCAGTATGCTGTACATGGTCAAAGAATAAATGTAAAGTTCCAAAAAATAAACATGTAAGTATCAAATTTAGAAGTTTCAAACATTTCATCAAGGAATTATTTTTAAATGACTTGCTAACTGCACCTCTCGCCCGTATTTACCAACTTCCTGATCCGGATGACGCTATTGAATACTGGACAAAAAATTTTTATAATGTTTTTGACACGCACGTACCAGCTAAGGAAATTCGCGTCAAACGACCATTAAAATCTCCGTGGATCACGCAGGAAGTGTTGGAGGCTATGAGGCAGAGAGATCAAGCGCACAAAAATAAGGACCTCAACACATACAGGGTATACAGGAACAAGGTTCAATATTTAATTCGTAAAGAAAAGAAAAATCACTTTAGAAATATGGTTCAGAACAAATCAAATAGCAAGGAAAAATGGAAGGCAATTAACACCTTAGCGAAAAAAACGTAATGCACCAGATTCATTCTCTTCCAATACTTCATTTACTTGCACAGACTTCAGCAATCACTTTCAATCAGAAATAAACAGTCTGAAATCCACAATACCGCATTCCCCTAGTGACTTAGACAAACGTTCAGCATTCTGTAAGAACAAATGTACAAACTCAGTTCCAACTGACATTCCTTTTATGACAGTTAATGAAGTGTATAACTATCTTATTGGCCTTAAGGATAATAGCTCATCATGGCTTGACGGAATTAGTAATCGAATACTGCGTTACGCCGCACCAGCTATTAGTGATTCACTAACTTTTATATATAATCAATGTATCGCTAAAAGTTATTTTCCTTCGGCCTTTAAGATTGCCAAAGTATATAATCTCTTCAAACCGGGCTCGTCAGATAACAGTAACCTTGGTAACTATAGACCAATTTCTCTTTTATCATCGCTTTCTAAAACACTAGAAAAACACATACATAAAGCAACACTACAGTACCTAGTTAGCAATGACTTGCTAATTGACAGTCAGTCAGGGTTTAGACAAAAGCATTCATGCACACAGCTCTAAGTTGATAGACAACTTGCACCTATACATCAATAACGATAACATATGTGGAGTAATCTTTGCAGACTTTACGAAAGCATTTGATATGTTAGATCACGCTATTTTAATATGAAAATTAGAAACAATGAAAGTTAACTTTAAACTGGTGACATTACTTTAATCATTCCTGTCCGACAGACAGCAAGTAGTGTGGTACAATAACACCTTGTCAAGCCCAACTATTATTGACACCGGTGTTCCTCAGGGTTCTATTCTCGGCCCTATACTTTTTTCCATTTACATAAATGACCTTCCACTACACATCAAGCACTCATCCTGCGACCTATTTGCCGATGACTGTACCATTTATCTTCTTCTTCTTCTTCCGTCCTTAGCCGAAGACCGACAAAGCAGTCAGGGGCTAATACGCCACGAACAGGCGTCTTAGGGCAACAAGAAATTAATTGTTGTTCCGTTACGCCTAATGGCGTTTATTGGTACAACAAAGAATTAGTTGTTGTTTCCGTAATCAGAGCGGCTGGCAAGCGGGTGATCAGCCCGCTGTGCCCGAACTTGCCCTCGTCCTTCTTCCGCTATAAAACCGTCGCACAACCGAGACGTCTCTCCAGCCAAAATCTTCTCGGGACCGAAGGTCCGCGAAAAAGAGCAAACTGGTACAGGCACAGCACCCATTTGCTGCCTCCACTGCGCTGGGAGGACCCGGCAACCGGGACCACACACAGCCCTGAGAGGACAATGATCGCCTGAAGCGGTACCATTTATACTAGTGATAAAAGTTGCAACACGCTAGAAATATTATTACAAAGCGACACAGACAATCTTATTAAGTGGAGCAATGAAAACCGCATGCAAATAAATATCATTAAAACTAAATGTATGATAATATCAACAAGACAAAAATGACAAAACTCACTGAAAACTACACTTCAGCTCTACATTGGAACCTCTTTAATTGAAAATGTAAATGAAAATAAAACACTAGGACTCATAATTGACCAACATTTAAGTTGGAATTCGTATGTACAAGCACTGACCAAACAAACGGCACAAAAAGTTTGCCGGTTAGCTAAAATCAAACATTTCCTAGATGATGAGACACGAAAAATGTTCTATACATACCAAATATAAACACATCTAGACTATTGTTCCACAATTTGGGATGGCCGCACCATGTCCAACACTAAAAGACTCTGTTCATTACAAAAACGTGCAGTGCGCCTAATTTCAGACAAATACCGCACACAGTGTGTAGACCCATATACATATCTTAACATATTACCACTAAGAAAGCGCCTTTTCTTCAACAAAGCCAAATTTATTGAAAAAATCTTGTCACAGAATGCTCCAACGTATCTGTGGCCTATTTTCAAATACAGCGAAAGACGTAGTCAACGCTCAAATAAATTACACATGCCAAAACCTAGGCTCGACTTATTCAAGAAAAGTTTAGCTTTTTCTGCTCATCTGTGGAATACTCTTCCACATGACTTACAAAACACTCTTAGTCCATATTCATTCAATCACAGACTTTTCAAATACATCATGAGTGCAGATTATATGCCACCCTAATTTAGTTATGTTCTTAAATAATTATATAACATCATATGTAGGTTTTAAAGATAATTTTGTCCTGTTTAGTATTAATTATGATAAGGTAATGTAAATCTGTGTAACTGTTATTGTACTGTTACAATGTTGAGATTTTATTGTAATTTATCGTTATTTTATTATTTAAGTAAGATGATAGGAAACTCTTTACAGAGCGATACAACAGGAAGCAATCTGATCATCAGAAGTAGTCCCCCCATCCGACATGTGTTTCGGCTTAATTACTCCTTTACACTCTAAGGGGGGCGGGCCCACTTGGGTCATGACTCCCAAGCGTCTCAGCTTCCTGTTGTCTTGTATCGAAAATGAACTCATTTCACTTATGGTAGCAACTTTTAAATCCACAACGCCAGCCGTGGAGGCAATTGTGAAAGTAACAAAGAGAAGACAAATTATTCCGTTCGTTCCGTCGCCCTTCACAACTAAGGACACACACTGAAACATTAGCGCGCAGCCGACGAGCTGCGCGCCGCAAGCCACTGAAATTCTGTACCTGACACTCCCTATAGTATACATCACCTGTTGCCCCAGAGTCGCAGCTCTTTCACTAGTACACCAAAAAAAATTCAGCGTTCTGGACTTAGAAAAATTGTGGTGTTTTCTGTACCGCAGCGTTTATTGTCACGATGCCCATCGCCCATTGCGGTTGTTCCACAGCCAGCCTGATGCCTTTTCGGCAGTTTCACTAAGCCTCTTCAGTGCCCTTGTTCTAGACTGTCCCTTCAGCCCCAACAGTTTCAATAAATCATACACTGATGCAGCCACAAGCCCTCTTGTGCCCACTTCAACCGCCATGACCCTTGCACTGAATCCATCGTGTCTCAGATCCGCGGCCAGATCGCTATACTTGGCCGCTTTGAATGAATGTTGCTCGTCTTATCTGGATTCAAATGGCACGGTCAGTTCAATCAGTATGACCTGAAGCGTTGCTGAAGAATGAAGCACTATATCCGGCCGTCTCCGCGATTTTCTGATACACTCTGGATATGCCCCCCATCCAGGTAGGTCTACCGCCATCTCCCAGTCGTTTGCACAGTCAAGAAGAGATGGTAAACTGCTACCAGGTTTACTCGGTTTGGGGTGTGCTGACTTTCCTGCCCTCAGAAAGTATGTGTTTGCGGTGTCTGGCAGGACTTTGCTATTCTCTTTCATTCTTGCCTGATCTATTGTCGCAGCAAGCTCATTTAGCACTTTGTTATGGCGCCAAGTGTATCGCCTTTGCCCTAATGCCACCCTACACGCTGAGAGCACGTGTTCAAGTGTCTGCCTCCCCTGGCACAGGGGGCACTGCTCATCATCCGACTTTCCCCATTTCACAAGGTTGGTGGCCGACGGCAGCAGGTCATACATTGATCTAACCACGAAGCTGAGCCTAAGAGGTGCCATATGCCATATATCATTCTATGTCAAGGACCTCTGCAGGGCTCCTTCCCATGTGGTCCATTGGCCTTGTTGGACCTGCTGCACTGCTTTTTGCAACCTCTTATCATTCTCAGCTCCTCGTATCTCCTGAACTACCATGTCTCTGCGCTCCCTGCTTGATGTCTTGGACCACCAGCGGATGTCACCATGCCCAAATCCCCGTCTATTCGTTTGTGTGTATCCGATTACCTCTCTCAGTTTGAGTGACTCTTCAGCAGCATCAACAGCTTCTTCCACTCTCCACTTCCTTACCGTTTTCAGTGTGGGCTGAATGGACTTAACCACGTCATCAGCTGACTCGCGTAGCATCATTGCAAGCCTTGCTTTTCCAACTTTGTATTCTTCAACAACTGACTTGAAGGGAAGCAGAAGTTTTGACTTTTTTCAGTACAGTGCTACATCTAACAGACCTGGTGGTACCCCTAGCCATTTTCTCATGAACTTGTTGACCTTCTGCTCTATAGCTTCCACTGTACTTGTGCTTATTTCATATATAAGCAGTGGCCACAGCAGCTTCGGTATCAACATGAACTGGAGGCACCACAGTTTAAACTTTCCCAGGAGTCTGCTTTGGTCTATGATCTGTAGTCCTCTGTCTGCCATTTCTATTGTCTGTTGCACTGCCTTCGAGTCTTTTAAAGAGGCATCGTACACCTTCCCAAGACTTTTAACAGGTTCCTCAATGACAGTAGGGATTCTTTGGCTAGAAACCGTGAATATGACCTCTGCTATCTTCCCTTTCCTGACTGATAGGCTTCTCGACTTCTTGGGTTTGAAGCTCATTCTGAACCAGCTGACTAATTCATCCAGGCGTGCTAACATCCTCCGGGCCTGATGTTCATCTGATGTCAGAATTGTTGTGTCATCCATGAATGCTTTGAGCGGTGGCATGTGACACATTCCACCGAGCTTTGGGCCAATAGCCATTCCTTCAGCCGCATTGAGGATTACCTGCATAGCCATGACGAATAGTATCGGAGAGATGGTACATCCCATCGCAATTCCAACTTCAAGGCCAATCCACTTCGTTGTGTACTCTCTGGTTGAAAATCTGACAGAAAACCCTGCGAAATACAGCTTCAGCATTGCTGCAATCTCTTGTGGAACATGATACATTTCTATGGCCTGCCACAACATCTGGTGTGGAACGGATCCATAAGCATTCGCTAGATCCAACCAGATTACATGGAGGTTTGTTCTGTCAGACTTTGCCTTTTGGATTGCTTCCCAGATCATTGCGGCATGCTCTAGACATCCTGGTGTACCTGGGATACCTCCTTTCTGAATGGTAGTGTCAATGTACCCATTTGCCAGGAGGTATGTAGTGAGTCTTTTCGCTATTACTGAGAAGAATATCTTCCCTTCCACATTGAGTAGTGAGATTGGCCTGAACTGACTGATGTCTGTGGAATTTTGTTCCTTCGGGATGTAGACTCCGTTTGCCTTTCTCCATTCCTTGCTTACGAGTTGGGTTTTCCACGCATTCTTCAGTAAACGGAGCAGTCGTTTGAGAACCTCAGGGCATCTTTTATACAGCACATATGGAACACCATTAGGACCTGGAGCTGACTTGCACCGAGCTTTCTGGACAATGCTTTCTACCTCTTGCACTGTTGGGGGCTTAGTGTTAAATTCAGCTCCTGGCTTCCCCGGCCATTTAAGGCTACCATGCTGCTGAGCGGCTCATCTTTGCGACCATCTGAATATGTCCTTCTAAGGTGTTCTTCCAGGTCTTCTTTCCTGATGTTTAGCGTACCCGACCGTGGCTGCTCAAACAGTTCTTTGGCAAACTTGAAGGGCTCCCTAAAGAATCTTTCCCTATCCCTTCGAGTCTTCCTTCCCTTCCTGCACAACCTTTCCACTTTACAAAGGGCATTATGTTGGCCTTTCAGGTGCTCTCAAACTTGCCGTAACCCTTCCTTCTCTGTGGCAACTGCGTTCTTGAACAGTTTTCGGGCATGCTTCTTCTGTTTCCTGATTTCATCTATTTTAATTTGTCTTCTACTTTTCCGTGGTGGGTTACTTTCCCTTGCCTCCCTCACACCGAACTCTTTGCGACAGTGCAGATACACTATGTCGCCGAAGATTTCCAGCTTCTTCTCTAAAGTTAGCTGCTTCAGGCTTCAGGTTGTTATCCAACTCTTTTGCCAAGGCTTCGTCCAGCTGTTCCCAAAGCCCTTTTGCACTGGCAGATGGAAACTTTATTGCATCTCTCTTCCCGTCCAAGAAGTGTGTGAGATCATCATCTGGCAGATCAACTTGAATGTACTCAGCACTGTGGATTGACTCCTGGCTGCGTTCTTCTAACGTCTTATCCGTCGAGACAGAGCGCTGTTGATCTCCCCCTGATGACCTCCCACACCCCTTTTTCGTTCTGTGGATTTTCATTCCTCTATGAGTAGAGAATTCCCTACCACAGACACATGGAAATTCCAGCCGCTGTTCAGAGCTCGAAATCCGTGTAACGGGTCTGGTCGATTCCATTGAGGCGCCTGTGGATTCATCATCCTCCCCCCCCCCCCCCCTTTCGGTGAATCCTGGGGGCATCTAAATAATATTTAAGACACACGTGAGAATAAATGGATTCAGTATGGAAGATGAAAGAAAGGAAGGGCAGAATGTTAGACGGGCCTGCGTACCCAATTATAAACCCTTTGAAAATAAAGTTCGTTCGTTCGCAAGCAAAATGCAACAGGTTTTACAAATCCATGAACTTTACAAAAATAAGTAGTTTGACAATAACTCGTTTCCTGGGCAATACATTAAAGAAAACAACACAATATGAACACACACAGCCCACTTAGTAGAACTTTGTTGGGGCCTGATTACTTAGCTAAAAACGATAACGGAAAATGGATGATGGAGGAGCCAATACCACAGTATTGCTCATGTTTCACAAATTCATTAATGATCCAAACTTACATCAGATGAAGCAGACCCTGCGCACAAGATATTTGATAAGAACCAACAAAGTGAATGATACGTCCCTTATTACTAAACAGGCAGCCCACACAAATGGAGAACTATTGTATATCATAAACAGTGCGAAGACCTAAAAAGAACTACAGTTAGAAATAATGATAAATTCAAACTCTATGGGAACCAAACTTTATGGGAATCAAAAGATCTACTTAAAGATTAGATTCACACACACGTTATAACGTTATACTGAAGCTACATTAATGAAGATAACAACCGGCCAGAACATAAAACAGGTCAAGTGACAAAACTTAGCTATATACACTGATGGATTCAAGAGAGACAGCGTACAGTTAGTACTGGGGTAGCAATACTACAGAGGAGAATTAATAGAGTATATAGAATTAAAGATGGTGTCCCCATCTTTTGTTGCAAATGTTGTCATAGCCGGGAGTTGTAGTGAGTATAAGCTGTCACTGCAGATAAATACTTCCATGGCACACGCCTCAAATAGCTTTTGACAACCAAGCCCAGCTCCCGGCCTTCATGTGTGGCTTGATTTGAGCCCTGAGGAATTTTTTGAACTGACAGGAGAAGGGTGAAGGCGAGTCACTGGCGCCTTAAGATCAGCAGCTTCGGGCAGATAGGGCCACATGATCCTTGATGATCCTATATATATATATATATATATATATATATATATATATATATATATATATATATATATATATATATATATTGCATATAATGTGTCTACCTTCGCACAAGATTACTCCAGGCAAAGTTATAGGTAGAAGGATAATGAGGCTTCCACCACAAGGGAATTTTCATAAGATATTCAGAAAAGCGAGAACAATGCTGCATGAGGCTAAGCAAATGTTAACTCTAGTATCTGCTGTCAAATTTTGTGAAGGATAGGGTTTTATTATAATTCGTTAGCTCGTTCAAGCCACAGCTGAGTAAATTAAGCGAAATTCCTCTTATTATTGTATAGCTCTGTTTAAGTGTATATAAGACATTGTCTGAGACATACGGGTGTAGTACATTCAAAATGATTAAATCAACTTTAGATTGGTATATATATATATATATATGGACACCCATGATCCAAGCACTGACATTAACTTGATTTGATTCTTGTCATTTTCTCAAATCTATGCTCTGCACGTGCTCATACCATAGTGCACTCCTTGGTTTGCTGCAAAATCAGAGCACAGCCAAGAAAACTCCATCGTCTCAGACATGAAGGGAAACCACACATCGATGCCAGCAAGATGTCAGACATTGTCATGATCGCTCAATTTACTACGACCTTCAAGATAGTGCTCAGTAGCCCACAGCATAGTGATATTTTTACGGAGAACTGGGAACACCTGTGGAACACCATTCAAAGTACTGCGCTTGCCACCTTTGGTAAGAAGACAGCAAAGTCAAATGACGGGTTTGATGCTCCATCAGACGTGACAACACCTGTCACTCAAGCTAAGCGCAGTGCTGCGACTGAATACAAACTAGAACCATGAAGATCCTGAAGTCTACGAGAAGCAAAATCCAACAAAATGTACGACATTGTTGTCACAGTGACTGTTAATTTATTTTACCATTCCGTTCCATATGTTATTACTCTTTAATGTCCTGGTTTCCTCGTCATTTTGTATTTTTCTCTTTTTTTTTCATTTTCTACCTTTTTGGCCCAATTTTTTTCACCTTCGCAAACCCCACCCGAGGTTTTCTTACGTTCTGGCTTTCAGTAGAAACTCCTACTGAACCAGCAGACGGTCAGCGTAGCGGTAATATTACATCAGCGCATCTGTGGTCCGTCTGACCAGGGGAGTTGCTCTGGTCGCTTTAAGTCTTTGATCACGAGCGAAGAAGGTTTCTGTGTAGACACGGCTTGTCTGTGGGAGGTAACTTCTGCGGGTGGTCTCTGTGTTTGGCCTTCAGAACGCATTAGTGATCATAATATTATGTCTATCTGTGGAAATTTCTAGCGGTTGTTGACTTCTGATGTAGTCTCTAGAGAAACTTTTGTCTTACTCTTTATTACGCATTACGCCGATACATCTGTAGAATCAGGCTATGCAGGTGTCCCGGGTAGCGTTGTTTGTAAACTATAAGACTAGAGACTTTTAATAAGTCAAACACACTCGTAAATATTTCTGGCCCGTAGATGACCATATGAGACTAAGGCAGAGTTAGCACAGCAGAACTAGAATGTGTTTGCCTATGTTCTTGTCATTTTTCGGGGTAAGTAGACATATCTTATATATGATATATTCATGTTAGCTTTTACATATATTTGATAGGAAAGTGACGTGAATTCATTTCTGAGGACTTCTCCTAGTAATTTAATTCAGTGATAATGTAGTGCCGTCTACTGCCTTAGTTAAGTGGTGCATAAACAGTCTGGTGTCAGTGTTATGCTTACCATGGGTTAAGAGTCGGCAGAATTAACTGTCATTTCTGTAAGAAAATGTCAGAGGGGTGGATTGTTCACTTAACACTGAATAGTGAGATGCCGGCACTAGAACTCTGAATTATAGGAGATAGTCACTTATTCCTTTTTGGATAGAAACTTCTAGTGGCTGGGGGGAGAATCATTATATGCTTACTTGTGTAGCTAGACTCTAGCAATAACTTTCACAGAAAGCAGACACCCGCCATAGATATAATTATATCTTATGTTCAGTCACAACGGTATTATTATAGCAAGAACATTGCATTTTCTATGTATTCATTTTGTGAGATATTAATATTTTTCCCACAAGGGGCATATGATTTAATGTTGTAATGTCACATGCTGTAATCTGTTTATGTAAATTCATTTAAATGGTTGTAAGATGAATAAGCATATCCCTCAACTGTAACTACAAGGTTAGGTTTCCTGTATGTTTAGTTGGAAGAAGAGGAGTAGTTTTTGCTGTCAGAACATTTACTGACAGGTACCTTGGTGTACAAAATATATTAACCCTATGCGGGCAAATGCTTATAATTGATAGAGAGAAAGGAACATGAGACGTATATGGTTAAAGACAGCCCTAAAACTATCATAGCAATAATTACAATAAATTTAAATCCCATAGCGAAGCACAACTATTTTATATAACATTAGTGTGATTTTATTGTTGGCTTAATGTAAAGGGTGTCTCTTTTGGGTCTCAGTTTCAGGGATATCGACTTGCTAGAGCAGACTCCAGTCAGGCGAAGAACGTCATATACTCTTCGATCTAGAGGGTTTCTGAATACATCTAGCAATGAATCGTCAACCCCATTCCTGAACCAAAACCCCTTTTGTCAACGCCATTTCCCTCCCACGGGAGTTAAGCTCACGCATTGTGCAACGAGCCAACGCTAAATCTGAAATCATCTGTTGCAGTAGTAGTCTCCTACTCGCCTATTGATCGCCAGTCAGAGCAGTGCGGCTTCCAGCATATCAATCAGCCCAGCGTCTATAGCAGAATTTATATCACCAAGCTTTGTGTACCTAAACGGGGCACTCAGTCAACCACAGTCAAACCAGCACAAACCGGATTTAATGCCAAGCAAGCAATAGCGCCGGATAAGAGCGCATGGGACTCTTTGTCCTCAAGTAACTTCGTCTGGTGTATTTCTGGGTTTATGTAGAACTTCGCACTTAGGAGCGGCCAGCCAGAAATAGACAGAGTTCCAGCCCCCCTCACGCAATTAGGGGTCACCAACGTTTAGCACCAACAAGGAAAGTTTTGTATTTCACTTCATTCACCTTGAAGGATATTTACATGTAAGACACTTTTCTGGAGCTAGCTTTTGGTCCCACGAAAGCGGACAGACTGACAGACAGTTTATTTCATTTCTCTGTGTGCTACAGGTTTTATGATTGATGGTGTGTGTGTTCGTTGGTGTATTTTGCATAATTTTGATTATTGATGTAATTTTATGTTGTTTGGGATGAAATGCATTATTTTCACACATGCTTCTCCATTTTAATAAAGTTTACACATTTATTAATGCGCTGTTCACGACCCTTCCATCCATAATTTACATTCTTAGCTCTTTACTATAATCTCTATTTATTATCCAGAGAAAAGAGTGAGAGCAGGAGGTGCTTAGACTATAAAAGTGAGTTAAGGCTTGGAGAGAGAGAGAAAAATTTAATAAATCTTTTTCCAAGTTGTCTCAAGTCCACCTCCTATTTTACCCCTTATGTACGTGTAATCTATAACTCTGTCAGTCCAATATCCTTTGTCGATTTCACTACTATTGTCCAATTCGACAACTACTCTTACACTTTTACTCAACCACGACAAAAATGGTTTGCTCGTCCGAGATTTTGAGCCACATCTGCAGCAATCGCAACAGATGAGGATACAGTCTGGTATGAATCTCTCACAAGATTCTATCTTTATTCTTTGAGTTTAGTGTTCTGCAGATTATAGGAATTGCTATCTCCTAGACAAATCGAACTATTTCTTTTGGAGGAAGTCTGAACAGCGTTTTTTCTCCACAGCAATCATAAATATTAAGTTACATTTATTGTTCATGCTACACATGGGACAGCTGGTTAAGGTTGCTGGTATCACTGCTGAGTTTTTGGGTTGACAATCTGACGACTATTGTTGAAAAAGTCAGAAAATTTTTTTAAGGGTTAAATATTTTTTCAGGAGTAGCTCTTTAATCTGAGATAAGAAGCTACAGATAGTCAGTTACTAGCTTGCATCTGTACCAAGGGAGGGTGTTCATTCGGATAATAGTAACCAATCCTCTCAATAGCTAAGTACTGACAGAAGTGGGGTGAAGTGATAGTAATAAGTTTTACATCACTTACATTTTTTGGAGTTTTTTGGGGTTTTTGCTTGTCGAAATCAAAGTGTCTAGAAACTTCTCATTTTTTAAAGTTTTCCCATGCTAGCCTAGATTTTATTGATTATTAAGTTAATGAGCTCCTAAGCGGACTAGGTAACTTAGATCTCTAGGTTTTATTCTTCTATAGTGTTTGCTTACCCTGATATAATGGCCGAACTAGATAAAGTGCATAGGATTGCCCTCGAGGTAGTTAAGTACATGGAGTACCAGAATAGCGAAATCCAGCCATTTCTAGAATTTGCAGTAAGCCTGCAGGATCAATACGAGGTAGACAACTGGTTTAACAGCCGTTTAATCCTGGCATGGTCCAGTAAACAAATTGGGGAGAGCGAAGCATTTACCCGACAGTATGTAGAAGAAGCGATAGAAGAGGAGAAGCAATTGGAAATAAAAAGACAAGAACGGGAAATAGAAAGACAAGAACGGGAAAAGCAGCTACAAGAACAGTACCAGAAATTGGAAATGGAGCGACAAGAAAGGGACAGACAAAGCCAAGAAAAGGACAGGCTACACCAAATCAGAATGAATGAACTGGATAACCAAATCCGGAGGATGGAAACAGATACTAAATGTAGTCACTCTAGTTCCCTTTCTACGGCGCCCTTGTCTGACAACGCCCCTGTTAACCTTGCGCCCCTGAAAAATAACTTGCCTGCTAAAACCGCGCCCCAACTCCAGAAAATTGACTTTCATCGGGACTTGGATCCGAAGCCCGAACTAGGAAAGGACTTATGTCGGGACAGCAGACCTAAAGCCACGGGAAAAATTATGCAACGTTCCCAAGCATGGAAACTGCAAAAAGGTGAGAGAGGTGCTATCAAGCATTATAATACGGATTGTTACCATCTGGCAAGCGGAAAACCCCGAGCCTCTCACGCTCCAGATCGAGCAGCACCTAACCGACACGTGACGTCGAGAAAAGGGAGCCACACCCTATCACGTCATATTTCACAAACTTCCCGGCCGGACAGCGAAAAACCATATGTAGCGGCGTATACCTCTAACTCAACGATCGGAGAAACGAGGTGCCGCTCCTCTTATCACCCTGAGCTTAAAAGGTGCAAGAATAAGTTTCCAAACCATTCCAAGGAACTTTAGAAAAACACACCGAGAGTTTTATCTCGGGCACTTCGCGATCTAACGGGATCTCAAACCATCCAGTCCTTTGCATGCAGACTGCGAAGCCTGTAAACCAGGAAGTGGATCTCGCATTGCAGGACAAAGTGCAACTGACGCCAGTAACTTCCTCAGGGGAGGGCAAAGTTGACGTTTATGGTGGACACAGGGTTCCAGGCGAAGGGATCCCTGGTACTCCATCTGAGTCTCTCACACTTCTCAGGGCAGAAGACAGTGAGAAAAGCTGCCTTACTACTTTACAAGGAGCCATTGTTGAGAGCCTTGGCTCACGTCATGCTAGTAACGGTAAAGCGACTTAACAAACTCTGCAACTCGCAGGTAATACCTATCTTTCTCCAAAGATAGAAGCTACGGAGATCTGTTATGATTTAGTAGAACCCCAGAATGCGATCGATTACTCTCTGCTTCAGGCAGCAGAGTTCTCCCATTCTAATCGCAATATTCCAGTGGTCTCAACCCAACTGATGGACAGCAAAGTAGTCGCCTACGCCAGGCCATTACCGAGCAACTTGATCATTTCCGTTGACCAAGCCAGAATTATGAGAGGCAAGGCAAGGAAAGTTCCAGACCCGCCTTTAGACGGCACAGGTCTGAAGATTGATCAATGCTCCCACTGAAACAGGGGAGTAGGTGTGGAGAGGCAGGAGAAATACGCTAGCGTTTCTTCGGCCAGAAAACGGCTTCATTTGTCGACTCGGGTTACACGCGCGCGGAAAAGTCCGATAGTCTGCAGCTATCTCAGGTCATTTAAGTTCACGCCCGTGACAAGTAAACCCAGAGGGAAACACAAACATCCCGAGTCCAGCAATGATTACACTGCACGTAACAGGCGGATTACCTATGCAGTGGCCAGTGAGTTCAGGCGGGGCCGAAACTCAAAACAGGTGCGGATAATTTTCCGGACCATAAACAGGCACAGCGAATTGTGGAAGCAAGGTCAGGTTCACAGGGAAACGAATTACGTCGGTGCCGAGTGGCCTCGCAAAATCCCATTCGCGGAACGTCTATTAGACAGAGGTAAGAAAAGAAATGAACTCGGAGCCATAAGAACAGACAGACAGAAGCTGGAAACGTATTTGGCTTATGAGTATAGGATGTTTTAAGGGAAGATAACGAACGTCTAGGAAAATATAAATTACTGTCATTTTAGTCCATGCTCCACGAACTTTAAAATGGGGGTGGGGGGCGGGGGGGGGGGGGGGGCAACTTGTCACAGTGACTGTTAATTTATTTTACCACTCCGTTCCATATGTTATTACTCTTTAATGTCCTGGTTTCCTCGTCATTTTGTATTTTTCTTTTCTTTCATTTTCTACCTTTTTAGCCCAATTTTTTCACCTTCGCAAACCCCACCCGAGGTTTGTTTACGTTCTGGCTTTCACTAGAAATTCCCACTGGACCAGCAGACGGTCAGCGTAGCGGTAATATTACATCAGCGCACCTGTGGTCCGTCTGACTAGGGGAGTTTCTCTGGTCGCTTTAAGTCTTTGATCACGAGCGAAGAAGGTTCCTGTGTAGAAACGGCTTGTCTGTGGGAGGTAACTTCTGCGGGTGGTCTCTGTGTTTGGCCTTCAGAACGCATTAGTGATCATAATATTATGTCTATCTGGGGAAATTTCTAGCGGTTGTTGACTTCTGATGTAGTCTCTAGAGAAACTTTTGTCTTACTCTTTATTACGCATTACGCCGATACATCTGTAGAATCAGGCTATGCAGGTGTCCTGGGTAGCGTTGTTTGTAAACTATAAGACTAGAGAATTTTAATAAGTCAAACACACTAGTAAATATTTCCTGGCCCGTAGATGACCATATGAGACTAAAGCAGAGTTAGCACAGCAGAACTAGAATGTGTTTGCATATGTTCTTGTCATTTTTCGGGGTGAGTAGACATATCTTATATATGATATATTCATGTTAGCTTTTACATATATCTGATAGAAAGTGACGTGAATTCATTTCTGAGGACTTCTCCTAGTAATTTAATTCAGTGATAATGTAGTGCCGTCTACTGCCTTAGTTAAGTGGTGCTTAAACAGTCAGGTGTCAGTGTTATGCTTACCATGGGTTAAGAGTCGGCAGAATTAACTGTCATTTCTGTAAGAAAATGTCAGAGGTGTGGATTGTTCACTTAACACTGAATAGTGAGATACCGGCACTAGAACTCTGAATTATAGGAGATAGTCACTTATTCCTTTTTGGATAGAAACTTCTAGTGGCTGGGGGGAGAATCATTATATGCTTACTTGTGTAGCTAGACTCTAGCCATAACTTTCACAGAAAGCAGACACCCGCCATAGATATAATTATATCTTATGTTCAGTCACAACGGTATTATTATAGCAAGAACATTGCATTTTCTATGTATTCATTTTGTGAGATATTAATATTTTTCCCCCAAGGGGCATATTATTTAATGTTGTAATGTCACATGCTGTAATCTGTTTATGTAAATTCATTTAAATGGTTGTAAGATGAATAAGCATATCCCTCAACTGTAACTACAAGGTTAGGTTTCCTGTATGTTTAGTTGGAAGAAGAGGAGTAGTTTTTGCTGTCAGAACATTTACTGACAGGTACCTTGGTGTACAAAATATATTAACCCTATGCGGGCAAATGCTTATAATTGATAGAGAGAAAGGAACATGAGACGTATATGGTTAAAGACAGCCCTAAAACTATCATAGCAATAATTACAATAAATTTAAATCCCATAGCGAAGCACAACTATTTTATATAACATTAGTGTGATTTTATTGTTGGCTTAATGTAAAGGGTGTCTCTTTTGGGTCTCAGTTTCAGGGATACCGACTTGCTAGAGCAGACTCCAGTCAGGCGAAGAACGTCATATACTCTTCAATCTAGAGGGTTTCTGAATACATCTAGCAACGAATCGTCAACCCCAATTCTGAACCAAAACCCCTTTTGTCAACGCCATTTCCCTCCCACGGGAGTTAAGCTCACGCATTGTGCAACGAGCCAACGCTAAATCTGAAATCATCTGTTGCAGTAGTAGTCTCCTACTCGCCTATTGATCGCCAGTCAGAGCAGTGCGGCTTCCAGCATATCAATCAGCCCAGCGTCTATAGCAGAATTTATATCACCAAGCTTTGTGTACCTAAACGGGGCACTCAGTCAACCACAGTCAAACCAGCACAAACCGGATTTAATGCCAAGCAAGCAATAGTGCCGGATAAGAGCGCATGGGACTCTTTGTCCTCAAGTAACTTCGTCTGGTGTATTTCTGGGTTTATGTAGAACTTCGCACTTAGGAGCGGCCAGCCAGAAATAGACAGAGTTCCAGCCCCCCTCACGCAATTAGGGGTCACCAACGTTTAGCACCAACAAGGAAAGTTTTGTATTTCACTTCATTCACCTTGAAGGATATTTACATGTAAGACACTTTTCTGGAGCTAGCTTTTGGTCCCACGAAAGCGGACAGACTGACAGACAGTTTATTTCATTTCTCTGTGTGCTACAGGTTTTATGATTGATGGTGTGTGTGTTCATTGGTGTATTTTGCATAATTTTGATTATTGATGTAATTTTATGTTGTTTGGGATGAAATGCATTATTTTCATACATGCTTCTTCATTTTAATAAAGTTTACACATTTATTAATGCGCTGTTCACGACCCTTCCATCCATAATTTACATTCTTAGCTCTTTACTATAATCTCTATTTATTATCCAGAGAAAAGAGTGAGAGCAGGAGGTGCTTAGACTATAAAAGTGAGTTGAGGCTTGGAGAGAGAGAGATAAATTTAATAAATCTTTTTCCAAGTTCTCTCAAGTCCACCTCCTATTTTACACCTTATCTACGTGTAATCTATAACTCTGTCAGTCCCCTATCCCTTGTCGATTTCACTACTATTGTCCAACTCGACAACTACTCTTACACTTTAACTCAACCACGACAGTTGTGCAAATGATTATTGCTCCAGCTCAGCGAAAGCATTTAGACCGCAGCGCAAACAGGCAACACAAGACACATGTATGACGGTATAAATAAAGCCCTTGATTCCCCAAAAAGTAAGATTGCACCGCTAAAAACCACCAGCTGGGAGAAGCTAACCGATAAGGGTAAACAGAAGGAGTAGTGGGTCGAGCACTACAGTATGCTTTAAGCTAGAGAAAATGCCGTCAAGCCTGCAGCCCTTGACATTGTCAAATCTCTGCCATCTATGGAGGAGCTGTATGCTGAACTGACGCTGGAAGACCTCAGCAAGGCCATTGGTAGCTTAGCCTCTGGCAAAGTCCCAGGCAGTGATGGGTTCCTTCCGATTTAATCAAATGCTATAAGAGCACGCAATTACAGCCCCTGCAAAGAAGTGATTACAATAACTACAGAGGCATCTGTCTTTTTAGTATTGTTGGTAAGATTTTTGCCAGATTCATCCTCATGCGACTACACACGTTAGATGAGCACATGTCCAGAGTCACGGTGTGGATTCCGAGCGGATAAATCTACAACTGACATGATCTTTTCTCTCCGGCTGCTTCAGGATTAATCAAGAGAGCGGACAATGCTTTTATATATCGCCTTTATAGACCCCGCAAAGGCATGGACCTGGTTAGGACGGACGGAGTCTTCAAAAACATCCTGAAAATAGGTGGCTTAACTAAATTACTGGGTGATAAAGTCATTCCACGAAGACATGAAGGGAACAGAACGCTCCAATATGCTAGGAGCACATCACAACCCGTTCACATACGCAGTGCGTTAACAAGGATAAAGACTGATTCCAACCTTCTTCTGGATCTTATTTATTTGGTTCTTGAAACATTCATTCAGAGATGTACATGAAGGAAACTGCTTTCACACTGGGTCCGATGGCCGACTGTTTAACCTTGCATGGCTGAAAGCTTAAATAAAAATCAGAAGGGTCTCTTGTTATTCGCTGATGACGCTGCAGTCATCACTCAAAGTCAACAGGAGCTCACAGCTTAACACATTAACTACCGAATTGAAAAACACACTGTGCCCGAATTAAATTTTTTCCCATTTTCATCCTGTATATGTTTGCACAAAGTAAGCTGTAGTTTTCGTAATTGTTTACAGATTTTTATGAATTACACGTCATTTTAAAGATACGTGAATGTTCTATTACAATAAACACTGATTGTAACTCTAATAGAGGTTGTTGCTATTTAACGGCCCTCCGATGGCCGAGGACGCAATATTTTCACAATTATAACTTCTTGCGCCCCATCTCTATCAAAATCACAATTTCAATCAATGTGCACACCGTTTTCACTCTTGTCCTCGTCGCTAGATCTATCAGTCAATTGCTGAAACACGTTTCTATATTAATCAGCCGTTAGACGAGATGTACACGCATTTTTTTAGTCCTATCACTAGTTGCCACGGTAAACAGTTTTACAAGATTTGGTAACTAACCCAAAACGCTGAAAAATATGAACATAATATCAATTTTCCAGTGTTCTACAACAACCATGCTTTGGGAATTTGTTTTCCGGTGGCACCTTAAGATCTCGAACCAGATCAGAGAGTGTTTCAGTACATTTTTCATTCGTTTTATTACTAAAATTAGATTGGCGCTATGAGCGGCTTGCGGTCCAAATGTGATTATTTTGTGAGCCGCTGACAGCGGCTTGCGGTAGTTAATGTGTTAATGAATCGCTTCACCTAAGTATGCAAGAACTTTGGCCTCACAATAAGTCTAAAGAAAACAAATGTGCTGGATCAGGATGTAGATGTGGCACCAATTAGCACTATCGATAACTATGAAAGTGCAGTGGTGCATCACTTCACATACCTGGAGTCTACCATCGATGAAAAACTCTCTATGGACACAGAAATTGACAGCCGTATTGGCAAAGCTGCAGCTACCTTTGCCCGCATCACAGCGCGTGTTTGGGGAAGCTCCAAACGCAGACCAAAGCTGTGGTATATAAAACCTACGTCACCAGCACACTTCTAAATGGCAGCGAGACATGGACAATCTATGCAAAGCAAGAAGCAAGGCTCAATACATTCCATCTACGATTACTACCTGCCATCACCGGTGTCAATACCATCTCATCTCATAATCGGAACCTCTTCTACACCGTGAAACGAGGTGTAGAGGGGACCCAAGTGCACAAGGCCCTTGGGTGGACATGTAATCGAAGTGACTTGGCAAACAGGTGATTAGCCCATTGTGCCCGAACTTGCCCTCAAGTGCACTCATATACGCTATAAAACCTCCGAACCATCGAGACGTCATTCCAGCCAAAATGGACAGAGCCTCATGTACCCGAAGGTTTCGAGGAATGTCCTTCCTCATCTGCACAAAGGCATTTATAGAGGAACTCTCAGGACCGTTAGGTCTGAGGAAAAGAGCAAAATCTGAAGACGGGCACAGCAGTCTTTGGTACTGGGAGGTCTCCACTCAAAGTGGTATACCACGCACAGTCAGTAAAGACATAGGTCGCCTGCGGGGTTACTTTCGTTCTTGATTAATGAAAACATTCTTGACAAATGCTTTCGCAGTAGCTCGTCTTGCGGCGATCCAAGAATTTCACCTCTAACGCCGCAATACGAATGCCCCCGTTTGTCCCTGTTAATCATTACCTCCAGTTCCGAAAACCAACAAAATAGAACCGAGGTCCTATTCCATTATTCCATGCACCATTATTCAGGCAGCCGAGGCCTGCTTTGAACACTCTAATTTTTTCAAAGTAAACGCGCCGGCCACCCGGGACGCTCAGCGAAGAGCACCCGCGGGAGAGAGCCGGCAGACGGTAGGGTAGGAGACAACGGGCAGTGAACCGGGGTGTCAATACCTTGTCGAGAAATGGCAGCTTGCTTACCCTGATTACCCCTAGAGCTATGCCAGCGGGAGTTTTACTCCTGGAAGGTTCTACCAAGCTGGACAGGTTTGCGCGGGCAGGGGTCAGACTAAAGCAGATACCCTGGTCCTCCAGGTTGGGGGTTTTAGCATAGGACTGACATTCCTGTCTATGTAAAAAAAAATTGAAGTTACGGAAACAACAACGAATGAACAAACTTTGCTGCGGGACGAACATCCGGAGTCTGAGGCTCGTATGACTGTCAGTGGTGAAAGCTGAAAGAAAGTCACTGACATGAGAACGGACGTCCTGACCGCAAAACATGATACAAGAATAGGATTTTGCAATGTCAGGACAATGAATGAGACGGGTAAACTAAAACAGGTCACGGCAGAAATTAGAAACTATGGGTTACACATTCTAGGGATAAGCGAGAGCAGATGGACAGGGACAGGAAAAGTTAAAACAGCAACAGGAGAAACAGTACTTTACTCTGGAAGAGAGGATGGACAGCACAATGAAGGTGTAGCCATTATTCTACAGAAAGGAATAGAAACCACATTACTGGAATGGACACCCATCAACAACAGACTGATAAGATTGACATTGAGAGGTAGATTCGCCAATACTACAATGATACAATGCTACAACGAATGACAGCGATGAAGAGGTCAAGGATGAATTCTATCAACAACTGCAGAAAGAAATGGAAGACACACCCAGATATGATCTTATTATAGTAATGGGAGACCCCAATGCGAAAGTTGGTACACACAATACATATAATGAAAGAGTAATGGGGAAATGCGGCAGCGGAACAGCAAACGAAAATGGGGATACATTAATAAGTTTCTGTAGTATTAACAACCTGGTCATTGGAGGAGCACTTTTCTCACATAGAGAAATTCACAAATTAACATGGGAATCACCAAATGGTCGGGACAGAAACCAGATAGACCACATCTTGATTAACGGTAGATGGAGGCATGCATTACAAGATGTGAAGGTAAGAAGAGGTGCAGATGTGGGAAGTGATCGCCATTTAGTAGTAGCAAAACTGAAAGTGAAACTAAGAAGGGCTGGACAAACTCTAACTACACAGAAAAGGTTTGACATCAGCATATTGAAGGACCCCCTTACCGGAAAAGCTTTTGCGGCTGACATAAAGAAACGATATCAATTTGCCAAAAGTCAGTAAAAGACATTGACTGATGATATAGACCAGAAATTCAACACCATTTCAACAATATATAAGGAAAGCAGCAAATCATGTTTGAGATTCCAGGAAAGGAAGAAGCACAACTGGATAACACCAGAAACATTAAACACCATAACACTGAGAAAAGAAATGAAAAGAAAGAAAACAGAAGCGAAGTCCCCCAGGTTAAAGCAACTATATAGCGAACAGTGCAGTAAGCTGAACAAGGAAGTTAAACGCCAAATCCGAGCCAACAAAAGGAATTTCCTAGACGATCTTTCAAGACAGGCAGAAGAGGCAGCACTGAGAAATGAACAAAGCACAGTATACAAAATAACTAAAATCATCAGCGGAAAACGAGGTGCAAACAATATTACATTAGTAAGCGATAAGCAAGGAAATCTCATCACGACAGCAGAGGGACCGGAAACAAGATGGGCAGAGCACTTCAGAGAAATTCTGAATAAGGAACCACCAGAGACACAATTGAATGTTCCTGAGGCTGAAAATGATCTTAATGTTAATTCAGACATTCCACGAAAAGAAGAAATCATCACAGCAATCAAAGGGTTAAAGAACGGAAAAGCTCCTGGCCATGATAACTTAAATGCAGAGCTATTTAAGACAGACCCTGAGCTAGCAGCAAAACTATTAGAACCACTATTTGCGCAAGTCTGGAAAACAGGGACAACACCATCAGAGTGGAACAAAGGAATAATTGTCAAATTGCCCAAGAAGGCAGATCTTGCAGACTGCAATAATTGGAGAGGAATCACTCTTCTCTCAGTTCCCAGCAAAATACTAGGCAGGATAATTATACAGAGAATTTCAAAAGCAGTAGACCACAAACTGAGGAAAGAACAAGCAGGATTTAGGAAGAACAGAAGATGTGTAGATCATATATTCACTCTCAGGAACATTATAGAGCACTGCTCAGAATGGCAAAGACAGCTTTACATAAATTTTGTTGATTTTGAAAAGGCTTTTGACAGCATACATAGGGACAGTTTATGGAAAATACTGAGGGCTTATGGAATTTCAAGATGCATAGTGTCAATCATAAAAAGCCTCTATGCCAAATTTACGTGAAGTGTTGGGCAGAGCAGCCTAACTTTGAGGTGAAGACAGGAGTGCGACAGGGATGCCCTTATCAACCACTCTATTTTTAACAGTCATAGATTGGGTGATGCGCAGGACAACAGAGACCAGTCCAAGAGGAATAAGATGGACTACATTTTCTAGATTGGAAGATATGGAATATGCAGATGACATTGCACTAATTGCACATTCACATCAACACATCCAGGAAAAAAACGGATAGACTTAATAAGTATAGCCAGCAGGTGGGCTTGAACATCAATTTAAAGAAGTCAGAGGTTGTCGTAAAAGTTTTGAATCTGTATGACACCAAGCTCAAATTCCCCGCTCAAAACTAGCTATAATATTTGAATCTAAAACTAACTATAGTATTGGAATCAGTCTTAGAACCCAGTTAAATTTACCGACCGATAATATCTAAGCGTAAGGTACAATTTTAACAACCAATCATATTGCTTCTTTGTTCTAGTAGTGATAAAGAAACCTTTTAGACTTGATAACAGTACCTATTTTGTGTTTTTGACCGAACGATGATATTTTATTTCTAAACAACTAAAGATAGTTAAACAGAAGGAAATATCTCAAATTTTAGCGCTGATATTACTTAAGAGATAAGCATGAAGATTCCCTCATAAGAACATTTTATTGTAGTAGAAAAATTGATTTTAGTGATATTTTCATATCAGGGTAATACCCAAATTTATTACTTAAAAATTACCCAGATTGAAATGCAAAGAAATAACTAATGAATAGCCATGTAGAATGATAGAGAGCAATTGGCCGTTTAATTATCACTTTTAGTAATTTAAATCGGTCCAATAATAACAGTAATATAAAATATTTAAAATTAGTCAGATTACACGAGCAGGCTGGGAAACGCCTAAGTCAAAATTATAAAAATACTTTTTGACTGTACTTCCGATTGGGCGTGTGTAGTTCTATAAATAGCAACAGGGTCTTACGGAATTTCGCCACTCGATTTGAATTTTACACCACGCGCATGAATTTGGCACACGGTAAATGCAAAATCCTTTGCCATTTTGACCTGAACACAGATCTATATTCGTCTGAAGGCCTGTTCAGCTTGTGTGTATTTTGCCTGAGGGTAAGAGAGATATCTATATATTTATATATATTTGTTTATAGTATTGATAATTAGTTTGTGTACAACCAGCCTATGTGTTCGATGCTAAGTAGAAAGTGAAACTACAGGACAGATGTGTGGCGGTCATACTGACCTAATTGTGAACGTGTGTAGTTTTACAGACAGGCTCGAAATGGAAAAAATGTGTATAATGTTTGCAAATATGGCACAATTACGACAATAAGTTTTAGTAGGGATTAAGTAATTTCTTCTGGAGTTGCACACTGTTCCAAGATTATGAGATAGATGTACAGGAATTGTTGGCATGAAGTAATCAAGATGTTACATGCTATATGGTACTTAACCTGTTTATCGTACTGAAGACAATCATGGGAGAAGGACACTATCATTGAATAGTACCGAAAAAGAATAATTACATGGAACTGGCTGTAGGAAAAGAAATTATATGTCCTGTGCAAATTGTTAGCACAGAAACTGAGAAGGGTAAGATGTGGTGTTATATATATGTGTGGGGGGGGGGGGGGGGAAGCAGATACCTACATGGAATGTGGTTATCCTTTCTTCGAGGTTCTGTCTCACCATTACCACTTAGCTGCAATCACTCGTGAGGAAGACTGTGTGTGACAAGAGCTCCGCATATATTAGGAGCTAGACCCAACTTTTCTCATCAAGAAACTGCAAGTTGTGTGGTCCTGACTTGTCGAGTGAAGTTCAGCGCCGAAACAGATTAGTCTCAGATAGAGGCCATTGAAAGCACATCCAAAAGAATCACCACAGTTGAAAATATCCATCAAAATAGAAAAACCTTCTATGACGAGATCTAAAGAACATAGAACATATCTATATAAAACCTACAGTATTGTGATAGTGAAAATTAACATCTAGAAGAACAGAAAGTGTGAATAGTAGCCCCTGTGAACAATATTCATGATGGAAGAAATTTTCCAGTTTATTTATTTTGAGCTGTAAATATCATTTCATTTCTTTGAGTATTCCTGACCTGAAAAGATTGAGGTTCAGGACAATTAAATTGTATATAAATTTCCTACAGTCTTGCTTAATAATTTTATTAAAGTTAAGTTCTGTTTGGAATTAATAGCTATTAAAGTAAACAAATTACCCTAGACAATTAGCTAAATAAAACTCACCAGTTAATTATTAAACTTTGTGGGATCTTAAGAGGTAGCAGTTAGGGACTCAGAGTACTACATCATCATCATTCTTTTCTCTGGGAACTTACATAGCTTGACCCCACCTTGATTGTCTATACACCCTTGCTCCTTTTCAGAGAAGGGAGTATTACTTATAAGACCAGTCTCTTATCTGGCACTATCCTGGTATCCTCTGATACACCTATTTGTCAAGGATAGCCTATACTTTAGTAACATCAAAACCTCTTATGACAGAGGTCATGACGCTCAATGTGAGCAACCCTGAGCCCATATCAGTAAGGAATCAGCAACTGGTACAGACAGACACCTTCACATACCTAGGATGCTTAGTAACACCAGACGGCAGGGCAGGCAAAGACATCAACCTCAGAATTAATAAAGCAAGAACAGCCTTGTTTTGGCCTAAACAACATCTGGAAGTCCTCTCAATACAGCACAAGCACCAAATTAAGATTATATCAGAGCTTGGTGCTTTCTGTGCTTCTCTGTGGTGCGGAATGCTGGAGAGTTACAGAGAAGGAAATGTCAAAATTGTCCTTTTTTTCACACAACATGCCTAAGAAAAATTCACCGAATCTTTGGCCGAATACCATCACCAACCAAGATCTGCTTACTCGGAGCAAGCAAGAGGACATGCACACCATCATAGCTGGCAGACGCTGGAGCTGGGTTGGCCATGTCCTCAGAAGAGATCCCGATGCCATCACAAGAACAGCTATGCTTTAAACCCCTGAAGGAAAACCAAAGAGAGGCCGATCAAAAACAACTTGGCGGAGGACTGTGGAGGCTGAGATGCAAAGAATGAACCAGAGTTGGGGCACTGTACGAAGGATGGCCACCGATCGAGCAAAGTGGAATCAATTTGCTGTTGCCCTACAAGACGCCACTAGGCGTGATGACCACTAACTGCTTTGACGGTCGGCGGTTAAGGATCAAAGAAGAAGACGGTGACTACGCCACATCTTCGGTATTTCGTGAGCGGACAGATCGACGAATGTCGATGTGCCTCATAAAAGACAAGAATGGAAAACTGCTCAGCAATATACAAGTGCAAATGAAGAGGTGGACAGAATAATTTGAGGACCTTCTCAATAGACCAGCTCCACAAAACCCCCCGGACTTCCAGCCAGTAGAAGAAGAGCTACACATTAACTGTGAAAGACCAACGAAGGAAGAAATAACGAAAGCCATAAAGCTTCTAAGAGATGGAAAAGCGTCTGGACCTGATGGCATTCCAGTAGAAGCCATCAAAGCAGATATCGACACGGCTAGTTAAATGTTATATAAATTACTTGGTAAAGTCTGAGAAAAGGAAGAGATACCAGAAGAATGAAAGGAAGGATATCTGGTTAAGTTGCCTAAGAAAGGAAATTTACAAGAGTGCACACATTATAGAGGAATAATATTACTATCAGTGCCAGGAATAGTATTAAACAGAATTATCCTTGAGAGATTAAAAGAGTCCATAGACAAGAAACTGAGAGATGAACAAGCAGGTTTACGACAAAACAGATCATGTACAGACCAGATAGCCACTTTGAGAATAATAGTTGAACGAAGTCTGGAATGGAATTCAGCACTATACATCAGATTTGTGGACTACGAAAAGGCATTAGACAGTGTAGACAGAGAATCACTTTGGAAATTGTTGAGGCATTATAGTGTTCCCCTGAAGATCATTAATTTAATAAAGAAACCATATGAAGATATGACATGCAGAGCTCTTCACGAAGGACAGCTTACAGAACCGTTTGGGATAAGAACAGGAGTGCGACAGGGATGCCTCTTGTCTCCATTTCTTTTCTTACTAGCAATAGACTGGGTTATGAGATAATCGACAACACACAACAGAAATGGAATCCAGTGGACTGACTAAGCAGTTGGATGAGCTGGATTTTGCTGATGACTTGGCTCTTCTGTCCCATAACCGTAATGAGATGCATGACAAATTGAAAACACTAGATGAGAGTTCACAGCAATTTTGTCTGAAAATACACAGGGAAAAGACAAAAATAATGAGAATAAATGCAGGTAATGATAGCAGGGTTAACCTTGAAAAAACACCACTAAAAGATGTAGAATCTTACACATATCTTGCAGTAATATAGACAAAGTTGGTGGGACAGACAGCGATATCAAAATAAGAATACAAAAGGCAAGAGGAGCTTTCATTGTGTCGTAGATTTATTATAGGTGAATTAAAACTCAGATTGGTCGCTTCTGAATAGACTAGAACATGAGGTGACTCAGTGAGAGAAGATATAAGAGGATAGTTTTTTAACGAGTGAGATGGTGGAAAAATAAGTAATTCTGTCCCTGAACTCGAGAAAATCTCTTGCTCAGCCTATCTCTCTACAACAGAAAATGTATGTCAGACAAATTACTCAGTAATATATAGATATACTCTATATCAAAGACTCACAGACACGCGCACACAAGTGACGAATGTTTAGACGTACAGACGTGAAACTATATCTATGGAATATGAATATTTGTTTGGAACAAGCTGACCGACACACTGAAATAAGTTTATGTAAATTTTATTCTTCATAAAAAATGTCACAACAGAAATCAGTAGAATATCAAATCTCATACAAATATACATACGTTAATGAATTTACTAAAAAAAAAAACAAACAAACAAGGTGTAATCCTTTCCCCCTCTGTTTAGCACACGATCCCGTTAGAAGAAAAGTTATAGCCTCCAAAGAGTCACAGATTTATACGCTATGGTCTAAGATTTCTCCTCTATAGTTTAAGAACAGAGTTAATACCTGAATCTAGTCTAAGAGAAAAAAACAGCATTAGCAACAAACTTGCATAAATGACATTAAAAAAATACAGAGTTATTAAATGAGTTATTACATGAAAGAATTATGTTTCCTGCATTCTCTCGCTCTGACAAACAAACTGTGATCACAGAAAAACACACACAATCAACCTTACCTACAGGTAGCATTCACCACCTTCTGGAAAAATTGATTAAAGGAACATGCAGCCTATCCACTGTTGGTTGACGAGCGAATCAAGCCCGTCTCTCCAAATGACTAATTCGCTATTTTTTAAAGCAGGATGCTGTTAAATGTTACTTCAAATTTTGTCCAGGTAGGAGATAATTATGGAATTAACTGGTCACAGGTACAGTAGCGGGAATTCTTCAATCATATACATCGATTGCCAGGTAAACAAATTCTATTCAGGATCAATCTTCTTCACAACACGTGGTCGTTATATAAGTACTGTTACTGTTTTGATTTAGTCGCCACCACAGGCCGACTGTATATGAACTTTGGAAAAACCAAGAACTCTGGATATTCGAATAGTCTAGTTATCATTTATTCTAATAAGTCTTTTGGGCCAGTGCTATGTCTCTATCTGAGTGTAAACCACAGAGCCGGACAGTCACTTTGAAAGCCCTATAAGTTATTAAGAATGTTCTTTCTTTGTAGAAAATATATTCATTTCATATGGACTGGAACCGCTGGTAAGGTTATAGGGTTATTGACCCAGAACTGAATAGAGAGAAAAATGCAAAACTTAACATCATATAGCATATTCACAATCCTATCCTACCCGCGTAAAATATAACATAGTTATTCACTTCGGTTATAACTTAAATTATAAACTGCAAGCTTAGAGCTTGCCTCATCGTTTAAACTCCCGTGAAATAAATTATAGTCATTAAAAATAAATAATCTACCCATCATGAATTAGAAATATATATAAATACATTTCGTCAGTACTCACAATGTTTAGCGCATTACTAGATGGTTAACTAAATAAAATAATTGAATGCCTCGAAGACATAGGTATTGATGGAAAAGATATAAGAATACCCAGTAACCTTTATTGAGAGCAAACTGCCACAGTAAGATCGGGAAGGAATTATTCACCATACATAGACATAAAAAGAGGTGTCAGACAAGGTTGTGTGCTGTCCCCCTGCCTATTTAATTTATACACCGAAAAAATTTTCAAACAGATACAGGAAATACCAGGACTTAACATCAGTGGAAGGTTAATAAACAACCTTAGATATGCAGATGATACCGTGTTGTTAGCTGAAAGCGAACAGGAGTTACAAGAACTAGTGAAGCAAGTGAACAGTATAAGTCATGAATATGGACTGGACATTAATATTGAGAAAACAAAAACTATGATAATTAGCAAAACAGACGATAAACCCATTAAAGATAAGCGTAAATGGGAAAATCCTGGAACAAGTCAAGAGCTACGTATATCTTGGTCATATAATAACAGAAGATGGCAGATATGAAACAGAAATCAAGAAGAGAATAGGAATGGCCAAAGCTACATTCAACAACATGAAACATATACTGACATCCAAACAGTTATCTCACAAATTAAAACTGAGAATCATAAAGTGTTATATATATTCTGCATTTATGTATGGTGCAGAAACATGGACGATGAATAAGCATTTGGAAGAAAGAATTGAGGCTCTTGAAATGTGGATATATAGAAGAATGGGGCGTATATCTTGGTCATATAATAACAGAAGATGGCAGATATGAAACAGAAATCAAGAAGAGAATAGGAATGGCCAAAGCTACATTCAACAACATGAAACATATACTGACATCCAAACAGTTATGTCACAAATTAAAACTGAGAATCATAAAGTGTTATATATATTCTGCATTTATGTATGGTGCAGAAACATGGACGATGAATAAGCATTTGGAAGAAAGAATTGAGGCTCTTGAAATGTGGATATATAGAAGAATGGGGCGAATCTCATGGAAAGAGATGAAAACAAATAAGGAGGTCCTAGAAAATCTAGGTATGAAAAGAGAACTAATGAGGGAGGTCAAAGTTTGGCAGCTAAAATACTTTGGCACATAAAAAGGCATAACACCTTGCAGAAGACCATAACAGAAGGGAGAGTTGAAGGCAAACGTGCAAGGGGAAGACAGCGCTATAAGTGGGAAGATAACATCAAGAGATGGACTGGAAAGAGTCTATCAGAGTGCACCACCAAGACAAGAGACAGAAGACGTTGGAGATCCATTACAGCCAACCTTCGTTGTGGAGATGGCAACTGGTGATGATGAGATGGTTAACTATTCTCTGACTGGTTACTAGCAGTTAATAAAATTTACATTATAGCTAGAAGAGTTACCTAGACTATATTTATTTATTCTGCTACCCACTGTAACACAATACACTTAGAGAAATATCACTGATGGACCGGTCTAGTAAATACTCAGCACAAAATCTAGAGAAATATAATAATTCGAACTAGTAATTATATCACTCGACAATACTAGTCAATATTTTTACCTCACACAGAACTAAAACTATCTCCAATGGACCAACTAAATGATACTTCTATTAACAGAGATCTTAGGAATCAAAAGCTAGATGGTTCTAGACTGACTGCAGAGTCTGAATGAATTGAAGTCTAAACTGCTCTGGTATAAATATATCTCTGATGAAAGGAAAAATTGTTACGTCTAAAACCCGAAACAGACTCGAATCCCAGATGTTAGCACCTACGTTTAGTTCTACGTTCAAATTATGTGAAAAACGTGAAATCAAAGATCTGCTCACACGAATTTCTTCGCTGAAGCCGAAGCCAGGTCTCTATTAAGATCTAGATAACATAGAATCTACATATATTATCGCCTCCTCTCGCCATCTGCAGAGTTGGTCGTAAAAGAACCGTAGCGAGAGTCTTTGATATGGTGGTTCGTATGTTGTAACTTAACTTACAACGAACGAATTCAGGCAGAGGTGATAGACACATTGTCTCCCCTTTCCATCACTGACTGATCTCATTACAGCGATTTTTATGATCGCTGCCAAGAAAATTACATGTGAGCGAGACCAGGTCTGCTCGTACTCTCAGCATCAAAGAGATTAGCAGACAGCCATAAACTGTGCATGCTAACTATTAGAAAGGAAATTGAAAAAGGTACGAATTGCTAACAATCTAGCGTATGTAAAAAGAAAGGTAAAAGAGCGAAAGAAAGGTAAAAGAGCGGAATTAAAGGAAAAGACAAGTGTAGAATAAAGAATAGATATCTGAAATTTATTAATCATAAATCTCTCTGCCACACATTGCATTGGGAAATATATGGAGATCAAGAGAAATCGGATCCAACACGAAAATAAGAATCTTCAACTCAAATGTTAAGTCAGTCTTATTGTATGGCTCTGAGACATGGAGAACAACAAAGACAACAACCAAAAAACTACAGACTTTCATAAATGGGTACTTGCGTAGAATAGAGGGATTAAAATGATATAACAAGGTTACCAACGTGGAACTGAGGACAAGAACTAGACAAGTGTCAGTGGAACAAGAGATGAGAAGAAGACGATGGCGATGGATTGGACACACTGAGGAGACCTGTTGATAGCATTACAAGGCAGTCCTTGTTCTGGAACCCCCAGGGCAAGAGAGGCAGAGGTAGATCAAGAAGCACATGGAGAAGAGAGCTGGAAACAGAGGTGAAAATGATGAGGAGAACGTGGAAAGAACTTGAGATGATGGCACGTGACAGGAGGACTTTGTATGTGTTTGTTGAAGGCCTATGCTCCTTTGGGAGTGGAGGGTTATGAATGAATCTACACAGAACCACAAAGGCATTTCTAAGTTTTAATTCTTGAAATTTTTCAGAATGAAGTTAGGTTGTGTTAAAGTTTAATGCTATCATTCACACAACAGAATAAAAGCAGTCGCTACGTTCTGAACTAGGAGCAAAGACTGTGTAAGAAAGTAACTCAAGTAAGTACATCTCGATTTCTTTCAGTCTCCAGTTAGAGTTGATTTTATTAGGGGAAGAAAAATAAAAAACGGCTACAAATCACTTGAAAGTTCAGAAGCTGAAGAAAATATCACATTTACGTATTGAAAATAAAAGGCTCAACTACTTTTATTGAAAGTGATGGAAGCGAAGGTCAAAGTAACCTAGGTCGTGAACCATACGGGATTTTATTGTACCGTATCTCACACGACTACGGAGAGAGGTAAGGACAATACGGATACATGCAGAAAAATACCTTCAAAATGAAAGAAACTGATTTGATTCCAGCTGCAATGGTTTATTATGTATTCTGTAAATAAACTTTGTTATTTGACTCGGCTGAGTTATGCAGATTTTGTCGAGTTGAATTCAAAGTTACAACTCTGTTAGTGGGTACACCACTATAGCATCTTATAACAACTATCGAGAGACGAACGAACCTGTCGTACCTCTACAAGAATTAACACCTCTAGCGGACGGCTAGTAACTAACTTGCTAGATAGAAAGAAGCAGTCACATATATACTGAAGCACATTAAAAACGCACCACTATTATATATACTGATGCCGAGAAGCTGGCAAAAAAAGGTGTGGGAATGGATTTTCCCCGTGTTTGCCATGAGGTAGAGAGCGAATGGCTGCTGGAATGGAAAGTGCAAGATTCAACCCACGGGTGTGTGTACAGACTACATGAAAACGATGAAAGTTACACGTGCAACACGATTCCCAACAGCTATGACCCTGAAAATGTGTACGCGTTGTGGCAGTATACTCGGTATAAAAAGGCCGTTGAGACAACACACCCAGTACATGTGCTTGAAATGCCACGACTATCTGAAAACGACCGCCAACGAGCCATTGGTATGTTGGAGACCGGAATGAGCTCGCGAGCCATAGCCAGAAGGATGAATTGCCACCACAGCATTATTGTACGTCTCAATGAACGTTACGGAACCACTGGCAGTGCCCGGGATAGACTTCGGAGTGGCCAACCACGAGTTACTACCCCTGCGCAAGATCGTCATATTGTGCTGAGTCACCTAAGGAATCGTACTCTCCCGGCAAGTCAAACAGCAAGAGCAATAGTGGGTAGACATGGGCAAGTCTCTCGAATGACAGTCATATGACGACTCAGAGATACAGGCCTTACTGCAAGACGACCTTATGTTGGGCCAAACTTGACTCACAGACATCGTTAGCAGCGCCTGCAATGGGCAGAGCAACATATCAGATGGACTAGACTGCAGTGGAATGCTGTCCTATTCACAGACGAGAACAGATTCAACATATCCTTTGCAGAAGGACGTATGCGGATTTAGCGACGGTGTGAAGAGCGCTTTGCAGATTGCTGTGTCAACCGATTTCGAGGTGGCAGTATTCACATTTGGGGAGGATTCAGTTTTCACCATCGCTTGCCTCTTCACGTCTTCCGTGGAAATGTTAATGCTGTGACATATCGAGATGAGGTTCTGGATGCACTGGTTGCTCCTGCGTTCACAATTTATCCAGACTTGCAGCTTCTCCAGCAGGATAACGCTCGTGCATTTTTTTATATTTTTGGTTTTCTCCCTTGCCTGCACAGAATGCAATGAATTTCATAACAATCAAATGTACAAATTAATGACCAGCATGGATTCATAGGAAAATGAATAAAGATTCCAAATATGTAAACTTGTACACACTTATATTTACATTTCACACTCTGTTCCTGGATTATACAGGTGGTGCGTTTTTAATGTGCTTCAGTATATATGTACGAGTATTATAAATTGGAGTCGTGATTACCTCATGGTCACAAGTGGTCAACAGTTTCAAAGGGGTTGATATTTAGCTGGCACTCTGGAGTGTGTTATAGTTGGTTGCTGGTCAAGAGATTGTGAAGTGGACATGTGGTGGTCGGAGAGGAACAATGGTGCTCTAATCCTTCCTTGTAAGATGGCTGATGTATTTTTTAGGATCATGTCTGGCTATATGTCTGTAAACCTCTCTCCCACTGTTTCACATGGCACATATGTTCAGCCAAGTTTGTTTATTTCTTGTTCGTATGAGTTGTTTGGCTTTCTGAAAAGCTGTTGCTATGAGGGGTTGCTCTTGTCTTGTTCCCTTCTTTGCTAATTTCTCTGCTGTGCCATTGCCAGATGTTTCTGAGTGTCCAGGGGTCCACTGTATAACTTTTGTGACATCATAAGAAGTTAAAAGATGATCAGCATCGATGGTTAGTTTGGTTATTTCAAGTCTACAATGCCCACTGAATTCTAGAGCTTTGCAGGCAGACACTGAGTAAGTATAAACGACAATGTTTTGGGTCTTTAGGTAAAGTTATCAAATACAGTCTTTAGATGGTATAAGGCTGTTTCCAGTTCAATAACTTCAGCTTCGTAATTGGAGAAAAACTCCCCTCACGCAAGTGGAGGATCCATCTGGATAACGTTTGTCGACTCTATAACCTGTTTTAATGGAGGCCTTAAATACAAATACGTCAGTAAAGACATGCAAACATTCATCAGGGTAAATATCAATGGTTCGCGGAGATGCACCCATAAGACTGAATGGGTCGGAATGTATAATTATTTATCTACAGATTTTATTTGAATCTCTGAAGATTTTTAAGAGAGTATGCGATAGTAAATTCTGTCCAAATTTCTGTATATCCTGTCTTGTGGCTGAAACGACTAACCTTTAAGATGAGAAATATCAGTTCAAATCTTGAGTAATTCAAGACTGGGAAATAGAAATTTATTTTCATATTTGTGTAATACTTGATAAATCCAACGCTGGCGAATAAAACCGTATTCACATCTTTGTGCAATACTTGATCCAACTTTGGAAGAAAGTAATTCTCACAGCTCCGTGATAATATGACAGACTCAAAATTGGAAGAAATCAGATCTCAAATCCATGAGATAATTTGACAAACAAGTACTTAAATTCAGAAACTCATTTTCACCAATATAAAAAAAGAAATCATTTCCATTTTTGTGTGTAGTTGATTTTTTTTCCCACCCAGATAACCAATTAGACACTCCTTCCCATCCAAATGGAATGTTTAAACGTATTTCACTTCTGAGTAAATAGCTTGACCGGTGCAGGAATTAAAAAAAAGAAACGTATCTCTATTCTAAGCTTCACATAACAACTTCACAGATCCAGCACTAGAGAACATAAACGAATTATCACCTGCACGTCATAGTTCGACAAATTCAGATGTGATAACTCCATAGATAAAGTACAGGAACGCATACACTCATATAAATCTCCATGTGAAAACGTTACAGACCTATCGGTGGAAAATAGAACTCTTCTCACCGTCATAGAAACTCATTTCCATTTATACGTGATAGTTTGATATATGTAGCAATGGGGGAAAAAAAACTCCTCCAACCTCAGTGGAAACTTTTTTCCACCTCAACGTGATAGCTTGACATACTTAGAAATGGCAAACAGAAACTCATGTCTGCCGAAATGTGATTAGTTGGACAGCATCAGCAACAGATAATAAAACTAATTTCACGGTTCACGTACTCATTTGACAGATCTAGCACTGTTGCTATAGTAACTGGACATATCTAACACTGGACAATAGTAACTAATATCCAGCTCTTGTCTATAACTGGACATATCAAACAATTGACAATAGTAACTAACTTACAGCTCTTCGTGATAAATAAATAGATCTAATAATGAACAGTAACAACTAATATCCGACACTTTGTGATAACTGGACAGATCTAACAATGGACAATAACAACTATTATCCGACTCTTTGTGATACCTGGAAAGATCTAACATTGGACAATAATAAATAATATCCGACTCTTTGTGATAACTAGGCAGATCTAACAATGAACAATAACAACTAATATCCGACTGATTATAATAACTGGATAGATCTAACAATAGAAAATAACAACTAATTTCCGACTCGTTGTGATAACTTGATAACAATGGACAATAACAACTAATACCCGACTGTTTGTTATATCTGTACTGATCCGGCAATGGACAACAGAAAAAATGTTTCTACCCTCTGTAAAAGCTCAATAGATCCAGCAAGGTAATAAATGATTTTGTGTTCAGAAACTCGCCTAGATTGAGATTACTATATGGGGCCGAAACACTTGTCGGACGGGGGGGACTACTTCTGATGTTCAGATTGCTTCCTGTTGTATCGTTCTGTAAAGAGTTTCCTATCATCATACCGCTAATTCCAAGGAAGAAGAAAATAAGACAGTGATGAAGAAAACCTTACCATTTCTAGTGCGCACAACATTTCTGATGTTAAATCCTAATTCTAGTCAAGGGGAATTTATCAGTGATATACTTAAATATATACATGCCGGATGGCTGTTACCTCCCGTATGTGCTTCTAAGTTGGTTTAAGAATTATGGTCACGAACTTTCTCGATCATTCTCGTATGAGCTGAGTTCACGTCTCAGCGGCATTGTTGCGCGGGTGATAAATTTTTGTCTGAACTGTTTTTTGGGCGCGGAGATTTTGCTTGACATTCGAATGCCGAGAGAGCTTTGAGTAGGGACTGACAAAATATAGTCAGTGTGTCCCGTTATAGAGTATAGTTTGGTGAAATGGATTTATATTTCCTAAGATTTTTTCACACAGCCGTGGATGGAAGGCTCCTTCTTTGTGCACCGCAGTACGTGCATTATTTGTCAATTTTTCAGGCCTTGGAGGCCAGTACATACATAACTTCGACGGGGATAATATTTTGAAGTTTTGACAGTGTCTTTCTGGGAAGGTGTTTGCTCCCACGATTTGTATTGACCCAGGCCTAGGGGTACATTGAGTCAGATGCTAGAGTGATTATTGTATGCTGCGAGATTTGCAGTTTCCCCTTTAGGATTTGAAGAGATTTATAAGTATTAACTGCTGTACTTAGCAGTCATTGTGCTTTAGATTTATGTTCTATTTATTAACTATCCATGGATTTTTGATGTGTACCTGAGATGTCAGGAGTGATCGTGAGCTGTACTTATGACAGTGTACTGTAACTGTGACTACGTGCTTAATGATGTCCTTGTGACTGAAGTGTATTATTAAACAGTGTAGAACGATAAGAAGTTATATCCTTTCCTGACTTCTAAATGTGTGTTGGTGTGTGTGACTATTATTGACTTTTCGTGTTTTGATCCTGAACCATACGCATTCGAATCCATTGACAGCGTCACACGCACACACACCCTGTCGGCCACCTGTGTAAGCCCGACATAGCTGAATGCCTACATCAGCGCACCTCCTTCTTGAACATTGCCCACAACTATAAGTACCCGGCGTTGTACGTTGCCCAGAAGTCTCTCATCATTACACTAATAACATTACCAGTGTCTACACGGAAGAATCCACCCAGCAGAAACTAATGCGTTATCAGTGGTGTACCAGTGACATGGGGCTTTGGAATACTGATGTGCTTACAGCACGAAGTTACAGTGCAGTGTTTCCAGTTTGTGTTTCCTGTGCTTTATATTACTGATGTACTTACTACAAGGAGTTACAGTGGCAGAGTTCCAGTATCGAGCACCAAGGGATTTCTGTGGACAGTGTTATCAGTATACATCTTCGTTGCTGTTGTGGAAGAAGAGATTTTTTCATTTTGAAAGATAAGTGGCTGTTTGTTGTTGTAAAGTGTGCCTCTGTATGTTTGATTAAATCTTCCTCAGTACACTCCATTAGATCCTTATTTAATGTTACATGTTTCTATGTCATTTATGTTATATTTCAGTGGGAGGTTGGTGAGAAGACTTATGTAGGATATATCCCACTTTACCGAGGGCCTACATAAGCGTTCTATAGGGACACGTTTGCGAATTTCCAGCAGCGGACATTTCCAGCGACTTTTTCGTTGCTGACGCATTTCAGTCCTCTGCGTTTGGTTTTTCGTGACATAATTGTTTAGCTGTGACGAGATGTCTTAGTGTTGTTTTGTTATATTTTCCTCTGTTCTTTAGTTTTTGATTAATTTGTTTGTGATTGTCTTCCTCATCTTTCTATCTTTGAGTTATATTCGTTATACACTGTTTTGTCATTTGTATTGTTTAACTTTTCGCAGCTATCATTGCAAGTTTTGCAATATTTTTTTTTGCTTTATTTTGCTTTTTTGTTTAGGTGATTCCTGCGTACGTTCTCATTTGTGCTTATATCTTGTCTTTGTTATTCTTGTATGTACTGTATATGTTGTTATACACTGTAAATATTGTTATGCACAATAAGTATATAGGTGATTAATTATATTATTGATAAGTAAAGTAATTATACAATTTCTTGAGCAAAGACTTGTCACCCACTGAGTTGGGATAAAGTGAGTTTACCCAGTGTATTTACATAAGTTACTATGGATATTTTGGATCATTTTCTCCGTGAGGGAGATATATTACGTTTAAGAGGGTCAAACTGCGAAGAATATGCAATAAAACAGTTATTAATTCAAATGAGCCAGGATCTAAAAGAATATGCTCTGTGTAATTTTGATTACGGCTATTCAAAAGAGAAAGCACTGAGGCTTTCTAAATTATTATCCACTACTTTTTATGATGAGGGTAGTGTTGTTGAGTTAGATGCGTTGAAAAAACGATAAATGAGCTTCAGGTTAAGGAGAAGACACTTGCTATTCACACAGCGGGCTGATCACCCGCTTGCCAGCCGCTCCGATTACGGAAACAACAATTGATTTTTTGTTGAACCAATAAACGCCTTTAGGTGTAACGGAACAACAATTAATTTCTTGTTGCCCTAAGACGCACTAGGCGTACTGGCCAGGAACTGCTTTGTCGGTCCGGGGCTAAGGATGGAAGAAGAAGAACAACTTGCTATTCAGCTGATGCAAGAAAAACAAAAGAGCAGAACGATTAATACAAGATAAACTTAATATGGAGAGAAGAGAGTTAAATAATGAGGTGACCTCATAAATGAACATATTTGTCGAAGAAGAGAGTGACGATGAAAATAAACCTATTGCTACTAATACAACTTTGCAGATAGATTGCAATACACATGTGGCTCAAATTCAGAGCCTGGCATCTGAGGTAACTCTTTTGAGAGAAAAGATTAATATGCAAAACATAATGGACCAGAACATGAAAGTTTTGGATAAAAAAGTAGCAGATCTTGATTTGGCTAATCAGGAACTCAGAAATCTTCTGTGTCAACAGGAGAAAGTGACTCAGGAAAATTTGATAAATTTGGAAAAATTACTCATGGAGAAAAAGGAGCTAAAAGATGAGGTGAGCTTAATTAAAAACAAATATCTATGTAAGGAACAGGCTCTTATTAGAGAGCTAGAACATGTCAAAATGAACTATGAGAAGTTGAAGTCAAATTATGTAGATTTGGAATTTCAGATTGAAAAACAGAAAATAGAAATGGAAAAACAAAAATTAGAAGCTGAAGAGAGAAAACAGATGCAAGCTGAAGAAAATATGAACTTGCATGAGGAAAAGATGTCGTCTATGGAGCTGAAAAAAATAAAGGTAGTGAATGAGAAAGATATGGTTTTCCTGAAAAGATTGATGAGCTTATGACTATTGATAGAAGTGCTATGGAAGCACTCAAACTTGAACTTGTTCAGGAGAAAGCTAAGATTTTAGAGAATATCCAAACTCACCAACAGGAAATTAAGAACCTTAAATTGGAAAATACATCTCAGTTACACGACTTGAGAGTAGATTACAACAGGCTTCAGGTTAAAGTCAACGAGAGAATTCATAAAGCTGTTGCTAGAGAGAAAGCTGTTGCAGAAGTAGAAATTACAAAACTTCGTAACAGAATTGATGGATTATTAGATATTGTTTTGATCAACAAGATGTTGTCTACTGCCAAGGTTGTTAGAGTTAGACATAAAGCTGATGGTCAATATGTTACAAATGCAAAGAGTCAGCCACATGCACTTAACGCTAACAGTAACACTAAACATGGTGTAAACAAATCTTTTCGTGGCAAATATGGTTTCCCACGTAATAACGATACTGCCTCTAATAGGCGTGATTCTTGGCGTCAGGCCAACAAAAGTAATCCGACTGTAACAATCAGTCTTGTAGATCACGGTTAAAAACCTTGATAAATGTCATGACAAGGCTCCTCAGACATACCGTGCATCGACTTTTCAAATTTTTGATAAATTTGTAAGGGAGGAAGGTGTGATTATTCATACAGGTACCGGATGTTTACACTGCTACAGTTGGTAGGTTTATTGTAGAACTAGCTGTTGTATATCATAACATCTTACTTTTACCAAACAGAGTTTTGCATTTGTATTTTTTCACAGCGTATGTTTTGCCATGAGAGTCTCAGCTACTTTACTATATGTTTGAGGTGTTTACCATTGGAATTTGCGCAAGAATTGCCATTTCTGTGGAACCAGTTTGACGTCTCATTAGATGGTGTTGAGCTTCTTACAGCATGTTCCTGGATCTTTAGGACTTCCAGATGGTGTTTAGAACTTATTTTGAGATATGAGATTGTATTGTATATGTATATTGCTATAATATAGTGTATTAGACAGTATTATATTTAATGAAACTTCTTCATTGTTAGTCATCATTATATTTCTATATTGTTTGTATACTTCTGAGTTTTTAGATGATAAACACATTACGGTTGTAATTATGACTATACTATTTTGACTTGGTTAATTATTGCAATTCATCTCTATATTGTAATTTTTTTGAGAAATATGAAGATATGAGAGAATGTATTTTTCTGGCATTGTATATTTTTTCTTTGATTGTGCGCTAGAGGTATCTTGGTACGATATGGCACTTTAGAAAAAGATATTTGTTCTGAGGTTGTGATGTATTTTTTCCTCAACCGACGCTTGATTGTGCGTCAGCTATAACCTTGTATAATGGTGTTGTATATTTTGGATGTTCATTATCAGCTCATTATTTATGCTCCATGAGCGTATTGACTTAGTTGTCATGAACATTAGGCTATTTTCTTTTTTCTTTTTAGATGATAGCTTATTATTCGTTATTTGATGTATATTATCATTATTTTTTTTAGTAATATATGCTATGGTACTATAATGGTATCCATTGATATAATGCATTGTTTAAGCTCATTGTTAACCTTGATATATCTCTGGTTTTTTTTTACTCTTATTGCATGGCTTTCTTTCTTTACTACCCATCCCTCTTGTATTTCATCTGTTCTTGTTACTTTTGATCTTGATGTGATGGCTAGTATACAACGGCTGTCCGGAAAAGAATCGGCCATAATTAATATTAGAAAAACCGTTTGCGCGACATCAATGTAACGTGGCAGCCAAATAGAGTGACCTCTTATGCACATACGTGTGCAATATTGACGTTGCTGCACCAGTTAGTGCTACCGTTAAAAGCCGTTTAGTGAGCACGTGCACTGTGTGGTCGTCGCATTCAAAATGGCTGAACGAGTAGAGCAAAGAATCTGCATCACATTTTGCGCAAAGCTTCAACATTCCTCTACGGAAACTATTATGACGATTCAGAAGGCTTTTGGAGACAATGCAATGAGTGCTACACAAATAAAGGTGTGGCACACACGTTTCAAAGATGGTCGAGAATCTGATGAATGTGATCCCATTTCTGGCAGGCCTGCAACAAGCAGAACACCGGAAAATGTTGAACGTGTACGGGCTGCAATTTTGCGCGGGTGATAAATTTTTGTCTGAACTGTTTTTTTGGGCGCGAAGATTTTGCTTGAGATTCGAATGCCGAGAGAGCTTTGAGTAGGGACTGACAAAATATAGTCAGTGTGTCCCGTTATAGAGTATAGTTTGGTGAAATGGATTTATATTTCCTAAGATTTTTTCACACAGCCGTGGATGGAAGGCTCCTTCTTTGTGCACCGCAGTACGTGCATTATTTGTGAATTTTTCAGGCCTTGGAGGCCAGTACATACATAACTTCGACGGAGATAATATTTTGAAGTTTTGACAGTGTCTTTCTGGGAAGGTGTTTGCTCCCACGATTTGTATTAACCCAGGTCTAGGGGTACATTGAGTCAGATGGTAGAGTGATTATTGTATGCTGCGAGATTTGCAGTTTCCCCTTTTGGATTTGAAGAGATTTATAAGTATTAACTGCTGTACTTACACAGTCATTGTGCTTTGGATTTATGTTCTATTTATTAACTATCCATGGATTTTTGATGTGTACCTGAGATGCCAGGATTGATCGTGAGCTGTACTTATGACAGTGTACTGTACCTGTGACTATGTGCTTAATGATGTCCTTGTGACTGAAGTGTATTATTAAACAGTGTAGAACGATAAGAAGTTATATCCTTTCCTGACTTCTACATGTGTGTTGGTGTGTGTGACTATTATTGACTTTTCGTATTTTGATCCTGAACCACTCGCATTCGCATCCATTGACAGCGTCACACGCACACACACCCTGTCGGCCACCTGTGTAAGCCCGACATAGCTGAATGCCTACATCAGCGCACCTTCTTCTTGAACATTGCCCACAACTATAAGTACCCGGCGTTGTACGTTGCCCAGAAGTCTCTCATCATTACACTAATAACACTACCAGTGTCTACACGGAATAATCCACCCAGCAGAAACGAGACATTATCAACGACTCTTTGTGATAACTGGATAGATCTAACAATGGACAATAACAACTAATACCCGACTGTTTGTTATATCTGTACTGATCCGGCAATGGACAACAGAAAAAATGTTTCTACCCTCTGTAAATGTTCAATAGATCCAGCAAGGTAATAAATGATTTTGTGTTCAGAAGCTCGCCTGGACTGAGATTACAATGCTTTACCGTTAATTCCAAAGAAGAAGAAAATAAGACAGTGATGAAGAAAACCTTACCATTATTAGTGCGCACAACATTTCTGATGATTATTTGTGGCCTGTCAAAGATAATGTTAAACTCTGTTGTGTTTATTGGTCCTACAGCTCTTGAACAAGAATTTCTGTCGCCATCAACAGCACGATGTGCCTCACCACCAGTGGCTGTAGTGCCTATCTGTGTCGTCCGTTGTTTGATGGCTACGTTCCTACCTATAAATTGGAGGACCAGTGAATGAATACAGGAATTAGATGCTGACTTTAAAAATAATTGTACAAGTAATTTCTAGTGCCAGATCAGTCATGCTTAGCTTTATGAGAATTGAAAAAAATGAGAAAGGTCAGAAACGTTATTGAAAATATAACTGTCAAGGTATGTTTGACAACTGCTGGGACTTAAATATTCTGCTAGGGGCAAAACACTATATAAGACAGTGAACTGGGATTGTCACTTCGTGAAACCAGACCACGTGGAATCATGTGATCACGAGGTACGTTGGAAAGCAAGAAGCTTCATGATCATTGCCGAGCCGGTTGCAATATTGACAGGTCGCCTTTTTTCAGCTGGTTTTCGTACAGTATTTCATGGCCTGTGAAACAGACCATCTGTCAATCAGTTATGTGGCTAGTTCTGATTTTTTTTTCAGCAGTGTTGTGTTTTATCGCTGATGCTAGGAGGTGATCTCTTGGAAGGTAAATATTTATATTTTGGTAATAGTCTCGCATAGTTTGTTGCGAAATGGCGGGTTTTTGTGCCTTGTGGCATCATTAGAATTTCGCCTCACGGACAGCATATGATTATTGTTATATCAGTTGTTGGTCAGTCTACACGCGCCATGTTCTTGTCATGTGTTGTAAGTTATTAAAGGGATAGTAACGTACCATGTATCCCTACTTTCTAAAGCACTTATTATTTCTGTATGGGGTCCTGTGGTTTTCGACGAGTCTGCTTGTCTGTCCCGTCCATTGTAAATCCATATCGGTAGCAGTTTAATGTGTTAATAAAAAAAATGGTGCTCCCAATAATAAATACTGTTCATATAAAACGAAAACTTGGTCTGTCAGAATAATCTGATCTGTTTTATATACGTCTTTAACAAACTATAACCAGGGAAAGTTTAATATAACCTAGTTTCTTGGCAGATCATGAAGTTATTGTCAGCATGAAGCAGTGTACAGTCCTGGTTTGTGTTTATCCAATGAATGTATATTTTTAAAAACCTGAGGTCATGACTATAGTATATTTACGGATCATTGCAATCATCATCATCATCTCAACCCGTAACCCGTCATGGGTCGTAGGGGTGCCATGGTGGAAGCATCAACAGACAGGGTCCTCCACTGCTCTCTTTCCTCAGCAATGAGTTCAAGTGTGGAAAAACCGTGCCCTGCCCATTCTTTGATGTTAACATTCCAGGATTTTCTTTGACTTCCTCTTCTGCGTTTACCTTCGACTGTTCCCTGGAGGATAGTTTTTTAAAGGGAGTCATGGCGAGTTACATGCCCAAACCAGGCAAGCTTTCGACGTTTCACTACTGACAAAAGTGGTTCTTGGTGGCCTGCATACGTATTTATTTTCTCTCTAACATAGACATTTGTTTTGTGCTCTTTATAGCAAATGAGCAAAATTCTTCTATAACATTTATACTCGAAAGCCTGAATCCTTCGCTCCGTATCTGCAGTGAGTGTCCAGCCCTAACACCAATACCAGAGAATAGATAAAACAAGTGATTTGTATAATTTGATCTTCACAGGAAAATTGATAATACTTTTCCAGATCACATTCAACCTTGTCATGTCAGCTGAGGCCATCTAAAGTCTTGTCTTGATTTCTTTACTTGATCTTCCATCACTACATATAGTGGACCCCAGATATTTAAAGGTGTTCACTTCTTCTAACTTTTGCCCATTTAACATAATGTTGGTCGTAACATGTTTCTTATGGCTATTCACCAATATCTTGCTTTTTTTCCTACATATACGACGGTTGGAATTTTCTGCCAGATTGAGAATATACAAGCTGATCTGCCTAATGATAATGATCTCATACATGTCTTTGGCCGTAAACGAAATGCATTACGTGTTTCTACCTGTCAGTGCAAAAGCGAAATGGTAACATCTGGATAGAGAATTGTTCAATGACGAGACAAGCAGCTGAAGCAAACAATGTCGGGAAGGAAACCAAAAATCGTCAGTGACATCATCATCTCCATGTTCCTGTTAGTTATCTGTGGATCATGAGCTTCCAATGCAATTTGTCCCTGGCAGGAAGTTTACAAAAAGCCTTCGTATGTTCTTGCAACGATAATGTCTCAAGCAATTTGTCCATAGCAGGAAGTTTACAAAATGCCTTCGCATGTTCTTGCAACGGTAATGTCTCAAGCAATTTGTTTTACATTATGAGGTTGTCAGCCCAATGCATAATTTTAAAATAATTTTCTTGTACGACATGCCTGTAGGAGCAGTAGTCCCATACTTTCTTTGTCTCATTATACGCGACCTCATTATACGCGACCTCAGAACTACACAGTGCAAATAATGTCAGTGGCATAATCACGGATTACACAATAGAACAGCAGAAGATAAAAACAGGGAAAACATCATAGAAGGGCAGAAGATAAAAACAGGGAATACATCATAGAAGAGCAGAAAATAAAAATCGGGAATGTACCATAGAAGAGCAGAAGGTAAAAACAGTGAATGTACCATAGAAGAGCAGAAGGTAAAACAGGGAATATACTGTGGCTGTTGATATATAAGCTGATGATGATGATTGTACACTGTTCCATACATCTCTATTTTGGTTAAGGGTCGTATAAGGTTCGTATCACTACCCTAAACAGCAGGCAGCTTTAGTTGACGATCTTACGTTAATTCTTTCTCACAGACGATTACAACAGTACATACTGACAGTTGGTTGATGATTCAATACCTTGATGAACATACTTTACTCTGACAGCAGTGAACGTTAAATGTGAAGTTTATTTACACGAAGATTAAGGGTTGAAATAATGACGTTCCCAACCTTCCTCCTGAGGCTGGTAACTTTATACAGCAAACACTTCCATTGGCAATACTAAATGTCATTCTTACCCTCTCTCAATATATTCTCTGCTCACTGTCACTGCTTCTGTATTTAATACTGTTTCTAGTAGCTATGGCTGTCCTGGCTTGAGAACCACTGTTGTCACTAATTTCTTATCTTAGCATTTATCTCGGGTACGGGGCAAAGTCTTTTACAGACAGGGGGTATGATGTGCTGGTGTTGTGGGTAGTGGGTTTCCCCCCTTGCTTCACCCTAGGCCTAGTGAATTCTTGTTCATGAAAGGAGCGACCATTGCGGTGTTAGTCTCTTGGCCTAGCAAAACCTCTCATACCCCAAGATCGTTGTGCGTGGTGAAGAGCCACACCCTCCTCGAGGTAGTCCTGGTAACTGAGGGTGCGAATCCTCAGGCTAAACACAACGGATCTAGAGGAGCAAACCTCGATAATAAAACCGGTGCACTACACCGTACACGCCCTCTGTGGGTGGGAAGGAGCCAGATGGATACTGAACAAGTCTTGGGAGTGGGAACGAGTGTGGACTGCTCCCTGAAGATCGGAACCCATCGTACAGGCACAGAGACTCAGGACGTGACGATCCTATTGCCTTCAACTCTTGGTCACATGGCTAGAGCCTTGGAGAACTCGGCGTAACCAGCAGGCAATTTGGTGGCGGGGAAAGAGCACTGTGAGCCCTACCTTGGCTACGTATCACAAGGAGACGCAGAAACACCCCCATTATCTCCCCCAGAGCTGGCACAGTACACTTCTGGCTTCTACCCGGGGCGGTAGGAAATCCACAGGCACCCCAGCATCACAATGCCATGAAGATGACAAAGTTGGAATTTACTAACTCAAACCTGGCAGAGCAAGTCCTCCATCAGATGCGGCCGATGCTGGGCCCACTGGCGCGTGGACAAGTCCCGATCCCCATCGAGACTTGCCCGGGGAGCCCACCCCGGCTCAAAAAAGCAGAGAAGGCCACTCTCCAAACCTCCGATGTCTTGCGGGCAGTGTTAGGATGTGCAAGAACATGGACAGGAAGACTCCACAACTTCCCCACTGAAGACACGCCCACGGCGACCGTTGCCTCAATTGGCTGTGTGTGGTGTACCCGGAAACGGGGCCTCCCAGTACTGAGGCACAGTTAAGTCCCCGATGTCACTTATCGGTGCAGAGTTGAGAGAGATGGCTGAGCATCACAATCCCCCCTGTGTTGCAGCATGATGAGAACCCAGCATTGCACACTGAGCTTGGGGGGGGGGGGGAATCACTTGGGCACCAGACTTAATACTGGCTCTTGACTGGATGGCCGCATGCAGGAGATTTCTACAATGGAGGGTTGGCAGGTGGTGGGTATCTGGAAGTGGCTCTGTGCAGGACGTGAGGATTCCTTGGGAGAGCCCAGAACCAGAGCACAGCATTGTGCAAGCTCTGCATAGTTGGAGAGCCCCCCTGGATGACGGGGAATGCACAGTGTGCCACCCCACCTATCCCCAACTGCTAACTTAGAACCAGAAGTGGGGTCCTCTGTATGCGTGCCAGGACAGGATAAAATGCCTGGGAAAGAAACTAGAGCTCAGAACTCCCTAACTCAAAGTTGCAGGATGGCAGAAAAGCCATGGGAAAGACAGGGCTATTTTGAAGATAACGCAACCATATTTTCACCATACGAGCTCGGACGCCGCCTCGGTAAACAAGGTCCGCGCAGAGCAGTGACACCCCCAGGCTGCTTGCGAATAGTCTACTACTGGGAACATAAACAGATTAGGGATGAGCCCACTCTCCCGTTGAACAGGTGCTAAAGTCATAGATACTGGGCCAGAAGGCGCAACAGAAACCACAGTATCACGCAACTCGCTTTGTTTTTTTTTTCTATGGAGAGTACACCATCTCTGGTACTCGCTGTTCCTATTATTGTTCTAATTTATCTCTGCTGATGTTCTGTCTTCTGACTTGGCGTGTCTTAGTGAGACTTACTTGGTGTATCTTTTAGAAGGAATGGCCTACCACCAGGGATGACTATTTCTACCAAGGTCTATTATTTTCCACTTCTCGTGGCTAGCTGCTGCCTATTGTTCTTCTCATTATTCTAAGCTGTTTATCTTGTTGGCAAAAACTCAACGTACCTGGTTTTCTTGAAATATACACATTTTTCTTGTACCGGCAACACTTGCAATCTTGTCCTCAGAATAAAATAATGAACTGTCATCTACAATTGTCACGATATAAATGATTGGGCGCCTGAGTGATAAGTATAACTTTCTGCCACAGGAGAGTCAACCAAAAGGACATTAATTGGCTTTATCACTCGATGGAACTCCCAATTCTACTTGTCACTTTATCTTTAACGCACTCGAGCAAAATTGCTCCCTAACGCTAATCGCGTTTTAGATCTGACTGATTTTAAATAACACCTGGATTTTCCATTACGACTATTTTCGAAAGTTCTAGATCACGTTTGCCTCAGAACAGCTCACTAAAATATTACTTTCCCTTGCAAGATTAACCTCGACCAGCTAGCCATACAAAAACTCCAAACTTGAGACAGCACGTTTTACTCAAGGGGCTTAAAACACTACTGTTAATGGATTTTCACCCTCTGATTCTAAACTCACAAATCATGTTTCTTCGCCTTTTGATTTAAATTTAATAGTCCGTTACCTTTGCTAATGCAAATTTATGAAAACCGGATCTCTGACACTTGAATTCCCTGTTACATTATCCACCTTACCTGTTAAAAAAACTTCTCTTAGAGAGAAAATGTTTCCATTTACAAAAAACCGATCTTATCTATCTAACTCTCTTCTTAACTTATCGTTACTGTGTGTTTCTCCGTCTTCGTCTGAAAAAAGTCTCTTTTTCTATCTACCTAGTCTCTCTAATCTTACTCAGCTGGATTACATATATGACACTCGTCAAAAATAAGTTTACATTTCTAACCATAAATATAAACCACACTGTTTATCATTACCCCAACTCCTGCACAATGCAAAAAATAATATTATTTCTGGTTACTTTGTCATCATGCTACATGAACCACAATTTTAAAATCTATCTTAACATCAAAGTACAAGTCAGTCAAACAAAATCACCATATTTATTTCATTATCATATATAATTTGACTCAAAACAATTACTTTCAATAATTCCTAAATCATCCCACATTATTTTCTCTTTTTCCTGATTTTGTTTACAGAGGTCCTTTATTTGGTGTCATCCTCATACATTCTCCATACATTCCCCTTTCTCCCTGTAACTGCCTGTTACTAGATCATTTACAAAATTTACAGTTATGACGCATTCAGCCATCATGGTCAATGTTATTATATATGCTGAATCCTGCTATTGCCTCTATCTTACTGACCTTAAGCCGCGGTCCTTACTCGAAATACTTCATAAATTTTAGAATTCTATCTTTCACCTATTCGTTTTGTCCCTACTTCTTCGACGCGCACCTTTCCACATTGGACTGTCACTTTCTCCACTGCCCATAATAATATGTTTAGACTCCTTCCTAATCCTTCATAGTCTCGGTCCGACTGTGTCCCATGTCTTCCTCTTTTCTTAGTCCCCATTGTTTCTACTTTAAATATTTATTTTATCTCTTCCTATTATGCAGTCCCCGTAAGCTCCATTCTCTGGAACCTTTCTTCTACACACTCAATATTTGAATGTCTCATCTCATTTCTTCTTATTGTCCCATGTCAGGAAACTATTTATGCTGTGGATTTAACACATGACGAATCTATACTCTTTGGCTCAATATCTAAGGATATGACCACAGCACATAATAGCTGACATTAAACAGGTACGTTTCCTTTAATAACCAATGCACACACAGAAGCCACACACGGCTAGCAATACATATGAAATACAATGCAATAGAAATGCCGAGCTAATAACTTGTAATAACCAACAACTCAATCTAACAGTACCATAATCACTGGCATATCCTACCGATTGAACAACACAATGACTTTCGCTCACCGGCTAAGCCCTGTACTGTAGTAAAGCAATACTCAAATGCAAATAACTTATCATCGATGGTCTACAGAAAATGCCACTCGAAATTACACCTCCGTTCGAGAATTAAGCAAACTAATCCTGACTACATGAATAAATGGCAAGCACTATGAACAACAATGGCATCCAAAAAAACCAAGGGACAGGGAACAACGTCCTAACCGGACGACTTCCAGAACTTTACTGCTTTGCGCCAAAAATTTGAGTTTGCTTCCCTTCCAGGTCACCTGACCAAAACGGGTTTTTATTCTATCAGTGTTGTCACTCCCAGCGTGACCAACCTAATATTTCGGCGAATATCTATACTGTGACATCCACACTCCCCCCCCGGCCCCCCCCCACCTTAAGAAAGAAAACGAAGTTTTCTTCCACCGGAGGAGTCACGCCCAACCCCCTTCGGAGTATGGACGAACACAATGCCGGGACGGCACTTCCTCATCTACTAAGTGGCGTTCAGAAAGTAATGCACCACATCGTTTTTCTCAGGAGCTGTTTATTCAAAAAGAATGAAATTTATACACAATATACATGGATATGTCATGTAAACATAAGTTTTATTCAACATAGTCCCCATCAACTTGTACGGCTTTATGCCAGCGCGAAACAAGTGCATGTATTCCTAGCCCGTACCAGATTTTATCTTGATCATGTAGCCATTTCTTCGCTGCATGAATCACTCCATCATCTTCAAACCTTGTCCCACGGAAAGCTTCTTTAAGTGGACCAAATAGATGAAAATCAGAGGGTGCCAAATCGGGACTATAGGGTGGATGGGGTAGTACAGTCCAACCTAATTTGGTGATTGCTTCCCGTATTGCCAGACTTGTATGAGGGCGCGTATTGTCGTGAAGGAGAAGCAGGTCTGCTGGATTCTTGTGCGGCCGAACTCTGCGAAAACGTTGATTGAGTTTTTTTTCAATGTCTTAATGTAAGCTTGCGAATTGATTGTCTCACCTCTTGGCATAACGTCCACAAGAATCACACCTTCAATGTCCCAAAAGACAGTGATCATGACCTTTCCAGCTGAAGGAATTGTCTTGAATTTCTTTCTTCTTGGTGATTGCGGATGATGCCACTCCATTGACTGTCTTTTTGTCTCAGGTTCAAAATGATGTGCCCAGGTTTCGTCACCTGTAACGATCTTAGCCAAAAAGTTATCTCCATCAGCATTGAAACGCTCCAACAATTCAGAAGAAATTGCTTTCCTTTGCAATCGGTAGTCATTTGTGAGACTTCGAGGAACCCATCTTGTGCAAACCTTAGAAAATCCGAGAGTTTTTATAACTGCATTTGCAGTACCAATGCTGACTGACAGCTGTAAGGCCAATTGTTGAGTAGTGATTCGCCTATCAATAAGAATAATGCCCTCAGCGCATTTCAACACTTCTGCGTTGGTGGCTGTGGCAGGACGTCCACAGCGCGGCCGATCAAGCAGCTCCGTATCTCCACTTCCTGATTCTTTGATTCTCTAAACCCAGCGACTGACTGTACTCCTGTCGACTGCAAAACTTCCATACACATCACATACACGCTTGTTAATATTCACAACAGTTTCCTTCTCTGCAACGAGAAATTCGTTCACAATTCGCTGTTTACAACGCAATTTGCTAACACGCTCCATTTCAACGGTTTAGGGCAGCCGTATTATTTGGCCGGTTGCGGTGAAATTTGATGCACACAATTGGCATATACCATATTTAAAGTGTGCAAAATTTCATGCTTCTATCTTTATTATTAGCTGAGAAAAACTATGCGGTGCATTACTTTCTGAACGCCCCTCGTACCTAGAGAATGCCAAAGTTGTCCAACACCATTGTCGTTCATGCCTTCTCACCCTGTAGACTAAATACAAAAGGAGCATGAACCAACCCCCCCCTCCCCCCCAGGTACTGGTAGTCGTAAAAAATAACAACAACTGTCCAAACCTGGTCTAGCAAAACACAACATATGTTACATATCAGTTATACATATCTAACCATCAATAATACGACATAATCTTATAGTATGAACAATCCTTTCTACACAATATAAACATAGGTATATGATAACATGATTCATACATACGTTGAGTACAACTTTATCCATATTGTCTTTATGGCATCGTGACACATCAATCATATACCATAATACAACTTCATAAACATCAACTCTAATGATTATAATACATTTCTTACATAGACCAAAATAAATACTCTCTTTGGATGTTCCTGTCCCTCACCAACCTCATAGTCTGGACAGGACATCTGCTACAATGTTATGTACCCCCTGAATTGGGAAAATAGTAAAGCTGAATTGCTGCAGCAATAATGCCCAGCTTGTCAACTTAGCACTGGTGGATTTAGCCGACTGCAAAAATAGTTTGTTATCCGTTTGGAGGAAAAAATGCGCCCCCAACAGGTATCGTGCCAGCTTAGACACCATGGCACCCAATTAGGTACACTACAAAGCATACCATAATACCGCATAAACATGCATTGCAAAGCATTACATAATATTTATAAGTTTATTAAACACTCGTATTCATATCAGGCGTGGATCAGACTCTAAGGTTCGGTTCGCGTCAACCGAAACATCTTACTGAACACAAACCCGAAACCTAACCCTAGCTATTGCTGAACTATCAGCGGGTGGTTATGAAGAAACGACATGTGCTTCCACCTGACTACATCACACGTACCCAACTATACCCTTCAAAAGAAGTTAAGGACCATTTTAATTAAGGGTGCAAAGTGAAATGAAAATGAACAATAAAAACACAGCACTTCAAAATATAACATGACAAGCTTATCAGTGACAATCAACACTATTTTCATGCAAGCCTCCGAGCGACATTTCGGACAGTAAGACCTTCCTGCAACCACGCAATGGCTCTTCCTTTATCCACAACACTCAGCTTTCGCCGTTGAGGCATATTGTTGTGCAATGGTTATGCAGCACTTGTGTTGCTTATAAAGACAATTTTGTGAGTACAGCTCAAGACCAACACTATAGTCTCTCACATGCATCACGCATTTTTGGAATAGCAGGTATTTTTTCATGCTCAGACATCATTAAAAACACCCACATTTTGGCGTCTCAGAAGCATTTTTTCAGAGTGCTTGCTGAGCTGAACACTAGCCACACGGTATGCTGGTGGCCCATGCAGCACGTGTTGAATGTTTGTCGATCGAGAAAAATCAATGTCAGATTAATTGCTTATGAAATGTAATTTTTATAATTTTTATTATTTTTGGGTCATTTTCAACTACTGGTCCTTAACTTATTTTGAAGGGTATATTTGCAAAAGTCACCCGTGCCATTTTGGTATTGTCGTGCAACGACAATACCTCCACAAATCTAACCGGCGCGACCTCATCAAACACACTTCTGAGTGTGTGCCAACTAGCACTTAGGGGAACGTTACGCACCCAAAATGTGCGATCATTAGCTTTCGGACCCTCGTATAAATTCCTACTGCTCCTAATCGTGTCATTTGGTACTTGCCGCGAAACACGTCTACGATGTACCTTCTTGTCAGGTGGTGCTACATCGACCACCTGATCATCCGTCTCGGACCTTTGGTGTTGCGGAGCCTCTGCTCCAACCATACCCACGGCACTAAGCACCCCGCATATATTGCCGACGATTAAATCGGCAATCGGGTCCTCAAGGACGAACGCGATCACTCTACGCGAGAGGAACGGAGTGTCCACATTAATACTCGCCTGGGGGTAAGACTCCACTTTGCCCCCGAACGTGGTGCACTTTACAGTTTTGCCTGTAAGGCAGGAGTCGTCGATGCACGATCGACGCACCCCAATTGTGGTGCATCCAGTATCCCTCACCACCCGGACTGGTTTATTCTCTACCTTGCCTTCGTGGAGAATAACCTTACCAGTCTCACGGACTACCGATAGACATGGTGCCGCATGCCCGCATTGAAGCACTACCCTCTCGTTTGCGTGAAACAGAGGGCGACACCCCGCACAGTCCTCATCGTTGATTGTGTCCAACACAAACGCGGAATTCGCGTGTTCAATCGGGGTGGGATACCTGTCAGCACAATGATTATTTCCACCACAATTGGTACACAAGCGCTCCCTCTTCGACTCTTCGCGTGAACTCTTGCTAGAACCTTTAGACGACGACGACCGCGCATCAGAGTCTGAAGATCGACTCTCTGAGGAACCACTCCTCTGCTTGTGATGTCTGGTTTTATAACAAAACCGGTCTTCGTCCTGAGAGTCCTCGAAGCATACCTGCTTACTAGCTTGGCGCTCCCCTTCGTCGTTATAACTTTTATATTGTCGGTTCTGCCAACTCGGCCAACCATTCCGATGAGATCGGAAATTCTCATAATTTCCTCTACGTGGCTGATAGGGACCTATCAAATCTCGATCTCGTTGACCTGTCTGCACTTCCTACTCGACTCTGCCATGTCTGGCGCTGTACTTTACCGACACCGGCAACTAACGCTTCTGATAGACCTGACTTCTGAATGGGTTTGCCCGGATGGGCAAATACATAATGGTGCCCCAAGTTGGGCCATGGACTCAATGTCCTTTGGTTGACGTTCCTGAAAAAACGCAACCAGCTCACTAGAATACGAGGACAACACTTTGTCTCGTAGCACCAAGTCTAGCAAGCCATTAAAGTCCTTAGAAATTCCCTCCATTTCGATCCATCTATTCAGCAAGAGCTTTATCTTTGAGATAAAGTCCTCGAAGTCTTGGTCCGAGCTTGGCATTGCGATTTTAAAACGCGTCCGGTAGCAGTCAGCAGTCATACGGAACTTCCGGAGCAATCTCTCCTTTACTTTATCGTAATCGGCACTTTCCTCTAATGGAAGGCTATAAAAAGTCTCCATCGCAGGCCCCACAGCAGCGTCGATAACAGAGATGGCCACTGATCTCTGTCAGCCTTATAGGCCACGCATTCGGCCTCAAATCTTTCAAGGAAGAAATCTAAGCTGTCAATTTTATTATTAAAATTTGGCAGACGCAGCCTAAAGGGACAATGAGCCCCTCCAGGAGTCGAGTTCTGACCACTCGCACCCACTTCTAATTTCTTTAATTGTAATTCCTTATATGTTTTTATTCTCTCCTTCTCTAATTCAAACTCTATCTTCTCTCATCTTCTTTTCTTGTAATTCTCTATCTTCTCTCATCTTCTTTTCTTGTTATTCGAACTCTCTTCGTTTCCACTCGTTTTCTTCTTTCATTTTCCTTTCTGGTAACTCTTTATCTTCTTTCATCTTCTTTTCTTGCAATTCGAATTCTTTTCTTTTTATCTCTAGCTGTTCAGCTCGAGCATCTCTTAATTCATTCTGATTCTCGACTGAATAAAATTCAGCTTTTGCATAGTCGTTTAATTCTTTTCCAATGTACCCACATTCTTTCCCAATCTGAATGAAAGCCTGTAGGTCCATGATGTACCCTCAGAATACTCACTATTATCTCTTGCTATAAATCTTTACAATGCAACTACTCAATCGTATATATTTCACTTATATCTCCAAATAAATCTCTGCTTACCAAAATATGCAGTAATAACAGTAAATATTTATATCACTTCTCCAATATACACATATATATATGCATGTAAGTAAATATCACCTCACCTCTCACTGTATACACGTCATTAACCTTTATCTCTTATAGTATAAATATAGTCTTGCTTTGTATAATAAAATAATAATACAAGATCAAAAGAACATAAACTTGTTTCCGATAGTCTATATTTAGCGCTGACGTCACCCACCCTAACCGACTACAAACAGTATGACTCATTCATCGATTACATTTGATAATGTTTTCCTCGAGAGCGCAGACCATCGATCGAGTTTAACAACGACTGGTAAAAAACACGTGCGTGTTGGGTTTTCTTAAAATGGTTGAAACTGGCCTCGACATTGTCCCGATTGCAACCTGTAACACTAAGGAGTATCTAGTTGGCGCCATAATCTAGTCTGCCTGTGACATATATCTCTACGGTTGTGTTCAATAAAACTGTCTATTTGGCCTTGTCGAACCTGGCATTTGATATAATTTTTTATGTTGGAAACCTCGACTATGTATGAGTCATTTACATAACACTAGATGGACATTGGGGTGAATAGATTTTATTACTCGATGCTAGACCAAGTCAAGTCTCTAACACTTCACTCCCACTTCTCGCTGCTGGCTCTGGTCATGTCTCTAACACTTCACTCCCACCTCTCGATGCTAGACCTAGTATAGTTTCTAACACGTCCCTTCCACCTCTAGTTGCTGGCCCTAGTATAGTGACGTCTCTAACACTTCACTCCCACCTCTCGATGCTGGACCTGGTCATGTCTCTAACACTTCACTCCCACCTCTAGATGTTATAACTGTTTGTAAAATATATATTGTAATATGTACGTATAACTGTTGTATAAATAAACAACACATAACACAATACAATACAACACACCGCAACACAACCCACACACACGCGCGCACGCACACACACACTCACAGACGCACAACCACGCACGTGAGCGCTCACACACACCCAGACGCTCATGGTCATACTTTACTGAAGAGGTGGTGTGATAACGACAGACACTAGCGCTTATACCTCGTTGAAGGTGGTTTCCATTGTTCCCACCAACTGGGTGTACATGACAAGAAGTGATAAAATGCTTAAACCGTTGGAGAGCAGACTGAAGACCGCAATTATTAGTTTTTACCGAGGCCAGCCTTTGTTACACGTGCGAAAATACTTTGGTGAGTCATATCTAAAGTTTCCTACCAAAACCGGTGGTCACATTTCTATCACCTCACGGGCACATTTCTATCACCCCACGTGTACATTTCTATCACCTCACAGGCACATTTCTATCACCTCACGGGTACATTTCTATCACCTCACGGGTGCATTTCTATCACCTCACCGGCACATTTCTATCACCTCACGGGCACATTTCTATCACCTCACGGGTACATTTCGATCACCTCACAGGCACATTTCTATCACCTCATGGGTACATTTCTATCACCTCATGGGCACATTTCTATCACCTCACGAGCACATTTCTATCACCTCACGGGCACATTTCTATCATCTAACAGGCATATTTCTATCACCTCACGGGTACATTTATATCACCTCACGGGCATCTTTCTATCACCTCACGTTATAACCAGTGGACCATCAAAAACCGTCTGAGACCAAGACCAGCCTTCTGAAAAAAATCAACCGTTGAAAGCAGACCACTTCAAGCTCACCACCAAAAAAAACGTATGTGGCTTTTTATATCTCAGTATTTGTGTTACTTGTTGTTTGTAACAAGACTACAACACATCCACATGTCTCTAACACGTTACTCCCCACCTCTCGATGCTAGACCTAGTATAGTTTCTAATACTGCACTTCCACCTCTAGGTGTTGGCCCTAGTATAGTGACGTCTCTAACCCTTCATTCCCACATCTCGCCGCTGGACCTGGTCATGTCTCTAACACTTGCGGCGCACACAATTTTCACATCGACAACGCGTCAACGATCGATTAGTTTTTCAACTAATCAACTCTCTGTTAGCGCACAACACCAACACGCGGATACCTGTCTTACTACTTGCCCCAGTAACACATTTGACCATTACATCAACTTCAGTTGTTATCAACCAATATCGCCAGAACCGAGTTGGTTTCCTAACACCAACCCTTGTCCCCCTACAGTCCACCAGCGCACGCACGCTTACATACACAACCACACGTACGCACACACACACACACACACCCAATGGAAATATGAAAACTGATACCAAACTTAAGAAATGGAAGTGTGTGTGTTGTGGTGTAAAAGTTAGGAAATGGAAATATGAAAACCGGTACAAAAATTATGAAGTGGAAATTTGAAAACTGATACCAAAAGTATGAAATGGAAAATGTGAAGGTTGTGTTGCAAAAAGTATGAAATGGAAATATGAAAACCGATACCAAAAATAAGAAAATGGAAGTGTAAGTGTTGTGTTTTAAAAATTAGGAGATGGAAATATGAAAACCGATACAAAAATTATGAAGTGGAAATTTGAAAACTGATATCAAAAGTATGAAATGGAAATGTGAAGATTGTGCTGCAATAATTATGAAATGGAAATATGAAAACTGATACTAAAATTAAGAAATGGAAATTTGAAAACTGATACCAAAAGTATGAAATGGAAAATGTGAAGGTTGTGTTGCAAAAAGTATGAAATGGAAATATGAAAACCGATACAAAAATTATGAAGTGGAAATTTGAAAACTGATATCAAAAGTATGAAATGGAAATGCGAAGGTTGTGCTGCAATAATCATGAAATGGAAATATGAAAACTGATACAAAAATTATGAATTGGAAATTTGAAAAACTGATACCAAAATTAGGAAATGGAAATGTGAAGTTTGTGGTGCAATAATTATGAAATGGAAATATGAAAACTGATACCAAATTTAAAAAATGGAAGTGTGAATGTTGTGTTGAAAAAAGTATGAAATGGAAATATGAAAACCGATACAAAATTATGAAGTGGAAATGTGAAAACTGATATCAAAAGTATGAAATGGAAATGTGAAAGTTGTGCTGCAATATTTATGAAATGGAAATATGAAAACCGATACAAAAATTATGCAGTGGAAATTTGAATGTTGTGTTGCAAAAAGTATGAAATGGAAATATGTTTTTCTTAGATAAAGTATACGAGCATTGGTTTTCCGCGCGAAGTTTCGCGACGCCCATCGAGTCGATTTTTCTTACTAGTGAGGGTAAAACAAGAATCGTTTGTCAGAATTCCCAGGGTAGGAAATTATACGAGACGAGAACCCATGGGTTGGTTCGGGGAGCACAATACACCTAGTACTAATTGGCACAATAAGCACCACAACACCTTAGACAAACACACGGTTTTGGTTGTTCTCACTAAACTACAAGCACGGGGCGGGAAAAATGTACTAAGGAGCTCAATAAACAACACAATAAGCTAGTCTTTTAGCTGTACTCACCCAACAACAACAAAATCCCCTGTCATATTTTTACATCAAAAGACATGGTCACAAAAAACCTAACCAGCTTCCTCTATAACAGTTATCATTTTTTTTTCTGTGTATTTTCCTCTATAAGGCTTTGCCCGCCATTTTATCTGATTTTTGCTGTCATTTTTTTCCTAACGCCAATACGTCCATGAGTCATACACTTACAATACCAGCACACAAAAATTTTCACATCGGCAATGCGTCAACTATCGATTAGTTTTTCCACTAATCAAGTCCTGGCTAGCGCTCAACAAGTCTGGACACGTTTCAACGATGAGCTCACTTTTGGACAGTGTACCTATACCTAAACTTTCATGAAATACACAAAAATCTCCTGTTATGCTTAAGAATACACTACCTCCACAATAATTGGTCAATCTACACAAGTCTGCGGTATGGCCTCTTTAACAGTGACAGTGAAAAAGCAACATATAATCGCTCCTGTAATGACTTTTTTTTTTGGTCGTATGAAGTTATGCGCGCATGGGCACCCGCCCTCGGTGTATATTCAACGTCGAGATGTTCCTAAATATTATAGAAATAATGGCCTAACAAAACTATTTAAAACACTACAGATAACCAATAGTGATTTTACACTGTGCAAAGGACTAACACTTATTACGCATCTGTGCTTATACATTACCTTCGCGTACATTTGTATCCTCTTCACTTACAATACGACCAAGTTTAGGCATGTCTCTAACACTTCAATCCCACCTCTTCATGCTGGACCTGTTATAGTCATGTCTCTAACTCTTCACTCCCACCTCTCGATGCTGGTCCTAGTATATTCAAGTCTCTAACAATTCACTCCCACGTCTCGATGCTAGAACTGTTTGTAAAATATATATTGTAATATGTACGTATAACTGTTGTATAAATAAACAACACATAACACAATACAATACAACACACCACAACACAACCCACACACGCCCGCCCTTATCGAACTAATATCCTACATCAACCATAGACCATCGCCCCGACCGCTAACGCGGTGTTTCTCTTTGTCTTACACTTCACTCCCATCTCTCGATGCTAGACCTAGTCAAGTCTCTAACACCTCACTCCCATCTCTCGACGCTGATCCTAGTAAAGTCTCTAACACTTTCCTCCCACCTCTCGCTGCTGATCCTAGTATAGACATGTCTCTAACACCTCACTCCCACCTCTCAATGCTAGACCTAGTCACGTCTCTAACACTTCAATCCCATACTGGCCCTAGTCAAGTCTCTAACACTTCATTCACACCTCTCGTTGCTGTTTCTAGTGTAGTCATGTCTCTAACACCTCACTCCCACCTCTTCATGCTAGACCTGTTATAGTCAAGTCTCTAACACTTCACTCCCACCTCTCGATGCTGGTCCTGGTATAGTGACGTCTCTAACACTTCACTCCCACCACTCGATGCTGGTCCTGGTATAGTCATGTCTCTAACACTTCACTCCAAAAACACACCAACGCACTGCTGAGTCACACACACACACAAACCCCTAACCCACCCCGCCAGCTACATCGCAACATACATCGTCACCCACGCCAGCACAAAAAGGCTCCACTCGCTTCAATACCCCCCTTAGTAACCTAATCCAACATTATCGATTTTTTTAAATTTCCGTCATTATCGATTTTTTATATTTTTTATATATATATTGTATGTATATATGTCTAAATAACACACCCAACATCACACACAATTCGCCCCCTAACCTACACCCGCCGGCTACACCACAAAATGTACACACCCATGCGTCGTCACCATCGCCAGCTCAAAAAGTCTCCACTCGCTTAAAAAAACCCCTTAGTAACCTACTAACCCGCCATTATTGATGTTTTATATTTTCCGTCATTATCGATTTTTTATATTTTTTATATATATTGTCTAAGTATTTTGTATAAATAACACGCCCGCCGTTATCGAACAAATTTATTGCCATATAACAAGTCATGCGTCTGATCGTCAGAGGAAGTCACCCCGGTTAAAATATATCGCTATATAAAAAGTCACGCTCAACACCTGACGCTCCGCCTGAAATCAATCGGAGTATTTTGCTATATAAAAAGTCACGCGCCTGCAGACTATATAAAAGTCACGCGCCTGCAGATTTTCCTTATATAAAAGTCACACAAATGCAGACTATATAAAAGTCACGCGCCTGCAGAATACGCGTCGTTTTGCGCCTACCCTACTACTTGTTTATGCTAATATTTGCAGTTTAGCAATTATCATTCGCTTCACCTTTGGAAGACTGCCTCAACTACAGCTGTAATCACTATTTACCACTTTGTGCAAAAGCGTCTGGGTACCGGTTACGAGTAAAATTCATAACATGTCTGTCGATGTTATTAAATGGTTCGACAAGGATTCATGTTTGTTTATTATAGGTAATCCTTAGTAACAGGAAGTTACGTCATTGCCTCGAGGTGCAGTTCGCAGACGTTAAAGTTGGGATCAGCAAAAGTAGGCGATCGTCTGCTGGGTTCTTCTGTGTGTTTCATTGTGGCAGGTGGACGTATGTCTCTGAGCTCCTGAGACTTATATTATGTCGTGACATATTTCTATGATATTCCATCACTAGATCATCCATATATCTCCGGGAGATGATGCTAGTATATTTGTAAAAGGAATTATGAATGCTGGTGAGAACGTGAGTCTGAATTAAATAAAAATGTGTAAAGCTTTCGAGGACAGTGTTCTAGCTACAGACGGTACAGAGCTATACTGATGACTGTATATGTGATGCCATAAGATATAATGGCTTTTCAGATAATACCTGTGGAGCAGCGTTTATCGTATTAAACAGTGTTTGTAGATTGTCCACTCTGCCTTTGTGGTGACATTAATATTTCGAGTTGAATTGTTGTGTGCGTGGTCTACCAGTTCTACCCCTATGTGATTTTGGCCAGAGTAACAAGACGTTTACTTAGACTATACACATATTATTATAAAGACACGCTACAGTACCCTTTACTAAGATGTAAGTCTTATATGCATATCTGTGCATTCTTAGATGTGCATATATATATATATATATATATATATATATATATATATATATATGTATATATATGTATATGTATATATATATATATATATATATATATATATATATATATATATATACTGAAGCACATTAAAAACGCACCACTATTATATATACCGATGCTGAGAAGCTGGAAAAAAAGTGTGAGAATGGAATTTCCCCGTGTTTGTCATGAGGTAGAGAGCGAATGGCTGCTGGAATGGAAAGTGCATGATTCAACCCACGGGTGTGTGTACAGACTACATGACAACAATGAAAGTTACACGTCCAACACGATTCCCAACAGCTATGACCCTGAAAATGTGTACGCGTTGTGGCAGTATTCTCGGTATAAAAAGGCCGTTGAGACAAAACACCCAGTACATGTGCTTGAAATGACACGACTATCTGAAAAACGACCGCCAACGAGCCATTGGTATGTTGTAGACCGGAAGGAGCTCGCGGGCCATTGCCAGAAGGATGAATTGCCACCAAGGCACTATTGTACGTCTTAATGAACGTTACGGAACCACTGGCAGTGCCAGGGATAGACTTCGGAGTGGCTAACCACGAGTTACTACCCCTGCGCAAGATCGTCATATTGTGCTGAGTCACCTAAGGAATCGTTCTCTCCCGGCAAGTCAAACAGCAAGAGCAATAGTGGGTAAACGTGGGCAAGTCTCCCGAATGACAGTCATACGACGACTCAGAGATACATGCCTTACTGCAAGACCACCTTATGTTGGGCCAAACATGACTCACTGACATCGTCATCAGCGCCTGCAATGGACAGAGTAACATGTCAGATGGACTAGACTGCAGTGGAATGCTGTCCTATTCACAGACGAGAACAGATTCAGCATATCCTTTGCTGATGGACGTATGCGGACTTGGCGACAGTGTGGAGAGCGCTTTGCAGATTGCTGTGTTCGTCAGCACAACCGATTTGGAGGTGGCAGTATTCACATTTGGGGAGGATTCAGTTTTCACTATCGCTTGCCTCTTCACGTCGTCCGTGGAAATGTTAATGCTGTGACATATCGAGATGAGGTTCTGGATGCATTGGTTGCTCCTGCGTTCACAAATTATCCAGACTTGCAGCTTCTCCAGCAGGATAACGCACGTGCGCATACCGCATGCATTATGCAGCAGTATCTACAGCTGCAGAACATTGTGACGATTGATTGGCCTGCCCTATCACCAGACATGTCCCCTATAGAACATCTGTGGGACGAGCTTGGACGCAGAGTCTACAGGCAATGTTCTCCAGCTAATCTGCAACAGCTCGAAGCTGCCCTTACACGTGAATGGGACTTGATTCCCCGGAGTTTTCTTCAGAGACTTTTGCGTTCCATGCGGAGCCGCTGCCAAGCTTGTTTGCAAGCACACGGTGGACATACCAGATACTGAGGATAATGTTAATGAATTTTTTTTATTGGTTGCATTTTTTGGTTTTCTCCCTTGCCTGTACAGAATGCAATGAATTTCATAACAATCAAATGTACAAATTAATGACCAGCATGGATTCATAGGAAAATGAATAAAAATTGCAGATATATAAACTTGTAAACACTTATATTTACATTTCACACTCTGTTCTTGGATTATACAGGTGGTGCGTTTTTAATGTGCTTCAGTATAAACGGAGAAGAGGAAGGCAAAGAAAATCCTGGGCTGATAACATCAAAGAATGGGCAGGACATGGTTTTTCCACACTTGTACGCATTGCTGAGGATAGAGAGCAGTGGAGGACCCTGTCTGCTGATGCTTCCACCATGGCACCCCTACGACCCATGACGGGTTACGGGTTGAGATAAGATGATATATATATATATATATATATATATATATATATATATATATATATATATATATATAGATATATAGATATATATATATATATATATATATATATATATATATATATATATATATATATATATATATATATATATATACATATGTATATATATATATATATATATACTATATATATATATATATATATATATATATATACAAGGGGATTGACATAAGTCTTGGGCCTTGTAGCGAAAGATTTTCCTAGAATAATAATAGTGGTAGAGCAGAAGTAGAATCTCTCTCCAGAAAGTATGAAGTTCAAGTGCCCGAGAAGTACACTGGTATCACAATTGGGTTACGGCTGTGAATACTCTGAGCTGGACAATAGATTTAGACTTCAGAAGTATACGTTGCCACTTTCGCTATAATAACCCTATGTGATAATATAATTAAATTAGAAACAGTAACTCAAAATTTAACAGTTAAAAATTTACCAAGTCAAATGAGTACAATTTCAATATTTATTATGTACAGCTATATATTCTTGTAATGAGAAATGGGTGTTGGAAGATGGTAAAATGAATGATTATTTATAGTTACAAATTAAAATAAATAATAGAAAAAGTCTTGGATTTATCTTCCACTGAAATTACACAAAAGTTTGTCACAGTATCTCTTTGATATCTCTGGCTATCTAGTTCTCATCATAGACAGTCGTTTTAGAAACTGCTCACAGGATTTGTTGGATGGATACACATAAAACTCATCTGATCGTAGCCACGTCGGCTTGAGGTTCCTGAGACACACTTGAATAAACAGACTGTCCTTCAGCCCGCCCTATAACTACGGGGGACTAAGGTGTTGAAAATTGGTTGACCTCTAGGCTTCAGTTAGCAGGATCAACGGTCCTCAAGTCTTTAGTTTCTCGATCAGGAATGATCATAAACATTGATCATAAAAACCTGGAACAAAAAGTATAGGTGGCCATGGTGTTCCAACAATCTCACCACCAACTGCCGTTCATGATGCGACCATGTCTTCAGTGTTTGTATATAAATGAATGAATCATGGTAGTATGTTACAGAGATAGCATGATAAGATAATGTATACTGTGCAGAATTAACAAAATACATGAATAAATCACATGTTATGATACATGGTTACGATATAACCTTTGCCTTCCACTTATGGATGCCGAGTCACTTATGTACGTGCTGGTATGTCGTAAGCTTCCAGGCAAGAACTAGCCATGATATATTTGGCTAACCAATTAATGGTTATGCTTCCTGACAATGCCGGTGGAGGTTATCTCTGGTTAGCGTCATTCCCTTTTTATTATATCTGATATAATCAAATCGTAAATAAAATCTGAAATAAAATGATATTAATCATACATATATCTTTAATAAACTTACATACCCTCTTACGATTTATAAGCTCACGGTGAGACTGTTTTGGCTGAATTAATCTGCCCTGCATGCAGCGTGAAAAAAAGAACTTTTCTTGCAGATGCTGTCTTCCAGTTTCTCACTTTGGCTTCTGGATTTGGTGTGTGTAATTTTCAACGCGCCGCTCTGTCCTTATATTTCAGTCTCTCGCCCGGACGATAAAACACCTCCTGAAGTCCCAAAAGATTTTCGTTTAATCTCTCGGTTTGAGACGATTTGATGCGGTCTGTGCTTTTTCTGTACTTGTTTTCTCTTCTTTTCACTACACACTTATATCCTTCCTTCCTTCCTAGGTATCCTTTCATTTTCCCCATATGAGGCTTTCATTCTATATAAGTTTTATCCAAATCCGTTGAGGCATATACGTACAATAAATTTTTAAAGATTATTAGCTAACTTTTAGCAGATGTGATTAAGGTGAAAAATATTAATTATCTTTAAAACTATTTATATTTGAATAATATCCTTTTGGATATAATTCCTAGTCTATCTCCTTTGTTGAGTTATTTTTATTTAATATTATTCCAACCAGGCGTTTTCTTGTAGTTTTAAATTTAATGTCCAGTTTTTGTTTGTTTGTTTTTTTCGTACGCCCGCTAATACTCGAGGCGAAATCTCAGGTTATTATTAATTTCTAACCTGACATTGATTTTACGTGAGTATCTCTTTTTTCTTGTATAGAGACAGGTGTCCCTCGCCATTCAGGCAGATACTCGCCGATTTCGGAGGTACCCATTAGAGCTGGGTTGGCTCAGGAGCCGCCAATCCCTGGTCGACAACACTCCTTCAAATGTCCTCGCCAGGTCTCGAGTTAATCCAGTCCAAATCTCGGTCGACGAAAAATCGTCAAATGCCGTCGCCCGGGTTTGATCCTGCATCACCCGGTCGCCAGAGCGGTGTTGTAACCACTACGCTAGCGCGGCTCCCAAATAATGTCCAGTAAATGCAAACTTTTAAAGTCGGCCATTCATTCCTATATTCGCTATTTCCTACTTTCAGCAATACCGTCTGGCTTAACCGTAATTCACATTTCCGCGTTCTTCAAACTTCAAAGCAAGCTCCGTCGCGTGTTATCCTTGCGCTGTGTGTGTGTGTGTGCGTGACGCGCTACAATTTTTTCAAAAACAAAGCAAGAGGTACCAACCTCGTTACAGAACCCTCTTCTTTAAAACAGTGCATGCACAGTTAACTTTTTGGTAACTCATGCTGCAGTTTCTCCTTACTTTTCTGTCTCTCTATGTCTGCTTTGATAGGATGACGACTTAAAAAATCGGGTCCAAGATTATCCCGTCCTGGAATGTATCTCACATTGAACGAATATGGAGATAACAGTAAACTCCACCTTAAAAGTCGTGAATTTAATTTTTTAGACACTGCTAAAAACATCAAAGGCTGGTGATCACTTTCCACAATGAAGTGTTTCCCGTAAAGAAAAGGGGCAAATTTATTGATCGACCAGACCAAAGCGAGGCATTCACGTTCAACGGTAGAATAATTTCTTTCAGCTGCATTTAACTTTCTACTGGCAAAAGCTACTGGTAATAGCATGTGTGGCGGTGTGTCTGTCCGCTGTAGTAATGTTGCTCCGATGCCTACATTGCTAGCATCCGTTCTTAGTACGATTTCTTGTGAGAGATCGGGAAGGGCAAGGATAGGTTTATTTGTCAGCTTATTTTTCAACTCTGTTTAACCCTGTTCACACTCCGCTGTCCATTGTATTTTATCCGGCTGACCTTTTTTGGTTAAGTCGCATAATGAGTTGAAATGGGGTATATATTTCTGATAAAACCCGCACATTGACACAAAGGATCTTACATCCTTCTTAGTTTGTGGTCTTGGTGCTTTTCTCATTTTCTCTACATTCTTGGGGTCAGGAGACATTTGCCCTGTAGAGATAGTGTGACCTAAAAATTGCAATTTCTCACATCCAATATGACACTTAGTTGGACGTGCTGTCAATCCCGTTTCTCTCAGTCTATCCAACAACATGGAGAGTGCTACTACGTGTTCCTCGAATGTAGTGGTAGCAATCAGAATATCATCCATGAAGTTGGTGATATGAGGATTTTGTAATGGTTCCAACAATTTGCTCATCATTCTGGAGAAGATACTTGGAGCATTCTTTAAACCAAATGGGGGTACATTGAACTAGTAATGTCCATCCGGTGTACTAAAGGCTAACAGTTTCCTAACTTCTGGTTTCACTGGTATTTGGTAGTATCCCTTGCTTAGATCTACTTTTGAAAAATACCGAGCCTTACTCGATGTAGCAAACAACTGATTGGTGTCAGGTAATGGGTCTACCTGAGATTCAGTGATAGCATTTAGTTTCCTATAATCAATGCATAACCTGTGTTCACCACTAGGCTTCCTTAATAGCACCACACTTGAGCTGTAGGGAGATTCAGACTTTGAAATAATTTTCTCTTTTAAGAGATAGTCAATCTCATCCTTTAGTGCTTATGCTTGCTATTGTTCAGGCCATGTCCACAACAATGCTTCCAGTGGACCGTGTATGGGGACGGCCAAACAACGTTTCCGGACCCACACCTATTTCTATTGTTAGGGGCAGTATACCGAAGTGGGGCCTGTCTCATCAATTGTCTGGTACAGCCCTGGTTCCTATCTCCTATGGTTCTGGTTTGTTTTCGCAGCTTTTTTAATACTGGTTGCTGACTAACAAAATGTTCCAGACGATCCAGGCCATGGTGTTCCGACAAATATCTAGTCGGGGTGGGATGTCTTTCGTCCTCTCTCTCTGTACAATACGGAGAGTTGCCATAGTTACTGGTGTAACAGTAGACTTGTGATTTTGTTTTCTCTTTATCACCGCATCTACCTGTTGTTTTCTCTTGTGAGTTTTCTTAATGGGCCTACGTCTGCAACAATGCTTCCCTAGGTCCTGTAACTGGTCTACACTTCTGAATGAGGTTACCTGGTTACATTCTGAACAGGATTTCACATACCAACTTATGTCTTCAATTATTCCTGGCCAGTAATATCGCAATGCTATCTTTTGACCAGTGGCCCATTTTCCTCTGTGACCACTGCCTGATGTAGCATGCTCTTGCTCCATAATTTCATCCCTGTAGAATTTTGGCACTACCAGCTGTCCATGCCCTTTAAGTCCTTTTCCAGCTTGTCTGTAGAGTAGGCCATTTTCCATATAGTAGTCTCCTTTCTCTGGAGGGTTATGGGCCTTTGGCAATTTGCCAAAACAAGGCTTCAATGTGCTGTCTGCTGTTTGAGCCTTTTTCATCTTTACTAACCAACTAACTTAATTAAAATCAATTAATTGCTTTGAACAAGACAAATCCTTAAAATCTTGTGAGCGTCTCCTATTTACTTTGTACTCAATGGTACTATTAATACGAAAAAATTTCTATGTTTTAGAATTTTTCAAAAAAATTTATTTTTACTAACTATTTGTGGCTCAAGATAGAAGAACACGTAGATAGTGGCTCAGGATAAAAAATAATATCCCGCAAAAGAGCATCAATGTAGCGAAAGGTTTTCCTAGAATAATAATAGTGGTAGAGCAGAAGTAGAATCTCTCTCCAGAAAGTATGAAGTTCCAGTGCCCGAGAAGTACACTGGTATCACAATTGGGTTACGGCTGTGAATACTCTGAGCTGGACAATAGATTTAGACTTCAGAAGTATACGTTGCCACTTTCGCTATAATAACCCTATGTGATAATATAATTAAATTAGAAACAGTAACTCAAAATTTAACAGTTAAAAATTTACCAAGTCAAATGAGTACAATTTCAATATTTATTATGTACAGCTATATATTCTTAAAATGAGAAATGGGTGTTGGAAGATGGTAAAATGAATGATTATTTATAGTTACAACTTAAAATAAATAATAGAAAAAGTCTTGGATTTATCTTCCACTGAAATTACACAAAAGTTTGTCACAGTATCTCTTTGATATCTCTGGCTATCTAGTTCTCATCATAGACAGTCGTTTTAGAAACTGCTCACAGGATTTGTTGGATGGATACACATAAAACTCATCTGATCGTAGCCACGTCGGTTGAGGTTCCTGAGACACACTTGAATAAACAGACTGTCCTTCAGCCCGCCCTATAACTACGGGGGACTAAGGTGTTGAAGATTGGTTGACCTCTAGGCTTCAGTTAGCAGGAGCAACGGTCCTCAAGTCTTTAGTTTCTCGATCAGGAATGATCATAAACATTGATCATAAAAACCTGGAACAAAAAGTATAGGTGGCCATGGTGTTCCAACAATCTCACCACCAACTGCCGTTCACGATGCGACCATGTCTTCAGTGTTTGTATATAAATGAATGAATCATGGTAGTATGTTACAGAGATAGCATGATAAGATAATGTATACTGTGCAGAATTAACAAAATACATGAATAAATCACATGTTATGATACATGGGTACGATACAACCTTTGCCTTCCACTTATGGATGCCGAGTCATTTATGTACTTGCTGGTATGTCGTAAGCTTCCAGGCAAGAACTAGCCATGATATATTTGGTTAACCAATTAATGGTTATGCTTCCTGACAATGCCGATGGAGGTTATCTCTGGTTAGCGTCATTCCCTTTTTATTATATCTGATATAATCAAATCGTAAATAAAATCTGAAATAAAATGATATTAATCATACATATATCTTTAATAAACTTACATACCCTCTTAGGATTTATAAGCTCACGGTGAGACTGTTTTGGCTGAATTTAATCTGCCCTGCATGCAGCGTGAAAAAAAGAACTTTTCTTGCAGATGCTGTCTTCCAGTTTCTCACTTTGGCTTCTGGATTTGGTGTGTGTAATTTTCAACGCGCCGCTCTGTCCTTATATTTCAGTCTCTCGCCCGGCCGATAAAACACCTCCTGAAGTCCCAAAAGATTTTCGTTTAATCTCTCGGTTTGAGACGATTTGATGCGGTCTGTGCTTTTTCTGTACTTGTTTTCTCTTCTTTTCACTACACACTTATATCCTTCCTTCCTTCCTAGGTATCCTTTCATTTTCCCCATATGAGGCTTTCATTCTATATAAGTTTTATCCAAATCCGTTGAGGCATATACGTACAATAAATTTTTAAAGATTATTAGCTAACTTTTAGCAGATGTGATGAAGGTGAAAAATATTAATTATCTTTAAAACTATTTATATTTGAATAATATCCTTTTGGATATAATTCCTAGTCTATCTCCTTTGTTGAGTTATTTTTATTTAATATTATTCCAACCAGGCGTTTTCTTGTAGTTTTAAATTTAATGTCCAGTAAATGCAAACTTTTAAAGTCGGCCATTCATTCCTATATTCGCTATTTCCTACTTTCAGCAATACCGTCTGGCTTAACCGTAATTCACATTTCCGCCTTCTTCAAACTTCAAAGCAAGCTCCGTCGCGTGTTATCCTTGCGCTGTGTGTGTGTGCGCGTGACGCGCTACACATTTTTTCAAAAACAAAGCAAGAGGTACCAATCTCGCTACTGGCCTGACCATGAAAGAGTCACAGGAGGAAGATGAAACTTGGCACATTTAAAGTTCATCATATTTGCACTGAATGTGTGAAGTACGTGTTTGTTTCTTCAATAGGTTTTCCTGCTACGGTGCACAGCGCAATGTACCCTATTGACCGGATCTGCTGCTCCAAAGATTTGACAAAACAAAGGAAAAGATGGAGGCCAGAGCTGTGATAAAATTTCTGATGTTTCAGGGAAAAACACCTACAGAAATACACAGGCAGATGGAACCAGTATTTTGTGATTCTTGTCCTTCATATACTTCGGTTAAAAACTGGTGCTAACAGTTTAAGTGTGGCCGCTCAAATGTTGCTGATCTGCCAAGATCTGGTAGACCAGCCTCAGAGTGCAACGATGAAAATGCAACAAGAGTGAAGACAATCATTGACCAGGATCGAAAAATGACAATTGTGGAGATAGCTAGTAGAGTAAAACTAAATGAAAGAACAGTTTATAGAATTTTACACAACAGACTGAACATGAGAAAAGTGTGTGCACGCTGGGTTCCGCGACTGTTGACACGTGAACAGAAGCAAACGAGGGTAAATTGCTGTCAACATTTGCTCAAAAAGTGTCAGTCAAAAATTTTTTGGAGACCATGGTGACAGTAGATGAGACTTGGGTACACCATTATGACCTCGAATCCAAAATTGCCAGCATGCAATGGAAAACCCGAGGCTCCCCAACACCTGTCAAGCCGAGAGCGCAGAAATCTGCAGGAAAAGTGATGCTGACTGTTTTTGGAACGGCAAAGGTGTCCTTTTGAAAGATTATCTGCCTCGTGGCAACACAGTTAATGGCCAGTACTATGCAGATCTTCTCACCAAACTAAGAAAGGTTGTGACCAGGAAACGAGGGATAACGCGCACTCAAAATCTTCTTTTGCTTCAAATCAACGCGCCCTCTCACAAAGCACGGATTGTGCAGCTAGCAGCCAACGATTTGAATATTGAAATTCTTCCATACCCACCATATTCTCAAGATTTGGCTCCATCAGACTTTTTTCTATTCCCAAATTTAAAAAAAACAGCTAAAAGGAAATCATTTTGACAGCGATGAAGAGGTTATACTGGCATGTGATGATTGGTTTAGTTTGAAAAATAGGGTGTTCTACTCCCAAGGTCTTTTCAAGGTCAAGCAGAGATGGCAGAAGTGTGTCAATTCAGACGGTGGCTATATTGAAAAGGAATAAACACTATACAAAATTTCAGCTCTCTGTGACATGTCCTTCATGGTCAGGCCCAAGACTTATGTCAAGCCCCTTGAATATATATATCGTATATATATATATATATATATATATATATATATATATATATATATATATATATATATATATATATATACACACAGCGCAAGGATAACACGCGACGGAGCTTGCTTTGAAGTTTGAAGAAGGCGGAAATGTGAATTACGGTTAAGCCAGACGGTATTGCTGAAAGTAGTAAATAGCGAATATAGGAATGAATGGCCGACTTTAAAAGTTTGCATTTACTGGACATTAAATTTAAAACTACAAGAAAACGCCTGGGTGGAAATATATATATATATATATATATATATATATATATATATATATATATATATATATATATATATATATATATATATATATATATATATATATATATACGAAAAGAATATCGTTATTCTAGATGCATATAACTTTGGTTATTGAACACGTAAAAAGACAGTTTGCACCAAAAGAAAGTAAAACTGTCAAAGTTTAATCTCTTACTTACTTAGTCGTTCCCCTTCTACCGTGAGGTGGAGAGGTTTTGAAGAGAGAGCGCTAGACTATCCTATCGGCTGTCTTCCTTCTGGCCTGGTTACATTCTAGTCCTCAGTCCTTCAAAGATTGTCTAATGTTGTCCTCCCAGCGAACTCTGGTTCGTTCTGGGGGTCTGGATCCCTGGCTCTTTGTTTCCCATGCGTGTCGTGGCAGCCGATCTTCTCCTATTCTGCAAACATGGCCAAACCATCTTATTTGGGACTGTTCTACTTGGGTCTGCAGTGGCTGGGATTTTAGGCCTTGACGTATCGTCTGGTTGCGGACCATGTCTCTTCTTTGTTATTTCAACCACCTTCCTCAGATACCTGAAGTTTGGATCTGGCTTCTGTGGGTTGTAGTCATTGCTCATGACTCACATCCATATGTCAAAACTGGGACGTAGGCGGTGCGGTATACAGCCATCTTTGTTTTCTTACCAACCTCTCTCTATCTGAGAAATCCTCCATTGAAGGCCTGAAAAGGTCTCCCAGCTGCTGCTTTTCGAGTGGCCAACCAAAGTTTAATCTCTTACATTACAATCCCTCAATGTCTGCCCCTTGTGTTACACGGCACACATCTAAACGGTAGTGTAACCGGCCCTTTCTGGCCATCAGATGTGACCGATAGATTTCTCCTTCTTCACTAGATGTAACAATCTGGTTTGTTTGTTGAATTGCAAAATGTCGCTGATCACCAGGACAGTGTAACCTGGACGTGAATCTAGGTCACCAGCGTGAGGCACTGCCAGGATGTAGTGCAGTCACACACACAAACAGCATACATGTTTTCTCAGGTGTGTAGAACAAATGATCAGATGTTGTAGTGAGTAATGGTGTGTGTATACAGCAGATCGAGAACCACGAAGTCGTATAGGCTCTTATTTAGGAACACACAAACTCACTCCATCACACGTAGAAGTCATAGATTTGGTTAAAGCAGATGACTTTCTCTTCAACATTTATTACAGCAATAGTACGTTGACGGACAACACAGTCAGTAGAACAAGGAACATGGACATTTCATGTGTAGTAATGCATATAAATGAATCAAAATGGCGAAAGACTTCTAGAACTTTGTGAAATATCAAACCTCGTTGTGGCAGACACCATCTTTCCACATAAGAATATCCACAAGATAACATGGAATTCACCTGATGGCAGAACTAAGAACCAGATAGATCACTTCTGCATAAGCACAAAATTTCGCTCATCAGTTCAAGACGTCAGAGCATACAGAGGTGCAGAGATCGGAAGCGATCATAACCTCTGCATAGCTAAACTGAGAATTAAACTGAAGAAGTTATACCAACCGAATAAAAATAGAAGAATAGATGTACACAGACTGCAATCAAATGATATAAAGGAGGAATATAATGTCAAAATGAACAACTATTTCGATGCTTTAGGCAAAATTGACAACGATATCACCACCAAGACAATCGATACTAAATGGGAACAACTGAGAACAGCAATGACAGAAGCAGCTGTAGCGACCACCGGATACCTAGTACATAAAAAGAAAAAATGGATGAGAGAAGATACTTGGGATAAAATACAAGAAAGGAAAACAGCAAAACTTAAACTACTAGCGGCAAGTACACATAATGCCGTTGAATCTTGCAAACTAACTTATAACTTGTTAAATAAAGAAGTGAAGACAAAAACTCGAAGAGATAAAAGACATTTCATCAATGAACTGGCCGTAGAAGCTGAAAATGCTGCAAGAACTGGTAATAGTAGGTGCCTTTATCAAATTACAAAACAACTATGTCACCAGCCTACTGCTATGGAAACACCTGTTAAAGGTAAATTAGGGAATTCAATACCAACAGAAAAAGAACAAATGAAGAGATGGGCTGAGCACTTCATGGAGGTGCTAAACAGACCACCACCAACAGTAACACCTGATTTTAATAATGAAACACCCACAACCACCTTGCCAATAACTTGCGATGAATTCACGCTGGACGAGATCAAACAAGCCGTTAAAAGATTAAAAAATTTTAAAGCTGCTGGAGTTGACGAAATTTCAGGGGAAATGATTAAAGCAGTTAATGACAACAACCTCTTGAGAATTTTAGATATTATAAATGAAGTATGGAGAGAAGAACAACCACCACAACAATGGAAAGACAGTATTATTGTAAAGTTACCGAAGAAAGGTGATCTATCAGACTGTAATAACTGGCGTGGTATATCTCTATTATCAGTACCTGGAAAATTATTATGTTGCATGATGTTAGAAAGACTTAAATTGCATGCTGACGAAAAGATCAGAGAAGAACAAGCGGGTTTCAGGCCGAAACGATCATGTATTGATCAAATATTCACACTAAGAACAATTATAGAAGAATCAGTGGAAATGCAATCGCCACTTATTATCACCTTCGTCGATTTTCAAAAAACATTTGATAGTCTACACCGCCCATCATTGTGGAAGATACTTACAATCTATGGTTTTCCAACAAAATATGTGAATATAATCAAAGCGCTATATGACAATGCAAGATGTTGTGTTAGAACAAATAAAGGGAATACAGAATGGTTTACAGTAGAAACAGGGGTGAAACAAGGCTGTATTATGTCACCACTACTTTTTGGAATAGCTATTGATTGGGTTATGAGAAACTATACCCACAATGAACAATTAGGTATAAAATGGACAAATGGAAAATTCCTGGGGGACCTGGATTTCGCAGATGATTTAGCATTCTTAAGTTCAACACCCAGACAATCCCAAGAAGCAGTAAATAATTTGTGTCATCTCTCGGTTAAAATAGGTCTCCAAATAAATGCCTCTAAAACTAAAGCTATGAACTTTTCTAACGAGACCTTTGATATCATCTTGAACGGGAAAAAAATACAGAAAGTTGAAAGTTTCAATTATTTAGGCAGTAAAATGACTCAGGATGGTGACACAACAAGAGAAATCCATACTAGAATTGCTTTGGCAGCTAGCGCCTTCAATAGATTATCTAACATTTGGAAATTACGATCATTGAATATACATACCAAGCTTCGTCTGTTTAATTCAAATGTTATCTCAGTGTTAACATACGGCTGTGAGAGTTGGAAAATAACAAAATCATTGGAGAACAAGCTGAATACATTCGAGAACAAATGTCTTAGAAAACTCATGAACATCAGTTGGAAAGAATTCAAGACTAATCGACAAATAAGAGAAGACTCTAGGCAGAAATATGTCTCCGACTATATAAGGAAAAGACGATGGTCATATATCGGTCATGTCCTACGAATGCAAAACAACAGAATACCACTACAGGCGCTCACTTGGGTTCCTGAGGGTAAGAGGAAAAAAGGAAGACCAAAAGAAACACTCAGAAGAACAATAATAAGAGAAGGAAGAACGTTGGGCCTAAATAATGTGCAAGAGTTAAGAGGAGTGGCGTCACAACGAACAACCTGGAGAGCACTGGTTTCTGCCTTATGCGCCGTGTTTGGCGCTTAAAGAATTTATTATTATTATTAATGCATATAACCATCGAGCGTAATCAACCCTGCATAGCTCGTATGTATGATGCTAGTAACGTTGGCTTGGTAATATATATATTCTCATACTGTAGCTCAGAGCCCCTGACTAAACGCGTCAGGTAGTCTCGTGACAAATATAGTTGCTTAATATCGAAGTCTGTGAACTTGTTGATAAAATCAAGACTTCATCTGGCTTCTCCCGCCAGACACTTCTTTTTCTGCTCAAGGATATGCCGTAATGTCGGGCCTCATAATGATTGATGAACAACTGTGTATTTTCAAAGGCAGGCATTATCTTCCGTGCCGAAACATACCGCCATAATGCGGGTTTCATATAAATATACGTTCATTGTGCTTCTATAAAGTAATTCGACGAATAGACTTAGTTAGCTACGTCAAGCACACATAATGGACTCTGGATCCCAAGAACTGTGAGCGCTACTCACAGGTTCATACTAAATGTTCTGCAATCTTGGCATAATAATAAAGTTTATTTTACCTTGGACAGAATCCGAGAAATACACAAAATAACCACTGTCGTCATTCTAGACAAATAGAATAACTCTGGGGAGAATGACTGAAATCACAGTTACACTGAAGACTCTCTTTCCCCCAGATAATGCAGAGAAGAAACAACGGACATCTTGTCCAGATAGAAACACAGCTCATCACACCCAGACGGAAGTCTTCTCCGTTCGCGCTAAAAACTAGCGCATGCGTAGACAGAACAGATTTGAGAACAGTTAACCGCATCCTAAGACAGATCAACAACAAAGAATAAACACAGGGAAAATAACCCCAAATCAACCTGTCCCAGAGAGTTAACATACAGTTCTCTACCTTCGATCGTCAAAAGTATTAAATAGATTTACGTCTTATGAAACCGTCAAAAATGACAGCAACAGACTACCACACCCTCCGGATTAAAAAAAAATTAAACATTTTTTTTTGTTTTGAAATACATCAATGAGCGAGATGCAACAAGCTCATAACGCATGAATGATGCGCCGATGAAAGGATCAATATAAATATAACGACATAATGTCAGACCCAATCAACGCACAATAGCGCGTCTAGTGAGAACAAAAATTCACCTCACAAAATAAGAGAAAATATTTTCTCTAGGTAAAATATATCCGGCAGGTACCATGAAATAAACATCAGTTGCTGGCGATGCTAATAAAATCACATACATATAAAAAATGCAATGTTATAGTAATGCGAAGGATAACATATGGAAAAGTCATATAAACATATAAATCTATAGAAGTATCATGTTATATAATGACTATCATCTAATGGATGGACATACTCAAAATTTGTAAAGTCATTTTATATACATATGACAATACAAGTGTATAATCTAACAAAAAGAAGATGGCATCCACATAGAATAAATCAATTCTGTATCTCGCAGATCATGAAAGCAGCATCAACGTAGTATGTAAAGAAGACATATCGCAACATCAAGGTTCTCAAAAGCCCTCCGTACCTGGTACTAGTTTGCACTGAGAACAATACAAATGACACAATTAGCAAGATGCTATAATGTACTATAATTACAAATACATGTTTAATTGTTAAATGTGGCCGCATTAATTTTTTCGACCTTTAAGTTATGTCAACTCAACCTTCTCCATTACACTAAAGATGGTAATAGAGCAAGCAAACAAATAATTTACCACTCTAAGGTGACAGCAAATGTGTTAATATATATTGCTATAGTGAAGAGACATATGTCTAGAAGTGTATCAGGAAAATCTAGGACACAAGACTTAAGTGGACTCATGTGGGCATCTAGACAGTATGTCTGCCATCACATTATCCAGACCACAGATAGCTCGCACCGTGAAATAAAAAAGGTTGAAGAGCAATAGCATATCGAGTAGATCTTGAGCTCTTCAAATTCTTACACTGAATAGCTGTAAGAGCTTTTTGGTCTGTTTCTACAATGAAATGCGCACCAAGAAGGAATCTTTGTAACTTAAGGCATAGCCAACAATTCACGGTCTAAAACCGAGTAATTCCTTTCTGCCGCATTCAGTTTCCTAGAAATATACATTACAGGATGCAGAGTTCCTGAATACTCTTGCATTAGTGCCGCTCCGATCCCTGTGGATGAGGCGTCACTACGAAGAACTAAAGTCTTATCAGCAATAGGTAGCCTTAAGATAGGTGGCGATGAGAACAAATTCTTAATCTGATCCAATGAAGCTTGACATTCTTGAGACCAGCGCACCATGTTAGGAGACCCTTTCTTCCATAGGGTTGAAAGTGGTGCCATTATAGAGGATAGATTCTTAATGAATCTTCCGTAGAATTGTATCAATCCCAAGAGACTACGTACTTGTTTTTTTTTGTTTTAGGCACAGAGATATTTAATATCTTAGAAATGTTTTGGTCCTCTGTCTTCAATAGACCATGAACAACTCGATGACCCAGGAAAGAAATTTCACTAAACCCAACATAGGCTTTAGAGGGTTTTGCAGTGTAATTATGCTCGCGTAGAGTTGACAGTAATTCATTTAAACCCAAATAGTGATCTTCCCAAGTATTACTGAAAAGGCAGATGTCGTCTAAGTATGCAATGACATCTGAACGATATGACAGAATTCGACGCATCATGCCAATAGCCTTTTGACAAGTCAAGTTTAGTAAAGAATCGAGAGTTAGAAAGTCTAGTAAGTAGATCTTCTAATAAAGGCATAGGTTCAGCATCGAATTTCGTAACTTGGTTCAATTTGCGATAATCTACGCAAAGGCGTATGTTATTGTCTTTCTTTCGAACAATAACCATGGACGAAGAGTATGCTGAGGTGGGTGATTCAGTTATCTTCAATTGTATCATCTCATCCAATTCTTTCTCGACTTGTGCTTGGAAATGAATAGGAATAGGATATGGTCTTACTCTGATCGGAGTATGATCAGTAAGTATAATGTCATGCTCAATGACATGTGTGTGTCCAGGAATGTCGGTAAGGACATCCTGAAATGCTTGTAGCATAGAAGATATTTGTCGCTGTTCCTCAAAAGACAAATTAGAAGAAACAGTAACGTTTCTCCAATATTCCGTAGAAGTAAGTGGTATCATAGGAAGAGGTAGATTGACATCCGAAAAAGAAGTTTCCTCATCCTGTATAACTGACAGGGATGAGATATGACCTTGTTATACTGGAGAGTCGTCCGTTGCCTGGAAAATAGGCTGCAAAAAGTCTGGTCGCTCATGATATTTCGTAACAATATTTATATGGAAGGTTTTATGCCTTCCATCAATATCGACAACATAGTCGACATCGGAAATCTTCGAGACTATTGCATATGGACCTTTCCATGTAATAAGAAGTCTGTTCTCTATGGAAGGGAGTAAAACAAACGCTTTGTCTCCAGGACAAAGTTGACGTAAAAGTTTCTTCTTATTAGCAAATTGTCTTGCCTTTTCCTCAGCAAATTCAGATGATGAAGTTGCTAGCTTGCATGCTTCAATCATTTTTTTTCTGAGAGCAATGACATACTCATATGAAGATTGTGTGTCATTGTCGATATTATCAGCAGTTATAAGATCATGCAGCAAAGACATAGGACCGCGCGGTCGCGCGCCAAAGACAAGTTCAAACGGAGACAATCCTGTATGTTCGTTGGGGACCTCCCTATAGGCAAAGAGAGCCGCGGGTAGGACCCTGTCCCAATCCTGAGGATGATCCTCAGTTATCTTCCCCAGTAAGTTCTTGAGTGTTCTATTAAGACGCTCAACTAACCCATTAGACATTGGGTGATAAATACTACTCAAAGATCTTTTAATGTGCAGAGTAGACATTACTTGCGACATTGTCTCTGATATCAATTGTGTGCCATGGTCTGACAATATTTCCCCAGGAAAACCTAAACGAGAAAATATAAGCCAAAGAGCGTCTGCGATATCAGCAGTGGAAATGCTCTTAAGAGGAATAGCCTCTGGTTAACGCTTGCACATATCAACGCACGTAAGGATAAATTGATGTCCCCTGGCCGATTTAGTCTTAAAAGGGCCAATGATATCTATGGCCATTTTCTGAAACGGCCAGATAGGAATGTCTGCAGCCTGAATAGGCGCAGCATGCCGTGGACCTCTAGATTTCACCTCTTGACATATTTTGCAAGACCGGCAATAACTTCGTATGTCTTTATTGACAAATGGCCAAAAGAAATACCCCAGAACTCTCGACTTAGTTCGGGAAAAACCTATGTGTCCAGCACACTGATAATCGTGTGCATGTTGAAGAATTAAAGCTCTCATACTTTTGGGTACGAGAATTTGAGAATGCATAGTCGCGTCTGAGTGTTGTACCATACGCACTAGTATACCATTCTTCATAGTGATATATGATTTGCGATTCGTATTCTGAATCGGATCACCGTTTTTAGCGAGAAGAAAGAATTTATTTAAGGACGGGTCTTTTTCTTGTAGTTTCACAAACGAGTCATGCGAAATCTCCAAGTGATCATCTTGGCTACCTACTTCATTAACTTCAGTAGATAAAGTTTGAGGAATAAGAGCTTGTGCTCTTGCTACCACTGCATTGGCTGTTTGCATATTCCGTTCTTCACAGGCGGCAGTTTGCTGCGGGGTGCATTCCTTAACCCCGTGAATACGCCTGATTATAATATCCGCAATAGGACTAGGTAGAAGACACGCGTGGACATCTCCCGTAAAGAAAGGACTAGCAATGTGAATAATAGCAGTCGAGTAATTTTCTACTGTGCCACCAAATGTTACACATTTAACTATTTTTCCCGTGGCACAGCGAGGATCTATAAGCGATTAATAATAAATTCTTTAAGCACCAAACACGGCGCATAAGGCAGAAACCAGTGCTCTCCAGGTTGTACGTTGTGACGAAACTCCTCTTAGCTCTTGCACATTGTTTAATCCCAACGTTCTTCCTTCTCTTATTATTGTTCTTCTGAGTGTTTCTTTTGGTCTTCCTTTTTTCCTCTTACCCTTAGGAACCCAAGTGAGTGCCTGCAATGGTATTCTGTTGTTTTGCATTCGTAGGACATGACCGATATATGACCATCGTCTTTTCCTTATATAGTTGGAAACATATTTCTGCCTAGAGTCTTCTCTTATTTGTCGATTAGTCTTGAATTCTTTCCAACTGATGTTCATGAGTTTTCTAAGACATTTGTTCTCGAATGTATTCAGCTTGTTCTCCAATGATTTTGTTATTTTCCAACTCTCACAGCCGTATGTTAACACTGAGATAACATTTGAATTAAACAGACGAAGCTTGGTATGTATATTCAATGATCGTAATTTCCAAATGTTAGATAATCTATTGAAGGCGCTAGCTGCCAAAGCAATTCTAGTATGAATTTCTCTTGTTGTGTCACCATCCTGAGTCATTTTACTGCTTAAATAATTGAAACTTTCAACTTTCTGTAGTTTTCCCCGTTCAGGATGATATTAAAGGTCTCGTTAGAAAAGTTCATAAATTTAGTTTTAGAGGCATTTATTTGGAGACCTATTTTAACCGAAAGATGACACAAATTATTTACTGCTTCTTGGGATATAAGCGATTGCTTAACCCCAATAGTAGTGCAGCCAGAATCAAATAGCACTGAGACTGGGTTACTATCCACGAGACCTCTATGCAAGATAAGCGATCCTCTCCCGTCATGCGCAAATGCAGCAGGGAGAGCGGGCAGAGGGTGACGACAACTTAAAGTAGTTACCGTGGTCGGTTCAAATAATGTTGAGCATTGGGTGCATTTAGATGCTCTCCCAAAGTCAAAAGCAGTACAAGTGAAAGCATTAGAATTTTTATTATCGTTCACTTGATTATTGGCACCATGAGACTCTTGTTGTACAGAGTTTCCCTGGTGATATGATCTATTTTTCTTGTATTGAGATCTACCACGATTATTATTCCCTCTGAAATTATCATAGTTTGATCTACCTTGACCACCGCTCTGGTTCGAATCCCAGTTTCCATAATCACTATTGTCATTACTCCATTGATTATAGTGTTTACCTGTTTGGTTTCGATGCCCCCGCGCAGGATAGTCTTGAAAGTGTCTATAGTGACTACCTCTCCGAAAATGTCCATAATTATTAGACCCAAAATAACGAGGACTTTCTGATCGCCTCCAGTTCTTTGAAGAAGACCCATTATACGATGGGTTACCTTGATTCTGATCATAATTACGATTGCTCTTCTTATTGAAGTTGTGTTGAGCACCTTGGAATTTATTCATATAGTTAGGGCCATATGGTGCTGCAGAAGCAACCGGCAATTCTTCTTTCACTTTAGCATTGCTAACAGTAGCATGGGGATGTGCAGTGACGTACTGGCAACAGTATTCCTCCATGTCTTTTATGTCCTTAGGTTTACGCTCATGAATAAAAGCAAGGAAAGACTCATTGACAGATGACATAACTTTATCTCGAAGTAATAAGGCCATAAGGGCTTCATATGTTTTTTCTGTTTTAGACAGCTCAATCCAACGTGTGAATGTAAGACGAATCTTAGTAATAAAGTCAGAGAACTCTACTCCAGTTTCTGGTAGCATTGTTTTAAAACGAAGACGATAATCTTCTGTTTTTAATTGATATCTTTTCAGTAATGTTGCCCTAACAACATGATAATTAGTTCTATTAGTTTCCTCTAGTGCCATTACAGTACTTAATGGTTCACCTGAAAGTAATCCCATCAGTTGTCCGACATATTGTTCCTTATCTACCTTATGCGTTACGCATGTTAATTGAAATCTATCAAGGTAGAAGATTATGTCGTCCTTTAGAGGGTTGAAAGGAGGTAATTTGACCTTATAAGTATTTTCCTTTATATTATCCGATGTTGATTGAGGAGCACTTATATTCATCACCTTTAACTTCTCCAACTCCAAAGTTAACAGTTTTTCCTCATGTTCCATTTGTGCTTTCCTTTCCTCAGCAGCAGCTTGAAGTTTTTTCTCTTCAGCAGCAGCAGCAGCTTGAAGCTTTCTCTCTTCAGCAGCAGCTTAAAGTTTTCTCTCTTCAGCAGCAGCTTGAAATTTTCTCTCTTCAGCAGCAGCTTGAAGTTTTCTCTCTTCAGCAGCAGCTTGAAATTTCCTCTCTTCAGCAGCAGCAGCAGCTTCTCTGTCTAATCTTTTATTTTCAGCTTCAGCAGGAGCTTGAAGTTTTCTCTCTTCAGCTTCTCTTTGTTGCTGTATTCTTCTATCTTCAGCTTCTCTGTCCAACTGCATTTGCATCCTTTTCTCTTCAGCCTTCTGTGCCTTGGCATATTGAGCAAAGTGCAAACTCTTCCAATTTCTCACCAGTTTTGCCAAGGGATTTCCCTTGCTCAATAAAGACATCTAATGTAGAAATCCTGTCTAATAATATGAGATCAGACATGAAAAATTGAATAAATTACCTTATCCCAACCTCAATGGGAGACAAGTCTGTAATACTTGACTTGTATACTCACTACACTTTATCTATCCCAATCTCCGTGGGAGACAAGTCTTTTAATCAAAAACTTGTATGATCACCTTGTTTCTTTATAATAATATGATCATAAATAACCTCTATCTGAAAAGTGCATCATATTAACAATAATAGTTCATGACCAAATATATATATATATATATATATATATATATATATATATATATATATACATATATATATATGTAAATATATATATATATATATATATATATATATATATATATATATAATAATAATAATAATAATAATAATAATAATAATAATAATAATAATAATAGCCCCTTCAGTCATAACTGACTATGGGAATGCGCCCCTGAGGTGATAGCCCTCAGCTGCTTATTTTCCTGGTGCTCCTTTCGACGTTTTCTCCTCACCTCTGCTTCTTGTGTGAGCCTCTCTTCGCCCAATCTGAGGTGGCGCCGTAAATAGCATCGCCACTTAGTGCGATCGGCAGCTCCATCCTCCCATGTTGCTGGATTTATGTCCAGTGCCCTCATATCTCTCTTGCACACATCTTTGAACCTCAGCTGTGGTCGCCCAACTGTTCTCTTGCCATCTGCTAATTGTCCGTAGAAGATATCTTTTGGGATGCGACCATCTTCCATGCGGCGAACATGGCCAAGCCAGCGAAGTCTGCGCTGTCTAAGAAGCGTATACATACTTTGAAGGCCAGCACGTGACAACACCTCGACATTTGTCACTTTATCTTTCCACGAGATGCCGAGGATGCGGCGTAGACACCGCAAATGGAAGGTATTGAGCCTTCTTTCTTGCTTAGCATAGGTCGTCCAGGTCTCGCTGCCATATAGGAGTGTGCTGGTGACGCAGGCATTATATACCGCAGCTTTGGTCTTCATTGTGAGTTTAGAGTTTCCCCAAACACGCGATGTGAGGCGGGCAAAGGTAGCTGCAGCTTTGCCAATGCGGCTGTCGATTTCTGTATCCAGTGAGAGTTTGTCATTGATGGTAGACCCTAGGTATGTGAAGTGGTGCACCACTGCCAATTCATAGTTATCGATAGTGATAACTGGTGCAGCACCCACATCCTGACTCAGCACATTCGTTTTCTTTAGACTTATTGTGAGGCCAAAGTCCTTGCATGCTTTAGTGAAGCGATTCATCAAGCTCTGAAGCTCCTGTTGGCTTTGAGTGACGACTGCAGCATCATCAGCGAACAACAAGTCTCTTATAGTGACCCTTCTGATTTTTGTTTTTGCCTTCAGCCTTGAAAGATTAAACAGACGGCCATCTGACCTAGTGTGAAATCATATTCCTTCAGTTACATCTCTGAATGCATGTTTCAAGAGTAAGGCAAAGAAGATTCCGAAGAGGGTCGGAGCCAAAACACAGCCTTGTTTAACGCCACTTCGTATATCAAAGGGCTGTGACGTGCTTCCAGCATATTGGACTGTTCCCTTCATGCCGTCATGGAATGACTTTATCATTTCCAGCATTTTAGAAGGGCAGCCTATTTTCAGGAGGATTTTAAAGAGTCCATCCCTACTAACCAGGTCGAATGCTTTTGTGAGGTCTATAAAGGCGATATATAATGGTCTTTTCTGCTCTCTTGATTTTTCCTGAAGCTGGCGGAGAAGATCATGTCTGTTGTTGATCTGCCAGCTCGGAATCCACACTGTGACTCTGGATATATGCGCTCAGCTAACTTGTGTAGTCGCATTAAGATGACTTTGGCAAAAACCTTACCAACAATACTAAGAAGAGAGATGCCTCTGTAGTTATTGCTATATATATATATATATATATATATATATATATATATATATATATATATATTATTATATATATATATATATATATATATATATATATATATATATATATATATATAGACTGTGTATGATAAACATGTATACGATAACAATACAAAGACAAGAATATAGAACAACCGAAAACGTTCGCAGAAGTCAAATGATAAATAAAGCTTTACTAAATCTAATGTTGTAAAAAATTACAATGATAACTGCGAAAAATCAACACAAATGACAACACTGTTATAAACAAACAGGTGTATAGAAATAAATTAAAGGAAGGAAGAGAGCAGACAATTACAAACAAAACAAATCAAAAATCAAAGAATGGAAAAAAATTAACGAAAACGACACTAACACATCTCGTCACCGCTAAGAAAAAAATGTAAAAGTAGCAACACACGTCACTCGCAATTCCCGCTGTGGGAAATATGCACAGTCCCTACAGAAAACGCTCTCAATAGAACCTCTGTCACGTGGTATATTCTAAAGGAGTCACCTTCCCAACCAACCCGCAAAACATACACACTAATACAATATGTAAACAAAAAACATGTGATATGTGAATACACAATAAAGAATGTGTGTAGAGGAAGGCTCAGTTGAACATAAATAAAGGCACAGTTTACTACACAAACGGGCCACTTATCTTAAGCACAATCCTCAAAACACCCGCAAAGATGCAGTACAATGCGGTACAACTGTAAACAACAATGGAAGACACCGTAACTTGACTACAGGTAGTAGTCTCCAAAGTGTAGCTACAAAATCATTCTCGATACCAGTTGAAACCGGAAGATCCAACGTCGATATGTTTGTAGAATACTATGTAAACAACAGTTTGACCTCCTGAGCTGTAACGTAAACAACGTGACTTGACCATATATGTCCCTTGACGACTGTCAAAATGTAGAAAGTTGTTTATCTCCAACGTACAGCGTAAATGAAGCTCCTAAGTAGCTGTGGTCCATGAAGCATTATAAAGTGTTGACCTGCTTACCACTGTTCGCTGCGTATCTGTTAATCCACAATGTTATGTAGTCACCCACGAATCTGGCCCACGAGATGTAACCGGCCGTTTCTGGCCGTCAGATGTGACCGACAGATTTCTCCTTCTTCACTAGATGTAACAGTCTGGTTTGTTTGTTGAATTGCAAAGTGTCGCTGATCACCAGGACAGTGTAACCTGGACGTGAATCTAGGTCACCAACGTGAGGCACTGCCAGGATGTAGTGCAGTCACACACACAAACAGCATACATGTTTTCTCAGGTGTGTAGAACAAATGATCAGATGTTGTAGTGAGTAATGGTGTGTGTATACAGCAGATCGAGAACCACGAAGTCGTATAGGCTCTTATTTAGGAACACACAAACTCACTCCATCACACGTAGAAGTCATAGATGTGGTTAAAGCAGATGACTTTCTCTTCAACATTTATTACAGCAATAGTACGTTGACTGACAACACAGTCAGTAGAACAAGGAACATGGACATTTCATGTGTAGTAATGCATAAAACCATCGAGCGTAATCAACCCTGCATAGCTCGTATGTATGATGCTAGTAACGTTGGCTTGGTAATATATATATTCTCATACTGTAGCTCAGAGCCCCTGACTAAACGCGTCAGGTAGTCTCGTGACAAATATAGTTGCTTAATATCGAAGTCTGTGAACTTGTTGATAAAGTCAAGACTTCATCTGGCTTCTCCCGCCAGACACTTCTTCTTCTGCTAGAGGATATGCCGTTGTGATAAAATTAACCGTGATACAACGTTAAAATATCTCCAAGGATAAAATGTAGGGATAAAAAAATAATGCGTAACCTACTAGAATACATGATCGCCCATGCCGCGGGTCAACCCCGCCATGGAAACTAACTTGCTAGACGTGAAGGCAAAACGGTACCCTTGGGACGGGATGAGATCGGAGATCAAAAAAGAAAATATGACTGAACACGTGCTTGAAACTAGCAAGGCTAAAAAGACGCAATTGGTGGGGAAAGGAAAAAAATTCACGTCCCCAAGTTGACACAAGGTACAGAAATCGACAAAAGGGACCTTAGCTATTATACGCAACAGTCATTTCTTGGACGCTTTTGCGATATTTTGTCCTTTATTTGAATTCAGCGGCAAACGCATTACAGAAGATGCTCGAACAAATTTAAAAAAAAAACAACTAACCTTGAAAAGTAACTTTTTCTTAATAATAATGTTAGGAATATAAAACCTAGCTGGCCGGATGGCCCATCTTGAGCAGAGAAATAATATGCTTTCATTTATACAGACGGATAGATAATAATGAAGATATTGAAAAAAGACTGTGTTGTTCATATCAGCGAACGACTGCATTGAAACAAAAACATGTCACTAATTTTCAAAAAAATTGCAGCCTTGAGACTCAAGTGCTAAAATCTAGTTAGAATGAAAGAGGGGGCATTAGGGAAGTTGTGGCTAAAAATAACTTTAAAGGCAAAATTGTGTAGGGGACGGCAGAGTTGGTTCAAAAAACAAGTGTGTTTTTTTGTGAAACGCAAGTAGAGACAGACGGACCAACAGACAATAATACATACTTGACTGAGGTATGACTGAATTGACTTTTAGTAGGGGTTTTGAAATTTGAAAAGGAAAAAAGGCGCTGATTGGCCACAGATAAACATATTATCGGCGCTCAGACGCGCATCTTTGCCGTTCATCATAAGTTGTCCAGTAGTAGACACAGTAATTCTTCAGTGGTGTATTTCCCAAAAACTAATTGAAATATTTAGAGGGACGCCATACTAGAGCCAGCAGCTCAGCTGAGTTTTGCTAGCATATACTGTGTTCTCTATTCATAATTCTGGTAAGACTGAAAGTATTTCTTTGTATATTTTAATATTGTTTAATGTTTCGAGTGATTTGATACTGCCATATCAAAATCTATCCCTTACAACAAGTAAGGATTCGCTCTAGATCCCCAGCCCCAGTTCAGGGTCTAGAGACAAACAAAATACATAAACGCCAGCAAGGATTATGAAGGGCGGATCAAGTGTTGAGATCAGTGGAACATATCACCTATCCTATTCAATGGCAGGAAGCTAAGGAACATATTTCAGAATATGTAGTCTTGGGGAACTTATACTATGTGAAACCAACTTGGTAAGATGTGCTGTATGGTCAGAGAGATCTGATGTGGTGTTGTTGTGTAGTGTTGAGTGTAGAAGTGGCTCAGGAGGTAGAGTTCTGACACATGACCCAATACTTTTATTTCAGAACTGTGAGTTTTTTATTTGGCACCAAAGTGGTGTCAAATGCTATGTTGTAAAATCCAAGTGTGGACCCGTGCAGTCGAGAATTTTGGCAGAGCAGCCTATATTGCCCCCAAGCACGGAGAGGTGGGGCCACCAGATTCCAGCACCAGAACTACTCAGTCAAAGATACGTGAGCGTCTGGCCTGCTGGACTTTCACCAACTTATTTAATACTAACACCAACTATATTCCCCTCAACTAGAACATACCATGTTGGGAAATAAACTTGTATTCCTCCCATCAGTAAATGGACAATGTTTGGTAGTCATAGACAGGGAGTGATGAAGCCACTCCAACAGCACATCCATTAATCGTTCTCCCAGATAAATTACAAATATAAACAGTAGTAATATTAACTAGTTTTGTAAAAATCATATGTACACACCTTTCATTTATTATGCCATATATTCATGCATTTCATTCATAATTTCAAAACCTTTCATCTGTTCTGACCAAAATAAAACTTTGGTTCAGAACAAATAAACTTAAAGAAAATTTAATATCAAAATTTTAAACAGCTTGAGTTAGTTCAGTGTGTTATAAATTTTCTTAATATTATTAGACTTATTAAATATCTGTGTGTGTGTTTGTATATACTAATACAACACCTTACATTTCAGTACCCTAGATTTTAACGTAGCCACATTCATTAGAAAAAAAGATATGTGTGAGGTCGTAAGTGGTAGCAAGAAGGGCCTTCTGTAAATTCACAGCTACATTTATCTCAGGAGCCTTCACAGCTGACCTCATGCATCACACTAGATAATATCACAACCATACAGTACCATCAAAACCACTACAGCCGTAATGTCGGGCCTCATAATGATTGATGAACAACTGTGTATTTTCAAAGGCAGGCATTATCTTCTGTGCCGAAACATACCGCCATAATGCGGGTTTCATATAAATATACGTTCATTGTGCTTCTATAAAGTAATTCGACGAATAGACTTAGTTAGCTACGTCAAGCACACATAATGGACTCTGGATCCCAAGAACTGTGAGCGCTACTCACAGGTTCATACTAAATGTTCTGCAATCTTGGCATAATAATAAAGTTTATTTTACCTTGGACAGAATCCGAGAAATACACAAAATAACCACTGTCGTCATTCTAGACGAACAGAATAACTCTAGGGAGAATCATTGAAATCACAGTTACATTGAAGTTTACTCCTACAGTACACGTGTCCTCAACCATCACTCAACAACTGTGAGATTTACTCCTACAGCACACGTGTCCTCAGCCATCACTCAACACCTGTGAGATTTACTCCTACAGCACACGTGTCCTCAACCATCACTCAACACCTGTGAGATTTACTCCTACAGCACACGTGTCCTCAACCAACGTTCAACACCTGTGAGATTTACTCCTACAGTACACGTGTCCTGAACCATCACTCAACACCTGTGAGATTTACTCCTACAGCACACGTGTCCTCAGCCATCACTTAACACCTGACGTGAGAAATAAAAGTCAAGAATTCGTAAAGACACAGCATCAAACAAACAAGGCTCCAGCGACAACCAATCGTCGATCACTGTAAAGCTGAGTGAACCTAACTAGCCCAGTGCATGGACATTTACCATTTACCGTCCACCCAAAATTAACATCACCCGACGATGGAATTACAAACTCTACAATAAGGTAGCATCCTACCGTGGCAGACACTTTATTTCCAACATGTGACACACACCAGGGAGTGTTTCCTCTTATTGTTTAAGTTGTATGTTTCCCACTTGATTCTCACTTTCTTTTCCTTCTGTTTTTTGTTTGTCTGTCCCTAACGAAGGCCTTGTGGCCGCAACGTAGGTTTTTTCTTGTCCTTTCTCCTAGTAAAACGTATTACAGTTTTTTTTCCATTCTACCTAAAGATGAGAGGAAGTAAGGCGATGTCACTCAAATTCCTATAGAAAAGACGTAACTCCGCCTCCTAAAGATGACAGGTTGTGAAGTGATGTCACTCTTCCTACTTTTTTTTTTCTTAACCAGCGGCACTTGGGCTTTCAGCCCTTCGGCCCAATGACATGTCATTGCGAGGCTGGGGAACCTGAGGACTTTCCTTCCAACCCGGTCAGGAGCTTCGCTCCTTCCCATCCACAGAGGGTTTATCACAGGAGCCGTTCAGGTTATTCAGTCAAATTTCCGGTCGTAAACATTCCTTCAAACGCTGACGCCCGGGTTTGAACCGTGAACACCTGGTCGCCAGTACAACGCCGAAGCCATTACACCAGCGCGGCTCCCACACTCTTCCCACTAAAGATGAGAGGTGGTTAGGTGACGTCACTCTAGCTTCTACAGATGAGAAGTAGTTAGGTGACGTCACCACGCCTTCTAAAGAAAAGAGGTAGTTAAGTGACGTCACTCTACCTTCTACAGATGGTAGGTAGTTAGGTGACGTCACTCCACCTCCTAAAAATGAGAGGTGGTAATGTGACGTCACCCCGCCTTCTAAAGAAAAGAGGTAGTTAAGGGACGTGAATTGAAGTGTGAGTTGAAGTGTGAGTTGACGTGTGAGTTGACGTGTGAGTTGATGTGTGAGTTGACGTGTGAGCTGAAGTGTGAGTTGAAGTGTGAGTTGAAGTGTGAGTTGACGTGTGAGTTGACGTGTAAGTTGATGTGTGAATTGAAGTGTGAGTTGAAGTATGAATAGAAGTGTGAGTTAAAGTGGGAGTTGAGGTGTGAGTTGAAGTGTCTGGTGAAGTGTCAGGTGAAGTGTGAGTTGAAGTGTCAGGTGAAGAGTAAGGTGAAGTGTGAGCTGAAGTGTGAGTTGAGGTGTGAGTTGAAGTGTAAGGTGACGTGTAAGGTAAAGAGTGATTTGAAGTGTGAGTTAAAGTATAAGGTGAAGTGTGAATTGAAGTGTGTATTGAACTGTAAGTTGAAGTGTGAGGTGAAGTGTTATTTGAAGTGTGAGTTGAGGTGTGAGTTGAGGTGTGAGTTAAAGTGTAAATTGAGGTGTGAGTTGGTTCATGAGTTGAGGTGTGAGTTGAGGTGTGAGTTGAAGTGTGAGTTGAAGTGTGAGTTGAGGTGTGAGTTGAAGTGTGAGTTGAAGTGTGAGTTGAAGTGTGAGTTGAAGTGTGAGTTGAGGTGTGAATTGAAGTGTGAGTTGATGTGTGAGTTGAAGTGTGAGGTGTAGTGTAAGTATGAGTGGAAGTGTGAGTTGAAGTGTCAGGTGAAGTGTCAGGTGAAGTGTGAGTTGAAGTGTGAGTTGAAGTGTGAGTTGAAGTGTCAGTTGAAGTGTGAGTTGAAGTGTGAGTTGAAGTGTGAGTTAAAATGTAATCTGAAGTATAAGTTCACGTGTACGTTGAAGTGTAAGTTTATGTGTCAGTTGAAGTGTAGGTTGTAGAGTAAGGTCTAGTGTAAGGTGAATTGTAAGATGATGTGTGAGCTGAAGTGTGAGTTGATTTGGAAGTTGAAGTGTAAGTTGAAGTGTAAGTTGAAGTGTAAGTTAAAATGAAAGTTGAAGTATAAGTTGACGTGAAAATTGAAGTGTAAGTTGAAGTGTAAGGTGATGTGTGAGGTTATGTGTGAGTTGAAATGTTAGTTGTAGAGTAACATACTGTGCAATGTGAAATGTGAGCTGAAGTGTTAGTTGATGTGTGAGTTGAAGTGCAAGTCAAAGTGGGAGTTGAAGTGTAAGTCGAAGTGTCAGTTGAAGTGTGGGTTGAAGTGTGAGTTGATGTGAGTCCTGCAGCAATGGTTTCGTCAATTATTTTGTGAGAAAGGCACTTCTTCACACAACCCGTCTAATGTAGGTGGTTAGTGTTGAATTCCTACTCTTGACTCACAACTACTGGCGTAGGAACTGTAGTCTTGCAGCTTCGTACCGCGAACTTCAGAGAAAATAAAAAGAACAAATGCCTCTGCTAAGTACAATGGGTTGGAAGATTAAAAGGCGCATTGTCTCTCTTTTCACCCACCAATGTTAGCCTCTCTGAATAATTATTCCATCTGAGTATTCGCAGTACAACTCAGGGAACAGGATTAGAAATCACCGTTATTCTTCTGGTTACTTTAATGGGGAAAGTGTATATGGACAGCGCGAGGGCAATCGCTTGCCTGAATTACAATAAACAAGGTACATATATCTCACAAAATGATACTATACACTTTAGGCACATGTGATGTAATCATCACTCATCACTGCCCTATTAGGTAGGCACATGTGATGTAATCATCACTCATCACTGCTCCATTCGGAGTCTTGGGTTGCTGCTACTTTCGCTTTTCTGTATGAACTAGCATGAAGCAATAACCAACGCCTGCTATAGTGGTTTATGAATATACTATTTTCTATGTTGAGGTTGACAGCCTCATATATAACCACTTGGCAAGAAAAAACATGTCAAATTCACATTTGTAAAATATAGGTTCACAACTTATCCCAAATGGGATCTACAATCTCATGTCACAATTAGATTGGACACAGCAACTTGGATTGGATGCTTCGAATCACTTGTCTGGGTAATTTTATTATTCCTTTCATGACTTGTGTTCGGATTCCTTAGGTCTCCAGTCTTTGTATTTAAAAATGCGGGTTAACTTTTAAGTTTCAAAGTTGCCGAAATAATCTGTCCTGGTCCTTTCGCATGGAATCTAATTCCTATTCTCTTCGGGCTCTTTCTCAGGAGCTGCTACTTAGACGTTTAGCAGTGCAGTGTGTCTAAGTCACAAATTTCGCTAGATTATATTTCCATTTCTCAGTTCAAGTCCCAGGTTGTACTTTTAGACCAACTTGCCAATGAAAGTCAAAGTCTATTCCGGCTCTCAAATTAAACCAATGGTACGCTCTTTAGAACTGCGTGGGTCGGGGTGTTAAATCCTTACTATCACCCGCGTGTTTTAAAATATCAATTTTAAAATTTAAACGCGTGACCTCTTTCAAATGTGCCCGCAATACCTGTGAATGCACTTTTGTGCAAACTCACAAACTCATCTGTGAACTCATTTCTTGGGCTAATACCTTCTCCCTAGACGGGTTATCTCCATTATTGACACAGAAATGGTCCAGCGGGAGTGATTATCTAATATCACCTGGGCCCTCGCCCATCTCATACGGCTTTCCCAGATTGACAACTAGACTTTCTTTTGCCGATCATGCGAGACCACCTTGTGTCAACAGTGATTTCCTGTGACTGTCATTTATCAAAGGTGGCAAGACGACTTAAGTGATAAAAGTATTATTCGCTGACCTTTCAGTTAGCTTTGTCATGTTATGATTCTCAGGGTGAAACATAATGAAGTCTGGGAGCGGCTAGGCAAAAATGTAAAAGCATAAAATATGCCAAATAATAGTACAATGACTGAGAGAGAGAGAAGGCCGCAACAGAACATGCACAAAACCGTATTGTGACCGCCGTAAGTAGCTATGTAGCCAGTCTTTCTGAACCTCAGCATTCTGTATGCTAATGTTAAAATCCCTAACTACATTCATAATGACTGTGTCGTCCAGCTGTTTTATGAGTTGGTACTGTACACCATCAGGACCCGCTGCTGTCTTTCTGCTGGTTTTCAAAGTGTACACAACGTCCTCTTCAGATATGAGGTCGAAATAAATTTCGCCTCTAATATAATTTCCATTACACTGCCCTTAATTTTTTGACCATTATCTTAGTCGCTGTCAGAAACCACTTATTATGGAGAACACTCCCTGGGTTACACCGTTGCTGTGTGGGTTTATAATATCAACTATGGGCTCGCCCTCCTAAGGGTATGACAATACAACAATGGCTGACAAAAGTAATAAGCACCTTCAACAGGTACTTCCCTTTAATAAATATACACACACAATAAAGCCTCACACGGCCATAGTAACGCATCAGATACAATAATGAGAAAACCACTGTAGACCTGCCTTAGCAGCTTAAAATATCACCTCCATACACGAACTATACAAACTATACCACAAATGGCTGCTTTAAATATCGCTCACCCGAGCGGCAAAAGCTATGACAATGTCACACTCAAAATCATCCACATTTTATCAAGCTACGGCCTGTAGACTTCACTACTCTAGACATAACAACGAATTTATCACCAAGATCTGATAACATGGCAGGCACTCAGTCTACACTATTCCAATATAGAACATACAGCGATCTCGCTGGCATACAGGAAAAATATCTCCGTCCCGGACAGAGGCTAACTTCTCACTAATCAATTTTGCGCCTTTTTCCCCCGACTTCCGGTAGTCACATTGACCCGCCAATTCGGCTAACCTCGGCCTCTCCCGACTAGCTTTTCAACGAACACAAGACATAAGACGCATTGCGAATTGCGAAATAAGGCTGTGACAGTCGCATTAATCTGTTTGCGACATGTATAGATAACAAAATGCTCGACCTTTCTCTTCGTCTATCTTTAGGCTTATGTCAGTCGAGATTTTAATGTTAGGAATGCGTTGGCATGTGCTTTTCAAGTTCATTCGCCAGTGAAGGGACCTGAATTTCTGTAGTGTTTTATCCCTGCCCACATGTGTCATAAATGCTTCCCAAACTTTATACTTGGCCTCGTTCGCCAAGATTTTAAATCTATTGATGGCTTTTTTTACCATGTCTTACCATGAAATGAATATTTTTTAAAAAAAGCTGAGTCCAGCAGAAAGCAGGAAGGAAATGAAAATACAAGAACAAGAAACTAAAGGGTCAAGTGGCTTTTTGATGTCACGTTGTTGATAACCAAGAAGCTGGTACTTCATCAACAGTAGCTACATCAGATGAAAGTGTTGACCAACTTCCCAGTATATATAAAAAATAATTAAATGTCGTTCAAACACTTGAGATGTTATTCAAGAGGCCAGAATATACTGAAAATTTGAGCAATGCTGGGCAGGAAAAAAACAGCAAAGACCATTAGATGCAATTCAGTATCATGATGTAGGCTTATTGGAGTTTGAAAGACATCAAAGAAAGTAATCTTATCAGATGCACTGAGGGTAGAAAGGATGAGAGTGTGTTCGAAGTATTTTCAAAATAGCGATGGGCCTTTTACTCTCACATAAAATCAAAGATATTAGAGAATTGGCTATGTAGAATAGATGTGTAGCTCCAGGCATGTTTCTTCCTCAGTGAAAAAAGGCAGTTGTTTTTTTCTTTTTAAGTTGTTTGCTATTTTCTCAAACTGACAATCAGTCTTCGTTCAGAAAAGGAAAAGGTGTTCAATTACTGAAAAGAACCAGATAAGTTTAGCTCCCATTAAAATGCACAAAATCATCGATACTTTTTCACTGAATGGAAGAAAATGGAAAGAAACTACTAGAGAACAGTGGTCATTATTGACGAAGAGCTTCTAGCTCAAATTGCAGCAAAAAAGAAAAATGTCGAGATGTTCTCCACAGAATTCTGCATGTCATTAAATTGATAGCAACTCATAACTTTACATTGCATGGCTTCAACGAATCTGGAAATTCCAGTGAGTAACTAAAGTTGTTGGCAAACTTTGATTCTGTCATGAAAGAACTTCTCAGTAATGTGAAAAATCACTCTGGAACAACATAATATTTATCTCCTTTACTGCAGAATGAATTTATTCAGCTGACTGCTTCTACTGTTCGCCAGAAATTGTTACAGAGCATCCATAGGCCGAATATTTTGGCGTAATGTTTAGTTCTACTCCAAATCAGGCACACCGAGAGCAAATGGCACAGACAGTGTTCATTATGTTGAAATTGATTTTCAGAAGGTAACAATTCATGAAAAGCAGTCTTTCCTAGGAGTTGTTCAATTAAAACAAAAGTATGCTGAAAGCATTGTTGAAGTGATTTTGGAACAACTGGAAAAATTTTTAAAAATTCATTAGAAGACTGTTTAACACAGTGCCATGACAATTCTGTAGTTATGACTGGTTATGAAAGTGGCGTTAAACAGTGGAATGTTGAAAAAAATTGCATTCAATTTTTGTAAATTGTGATAATCATTCTCTCAACTTGGCTGGAGTGCTTGCAACTGCCCATAACGCACTGATGGTGACTGGTTTTTGTGTGTGTGTGTTTTTTTTTTTGGTTGGTATAATTGCGTCACTTTATTAATTCTTTTCACATTCTAATCTCCATTTGCAAACGTTTAAAGATATAAAACCAATAGTTGTCAATTATAAAACTTGATGGAGTTCTAGAATAAAGGATATGAAGCCAGTTCATGAATACTTTGATATTATATTTGAAGTCTCGCAACGCATGATTGATGACACGAATGAGACTGATGATACAAGATGTGATGCAAAACAGGTGCAGAATAGAATTTTAACTTTTGATTTTTGGCTTTCCTAAGATTTTTGAACATAATTTTTGTCCAGAATGATCGTGTATAAAAACGGCTGCAAGATATTACCATGATCTTTCGTGATGCTGCTTGTGATTTAAAAGCCCTTCAAGATAGTTTTCTCTAAAATCCTTGGCAACTGAATCACTTGAGGCGAAGCTGAAATTGTGTGAAGAATGGGATATTTAAGTAGAAAGACGCCCCAGAAAGAAAAACAAATTCTTGAGGGAAAAGTCAAGTACACAGGAATTGCTGCGAAAGAAGAAATAATAAGAATAATGAAAGAAACTATTGATCGTCGCCATAATGAAACGGAAGAAAGAGGTGTCCGTCTCCGTGACTTGGATTCGAAATTTGGATTTCTTTTAGTTAGATGTTAAAAGATTATTGCTTGACTAAAAAAAAAAAAACTAACAGCAATCATGGCTAAATATATGGAATAACAGTGGTCTCAAACTTGGACAGTCTTATAACAGTTGTCTCAAACTTGGACAGTCTTATCTCTTTAAGTCCCAAGCAAAAAGCAGGGTTTGGCCCAAACAAAAACGTCCATCACAGTGCTTTTTTATTGTTGTTGTTGTTTGGAAAAAAAAAATATTTTTTAATGTTCATATGCATAAATACGAGGTATTTAAAATGAAAGTACTTCCTGTTGGAAATGACGTTTTGGGTTGTTAACATTGGAACAGAGCTCTAGACAGGAGCAAAAAATCCGAAGCCACTTAAATGGCTCCTGGGCCAAATAGGTCTAAACCCTGAGCCATTATCTTGGATTGTAAGATGCGCCTGAAAAGCCGCGAAAATGTTCAGATTTCAAAAGCTGAAGAATTCCTGAAGTTAAAAGTTCAGAATTGCGATGAAAATGTTTTTCCACACTTAAAAGTTGCTGTTCAGATAATGCTCGTGCTAATGTGTGTTGGTTCTTAAATCCATGGTTCGAAGCTAAATGCGATTGATCTCTCCATTATGGCAGCTGCTGTCCATTTTGTCAGCCATGGGTTTAAACCACATGTTATGAAACAATCCAATAAGGTTGCAAAGTAATATTGGCATTTGCATCATGTAGGTCAATTGCTGCAGTCGACGTCACGTGCTTACTTTGGGATCCCTCTTACACATCATACGCAAATGTTCTAGAGGAACTCATGTTATTTTCGTGGCCTACAGCTACACAGAGTATCTGGGTGGATATATGCATTTTCAAGGTGTCTGTGATAAGGGTGGTTTATGGCTGACTACTGGCCACTATGAACGGTAAGCCACCAATGTTGCAGGTATAAGTCCACAGTCGTTGCTAGTGTGTAGCCATATAAAGTCCCACCCCTATAGACACCAGGTAGGTTATAAGTTGGAGTGTGAGGTGTCTTGTCTGGTTTATGGGTGCTGGCTGCGAGTGTAGGTGATGTGGTTTCAGAGGTTCACAACACATGTGGTATGACATGAAAAGTCATAGAAGGGTGTAAACTGCTATTGACGTTTTTCCATCGTTTATTTTCTGACGCCACAAGACAGGTACTGTACATCAATTTTACATAAGTCATAGTCACTGTAGTACATGGTAATGTGCATACATAAAGTTTTTCAATGGATCTTGCAAATCCTATGAGCTGATATATATATATATATATTCCAGCTTACAACAGCGTTAGCTTCATATAATAATGTACATAAGTCTAACAAACTCCTCTCTGATGCTATCCGATCAGATATGTAAATGAGTTCACCACTGAACGCACGGGAATGGCGTTTCAAGAGTACAGGTCAGATTGATTTTTGTAGATTTTCTAAGTCTAACCTCGCTGTAGATACCGTCGCTAGCATTGCGAAGTTCAAAGAGCATAGAAACTGTTCTCTGGGCCTAGCATGACCCGTATACATCTCAATCTCAGGTATGAAGATACCTGGGGTGTAATCTCTAGTAGAAGAACCTTTCCTTCCTGTAACTGGTAACTGAGCAGAGAACGACCAATGTCAAACATCAAAGTGGATTACAGATTTGAACATAAGGAGGGTATTACCTTGCTTCGAAATCACACCACAACACATACGCCTCCAGGCGTTTTCGAATCATATAGGGAAAGACCTCGTTAGCTAAACTAACTCACAGGAGGACTACCAATTCCCTATCAAAAGATCACAGACGCAGGATGCGTCCTCTCTGCTCAAAACATCTTGTCGAATCCCATGACCGGAAGATTTCTCCAACTCACTTAAAGTTCAGACATGCGCAGAACGCAAACACCTGAGTAACCCTCACACGGGACGATGTAGGAGACATTCCAGACAAAGATATAACGAAATCACGCCTTATATGGACAGGGAATAAAACATCAACTCTGGTTTCAATCATTCCAAGAAACAGTTGACCGATGCTACCATATAAGGAGAATGGCCTGACATCGATCGAAAAAATGGACCGGCGAGTCAGGACACAAGAGAAGGTAACCACCATTGAAAATGTAATCACAGTCAAACAAGGGTTATTTACCTTCGACCAAGAAAAAATTACAGTGTACAATTCAGGCAAGTTAATTATACAAAGTCTTAGAAAAATTCTGTGCGTAACAGTCTGGCTACTATTTTTTTGTCAAATTATTTACCAGAGACGTTTTGGAATGTGATAATTCGATAAATGCTGTTTTTCTGAAAGTGTCGAAATGACACAGACTATAGATCACAGCAGGCAACGATTTGATGGCGTAGGTCAAGTTGAATATGATTGATTGCAGATTTTCCCAAACAGAGTTCCGCGAGACGTCTCTAGGGGTTCCACGAGAGGTCTTTAGGGGTTTCGCGAGAGGTTGGGATTGAGATAATACAAACATCATTTTTTTTGTTAACATTGCGCGCCAGCGACTGTAGTGGACGCAGTGGAGTGCAGTTACGGAGTAGGCTAAATTATTTTAAATGTTGCTTCCTTCTATAATATTTTAATAGCTTTACAATTCAACATTGTCAATAAATTATTATTTGGACATAACATTAATAAAATCAATTTACAATCTTTACTGAAATTAAATCTACCGAGCTTACCTTTGAAAAATTAAATTCCAATATGGCTTAGGCCAGTTATTTAACAGATGTTTCATTTGTTTACTTTTTGACATTTAAGATTTATGAACGGGAAAGAAGGATATTTATGTCAATAAAGATAAGCTAAGCTTAACAGTTTAAAACAAAAAAGGTTCTTTTCTTTTTAAATATGGAAGAAAACTGCTCTTGCGCATACCATATTTCATTGGCGTCTTGTAGAGCGCAAATTTGTTGTTAAGACTTTTAGGTCTAGGTTACTTGAACAAGGTACATAGAAATCAATTTTGGAATTGAAAGGACACAAAAATTTTCTACCTACACTACTAACTTGTATTTGAGTTGATATTATTTGTGGGGAGTGGGAAACCACTGAAAAATGTAGGCTAATAAGTTGTCCAAAATAAACAAATCCACAGATATAAACATGCAAATATATATATATACGCATTTTTTTTGTGCAAGGGTTCTGAAAATTCTTTCGAGGGTTCCTTCAAGTTAAAGCAGCTGAGAAAGGCTGATCCAATATGTTACATATTTTAATTATTTATTTAACAAACAAAAATTCCAAAAACAAACTAACCTCCACTGATGTAGATTTTGCAGACAGTTGGTGCTATTCCACCATTGAGTTGTAGCTTGTACAAATGGACATTATTACTACATGTAACGTCCACTACTGTGGTGCTGACTGTAAACCGTTTTTCATTGCGGCATGGTTGCCCATCATTAATAGTCACGGTAAAATTGAGCAGATTTTCTACAGTCAAAATGTGAAGTAAATTTTAATTAATCGTTTATTTCAACCAACCTAGATGCAGGTGTAATGTCATGACAAGAAGCATTGTTGTTTTTTTTTTTGGTGGGGCGTAATACTTTCAATCAATCAATACCCTTTAGCACCCGAAGGAGCATAGGCCTTCAACAAACACATGCCAAGTCCTCCTATCCCGTGCCATCCGCTCAAGTTCTTTCCATGTTTTCCTCATCATTTTCACCTCTATATCCAGTTCTCTTCTGCATGTGATCTTTGGTCTACCTCTGCATCTCTCTTTCCCTGTGGATTCCAGAACAAGGATTGCCTTGTGATGCTTAATACTTTGACTAGCTTTAAACTAAGATTCTTCACAATTTCACCCAAGCCCTAAGTTAAACATGCTCTGTCTTTTATTACGATTTGGTTGCACATTTAAGAAGTATCATATACATTCCTCTTATAAACCGAGGTAAATGTTCCACAAATGGAAGAGGTCCTGTGTGGCTTCCGAGCAAACCGAAGTACTCAAGACCATATCTACACACACAGGCATCTGAGTGAAAAGGCTCTTGAGTATTAAGGTGAGATCCATCTTTGTTTCTTGTACCTGTAGAGGCGTTTGACAAGGTCCACTGGACTGCTAGGCAAGAAAGAATTCCAGCACCTCTGATTTATGATATAAAGTGCTTCTACAAGACTTCCAGAAATTATGTGAGAATGGTAAACCAAAAGTCAAGAGTTCAAGACCGCCATTGGTGTAAGACAGGGTGATATTTCTTTAACCTCCTCGTGAACGATGTCATCAAAGCAAGTAAGGACAGGATTAGAAAGTATTCTGTGGGGTACTGGAAGACGAGACAGGTCTGCATTTCAAAGACAGTATTTGCCGACAATGGTACCGTGACTGCTAAATCAGCAGACTCAGATCTTCGATCCAACCCGCAAGTCTGGAAGAAAGAGATGGAGAAGAGAGGAATGATCATGAGCAACTTCAAAATATAAACCATCGTGATATCACGAGAGAAAAAGAGGCATCATTGTCGTGATTTGAATGAAATTCTGTCACTTTTAGCCACGTGGTCTGCTCTGTCTTGTTCCTATTTTTGTTTATGCCCACTTTTCTGTCTTATAGCTCCTAATAGCGCTATTTCTGGCATTGGTCATGTCAATCTTACGTTGGACAGCCTAAATTCCATCCCTCTGCACGTGGACAGCGGCATCTAGCTAAAGGTCCTTCTATTCTACATTTCTTGTAGAGAACGACTAGTTCCCTGTTTTGTTTGATTTGCAGAGAACCCGTGGACACGGAGCAGAACCTTCACCTTTCATTTTTTACCGCCCTCGTCTAGAAACTCGAACTCCGGTCGTTCGTAGAACCGCCAGTGTTGCTTCATATTACGTCTTTTTCCTGCATCTAGAGTCGCCAGGAGAAACTTTCCACTCTGCCTTACGTCTGGTTCTATTACATCTATTGCACGCGCAAAAGCCACCTGCAGACTTGATCTTGCTATTTAAGCGAGCTGTCTTTATCACTCAGTACCATTGTTTGACAAAAATGCTGCCACTGGACAACAAAGTGATATTCTGCGCCAGAGCTAAATAGCAGTTGTAGTGCAAGAATTTTTCTCTTTCGGTAAACACACATTTACTCATTTGATACATTGGGGTTTTAGCCTAATCTAATAGAAAAGAGATCCCGTGCTACGTTAATTAATTTTAAATATATAATCATTTTTTCCTTTAACATAATTTTTTTCCTTACCGGGATGTTAAGTGAGCCACGATCCATAATCACTAAGTGTTAGCTAGGAGTGTTTTTCTTTCTTTACCTATTTTTTCACTTGGCTATGTGTATAATATTTCCGTTAGAGTGTTGGCTAATTGATAACTATTTAGTATAAGCTCAAAACTATTTTAGTAACTCATTGTGGGTTATTCCTACTTGGGTAAATTATCACTAAGGCCACTTATAATTACCACAGGATGGTTTAATACCTACCATTGGTCTCGCTTTACCATAGTGTGTTGGACTATTTAGGAGTGTGAATATATTTGTAGCCTCAGGCCGCCTTAAAAGCTGCTGCGCGCGCTCCATGCGTTGCGTGTTAACCGTAACCTAGGGCGGGGCCTACAGTTGTACTGATTCCCTAGGCATAACAGAGCAAAGAGAGAGTGAGAACGAGTTTTCTATTGATTTTACAAGGGCGAGTGGAGGTTTGTTTATATTTTGCGCGGGTGAGAGAATGACAGAGGAAGAGTCTGCTACGGGTAGTAATGAGATATTGAATTGTTTGTTTATTTTTAGATCTTGGTCCGATTTGTACAATGCGTCCTGGCGCCTCGAAACGTCCAGATTATATTTGGTACTTACTAATTATACGCCACTTCCAGAGTATATGGCAGCTTCTAGTTATATTAGCACCTCTGCCTAGTATTGAATACACGGAATTCCAGATCATACTGCCAGTTTCAGCATATACGGTTGCGTCATGTGTAACGTAAACGCAGCCTATTGTTCGAAATTACCTGTCATTCTAGCACATACGGGCTGCCTCCTTTGTCATCCAGTCATTTCGGCACTATCATCAGACCCAATTACGCAAGAGAGGATTCACCTATTGCTAGTATTCGTTCCCTATGTGAGAGATCAAGTCTTCACTATCCAGCATAAGAGGCGCCCCTGCTGGTCCCTGCTGGATATTCGTTTGCCAGCAGCAGTTGTTCTTGGTTGGATATATCGGTGGCTGCAACTCACGTACTTCTGCACTCATTTTAAACTCCTTTGCCTGCTAGTGTGGCAACCAGCCACAGGAAATTGTGAACGCATAGGAAATTATTACGACGCTGTTACAGAGAGAGCTTATCTTCATAGCTGTGAACATCAAATTAGGTGGAACAGTGTAGTTTTTTCCTAGCTGAGGAAGTAACTTACCTACCAGGAGTATTTACAATACAGGAGTGGCCGTTTTCTCGCGAAACTGGGGCCTAACCCATTTGTTAGATTATCTTGGTGGAGAAAAAGTGTACACGTGTTTGTGGTTTGGAGTGAGGCGTTTTGCCTGCGAAATTGAGTGAAGTATTTTCCTGTGATTGTGACATATAATCACTAGTCCATCAGAACTAGTGGAGTTAATATGTTTGTTGTTATCGTAGTTTCTTTAATAAATATATTCATATGTTCTAAGCGGTCATAATTCATTCTATTCTAACTGTCACTTTATGTTTGCTATTGCAGTCCTTACTGCAAATGATTATCCTCTTTTAGCAAGAGAGGACGGATGAGGGTATGACAAATTAAAAACATAGTTCTGAGTATGGCTAGGAAGTCGACCTTATATATCTGATCATATATCTCTTCGTCCCAGAAGTCATATCTCTCTCCATATTTTCATTAGTGACTTTAATTTTCTCTGCTTTTACTGTACTGATTCATATTCTATCTAAACTCAGACATCCTCTATTTCCATACTCGCGACAATCAAATTATGCTGGGAGAACAGGTTCTGGAGCAGGTCAATCACTTTAAATATATGGAAGCTGTCATTGACTGGAAGGGAAGCATCAAACAAGAGTTTGCTATCAGGGGAGCAGCATATGAGAGACTGTTTCAGGTCATAAATCGAGGATTCCTAATTAAAAGAGAAATTGGCAAGAAGACTAAGAAGGTTGCAGACCAATCCACCTATGTTACAGTCTTGAGATATATATGCTAGACCTGAGCAATAACTATAACCAATAAAATCCAGCTCCAAATCTCAAAAATTAGGTATCTGAGGAATATGGTTGAAGTAAAAAGAAGAGACATAATCCGCAACTAGGCAATCCGTCATGGCCTCAAACCCCAGCCCCTACAGACACGAGAGATACAATAACAATTACGGTAGTTTGACCATGTCTGCAGAATGGAAGTAGATTGGCTACCACGAGAAATATGTGAAAAAGCCAGGGATCCAGACATCCAGGACGATCCAGAATCAGATGGATGGACAACATATGACAATCTCTAAAAGACCGAGGACTAGATTTGTACCAGGCCAGGAAACATATCCGACATTAAGGGAGAATGAATAAAGAGGGGAATATCATGGATAGCACAGGCAGAGACAACGATCAAGCAGGTGACCACAGTTGAACATATATTCAAAGGGGAAGAGTGGAGTAAGACAGATGAGAATTGGATTAACCAACAGCACGTCATCATAAGCCTTAGCAGAGAGTGTAGAAAAATAAATTGGGGTATTGGGAAATCAGAGCTGGAAATTAATCAGCTGATACATGATCATGCTGAGGATAATGATGCCATTGTGTATACAGATGAGTCTGTAATCGGTGGTGAAAAATCAGTTTGGTAGAGGCAACTACTGCAGACTTAAGGTGGCTAACATAAACTTCATTAACAAAGGCAGTCATTGTTTCAGACTCTCAATCCATTCTTCCAAAGGTTCAAAATGGTTGGCTAAGACATGAATAGAAAACATTAATAGAAGCTTCGAATCTGCAGGAGCTGGTGTGGATCTACTGATGTGGTCATACAGCAGTACGCGGCAATGAGAAAGTTGACAGTCTAGTATCAACAGCACCCACCGATGGGACACTGGATATGGATAAGGTGCAGATATTGGGAACAATTAATGATCACCTGTTAGAGAATGACAATGCAATTGATGAATCATCAAGGTTAAAACTGAAGGAATTTGACATCAAATATAAGGCTGGCATAGATAGGCGTTTGAAAGGAAGCATTCGTCGTGTATATAATCAGCTAGCTACAGGAACAGTTAGCATTCACATTCTTCGACATATACTGAAGGAGACTAGAGCACCTATCGGTTAGCCCCGAGTGCAATGATGTCGATTCTGTTTAACAATATCAATAACAATCCTGGCGGTTCGTGCCGTAAATACTGAAAGGCCTAAAATGAATACAATAGATAATAACGTACAAGCATAAATGTGGGTCTCAAAAACGTAAGGAACAGCAACAACGTCTTCACAGTGACAGCTCTTGCAGATGGGTGGTCGTGTTACAACAACAAACCCGGTTTCCGATACCAGTGAAGTTCAAGTTGGTGAATATAATGGTTTTGGGTCTATTGGACCTGACAATACTTAACTTAATAATAACAAAAATAAACATTAATAAAAATAATTACAAATAAAAGAGGTAAGTAATGCTGTGTTGTTCGTCCATCACGGATAATTAAGACCACTCTGTTTATCCTATTATTAGGAATAGGTTAAGTTAGTCTATGGGTACGAAGGTGACTGATGAGCCCGATACGGGCTTGGAAAGATCGTGGACAGTGTGCGCAGAGAATGTTCGCTTCCGATGAAGGTTTTATTTCACAGGCTTTTCTAGCCTGTCTCCGTTGTTCCGATGCTGCTCTTCTGGATGCTTCGCATGCCGCTGCACCTTTATGAAGAGATGTGCGCCAAGCGGTTCTGTCTTGCGCAGCAGCTTCCCATGTGTCAGGGTTTATGTCAAAGGTTTTTAATGAAGTCTTAAGCGCGTCCTTGAAGCGTTTCTTTTGGCCACCATGGGAGTGTTTACACTTCTGCATCTCACCTTAAAAGAGTATTTTTGGCAGCAGATGGTCTGGCATGCGGACTACATGACCTGCCCAGCGGATCTGTGACTGCATCGGAATAGTATCGATGCTAGAGATACCAGCTCTGTCAACAACGGCCGTATCCGAGATCTTGTCTTACCTTTTCAATATCGTCACCTTTCTGAGACGTATTGTATGGCAGTGGTTTAGCTTCTTTACGTTGTGCCTGTATGCAGTCCATGTTTCACATGCATACAGCAGCGCTGAAAGCGCCGCAGCTCTGTACACCTTCAGCGTTGTCTGTAGACTAATGCCACTTCGATGCCAAACGTTGGTGTAAAGTCTGCCAAATGTGCTGTTGGCTTTGGAGATTCTTATGTCCACCTCATCATCAATGACAACGTTCTAGTATAGTGTGCTACAAAGGGCATGTGAATCTGTTCACAACTTTCAGTTTCTCATCATTTACCTTGATGATTGGCTCAGTATAAATTGTGCCAGGAGCTGGTTGGTACATGATTTCTGTTTTCTCCGTGTTGATGGTAAGCCCAAAGTTGGAGCAGGCTTCGGAGAATCTACCCACGCTATTCTGCAGATCAGCCTCTGAGACAGCATTGAGGGCACAATCGTAAGTAAACAGAAGATCTATGATGGTGTGTGATTTGACCTTGGTTTTTGCTTGATGCTTCCTAGGGGTAAACAACTCTCCATCAATACGATATCACATGTCGATTCCTACGTCCCCGTCTCTGAAAGCATCAGTCAGCATAGCAGAGAACATGATACTGAACAAAGTCGGTGCAAATACACACCCTTGTTTAACTCTATTTGAGACGAGGAAGGGCTCTGATGGCTCACCGTTTTCCTGAACTCTAGCCTGCATTCCATGCAGTTGCTGCACTATTGTGATAAAGTTCTTTGGGCAGCCGTATTTTGCCATGATCTTCCATAGACCCTCTCTGCTGACTGTGTCCAACGCCTTTGTCAAGTCGATGAAAGCTGCGTACAGGTCACAGTGTTGTTCTTGGCATTTTTCTTGTAGCTGTCTTGCAGCGAACACCATATCTGTGGTTCCACGTTCTTTCCGGAATCAACACAGACTTTTAGGTAGAAGACCTTCGTCAAGATGAGCCGTAAGGCGATTCAGAAGGATTCTGGCGAATATCTTCCCAGCGATTGATAAAAGAGAGATGCCTCGATGGTTGTTACAGTGTTGGCGTTTATGTTAATATAGATGTATAATTGACGCATCTTTGAGATCTTGTGGGATGGTTTCACTCTGCCACATTTGTTGGAAGATCATGTGAGGTTTCTCTATCAGAACTGTACCGCCATCTTTATAGACCTCAACAACAATTGAATCGGAGGCGGGGGCTTTTCTACTAGAAAGTTGATCTATCGCTTTTTGAGTTTTCACCAGAGTTGGTATATCATCTAGTGCTTCATTTATAGGAATTTGGGGCAGGCGGATGATGGCTTCGTCGTTAATAAATGATGGATGGCTCCAGAATATTATTAAAATGTTCGACCCAGCGTTGGATAATTTTTTCCTTGTCTGCTATTAGTGTTTCTCCATCTGCATTAAGGAGACGAAATGATCCTTATGATGTTCGGACATAGACTGCTTTGAGTGCATGGCAAAAGTTTTCATATCAGGATGTCAGCAAAGCCCTGGAGCTCATCTGTTTTATTACTCAGCCATGAGTCCTGAATCTGACGTAGTTTATGTTGGGCGATTCTACGCATGTTGTTGAAAGCGTCTTTGTTGGATGTAGATTTTGGATCATTTAAATAGGCTTATGGAGATTGTGTTTGTCAGCCAAGATTTATTTTTGTATCATCTGAGTTCCCATCAAACCAGTCGTTTTGTTTCTTGATGACGAGACCCAGGATCTCTATAGCAGTGTTGTTGATCTGCTCACTTAGGGCTGCTCAATTTGTTTCCACATTTTGGCCGTCAAACGAGATAGATTATAGACGATCTTCTAGAGTGTCATCAAATGACTTTGATTTTTATTTTCTTTAGTTTGGTAACATCTAGCCTTTTTTAGTTTTCTTCCCCTGAAGGCGCCTGGCTAGTTGGATACGAATTTTAAGTTTAGACACAATGAGGCGTTGGGTGGTCCAGCATTTGGCACCACACATGGACTTGTTCACCCGGACATCTTGCTTGTCCTTCTTCCTAACAATGACGTAGTCAATTAGGTGCCAATCCTTTGAGCAAGGGTGCGCCCAGGAGGTCCTGTTGCGGGTAGGAAGTCGAAAAATGGCGTTGGTGGCAAGGAGATCGTGTTCTGCACAAGTCTGGAGGAGAAGAAGTCCATTGCTGTTTCGGCGACCCACGCCGTACTTTCCGATAGTTCCATTCCATGAGATGTTAACTGAGCCTACTCTTGCATTAAAATCACAAAGAATGATGCTCTTATCTGCTTTAGGAACTGATGCAATGACTGCATGCAGTTCTTCGTAAAACGTATCTGTTGCGTTGCGGTTCTTATTATTTTTATATTGAATGTTAAACTCATAACAGTATCATTGACGTCATCCTGGTTTGTCATAGTTAGTGCATACACGCTAATGATGGTGGCATGTTTTCTTCCATACAGCAGGGGGACCTTGACCGTCATGAGTCATGTTTCGCCCGCTGAAGTAGGGTACCCACCAACCGTGGTATGTGGATTAGGTAATGGTGGAGCAGGCAATGTCTAGGGCACCTTTTCTAGCCCCTTTCTCGGGCCATGGAGGTGAGCAGTGCTTTCCTAAAGAGGGCTGCTCAGTCACTCAGGGGGCTGACGAATCCCACTGCTGCTCCGATCTGTGGAAGACGACCATATGGCCTGAGCCGCCAGTGTACCCATGCCTGCCACTTCGCCGCTTGCCCATCGCAACAGGACTTGTGGTGAGTGGATTAATCAGTGGATGAAAGAGTGACTTGCGCAGTGGTTTAAAGTGAGAAAGAGTTGCGCAATTCGTCGACCTCACTCTCTCGCCTGGGTCCATCTCAATCCAGTGGCAAGACAAGTCAAGACGACTGGAGATGAAGTCAGGTGCAGTGGATGACCAGGGCTTTCTACGTGCCTCGCCGTGCTCCTTACGCTTCTCAGCGCGTTGCTGGTAATCGCCGTCATGCCCGTTGAACAAACAGGTTGCTTCTTCCGCGCATTCTATCGAATCCAGTCTTCGCATGTATGGGCAGGCAGACCCTAACTCACCGAAGGTTTATTACCAGTCGGCTACCCCCACCTGGTTTAGCCGGTCTGTCAAAGCCGTTGCCAGTGGGATGGCTGCTGTTGCATGCTGACAGCTACAAGGAGCTACAGGTGCGAGCTGGATATTAGATTTGGACCAAAGGTGAGCAAGCTGCCCTGAAATGGACATGACAGCCCCTTCACCAGAGGTACTACCAATATCTGACATTCTCTCCTCCCCCCTCAATGCAGTGTTAACAAACTAATATACCAGTCTATTAATAATACTAGTATACACCATCACCATGCTAACAAACTAATATACCAGTCCATTAATAATACTAGCATACACCATCACCATGCTAAGGGGTTTGAAAAAAAACTAACATTACTGCTTATTAGGTGCATTGGTTGGGGGGAGGGGAACGTCAAAAAGCTATGCGTCCTTCTTAGCTTAATCCGGCCCTGTAACCATGGCAGTTATTGTATCACACTCACAATCCATGCTTCAGAAGGTCCAAAGTAGATGACATGAATGGAAAACTTCCATTTATGCCGCGAATCTCCAGGAACTGGTGTGGACCAACGGTCCTGGTCTTGCAGGGGTACGAAGCATTTAAAGAGCTGACAGACTAGCTTCAAGAGCACCCATAGAAGGTGTATTAGGTACAGATAAGGGAGAAAAACTGAGGGCATTTAATGGTCACCTATTATTGCTGGAATTTGGCATCAAACGTAAGACCAACAGAAACTGAAGTAATTAGAGGATGCATCCGGCGTGCATACAACCAGCGCGCAACAGGAACAATAAGCATTCATACACTTCGACATTTGCTGAGGGAGACTGAGCACCTATAAGTTTGCCCGAAGTGCAGTGGCGTCGATTCTGATCAACAATATTAATAACCAGGCCAGGAGGAAGTGTGGTTTTTTTTTTTTTTGTCTTTAAGGACCATCTTTGCACACGGACATCTCCGTCAGTCCTTTGATCTCCTCCGATAGGACAGTATGGTGTACTCTCTGGCAAACATCTACACCCCAGGGTAGAAGAGGAACGACTAAGAAAGCAGAAAAAGTTAGTAAATCAAAAGGTAAAACATTCAATCTCTTCAGTTAGGAAATGAAGGGATGCGTAAATCTTTGGTTTGTGCGGAAGATATTCCCCATGTTCAGTCTGCTGTCGAATAGATCCATATATGCAATGGTCCATGTCAAATGATAGACATTCGCCGAAATATTAAGTTGGTCACGTTGGAGAGTGGTTACGCTATTAGAATAAAAACCGGTTTGGCCAGTTGAGCTAGAACGGAAGAGGATATAACATTTTTGGCGCAATTCATTCTACGAGATGTCAGCCGTCACGTGCAGACGTTTGTTCCCTTTGTCAGCGGTTTTGCTGGGATTACATGAATGCCATTCTTGTTCATTGCTTGCCGATTGTTTCAGGTGTGCTGGATTATTGGTTTATTACTAGAATGTTGATGTAATTTCTAGTGGTTTTTTTCATTGGATAGTATTTACGTAGAATCTTGCAATTAGGTATTGCTTTGAATCAGTATTGGACTTAGCCTGTGAGCGATAATCGTTGTGTGATCGCTGGGCAGAGTATGTCGGTGACTATTTTGCTATTATGTTGAGCTGTTGATTATGGCATGTAATTTGGCAGTTTCATTACATTGTGTATTGCATTTCGTGTGTAGTGCTAGCCGTGTATGGCTACTGTGTGTGCACATTATTTATTAAAGGGATCATACCTGATTTAGGTTTTATTGTATTACTCATGTCAGCTACTGTGTACTGTGGTCGTACCTTTGAGACAGCGAGCTAAGAGTCTAGTGTGAGTGTGCTTTAAACCCATAGTACCAGTAGAGAGTTTGTACACACAACATAAGTAGTCTGGTGTGTGCTGCTGTATATGTGTATATTATATGATATTTTGACAGTCCAGTAAAAGCCTACATGCGGATAACCAACGACAAAAGACATCCCCTACATGAGAACATAGCTGACAATAACAGAGCAAGAATAAAACGTCGGTAGTCATGGATGGCATAGGCAAAGGTTACAATGGCCAGGACTCCTCGTTTGAAAATATATCCAAATGGTAAGTGTGGAGTAAATCAGGTGATAACTGGACAAGCTACCACTAGGTCATTATTAGGGAGTGCAGAGCTTGGGGGCAGAGCTAGAAATTAATCAACTGATAAGTGATCATGGGAGCCGCGTTGGTGTAATGGTTACAACGTTGCGATAGCGACCAGGTTTTTAAGGTTCAAGCCCGGGCACGGTCATTTGTAGGAGTGTCATCGACCGGGATTTTGACTGAATAACCTGAACGGCTCCTGAGATAAACCCTCTGTGGATGGGAAGGAGCGAAACTCCTGACTGGTGTTAAGCCCTTATTGTAGTCAAGGGGGTTTATCAGTGAAATACTTGTAAGTACAGGCAGGACCTTTGTTAGCTCCCTTGTTTAGCTGTTTAGGTGTTTAAAATAACTTCGCGTATTTTCGCGAATGTTCTGGAACGTGGGTGAACGAAATTCAGCTCAGGGCTAAATCCGCGCCGAGATGAATTTTGGACTGAGCTGTTTTTAGGCGGGGTGATTTTTCGTGACATTCGAATGCTGAGAGAGTTGAGAGAAGGGACTGACAATTATGGTCAGTGTGTCCCGATATAGAGAATGGTTTTGGCAAAAGGGAATTTGATATTTTCCTACGTTTTTTCATAAAGTCGTGGATATAAAGGCTTATATATATTCTGCAGAATTGATGTTGTTAAAGATTTTTTTCGGGCCACGGATAGGCCATTATGTCGATATCTCCGATGAGGGAGATTTGTGAAGGTCGACAGATTATTACTATAGGGAAGGAGTTTTTCTCTCATGAGTTATGTTGAGTCTGACGATATAGATATATGTACATTAATTTAAAGCTAGGAACTTATACGGCTTATTTACCATATTGCCAGAGATGTTTGAGTGCATATTTACATTAATTTAAAGCCAGGAACTTATACGGCTTATTTACCATATTGCCAGAGATGTTTGAGTGCATATTTACATTAATTTAAAGCCAGGAACTTATACGGCTCTTTACATATATGCACAAATTATAATACATACAGATGAATTGAACTGTCGTAATTCCCATGAGATGCTTAGAACTGTGACCTATTGTCAGCGTGCTGTTATGATGTCTACTTTTGTTATTGTGGCATAATAAACAGTTTAGACCTGTATTTGAAGTTTACAATCTTCCTGACTCCCAAGTGTGCATTGATGTGTGATTGTTACTGAATTACTTCAAGGGCCTTTAGGCATTCGCGTCCATATCTACACACACACATCAGTCGGCCATGATTAGCTGTAAGTACCCGGCGTTGCCCGGAAGCCTCTTATCCTTAAAAAAAAACTGACGTTGTATCAATGATGGCCAGTTCCCACTCTACCAGTGAACCACATACAACCCACTCAGTATCAGTGGTGGCCAGCATTCTGGGGTGTTATCACCTGAATGAAGGATATTATCGTACAAGTTCAAGTTTCAAGTCATGAGTTCCAGTGTTGCTGTACTTCTTCTTGTGGGCCGTTACCTCGGAGTTCCAGTGATGATCACCTTTGGACTTCGTCACACGGGATTATCTATGTACATCATTGCCGCTGTTATCTTGGAGTTCCGACATCGATCGCCAGTGGATTTTTTCGGATTGTAGTAGCTGTGTACATCTTTGCTGTGGTTTCGGAGGCCATGATTTTTTCCTTCTAAAGATAAGTGGCTATTTGTTTGTAAACTGTGCCACTGTGTGGTTGATTAGGCCTTCCTCAGACTACTCTATTAGATTGTCATTTTCTGTGTTATATGTTTATACGTTTATATTTCAGCGGGCAGGTTGGGTGGAGACTTTCGTAGGATATCCCACTTCACCGAGGGCTTACGAAAGCGTTCTATAGGGACTGTTTTGTCTAAGTCCGTGTCGTAAAAGATCCGTTGATAATTCGGGGCATACTCTGTTTACGCCGGATTCAGTCATCTGTATTATTGTGTAGCTGTGAAGAGATGTATTAGTGTTTTTTTCGTTATATTTTCCTCTGTTCTTTAGTTCTTGATTAATTTATTTGTGAGTGTCTTCCTCCCTTTTTCTATCTTTCAGTTATATTCGTTTATACACTGTTTTGTCACTTGTATTGTATACTATTCGCAGCTGTCGTTGCAAGCTTTGTAATATTTTCACTTTATTTCTACTTTTTTTTTACTTTAGTTGATTCCTGCGAACGTTGTCATTTGTTCTTTATATTTTGTCTTTGTCTTTCTTGTCTGTATTATCTATTTTGTTATACACTGTCAATATTATAATGCAGTAATATATAGCTGATTAATTATATTATTCATAAGTAAAGTAATTGTTAAATGCTAATTCTAGTCAAGGGGAATTTATCAGTGAAATACTTAAATATATACATGCCGGTTGTTACCTCCCGTATGAGCTTCTAAGTTGGTTTAAGAATTATGGTCGCGAACTTTCTCCATCATTCTCGTATGAGCTGAGTTCACGTCTCAGCGGCATTTTTGCGCGGGTGATAAATTTTTGTCTGAACTGTTTTTTGGGAGAGGAGTTTTTCGCTTGAGATTCGAATGCCGAGAGGGCTTTGAGAAGGGACTGAAAATATAGTCAGTGTGTCCCGTTATGGAGTATAGTTTGGTGAAATGGATTTATATTTCCTAAGATTTTTTCATAGAGCCGTGGACAGAAGGCTCATTCTTTGTGCACCGTAGAATGTGCAGTATTTGTGAATTTTTCAGGCCTTGGAGGCCAGAATATACATAACTTCGACGGGGATAATATTTTGAAGTTTTGACAGTGTCTTACTGGGAAGGTGTTTGCTCCCACGATTTGTTTTGATCCAGGCCTAGGGGTACATTGAGTCAGATGCTAGAGTGATTATTGTATGCTGCGAGATATGCAGTTCCCCTTTTGGATTTGAAGAGATTATTAACTGCTGTACTTACGCCGTCATTGTGCCTTGGATTCATGTACTATTTATTAACTACCCATGGATATTTGATGTCGACCTGAGATGTCAGGAGTGATCGTGAGTTGTACTTATGACAATGTACTTTACTTGTGACTGTAGTGTATTATTAAACAGTGTAGAACGATAAGAAGTTATACCCTTTCCTGACTTCTACATGTGTGTTGGTGTGTGTGAATATTATTGACTTTCATGTTTTGATCCTGAACCACACGCATTCGCATCCATTGACAGCGTTACACACACACACACACCCTGTCCGCCACCTGTGTAAGCCCGACATAGCTGAATGCCTTCATCAGCGCACCTTCTTCTTGTATGTTGTCCAGTGTCTACACGGAAGAATCCACCCTCAGAATCTACCTGTTATCAGTGGTGAAACCAATGACATGGGGCTATGGAATACTGATCACCGTCCTTTTCAGGACGAAGGAGGAAGAAGAAGAATACTGATGTGCTTACTGCAAGAAGTTACAGTGCAGTGTTTCCAGTCTGTGCTTCCTGTGATTTATATTACTGATGTACTTACTACAAGGAGTTACAGTGGCAGAGTTCCAGTATCGAGCACCAAGGGATTTCTGTGGACAGTGTTATCAGTATACATCTTCGTTGCTGTTGTGGAAGCCCGGAGTTTTTCATTTTGAAAGATAAGTGGCTGTTTGTTGTTGTAAATTGTGCCTCTGTGTGTTTGATTAAATCTTCCTCAGTACACTCCATTAGATCCTTATTTAATGTTACATGTTTCTATGTCATTTATGTTATATTTCAGTGGGCGGTTGGTGAGGTGACTTATGTAGGATATATCCCACTTTACCGAGAGCCTACATAAGCGTTCTGTAGAGACACTTTTGCGAATTTCCCGCAGTGGGAATTTCCAGCGATTATTTGTTGCTGACGTATTTCAGTCCTCTGCGTTTGGTTTTTCGTGACATAATTGTTTAGCTGTGACGAGATGTCTTAGTGTTGTTTTGTTATATTTTCCTCTGTTCTTTAGTTTTTGATTAATTTGTTTGTAATTGTCTTCCTCATCTTTCTATCTTTGAGTTATATTCGTTATACACTGTTTTGTCATTTGTATTGTTAAACTTTTCGCAGCTATCATTGCAAGTTTTTGCAATATTTTTTGCTTTATTTTGCTTTATTCTTTAGTTGATTCTTGCGTACGTTCTCATTTGTCCTTATATCTTGTCTTTGTTATTCTTGTATGTACTGTATTTGTTGTTATACACTGTGAATATTGTTATGCACAATAAGTATATAGGTGATTAATTATATTATTGATAAGTAAAGTAATTATACAAGTTCTTGGGCTAAGACTTGTCACCCACTGAGTTGGGATAAAGTGAGTTTCTCAATTAATATATTTATACAAGGTATTTATCTCATATAATCCAGCATAATGGCTACTTTGGATTATTTCATTGAGCAAGGGAAATCCCTTGATATGACTAAGGAGGAAGTAAGAGAATTTGCTCTTTCTGAATATGCCAAGGCGCAGAAGGCTGAAGAAAAGAAACAGAAAATGGAAGAGAAAAGAATTCAAATGCAAATGGAAGCTGAAGAGAGAAAATTCCAAATGGAAATGGAAAAGCAAAAGTTAGAAGCTGAAGAGAGCAAACAGAAATTAGAAGCTGAAGATAGAAAACAGAAATGAGAAGCTAAAGAGAGAACACAGAAATTAGAAGCTGAAGATAGGAAAAGTCAACAGCAATTGGAAGAAAAGAAACTTCAGATGCAAGCTGAAGAAAACCAAAGACTCCACGAGCAAAAATTGGCAGCTATGGAGCTGGAGAAAATAAACGTAGTGAATATGGGTAATTCACAAAATGAAGCAAACAATCAAACTACTTCTAATAAGGCAAATGCTAAACCTTATGATATTAAGTTACCTGCTTTCACCCCTGCCAGCGACGATATCTCGTTCTATCTAAATAGATTTGAACTTCCATGCGAATCTCATAAGGTAGATAAATAGCAATATTATGAACAACTTAGGAAGTTATTTAAGGGTGAAGCCTTGAATACTATAAGTATGTTAGAAGGCCCTGACGCAAATAACTATGATGTGATCAGAGCTGCCTTATTTTAAAAAATACCAACTGGATGAAGAGGGTTATCGCCTACGCTTTAAGTCTTTATTGCCAGAGACAGGTAAAGATTTTTCAGAATTTATATCGACTATCCGCCTTACGTTTTCACGTTGGGTGGAATTGTCAAAAACTGAACACACATATGAAGCCCTTATGGACTTATTGCTACGCGACAAAGTCATGTCGTCGGTTAGTAAATCTTTTCTTTCTTTCCTACATGAACGAAAGCCTCCAAACTTAAAAGATATGGAGCAATACTGTCGCCAATACGTGACGGCACATCCTAATGTAACGGTTAGCAATTCTGAAGCCTAAGAAGGTTTACCCGTTGCTTCAGCAATACCATATGATCCTAATTGGCGACATAGATCTCAAAGTGTTGATCGAAACTTTGGTAGGAGAGACAATCGTAATTTTGGAAAGAACCAAAGGGGTCCATCACGTAATGATTCTTCTTCAGGGAACTGGAGGCAATTTATCGGTCCTCAACATTTTGGTCCTAATAATTATAGGAACTTTGGAAGAGGTTACTACAATAGAGGTTATCAACCCAATAATAACTCTTCACAGAGACAACAGAACCCATATAATAGATATTCTAATCAATGGGGAAATAGTAATCGTGACAATGCAAACTGGGGTTCAAATCAGAGCAATAATTTCAATAGAAATAATAGCCGCGATAGATCGCAACACGACAATAATAGATTCTTTCGCCAGGCTAACTCTGCTCAACAAGAGCCTCAGGATGTTAATAATCAAGGTAACAATAATAATAGTGTCAATAATGCTAGTGCTTGCTTTGCTTTTGATTTTGAGAGGGCATCTCAATGCCCGGAATGCACAACTCTATTCTAACCTACATCGATAACTACCTTGAGTTGCGGTCATCCTCTACCCGCTTTTCCTGCCGCAGCTGCGCATGACGGAAGAGGGTCTCTTACTCTATATAAAGGGTTTGTGAATAATAATCCAGTCTCAGTCCTATTTAATTCTGGATGCACAACTGTGGGGGTTAAACAGTCTTTCATAGGTTCTTCCTATGCCACTGGAAATGTGGTGAAATGTGTGACATTTGGTGGGACACTTGAAAAGTATCCGACTGCTATCATCCACATAGCTACTCCCTTTTGTACGGGAGATGTCCACGCGTGTTTGCTACCGAATCCCATTGCGAATCTTATCGTCGGACGTATACGCGGAATTAAGGAGTGTACACCGCAGCAAATTGCTATTTGGGAGACGCAAAACATTCAGGCTGCTAATGCAGTCACTACAAGAGCTCAAGCTCAAAATATTGCTCAGACTCCATCTACCGATGTTAATGAAGTACATAACCAGGATGATCACTCCGTGATTTCCCGAGAGTCTTTTGTCACACTTCAACAAAATGATACTTCATTAAAAAAATTATGCCTCCTAGTTAAAGATGATAATTCAAATTATAACACAAATCTTAAGTCTTGGTTCTCAATAAAGAATGGAGTACTAGTTGGTATGGTGCGAGATTCTGCTTCGTCTATACATTCGCAAATTCTGGTACCTAAGGGTATGAGAGTTCGAATTCTACAACATGCCCACGACTCTCAGTGCGCAGGACATATGGAATTTTCCCGTACTAAATCGATGGTTCTTGCTTCCTTCTTTTGGCTATGCGTAAATAAAGATATACATATTTATTGTCGCTCCTGCAATGTATGTCAGGAGGTTAAGTCACGAGGTCCACGCCATGCAGCACCTATCCAAGCTGCGGATATTCCAATTCGCCCTTTTCAAAAGGTGGCAATAGACATTATTGGTCCTTTTAAAATTAAGTCTGCCAGAGGACACCAATTTATCCTAACGTGCATTGACATGCGTACCCGTTGGCCAGAGGCTATACCTCTCAAGAGCATTTCTACTGCTGATATTGCAGATGCTCTTTGGCTAATATTCTCACGTTTAGGATTTCCCAAAGAAATCTTATCAGAACATGGCACACAATTAGTACCAGACACTATGTCTCAGGTCATGACCACACTCCGTATTGAAAGGTCTTTGAGCAGTACCTATCATCCAATGTCAAACGGGTTAGTTGAGCGTCTGAATAGAACGCTCAAGAAATTACATGGGAAGATAACTGAGAACTATCCTCAGGATTGGGACAGGGTTTTATCTGCTGCCTTTTTTGGGTATAGAGAGGTCCCTAATGAGCACACGAGGTTTTCTCCGTTCGAGCTCGTTTTTGATGCGCAACCGCGCGGTCCCATGTTGTTGCTCCACGACCTTATAACTGCCAAGAACATCAGCGATGACACTCAATCTTCCTACGAATATGTAATTGCTCTAAGGCAGAAGATTATCGAAGCATGTAGGTTAGCTACCTCTGCATCTGAATTTGCTAAGGAGAAGGCGAGGAAATTCGCAAATAAAAATAGACGTCTGCGACAACTCTGTCCCGGTGACAAGGTACTTGTATTACTCCCTTGTAAGGACAATAGACTTCTTATTTCATGGAAAGGTCCTTATGCTGTCATCTCTAGAATTTCTGATGTCGACTATGTCGTCGATGTGGACGGAAAGCATAAAACCTTCTATATTAATATGCTGACAGAATTTTATGAACGACCTGATTACCTACAACCTATTTTTCATGCGACGGACGATCCGCTGATCCCGCATGGGCATTACATATCTCTGTCAGTTATTCAAGAGGAAGAGGCTACTTTCTCAGATGTGAATCTTCCTCTTCCTGTAATCCCACTGCATTCAACAGAATCATGGGAAAATGTGACGGTGTCTTCACAGTTATCTACTGAGAAACAGCAACAGGTCTCTTCTCTGATACAAACTTTTCAGGACGTTCTTACTGACATTCCTGGACAAACAACAATTATTAAGCATGACATAATACTCACAGATTATAACCCTATCAGAGTCCGACCTTATCCTATCCCATTGCGCTTTCAAGCACAAGCCGAGAAAGAATTGGATGAAATGATTCAATTAAAAATAATTGAACCTTCTACTTCGGCATACTCTTCGTCTATGGTTATTGTCCGAAAGAAAGACAATAACATACGTCTTTGCGTCGACTATCGCAAACTAAACCAGGTGACGAAATTCGATGCTGAACCTATGCCCTTGTTAGAAGAGCTGCTCATTAAGCTTTCTAATTCTCGGTACTTTACCAAACTCGACTTGTCTAAAGGTTAGTGGCAAGTTCCTCTTACTGAACGCGCCAAACCTCTTACTGCTTTCTCAACACCTAGGGGTTTGTTCCAATGGAACTTTATGCCTTTGGGCCTCATGAATGCCCCAGCTACTTTTGTACGCATGATGCGTCGTATCCTTTCACATCGTCCAGATGTTATTGCGTACTTAGACGATATTTGTCTTTTTAGTGATTCTTGGGAAGACCACTTTCAAGGTCTTTCCAAACTTTTGACTACTCTACGCTCTCATAATTTGACGGCCAAACCGTACAAAGCCTATATTGGGTTTAGTGAGATTTCTTTTCTGGGTCACCGGGTTAGACATGGTCTCTTGCGGACGGAAGACCACAATACTTCTAAAATTCTTAACATCACTACTCCTAAGACGAAGAAGCAAGTCCGTAGTCTCTTAGGCTTAATCCAATTTTATGGAAGATTTATTCCAAATCTATCGTCAATTACGGCACCTCTCTCAACCCTTTTGAAGAAGGGGGTCACCTAATATGGTACGCTGGTCCCCAGAATGCAAATCTTCATTAGATAAGATTAAGACACTATTTTCTTCTCAGCCTATCTTAACACTACCCACTGCAAATAAAACTTTTATTCTTCGCAGTGACGCCTCATCCACAGGGATTGAGGCCGCATTGATGCAAGAGTATTCTGAAACTCTGCATCCGGTGATGTATGTCTCTAGGAAGCTGAATGCAGCAGAACGTAATTACTCGGTACTAGACCGAGAATTATTAGCTATGGTCTGGGCAATTCTTAAACTTAAGAGATTCCTTCTTCGCGCGCATTTCATTGTGGAAACCGACCAAAAAGCTCTCACATCTATACAGAATAAGGACTTAAAGAGTTCAAGATCCACTCGATACGCTATTGCTCTTCAGCCTTTTCACTTTTCAGTACGAGCTATCCGTGGTAAGGATAATGTGGTGGCAGACATACTGTCTCGATGCCCACATGATTCTACTTGACTCTCATTTTCTCGATTTTCTTATAGATTTCGGGTTTGTTTATATACCCACGAAATTATTATATATTAACACTCTGTTAGTACATTTGTATGGCACTATTAAGTCATAACTCTAAATTAGTTTGTACTACTTTCTCGGTTACCGTTTTAGTGTAACGGAGGAAGGTTTGATTATCCATACAGGACCGGATGTTTACACAGCCACAGTTGGTAGGTTTATTGTAGAACTAGCTGTTGTATATCATAACATCTTACTTTTATCAAACAGAGTTTTGCATTTGTATTTTTTCACAGCGTATATTTTGCCATGAGAGTCTCAGCTACTTTACTATATGTTTGAGGTGTTTACCATTGGAATTTGCGCAAGAATTGCCATTTCTGTGGAACCAGTTTGTCGTCTCATTAGATGGTGTTAGGTTCTTACTGCATGTTCATGGATCTTTAAGACCTCCAGATGTTGTTTAAAACTTATTTTGAGATATGAGATTGTATTGTATATGTATATTGCTATAATATAGTGTATTAGACAGTATTATATTTGATGGAAATTCTTTATGATAAAATGTTGCTTCATTGTTAGTCATCATTATATTTTTATATTGTTTGTATACTTCTGAGTTTTGAGATGATGAACACATTATGGTTGTAATTATGTCTATATTATTTTGACTTGGTTAATCATTGCGATTCATCTCAATATTGTAATTTTTTTTGAAGAAATATGAAGACATGAGAGAATTTATTTTTTCTGCCATTGTTTATTTTTTCTTTGCCCGGCGCGTGATTGTGCGCTAGAGGTACGATAATGGTACTTTGGGAAAAGATATTTGTTCTGAGGTTGTGATGTATTTTTTCCTCACCCGACGCTTGATTGTGCGTCAGCTATAGCCATGTATAATGGTGTTGTATATTTTGGATGTCCATTATCAGCTCATTATTTGTACTCCATACAACTCCATACGACTTTGTTGTCATGAACATTAGGCTATTTTCTTTTTTTTCCTTTCAGATGATAGCTTATTATTCGTTATTTGATGTATATTATCATAATATTTTTTTGGTAATATATGCTATGGTACTATAATGGTATCCATTGATATAATGCATTGTTTAATCTCATTGTTAACCTTGATATATCTCTGTTTTCTTTACTCTTATTGCATGGCTTTCTTTCTTTTCGGCTCATCCCTCTTGTATTTCATATGTTCTTGTTACTTTTGATCTTGATGTGATGGCTAGCATATACGTCAGGTATCTGCATATTCCTTTGGAGTTGATGTACTTCCTATGCTTATCTATTTACCTGTCTATACTTTACTCATGTTGTACTTTTCACTTACTCCTATCCTTTTTTCTTCATTTCTGTTTATATGACGTAATATTATGTATACTTAGGTGTAGACATTTGTATGCTACCGACCTCTGATATTTTTTGATTGATGTAACTTTGTTTAAAAAAAAAGATGATATCATTTTTTTCCCCGGGGGGGGGGGGGGGGGGTAAACTGTTAAATGCTAATTCCAGTCAAGGGGAATTTATCAGTGAAATACTTAAATATATACATGCCGAATGGTTGTTACCTCCCGTATGAGCTTCTAAGTTGGTTTAAGAATTATGGTCCCGAACTTTCTCCATCATTCTCGTATGAGCTGAGTTCACGTCTCAGCGGCATTTTTGCGCGGGTGATAAATTTTTGTCTGAACTGTTTTTTGGGCGGGGAGTTTTGTGCTTGAGATTCGAATGCCGAGAGGGCTTTGAGAAGGGACTGAAATTATAGTCAGTGTGTCCCGTTATGGAGTATAGTTTGGTGAAATGGATTTATATTTCCTAAGATTTTTTCATAGAGCCGTGGACAGAAGGCTCATTCTTTGTGCACCGTAGAATGTGCAGTATTTGTGAATTTTTCAGGCCTTGGAGGCCAGAATATACATAACTTCGACGGGGATAATATTTTGAAGTTTTGACAGTGTCTTACTGGGAAGGTGTTTGCTCCCACGATTTGTTTTGATCCAGGCCTAGGGGTACATTGAGTCAGATGCTAGAGTGATTATTGTATGCTGCGAGATATGCAGTTTCCCCTTTTGGATTTGAAGAGATTTATAAGTATTAACTTGTGTACTTACGCAGTCATTGTGCCTGGGATTCATGTACTATTTATTAACTACCCATGGATATTTGATGTGTACCTGAGATGTCAGGAGTGATCGTGAGCTGTACTTATGGCAGTGTACTGTACTTGTGACTGTAGTATATTATTAAACAGTGTAGAACGATAAGAAGTTATACCCTTTCCTGACTTCTACATTTGTGTTGGTGTGTGTGAATATTATTGACTTTCATGTTTTGATCCTGAACCACACGCATTCGCATCCATTGACAGCGTAACACACACACACCCTGTCGGCCACCTGTGTAAGCCCGACATAGCTGAATGCCTTCATCAGCGCACCTTCTTGTATGTTGTCCAGTGTCTACACGGAAGAATCCACCTCAGAATCTAGAGGTTATCAGTAATTATACAGGTTCTAGATTAAGGACTTGTCACCCACTGAGTTGGGATAAAGTGAGTTTCTCACGTAATATATTTACACAAGGTATTTATCTCATATAATACAGCATTATGTCTACTTTAGATTACTTCATGGAGCAAGGGAAATCATTTAATATGACTAAGGAGGAAGTAAGAGAATTTGCTCTTGCTGAATATGCCAAGGCGCAGAAGGCCGAAGAAAAAAAACAGAAAATGGAAGCTGAAAATATAAGATTGCAAATGCAAACAGAACAGAGAAAATTTCAAATGGAAATGGAAAAACAAAAATTAGAAGCTGAAGAGAGAAAATTCAACAGCAAATTGAAGCTGAAAAACAAAAATTACAAGCTGAAGATAGAAAAATCCAAATGCAAATGGAAGCTGAAGAGAGAAAACAGAAACTAGAAGCTGAAGAGAGAAAACAGAAACTTCAGATGCAAGCTGAAGAGAACCAAAGACTACACGAGGAAAGAGTCTTAGAAATGGAGCTGGAGAAAATAAAGGTGGTGAATATGGGTAATGCCCAAAATGAGGCAAATAATCAATAACTTCGAATAAAGCAAATACTAAGCCTCATGATATTAAATTACCGGCTTTCAACCCTGCCAGCGACAATATCTCATTCTATCTAAATAGATTTGAACTTTCATGCGAATCTCATCAGATAGACAAGACGCAATACGTTGCACAACTTATGAACATACTTAAGGGTGAAGCTTTGAATTCTATAAGTATGATGGAAGGTCCTGACAAGTATAACTATGATGTTGTCAGAGCGGCCTTATTGAAAAAATACCAACTGGATGAAGAGGGTTATCGCCTACGCTTTAAGTCTCTATTGTGTGGCAGTCCGTGATTCTTTGTATTATGAAGACTGTTATGTGACAATGTCTGTCCAGGTTCGCTTACCTCGGTGGTTAGCTATGATATGATGTATACCACACAGTCACACACGTGATGCGATAACGCCATGGTAATTTGAATAGTGTTTATTTACATATGAAAGGATCATTGCTGTCTGCTCTGACCTCCACATTTGGTCCATCATAGAATATACAATGTAAGTTCATTCTTTTCCCCACTCTCTCTCTCTTTCAGTATCGAATCTACACCTTCTGACCTCTTAACCATCAGTGATCATTCAGGTGCTATAGTCTCTATTTCTTAGATTATTGTTATTCATATCCTCTCAGTGTTCAGGTTATCTTGATGGGACCGGGCCTCTCCGGGGTTGTTAATTTCCCTTGCCTCACTGAAGAATATGACTACTGTCTATATGTATTGTAAAACACTCTACGTACCTTTTCCTTTCTGAATAATAACTAACTCACACCGTTTCTCCTTCTAGACAAGAATTCCCACTATTCAATATTTCGGGTTAATCATTACCCAAAGTATTTCTTGTCTATGAAATATTCATCACATAAACTACTTGAATACTGCCATTAACATGGCTGCCGCGTATATGCGGCCTCCCTCTCTGGCTCACGTTTCTGGACTGCCTGCTGAGAAAAGCGTGATTCACTGGATACCGTTCACCTGTCATGCGCAACATTGTTCGCGCATCTCCTTTTTGTACTCTATCTGAACCTTCCCATTCATAATTCTCTTTATTCCTTCCCTTTGACTGTAAGTCGTTCCCTAACTGCCACAATTGCAAGAGACAGGGAAATCTTTTTCAGACTTTATATCAATTATTCGCCTTACGTTTTCACGTTGGGTTGAACTTTCAAAAACTTAACACACATATGAAGCTCTTATGGATTTACTGCTTCGTGACAAAGTTATTTCATCAGTGAATAAATCTTTTCTTTCCTTTCTACATGAGCGAAAACCTCCAAATTTGAAAGATATGGAACAATACTGTTGCCAATATGTCACGGCACATCCAATGTAACGGTTAGCAATTCTAAAGTCGAAGAAGGTTTACCCGTGGCGTCGGCAATGCCATATGGCTCTAATTTTCGACGCAAATTTCAAAGTGCTCAGCGCAACTTTGGTAGGAGGAATAATCGTAATTTTGGACAGAACCAAGGGGGTCCATCGCGTAATGATTCTTCTTCAAGGAACTGGAGGCAATTTAACGGTCCTCAACATTTTAGTTCCAACAATTATGGAAATTTTCGTAAGGGTAACTTCAATAGAAACTATCAACCCTATAATAATTTTTCTCGGAGACAACAAAACCCATTTAATAGATATTCTGAACAAAGGGGAAATAGTAATCGCGACAATGCAAACTGGGGTTCAAACCAAAACAATAGTTTTAATAGAGCAAATAATGATGCTCCATATAGGGATAATAGCCGCGAGATATCGCAATATGACAGTAGATCATCAAATAATAATAGATCGTATCGCCAGGCTAACTCTGCTCAACAAGAGCCCCAGGTTATTAATAATCAAGGTAACAATAATAATAGCGCCTCTAACACTATCGCTTGCTCTGCTTTCGATTTCGAGAGAGCATCTCAGTGCCCGGAATGCACAACTTTGTTCCACCTACAGCTAGAACTACCTTGAGTTGCAGTCATCCTCTACCCGCTCTTCCTGCCGCATCTGCGCATGACGGAAGAGGATCTCTTATTCTAAATAAGGGTTTTGTGAATAATACTCTAGTCTCAGTTCTTTTTTATTCTGGATGCATAACTGTTCTGGTTAAACAGTCTCTCATAGATCCTTCCTGTACCACTGGAAATGTGGTGAAATGTGTGACATTCGGTGGGACACTTGAAACTTTTCCGACTGCCATAGTCTACATTGCCACACCGTTTTTCACTGGTTATATACACGCATGTTTGCTCAGAGCACCTATCGCCGACCTTACTGTCGGACAGATACATGGTGTAAAGATATGTACGCCAGTACAAATTGCTGCTTGGGAACGGCAACATAATCTTACTGCCGCCACTATGCCAAAATCTTTTCACCAGGTACTTTCTGCTAACGGGATACATTCTGCTGATATGGTGCAATCTTGCAGTGTTGATGATACGATTGTTCATCATGCTAATTTTGGTGTTTCTTTTAGCCCAGTTCAACATACCTCAGTACGTCGCAAATCTAATTTTGATTCTTCTTTAACTACTATTATAGAAGAAGATCCTTCGATTTTGTCTGACACTGACACTAATTTTATCGCTACGACTGAGTCTATATCCAGTCACGTTGATGGAAACTTCTTTACTGCAATAACTAGTGTTTTCTCTGCTACATGTACGAACTTAATTGTTAGTACATATCTATACCTTATGAGTTTCTTTACTTTTCTTACTGCGCCGGTTAGCTCAGTGTCTTCGTCTTTTACGACTTTTTGTCGTGCTTACTGCTTTTCTTTTGGACTTTGACTTAGGTCAAAGTTTACCAATGTCTGGTTTTGCATCTTTAATGTATGCTTCTTGCTTTTTTCTTTGCCCGGTTTTCAGGCTATGACTTCACTTCAGCCTGTAAGATGTACGTCATTGTCTACCTCATTTCCTTTGTCTTGCGCAAAATCTCAGATTGTCAGCAATCATGACGCTCTTAGTCGTCATTACCATCTTCTAAATTTATCTTTTGACGGGGGTATCATGTGTATACTCACGACTTTTTTCTACATCATTATACGCTGCTATATTTCTCTGCTAGAACATTTTTATGACCCTGTTTAATTCATGATCCTAAATTAGTTTGTACTACTTTCTCTGTTACCTTTTCTGGAGTAACGGAGGAAGGTTTGATTATCACCATACAGGGGACGGAAGTTTACACAGCCACAGTTCGTAGATTTACTGTAGATCTAGCTGTTGTTTATCATAACGTCTTACTTTTACCAAACAGAGTTTTCTATTTGTTTGTTTTCACAGCGTATGCTTTGCAATGAGAGTCTCAGCTACTTTATTGTATATTTGAGATGTTTACCGTTGGAATTTTCGCAAGAATTGTCATTCCTGTGGAATCAGTTTGCCGCTTCTCTAGATGTTTCTGGGCTTCTGACTGACAGGATGCTCTTGGATCATTAGAATTTGCCATCTTATATATATATATATATATATATATATATATATATATATATATATATATATATATATATATATATAATTTATGTTTGAGATAGCTGATGATATTATGTGTTAGTATTGTATAGCGAATTAGATAGTTTTGTATTAGTATATGATGTAATTTCTTTATGATAATATGTTCGTTCATCGTTATGCACCATTGCATGACTATATTATTCGTATACTTCTGAGCTTTGAAATGATGAACGTATTACTATGGTAATGATTATACTATATTTACTTGATTAATCATTGCGATTCATTTCAATATTGTACCTTTTGAGAAATATGAAGACATGAGAGAATGTATTTTTTATGGAATTGTATTATTATTTTTTCTTTGCCCAGCGCGTGATTGTGCGCTAGGGGTAACTGTATATGATATTGGTACTTTGGGAAGAGATATTTTTTCTGAGGTTGTGATGTATTTTTTTCACCTCAACCGACGCTTGATTGTGCGTCACCTATAGCTATCTATAACGGTGTTGTTCATTTTTGATGTCCATTATGAGCTCATTAGCTGTTACTCCATGAGCGTATTAACTTGGTTGTCATGCACAACAGGTTATTTTTTACATGATAGCTAATTACTTATTCTTTGATTTAGATTGTCATTGTTTTTTGTCATGGATGCCAATGTACTAGAATGGTGTTCATTTATATAATGCATTGTTTTACGTAATTGTTTTTCCTTGATATATCATTGGTTTCTTTATTCTTGTAGCATGGCTTTCTTTCTTTACTGCTCATTCCTTTTGCATTTCATCTGTTCTTTTCACTTTTTATTTTTTTTATATCATGGCTAGTCTATACGTCATATGTCTGCATATTCCTTTGAAGTTGATGTACATCTCTTTACTTTCCTATACTTCACTTCGTTTGAACTTTACTCGTATTTTTTATCCTTCTTTGGTTCATGTTGTAAACATGACTTTACATAGTGTGATTCTTATGTGTAGAGATTAGTAATTTATCGACCTCTATTTTTTTCTTTAATGCATTTTGTCAAAAAAAAAAGATTTTATAATTTTTTCCCCCGGTGTGGCGGTGTAGACTGTTAAGCCCAAATTGTAGTCAAGGGGAGTTTATCAGTGAAATATTTGTAAGTACAGACAGAACCTTTGATAGCTCTCTTGTTTAGCTGTTTATGTGTTTAAAATAACTTCGCGTATTTTCGCGAATGTTCTGGAACGTGAGTGAACGAAATTCAGCTCAGGGCTAAATCCGCGCCGAGATGAATTTTGGACTGAGCTGTTTTTAGGCGGGGTGATTTTTCGTGACATTCGAATGCTGAGAGAGTTGAGAGAAGGGACTGACAATTATGGTCATTGTGTCCCGATATAGAGAATGGTTTTGGCAAAAGGGATTTTGATATTTTCCTAAGTTTTTTCATAAAGCCGTGGATATAAAGGCTTATATGTATTCTGCAGAATGGATGTTGTTAAAGATTTTTTTCGGGCCATTATGTCGATATCTCCGATGAGGGAGATTTGTGAAGGTCGACAGATTATTACTATAGGGAAGGTGTTTTTCTCCCATGAGTTATGTTGAGTCTGACGATATAGATATATGTACATTAATTTAAAGCCAGGAACTTATACGGCTTATTTATTATATTGCCAGAGATGTTTGAGTGCATATTTACATTAATTTAAAGCCAGGAACTTATACGGCTCTTTACATATATGCACCATTTATAATATATACTGATGAATTGAACTGTCTTTATTCCCATGAGATGCTTAGAACTGTGACCTATTGTCAGCGTGCTGTTATGATGTCTACTTTTGTTATTGTGGCGTAATAAACAGTTTAGACCTGTATTTGAAGTTTACAATCTTCCTGACTCCCAAGTGTGCATTGATGTGTGATTGTTACTGAATTACTTCAAGAGCCTTTAGGCATTCGCGTCCATATCTACACACACACATCAGTCGGCCATGATTAGCTGTAAGTACCCGGCGTTGCCCGGAAGTCTCATATCCTTCAAACAAAAACTGACGTTGTATCAGTGATGGCCAGTTCCCACTCTACCAGTGAACCACCTACAACCCACCCAGTATCAACCGGGTTGGAAGGAAAGTCCTCAGGTTCCCCAGCCTCTCAATGACATGTCATTGGGCTGAAGGGCTGAAAGCCCAAGTGCTGCTGGTTAAGAAAAAAAAAAGATAAGTGATCATGACAGGGATAATGATGCCATTGTGTACACTTATGGGTCTGTACTCCGTGGTGTGAAATCAGGATGGGGATTCTCTGCGAGAATAAAAGGCAGGGTCGTTGGTGAAAAGCGCGGAGCTTACATGACAAAAACCTCCAGCGTGAAAAAGGAGACAGAGGCAACAACCGCTGACTTAGTGTGGTTGTCTGAAACTCCATGAACCAGGGCAGTTATTGTTTCAGACTGTCAGTCGATGCTGTGGAAGGTCCAGAATGGGTAGCTATTTAATGAATGTAAAACATCCAAAGAAGTCTGAAGTCTTTAAGAACTGGTGTGGATCTACTGTCCTGGTCATGCTGGGGTATTTGGCAATAAGAGGCTTACAGACTAGCTTCTAGAGCACCAATAGTAAAGACACTAGAAATGGATAAGGGAGAGATAGTAAGGACAATTGATGATCGCCTGTTATAGAGTGACACTGCAATAGATGAATAAACAAAGCTAAGAATGTTGGAATTAGGCATTAAACGTAAGACTAACAGGGATGGACGCTTGAGAGAATGCATCCGGCGTTTATACAACAAGTGAGCAACAGGAACAATCAGCATTCATACCCTTCGACATTTTCTGAGGGAGACTAAGCACCTATAGGTTTGCCCGGAGTTTAGTGGTGTCGATTTTGATCAACAATAACAATAATAATAATAACAAGGAGAACAACACTGATTGCAGTAACACATACAATTACCAGATCTCAATGACATGGACTGCCAAACTTGGACAACTATAACACACTGACTGTATAAACATAAACAACATCACCAAGAATCCTGATATAGCATGGACGGTGATAACACACAAAATCACCATAAACAATAATTATAGTAATAAAAACAATTAGAAAACCACCAGGAACACTGACTGTGGAAACATAAACAATTTAACATGACCAGGAACTTTGAATGTGGAACCATAAACAACTTAACATGACCAGGAACATTGACTGTAGAAACAAAAACAACTTAACATCACCTGGAACGTTGACTGCAGAAACATAAACAATGTAACATCACCAGGAACACTAACTGTAGAAACATAAACAACTTAACATCACCAGGAACCACCTGTATGTTACCAGGGCCCGAAAGGGGAGCAAAGACTGGTAACACTGTACCCTGCCATGCATGTCGTAAAAAGCAACTAAGGACGGTTGGGCATGGGGCTGGTTACCCCCATGCCGTAGAAAAACTTTTACCACAAATGTCAACAAACATGGACAAGTCAAATACAGAATATATATCAACTCAGCAGCCCAAGACAGAAGGTCATCTGGAAAGGAGGCGCTTGAAGCAACCCACGAAAAGCCGAAAGGAGTCTGGGCTGCTGTTACAGTCGTACTTTGTTTCATTGGGCTTTGTTGAAGAGTGAAGGGTGGCTTCATATTATTTCCCTGCCTGCATTTTTCCTTTGTATGAAAATGTGTTCTTTAGTTGAGCAAAGGTGCTAATTGTTGTTAGTTGCGAATGGTGGGTAGTCTGACCAATTTCAACTGTAGTAAGTTGACAACTCTATACGTTTTTGAGAGTCCACACCGGTACATATTTATTTACAAATACATGTTCATCAAATTCATGGCAACAGTAAATTTATACATCCTATTCGTGCAATCCAATATCGTCTCCTATATTAACTCCTCCATCGTCAAAAGGTCTGACTGTTTACACGCGATGCCGTATGTCGGTCATCCGGTAACGAACAGCTATAGGTTTGGCGACATAATAATTCTGACAATTATATTATAATACTCCCTGCATTACTTCTCGAAGAGAAGATTATACATCAAAATGGGATGACTCAATTCTGCATCCATACATAATAAAAGCCGACCCCTTGGCTTTTAGTTAAGGAGAACCTCTGCACGATATACCTCGGGAGCAATGAATAACACGTCTGACTTGAACAAAGTCCAGACTATGAAGGGTGTATATAGATGGTAGTCATGCGGTAGCATAACAACGCATCGCGTCATGTCTAGCAACCAAACAAATTCGCGTTCAATAAATTATCTTTAAGCGCAAAGCATCCTATGTTTATGGCATACCAATATGTTAACGCGTAACATTAAAGTGCTCAAATTTGTAGTGGCCAACATCATTAAACATGTCGTAACAGTGGCCGACTTACGTTTTTTCCTCTAGGAAAATTTCCAGGATCTCCAGTGACGATCGGGAAAAGACCGGATGTGTGCTACAAGTCAACTAGCTATAGGAGGAAGCATATTTCTACATAAAAAATACATAAAGCAACGTGGATATCACCAGACCACAGAACTGAGAACCACATTGATCACATATGCAAAAGTAAGAAGTTTAGGTCATCATTGCACGATATAAAAGTATGCAGAGGAGCAGATGTTTTATCAGACCACCATCTTCTATTGGCTAAAACAAAATTAAAACTCAAGAAATTTACAACAGCACATAGCTATAGGCAACCGTATAATGTGGGATATCTAAGAAATGAGGAAATAAGAGAAAAATGTCAATCACAGTATCCAACAAATACCAAGTACTCGAACAGCTGGAAGATTTAACAGATACGAAAGACCATTGGCAACAAGTAAAAAATATATGGAACGAGACATGCTAAGAAGTACTGAGAAAAAGAGAACATCAGCAGAAAGCACTGACAACTACTGAAACCATTAGCAAGGTAAAAGACAGGAAAAACAAGAAAGCAGATTTAAACAGAAGCAAAACCCGAAGCTCCAAAGCCAAGGCTCATGAAGTGTTAATAGAAGCAAACAAACAAGTAAGATCAAAGAGACAAGAGGAAGTATATTGAAGAGATAATAAGGGAAGCAGAGGAAGCTGCAGCCAAAGGAAATATGAAGGACCTGTACAACAACACAAAGAAGCTAACAGGGAAATATAAGCAAGCAAATTGCCTAATAAAAGATAAGAAGGGAAAATTGCTTAGTAATATAAAAGAACAAATGAAGAGATGGACATAACATTTTGAGGAACTTCTCAATAGACCAACTAATCCCCCAGACATTCAGCCAGCAGAAGAGGAGCTACAAATCAGCTGTGAACGACCAAGTAGAGAAGAAATAAAGAAAACCGTAAAGCTTCTGAAAGATGGAAAAGCAGTTGGTCCAGATGGAATTCCAGCAGAGGCCATCAAAACAGATATTGATACCTCTACAGAGAGATTTATACAAACTACCTGGTAAAGTCTGAGAGAGAGAGAAAATACCAGCAGAATGGAAGGAAGGTTATCTAGTCAAGATGCCTAAGAAGATAAATTTACAAGTTTGCACGAATTATAATTCGAGGAATTCGAGGAATAATGTTACTATCAGTACCAGGAAAAGTATTAAACAGAATCATACTTGAGAGATTAAATGAGTCCATAGACAAGCAACTGAGAGATGAACAAGAAGGTTTTCGACAAATGAGATCCTGTACCAGATAGCTACATTGAGATTAACAGTTGAACAAAGTCTGGAGTGGAATTTACCACTATACATCGGATTCGTGGACTATGAAAAGGCATTTGACAGTGTAGTCAGAGAATCACTTTGGAAATTGATGAGGCATTATGGTGTTCCTATCAAGACCATTAACTTAATAAAGAGGACCTATGAAGACATGGAGCCAGCAAGAGAACATGCACACCATCATAGCTGGCAGACGCTGGAGCTGGGTTGGCCATGTCCTCAAAAGAGACCTGTTACGTGCAGTCTTTGATATCTTACAATATTATACATAGGTAATTTTTTAGTGCTTAAGGGAAAGTCATTATTGAGTTACTTCCCTTGAACTCCGCGGATAAATACATTTTTACTGCGATTTATTCGTTGTTTGGGTAATAATAGATTGTTCTTGCTTCAGAATATCTATGGCCTGAATTTATGTGTATTGTTTGTCTGAGTAGGACAAGTCTGTCTTATATCTGTATATCTTTACATATCTAGGTCGAACTATATGTTCTGTTGTCTCTAGAGAGGTCAAAGGCTATTCGGCGGATGTGTCGCTTGAGTGGGGTGATTTGGCTTCGTCCTGATAGGGAATGTGTGTGTTTTGCTATGTCGGCTTGATGCCTTGAAAAGTGATCTCAGTGGTTTTGGGGAAAGTGATAGTCGTCTAGACCTATCGTGTATGCTTTACCCCAGTGTTTATTCATCTTGCCAAGGAATGGCAGTTTCATATTCCCTCTACCAAGGTAATCAAAGATACTCTTATGAACTCTCGATCGAAGCCACCATTGTCGATAATTACGATTTGAATGTTTAAGAGAATATATTTGACTCGATGAAAAACGACTTCGATTCCTAGCAGCACTATATTCTGTAGAATGCAGTCTATTGTTCATGACCAAATCTACAGAGCAACGAAATGTTGTATGAATGACTAACTTTAGAACAGATTCATTATCTGTATTCAAACGTGAGTGACAGTTCACGAGTGGAGCCATCTTGGAACCAAAACATGTAGGACTTTCAAGAAGAGAAAAGGGATGCCCGTATTATCGCTTGATCAGTCCAGAGATCACTGCTACACATGAGAACCCATTGTTAGTGGTTCAATATTATTATATGGAAAAATATGTGCTGAACATTATGTTGAAGAATCGTTGCTAAACGAGATTAGGTTTAGAAGTCATCTGAAATATTGTTTACAAGCTGACGTGCTCAGTCAGTGACGTCAGATGATATATGTATGGGCGATACTGAGTGCTTGGCTATTGACAGTCCATTATACCATTATTCTACATGAGTGCCCATGTAACATTGCAAGACCATTTGTCCACTGTACTATGATGTATTATGGCAACCTGTGATTTGTCACTATCTGTGCTGTCGAGTGTGTACGTCCAATTAAACTTTAGAAAAGGTACACAGTCGTTGGTGTCGATGACTTCCGGTCATACATGAGTGTGAGAAGAGAACATTTGTCAACAACACGAACCCTTATCATCATTCGCACATTATACACTCCATCCATGTCTACACAACACTGCGTAGGTCAAGTTGACATTCCATACACTACAGTGGGGCAGGCAACACCATAGGGATCTTGTCAACTGATGATGATAGACGCCTGTCTTCCCGCCTAGGAGTGTTCTGGTGTACTTTATCAACATATATTATATCCAACTAAATATCAACTTTATCAACTGGTGGACCAGCTTTCTGGGTTTGACCTCGCAGAAATTCAGAAGTCAACAGATTACCGATACCAGACCGTTTCCTGTGGCTGATACGACACACTTGCAGTATTGGTTTGCTCTTTGTCAACGCTTCGTCACGTGACCTGTCAAGTGAATGCAGTATGTAGGTCAGCGTTGTTGACATTTTTTACATTAGACATTATAGAGTTTCACAGAACAGTTGGATCAATTCTTGTCAGTGTTAACAGAAAGACAGTATTTGTGAACTAAGAAGTCCTGGTTTCATCGATGGATCTTCTTGTTTGCCATATATGAACTTTAATATTTAAGGCCAGAATGTTTAATTGAATAAAGTGGCAGTTTGTTTGTTTTCATGAAAAATAACTTTGCCATTACTGTAAGACTGAGCCTATTTTGCAACACATACTATCATACACATAATTTATATATATTTATGTTTACATGTTATTTGTTTGTATAGTATGTTAGTTTCTATGTCAGCGGGTTGTGTTTAAGGTTGGGCGGCGTCCTCACAACAGAATATCCCACGTCATAGAGGGTCCGTTGTGGGCGTTTTCTATAGGTGCAATTTTCTTGATTGAAAATTTGCTGCGACAACTGTTGCTTTTGTGTTAGCTGTGAAGTCTGTAATTATTGTTATTTTTGTAATATTTCTTTGTTCTTTAGTTTTGTTTTGATTTGTTTGTAATTTGTTGGTCTAACCTTTTCTATCTTTCAGTTCTATTCATAATTTATATTCATATATTGTGACGTCATTTGTGTTGTTATTCTTTGCAGATTCAGTGATTATTTTCATTGATTTCCCTATTTGATTTATTTTGATTTCTGCAAACGTTCTTGTATTGTCAGTCCTATTTGTACTTTATGTATTCTGTTGGTTGACATATGTTTTATATGGGTATATTTCATAAGACACAATTGCCTGTGCACTGCACTTGGATTATGGTATAAACCAGTACCTGATTATTATTACTATTATACAAGACCTTATTAAAGGCTTGTGACCCACAGATATTGGGATAGTATACTGATTAATCAAGTCATTGAGAACTTGTGGTATTATTATTGATTCAGGTGATTAGTATTATTGTTAGACATGATGTCTACTTTAGATTACTTCATTACACAAGGGCAAGCCCTTGATAAGACTGGTCAACAATTAGAACAATGGGCAGTTGCTCAATATGACAAAGCATTAGCTGCAGAAGAGAAAAGATTAGCTGCAGAAGAGAAAAGATTAGCTGCAGAAGAAAGAAAAGCTATGGCGGAAGAGAAAAGATTAGAAAAAGAAGCTGAGGCTGCTGCTGAACAAAAGAAATTGCAGATGCAGGTAGAGGAAAGGAGATTTGAAGCTGAACAAAAAAAATTGGAAAGAGAAGCTGCGGCTGAACAAAAAAGATTAGACAGTGAAGCTGAACAAAAAAGATTAGACAGTGAAGCTGAACAAAAAAGATTAGACAGGGAAGCTGAACAAAAAAAATTGGAAAGAGAAGCTGCGGCTGAACAAAAAAGATTAGACAGTGAAGCTGAACAAAAAAAATTGGAAAGAGAAGCTGCGGCTGAACAAAAAAGATTAGACAGGGAGGCTGAACAAAAAAGATTAGATGCTGAAGAGAAAAAAGCAATAAGAGAACATGAATTTGAGTTGGAGAAATTGAGATTGACAAGTATGAGTAATGTTAATCAGGCATCTAGTGGTAATGGTAAACCTTCTACTTACAAGGTTAAGGTTCCACCGTTCAATCAGTCCAGTGACGATATTACATTCTGGCTGGATAGATTTGAACGTTCTTGTCGTACACATAATGTGGATAAATCACAATACGCTAATCAATTATCAGAAAACTTGAAAGGTGAATCTTTGACTAGATTATGCCTTGTAGGAGAAGCAGATAAGGATAATTATGATGTCATTAGGGCGGCTTTGATAAAAAAATATCAGCTAAGTGAGGAAGGCTATCGCCTTTTATTTAAGACGATGGTACCTGAGACGGGGGTAGAATTCTCAGAATTCACTGCAAAGGCACGTCTCACAGTTGATCGTTGGATTGAGCTTTCCAAAACAGAAAAAACGTATGAAGGACTTATGGATTTGTTGCTCAGAGATAAGATTATGTCATGTGTGAACAAACCTTTCCTTGAATTTATACATGAGCGTAAACCTAAATCTCTAAAAGAAATGGAAGAATATTGTTCCCAATATGTCACTGCACACCCCGACGTGACTTTTGGCAACACTAAGATTAAGGAGAGTATGCCAGTTGCTTCAGCAACACCATACAATCCCAATTATTCACACAGATTTCAGGGACCTCAAAACAGATTTGATAAAAAAGGTAACCATAATAGTTATCAAAACCAAGGTAACCAATCATTTCAGGGTTCTTCTTCAAAGAACTGGAGACGACCTGATAGCTCTCGACACAGGGGTGGTCATAATTATAGGAATTTCCGTAGAGGAAGTAATTATAGAAACTATCAGGGTTATCCGTCTTGGAGTCAACAAGATCATAATTACAGAGATACTCATTATAATGAATATGATAATGGTAACCAAGGGAACTATGACTCAAACCCAAATAGGGGTTACAATAGAGGTAACAATAACTACAGAGGTGATAATAACCGAGGTAGATCTCAATACAAAAGACATAAACCACATTTTCAGGCAAACTCTGCACAACAAGAGTCCCATGAAGCCTATAAACAGAGTAAAGATAATAATGATGCTAGTAATATGGCATGTGCCGCTTTTGATTTTGGGAGAGCATCTCAGTGCCCCCAATGCAAAACGTTATTTGAGCCAACCACAGTGTCTACTTTAAGCTGTGGCCATCCTCTTCCTGCTCTTCCAGCATCAGTCGCGCATGATGGAAGAGGTTCTCTTGTCTTACATAAGGGTTTAGTGAATAACAATCCAGTCTCTGTGCTATTTGATTCTGGATGCACCACAATTGGTGTTAGGCAGTCACTCGTAGATCCTTCCCGTGCCACTGGACAAGTAGTCAAATGTGTAACATTTGGCGGCACATTAGAGAAATACTCTACTGCTATCATTAGGATTGCTACTCCTTTCTTTACAGGAGATGTACACGCATGTCTTCTTCCGAATCCGATCGCTGACCTCATCATCGGTCGCATTCATGGAGTCAAGGAATGCACTCCGCAACAAATTTCCACGTGGGAAAGGCAAAACATGCAGATTGCTAACGCTGTAGTCACTAGAGCTCAGGCTCTTAATATGCCTCAAACTTCATCTACTGAAGATAATGAAGTGCATAACCAAGATAATCCCTTGGTAATTTCTCGTGACTCGTTTATAAAACAGCAAGAAGATGATCCCACTCTGAAGAAATTCTTCATTCTTGCAACTAAAGGTGATCCGAATAAAGACACAAGTCGTAAATCGTGGATTACAAAGAAGAATGGCGTACTTGTACGTATGGTTCAAGACTCCATTACGTCAAGTCATTCTCAAATCCTGGTTCCCAAGAATTTGAGAGTTAAAATTTTGCAGCACGCTCACGACTCTCAGTGTGCTGGACACATGGGTTTTTCCCGTACTAAGTCAAGAGTCCTTGCGGCTTTCTTTTGGCCATTGGTAAACAAGGACATACGGATTTATTGTCGATCTTGTAAAGTATGTCAGGAAGTTAAATCCAAAGGTCCACGGCATGCTGCACCCATTCAGGCGGCGGACATTCCTATTCGGCCGTTTCAAAAAATGGCCATAGACATTATTGGTCCATTTAAGATCAAGTCTGCCAGAGGACATCAGTTTATCTTGACGTGTGTTGATATGTGCACACGTTGGCCAGAGGCTATTCCTCTGAAGAGCATTACTACTGCTGATATTGCAGATGCTCTTTGGCTTATATTTTCTCGTCTGGGGTTCCCCGGAGAGATATTGTCAGACCATGGCACCCAACTAATATCAGATACCATGTCTCAAGTAATGTCTACCCTGCAGATAGATAGATCTTTAAGTAGTATCTACCATCCAATGTCTAATGGTATGGTCGAACGCCTTAATAGAACACTTAAAAACTTACTGGGGAAGATAACTGAGGATCATCCTCAAGACTGGGACAGAGTTTTACCTGCGGCCCTCTTCGCTTACAGAGAGGTACCCAATGAACATACGGGATTTTCTCCCTTTGAACTCGTCTTTGGCGCGCGTCCGCGTGGCCCTATGTCGTTGCTTCACGATCTCATAACATCTGACAATATTGACGATGACACAAAGTCATCCTACGAATATGTCATCGCGTTGAGACAAAAGATTATCGAAGCATGCAAATTAGCAACTTCTTCTTCTGAATTTGCGAAACAGAAGGCAAGGCAATTTGCCAATAAGAAGAGATGCTTACGACAACTTTGTCCTGGTGACAAAGCATTTGTATTACTACCTTGTAGGGAAAACAGATTACTTATTTCTTGGAAAGGTCCGTACGATATAATATCGAAAATTTCCGATGTCGACTATATTGTCGATATTGATGGGAAGCATAAAACCTTCCACATCAATATGCTTACTGAATTCCATGAACGTCCGGATTATTTGCAACCCATTTTCCAAGCAACGGACAATTCTCCAGTACCACATGGTCATTACTCATCACTGTCCGTGATACAGGATGAGGAAACAAGTTTTTCAGATGTAAATCTTCCTCTTCCAATGATCCCACTTCATTCCAGTGAATCATGGAAGAACGTTACTGTCTCTCCTGATTTGTCTCTAGGAGAACAGCGACAAGTTTCAACTATGTTGCAAACATTTCAGGATGTACTCACTGACATCCCTGGACAAACGAATGTCATTCAACATGACATTGTTCTAACTGACCATACTCCTATTAGGGTTAGACCTTATCCTATACCTATACATTTTCAAGCACAGGTCGAGAAAGAGTTGGATGAGATGATAGATTTGAAAATAATCGAACCATCCACCTCTGCATATTCTTCGCCGATGGTTATTGTGCGTAAAAAAGACAATAACATACGTCTTTGCGTTGACTATCGAAAATTGAATCAAGTAACGAAGTTCGATGCCGAACCTATGCCTTTACTGGAAGAGCTACTTACTCGACTCTCCAAATCTCATTTTTTCACTAAACTTGATTTGTCTAAAGGATATTGGCAAGTTCCTTTATCTGAACGCGCCAAACCTCTCACGGCTTTTTCAACACCTAGAGGTTTGTTCCAATGGAATTTTATGCCTTTCGGTCTTATGAACGCACCAGCTACGTTCGTACGCATGATGCGCCGAATCCTATCTTATCGGTCAGATGTCATTGCATATCTAGACGACATCTGTCTTTTCAGCGATACTTGGGAAGATCACTATTCAGGGTTAGATGAATTGCTGTCTACTTTGCGTGAGCACAACCTGACAGCGAAACCCTCTAAAGCCTATATTGGTTTTAGCGAAATTTCTTTCCTAGGCCACCGAGTTGGTCATGGTTTCCTAAAGACAGAGGACCATAATACTAGTAAGATACTTAACATCTCAATCCCTAAGACTAAAAAACAGGTGAGAAGTCTGTTAGGTCTTATTCAATTTTATGGCAGATTCATTCAGAATCTATCCTCTATCATGGCACCTCTCTCAACACTTCTAAAGAAAGGTTCGCCTAATGTGGTCCACTGGTCTCAGGAATGCCAATGCTCTCTGGATAAGATTAAAACACTGTTTTCAACACCACCTATTTTAGTGCTACCCACTAAAGATAAGACATTCGTTCTTCGTAGTGACGCTTCATCCACTGGGATTGGAGCGGCACTAATGCAAGAGTACTCTGGAACTCTGCATCCTGTAATGTATATTTCCAGAAAACTTAATGCGGCAGAAAGGAATTATTCGGTTTTAGACCGTGAGCTATTAGCTATGGTTTGGTCGATCCTCAAACTACAGAGATTCCTTCTAGGCGCACATTTCATAGTAGAAACCGACCAAAAAGCTCTTACTGCTATACAGAGTAAGAATTTGAAGAGCTCGAGGTCTACTCGATATGCAATTGCTCTTCAACCTTTTCATTTCTCTGTGCGAGCTATTCGTGGATCAGATAATGTGATGGCAGACATTCTGTCAAGATGCCCACATGATTCCACATAACTATTAGGGCTTAGACTTCTTGATATGTCTAGTTCTATAGTAGTTCCTTTTCTATATCATGATAGATACACATTTGTAATTTAATAATATAATGATTGTATCACTACATAGCGGTTCATGTATGTTTATTCACCGCTGTGCTTTGATGATTTTTTCTTCATAAATCATAAATTTAAGATATCTAATACGAAATGATGATATGAATTTTTTAGGCATTGTGTAATTGCCAGAATTGTATTATACTTTGATGACACCTTCCTGGAAAAATATACTTGTAGAGAAATAATTTCTCTCAGTTTATGAGACACATTCTCACCAGTCGCTCCATAAGTCGACTTAGCCTCATATTAGGCGTTATAGGTATTCCTGATATTTTCATCTGCGCATTATTCATGCGTTGTGAGCCTATTGTACGTTGCTCCTAGATGTATTTCAAAAAAAAAAAATGTTCCATTTTTTTTTTCCCGGGAGGTGTGGTAAGACTGTTACGTGCAGTCTTTGATATCTTACAATATTATACATAGGTAATTTTTTAGTGCTTAAGGGAAAGTCATTATTGAGTTACTTCCCTTGAACTCCGCGGATAAATACATTTTTACTGCGATTTATTCGTTGTTTGGGTAATAATAGATTGTTCTTGCTTCAGAATATCTATGGCCTGAATTTATGTGTATTGTTTGTCTGAGTAGGACAAGTCTGTCTTATATCTGTATATCTTTACATATCTAAGTCGAACTATATGTTCTGTTGTCTCTAGAGAGGTCAAAGGCTATTCGGCGGATGTGTCGCTTGAGTGGGGTGATTTGGCTTCGTCCTGATAGGGAATGTGTGTGTTTTGCTATGTCGGCTTGATGCCTTGAAAAAGTGATCTCAGTGGTTTTGGGGAAAGTGATAGTCGTCTAGACCTATCGTGTATGCTTTACCCCAGTGTTTATTCATCTTGCCAAGGAATGGCAGTTTCATATTCCCTCTACCAAGGTAATCAAAGATACTCTTATGAACTCTCGATCGAAGCCACCATTGTCGATAATTACGATTTGAATGTTTAAGAGAATATATTTGACTCGATGAAAAACGACTTCGATTCCTAGCAGCACTATATTCTGTAGAATGCAGTCTATTGTTCATGACCAAATCTACAGAGCAACGAAATGTTGTATGAATGACTAACTTTAGAACAGATTCATTATCTGTATTCAAACGTGAGTGACAGTTCACGAGTGGAGCCATCTTGGAACCAAAACATGTAGGACTTTCAAGAAGAGAAAAGGGATGCCCGTATTATCGCTTGATCAGTCCAGAGATCACTGCTACACATGAGAACCCATTGTTAGCGGTTCAATATTATTATATGGAAAAATATGTGCTGAACATTATGTTGAAGAATCGTTGCTAAACGAGATTAGGTTTAGAAGTCATCTGAAATATTGTTTACAAGCTGACGTGCTCAGTCAGTGACGTCAGATGATATATGTATGGGCGATACTGAGTGCTTGGCTATTGACAGTCCATTATACCATTATTCTACATGAGTGCCCATGTAACATTGCAAGACCATTTGTCCACTGTACTATGATGTATTATGGCAACCTGTGATTTGTCACTATCTGTGCTGTCGAGTGTGTACGTCCAATTAAACTTTAGAAAAGGTACACAGTCGTTGGTGTCGATGACTTCCGGTCATACATGAGTGTGAGAAGAGAACATTTGTCAACAACACGAACCCTTATCATCATTCGCACATTATACACTCCATCCATGTCTACACAACACTGCGTAGGTCAAGTTGACATTCCATACACTACAGTGGGGCAGGCAACACCATAGGGATCTTGTCAACTGATGATGATAGACGCCTGTCTTCCCGCCTAGGAGTGTTCTGGTGTACTTTATCAACATATATTATATCCAACTAAATATCAACTTTATCAAGACCCCGATGCCATCACAAGAACAGCTATGCTATATACCCCTGAAGGAAAACGAAAGAGAGGCCGACCAAAAACAAATTGGCGGAGGACTGTGGAGGCTGAGATGCAAAGAATGAACCAAAGTTGGAGCTCTGTAAGAAGGATGGCCACCGACCGAGCAAAGTGGAATCAATATGTTGTTGCCCTACAAGACGCCACTAGGCGTGATTGCCACTGACTGCTTTGACGGTCGGCGGCTAAGGATCAAAGAGGAAGATAAAGACATGACATGCAGAGTTTTTCATGAAGGACAACTTACAGAACCGTTTGGGATAATAACAGGAGTGCGACAGGGATGACTCTTGTCTCCATTCCTGTTCTTACTAGCAATAGATTGGGTTTTGAAAACATCGACATCACACAACAAAAATGGAATCCAGTGGAATCTGACTAAACAGCTTGATGATCTGGATTTTGCAGATGATTTGGCTCTTCTGTCCCATAACCATAATCAGATGCAAGAGAAAATGAAAATCTTCGATGAGAGGTCACAACAAGTGGGCCTGAAAATACACAGGGATAAGAGAAAGATTATGAGAATAAATGCAAGAAATGATAACAAGGTTGAACTTGAAGAAACACCACTAAAGGATGTAGAATCGTACACATATCTTGGCAGTAATATAGACAAAGTTGGAGGGACAGACAGTGATATCAAAATAAGAATACAGAAAGTAAGAGGAGCTTTCATTGCAATGGGATACATATGGAGATCAAGATAAATCGGATCCAACACGAAAATAAGAATCTTCAACTCAAATGTGAATTCGGTCCTATTGGGCGCTCTGAGACATGGAGAGCAACAAAAACAACAACCAAAATGTTACAGACTTTTATAAACTGGTGCTTGCGTAGAATAGAAGGACTGAAATGGTATGACAAAGTAACAAATGTGGAATTGATGACAAGAACCAGACAAGTGCCAGTAGAACACGAGTTTAGAAGAAGACGCTGGCGATGGATAGGACACACATTGAGGAAACCTGTTGATACCATTACAAGGCAGTCCTTGTTTTGGAATCCGCAGGGAAAGAGAGGCAGAGGTAGATCAAAGAACACATGGAGAAAAGAGCTGGATACAGAGGTGAAAATGATGAGGAAAACATGGAAAGAACTTGAGCAGATGGCACGGGACAGGAGGACTTGGCGTGTGTTTTGTGAAGGCCAATGTGTCACCGGAAGGCCTACTACTGACACCATAGCATCATTCGTGCTAATAGTTATCAGTTAGATTAGGAAGAACAGTTATGATGTTTTATTGAAATAAATACTCGAGTTACGCTATTATCAGATTGAAACTGAAACTAGTCGAAACTAGGTTAAATAGCGACTCGACGCTATCCTTTGAAGGGAGTTGCTTAGCAGCCGATGACGTAAATCGGAATAGCCGAGACCCTCCATCGGTAACCATATGACACCCAATAAAATAAATAAAGAAGTATTAGACTAACCAACCAAAAAGGTAAAAAAAAATCGCCAACCACTCTGAGGTAGCAGATTTCGCATATCGGAAATCAGTTGATCTACAGAAGCCAGTCTGTACGGACGAAGCCCTAGTCCATCCAACTGCTGGTCTTGAAGTTATCAAGATATCAACTCTGTGTGAAGCAGATAATTTTTACATAGTTGGGAATTCATATTACCCGTAAGTAAATTCTTCGTGTGACTTTTTCATTTTTCAGAATAAAACCTAGTTAGGCCAGAAATGCCTAAATGTTGGGAAAACGATCTGAACTTTTAAGAAATGAAAACTGAGCTCTCTAATGTCAAATTAACTCAAGTCATACAAGAGGTAGAGACCCGGCTATCAATTACCCCTATGTTTGAAAAACATGAGAAGCCTAATGATAAAGAACTAGGCAAAGTATTTACCCCAAATTGAAATACAAGGAGGAAGAATAAATGTATACCAAGACACTAATTTTCATGAGGAAATGTAAATGCATGCAAATGACTTTGTTTTGGATTTTATGTTCAAGATAATAAACTATTTTCCTGGATCCCTGAAGACTTTCTTAACTACCTCCTGTTGAACGTTTTTGCAGTTTATAGCGGATATTAAGTATGCTAATGATTGTCACCACAACATTAAACACCACAGAGGAATTCTGGAACGAACTTGGGTACGAACATCATCAAGAATAACTATCTCTGGTAGTACACCAGTATCTTGACTTGAGTGATACAATAAACAAACACACCTAAGAAACTTGAACATATATGCCTTATTTTTGAATCAACATTTACACCCCATGGTAACACACCTATGCTATATGGTACCGTAACCAGTCCTCTGAGTGACATAGCATACAGGAGAGGATATACTAAACGAATCTGATATACCTAAAACTGTACCAATGGACCCATATCAACAACAAATGGCGCAGTCACTACCTCAACAACAATACCAACAGGCTTCTAATATCGCGCTCCCCAATGAGCAGGAGTCAACTATAACAGCCCTCCAGAGGATAACACATACACTATCCAACGTTGACCACTACGCCAAGTTAAACCTAATACGATCAGTGATAACTCCCTTCGCAGGAGAGGCGAAAATTTTTAGGAAGTGGCTCATGGATATTGAAAAATTTCTTCAGTGATAAATGCTATCATGAATGCAAAAAAAAAAAAAAAATTAGTTGCATTGTTGTCCAGTGACTCGCTGGTCACTGATTTCTTACGAAGGCGTATGAAACTCTATCCAGACGAGACATATGACTCCCTCAAGAAGGAACTAGTGAGCAGATACGGTGACATAATTGACACCCAGCACGCTTGGTCACTGCTTAGAAAGATCAGACAAGAAAGGAATGAACCTGTCCAATTCTACGGTGACCGTTTGCTGAATCTGGTGAAGAAGCATTTTTAGATGGATCTATCCCATCACAAGAGCTCGAGTGTCATTTGGTAGGAATATTCGTTGATGGACTCTAAACCGACAATCTGAAACTTCATCTTATCCGTAAAGATACAAAAACAAATACGGAGACAATTCAGGCAGCAGTGGCAGAAGATAATGTTCGCAAAAGGTTCCAACAGAGACTAGGCAAAGAGCCAAGATTTGATGCAGTCCTCGATCACGAACCAATGGAAGTAGACCATGCAAGACAACAATGGCGTCGACCTGACACCCACAGACACCATAACCATACTGGACGTGATGTACAACAGCATTCATATGGACCAGTACAGAGACATAATGTGCACAATGTGTCCTAAATCAACTGCTATAATTGTACTAAAAAGGACATATGTCTAAAAATTGCAGAAACAGAAACGCAGATAACCACCACAGGCAGTTTCATGTTAATCAATGGCATAACTCAAGAGATAGCGGATACATAAGTCAACAACACTACCCACAGGGAAATTACAATTATGGACAACAAATACCCAATACACTGCACAGTTTCTCCAGAGGTCGACCAATGCAGGGAAATGGACTTGGCATGCGTTAGGAGGTACCTCTAGTCGTGTCCGAAGCAGAGGTAGCAACAACAAAAGCTCCATCCAAAGGTCCCATAAACGAAATGAAAAGCGACGAAAACTGAATGAAATCCACACAATAACAGAGGAACCACAATTAGTTCAGACTAATATCACTCAAAATGAAGTCATCATACATCCCGACCCGAGTTCCTGTCTGATCACCATTGAGAACAAGAATTACAGAGCACTCATAGTTACGGGAACATCTGTAAGCCTCACAAGGGAACAACTTTAAAAGCAAATAACGTACAGTTCCAGCATTCCAGAACATATATTACCTCGGTAACAGGGGAGGAATTGAAATCCTTAGGCACTGCCCATGTCACATTTAAGATTGGCAACCAGACGATCAAACATGCATTCGTTATCACTACAGGCATTAGTAGAAATTTTATCCTAGGAAGAGATTTTCTGTCAAAACATCGAGCCCGGATATATTTTAATCTCCAAAAAATAAGACTAAATAAGGAATAAGGGAACTCCAGGATGATATCCACATTGCATGATAAATCCGTTTAATAGCCCCGGTTACCATCTTACCAAATTCATTAGTCATAGCCAAGTGTAGGATTAAAGCGTCACAATATATAACACCTGGACAAACAATTCACGTTGAGCCCATACAGGGAGAAGATATGGGAGCCGCGCTGGTGTAATGGCTTCGGCGTTGTACTGGCGACCAGGTGTTCATGGTTCAAACCCGGGCGTCGGCGTTTGAAGAAATGTTTACGGCCGGAAATTTGACTGAATAGCCTGAACGGCTCCTGTGATAAACCCTCTGTGGATGGGAAGGGGCGAAGCTCCTGACCGGGTTGGAAGGAAAGTCCTCAGGTTCCCCAGCCTCGCAATGACATGTCATTGGGCCGAAGGGCTGAAAGCCCAAGTGCCGCTGGATAAGGAAAAAAAAAAAAAAAAAAAAAAAAAAGGGAGAAGATATAAATGAAGACCCAATGCTGTTTATTACGGATGGAATAGTAGAAGTCACAACCAACAGAGACTTCCCAGTTATGATAGTAAACACATCTGGTAAAACGACAACCATTGCTAGAGGTGCTATCATAGCTCAAGTACAATCATCCTCCATACGGGACGCCTGCAGAACTAAGCAATACAATACGAACCAACATAATGCAGACGAGATTCACATCCATAAATCTCCTGCCCGCGTCAGATCCCACAAAGTTTCCCACGCCACCCCATTGACTCTGCTGCATTGCACGATAGGTCTAGAGATAAGACTAATGAGATAAGGAAATGCAGAATCACCAACAAGGACCAACCCACCACAAAAAAGATTCATGGTGCGAAAACAGACGATTGGTCACAACAAAATCGCCAAACACCCATATCTGCCACTGATCGAGATAGGAGGTATCATAAACAACACATCATTCCGCATAACCATACCCATCAGTCCATATTCCTGCGTGCGACCCCACAATACACCCCCGCCGCCCCCAAGGTTCAGTGCAAGTGCTTCGACACACCATAGTACCCCCAATTAAAGCGACGGAGAGTTCAACACATGCTAAACAATTGCCCGGAGGATACATGGAAACACCGAACAGAAAAATTGTATACACGGATGGCACAGAATATTATCATAATAATAATAATATTAATAATAATAGCCCCTTCAGTCATAACTGACTATGGGAATGCGCCCCTGAGGTGGCAGCCCTCAGCTGCTTATTTTCCTGGTGCTCCTTTCGACGTTTTCTCCTCACCTCTGCTTCTTGTGTGAGCCTCTCTTCGCCCAATCTGAGGTGGTGCCGTAAATAGCATCGCCACTTAGTGCGATCGGCAGCTTCATCCTCCCATGTTGCTGGATCCATGTCCAGTGCCCTCATATCTCTCTTGCACACATCTTTGAACCTCAGCTGTGGTCGCCCAACTGTTCTCTTGCCATCTGCTAATTGTCCGTAGAAGATATCTTTTGGGATGCGACCATCTTCCATGCGGCGAACATGGCCAAGCCAGCGAAGTCTGCGCTGTCTAAGCAGCGTATACATACTTTGAAGGCCAGCACGTGACAACACCTCGACATTTGTCACTTTATCTTTCCACGAGATGCCGAGGATGCGGCGTAGACACCGCAAATGGAAGGTATTGAGCCTTCTTTCTTGCTTAGCATATGTCGTCCAGGTCTCGCTGCCATATAGGAGTGTGCTGGTGACGCAGGCATTATATACTGCAGCTTTGGTCTTCATTGTGAGTTTAGAGTTTCCCCAAACACGCGATGTGAGGCGGGCAAAGGTAGCCACAGCTTTGCCAATGCGGCTGTCGATTTCTGTATCCAGTGAGAGTTTGTCATTGATGGTAGACCCTAGGTATGTGAAGTGGTGCACCACTGCCAATTCATAGTTATCGATAGTGATAACTGGTGCAGCACCCACATCCTGACTCAGCACATTCGTTTTCTTTAGACTTATTGTGAGGCCAAAGTCTTTGCATGCTTTAGTGAAGCGATTCATCAAGCTCTGAAGCTCCTGTTGGCTTTGAGTGACGACTGCAGCATCATCAGCGAACAACAAGTCTCTTGTAGTGACCCTTCTGATTTTTGTTTTTGCCTTCAGCCTTGAAAGATTAAACAGACGGCCATCTGACCTAGTGTGAAGGCATATTCCTTCAGTTGCATCTCTGAATGCATGTTTCAAGAGTAAGGCAAAGAAGATTCCGAAGAGGGTCGGAGCCAGAACACAGCCTTGTTTAACGCCACTTCGTATATCAAAGGGCTGTGACGTGCTTCCAGCATATTGGACTGTTCCCTTCATGTCGTCATGGAATGACTTTATCATTTCCAGCATTTTAGAAGGGCAGCCTATTTTCAGGAGGATTTTAAAGAGTCCATCCCTACTAACCAGGTCGAATGCTTTTGTGAGGTCTATAAAGGCGATATATAATGGTCTTTTCTGCTCTCTTGATTTTTCCTGAAGCTGGCGGAGAGAGAAGATCATGTCTGTTGTTGATCTGCCAGCTCGGAATCCACACTGTGCCTCTGGATATATGCGCTCAGCTAACTTGTGTAGTCGCATTAAGATGACTTTGGCAAAAACCTTACCAACAATACTAAGAAGAGAGATGCCTCTGTAGTTATTGCAATCACTTCTGTCTCCTTTATTTTTATACAGTGTTACAATCTTGGCATCTCGCATGTCTTGAGGAATAGTTGTCTCTTCCCAGCACTGGCACAGCATCCTATGCAGGGGATGTAATAGCGTGCTCTTACAGCATTTGATTAAATCAGGAGGAATATCATCACTGCCTGGTGCTTTGCCAGAGGCCAAGCTATCAATGGCCTTACTGAGTTCCCCTAATGTTGGTTCGGCATCCAGCTCCTCCATAGTTGGCAGACTATTGACAGCATCAAGGGCTGCAGGCGTAACGGTATTGTCTGTAGCGTAAAGCTCAGAGTAGTGCTCGACCCACCTCTCCATCTGCTAACCCTTATCGGTTAGCTTCTCTCCGCTGATGGTTTTTAGCGGTGCCGTCTTACTTTTATGGGGGTCAAGTGCTTTCTTTATACCGTCATACATTTGTCTAATGTTGCCTGTTTGCGCTGCGATCTGGATGCTCTCACTGAGCTGGAGCCAATAGTCATTTGCACAGCGTCGAGCAGTTTGTTGAACTTTGCTTCTCGTAGCCCTCAGGATCTGTAGGGTTCTGGCACTCGGTGAACGTTTGTATTCATTCATAGCACTGCGCTTAGCTTCAATAACAGGTGCCATTACATCTGATGAAGCGTCAAACCAGTCATTTGACTTTGCTGTTTTCTTACCAAAGGTGGCAAGTGCAGTACTTTGAATGGTGTTCCGTAGATGCTCCCAGTTCTCTGTAATAGTATTACCATGCTGAGGGCTACTGAGCACTTTCTTGAAGGTCGCAGTGAATTGAGCGATCATGAAAGGGTCTGACATCTTGCTGGTATCAATGCGTGGTTTCCCTTCATTTCTGAAACGATACAGTTTTCTTGGTTGTGCTCTGATTTTGCAGCAAACCAAGGAGTGATCTGTGTCACAGTCTGCACTATGGTACGAGCGCGTGGAGAGCACAGACCTGAGGAGTGGCCTTCTGACGAGAATCAGGTCAAGTTGGTGCCAGTGCTTGGATCGTGGGTGTCTCCATGACACCTTATGCTGGGGTTTTGTCTGAAAGTAGGTGTTGGTCACGCAGAGGTCATGGTGGACGCACAACTCTAAGAGCCGTTGTCCATTTTCATTCATCTTGCCAATACCAAACCTGCCCAGACATGAAGGCCATGAAACATTATCGGCACCCACTCTAGCGTTAAAGTCACCAAGGAGAACAAGCTGTTCTTGCCTAGGTATGCTTTTGATTACTGCTGCTAGATTCTCGTAGAACTCATCTTTAGCTTCTGAGGCAGAGTACAGAGTAGGAGCATACACACTGACAATGGTGATGGGACCTGTGCTAGTTTGCAGGCGGAGCGTTAACAGGCGTTCTGATCCATTCTCGCCTGGTTCAACCATGTTAGTTAGCGATTTTTTGACCGCAAAACCTACTCCGTGTTCTCTAGCTTTATTAAGATCTTTCCCTTTCCAATAAAATGTGTAGTCCTTCTCACTCACCGTTCCAGAGCCCGCCAGGCGCGTTTCCTGAAGTGCAGCTATATCCACCTGAAGTCGTTTAAGCTCATCATTAATTATGGCTGTCTTCCTTACATCGTTTACATCCTGTAGGTTTTCGGATAGTCCAGTCAACATAGTCCGGACGTTCCAGCATCCCAATCTGAGAGTTTGCTTATTTCTATTTTTTCGATAATTGCTTGGTGCAAATTTTTCTGTCCACAGTTCGGGTTTGACCCTAATCCCCATGCACCCAATGGGGAAAGCAGACAGTGGCCGGACAACACCTTATTGACTGGGGGCTGCCCAGCTTGAAGCGGGCGGTAGCTGTCCAGTGAGATCCTAGAACCTCTCCCACTGTCGGAAGTAGCCCCTGGCGCCATGCCCTACGCCAATTGGGCAAAATGCTTATAACCGGTACTTGCTACTTCCCGTGTTTTGCCGACACCTATAGGGTGAAGCTGGAGTGTCCTCTCCAGGGCGCGAGCTTGGGCACAGTTATATGGAGATCAAGCTGTTGCCCATGCAGCATGTTCCCCCTCTCCACACAGCCGGTAGATCCAAAGGAACGGCAGTAGCCGATACAGTTTGGTACCAGCCATGTCGCAGGAGTTGCCAGAATAATGTCGAATCGACATTAGACTGCCTTAGGGACTCCGACTCCGGATTTATCCTCAGGGTTTACTCCCGAAGCCAATTCCACAAATGGATATTCCCGCAAGGCAGCGGTGGTTTGAATTCAGAGTTCCTTCTCTTAGATAAGCTACCAACCAAGGATCACGAGCCCTATCTGCCCGAAGCTGCTGGTTTTAAGGCGCCAGTCGCTCGCCTTTGCCCCTTCTCCCGTCAGTGGAAACAGTTCCGCCGGGCTCAAATTGAGCCACACGTGAAGGCCGGGAGCTGGACTTGGTTGTCAGAGGCTGTTTGAGGCGCGTGCCATAGAAGTATTTTATCTGCAGTGAGAGCTTATCCTCACTACAACTCCCGGCAATAACAACCTTTGGAACTCATAACACCCGAAAATATAAAACGAGAAGATAACCCGAAACCGATTATCAGTTTCACAACGCAGATATAGTTGATCAAGGGATCATTAGAGAAGCCTATCAAAATACACTGTCTCCTAAGAAAAAACATAACCCCATGAGGAACACTGTAAACCTAGTTACACAGAATCAATCCAGGTTGCGAAGATGTAGAGTAAGTAGCCTTCGCAAAACCCCATACACTGCGAATCAACGTAGATCACAGAATGATCCAGCTATTTCATTCCCTACACAGGACCATGAAAGGAAGAAACCTAACAATATTATTTACATTGCTAGAAATCGAAGTCACTTCAATCCACAGAAGAGAGACTCTTACCACGACTATCACCCAACCAGACGAATAACCCCTTGGATGTCCTGCCAACCAACCAGATGGGAAAATGGTCGCAGTGGAAGAGAAAGCGCACAAATAAATAGCCGTAGTGGAATTGAGAGCGCACAAGTAAATAGCCGAAGTGAAAGAGAGAGCGCACCAGTTGATCAGCAGCCCCCATTCGACAAGCTAGAAAATCAAACAAACAAGTCACACAGACTGTCACAACTGCTCGAAACATTAAACACCACAGAGCAGAATAAACAAAGACTGGCGAAATTCATCACCAAACATCAAGATGTTTTTGCTCTTAATGATATGGAACTTGACATAACAACTACAGTACAAATGAGATCCACACAACAACTGAGAAACCTATCCATTTAAAACCATATTATATCCCGCTAAAAACAGGGAGATTGTTAAGAAATAAATTACCGAGATGTTGGCTGCGGGTATAATAGAGAGATCAAGATCTCAGTGATCCTTACCGATCGTGATAGTAGCCAAGAAAGATGGATCATCACGTTGCTGCTGTTACAACCGTGCTTTAAAACGGATCACTAACGTTATTTTACACCCTTTGCCAAGAATCGACGAAATCCCACTTGCAGAATTAAGAGAAAGACTTCAGTACAGGGATGCAAGTTTACGGAACGAAGAATCTAACACACTCAATTTAGATTCGCATAAGGATAAAACCCCACAGCAGGTGATAACAAATCAAACATATTATAGTTCAGAGGTGCCAACCACAAGCCTACATCAATCAGACGAAGAATGGAGCAGTGACGACGACATTCATCTTCAGCGAATCCGAGATCAAAGAGTAATTCAAACCCCAATTACGTCAAATGCTGACCAACATACCACGCAGTCTCTTAATACAGATGCTGAATTATCCACGCACACCCTTACTGAAATCGTCGATAATGCTCCTAGGTCACCGATAAGAGCAGAATCCTACATATAAACACTCAGCCCACTCGATAATCAGGACTACATGGCAGATGAACCCTTCACTGACATTCGGTCAACCGCCAAACGTCCGTACGTGTCTTCCTCTGACTACTCCCATACCCATTGCAAAATATACTGAAGCACATTAAAAACGAACCACCTGTATAATCCAGGAACAGAGTGTGAAATGTAAATATAAGTGTTTACAAGTTTACATATTTGGAATCTTTATTCATTTTCCTATGAATCGCTGCTGGTCATTAAATTGTACATTTGATTGTTATGAAATTCATTGCATTCTGTGCAGGCAAGGGAGAAAACCAAAAATGCCACCAACAAGAAAATTCATTTACACTATCCTCAGTATCTGGTATGTCCACCGTGTGCTTGCAAACAAGCTTGGCAGCGGCTCCGTATGGAACGCACAAGTCTCTGAAGGAAATTCCGGTGAATCAAGTCCCATTCACGTTTAAGAGCAGCTTCGAGCTGTTGCAGATTAGCTGGAGAACCTTGCCTGTAGACTCTGCGTCCAAGCTCGTCCCACAGATGTTCTATAAAGGACATGTCTGGTGATAGGGCAGACCAATCAATCGTTACAATGTTCTGCTGCTGTAGATATTGCTGCGTAATGCATGCGGTGTGCGCACGTACGTTATCCTGCTGGAGAAGCTGCACGTCTGGATAATTTGTGAACGCAGGAGCAACCAATGCATCCAGAACCTCATCTCGATATGTCACAGCATTAACATTTCCACGGAAGACGTGAAGAGGCAAGCGATGGTGAAAACTGAATCCTCCCCAAATGTCACTACTGCCACCTCCAAATCGGTTGTGCTGACGAACACAGCAATCTGCAAAACGCTCTCCACACCGTCGCCAAATTCGCATACGTCCATCAGCAAATGATATGTTGAATCTGCTCTCGTCTGTGAATAGGACAGCATTCCACTGCAGTCTAGTTCATCGGACATGTTGCTCTGCCCATTGCAGGCGCTGCTGACGACGCATACGTCCATCAGCAAATGATATGTTGAATCTGCTCTCGTCTGTGAATAGGACAGCATTCCACTGCAGTCTAGTTCATCGGACATGTTGCTCTGCCCATTGCAGGCGCTGCTGACGATGTCTGTGAGTCAAGTTTGGCTCAACATAAGGTCGTCTTGCAGTAAGGCCTGTATCTCTGAGTCGTCGTATGACTGTCATTCGAGAGACTTGCCCACGTCTACCCACTATTACCCTTGCTGTTTGACTTGCCGGGAGAGAACGATTCCTTAGGTGACTCAGCACAATATGACGATCTTGCGCAGATGTAGTAACTCGTGGTTGGCCACTCCGAAGTCTATCCCGGGCACTGCCAGTGGTTTCGTAACGTTCATTGAGACGTACTATAGTGCTGTGGTGGCAATTCATCCTTCTGACAATGGCCCGCGAGCTCATTCCGGTCTCCAACATACCAATGGCTCGTTGGCGGTCGTTTTCAGATATTCATGGCATTTCAAGCACATGTACTGGGTGTTTTGTCTCAACGGCCTTTTTATACAAAGTATACTGCCACAACGCGTACACATTTTCAGGGTCATAGCTGTTTGGAATCGTGTTGCACGTGTAACTTTCAATGTTTTCATGTAGTCTGTACATAAACCCGTGGGTTGAATCATGCACTTTCCATTCCAGCAGCCATTCGCTCTCTACCTCATGACAAACACGGGGAAAATCCATTCCCACACTTTTTTCCCCATCTTCTCGGCATCAGTATATATAATAGTGGTGCGTTTTTAATGTGCATCAGTAGATATACGACCGTCACAATAGCATGTCAGAAACAAAATACTCCGTAAACGTCGACCTGCACAGAGAAACAAATCGACTCTTCAACACTTACCGTCCACACCATCGTTACCAACTTCATGTCGAGCGACGATAAACACAACGCTTTCAACATAAAAGACAACGTACGACAGTCGCCTATCCAAACGTGCAGAGCTGGATTAACGTAGTAGCACAAGTAGCATATGCTACGGGCCCCGCGCTTTTAGGGGCCCCGCGCCAATAAATATGTACATAATTTTTTGGTCATCTTCTAATACGAGCGTTAAACCAATGATCTTGTGATTTATGCCATCTTTAGCGCCTTTTCATTTGGTGTCACGAAATTGTGAGAGAAAGAACATAAGAGGGTAACTTAGTGGGACTCTTCGTTATTTTTATCTTAACTGTTTGCGGACGGAAGCCCTTTAAGTGGCGTTGAAAATGTGGTCACGTTTGGACGGAAGCCACTTTTTTCGCTCTAGGCGACTGCCCCTCTAATTTTGTTTCGTTCTTTGTGAAATGAATTTGCATTAACAATAAAAACTAGAATTTAGGAAACGGAAACTTCCTGTTTTAATTGATGTATACGACGTTCTCGCACTCTCTTTCGATCATGATTAAAATTTCTTGATTTGTAAGGTTAGAAAACTCAAAAAATGAGCAGTAGACACAGAGATATTGGACGTAATTATGCTTCTGGAAGTGGAAAACGAAAAGCGAAGGAAGAAAAAGAAAGAAGAGATCAACTTGTGATATCAAAAACACGTAAGCTGACAGAATATTTTGATGTTCATGGTGGTGGTACTCTAACCGCTGAAGCTGGAAGTACAGGAACAACTAGTACTAGTTGTCACATAGGATTTATGATCATTAAATTGCCTATATCTTCTTCTTTTTCTGTCACCCGTATCCTCTATTTTTATTATCACTCTTTACCTTTTTCCAGTATTTTTCGCATCCATTCGTTTGCGAGAAATAATATTTTTCCCATTCTCACTTTCGCCAGTTTCGTTTCTCATTTAGAAACGCACTAGTGAGGTTATTACGTAGATGCCAGGCTCGGGAGGTTATTGCGTTGTGGACGTAAACTGTGAATATTCGTTTTCGCCAGACTTATAGGCGAGATATCGTCTGCATTTTTTAACCTGTCACAGCGTTTCTCGCACTTGCCATGAGCGCTCACGGTCCGATAGCTGGACGGAGGTGTGAATCGCGCCAGACGCATTCGCTCAGAGCAGACAGTGTCTGGGATATTCCACCTGACACGTAGTCTCTCGGTTACCTTTCTCAGCGAAAAGTGTGATCTGCCACTCACTCCTCGCTCAGTAATGAGGATAGGAGGTGTCATAGACGCACTGATGGCAGTTACAGCATGCATCTATGTACAGGAGGTGTTAAGAGAAGGGGAGGCTATTGCATAGTTTATGGAAATAGTGGACATCTTTGTCTGGTGTTTCATATATACTGGAGGGAGTTAGATTTTATTTTCATTCAGTCCTCTAAATTCGCAGTAGACAGGTTGCTCGGAATAGAATAAGCTGTATAGCGAAGTTTCTCAGTTTGTTTCGACAGTTTGTCGAACTTCTAGACTTCCATAAATATTCAGCGCATGATTCTAAGTTGTGCGACTACCTGTAGTTCTGTTTGAGGTAAAAATATATTATATCTAATATTTTGTGAAGTGATTAAGTGTTAAATCGCTTATTTTATTTCCAGAGTTCTTGTGTGCAGAGTGAATAAGTTATAAGTTGGTTAGATTTCTCTAGCTGATGAGTTACAGTGGAAAACAGAATAAAGTATAATTTCTAGCTTAAAGCCAGGTAGCCATAAGGAATTAACTTTAACTGCTAAATAATCACACGAGAGTAATTTTCTAAACTAACTTATAAGTGCTAGATGCGTCATGAGTGTTGACGGAATCCGTGGGTATTCCTAATTCATGATGACTGATTGTTATATATAACTTATTTCACGGGGAGTTTTAAATGATAAGTCAAGCTATACGCTTGCAGTTTAAAAATGTAAGTTATATTGAGTACATAAGATGTAAAATATTTCATATGTGTTTTTCTTTATTCAGTGAATACTGTGGTACCCAAACTTTGACATCGTTCTAGTACGTGAACATTATCTGTGAAGAACTTAAGCACTTTCATTACATGAACTGTAACAGTTAAATGAAGTAAAAGGCCTATCGCGCCAGAAATAATTCTTCCAGAATAACACTTAAGTACAGATCAGCCCGCTGTGGCAAGCAAAATATCAGTAACATCCCGACAGAGTTTTGACTAGTAGTGTGGTGACCAAATATAGTCATATACTGAGATAAGGCACCCGACCTGACATTCCTCATTTTTTTTAGAAACCTACGCTAGTGACACTGTGCTCCGCTAACTTTCGTGCCTGGACAACTTTTATGTGACTTAAACAGACATCCGAAAAATAAGAACACCCAAGGAATCATTCCCTGAGACAGAGAATTCAGTACGTCTTTTTGGAACTGGGGATTTCTTTGTCGAAACTGCATTTACGGGTCTGTGTGAAGGTCCTAGAAAAAATTATGTTCCCAGAGGCAGCGATCAAAGCTGTAAGTATAAATGTGCGCACGTGGGCACAGTTGAATGAATAGAGTGAATGCAGGACTGAGCGATCCCTTTATGGTGGTATTTTGACACCCATTCATTTTTGCTGTCATAACATTTCTTTATGCAAGGTATTGCTAACTATATATATATATATATATATATATATATATATATATATATATATATATATATATATATATATATATATATATATATATATATATATATATATATATATATATATATATATATATTCCCTTATACTAGATCAGAGTATCCATTCTGTTCATACCTTAAAGGGGAAGAATTTTAGACTAAATCACATGTATCTGTGACTCTTTGGGCTATCACTTTCTTCTAACGGGACTGTGGGCTATCCATCGAGGGAAGGATCATACCAACGGGTCTATCATTCTCGTAGCATTTTCTTGATTTTTGTTTATGATTTTTGTATATGCTTGATGTGATTTGATATGTTGTGAGAGAAGTTTAGTCTTGATAAATAAACTACTCATAAAATTTATTCCAGCGCGTCGGTCAGTTCGTTTTCCCAAACTATTCATATAATCACTGTCTTAGTTTTTCCCACGTCTGTACGTCTAACTGTCGTCTTATGTGTGTATGTATGTGAGTGGAGATATATATTTCATATATATGTGTGTAGACTGTCTGACTCAATCTAAATTCTGTCGTAGAAGATAGGTGAAAGAGAGAAGATTTTCTTGATTTCAGAGACAGCCTCTATCACATTTCTGCCATCTCACTCGTGGAAAATCTATTGCTATTACTATTTCTCACTGTGACTATCACTTATTCTAATCTATTCAGAAGGGGCCAACCCAAGTCTTAATTCTCCTATCAAAAATCTCCGACACTAGTGCAGGCTGTGCAGCAGAAAACATACAGCAAAACCTAGTATACACTGAGTCTGAATGTGAAAGAATAAGTGAAACGAAGAAGTACTCTAATGATATTGGTGACTGGCCGAACAATATAGACGACTGTGAGCGTGAATATTGGATATCCAAGGGAAGTGAAAAATGTCAACATGTTGATAGTGCCTTCTCTTCATCCGTGCGATTGTATGACACTGAAAAGAAAACTTGATACTGTCAGAAGTCTTATTTTCCACATATTCATAAACTTACAAACAAGCAACATGCAAGAAAATGGTTATGCTATTCAGAAAGTAAAGGGCGCCTATTCTGTTTCCCATGCAAGCTTATGAGTTCAGAATGTTCATCAAAGTTTACTGTGGAAGGGTTTAATGACTGGAAAAATGCAAGCAATATATTGCGTCGACATGAAGAAAGCTCCTCACATCGACAAGATTTAATTTCACTGTTGATGCGTAAAAACAAAGGTGAACGTGTCGATTCCCAACTTGTGAATCAAATGGACATTCAAGAAAAGTATTGGCACAAACTTCTAGAGCGAATAATTGAAGTTGTGAAGTTTTTAGCAGAACGAGGCCTTTCATTTCGTGGCAGTGATGAAATTGTTGGGTCTCCTTATAACGGGAATTACTTAGGGTTGTTAGAATTACTGGCCAAGTTTGACCCTTTTCTGACAGAGCATATAAGTACTCATGCAAACAAAGGATTTGGACATACATCATGTCTATCTAAATCAACGTGTGAGAATTCATCAATCTGATTGGATCCAGCATACTGGATCACATTCTCTGTGAAGTGAAGAAATACAAGTATTATTCCGTTTCATTGGATTCTACTCCAGATGTATCTAATATGGACCAGCTGACTTTGACTCTGCGCTATGTTTTGCCATCTGGACCAGTTGAAAGATTTGTGACATTTTTGGATATGGAAGGTCATAGTGCTGAACAGCTTACTAAAAGTCTACTTAATTTTTTAAAGGCAAATGACATTGATATTAAAGACTGCCGTGGTCAAAGTTATGACAACGCCAGCAACATGAGTGGCAAGTTTATAGGATTACAAGCACGAATTAAAGAGATGAATAAGTTTGCGCATTATATTCCGTGTTTTGCACATTCACTAAAGTTGGTTGGAAAATGTGCTGCTGAAGGTTGTCAAGAAGCAGTCATTTTCTTTGGATTTGTTGAAATTCTGTACACCTTCTTTTCTGCTTCCACCTACCGCTGGGGTCTCCTTTCTACTGCATTATGTGCTGGCGGTACTCATAATAAATCCCATTTGCCCTTTGTGAAACGACTGTCAGATACCAGGTTGTCCGCTCGGGCAGATGCAACAAAAGCACTTTTACACAGCTTTTCTGCAATAAAACAAGTCTTGGATGATATTTCAGATAACAATGATCAGAAGGCAGAGTGTCGTCAACAGGCTCGTGGTCTACTTTCAACCATGATGAAGTTAGAAACAGGAATAATGATCATACTGTGGGATCAAGTATTACAGCGTTTTCAAATGACCAGTGCTTCTTTGCAATCTTCTGACCAAGATTTGAATACAGCTTGTGCACTCTATGAATCCCTGCGGTGGTATATTCAAGCTATGCGGTCTACTTTTGCAGACATAGAGCAAAAGGCAAAGGATCTGACTGAGTGTGAACATTATCAAGAACAAACTCGAAAACACAAACGAAATCGAGAGTATGATGATTTCAGTGGTTCCAGCACACTTGATCCACTTGTTGAATCTCAAACGCCTTCTCAGCTGTTTAAAAGCCGAACATTTCTTGTCCTTATTGATAGCTTGCCCTCTGCCTTGTCAAAACGCCAGAAAGTTTATCAAAAGTTGAATGATGTATTTGGATTCCTTCGTCAGTTACAGTCGTTTACACCTAGTAGAGTTACAGTTTTACCGTTTGATAATTGACAATTCTTTCGAGTCTTGTTTTCCAAATGTAGAAATCGACTTACGCATCTATTTGTCACTAATGGTAACCAACTGCAGTGGAGAACGATCATTTTCAAAACTGAAACTTATTAAAATGAACTAAGGAGTACCATGGGTCAAAAGAGATTGAACAATCTCACACTAATGAGCATTGAACATAAACTTCTGCGTGAAATTGATACATCCTATATCATCAACAAATTTGCTCATGCTAAATGTAGAAACATTAATATTTAAACAATAATGTTGACTGTGTTGTTACTTTTGATAATGATAATTACTATGCAAATTAAAAATGTATGTGTTCAAATATATTTGTGTTGTTTTATTGTTTTTTTTTCTTCAAAATATAGGGCCCCTTTCTTAACATATGCTACAAGCCCCGTACTAGCTTAATCCGGCCCTGCAAACGTGAGATAGCGCTGTTCGAACTCGCCAAACTCCTTTAGAGCGCAGATTCAGTACTAGTTCTGCCACCACCATTAGTATTCACCAGCTTTAGTTTTATGCCGAATGGTTTCACTAGCTTTATTTTTAGGCAGAATGGTTTCACCAGCTTTATTTTTAGACCGAATGGTTTCTTTTTTTTTACACGAAGATGTCAGCCAATTTACGAGGGGCATTCAGAAAGTAATGCACCACATCGTTTTTCTCAGGAGCTGTTTATTCAAAAAGCATGAAATTTATACACAATATACATGGATATGTCATGTAAACATCGGTATTATTCAACATAATCCCCATCAACTTGTACGGCTTTATACCAGCGCGAAACAAGTGCATGTATTCCTAGCCCGTACCAGATTTTGTCTTGATCATGCAGCCATTTCTTCGCTGCATGAATCACTCCTTCATCATCTTGAAACCTTGTCCCACGGAGTGCATCTTTAAGTGGACCAAATAGATGAAAATCAGAGGGTGCCAAATCGGGACTATAGGGTGGATGGGGTAGTACAGTCCAACCCAATTTGATGATTGCTTCCCGTGTTGCCAGACTTGTGTGAGGTCGCGCATTGTCGTGAAGGAGAAGCAGGTCTGCTAGATTCTTGTGCGGCCGAACTTTGCGAAAACGTTGATTGAGTTTTTTCAATGTCTTAATGTAAGCTTGCGAATTGATTGTCTCTCCTCTTGGCATAACGTCCACAAGAATCATACCTTCAATGTCCCAAAAGACAGTGATCATGACCGTTCCAGCTGAAGGAATTGTCTTGAATTTCTTTCTTCGTAGTGATTGCGGATGATGCCACTCCATTAACTGTCTTTTTGTCTCAGGTTCAAAATGATGTGTCCAAGTTTCGTCACCTGTAACGATCTTAGCCAAAAAGTTCTCTCCATCAGCATTGAAACGCTCCAACAATTCAGAAGAAATTGCTTTCCTTTGCAATCGGTGGTCATTTGTGAGACTTCGAGGAACCCATCTCGCGCAAACCTTAGAAAATCCGAGAGTTTTTATAACTGCATTTGCACTACCAATGCTGACTGACAGCTGTAAGGCCAATTGTTGAGTAGTGATTCGCCTATCAGTAAGAATAATGCCCTCAGCGCATTTCAACATTTCTGCGTTGGTGGCTGTGGCAGGACGCTCACAGCGCGGCCGATCAAGCAGCTCCGTATCTCCACTTTTGATTCTTTGATTCTCTGAACCCAGCGACTGACTGTACTCCTGTCGACTGCAAAACTTCCATACACATCACATAGACGCTCGTGAATGTTCACAACAGTTTCCTTCTCTGCAACGAGAAATTCTATCACAATTCGCTGCTTATAACGCAAGTTGCTAACACGCTCCATTTCAACGGTTTATGGCAGCCGTATTATTTGGCCGGTTGCGGTGCAATTTAGTGCACACAATTGGCACATGCCATATTTGAAGTGTGCAAAATTTCATGCTTCTATCTTCATTATTAGCTGAGAAAAACGACGTGGTGTATTACTTTCTGAACGCCCCTCGTATCATCATCATACTACTGCTCATCGTAGTATTAGCCGTGATAGATGTCAGTGTTATACCAGTCAGACTCTTAGTCCTCATGGACACTGACAATTATTTCCTCATTTAATCCATTAAGAAGTGAACTGAATGAACTTACACAAACTTTCCAGGATTTAAAACATTATATCATTAGACATGACTGATTTCAGGTCATCTCAAAATACTTATTACATTGATTTATTCATAGCTACCAGATTTGAAGTGCACATGCTTAGAAGAACGCTTACAGATCTCATGATACGATTTCAGAAAATTAGACAAGCCAATCGCACTAGGCAATCCATACTTCCTTTTATAGGAGATGCGCTAGAGTACCTTTTTGGTACTGCTACTGACTATAATTATGGCGACTTACAACATGCCAAACAAGACTTACCTACAAATCAAGAGAAGACAAAACATGTCATTTGCAAAAGCCTAACTATTGATAATAGCACACAAAACGCTATCACATAGAATAGGATTAGAATAAACGACCTGAGATCAGTGATGATGCACTTAACGAATTTTACTGAAATTGCTGTAACTAGACTGGTAAACCAGACTTATGCAATTGATAAATTTATCTCCACTTATCTCACATTGCAGAATTAATTACGCAAGGTTACTGATTTGCTTACACTTGCCAAGAATATTTTGACATCCCTTGAGTCACGCATAGAAAAGTTAAAGATCCACAGATTACCACCCTCACTTCTAACACCCTACGACCTGCATCCATCTTTGACTGTTTTACTTCCCCCTACTCTTCGACCACCAGATATTCCTCCACAGAACCTTTTCTCTTACTACGAATCTCTCACAGTGGATGCGATCCTGACGGATACCGATCTAGTTATCTTAGTTCGTATTCCCCTCATCATTGTTGATGACGTGTACGACTTATATCGCGTTCACTCTATCTCCACACCTTTTCCTTCACACCTATCTTCTACGACTGATGCTGAGAAGCACCATTTAGCAACATACGATTCTCAAACCCATACACTCGCTATCAACAAGGCACGAACATATACTACTCGTCAAAAGTCAAGGGCCACTTAGAAAAACCTTGGTTGAAACCATAAAACAAATCTGATATAAACGTAATTGGTATCAGTCAAAACGGCATTTATTGAATATCAAATTGACATGTCATGTAAAGAAATGGAAACACACATTCAAACGCAACGAAGCTGTGTAGTGTGTCACCCACCTTTTCAAAAGTCACGCAATAGATATTGGACAAATAGACATTTCAAAATCGGGTATGACCACCGTTTACAGCAAGGCATTAAAGACAGCGTAGAGGCATCGAGTCCACAAGAGTCCGAAGAGTATCCCGAGGAACAGCATGCCATTCCTGAAGCAGAAATGCAGTCAGCTGTGCAACATCCATTGGCAGGGGGTGATTTGTTGACAATCTTCGACCAAGGACATCCCAGAGGTGCTCAATGGGAGAAAGGTCAGGTGAATGAGCTAGCCACGCCATCCTGATGATCCTATGTTGCTGAATAAACTCATTCACCACACGAGCTCGATGGAGTCGAGCGTTATCATCTTGGAGGATGGCATTACCACCTATGGCCTCCAGAGCAGGCTGAACAATTGGTCTCAAGATTTCGTTCTGGTATCTTGGGCCGGTCAAGTTGCCTTGGATGATGTAGAGTGGGATCCTGCCGTGTCTGTAGAAGCCTCCCCAGACAATGACAGAACCCGTACCATAACGATCCACCTCTCGAATTGTGTCATCAGTAAATCGCTCTACTGGTCGTCTCCAAACTCGAATCCTGCCATCATTGAATGACACAGTGAAGCGAGATTCATCAGTGAAGAGAACTTGACTCCATTGTTGCCTTGTCCATCGGATGTGCTCGCGACACCAAGCAACACGGGCTCTGCGATGAGCAGGAGTAAGAGGGATTCTGACTGCAGGAAGTCGAGCAGCCAGTCAAAATTCATGTAAACGTCTGCGAATGGTGCTTTGACTGACATTAACGTTTAGTTTGTCTCAGCTGACATCTTAGAGTGGAACAAGTCACTGTTCGATGGCGCAATGCTGACAACAAGAGGTACCGGTCATCATGTCTATTGGTGCATCTATGGCGACCTGGCCGGTGGCGAACCTCCACACTTCCTGTGGCCTGAAATCTCTTCAAAATTCTTTGGATAGTAGAGTGTGACACTGCAAGCCGTCTAGCAACCTCAGGGACAGACAAATCCTTTCAACCCACGCTATAGCCCTCATTCTTTGTAAGGTGTCAAGACTTCTTCTCGGTGGCATAGTTTTTGCAAGTGATGAAACTACCCTAAGTCTGCTGATTGTAAAACAAATTAAGAGTGAACTCTGTTCACGAAAAGTCGCCATTGCACGTGAAATGTCAATCAGCACGATTACTTCACCTGTTTGGTTGTACGGAAGTTTGAAAAAACAGATTAAAAATGTGAATTTATGGTCAGCAAACCAAATGGCGCGTGATCACCATGGTTGTCGGTGAGTTGTTTTTATGCTTAACGTGCATAGAGGACTGTCAGAGGAAGATATTGCACCCATTTTTACTAAAAACTTCCTTCATTTAATCATTCTAGGCGCTTGTATAAAAGTATATTGAAAATAATAGGGTGGCCCTTGACTTTTGACGAGTAGTATATTTTGCTATTGTGTCGAAAGATAACTTTGAGAGATGTATTGATATGCCACTTTCATTTTGTGCACTAGATCCCCATTTTATGATACACATACTCATGTATAGTTACATTGTTTGAAAATGGATGGGTGTGAAAAACATCGAAAAAAGGTGATTCGTCTTACGAGGACAAAAGACAAAGAAATAGCCAACGATTGATATCATTTTGTCTTCAACAAAATGTTTGAAAATGATGTTCAGAAAACACAAATGTTATGCACAAGAACTGTTACTTTCACACACATACCCCCCATCATTTATCGAATGAGTCTCCACTCATGGCTTTTTACGCTTTTCAAACCTATCACCCTCTCCACAAGGTGCCTCCAAAATAATACTTCCATTTACTCTTCAATCCAGCTCAAACCTCCCTTTCATTTAATCAGCCTTCCTCCCACTTGTTCCGTTACCGATAATTCTTTTAGACTTGATGCGCCCTTTCAGGCCTCTTCAGTCTTACGTAAGGACATACCTTCAGAGAATGCATCGATAGCCTTCAATCACTCTTCCTAAATTTTCTGGAAGCCTCTTCTTGCCTTCCTCCATCCAGAGACCACGTTTGTCCTTCTTCCAGCACTACAGCCATTAGACACCATTGATATGTCCTCCTTGATTAATGAACTAGATACCATTCACACACCAGCCACCATGATAAGACAAACGAGATAGTCTGGTTTGGCAATATTTATTAGCATTGTTATTATCACCATACTGATTTGTCTGATATATAAGTACGAAGTTTATAGACGAATACTTTGTAAGAAACAGAGTACTGTTACCACTACTCCTGATGATGAAAACCAGATGAGTCCTCCTGATATCACCCAGAAAAGTGTTACTGTGAACATCCCCATGACTACATTTACACCCCTCCCCATCCACATCACATCACCTACCTTCTTGTACCCCCCCCCCCCCCCCCCCCCCCTCACGCCACGTTGACATGCCTGTAGTAGAACATACTCATCGCAGTAACACTGCATTGCACAGTAGCGATGCCCATATAGAGCCCATGATGTTGGGACAGACAAGAATAGTTCGCGGAGTGCGGATACACAATTGTTATGATGTCATACTCCCGTGAAAAACATTGTTATGTGCATGTTTACACGCATTTGTACTGACAGCACTTAAATTACACTGACAAACAACATTTTTCTTTCTTATATAAGAATAAGTGTTCTTAGGTCAGTTTCTTGCGCCGATTTCAGATTTGAAATCCGTTTATCTCTATCACATCGGGTTCTTAAGATATTTGTGAATAAATATATTTTTGGGAAACCGTTATTTGCTCCGTTTCATTTTTACTATATAACTTATTAAAAATTAATAAAATGCAAAATAATTCTACTTTTTATACTGCTAAAAGATGCATGACAAATGTTACGCTATTTTTCAAATAGTTACTGTATTTTGAAATAATTCTGAGCGAAATATGGCTTCTAGAAGTTGTAGAAATTCGGCTGATCTGTTCTGTTACGTGTGCGGATATTTTACCGATCGTGTCACCAGAAAAACTTTACACCATTACTAAAGAAAGCATATGAACTTTAGGCCTATTTCGATTCGGAAGTTGATGATGCAAATAAATCTTGGAAGCCAAATGCAGTTTGTTCGACTTATGCAAATACATTTGCAGGTTAGTTAAGAAAATCGCCGAAGCATAAGTCGATGCCTTTTGGAGTGCCAGTAATATGGCGTGAACCGACAAATCACGCTATTGATTGTTACTTCTGCTTGACAAATATCCATGGTTTCACTTTTAAAACTAGAAAGTCTGTGGTTTATCCAAATATTGAATCGGTTTCGAAACCAGTGCCTCATGATCCAATCACGTGTCCGATCCCAGTTCCACCAGAACAATATCCGTTGGATGTGAATGAACCATCAGAACGTGATAGTTTACCTGCTTTAGAAACTAATTCTGACTCGGATTATATACCGGTAAATGATGGTGTTCACTTAATTAACTATTCAGAACTTTCAGATCTAATACATGATCTCGCTCTTACCAAAGGACAAGCGGAATTACTCGGTTCGCAAATCAAAGAATGGAATCTTTTAGCGCCCAATACTCCGATATCTAAATTTCGTCACAGACACAGAGAATTTGTTCAATACTTTGAGATGGATGATGACATTTGCTATTACAAAGATGTAAACGGTCTAATGGTGCACCTCGATCATGAGCACATAGTCAACGAATAGCGATTTTTCATCGATTCTTCAAAGACTAGTCTAAAAGCCGTGTTATTGCATAACGGAAATTTATTTTCATCAATTCCAGTCGCCTACTCTGTTCATATGAAATAAACTTATGACAATATGGCTATACTTTTGGCAAAAATAAAGTACAATGACTATCAATGGCGGATTTGTGGAGACCTAAAGGTCATTGCAATTCTCACGGGCATGCAGACTGGGTATACTAAATTTTGTTGCTTCCTATGTGAATGGGACAGCCGCAACAGACAGGAACATTATGCAAGAAAGGTGTGGCCTATCAGGGATCGTATGCAGCTCGGGCATAAAAATGTAATACACGAGCCATTAGTTAACAAAGACAGCATCATTTTACCACCGTTACATATAAAGTTGGGGCTCATGAAGAATTTCGTAAAAGCGTTAGATAAAACGAGCAAAGCTTTCACTTATCTTCGAGAAAAGTTTCCGCAAATTAGCGATGCAAAGATAAAGGAAGGTATCTTTGTAGGACCTCAGATTAGGAAAGTTATTGCAGACAAACAATTCGAGAACTTGTTACATGGTAGTGAACTTCGCGCATGGATGGCATTCAAATCGATCGTCGATAACTTTCTGGGAAATCACAAATCTGTCGACTATGTGCATATTGTTAAGCAGTGCATAGATGCATACAGAATTATGGGCTGTAACATGTCCCTCAAAATCCATTTGCTCGATTCGCATCTTGACTTTTTCCCTGACAACCTTGGCGAAGTCAGCGATGAACATGGAGAACGATTCCATCAAGATATCGCCGTAATGGAGTCACGTTATCAAGGACGGTGGAGTGTGACCATGCTTGCCGATTATTGTTGGATGCTTCATCGCAATGTACCACATGCCATTCACCGACGAAAGTCGACTGCAAAGAAATTCAAGCCTACATAACTGTTATACTTCTTGTACGAATGATGTTGTAATACTGTATGTGTTGTTAAAAAACTTCAATTGCGTCTTTCTAGAGATCCCGACCTGATAGAGAAAAGCGGTTTGCAGATTTAAAAACAGCGCATTAAAATTGACTAGAAAAACATAGAAATGTTAGAGAAAAAAATTTTTTTTTGTTAGCCAGTGATTAGAAATCCCTTCCAATGACTAATTACTACAGTTTTGACTTCTATTGGTTATCCATTAACCATGCAACTGTTTTGTTAGGTTGAGAACAAAACCTTGTACATATTTTTGCTTCACAATTGCATATTCTCTGGAGAAGATAAGGTTGTTCAGACATACACTTTTTGACAAAAGAAATGACAGTGCTGGTGCATCCAAGACTATCATCAGTCGCGCACAATTCACTGACGACATTCTTCTCCACATACATTACCACTCATTTGTTTTGGTGGAACAGTTTTACATTGTTGACTGATAGCTACATATTTTGTGAAAGTCAAATTTAGGTTAGAACAAGTTATTAAAAAAGATGGTATTACTCTGTATGTCTTTATGCCTGACAATGAGCTGTTAATGGCACTAGACGTTTTAAGACATCAAATGTCTTCTGACAAACCACTGACCTCAGTGACAAAAGAGATGCCGCATTGTAATTATGTATAATAACTCGTCATAATGTTTGAGGTTCATTGAACCCTATTGCGTTTTGAGTTCAGTATTAGCACTAAGATACCAGAGTTAAGTTCAATTTGAGTCAAATTTATGGACATTGTCATGAAACATTTGGTAACATTGTTGTTAACGCCTCATATGTGTGAATTTTTTTGATGTTATAGACATTGTCATGAAACATTTTATAGGAGGCTCTACTAGCTGGTTATAACATATAATTTTTTGGGGGATGATAGCTTGTACTTAGACAAGTACACCTACGACAGCACTCGATTTACGAATGTTTTCGAATGGTGAATTTTAGGGATTTGGATATATATTTTTGATAGAACGCAAATGTCTCCTTACAAGATACATTTGTGTAGCCCAGGGATCTTTGTCACCGGAAGACCTATGTTATTGTGACAGCGCCATCTTACCAACGCCATTTTGTTTGTCGTTCTCTACCTTTTAACTACAACATAGCGATTTGGCAGCCATTTTAGTGTTACTCAGTCACGACCTAAAAATAGAACATTAGTCATATCGTTTACGGATAGCAGGGAATCAGAGAAGAGAAGCGTCCAGGCTATGGCGTCAGTTTAAATTCTTTATCATTCTGGTCGCTTGTCGCGGTGAGAGAACAAGCTATTGAGAAATACTGAAGTCTACTTCAAGCAAGAACATGCCTTAAATTTGTGAGTACATATACGAGGGGCGTTCAGAAAGTAATGCACCACATCGTTTTTCTCAGCTAATAATTAAGATAGAAGCATGAAATTTTGCACACTTCAAATATGGCATGTGCCAATTGTGTGCACCAAATTGCACCGCAACCGGCCAAATTATACGGCTGCCCTAAACCGTTGAAATGGAGCGTGTTAGCAACTTGCGTTATAAGCAGCGAATTGTGATATAATTTCTCGTTGCAGAGAAGGAAACTGTTGTGAACATTCACAAGCGTCTATGTGATGTGTATGGAAGTTTTGCAGTCGACAGGAGTAATCAGTCAGTCGCTGGGTTAAGAGAATCAAAGAATCAGGAAGGGGAGATACGGAGCTCCTTGATGGGCCGCACTGTGGACGTCCTGCGACAGCCACCAACGCAGATATGTTGAAATGCGCTGAGGGCATTATTCTTACTGATAGGCAAATCACTACTCAACAATTGACCTTACAGCTGCCAGTCAGCACTGGTAGTGCAAATGCAGTTTTAAAAACTCTCGGATTTTCTAAGGTTTGCGAAAGATGGGTTCCTCGAAGTCTCACAAATGACCACCGATTGCAAAGGAAAGCAATTTCTTCTGAATTGTTGGAGCGTTTCAATGCTGATGGAGAGAACATTTTGGCTAAGATCGTTACATGTGACGAAACCTGGGCACATCATTTTGAACCTGAGACAAAAAGACAGACAATGGAGTGTCATCATCCGCAATCACCACAAAGAAAGAAATTCAAGACAATTCCTTCAGCTGGAAAGGTCATGATCACTGTCTTTTGGGACATTGAAGGTGTGATTCTTGTGGACGTTATGCCAAGAGGAGAGACAATCAATTCGCAAGCTTACATTAAGACATTGAAAAAACTCAATCAACGTTTTCGCAGAGTTCGGCCGCACAAGAAACCAGCAGACCTGCTTCTCCTTCACGACAATGCGCGACCTCACACAAGTCTGGCAACACGGGAAGCAATCACCAAATTGGGTTGGAGTGTACTACCCCATCCATTCTATAGTCCCGATTTGGCACCCTCTGATTTTCATCTATTTGGTCCACTTAAAGATGCACTCCGTGGGACAAGATTTGAAGATGATGAAGGAGTGATTCATGCAGCGAAGAAATGGCTACATGATTAAGACAAAATCTGGTACTGGCTAGGAATACATGCACTTGTTTCGCACTGGCGTAAAGCCGTACAAGTTGGTAGGGATTATGTTGAATAATACCGATGTTTACATGCATTTCCATGTATATTGTGTATAAATTTCATGCTTTTTGAATAAACAGCTCCTGAGAAAAACGATGTGGTGCATTACTTTCTGAACGCCCCTCGTAATATTATTCTCCAAGATTATAAAGTCTTTATAGTGTTAGAAAGGGTATAGGATCACCATCTTTGTGCCGTAGCATTTTAAATAATTATATACTTAATTCAATGTTATTTATATTTCGCATGCGGTTGGTTTCAGATCTAAATTTATTCAGACATGCCGTGGCTGGAACAGATGGTCCATGTTCAGGAAATAAAACACCTTGCCGGTACTAGAACTGACATGTTCGGTTATTACATTTGTGTAAATGAAATTAATGGTTAAGTATTTCCATATTGTTTGGGGTTAAGGAAACCTTCAATGATCTTATGTAAATCCGACACGTTGGTTTGAATAATATTTAATTGTGGCGCGATTTAGATTGTCAAATTTATTAACTACGGTGTTGATGCCGAAATAGTTTATTTTAGTATGGTGAGTGCTGCAATTTATTAATACATTACAGCTTACAAGAATAAAAGTCCTGTGCTTCTTCAGTAATGTTAGGCTGATAATGTGGTGTAAGTATTAGTAAGATCGGCTATAGCTAATTGGTGTTAGCTTTCTTAGTTTCATAGTCCTTTATACAGTGTAAAATCTCTATTGGTTATCTGTACTGCTTTAAATAGCTTTGCTAAGCCATTATTTCTATAATATTTAGTATTATAATGTAAGGTTACTATAGAATGTACAACCACGCAGCTTAGCTGGGTTGTTAGCGTGGCTGTATGCTGTCCTCACAAGATGGCAGCCACGTGGTAAAGGCTTAGTGATGTATTTAGTTCTAGTCATTAATATGCCTTGTAAATATGATACCCCTACGTTTGGTACGTGGAGCACATTTGAGACATAAACGTTCGTGTTTGCTCCTTGCGGAGCAGGGCAACACCAGTGCAGCTGAATCCAACAGAAGCCTGCACGAAGCATTTGTATGCTATGGTAGTGGTTTGTTTCTGTAGCAATGTGTGTTACATGATGAGTTCCCAATCTCATCAGTCGGCACATACGACATGCTTCAGAGTGCAGGGACGGATATTGAGATGGATCAGTTGCGAGGTGGTGGTTTATGCTCATTAATGAGAGTATTCGTTGCACATATCGTTTAATATTATTTTATGCATATTTCATTATTATTTAGTTATTGTTATGTGTCGGGTAATTTATGAGAGAACGTGGGTCCACTTGGGAACACATTAGGTCTCTTCTAGCTCCTTGTGGAGCATATGGCCACCACTGCGGTTGGCCTCCGCATGGAGACCGCAGGAAGCATTCATATGCTCTTGCAGTAATGGTTCCGGTAGTAGTCTGTGTTAAATGGTGAGATTGCCAGCCTCATGCACAACAACATGGGCTTAGTCTGTGTGCATGATAGTTGAATGTTTCAGGTAGCGTGGAAGAAGGACTGTTTGACAGGTGAGAGCATGGTGTTTCTCATTTTTTAACTATTATGATTTTTAACTAGTCTGTGCTTTGTTTGCGTTTCAGATTAGCTATTGAGCACTGGCTGGGTGTTTTGTTTGTTTACTTACTGGGTTAATGTTTGTACATTAGTTTGCTTTGGGGGTTAGGGTCACTGACAGGGTTGTATGAATAAATACAGCCCCTGCCTTAGAATCAGAAATTTATTGTTGATCGGGCCGGTTGCGAGTGTGCAAGAAAGTGATCACATATCACAACAGCATCATCATCATTTCGCCCACCCTATCATATTATGATTAAAATTCATAACGTTTGTGCCTATTATAGGTTTAGCTCAACTGGGCTCTTTGTTTATTTATTTTATACGGGTCGCTGAGAAAGACAGGTGAGCGTCGTAAAGCGGATATGCTTGGCTGGCTCACGTGAAACTAGGGGGGGGGGGGAGAAGAGCGCTGAGATGAGAGTGTGTGTCATGGCGAGTGGACGGAATGTGTTTGAGCTCCTAATTGTTAAAGTGTTAAAAATGAAGTTCTGTTATTAATACTACTGCATCAAGATCTATGGTGAGATGTATCTAGTCATCTAGTTATTTGATTTGACCAGAAGTGTAATTGCTCAGTGTCGAGTGATGGGAATAAAGATTATTGAGAAAAGGACAGCCTTCCTGACATGGACTGACTGCCTACAGTATTTCGTATAACACATATTATCTGCTATTACATGTGGGCTTGAACTATTGATTTGTGGAGCTGCATGCTGTTCTAAATAAAGTATATCGTCCATTTCAGCCATTGTGACAAATCATTCTGAGTGGTGTGGGCTGGTTGTGGTGTCTAAGAGATTTACTACCCTAGACATCATCTTGGCCACAGGAACCATCCTGTTATTAAATATTAACATTCACATCTAAAAAGACACGTAACAGCGGTAATTTTGGATGCCTCAAGCCGGGATCTGAACAGATATTGGTGCAGTAATTTTTCAAGTCTTTGGGCTACATTTTCTACAATGGCAGAATATTTTTCAAGATGGCGTTGTTGATCGGCGACAAGCCGGATTTCTAAGTTTAACCCTGATCGCTGCACTGCATGTGAATCGTCATTACCTGAGCCAGAGGTTGAAGCCAGGAGGAATTGATTTTCTTATAGCAGAAAAGTATATTTATTGTTACATACAGTGTGTGGGTTGAAGAATCTCATTTGACAGGGTTCTTTTTTATTATGTTTTATGTATATTTGTATTTACATGTTTGTGAGATAGGCGGGTAGGTTGGCGAGGGAACCATTAATTCACAATACCACTCCTATGGTCGTGATTTATTGGTTGGTCTGTTTCATGATTTTCTCAGATAGTGGGGCAGGCATTACAAAGCTTTGAGTTTAACTGCTTCTATTGAGATTACCATCACCATTAGTGTTAGCTGTTTTGCCCTGTTTATTTGTAAATCTGTTGTTGTTGTCAGGTTAATTATATTTTATTTGGTTTATTCTCCATTATTGTTTGTAAATCTGTTCATCTAATCTTGCTATCATTCAGTTTTTATGTGTATTATATGTTGTGCAATTGTGCTTGTATTGTCATAAGTGTGGTAGAGCCAAATTTTTTTTTCATTTTTCTACAATTCATAAATTTCTGCCTTTGTTTATTCATTAGCATTAACTTGAGTTGGCTCTTCTACTGCAATCTTTTATACTGGGATTTTGTTCGTATCTCTATTTCTTTTTTGCTCCTATGATAACATCTATACTTTCATACAGTTGATAGATATTAGTGGTGAAATAATTGTTGCTAATATTGCTCACTTATTAATTTTATACATTATTTAAATTCTTATTGGACAAATTGAAGTCACAATAAGAGTGAATTATGGCTACCTTGGAGTATTTTGTAAAGATTGGAAAGGAATTTGGTTTGGAGGGTGAAGCATTAAAAACGTATGCATCCAATGAGCTCAGAGATCAGAGACAATTAGATAGAGAGGAGAAGAAGAGAGTGGAAGAATTAGCTGAGAAGAAGATAGTGGAAGAATTAGCTGAGAAGAAGAGAGTGGAAGAATTAGCTCTTGATGAAAAAAAACTGAGGTGGAGAATAAAATAAGAGAATATGAACTTGAGGAAAACAAATTGGAACATGCACATGCTCAAAGAATGGCAGAAATTGAGTTGGAAAAATTAAATGTTCAACATATACAGGCTAACCCAGTTGAGGAGGCTGGAAAAAAAGACCATGCCTCTACGTTTAAGTTAAATATGCCCACATTTAATTATAATATAGACGATATTTCATGCTTTTTAAATAGGTATGACATGTTACCAAGAGTTTAAGATTGATAGAGCTACATGGCCTAGCAGGTTGATGAGTTTGTTGGTAGGTGAGGCTCTTACTGCAGTCTGCACCATGGATGATCAGACTAGACATGAGTATGATGCTGTAAAGGCTTTGCTACTAAAAAAGTATCAACTAGATGAAAATGGGAACAGATTGAAACTGAAATCATTGTTTCCTAATTCAGCTAAAGATGTTGCTGAATTCATTTCATCAGTTAAGCTTTGCTTTTCTAGATGGGTTGATTTGTCAAAGATTGATAAAACTTTTGAGGGGCTGGCTGACTTAATTTTAAGAGACAACGTGCTGTCTTTAGTCAGTAGTGACCTTTTATCCTTTTTGCAGGTGAGAAAGCCTGAGTTCGGCTACTGTAGAAAATCTGGGACGACAGTACCAAGGTGCACGTCCTGGAAGAAATCTTGGCAGGAATAACATAAAGCATTCATTGCCAGTGGCATCAGCTAGAACTATGATCTCTAATCCACCCAGACAAAGATCATATAGCATGGACATAGATTTTTAAGCTAATCGAGATAATAATACTGGATCTTTCAGATGGATGGGTTTGAAAAAAAAATCGAAAAAAGGTGATTCGTCTTACGAGGACAAAAGACAAAGAAAGTAGTCTACGTTACGGCCACAAGGCCTTCGTCAGGAAAAGAAAGAAAGTGAAGGCTAGATAGGAGAATAAGAACTTAAAAGAATATAAAAATAAATATAAAAAAATAAATTAATTAATAAATAAAACCTAGGTACTTCCCTGAAGGCGAAACATCTAAATCTTATCACGCTTGGTTGAAAAAGGGAAGTGACTCTTGACCCCGGATGTACACAATACATACTAAGAAACTAAAAAGTAAAAAAAAAAAATGAAAAAATACCAAAAAATACCCAAAAGTAATAAAAGTGGGGACTGGAAATGGAAGAGGAAAAAATTATGGAGGATGGCATAAAAATAGAAAAATAGGATAAGAGTGGAAAGAGTCAAAATAGAGCAAGAGAGGAAAGGGTGACCTCAGACAAAGGTGTGGAAAGTGTTGAGACCGGCTGGTTTTAGACACCCCATGCGGTGGATAAGACGGTTCTCAAGCTGTTCTCGGGTGGCAGTGTCAGAGGAGCAGGATCGGATCGCAGTGAACTGGATGTCGATGGGACCATGGTGGTCAGGACCATTTAAGTGTGTGGCAACTGGTGTGGACTTTTGCTGAGAGATGTCATTTAAGTGCTGGCTGAATCTGTCCCCAAGTCGTTTGCCTGTTTGGCCAATATAGGTTTTGCAGCAACGTTTACATATGATCGTATAAATGACATTACGCGATTCACACGTGAAGCTACTGGTGATGGTGTACGTAGTCTTAGGAAAGGACACCTTCTGGGTTGAGATGACATACTTGCACGTGTTGCATCGTGTCCGACCACAGGGTAGTGTGCCAAAGTGAGTGGCATTCTCCTTTGGGAGACGGCTGTGAACAAGAAGATCCTTCAAGTTCTTGTCACGTCTATATGCCACCAAAGGTGCTTCACCGAATACTTCTTGGGTCGCAGGCTCTGCTTGGAGGATAGGAAGGTGGCGGAAAAGGATCTGTTTGACAGCAGTACTGTGAGGGTGATGGGTCAAGATTAATATGACTCTATCTGAAGTGGATGTATAGTGAGGTATGAGGGCAAACGACTTGGGGACAGATTCAGCCAGCACTTAAATGTTATCTCTCAGCAAAAGTCCACACCAATTGCCACACACTTCAATGGTCCTGACCACCATGGTCCCATCGACATCCAGTTCACTGCAATCCGATCCTGCTCCTCTGACACTGCCAGCCGATAACAGCTTGAGAACCGTCTTATTCACCGCATGGGGTGTCTAAAACCAGCCGGTCTCAACACTTTCCACACCTTTGTCTGAGGTCACCCTTTCCTCTCTTGCTCTATTTTGACTCTTTCCACTCTTATCCTATTTTTCTATTTTTATGCCATCCTCCATAATTTTTTCCTCTTCCATTTCCAGTCCCCACTTTTATTACTTTTGGGTATTTTTTGGTATTTTTTTTTTTTAGTTTCTTAGTATGTATTGTGTACATCCGGGGTCAAGAGTCACTTCCCTTTTTCAACCAAGCGTGATAAGATTTAGATGCTTCGCCTTCAGGGAAGTACCTAGGTTTTATTTATTAATTAATTTATTTTTTTATATTTATTTTTATATTCTTTTAAGTTCTTATGTCTCCTATCTAGCCTTCACTTTCTTTCTTTTCCTGACGAAGGCCTTGTGGCCGTAACGTAGACTACTTTCTTTGTCTTTTGTCCTCGTAAGACGAATCACCTTTTTTCGATTTTTTTTCAAACCCATCCATTGTCCACGTCTTACTGCAGTTCCCCTCAACTTCCTGGATCTTTCAGAGGGAGGTATAATTTTAATAATAGGTCACAACAACCTCAAAGGAATTACTATTCATATAATGATGGATATATGCCTCATCAATCATCTTTCATATCTAACAGGGATTGGATTAGAGGTGGATATAATTACAAGTCAAACAGAGGCCAAAGGTCAGGTTATAGAAACAATGACAATTATTACAACAACAGAAGTTCTCAACAGAACAATATTTTTCAAAGGTCTAGAAATCCTGAACGTTCCAGTGTGGACTTAGCCAATAGTACAAATTGTTCTGAATGTAATTCTTTGTTTCAGCCAGAAGGAGTTCCTAGGCTCCGGTGTGGACATCCTTTACCAGTAATGTCTTCTTATAATGGGAAAGGATCAGTGGTATTTTATAAGGATTTTGTAAACAACCAACTTGTTTCAGTGCTCAGGGACACTGGATCGCCACTGGGGGTGGGGGGGGGGGGGTTCGAAGATCATTAGTGTACCCTGCTGATTACACAGGCGAAGAAGTGCAATACATTACATTTGGGGGCACAGTTGAATATTATCCAACTGTAGAACTATTTTTAGATACCCCTTATTTTACAGACAGGACTATAGTATGTCTGTTGTCAAGAACAGTCGCTGGGATAATTTTAGGGAATATCCCTGGGCTTCATGAATGAACTATTGATCACATTTTGAGGTGAGAACAACATGTACATACTGCCAGGGTTGATACTACCAGAGGACAGGCTCTTAGGCAGGTTATGTACGGTCACATGATCGGACTCAGAGTGACACAGTTTTGAGTAATGGGGGTGCTGATAATACAAAATTTCTTCCTCCCATCATTGAGGAGTCCTTTGTTGATTTCAAAACTATTGAGGAATCATCAGATGTCTATTTTGACTCGAGTGAATCACTAGTTGCTGCTGATATAGGACCAACCACATCCATCATGGATGATGTGATACCTCGCATTGTTGATGTCAATGTTGCTGATATAGGACTAACCACATCCATCATCGATGATGTTATACCTGGCAGTGTTGATGTCGAGGTTAATCATATGTCATGTTTAATTTAGTCGTATACACTTCAATCAAAACTGTACATTTGGCTGTTGGTTTTCCTTTTTTCTATAGTCTAGTTACTATATGATTTTTCCTTTTCCTTTAGGAACTTTAAGGATATTAATATTACTTCAGATTTGTTCTTTCAGATGCTGACATGGCATGATTTCATGAGTTATGTACTGGCCACTACATTGTGTATTGTGGCAGTTTTATCAATATTGTTTCTTTCTGCATGTGCTATAAGTCGAGTTACACCATTTACAAAACATAATAACTTCATACTTGCTCCTATACAGGGACGTGAATGTTTTCTTTCCGTTAATCATGTACAGGAGATCTTGTTTCCTATTGGTACTTATGATGAGTCTAATAATGTGCCGAAAATTGACACCCACGGAGAAGAGATATCAAATTGTAGAGTGAGAGTTGCTCGCTGTGGTTTATTATTTCTCAAAGCTGCAGCGCTAACTCATTGGCTCAAAATTTGTCTTGGAGACAGATCAGAAAGCATTGTCATATCTGAAAACAGTAAATTTCGTAATGAGAGGGCTGCCGGAGCATCACTTGTGCTCCAACCCTACGACTATGACATTCGTGTCATCAAGAGCAGTTACAACGTGGTGGCGGATATGTTGTCACTTTGTGTGACTGAATCACTATCATCTGACAACGCGGCAACTGCAGATACCTAGTGAGGGTACAGCTAACCTTTTGAATGACTTCGTAATGTGTTGACCGGTGGAACATTCCACTGTTTATAATCTTGTTTTCTGACAATGCAGATGCTGGCAGAAATTTCCAGTTTTATCGTTCCTGAGCAAGGAATGAATGTACAAACGCTCTGTGATAATAGCTAAGGCTGAGAACAATCATCACTTTTGCATCGGAAATTGAAAAATATCGCCCAAGGACTCTTTTGACAGTACTTACAGATATTGATCGCTTTACTCGGCACCTGATGATGATGAATGCTGATATTGCTAATTTCAAGTGGGATCTCATTTTACTTAGCTCATAACAGGGATGTCTTCGACCTTTTGAACAGTTGCCATAAGTAGTTTATGTGCATAAGCGCACAAAGTTATTGTTAATTGCAGACATATGTAAAATGTGGACATTTTGAATGCAGAAACTTTAATTATGCTTGTTGCGCTACGGGGTCTTTTATATTTATAATTATATTATGTTCGTAAGTGGTACTAATCTGGTTCCACTGGCCAAGAAACTGGTCAGGGTATTCACTAGACCATCGCACACAATCCATACCAAACTGCTATAGTTAAGTAGTTGAAGCAAAGTGGAAACGATTCAAAAATGTTTAATAAAGTATGAGACGATGCTCCATTATCAGTTACATAACAATTTATGATATAATGGCATTCTTTAAGCCGTCATAAAAGAGTCTCTGTCATAGCTCGAAACACTGTCGTAGATCGACTTCAACGTTTATTTAATTCTGACTCACTTTTTCAACAGAATCCAGATTCCCTTTTCAACTATAACTAGCATCATCTAACAGATGCATATTGATGATCTAGTGCTGGAACATCATAGGGATTATACACAGTTAATATATATTTCACGAGCTCAGAGACATACGTCCACTTCCCACAGCTACACACATAAAATCTTCTAGCAGATGATCTCCCTCCCCCCGGTCTGCCTTGCTTACCACGACGTCTGCTGAACTGCACGCCGAGGCAGTGACGTCACTTCCTGTGTCACCAATGACTACGTATAAGAAACGAACGAGAAGCCTTGTCGAACCAATTTGATATCGACAGACATGTTATGAATTTTACTCATAACATTTACTCGTCCCCCCAAAAAATAATGGAAACAAAGTTTTCATTATTTCCGTGGTGTGAGTATAATATCACCAAAGGGAAATTTGGTATCATCAAACTTCACTGTCAGTACGAAATAGCATAGCACCCAGGTTTCTGCCACAGTAGGCAATTAAACACTTAAAGTGTGGACCATGGTAAAAACCACAGCCAAAGACTACAAATGACACAAATCGTTTTACCAGCAATGTGAGGTGGCCATCACTAAAAGCACTCAACGTATTAAAAATGATGACAGCATTTATTGCACTCGCATACATCACACCGTCCAATAACACCTGTCCGTCACGTCCACTATCAGTAGTCAATTAATTTCTTATTAATCACTAGCAACAATGCAAAGCACTAAAAATGATAGAAATATGTAATAGAGTCAGTCGATGAAATGAGGCAGAACATAATACTAAGAAAGTGAATGAATGCAACATTAGACATCATCAAAAATCAAGGTTAGTTGTACGTTCTAAGTACTAGTGAGAAACAGTGTATCGTGGTATCACTAAAATATTATTTTCCATCTAACACTGTTATGTGAGCAATTAGATGCACGTATGTTGAGGTATTGCACGAATAGATAATAATATGTAGTTTCAGCCATATACACTGATTCAAAATTTAATGTGTGTGTGAAAAAGATTTGTATCAAAGACCAAATCATATTTGGCGAATTAACATTATTTAAAACACAATTTTAAGCACTGTAGTTAAAATGCGTAGTGTGATAAAATTATACACATTCAATGATATAAAGTCTGGTGAATATATGTCCAAATAGACCAATGTCAATATCCATGACTGTCTTCCATACAATCGTATGATCCTTCCACGTCCGAATGTTCAAGTCCAAACAGATTGAAAATAGAAACATTGTCGGATAGGAAATTTCTCAGTAGTTTCCCTTGATTATGCGAGTTATTCTAGAGTTATGTCCCTTCATCTGTAGATGCAGTTATCCATATTACAATAAAACAAATGTCTGCACGAAGTATCCTCAAGTCACCTTATTTTCATCATTCCACATAATGGGTGTTTGTAAGTCTCTAAACAGAGTATAATCATTGTCAATAAGGCACAATACATCCACGTAATGTGCTGAGTAGAAAGAGATATTACACAAAATTTAGCATGTCAGCATTTATAAACATCAGGTGCCGTGTGCACCGATTAATCTTGTAAGCACTGTAACACAAGTCATTAAAGGATTTTTTTCCCAAAATGCGAACATTTAACATAGTTCTCTGCATTAGCATCTTACAGCAGGTCATGGTATCTTCCACCCTTGGATCTTTTGTTCAAATGTAGTAGTGTCAGACAAAAACGTTACCAGAAATGCAGTATCCCACGGATCACCATATTACGAAGTCAGTACATAGGTTAGTATCAACATTACAAGTCCTCTGCATTTCTTGAGTTGATTCGTGACAGAGGGTCCTTGATGAAACGCGACAGGACATCTGCCATGACATTCTGACTGCCCTTGATCGCTCGTATGTCGTAATCGTAAGGCTGAAGTGCAAGAGATGCCCTGGCAGCCCTCTCATTCTTAAATCTTGCTGTTTTTAGATAAGACAGAGCTTTCTGATCTGTCTCCAGAATGAATCTCGATCCTATAAGATAACGCTGTAGCTTTGAGAAGCAGAACACAATCGCCAGGAGCTCTCTCTCCACAATTGGATACTTCTGTTCAGTTGGGGTTAGTTTTCTACTGACGTATAGGATTGGATGCATACACCCATCAAACTCTTGCATAAGCGTTCCATCGATTCCTGATCCAGAGCCGTCGACTCTGAGGGTAAAGGGAAATCGAGCGTCAGGTAATCTCAAAATTGGTGATTTGGAGAAAAAGATTTTTAGTATATTTAAAGAAACATTACATGCATAGGATCAAATAATCTTATTTGGGGAGTTCTTTCTTAACAACGAAGACAGAACTGAAGTAATTTCTGAAACATTAGGCAAGAACTTTCTGTAGAAACTTACTAGATCTAACAGACTGCGGACCTGTTTTTTGTTTATTTTTGTTTCAGGAGTTTCAAGATTTAATATTTTAAAGATAGTTGAATGTTCAGGTTTAAGAAAACCACCTCCTACCTTATGGCCAAGAAAAGAAATTTCAGTGAATCCTATTCTTGTTTTGGAAGGTTCCAGTAAAGGTAATGGTTCGGCGTATAATATTGTCAAGGCATTCAAACGCCTGAAATCTATGCAAATCCGGATGGATTTGTCTTTCTTTTTAATTAACAACGTAGGAAAACTATATGGAGATTGTGATGGAGAAATTATATTCAACTTTATCATATCCTTTATTTCTTGCTGTGCCTGTGATTGCAGATGAATAGGAATAGGATATGGTTTCAGTTTGATAGGTCTGAAATTGATAAGTGCAGATGTGATGAAAGGGAAATGATCTTGGGAAATACGTGTTGAGTAGAGTTAATTTTGGGTTAGAGTACTTGCTTACAGATTGGTATGGATTTGTTTAAAGATATCTCCTCTTAGTTTCGTGGAAGACAGTATGTCAGATAGCAGGTGAACTCTGGTCATAATGTACTGTTTCTGAACTGTTTTTGAGTGATGTGTGAATAGCTCTTGCGGCTAGTGTCCGCAGGGATTTTTGAGAGCAGTGTTAAGAGAACAGTAGATTCTCGTGACTGTGTGAACGGGGTGTGTTCCCGTGGGTTCAGTCTATGCAGGGTTTTTGACTGAGGTGGTCAGCCCTAAGGTGGTTTTTGGATAATGTATGCCTGCGCAGGGCTATAGAGATTTTGTAGGCCTTGATTATTATATATCTGCCGTAGATGCAGTATTTGTGCACTGATGTGAAGTATAGAGATTTTGTAGGCCTTGATGATTATATATCTGCCGTAGATGCAGTATTTGTGCACTGATGTGAAGTATAGAGATTTTGTAGGCCTTGATTATTATATATCTGCCGTAGATGCAGTATTTGTGCACTGATGTGAAGTATAGAGATTTTGTAGGCCTTGATTATTATATATCTGCCGTAGATGCAGTATTTGTGCACTGATGTGAAGTATAGAGATTTTGTAGGCCTTGATGATTATATAACTGCCGTAGATGCAGTATTTGTGCACTGATGTGGAGTAGAGATTTTGTAGGCCATGATTATTATATAACTGCCGTAGATGCAGTCTTTGTGCACTGATGTGGAGTAGAGATTTTGTAGGCCATGATTATTATATAACTGCCGTAGACGCAGTCTTTGTGCACTGATGTGAGGAGTAGAGATTTTTGTAGGCCAGGATGTGTAAGGGCCGTATGGTGTGTTAACTACATTATGAAGATTCATGTTTCGATGTAACTGTATTCGTCTAGATCTACGTGATGTTATAATTGTAATAAACCATGGTTAAAATATCATCAGACGTTACACCATTCCATGACTTGGTGTGTGCGCTACTGTGAGTGACTGTCCCAAACCACACTCACCTTCTTCACCATAATTAATTACATATAACATTTGGATTCTCCGTCACTATAAAAAACCCCTTTAATTATCAGTGGATTCTTCTGGTAGTAAAAAAAGTCTTTAATTATCAGTGGTGGACCAAACCAACGGGTCGTAACACCCACATTACATTCGCGTAACAAGAGGGTAAATTAGGTCAGATTCTGGACCAGTCATTACAAGTGGGAACACTGAACTGTGTTATGTTTGGCTCTGTGTGGGCGTGGCTTAATTCAAGTGTACACAGGTATCAGCTGACTGCGCATATCCGTCCTCATATCTTGGCGTGTTGTAGCAACTAAACTGACTTTATCAGTTGGTTTCGATATCAAATAGCTGTTATCTGATAGCGACATTGATGCCATAATTGTTACAGTGCTTGTTCCAGTCTTTCCATATGCAGATTCAACTATAGGTGCAGTATTTTGGAGAGTTCGTCTGCACGTATACCTCAAGTGATTGCGGGGTTGCTGTGATCGGTTCCCGTCGTCTGATGCATTGTTGAGGACATACTGTACAGTGGCAGGGATTTGAAGACAAGAGTGCCTAGTCCTTGTACCTTTTCTGCAGTGGAGTGTTTTAACGTCAGAACTTTGTGATATCCAGTGTGTTGGCGGAAGGGTCAGGATTACCTTCAGTTAAGTGCTTTTGTTGTGTGTAAATGTTGCCACTTCTGTCCATGTCAACAAGCCTCAATCTGCACTATCCTATTCTATTGATAACTATTGTTGTTGTTGTCGATAATTATATCGATTAATTATAGAATGTGATGATGTACAGGGATTGATGATACAATATTTGAGATCTAAACTTGATTTGGTATAATGAAAGTTTAATTAAGACATATATGGTTGACTAAGTAAACAAGTCACAATGGATTCTGATACAGATCCGGAGGATATGAGACCTGTATTAGAGTATCTGTTTCAGGAAGTGACAGATTATCAGGGATTAAAAGGCCCAGAGCTTGAGTCACATGTTATGGACAAGTTTTTGGTCTCTGCATCGAGATCTCTAAGAGAGTTTGCTAATGAGAGATTTCAGTCAATTCCTCATGTGAGTATGGCTGAGGATCTGGCAAGGTTATTGGTTTTGGACCTTCGTCTGTTCTTGGACAATTATATTAGTATTAAACGTGATAGCATATTGAAGAGTATTCGTACGTTATTGCTCGACGGCATATATAGTGACCAGGAAGAAGAGTTAAAAGAGAAGAAGCAAATAGGAGACATAAAACAGAGTACCCTAGAGCAAAGGGAAAGTTTTATAGAATGTACTGCTGAAGTAAGTGAGTTACATGAAAAAGTCTCTAAACTTACAGATGATTTAGGCAAATCAAACTCAGAACTTGCTAGTGTTCAAGCAAGTTTGGATTCAGCATTGTTGAACATAGAGCAATTGGAAGTTCAGATGAAAGAGAAGCAAATTGAGGTTGAAAAACTTACACAGGAGACTCAACAAAAGAAAGAGACATTAGTAGAGTTGATGGTTGAGAAAGAGAAGGTTGATAGGCTTACGAATAGTCATGATATTGAGATTGAGAGGATTGATAAAGAGAGAGTGAAAGAATTAATGGTGGAGAAAGACAAATTGATTAAGATTGAAAATTTGCTAGCAGAGGAAAGCTGCAAGGTCTTAAAAGCGGAGAGTTTAAACAAGAAATTAAGTGAACAGATTGCACTTAAGGACTTTGAGATTGTAGAAGCAAGAAGAAGAATAAATGGTCTGCTTGACGTAGTCTTGAATAGCAATATGTGGTCTTCCGTCAGTGTTGACGATGATAGACAGAAAGTTTCTTATCATCAGAACACTAAAGCAAAAAGCCAGCCTTATACACTTTTTGCGGATTCTACGGTCAAGAATGGTGGACATAGATCTTTCCGTGGGAGATATAACTTCTCACGCAATACAGATGATTCCAATGATAATGATTGCTGGCGGCAGAATAACAAAGGAAAATCTACAGTAATATCCAGTCCTGTAGATAAGGAAAGAAACAGTGCTAAATCTCAAGTCAGTGTGTTAAAAACCAACAGCGTATTTATTGACAGATCTGATAAATTGGTTACAAGTAACAAACATACTACTGCTTGTTCCATGAAGGAAACAAATGTTGTGAAAAAAAATAAAGAGATTGTCAAACCTTCTAGTCATACCCAGTCAAGGCAGTGTGACTCATTTTTTAAACACATTGCCACAAGCAAAGAAAAAAATAATTTTGATAGGAGACATAACCCTAAGGTTATAAAGTACCAAGGGAGTTCATCCTACGGTAACGTTTCTTCTCCCAAAAACAAGAAAAAATGTGACAGATCTCAACATTGTGATTCTAAAAGTTTAGAAAACTATAGCAGAAGTAATTATATGAAAGTTCATCAGTCTAGTAATAATTTTTCTGCTAAAAAGTCAGTTCTATCTGATGGACATTGTTATCTGGGAAGAAGTATTAAGAATAACTATTGTAACTGGGATTTAAATCAGTACAACGGTGTTAATAGAGCAAATAACAATGCTCTCAAAAGAAATTATACAGATCGCAACCAGGTTAGCTGTGCTCCACATAAGAGCAAGATTATTATTAATCAGAGTAATAGGAACGGTAATAGGTTCTTAAATGCTTTTGCTTGTCATGCTGATAGGTTTGAGAGATCATCTCGGTCTTGTGAAGGTAGTAAATTTTTTCCAGCCTACCGCACTGACAACTGTGAATTATAGGTCAGGTTGTCCCTGGGACGTCTATGTTGTCTGCTATGTGACGAGAGTTGTTGACATCGCAGGAGGGCCACAACCTTACACCACGGAGTTCGGGTAATTGTGTAGTGAACTTTTCCGTGTTTCCTCATAATCTTACCATGGATTAAAATAGATATTTTCATTTGTATTGTCTCACAGCGAGCGACTTTGCGAGGGGAATCACCATTCTAATTTTACATTACCTGGGAGAGATGTAGATCACTGTGTACCATTTATCCATTCAAGCGAGCCTAGACAGTACGTTAACCCACCGTGTCATGCTGTCACCTTGCGTGTTGATGAGATGTTCGCAAGACCTCGAAGGAATTTTTTTTTGTTTTTTAAAGGTCCTGTTTATTTTTTGTTCTGTTTACAAACACTGAATGTTATTGTATTCTTTAGTATAGAACTTTATATGTTGTTAATGAAATATTATGTAATCTTTGTAACATTTGATTGCCATAATTATTTGTTGGTTGTTACTTATATGACTGTATTTTAATTATGCATTAAATAATTTCTATGCACAAACTTATTTACTGAGACAATGTAATAGTCATTTTCATAGATAGTCCTGAGTGTTTATTCACTACTTAAAATTTTGTTTTGTTTTTTCATCATGGATTTGATACCATGTTTAATTAACATATTTATATACAGATTATTTGAATTAATTGTTTAGTGAAAGGTAATTTTAAACATAACTTGTATGTATTATTAATGATTTTTCGTTGAAGTTAAGGACGTATTCTGAAACTTGGTTTCCATTTTTTCTCAATTATGACATTTGATAATTTAAACGATTCGATTTTTTTTGTCAGCTAGAATTAACTTAAATTTCCTATTAAATTAAGTGGGTAGAATTAACAGCGACGGCTGATACTCTTGTTCATTTAAAGAATTTAAATATCTGATTATAATACATAGTTAAGATAAATAATATTACACTTATATATATTTATAACTTCGTTTGTAGTTAACATTTTATTACCCAATGTGACGTTTCTTTGATGTATTTTTTTTTTTAAAAAGAAGAGAAAAAAAAACTTACACGTTTTGATGTGTGTCTATTTAAAGATAAGATTATTTTTATGTTACTCAGCTAATTTAATTGTTAGTTATTAATTATAGCTACATATTACTTAGAAATAAAAATACTATTTTTATTTAACCTAAAGAGAAGAAACATTTTTTGTATTGTAAATTTTTGGAAAATGTGTTTTGAACATTGTGATATTTATTTTTTCTGCGCCAGCGCTAGATTGTATGTTAGGGTTACTATTATGTAGTGACATTAATTCTTTGAAAATGTTGTGATGTTTGGATGTATTTTTTGGTTGTTAGCGCTTGACTATGCGTCAATGCGGAACTTGTGTTATCGTTAATAATTTTTTGTTTGGGTGATATTTGATGTAATTTATTTTTAGTTATGTATAAGTTTATAATTTAGTTAAATTACTTATTATGCTGTGCTTGTCATAAGCTTTTTTTTTGTGTTAGTATATAAATATACTTTAGCATTTTTGTATTTTACAATACGTTGTTATATTTGGATAGTTATTATTAGGTGTTGTTACCAACTTTCTTTACATTTGCATCTTTACTGTCATCTCTCTTTGTTGACTATTCGTCATTTCTTTACATCTTTTCTGTTGTCTTTTCAGTATTGTCTGATATTTTGTTTATGCTTCCGTGTTTCATCTTTGATGTCATTCATACTTCTAGTATACTTTTTTCGTGTTACGCTATTTATACTTTCATTCTTTGTAGTGTTAAGTTAATTATATGACTTTAGATAATGTAATTGGTTCTTATAGTTCTATTTGTTTTACATGTATGGAATTGTTGTCTTCATTGTCATCTTATGATTCTATTTGATTCTTATCAAATTCCCATTTCATATTTTGTCTTTTCTCGTATGATAATTTATTTTCTGTTTAGTTTGTACTATGTATACTTAATTTGGGTTTTGTATTAGATTAATTTTTATTTTGGTATGCTTGAATGATTATGTTGGATGATTTAGTCGTTATCTTACATTTATTGATGATATTTTTGTAGATGTGCTATGTTCTCTTGTCATAGGTATATTTTTGTAGGTAATTGATAGAACTTCATTAATTTTTAAAAAAATTTTTGGGAATTAATTTAAGAGGTATCTGATATAACTTCATTGACCGTTAAATTTTTGGGAGTTAATTTTCAACAAAAAAAAAAATGATATAATCATTTTTTTTTTCCCTGGGAGTGTGGCAAACTGATAAGTGCAGATGTGATGAAAGGGAAATGATCTTGGGAAATACGTGTTGAGTAGAGTTAATTTTGGGTTAGAGTACTTGCTTACAGATTGGTATGGATTTGTTTAAAGATATCTCCTCTTAGTTTCGTGGAAGACAGTATGTCAGATAGCAGGTGCACTCTGGTCATAATGTACTGTTTCTGAACTGTTTTTGAGTGATGTGTGAATAGCTCTTGCGGCTAGTGTCCGCAGGGATTTTTGAGAGCAGTGTTAAGAGAACAGTAGATTCTCGTGACTGTGTGAACGGGGTGTGTTCCCGTGGGTTCAGTCTATGCAGGGTTTTTGACTGAGGTGGTCAGCCCTAAGGTGGTTTTTGGATAATGTATGCCTGCGCAGGGCTATAGAGATTTTGTAGGCCTTGATTATTATATATCTGCCGTAGATGCAGTATTTGTGCACTGATGTGAAGTATAGAGATTTTGTAGGCCTTGATTATTATATATCTGCCGTAGATGCAGTATTTGTGCACTGATGTGAAGTATAGAGATTTTGTAGGCCTTGATTATTATATATCTGCCGTAGATGCAGTATTTGTGCACTGATGTGAAGTATAGAGATTTTGTAGGCCTTGATTATTATATATCTGCCGTAGATGCAGTATTTGTGCACTGATGTGAAGTATAGAGATTTTGTAGGCCTTGATGATTATATAACTGCCGTAGATGCAGTATTTGTGCACTGATGTAGAGTAGAGATTTTGTAGGCCATGATTATTATATAACTGCCGTAGATGCAGTCTTTGTGCACTGATGTGGAGTAGAGATTTTGTAGGCCATGATTATTATATAACTGCCGTAGATGCAGTCTTAGTGCACTGATGTGGAGTAGAGATTTTGTAGGCCATGATTATTATATAACTGCCGTAGACGCAGTCTTTGTGCACTGATGTGAGGAGTAGAGATTTTTGTAGGCCAGGATGTGTAAGGGCCGTATGGTGTGTTAACTACATTATGAAGATTCATGTTTCGATGTAACTGTATTCGTCTAGATCTACGTGATGTTATAATTGTAATAAACCATGGTTAAAATATCATCAGACGTTACACCATTCCATGACTTGGTGTGTGCGCTACTGTGAGTGACTGTCCCAAACCACGCTTCACCTTCTTCAACCAAAAAGATAAAAACATAACTTTTATCAGAAATCTGTCAACGGGAAATAATGTTGAATGATATATGCATGCCCAGGAACATCCGTGAGCACGACAGAAAAGGACTATAGTAACAAAGACATCTGCTTCTTCTGATAAGAAGGAAGAGTTTGCGAAATAGAAATATCTTTCCAACTCTCAGTAGACAAAAGAGGTAACAGTGGTTCAGAAACATCAGGTAAGTCAGATAACTCTTCCTGAATCATCGCCAGGGAAGAGCGACGATCAACAGATTCGTCAATAGCCTCAAAGACTGGTTTTAGATGTGAAGGACGAGAATGAAATTGCTGCAGCATGTTGATATGAAAGGTTTTTTCCTTTCCCTTTATAGATACAATGTAATCAACATCTGACAATTTCTCAATAATAGTATATAGTCCTCTCCACGAAACAAGTAATTTAATGTCTTTATTTGATAATAACACATAGGCCTCATCACCCGACCATAACTGGCGTAGTTTTCTGTTTTAATTTACAAACAAACGGGCCTTCAGTTTTGCCTTTTCCGACGCCTCTACTGCTATCTGGCATGCGTCGATAAATTTTTCTCAAATTCACATTATATTTGTAAGAGGTTGGAACATCCTCATTCATATCAGCTCCAACCAATAATTGTTTTAGAATGGACATGTGTTCTCTATGCTTAGCTCCGAAGACTAACTCAAAAGGAGCAAAACCAGTATGTTCGTTGGGTATTTCCCTATACACATACAATACTGCAGGTAGCGAGTATAGATGGACGGGGAAGGGCATAAAATATATTTCAGAAGAAAAAAAGCAAATTATATACTCTGGTAGTAATGATAATCGTCACACAGAGGGAGTAGCCATCCTAATGACACAGAAAGCAGCAGCATCGCTTATCAGCTGGGTACCTATCAATGAGAGGCTAATATTAGCTAGATTTCAGACACGATTTTTCAAGCTCTCAATTGTACAATGTTATGCACCAACTAACGACGCTCTTGATACCACAAAAGATGACTTCTATGAAGCACTTCTAAGTACCATCAACACAATACCCAAGCATGACATAATAGCAGTCATGGGTGATTTTAACGCCAAAGTAGGTGACAACAACGATGGAGTACAAAGATATCTCGGTACTCATGGCATAGGCTGTATGAATCAAAATGGCGAAAGACTTCTAGAACTTTGTGAAATATCAAACCTCGTTGTGGCAGACACCATCTTTCCACATAAGAATATCCACAAGATAACATGGAATTCACCTGATGGCAGAACTAAGAACCAGATAGATCACTTCTGCATAAGCGCTAAATTTCGCTCATCAGTTCAAGACGTCAGAGCATACAGAGGTGCAGAGATCGGAAGCGATCATAACCTCTGCATAGCTAAAATGAGAATTAAACTGAAGAAGTTATACCAACCGAATAAAAATAGAAGAATAGATGTACACAGACTGCAATCAAATGATATAAAGAAGGAATATAATGTCAAAATGAACAACTATTTCGATGCTTTAGGCAAAATTGACAACGATATCACCACCAAGACAATCGATACTAAATGGGAACAACTGAGAACAGCAATGACAGAAGCAGCTGTAGCGACCACCGGATACCTAGTACATAAAAAGAAAAAATGGATGAGAGAAGATACTTGGGATAAAATACAAGAAAGGAAAACAGCAAAACTTAAACTACTAGCGGCAAGTACACATAATGCAGTTGAATCTTGCAAACTAACTTATAACTTGTTAAATAAAGAAGTGAAGACAAAAACTCGAAGAGATAAAAGACATTTCATCAATGAACTGGCCGTAGAAGCTGAAAATGCTGCAAGAACTGGTAATAGTAGGTGCCTTTATCAAATTACAAAACAACTATGTCACCAGCCTACTGCTATGGAAACACCTGTTAAAGGTAAATTAGGGAATTCAATACCAACAGAAAAAGAACAAATGAAGAGATGGGCTGAGCACTTCATGGAGGTGCTAAACAGACCACCACCAACAGTAACACCTGATTTTAATAATGAAACATCCACAACCACTTTGCCAATAACTTGCGATGAATTCACGCTGGACGAGATCAAACAAGCCGTTAAAAGATTAAAAAATTTTAAAGCTGCTGGAGTTGACGAAATTTCAGGGGAAATGATTAAAGCAGTTAATGACAACAACCTCTTGAGAATTTTAGATATTATAAATGAAGTATGGAGAGAAGAACAACCACCACAACAATGGAAAGACAGTATTATTGTAAAGTTACCGAAGAAAGGTGATCTATCAGACTGTAATAACTGGCGTGGTATATCTCTATTATCAGTACCTGGAAAATTATTATGTTGCATGATGTTAGAAAGACTTAAATTGCATGCTGACGAAAAGATCAGAGAAGAACAAGCGGGTTTCAGGCCGAAACGATCATGTATTGATCAAATATTCACACTAAGAACAATTATAGAAGAATCAGTGGAAAGGCAATCGCCACTTATTATCACCTTCGTCGATTTTCAAAAAGCCTTTGATAGTCTACACCGCCCATCATTGTGGAAGATACTTACAATCTATGGTTTTCCAACAAAATATGTGAATATAATCAAAGCGCTATATGACAATGCAAGATGTTGTGTTAGAACAAATAAAGGGAATACAGAATGGTTTACAGTAGAAACAGGGGTGAAACAAGGCTGTATTATGTCACCACTACTTTTTGGAATAGCTATTGATTGGGTTATGAGAAACTATACCCACAATGAACAATTGGGTATAAAATGGACAAATGGAAAATTCCTGGGGGACCTGGATTTCGCAGATGATGTAGCATTCTTAAGTTCAACACCAAGACAATCCCAAGAAGCAATAAATAATTTGTGTCATCTCTCGGTTAAAATTGGTCTCCAAATAAATGCCTCTAAAACTAAAGCTATGAACTTTTCTAACGAGACCTTTGATATCATCTTGAACGGGGAAAAACTACAGAAAGTTGAAAGTTTCAATTATTTAGGCAGTAAAATGACTCAGGATGGTGACACAACAAGAGAAATCCATACTAGAATTGCTTTGGCAGCTAGCGCCTTCAATAGATTATCTAACATTTGGAAATTACGATCATTGAATATACATACCAAGCTTCGTCTGTTTAATTCAAATGTTATCTCAGTGTTAACATACGGCTGTGAGAGTTGGAAAATAACAAAATCATTGGAGAACAAGCTGAATACATTCGAGAACAAATGTCTTAGAAAACTCATGAACATCAGTTGGAAAGAATTCAAGACTAATCGACAAATAAGAGAAGACTCTAGGCAGAAATATGTCTCCGACTATATAAGGAAAAGACGATGGTCATATATCGGTCATGTCCTACGAATGCAAAACAACAGAATACCACTACAGGCGCTCACTTGGGTTCCTGAGGGTAAGCGGAAAAAAGGAAGACCAAAAGAAACACTCAGAAGAACAATAATAAGAGAAGGAAGAACGTTGGGCCTAAATAATGTGCAAGAGCTAAGAGGAGTGGCGTCACAACGAACAACCTGGAGAGCACTGGTTTCTGCCTTATGCGCCGTGTTTGGCGCTTAAAGAATTTATTATTATTATTATTACTGCAGGTAGTACTCTATCCCAGTTTTGGGGTACTGCGCAGTAACTTTGCCTAACATCTGTTTAAGGATACAATTGAGTCTTTCAATTTTCCCATTTGAACTGGCATTGAATATTGAGCTAAGAGAACGATTTATATGGAACTCTTTCATCACTTGTGTCATGACGTCAGAGACGAATTGAGTTCCCCGGTCTGATAAAATATTTTCGGGAAAACCCAATCAGCTAAAAATTAAAAATAGCTCATCAGCAACATCCACTGTTGATATTGTTTTAAGAGGAATAGCCTCTGGCCAGCGCGTGCACATATCAATGCAGGTCAACACGTATCTGTGATCACTGGCTGACGTGACTGATAGTGGACCAATAAGGTCAATCACCATCTTTGCAAAAGAATGCAATGATATATCAGATGCCTGGATAGGCGCATTATGTTTGGGTCTTTTTATTGCCACATCTTGGCAAACTTTGTATGTGCGACAAAAAGATTTGACATCTTTTGTCACTCCAGGTCAAAAGAAATGAGACAAAACCCTTTGTTTTGTCCTGGCAATCCCGAAATGCCCTGCGCAATTAATATCGTGAACACGTCGTAACACGAATGGGCGGAAACAAGTTGGTACCATGATCTGTCTTCTTACAGATGTGGAATCTTGGAAATGTCTAACTAAAATTCTATTATTTAAAGTACACCAATGTATAGAATTATCATCAACCACCACATCATCAGACTTTGCCACCTGAAAATATTTCTTTAAGGAATCATCTTCCTTCTGTCTCTGAATGAATGAATCCTTATGAATAAGTTCTACCTTTAAATTATCAACATTTTCCTCCTCCTCATCATTATTCTCCTCATCAGTTACCACCTACTCAGTCCCACTCTCATCATTCATCACCTCATCCACAACATTATCAATTTGGTTGTGAATATGTAACTCAGCACGAGCCTGAGCTCTGGTCGTAACAGCATTTGCAATAATCAGATGCTGATGTTCCCATTGCACAATATCTTCCTTAGTGCACTCACGAAGTCCAGGAATATTTTCCAGGGTTATTCCTGCATTAAGATTATTTAACAGGCACACGAGAGTCCTTCCTGTAAAGTAAGGAGTATCCAGAAATACTTCTGCATGGGATAGAATTCCACTGTTCTCCCGAATGTAATGCATTTAACCTCCCTGCCTGTGTAATCCAATTGATCTACCATTGACCTACGCACACCAACCGTAGTGCACCCTGTGTCCATGAGAAGTGAAACAAGTTGGTTGTTAACAAAACCTTTATTAAAATCTAGTGAATCTGTCCCATCATATTAGGACATAACTGGCAAAGGATGTCCAAACAAAAGCCTAGGAACTCCTTCTGACTGAAACAAAGAATTACATTCAGAACAACTAGTACTGTTGGATACGTCCACACTACATGCATTAGCATGAGAGACAACACTATTATTCTGTACTGGATTACTGTCATTGAGATGTACAACAGCATTAGAACGCTCAGGGTTCCTTGGATGTCTAAAGTTATTGTTCTGTTGAGAACCTCTGTTATTAAAAGAATTGTCATTATTTCTGTAAAATGACCTTTGTCCTCTGCCTGATCTGAAAATATCCACCTCTGTTCTGATATTCATTAGACCTGAAAGATGATTGTGGAGGAAATAAGCCATCATCATAAGAGTTATAATTTCTTTGAGGCTGTTGTGATCTTTTATTGAAATTATATTTCCCCTTGAAATTGCCATTATTCGTTATATCGATTTACTCGAAAGTTTCTATCCATACTATTGGATCTCTGTCTAGGTGAATTAGGTATTACAGCCCTAGCAGATGCCACTGGCAAGGAATCTTTAAAGTTGTTTTTGCTAAGGTTCCTACCAGGATGTGCAATCTGGTACTGACGTCCAAAATTTTCAATAGTAGAAAATTTTTCAGGTTTTCTGTCCTGTAGGGATGATAAAAAGTCGACACTGATTGAAGACAACACTTTGTCTCTTAGAATCAAATCAGCCAGACCATCAACAGTTTTTTTTTTCAATTTTTGACAAATCAACCCATTTAGAAAAGTAAAGCTTAATAGATGAGACAAATTCAGCAAAATCATTAGCTGATCGGGTAATAATAATTTAAGTTTCAATCCATACCCATTTTCATCCAATTGATACTTCTTTAGCAACAAAGCTTTCACAGCTTCAAAATCATTTCTAGTCCGATCACCCATTGTGCAGACCGCAGTAAGAGCCTCACCCACCAATAAAGTCATCAACCTACTAGGCCATGTAGCTCTATCAATTTTAAACTCTTGGCAATAAGTGTCATATCTATTTAGAAAGCATGAAATGTCATCAATATTTGAGTTATATTTTGGTAAATTGAGCTTGAAAGTGGAACCATGGTCATTTTTTTCAGCTTCTCCGTTCACTGGATTAAGCGGTGGATGTTGCCGTTTCAATTTCTCCAACTCAAGTTCTGCCATTTTTTTAGCATAGGCTAATTTTTTTTTCCTCAAGCTCTTGGTGTGCTTTTATTTCAGCTTGAGCATGTGCCAATTTTTTTCCTCAAGAGCTATTTCTTCTGCTCTCCTCTTTTCAGCCAATTCATCTTCTCTCCTCCTCTCAGCTAAGTCCAATTCTTCTACTCTCCTTTGCTCAGCTAATTCATCAACTCTCTTCTTCTCCTCCCTATCGAATTGTCTTTGATCTCTGAGTTCATTGTCTTCTAGCCTTTTTATTTCTTTTGTATGCTAATTTAATGCAAATACTTTTAAAGCTTTACCCTCCATTCCACATTCTTTTCCAACCTTAATAAAATACTCCGAGGTAGCCACTATTCACTATTATTGTGCTTTCAAATAGCTAAACAATAATGCAAATATTATATAATGAATATGTGAGCAATATTACCAATCATTATTTCACCACTCAAAATGAACAACTGCATGTAATATTAGATGTTATTAAAGGAGCACAAAAATAAATACAAACAAGATGACAAGATACAGTGACAGAGCTAATTGAAAAAAACAGCAAATGATCAACTAAGGCAGAACTGCATGAACTGTAGAAAAAAATGAAAAATATTCAGCTCTACCACACTTATGACAAGACACGCACAATTTTACAACATATATGACATCAAATAAATGAGGGATAGCAAAGTGAGATGAACAATTCTACAAACAATAATGGAGAAAAAAAGTGAATGAAATTACACTTAACTTGACAACAATCACAAACGTGCCAAAACAAAACAAAACCTTCACAACTAGACAAATATTGGATCTGGTTGATTCAATTGAGGCAGTAACACTCAGCTATGTTCGCCGGCCCCTTAATTTGAAAGAATCAGATACAAAAACTAAAGACTGCTCATGAATTCACGACCATACAATGAGGTATTGAAAAAAATCATGAGTCCCTCCAACCGTCTACTTAATACAGAAACATAGATACACAGAAATACATATAACATGTAAAAAAGAACCCTGTCAAATTAGATTCATTAAGTCTCACGCTGCAAGTATCAATAAATATACTTATCTGCTTATGTGAAAAGAAAAATCCTCCTGGCAACAATCTCAGCGTCAGGGAACAAACGATTCAGGGACAGTGCAGCGAACAGGGTTAGACTTAGAATTTTACCATTCAACCAAGCAGGAACGCCATTTTGTACGTTGACCTCTTGACAAATTTCTTTGACAAATACTTGAATACACGCAATCATCGGGCAGAAAACATCAAAGCAGCTCCTTATTCTTGGAGAAAAATCTTGAACACTTGATATGAAGCCTGGAAACTTCCAAATTTACGTGGCAAATATAGTCAATTCATATAAGGTCTGACAGACATGACTGCAGACGGCAACTATTGTAGAAATGGCGGTTAGGCATTCTACCGTACACGTTCAAAAAATGTCATCAGACTTGAAAAAAATTTCCTGACATCTCCTCAGGATCCCGGCTTGGGGCCTCCAAATGTTGTGCTTCGGGATCTTTTATATTTATAATTATATTATGTTCATAAGTGGTACTCATCTGGTTCCACTGGCCAAGAAACTGTTAGTGGTATTCACTAGACCACCGCACACAATCCATACCAAACTGCCATAGTCAAGTAGTTGAAAGCAAAGTGGAAACGATTCATAAATGTTTAATAAAACATGAGACGATGCTCCATTATCAGTTACATAACAATTTATGATATAATGGCATTCTTTAAGCCGTCATAAAAGAGTCTCTGTAATGTCATAGCTCGAAACACTGTCGTTGATCGACTTCAACGTTTATTTAATTCTGACTCACTTTTTCAACAGAATCCAGATTCCCTTTTCAAACATAACTAGCATCATGTAACAGAGGCATATTGATGATCTAGTGCTGGAACATCATAGGGATTATACACAATTAATATATATTTCACGAGCTCAGAGACATACGTCCACTTGCCACAACTACACACATATAATCCTCTAGCAGACGATCTTACCCCCGTCTGCCTTGCTTACCACGAAGTCTGCTGAACTGCACCCCGAGGCAATGACGTCACTTCCTGTGTCACCAATGACTACGTATAAAAAAAAAAACGAGAAGCCTTGTCGAATCATTTTGATATTGACAGACATGTTATGAATTTTACTCATATCAATGCTATTACTGCCACGACGTCTCAAGATGAAGGGACAGTGCTCAAGAATGCTTCGCTTGGTCAAGGGAATGCAACTACTAGAATCAATTCGGGCTTACAGTACATTATAATGCGACGTATACGAGAACATAGCAGAGGATCTAGGACTTGAACGTAGGATTTGACTTTTGTATAAGTCTACAAGTGTGTATAATTCTACGACATTATTACTGTTAATACAGTGCTTTAGTTAGCGGTTAATTAGTTGTAATTCACGGGATAAGATTCGGTCATTCACGCATCCTTTACTAGACTTAAACTAATTATTGAGTAAATATTTTGAGCGTTCTCAATACTATTAGCAATTTGTACAATACATAAGTGTATTACTACATGATTGGACATACAACTTCGTTAGGTGCAAGATTACATTTTTTTTTATTTGCACCACAACACAATTTTTCGGACAAGTACTTAAGATTTACAAATGCTTTTAATTTTTTAGCGTAAGATGTTGCATTCATTCACTTTACTGTTATGATTGTCTGCCTCGTTTCATGTATTTACGTTGGTGCATATTTGTTTTTTCTTAATTGCTTTGCATTTGTGATGTTAATCATGAATTAATTAATTCACTACTCATACTGGACTGAACTGATAACCGTTATTTAACGGTGTGAGGTATGTGAGTGCATGTATTGCTACCATAATTTTTTAATATATTGAGTACTATTAGCTATGGCAACCTCGCATTGCGGTTAAATAGGATTTGGTCTACAGGAGACAATGGCTTTGGTATTAACCATCGTCCACACTGTTTGTTTTAAATTGCCTACCCTATGGTCGAAACCTGGGTGCTGTACTAGTTCTTATTTATAGTGAAAATTGATGTTACCATATTTTACTCTGGTGATGTTATACTCACACAACGGAAATAATGAAAACTTTATTTCCATTATTTTGCGGGGGGTGGGGGGGAGTAATGGTATGATTAAAATTCATAACGTTTGTGCCTATTATAGGTTTAGCTCAACTGGGCTCTTTGTTTGTTTGTTTTATACGGGTCACTGGGAAAGAGCGTCGTTAAGCGGATATACATGGTTGGCTCACGTGAAACTAGAGGGGGGAGAAGAACGCTGAGATTCGAGTGTATTTCATGGCGAGTGGACGGAATATGTTTGAGCTCCTGATTGTTAAAGTGTTAAAAATGAAGTTCTGCTCTCAATAATACATAGTGTAATTGCTCAGTGTCGAGTGATGGGAATAAAGATTATTGAGAAAAGGACAGCTTTCCTGGCATGGACTGTCTACGGTATTTCGTATAACGCATATTATCTGCAGTTACAATGTGGCTTGAACTATTGATTTGTGGAGCTGCGTGCTGTCCTAAATAAAGTGTATCGTCCATTTCGCCATTGTGACTCAAATCATTCTGAGTGGTGTGGGCTGGTTGCAGGGTCTAAGAGATTTACTACCCTAGACATCATCTTGGCCACAGGAACCATCCTGTTATTAAATATTAACATTCACATCTAAAAAAGACACGTAACAGCCTACTACTGATACCATAGCATCATTCGTGCTAATAGCTATCAGTTAGATTAGGAAGAACAGTTATGATGTTTTATTGAAATAAAGACTCGAGTTATGCTAGTATCAGATTGAAACTGAAACCAGTCGAAAATAGGTTAAATAGCGACTCAATGCTATCTTTTGGCGGGAGTTGCTTAGCAACCGATGATGTAAATCGGAATGGCCGAGACCCTTTATCGGTAAGCATTTGACACCCAATAAAATAAATAAAGAAGTTTTAGACTAACCAACCAAAAGGTAGTAAAATCGCCCACCACTCTGAGATAGCAAACTTCGCATATCGGAAGTCAGTTGATGTACAGAAGCCCAGTTTGTACGGACGTAGCCCTAGTCCATCCAACTGCTGGTCTTGAAGTTATCAAGATATCAACTCTGTGTGAAGCAGATAATTTTCACATAGTTGGGAATTCATATTACCCGTAAGTAAATGCTTCGTGTGACTTTTTCATTTTTCAGAATTAAACCTAGTTAGGCCAGAAACGCCTAAATGTTGGGAAAACGATCTGAACTTATAAGAAATGAAAACTGAGCTCTCTAATGTCAAATTAACTCAAGTCAAACAAGAGGTAGAGACCCGGCTATCAGTTACCCCTAAGTTGGAAAAACATGAGAAGCCTAATGAAAAGAAACTAGGCAAAGTATTTACCCCAAATTGAAATACAAGGAGGGAGAATAAATGTATATCAAAACACTACTTTTCATGAGGAATTGTAAATGCATGCAAATGACTTTGTTTTGGATTTTATGTTCAAGATAATAAACTGTTTTCCTGGATCCCTGAAGACTTTCTTAACTACCTCCTGTTGAAGGTTTTTGCAGTTTATAGTGGATATTAAGTATGCTAATGATTGTCATAAAAATATTAAACACCACAGAGGAATTCAGGAACGAACTTGGGTACGAACATCTTCAAGAATAACTATCTCTGATAGTACACCAGTATCTTGACTTGAATGATACAATAAACAAACACACAAGAAACTTGAACATATATGCCTTATATTTGAATCAACATATACACCACATGGTAACATATGCTCCTTGGGGAGCTACAGGGTATTAATTGATTGATCACCAGGGACATTGACTGTAGAAGCATAAACAACTTAACTTGACCAGGAACACTAACTGTAGAAACACAAACAACTTAACAAAACCAGGAATACTAACTGTAGTAACTCAAACATCTAAACACCAGACATTAACTATAGTAACATAAACAACTAAACATCGCCAAGGACACTGACTGTAGTAACATAAACAACTAGATCACCACCAGAGACACTGACTGTAGTAACGTACATTACCACCATGAACACTGTAATAATAGTTGCTACTACGTGAGCTCAAAGAGGAGATAAATCTTATGATGTCAGTTTTGAAACCTAATACGGTAACAATAGTTCCACCTATGTGAGCTCTTAGAGGAGATAAATCTAATAGCGTCAGCTATGAAACCTAATACTGTAACTTACAAACATAATTGATCTTACTGTTGTCGGTGACTTGTATCCTAAACCATGTAAATAGATAATGAGGCTGCAAATCTATCCGAACTGAAGTCGCACTATCCTGTTGGGTGCAAGTTTTCACGCTACTGTTTTTCAAATGAAATGGTTCGGTCTGCCAGGCTGCTGTAGAAACCAAGTTCACTGAAAAGAATTAATTATAAACAATGTAATAAATGTTATTTTGAATGAAAACATCGCTGAGAAGAACTGAAATACACCTAATACAACACAGTGTATTCTGACTTGACAACTGCCGCATTATGTATCACTGAATTAGGCAAATATGGCTAATTTTGTTGGTTAGTGTTTAGAATTAACTACATACTGAATACTATATCCAGACATATTTCTTTCTTAGAACATCTAGCCGCATCACGTTTTAACTAATAACATATGTCACGTGACTTACTTACATAGTCGTTCCTCTTCTACCCTGGGTGTAGAGGTTTGCCAGAGAGAGAGAGAGAGAGCGCGCTGTACTATCCTATCAGCTGTCTTCATTCTGGCATGTTTCCAGTCTAGTCCTCTGTCCTTTAGTGATTGTCCTAAGTTGTCCGTCCATCGGAATCTAGATCACCCTTGATGTCTGGATCCCTGGCTGTTTTCACATATTTGTCCATGTAACCGATCATCTCCATTCTGCAGACATGGCCAAAATACCGTAATTGCTACTGATCCTCTCGGGTCTGCAGGGATTGGGTTTTGAGGCCACGAAGAATCGTCTAGATGCGGACTATGTCTCTTCTTGTTACTTGAGTCACCGTCCTCAGCTATGCATTTCTGAGATTTGGTGCTGGACTTTGTGGGTTGTAGTTATTGCCCTTGACTCGTATCCATAAATCAAGACTGATACGTAGGCGGAGAGGTATACAGCCATCTTAGTCTACAAGTCTTCTTGCCAATTTCTCTTTTAAAGAGGAATCTTCGATTTATTGCCTGAAAAAAGTTCCTCGGGTTGATGCTTTCCTGGTAGCAAACGTTTCTTTGATGTCGATCTTCCAGTTTATGACAACTTATAGGCATTTAAAGTGGTTGCCCTGCATAATGTGATGCCACTTTACCTTTCATGATATCAACATGGTTTCTGTTTTGGATCTTCTGATCACCATCCCTCTCTTCTCCAGCTCTTCCTGTCATACTTGCAGGCTGGATGAAAGATATGCCTCTGATTTAGCAATTATTACAACATCGTCGGCAAATGTCAGCTCTGAAATGCAGACATGTCTTATCTTCCATTGCCCCATTGAATACTCTATTGTCCTCTCCTTACATGCATTGATGACATCGTTCATGAGAAGTATGAAGAGATAAGGTGACAGAGTATCACCCTGTCTTACACCAGTGGTGGTCTTGAACTCTTCGGATTTACGGTTTGCCGTCCTCACATACATTCTGCAAGACTATAAGTTTTCTATATCATGGGTCAGAGGTGCTGAAATATTTTTCCTTGCCAAGCAGTTCCAACGTTTGCTCCAGGGAGCATTGTCAAATGCCTTTTTTAGATCCAAGAAGCAAAGATGCACCTTTTCACGCAGCTGCATAAGTGTGAAGATAAGGCCTTGAGTACTTCGATTTCCTCAGAAGCCACACTGGACCACATCCATCTGTGGCTCAGCCAGGCGACTGAGTCTCTGCTCCAGGATTCTACAGCAAATTTTACCATGGACACTAAAAAGTAAACGCCTTTATGGTTTCCACACATGTGGCCGTGTATACCGCTATTTAGTCTAAAATAGACTATAGATATAAAACTATAACCCAAAAATATAACATAGACTGATATTTTGTAGGAAACAGACAATAAATATAAAAGAAATAAAAAGTTAACTCAGAACACTAATTCGTGGGAAAGCAGTGGTGTAAGTTATGAGGTTAGCGTAGCGTCAGAAAAAAATGCGGTTCAAGATGTCACGTTTTCGACACGTGATATCCTTAGACCAATAATTGAGCTCAAAGTTAAACCACCCCGAGCAAGCCTTTCCCGGGCAAAGAAAAGTTAGCTAGTAGTTTCTACCAGGAGAGCGATGGGGCAAGACATACCCTTGCCAGCTCAATTTTTCCTATTTGAGGTTTCAAATAAAGTTATTGGAAGTTGTGATTCTACAATGGAGAAGTTCAGTGTTACATGTGTATTTCAAAACTGTATGGACATTGTGAGTATTTGCATCATGTAAATTTTCCCCAAGTTTTAAAATTCAACCTACCATTGTTCTGAACTATATCGCTTAGGCTAAGAGAAGAAAATGACAGTAATGATGGTAACCAAAAGGGTTGGCAAGAAACTGGATAAAATAAAATAAAAACCCAACGAAAGAACCAGAGGCATAAATACTGAGGATGAATAAGAAGAAAGAAACAGAGGAAATAAAAGATATATAGCTGACTTTAGAAAGAAAACTCATGGAGCCTAAGTTTGAGGCCATGACAAAACCTGTTAAATGAAAATCCTGTACATACGCTTTTACATGTTCACTATACAATAGGAATGGATCAATTATTACTCTAAAGGTTGCTAGTGACCAGTCCTTCGGGGTAAGAGTATAGAGAAACCACGATAACACGGAACAAATGGATGAAATGGAGGATCATTAAACAGCTATAACGAAATAAATCACAAACATGGACAAATGGACAAAGCACTCGCAGCCTCAAATATTCAGCAGAGGTTTTTCCTATGCCACTGCCAGGTCGAGGCAAAACAAATACACCAACGACAAATACACCAACGACAAATACACCAACGACAAATACACCAACGACAAATACATCCCGCATTACCCGTCAAGCTTTAACAAGAAGAATGAAATTTTTGCGCCAGCAAGGTATCCTGAAATACAGAAATCGATTACGTATCCTGAAACAGAAGTAGTATGTTCGTACGATTCCAACATGGGAAGTTATTACTACACTGTTCGAGACATAAACAGACACAACGGACTGCCCCAACTGCAGTGAGAAGGCAACCCTACATTCTCTCATGCAATTGTCATCAGTACGACGAGGACTCACGTACTGTTAATCTGGTAAAGCACGACGAACCAGGTAGAATATGGCAGAAACGGAGGTACCTAACCCACACTGTCCCCAGTTCGAACCCCAGTCACACCAAATCCCCTGCCCCCATGAGAAAACCACCTCATTATTATTACCCCAAGGAAATAGAGCGCAGACCACGTAAGAAACACTGGGACACCTTAAACAAGAGAGCGCACAGAATGACAGCTAGAAATTTTATCGCTGAAATAAAAACAAAAAAGATTTGGGAGTTTAGCAATGCAGCGTTAGAGAACGAACGAGGATGTTTTCTAGCAACTGCAGATCGACTACAGGCACACATCACACCTCTGCACAGACGTCACCGGTTTGGTTTGGTTCCATTCAACCAGAAGAAAGGGGCCCCCATTGTCAACGTTCACCCTAGAGAACTACATGTACCGGTGCATACAACACAGATGGTGTCTGTCGCAACACAGACAGATGTTGCTAAGTCAAGTCAGGCATGTGACACATTCAGCACCCGCACATCATCCAGCCACACTCAAATTTGTTCCCGTAGTGAACAATCGTCAACGGAAATATACCACACCCCCAGTTCAGAAGGTAATAGCAGTGAAAACAGACCGTTAATACAATATACGAAAACAGCTGTCCCTGCAGAACAGATAGATCCTGATAAAACCATCCCGAAGCAATTTACTGAAGCATCTACAAGTAATTTTAATCGAGATGAAATTGAACGAAAATAAGGGAACAGCGTTTCAACCCTGATACAACATTACAGGACTCAAACGAACATGGTGGCAAAACAATTTTGTATTTATATCAGCAAGTAACGGACATAGATTCGCCAGACCCAGCCAGTAGTGTTGAATCTATGGACAGCGCCCTGCCTTCACAAGTCCGTACCACTGCCAAACGCTTGTATTTCTCTGAGTCAGGCGAATCGCCTCCTATCACCAAATTCATAAAATTGCGTCAGAATCACGTAAGACGAAAGATCAAAATGAAACGTAGACACGTTTCTAAGCAGCATCAAGAAGAATTACCAGCCGCACAACCCCCCGCCCCCCTCCCCCCAGGCCACATTGCAATCGTCAACAAACCCTGTACCTTCTCAACGAACAGTAAACGCTATCGTGTCACCTACTGCACCTATCACGACACAATATGATCCTCGACTCACCGGCAGGGAAATTGCAATGCTGGAGATGATGGAAAAATTTTCAAAGCTTTTCTGAAACACACCCAGGTGTTTCATATGCTTGCCACTCCAAGCATGGTCAACACGAAAGTGCACATATTGTTTAATAACGTTTTAACTTTTCCATGCACTCTATTTTCAGAATGTGTTTACTGTCTAAATTAAACTATCACAGATGACCGAGTCACAGCCTGAGAGGTTAAGGCCCCACTTGATGAAAATAGATGTCCAGATGAACCCAGTAGAAGATTTATTTACGGACAGACAACAGTTGATGACCAGAGTACCTCAGGAGCACACAGCAGATATATTTAGGCATTTTATTGATTGTGAAAATAAAGATGACACAAACAGTTCGGGTGTTGCTAATTCACAAATCACATTTATTACAGACAGTTTTGGATGTTAAATTACACATCCCCAGTGTCATATCACATGTATTGCAAACAGATTATTTCTTAGGAGCATGACCCATACCTTGTGACTTTATTATCTTCCATTTTTCGCCTTTCATTTTCCTTGCCATTAAAGAGACCAGTTATTCCTTTTACATGCATCTTTGTGCATTTTCACGCAGGCACTTTAGACATTGCACTAGTAATCCGTCTATCACTTTTACTAATGTATCCTCTTCAACCATGATGCATATTCTGCTATACTCATCTTTTTCCCTGAACCTATTATAACAATTGTTAACAGCATGTGTGAAATCTTATCACAAGTTCATAAATAATAATAATAATAATAGCCCCTTCAGTCATAACTGACTATGGGAATGCGCCCCTGAGGTGAAAGCCCTCAGCTGCTTATTTTCCTGGTGCTCCTTTCGACGTTTTCTCCCCTCCTCTGCTTGTTGTGTGAGCCTCTCTTCGCCCAATCTGAGGTGGTGCCGTAAATAGCATCGCCACTTAGTGCGATCGGCAGCTTCATCCTCCCATGTTGCTGGATCCATGTCCAGTGCCCTCATATCTCTCTTGCACACATCTTTGAACCTCAGCTGTGGTCGCCCAACTGTTCTCTTGCCATCTGCTAATTGTCCGTAGAAGATATCTTTAGGGATGCGACCATCTTCCATGCGGCGAACATGGCCAAGCCAGCGAAGTCTGCGCTGTCTAAGCAGTGTATACATACTTTGAAGGCCAGCACGTGACAACACCTCGACATTTGTCACTTTATCTTTCCACGAAATGCCCAGGATGCGACGTAGACACCGTAAATGGAAGGTATTAAGCCTTCTTTCTTGCTTAGCATAGGTCGTCCAGGTCTCGCTGCCATATAGGAGTGTGCTGGTGACGCAGGCATTATATACCGCAGCTTTGGTCTTCATTGTGAGTTTGGAGTTTCCCCAAACATGCGATGTGATGCGGGCAAAGGTAGCTGCAGCTTTGCAAATGCGGCTGTCGATTTCTGTGTCCAGTGAGAGTTTGTCATTGATGGTAGACCATAGGTATGTGAAGTGGTGCACCACTGCCAATTCATAGTTATCGATAGTGATAACTGATGCAGCACCCGCATCCTGACTCAGCACATTCGTTTTCTTTAGACTTATTGTGAGGCAAAAGTCCTTGCATGCTTTAGTGAAGCGATTCATCAAGTTCTGAAGCTCCTGTTGGCTTTGAGTGACGACTGCAGCATCATCAGCGAACAACAAGTCTCTTATAGTGACCCTTCTGATTTTTGTTTTTGCCTTCAGCCTTGAAAGGTTAAACAGACGGCTATCTGACCTAGTGTGAAGGCATATTCCTTCAGTTGCATCTCTGAATGCATGTTTCAAGAGTAAGGCAAAGAAGATCCCGAAGAGGGTCGGAGCCAGAACACAGCCTTGTTTAACGCCACTTCGTATGTCAAAGGGCTGTGACGTGCTTCCAGCATATTGGACTGTTCCCTTCATGTCGTCATGGAATGACTTTATCATTTCCAGCATTTTAGAAGGGCAGCCTATTTTCAGGAAGATTTTGAAGAGTCCATCCCTACTAACCAAGTCAATAGCTTTTGTGAGGTCTATAAAGGCGATATATAAAGGCCTTTTCTGCCCTCTTGATTTTTCCTGAAGCTGGCGGACAGAGAAGATCATGTCTGTTGTTGATCTACTAGCTCGGAATCCACACAGTGACTCTGGATATATGCGCTCAGCTAACTTGTGTAGTCGCATCAAGACGACTTTGGCAAAAACCGTACCAACAATACTAAGAAGAGAGATACCTCTGTAGTTATCGCAATCACTTCTGTCTCCTTTATTTTTGTACAGTGTTACAATCTTGGCATCTCGCATGTCTTGAGGAATAGTTGTCTCTTCGCAGCACTGTCACAGCATCCTATGCAGGGGATGTAATAGCGTGCTTTTACAGCATTTGATTAAATCAGGAGGAATCCCATCACTGCCTGGTGCTTTGCCAGAGGAAAAGCTATCAATGGCCTTGCTGAGTTCCTCTAATGTTGGTTCGGCATCCAGCACCTCCATAGTTGGCAGACATTTGACAGCATCAAGGGCTGCAGGCGTAACGGTATTTTCTCTAGCATAAAGCTCAGAGTAGTGCTCGACCCACCTCTCCATCTGCTTACCCTTATCGGTTAGCTTCTCTCCGCTGATGGTTTTTAGCGGTGCCGTCTTACTTTTTTGGGGGTCAAGTGCTTTCTTTATACCGTAATACATTTGTTTAATGTTGCCTGTTTGCGCTGCGATCTGGATGCTCTCACTGAGCTGGGGCCAATAGTCATTTGCACAGCGTCGAGCAGTTTGTTGAACTTTGCTTCTCGTAGCCTTCAGGATCTGTAGGGTTCTAGCACTCGGTGAACGTTTGTATTCATTCATAGCACTGCGCTTAGCTTCAATGACAGGTGCCATCACATCTGATGAAGCATCAAACCAGTCATTTGACTTTGCTGTTTTCTTAACAAAGGTGGCAAGTGCAGTACTTTGAATGGTGTTTCGTAGATGCTCCCAGTTCTCTGTAATAGTATCACCATGCTGAGGGCTGCTGAGCACTTTCTTGAAGGTCGCAGTAAATTGAGCTATCATGACAGGGTCTGACATCTTGCTGGTATCAATGCGTGGTTTCCCTTCATGTCTGACACGATAGAGTTTTCTTGGTTGTGCTCTGATTTTGCAGCAAACCAAGGAGTGATCTGTATCAAAGACTGCCCTATGGTACGAGCGCGTGGAGAGCACAGACCTGAGAAGTGGCCTTCTGACGAGAATCAGGTCCAGTTGGTGCCAGTGCTTGGATCGTGGGTGTCTCCATGACACCTTATGCTGGGGTTTTGTCTGAAAGTAGGTGTTGGTCACGCAGAGGTCATGGTGGACACACAGCTCTAAGAGCCGTTGTCCATTTTCATTCATCTTGCCAATACCAAACCTGCCCAGACATGAAGGCCATGAAACATTATCGGCACCCACTCTAGCGTTAAAGTCACCAAGGAGAACAAGCTGTTCTTGCCTAGGTATGCTTTTGATGACTGCTGCTAGATTCTCGTAGAACTCATCTTTAGCTTCTGAGGCAGAGTACAGAGTAGGAGCATACACACTGACAAGGGTGATGGGACCTGTGCTAGTTTGCAGGCGGAGCGTTAACAGGCGTTCTGATCCATTCTCGCCTGGTTCAACCATTTTAGTTAGCGATTTTTTGACCGCAAAACCTACTCCGTGTTCTCTATCTTTATTAAGATCTTTCCCTTGCCAATAAAATGTGTAGTCCTTCTCGCTCACCCTTCCAGAGTCTGCCAGGCGCGTTTCCTGAAGTGCAATTATATCCACCTGAAGTCGTTTAAGCTCATCATTAATTATGGCTGTCTTCCTTGCATCGTTTACGTCCTGTAGGTTTTCGGATAGTCCAGTCAACATAGTCCGGACGTTCCAGCATCCCAATCTGAGAGTTTGCTTATTTATATTATTCTTATAATTGCTTGGTGCAAATTTTTCTGTCCACAGTTCGGGTTTGACCCTAATCCCCATGCACCCAATGGGGAAAGCAGACAGTGGCGGGACAACACCTTATTGACTGGGGGCTGCCCAGCTTGAAGCGGGCGGTAGCTGTCCAGTGAGATCCTAGAACCTCTCCCACTGTCGGAAGTAGCCCCTGGCGCCATGCCCTACGCCAATTGGGCAAAATGCTTATAACCGGTAATTGCTACTTCCCGTGTTTTGCCGACACCTATAGGGTGAAGCTGGAGTGTCCTCTCCAGGGCGCGAGCTTGGGCACAGTTATATGGAGATCAAGCTGTTGCCCATGCAGCATGTTCCCCCTCTCCACACAGCTGGTAGATCCAAAGGAACGGCAGTAGCCGATACAGTTTGGTACCAGCCACGTCGCAGGAGTTGCCAGAATAATGTCGGATAGACATTAGACTGCCTTAGGGACTCCGACTCCGGATTTATCCTCAGGGTTTACTCCCGAAGCCAATTCCATAAATGGATATTCCCGCAAGTCAGCGGTGGTTTGAATTCAGAGTTCCTTTTCTTAGATAAGCTACCAACCAAGGATAACGAGCCCTATCTGCCCGAAGCTGCTGGTTTTAAGGCGGCAGTCGCTCGCCTTTGCCCCTTCTCCCGTCAGTGAAAACAGTTCCGCCGAGCTCAAATTGAGCCACACGTGAAGGCCGGGAGCTGGACTTGGTTGTCAGAGGCTGCTTGAGGCGCGTGGCATAGAAGCATTTATCTGCAGTGAGAGCTTATCCTCACTACAACTCCCGGCTGTAACAACCTTTGGAAGTTCATAAATATAAATTATCATTGTATCTTCTTCTTCTTCCATCCTTAGCCAAAGACCGACCAAGCAGTCAGTGACCATTCCGCCTTTCGGCGTCTTAGGGCAACAAGAAATTATCCGTTGTTCCGTTACGCCTAAAGGCGTTTATTGGTACAACAGAATATTAATTGTTGTTTCCGTAATCAATGCGACAAGCAAGCGGTTGATCAATCCGCTGTGCCCCGAACTTGCCCTCGTGTGTACTCTCGCTATAAAACCGCTTCACTACCGAGACGTCTCCAGCCTAAATTCTTTCGGGACCGAAGGTCCGCGAAAAAGAGCAATCTGGTAATGGCACAGCACCCATTTGCTGCCTCCGCTGCGCTGGGAGAACCTGGCAACCGGGACCACACACAGCCTTGAGAGGACAATGGTCGCCTGAAGGGTTATCATTGTATACTATGCTATTTTTCTCCACAGATTTATTTATTTCTGAATGTACATCAAAATTAATTTTTTTTGAAGTATTGTAAATTTTTTTTGTGTGGCTAATGTTACCACCACTAATACTATTGTTCAAATATTGGACAGTTTCCAAAAGAAATTGTACATCCAACCCTTGCCCCACTATTAGATGATTTTTTTTTCACTCCACCCTTCACAACCCCTTATCTTACTGTTTTCCTTCCTTTTATTGGAGAAGACATTCTGGACTTGCGAATCTGTTTATTTCCAATTATGTTCATCCCTTCCAATGACAATCCTCATGTAAATCTGGAGATCTTTGGTTACGTCCCTGTCCTTATGCTTATTACTACTACTCTGTCTAGTCGTTTTCTTGCAGCCCTATTGATTAGGATTTACTGCACCCCGGAGATTAGAAGCATTGGTTGTATTTCTAATACTTAGAGAACTGGTCATCATCATATTATTATAAATTTTAGTTTATTAACTGACTGTCATTGAGAAAACAGAAAAGAGAAAACAGACAGAAAAGAAATGGAATTGAGAAAACAGAAAAGAGAAAACTGAGAGAAAAGACAGAACTGAAAAGAATGATAAAGAAAACACATTTTGTAGAAATATTATCATTGATCACAGGATGTTATATATATTCATATGCCACCCCACACATGTTGATGAAAACAGGTGACTGTTTGTACACATTGCTCCACATGTGTTTCAAGGTGAAAAGTAATAACCCCCTGTTACTATTTGATGATACTGCTTATGCCAGATGCCCCAATAGCATTTGCACATGATGACTTTGCAAATGAGAATACCCCTTGATAGCATTAGTATATGCTGGCCCCACTGAATACCCCGCCACTATTTGCATATACTGTTATGCACAAACACCCCTTGGTAGCATTTGTATATGCTGACCCCAGATTGAATACCCCGCCACTATTTGCATATACTGCCTATGCACAAACACCCCCTGGTAGCATTTGTATATGCTGACCCCATCATGGAACACCCCGCCACAAATTGCATACTATGACGACTATGCCAGTGAGACCCCTAATGTGGTTCAAGCCAAAGGCCTATGGCACACGAGATGAGGAAGCCACTATTTATGTACGATCCCTGTGCCATCGATACCCAAAACCTATGCTATTTTATATAGAACACCACATGATATGGTGGAACTTAATGATGGTACAAATGACGTTTCTTTATGTTGCTTATGCACAAATTCCCCACATTAATATTGGATAATGAATAATATTGCAGTCTTTTCGTGGTTACGAAATAAGACGAGAGAATAGAATTGAATAATCTTGTAGATTCTAAGAACATGGATGAAATCAGAGGAAAATATTTGCTGCATACTGGAACCATAAGTGTATGGATTATACACACAAAAGGGATACGACTGGATTATGATAATCATATGTGACATACAGGTGTTACGGACACACCAATGGAAAATAAATTGAAAAAATAATTGAATATTGCTGCACCAAGAAGATTATAGAAAAGAGATACCTCCATATAGGAAATGATATTCTCCCTGATTTGGGGCAAATGCCTGGATTATATGAACATGGTTACATTGATGTATAACAAAATGATTTGTTGTTTACTGCTGATTTAAATAATGTTAGTGTTAGCGAGATTTGGTCCTCTTGCTTTGTTGTGGGAAAAAAATGTGTGTAACGCGACGCACACACACACACACAGCGCGGTAATAACACTCGGCGGATCTTGCTTTGAAGTTTGAAGACGACGGATGTGAAATATGTTTAAGCCAGCTATTACTGAAGAATGAGGAAATAGCTAATATAGGAATGTATGGCGGACTTTCAAAGTTTGCATTTACTGGACATTAAGTTTTAAACTACAGGAGAACGCCTAGTTGGAAATCAATTAAATAAAAATAATTCACTAAAGGAGATAGACTAGGAATTATATCCAAAAGGATATTATTCAAACATAAATAGTTTTAAAAATAATTAACATTTTTCGTCGTTATCACATCGGCTAAAAATTAGCTAATAATCTTTACAAATTTATTATAACTACATGCCTAAACGGATTTAAATATAAATTGGATAGAATGAAAGCCTCATATGGGGAAAAGGAAATGATACATAGGAAGGAAGGAAGGAAGGAAGGAAGGAAGGATATAAGTGTGTAAGTGAATAGAAGAGAAAACAAGTACAGGAAAAGCACAGATTGCCTCCAATCGCCTCAAATCAGGAGATGAAACGAAAATCTTTTGGGGACTTTAGGAGGTGCTTTCTCGTACGGGCGAGAGACTGAAATATAAGGACAGAGGGGCGCGTTGAAAATCACACACACCAAATCCAGAAGCCAAAGTGAGAAACTGGAAGACAGCATCTGCAAGAAAAGTTATTTTTTCACGCTGCATGCAGGGCAGATTAACTTCAACCAATATAATCTCACCGTGAGCTTATAAATCCTAAGAGGGTATGTAAGTTTATTAAAGATATATGTATTACTAATACCATTTTATTTCAGAGATTTTATTTCCGATTGATTGTATCAGATATAATAAAAAAGGGAATGACGCTAACCAGAGATATCCTTCACCGGCATTGTTAGGAAGCATAACCATTAATTGGTTAGCCAAATATATCATGGCTAGTTCTTGCCTGGAAGCTTACGACATACCAGCAAGTACATAAGTGACTTGACATCCATAAGTGAAAGGCAAAGGTTATAGCGTACCCATGTATCATAACATGTGATTTATTCATTCTTCTTCTTCTTCCATCCTTAGCCGCTGACCGACAAAGCAGTCTGTGGCCAATACGCCTAGTGGCGTCTTAGGGCAACAAAAAATTAATTGTTGTTCCGTTACGAAGAGCGGCGTTTATTGGTACAACAAAAATTAATTGTTGTTTCCGTAATCAGAATATCTGGCAAGCGGGTGATCAGCCCACTGTTTGATTTATTCATGTATTTTGTTAATTCTGCACAGTATACATTATCTTATCATGCTATCTCTGTAACATACTACCATGATTCATTCATTTATAGAAAAACACTGAAGACATGGTCGCATCATGAACAGAAGTGGGTGGTGAGATTGTTGGAACACTATGGCCACCTATTACCTTTTGTTCCAGGTTTTATGATCAGTTTTTATGATCATTGCTGATCAAGATTATGATCATTCCTGACCGAATTTACCCAAAAGACTTGAAGACCGTTGATCCTGCGAACTGAAGCCTAGAGGTCAATCAATCTTCAACCCCTTAGTCCCCCGTAGTTACAGAGCGGGCTGAAGGAAAGTCTTCCGGATTCAAGTGTGTCTCAGGAACCTCGAACGAAGATCAGATGAGTTTTATGTGTATCCATCCAACAAATCCTGTGAGCAGTTTCTAAAATGACTGTCTATGATGAGAACTAGATAGCGAACGATATCAAAGAGATACTGTGCCAACTTTTTTGTAATTCCAGTGGACGATAAATCCAACACTTTTTCTATCATTTTAGTTTGTAACTGTAAATAACCATTTCTCATTATAAGAATATATAGATTTACATAATAAATATTGAAATTGTACTCATTTGACTTGTTACATTTTTAACTGTTAAATTTTGAGTTACTTTTTCTAATTTAATTATATTATCACATAGGGTTACTATAGCGAAAGTAGCAACTTATACTTCTGAAGCCTAAATCTATTGTCCAGCTCAGAGTATTCACAGCTGTAACTCACTTGTGATACCAGTGTACTTCTCGGGCACTGGAACTTCATACTTTCTGGAGAGAGATTCTACTTCTGCTCTACCACTATTATCATACTAGGAAAACCTTTCGCTACATTGCGGGCTCTTTCGCGGGATATTTTTTTTTATCCTGAGCCACTATCTATGTATTCTTCTATCTTGAGCCACAAATAGTTTGTAAAAATAAATTTTTTTCGTAATAGTAGTACCATTGAGTACCAAGTTAATAGGAAACGCTCACAAGGTTTTAAGGATTTGTCTTGTTCAAAGTAATTAATTGATTTTAATTAAGTTAGTTGGTTAGTGAAGATAAAATTATATACCCTCTGGTAAGTAAGCATCATGGCTGATTTGGTGAAGTTTCGATCTGCAATCATGCAGGAAGGAAAGGACGTAGGATTGACAGGTGATGCTCTTATCCAGTATGTCACAAAGCAAGTGGACAAACATATGGACAGAGAGGAAAGAAAACTACAAGCACAGAGAGAAGCCAAAAGAATGGAAGCAGAGAGAGAAGCCAAAAGCTTAGAAGCAGAGAGAGAAGCCAAAAGACTGGAAAGAGAAGAAAAGAGACTAATGTTGGAAGCTGAAGCTGAAGAAAGAAGGTTACAAAGAGCTCATGAGTTAAGTTTAAAGGAACTTGAAATCCAGGGAGCAGCTAGCAATCATGGTGCTAGCTCACCTCACTCTGATAGTAGCTCCAACCAGAGCACGGCAAATGGAGCCATGAGTTTCCACCTGGATCCATTTATTGAAAAAGAGGACGCCATTGAGTCGTACCTGGATAGATATGAGAGACTGGCCACTACCTATGGATTGGAAAAGGAAAAATGGAGCCTTAAGCTATCTCAGGGGTTGAGGGGAGTTTCATACGATGTTTATTTAAAACTCTCAAAAGAAGACCAGGAAGATTATGAAATCTTAAAACAAGCTTTACTGGTCAGGTACGAAAAGAATTCTGAATCTTATAGAAAGAGATTCCGAACTGCTAAGCTACTTCCAGGAGAAAACTATCACCAGTTTTCTGCCAGATTGGAAACTTATCTGACAAAATGGATTAGCTTAGGAAAATGTCACGATATAAAATAAATGGTCATGATGGAACAACTGAGAGAATCCATGCCTCAAGAAATGAGAAAATTTCTTATGGAGCAAGGAGCTGAGAGATTGGAAGATATTTTAACCATGGCTGAGAGATATCAAGCAGCTCAGTCAGAAGTATCAGGAAATAAGAAGAAGCAGGGTGAGAACTTCAAACCTTCACAAAACATTACCAACTATGAACATAGGGACAATTCCAACAAGAACAAACACAGAACTGATTATAAAGACAAAAACCCTCTAGGATCAGATAAGAAACCTTCAAGAAAGGAAGGAAAGTGGTGTAAATCTTGCCAAATGAGTAACCACAATACTGCGGAATGCAGACGGAAAAACCCTCATCACGCTGCATGCCTTACAACAGAGAACAAGGGAAGGAAGGACCTGGCAGATAGTCAGAAGGACCTCCATCATCCCCCTGTCTGTAAGGAAGTGACCTTGAATGGCACCCAAGTACTGTGCTTATATGATACAGGCTTGGACTTTGACTCAGTATTGTTCTCTTCTCTGATGCGTCCTGAACAGATAACCACAGAAACCGTGGAAATCAGAGGACCAGTCAAGGGAGCAGGAACCACGACACTGCCCATAGCCCGTATCAACATAAGATCTCGCTATGTGGAAGGAGAGATCAAAGCAGCAGTGATGGACAACCCTATCTACCCATTAATACTGGGATGTAGATATGTCTTTCTAGGAGAACCTATAAAGCCCATAGTGATGGCAACAGTCCAGACCAGGGCAAGCTCTAAGAAAGAGGAGGACACTATCACCAATACTCATCCAGAAGAGATGAGAAAGGCTCAAACTTCTGACAGTCCATTGAAGCTTTGCTTTGGCAAATTACCTAAAAGCCATAACCATCCAGAGAAAGGAGACTTATATATGAAAAATGGCCTACAATATAGAAAAGCTGGAACATGACCTAAAGGACATGGACAGCTTGTAGTGCCAAAATCATACAGGGAGCAGGTTATGAAGCTAGGACATGCTATACCCTTCAGTGGACATATGGGAATAGGGGCCACTGGACAACGGATAGCCTGTCACTACTTTTGGCCAGGGATCACAGAGGACATAAAGAGGTGTGTGAGATCCTGTCCAGAATGCCAAAGAGTAGCTCCTAAACATAGGACTGCACCAGCAACACTGGGAGAAATGCTCATTATGGGAACGCCCTTCGAACGTATTGCCGTGGATATTGTTAGACCCCTCAGTAGGACCAAGAAGAGAAATGCATATATCTTAACCTTGGTCGATACTTGCTCTATGTGGAGAGAGGCAGTAGCAATGTCATCGATAGATTCGAAACATGTGGCAGAGGCACTGTTAACAATATTCACCCGATTAGGTTTCCCACATCAAATATTGACTGACAATGGTTCTCAGTTTAGGGGAAAGCTAACACAAGAAATATTCAGGATATTTCAAGCTAGACATTATCACTGTAGCCCGTACCATGCCAAAGGGAATGGTCAAGTAGAGCGGTTCAATGGCACGCTCATTTCAATCCTTAGGAAGTTGGCTAGCGAGAAACCTGAAACTTGGGACACATACTTACCCTCAGCACTATTTGCCTATAGGGAAGTCCCACATAACTCCACAGGATTGGCTCCAGCTACATTGTTGTGTGGACGACCAATCAAAGGTCCACTGGAAGCATTGTTGCGGACATGGACTGATGAAAAAGCAGAAGAAACCGTGACTCCTTCCTACCAATACGTCAACGAGTTGAAAGCTCGATTGAAAACAAGTTGGAAACTGGCCAATGATAACTTGAGACAGGCCAGGAGGAAGCAGGCTGCTTACTACAATAAAACAGCAAATGATAGGGAACTTGAGGTGGGAGAAAAAGTTCTGTTACTGTTGCCCAGCAGCAATAATAAATTGCAAATTGGATGGCAGAGTCCCTACGTCATATTGGAAAAACTTTCCAGGACCAATTATAAGATTGACAAGAAAGGAAAGGAGAAGATATATCATGTCAACCTTCTTTAAAAGTATTATGACAGGGAAGCATCAGAAATTGCACATATCGTGACCCTGTCCATTGCAACAGAAATGCAGGATGAACCAATTTCCTCCATGGAATACCCCCTAACAACTACAGAAAGTTATGCTCAGGTTAATGTGAGTGAACATTTAACACTTGAGCAGAGGAAAAAGGTTCAGAAGGTGTTAGAAATCCATGCTGATGTCATATTGAATAGTGGGAATTCTTGTCTAGAAGGAGAAACGGTGTGAGTTAGATAATATTCAGAAAGGAAAAGGTATGTAGAGTGATTTACAATACATATAGAACGTAGTCATATTCTTCAGTGAGGCAAGGGAAATTAACAACCCCGGAGAGGCCCGGTCCCATCAAGATAACCTAAACACTGAGAGGATATAAATAACAATAATCTAAGAAATTGTAAGGAAGAAAGAACAGAATATAGAGACTATAGCACCTGAATGATCACTGATGGTTAAAATGTCAGAAGGTGTAGATTCGATACTGAACGAGAAAGAGAGAGAGTGAGGAAAGAAAGAACTTACATTGTATATTCTATGATGGACCAAATGTGGAGGTCAGAGCAGACAGCAATGATCCTCTCATATGTAAATAAACAGTATTCAAATTACCATGGCGTTATCGCATCACGTGCTGTGTGTGTGTCTAATGTGGTATACAGCATAACATAGCTAACCACGGAGGTAAAAGAACCTGGACAGATATGCCATATATGATTCATGATATAATCAACAGCTGCCACACCACCTTAGATTGAGGCGATCTGTGTTTGTACAAGATTGTCGCGCAGAATAGAAAGCCATGTTGTCTGTCTGAGAAAGTTATCTGGAGTGTGCGAAAACACAGGTGATAATGAAATAATCGCTTCCGCTGGACCATCCTGGTATCACTATTACCGATAACCTGTCTGGGTGGATAATGTTGGGGCAGGAATGAGTTCACATATTTGTTTGTGAGTTTGCACAAAGAGGCAAACTGAAGTATTACTGCTTTATTAGAAAGAGGTCACGCGACGGAATTTTAAAATGTAATATTTTAAAATACGCGGGGGATATTAAATTAAACACCCACACCCATACAGTTCAGTGCTTACCATTGGCTTAATTTGAGAGGCGGAAGAGACTTTGACTTCCACTGGAAAATTCGTCGGAAGTAAAATTTTGAATTGTGAACTGAGAATCGGAAATATAATCTAGCAAAATCGGAGTCGCAAATCAGGCTGCAACACAGAAGAACGACCTGATGACTTGGAAACCCTCTGGATTAAATTCAAGGATATCATAAAGGCAGCTGCTGCAGAAGCATGCGGTGAAGTCCGACTTGGGAACAAGAGAAAGAGGACACCTTGGTGGACAGGGGAAGTCAAAGAGAAAATAAGAGAGAAGAAAATGGCATGGAAACAATGCTTAAGAGCTAAAAACACAACAGGACAAATGGAAAAATATAGAAAATATGTGACACTCAGAACAGAAGCAAAGAACAAAGTGCTAGCAGCAAAACAGAAGTCCTGGGAAGAATTTTGAGAAAAGTTAGAAAAAGATGCACAAGAAAACCAGAAATTGTTCTATAAGACCCTAAAGAACACGAGGAAGGAAAAACAATGCCCTCTCAAATTTATAAAGGACAAGCAAGGCAAATTGCTTACTGCCCCGAAGGAAGTAATGGAAAGATGGAAAGAATATTTCTCAGAACTCCTGGTTGGTGAGCATGGTGAAGCATCAGAAATGATAACCACTAGCACATAAGAGAAAACCAATGATGGTGAAGATGACATAAAGATGGAAGAACTGAAGGCAGCACTGGAGAAAATCAAGATGGGCAAAGCAGCAGGGCATGATGGTATAACACCAGAAATGGTTAAGTACATTGGAGCATCAGGCGACCTATTACTCTTAATGGTTCTACAGGCAGCGTGGTACAACAAGACCGTACCAAAGGATTGGGAGATTGCCATCATAACACCAATTTTCAAAAAGAGTGAAAATCGACAGTGTGGAAACCATAGAGGCATATCCCTTCTCAGTGTCCCTGGTAAATTCTACTCTAGAATCCTAGAGCAGAGACTCCGACGCCTAGCTGAGCCACAATTGGATGAGGTCCAGTGCGGATTCCGAGCGAACCGAAGTACTCAAGACCTAATCTTCACACTCAGGCAGCTGAGTGAAAAGGCCCGTGAGTATAAGAGTGAGATCCATCTTTGTTTTATAGATCTGGAAAAGGCGTTTGACAGGGTCCCCTGGAGCAAACTTTGGGACTGTTTGGCATGGAAGCACATTCCAGCACCTCTGATTCATGTTATACAGAGCTTCTACAAGTCTTGCAGAAATTATGTGAGGACAGCAAACCATAAGTCATAAGAGTTCAGGACCACTACTGGTGTAAGACAAGGTGTTATCCTGTTACCTTACCTTTTCATACTCCTCATGAATGATGTCATAAAGGCATGTAAGGAGAGAACAAGAAAGTGTTCAGTGGGGAACTGGAAGATGAGACAAGTCTGTATTTTGAAGCTGGCATTTGCTGATGAGGTTGCCCTGATTGCTAAATCCGAGGCACATCTCCAATCCAACTTGCAAGTCTGGAAGGAAGAGCTGGAGAAGAGAGGGATGGTTATAAGCAGCTCTAAAACAAAATCCATGGTGACATCACGAGAAGAAAGAAGTCATCAGATTAAGCTGGGAGAACAGGTCCTGGAGCAGGTCGACCACTTTAAATACCTCGGAGCTATTATAGACCGAAAGGGAGGCATCAAAGAAGAGTTGGCCACTCCAAAAGCAGCAGTTGTGAGATTTTTTTCAGGCCATAAATGAAGGATTCCCCAGCAAGAGACAGGTTGGTAAGAAAACGAAGATGGCTGTATACCGCTCCACCTATGTCCCAGTCTTGACATGTGGATGCGAGTCATGGGCAATGACTACAACCCACAAAAGCCAGATCCAAACCTCAGAAATGAGGTATCTGAGGAAGGTGGTTGAAGTAACAAGAAAAGACATGGTACTCAACCAGACGTCAGGGCCCTAAATCTCACCCCCTGCAGACCCAAGTAGAACAGTCTCAGCTAAGATGGTTTGGCCATGTCTGCAGAATGGGAGAAGATCGGCTACCACGACAAGCATGGGAAACAAAGAGCCAAGGATCCAGACCCACAGGAAGACCCAGAGTCCGCTGGGAGGACAACATTAGACAATCTTTGAAGGACCGAGGACTAGAATGGAACCAGACCAGGAGGAAGACAGCCGATAGGATAGTCTGGCGCTCTCTCTTCCAAACCTCTACACCTCACGGTAGAAGGGGAACGACTAAGTACATGGATCAGAAATGTAAAATCAGTAGTTTCATGTATTTGAAATTTAGCACAACGAGTTGCGGTTCATAAACTAATGCAATACGTTTTTAATTGCGGCTAGTATATGTGGGCCACTTTAAAACTTAAAAAGTAAACCCTCATTTTTAAATACAAAGACTGGAGACCTAAGGAATCAGATCACCCGTCATAAGAGGAATACAACATTTTCCCAGAAAAAGTGATTCGAAAGCATACATTTGCTGTTTCCATTTTAAACTGTACCAGGAGACTGTGTTCCCAAAAGTTACTTTGGGGTAAGTGTAAACATTTATTTTACAAATGTGAATTTGACGTGTTTTCCCTGCTGAGTGGTTAGCATCCTCAACCAAAGAAAATAGTAATCAAAATCCATAATTCTCGCCGTTTGTTCGTCGGTCACTTATAAGGGATCCAACTCTTGTTGAAAGTTACACATTAATTGTATTGTTTCCCGTATATGTACTCTCCAGAAAATAGTAACACACAATGAAGAAAAGTCGGCGTAGAACCCAGTTTCATTCCGGTAACGGATTTAACTCATCATTTTGTTGAAAATAACCTTAAAATGTAAGTTTTTGATTTTTTCGTCATGATAACATTTTTATTTAAAGTATTGTAGACTTATTATTATGGATCAAAATGATGATGGCTGCAAAACGCGCTGTCTTGCATCGGAATTTAATTGATGCAGAAATTATCCCTGGCAGTAATAAGGGAGAACGAATTTAAATTGCTCGGTACTTGTGTGATATTTCACCGCTCAAATAAAATTTTCCAAATTTATTACCAAAACTGACTACCGTACTTTTTCTTGACTGGAAAAGGTTGATTTCACATTGTGATTTGGGAGGGCAAGTTCGTCGTGCATTCATAGTTGACACGCTTACGACAGACCCGCCCTCCCCCCCCCCCCCCCCCCGGTATTTTAAGTTTATAAGCAATAAAACGGTATTGAATGGACCTAAGATGCGTCAACAGTGATCCACTACCGCGATAAGTTACCGGGTTTCTGGTTCAAAGCTTGGTAGAGTCTAACCAGCTGTAAATGGGTACCTGACTCTGATCTTGAGTTAGAGAAGGCAACAGCAAAGAGGACGGGAACAGGTGTCACGCATCAGTCTAACCAGCTGTAAATGGGTACCTGACTCTGATCTTGAGTTAGAGAAGGCAACAGCAACGAGGACGGGAACGGGTGTCTTGCATCAGTCTAACCAGCTGTAAATGGGTACCTGACTCTGATCTTGAGTTAGAGAAGGCAACAGCAACGAGGACGGGAACAGGTGTCACGCATCAGTCTTACGAGCTGTAAATGGGTACCTGACTCTGATCTTGAGTTAGAGAAGGCAACAGCAACGAGGACGGGAACAGGTGTCACGCATCAGTCTAACCAGCTGTAAATGGGTACCTGACTCTGATAGGGACTGGCCTCCTCTGTAAATTATGCAGCTACGAACGAACATGTGTATGTCCTGATATGTGCCACGCTTCAGCGATCCTTGGTGATCCGTTCCCCTCACGGTCCTTTTCAGGGCCCACAAAAACCACAAAACTGCACCTACCACGATCCTTTTCAGGGCCCACAAAACTGCACCACGGTCCTGTTTAGGGCCCACAAAACCAACAAAACTGTACCCTGGCAAGAAATCCTTTATTTGTTTTCACCGCTGGGTGTGGAGGGCTGGGTGGAGAGGGCTGGGTGGGAAGTTGGTCCCCCTCCCTCACTATGCACTGATCCTTGTCAAATATTTACCTAATCAGAGCCGGATTAACGTAGTAGCAAAAGTAGCATTTGCTACGAGTCCCGCGCTTTTAGGGATCCGCGCCAATAAATATGTACATCATTTTTTGGTCATCTTCTAATACGAGCGTTAAACCAATGATCTTGTGATGTATGCCATCTTTAGCGCCTTTTCATTTGATGTCACGAAATTGTGAGAGAAAGAGCATAACAGGGTGACTTAGTGTGACTCTTTATTACTTTTATCTTAACTGTTTGCGGACAGAAGCAGTCATTTTCTTTGGATTTGTTGAAACCTGTACACCTTCTTTTCTGCATCTACCTACCGGTGGGGTCTCCTTTCTACTGCATTATGTGCTGGCGGTAGTCATAATAAGTCCCATTTGCCCTTTGTGAAATGGTCCGCTTGGGCAGATGCGACAAAAGCACTTTTACACAGCTTTTCTGCATTAAAACAAGTCTTGGATGATATTTCAGATAACAATGATCAGAAGGCAGAGTGTCGTCAACAGGCTCGTTGTCTACTTTCAACCATGATGAAGTTAGAAACAGGAATAATGATCATACTGTGGGATCAAGTATTACACCGTTTTCAAATGACCAGTGCTTCTTTGCAATCTTCTGACCAAGATTTGAATACAGCTTGTGCACTCTATGAATCCCTGCGGGGGTATATTCAAGCTATGCGGTCTACTTTTGCAGACATAGAGCAAAAGGCCAAGGATGTGACTGAGTGTGAACATTATCAAGAACAAACTAGAAGGAAATACAAATGAAATCGAGAGTATGATGATTTCAGTGGTTCCAGCACAATTGATGAATCTCAAACGCCTTCTCAGCAGTTTAAAAGCCGAAATAAGTTGTCCTTATTGATAGCTTGCTACCTTGTCAAAACGCCAGAAAGCTTATCAAAAGTTGAATGATGTATTTGGATTCCTTCGTCAGTCACAGTTGTTTACAAAATACATAGAGAAACATTATCCACGCAACACCTGGACCCATGCATACACAGATGGATCAGAAACAAATGCAACAGAAAATGGAGGTGGGGGCGTCTTTCTGACCTTAAGCACTGGTGCAGAAAAAATGCTGTCAGTGGCGACAGGACGATTCTCCAACAACTTCAGAGCAGAGGCAGAGGCCCTGAAAACTTTAGCAGAGGTTATATTGACAGAAGAAAGCGCAGAGAGAAGGGTTGCTTTCTTTTCTGATGCACAGTCAGTAATTGCGGCATTGAAAAGCCAAAATAATACAGACCTGGATGATCTCAGAGTAGTGCTATAACCAGCTCCCCTCCTGGCTGCCTTTACCTTTCAGAGCAGAGTCAGGTATTCATCCACTTACAGCTGGGTAGATTGTAGCGTGACGCCACCATGTCTCCAGCCCACTACCTGTGTCGCGAGAAGCATGCGCTGAAACCACGGACGCCCTCATAAATGGTTGCTTGTCTAAAATAGAAGGATTGTAGTGGTATGACAAGATCACTAATGTGCAACTGATGACACGAACCAGGCAAGTGCCAGAAGAACGAGACATGAGAAGAAGACGCTGAAGATGGATAGGATACACACTGAGCAAACTTGCTTATAGCTTTACCAGGCAGTCCTTGGTCTGGAACCCCCAGGGTAAGAGAGGCAGAGAAAGACCAAGGAATACACGGAGAAGAGAACTGATGACAGACAAGAAGAGGATGAAGAAATTATGGAACGACCTTGAGCTGATGGCACAGGACAGGAAGACTTGGTATAAAGCAAATGCTCCTTAGGGACTTGAAAATTGATAATGATGATGATGATGATGACTAGGTTGAACGGGACGCGCCCCGCCAAGACGAAGCAAAAATTTTACATTAAAAAAAATAAATACATAATAATAATAATAATAATAGCCCCTTCAGTCATAACTACTAACCCACAACCCCTACCTGTTAAATGGACTAATCCCGCGCAGGCGGAAAAAAAGCCGCGCAGGCGGAAAAAAAAGAAAAAATTGTAAGGAAAGAGTACGGTTGTCAGTTTTGGTAATAAATTTGGAAAATTTTATTTTAGCGGTGAAATATCACACAAGTACCAATTACTCGCATTGACTTAGAACCGAGCGAGCGCAGTTTGCCATTTAGGATGCGACGTCGTCAATTCCCATTGATTTTAGCATTTGCAATGACGATCAATAAGGCGCAAAGATAATCTTTTGATCACGTAGGAGTTTTACTTCCTGAACCTGTTACCGGACACGGCCAGCTGTATGTCACTGTTACGGTGTTTTTATTGATGTCGTCTGCTATAGTTGGCAGTGCGCAATTTTAGGTTGATAGAATTAATATAGATTGGTGCTGATACTTCACGGATTAGTGAACGCAAATTACACGGTAAAATTGTGACGTGTTAGCGTTGATAAGGTCACGCTTCGTGACTTAGATACTGGACCCTTTTTACGTTGATCGTCAGGCCGTGAAGACGTGTCTCACATCCTTCCAATGTTAGGCTTCATAATTGCCGCAAATACAGAATTTTATATAAGGACACAGGGTCAGTCCAGATTGATATTATAAAGGATGGAATTATAAGTTTAGTAGATAACCTGAATTATGGAAGGATCGTTAATCAGTCTTAATATATATTCGCCAAGACACATGCGCTCAATACCGGCTGTCTGAATCACAGCAGCGCGCGCATATAGCCATGATGTTCTGTTGACATTAATTCGTTAGGACACGGACTGATAATAATATATATTCGATTGGAAATCAGATGCAAATGTATGTTTTACTATGACCAATGCTTGGGATGTCGTCATATGTTATATTGTCAATAAATGTTGGACTCAGACCCACGGACTTACCACGTTAATATTGTTCAGGTTGATTCATCACGTTATAGTACTGATTGTTATTCAGCACGATGAACCCTTACATATAGAAGTTATTTATCTACAATATTTCCAATGAAGTCCGAAAGGAACTAGAACTGTGATTAAATATCATTGCTAACCGATGAACCAATTACTCAATGACCCACAGTTATATTATCTATAATAGACCACGGACTTACATAATCAAACCCTGGATCAACCTGTATCAGTCACCCTCACCCGAGGAACAAATCATGAAAACTTAGAAGTTTTTGTTAAAAACACTTTTTATCGGGGAACATTCTTTAAAACAAATCCATGCACTTTCGCAAAAAATATTGTCATCAAAGAACTTTTATATTGAATTAAAACATGTTTTTAAAATATATTACAGTTTTTGATTTACTTCTGTCTTTATTGACGGGTTATTGCTAGTATGTTCATAAACCACTACAGCAAGTGCTGGTTTATGTTTTATGCTACTTCGCGCAGAAACGCGAAAGCAAAAGTAACTCCAGATTCCGACTGGAGAAGTGATGATGCTGATTACATCACATGTGCCTTAAGTGTAAAATATAATTTTGTGAGATACGTGCCTTGTTAATTGTAATTCAGGCACGGCATTGCCCCGCGCTGTCCAAGCACATATTTTCCCAGTTTAATACCCAGAAGAATATTGGTGATTTCTAATCATCTTCCCCGAGTTACGCTGTGCATATTCAAGAATAAAATTATTCAGAGAGGCTAACATTGGTGGGTGTACAGCAAGACAATACGCCTGTTAATTTGCAGCCCACAAATGTTCTTAGCACAGGCATTTATTCTCTTTATTTTGTCTAAAGATCGTAGAACGATCCTATCAGACTGTTCGTGATACGAAGCTGAAAGACGAAAGTTCTACACTAAAAGCAGGGAATCAACACTAACCGCCTAAATTGGACAAGTTGTGTGAAGAAGTACTCTCATCACAGAAGAATTGACGAAACCACCGCTGCAGAATTCATAGATTCTAAGCAAAGTGCTTACTAAAAGGCAACAGCAAAGAATATTAACATTCCTCTATCCAGTCTCTATACAGATAAAACTTTGGTCTAAAATCCACCATCATTTCATCTCTATTTTAACCTGTTAAAACTAATTGATTATTAAATTTGTTACATGTTTTTTAAAAACGTAACAACCATAGTTGATTCAGTTATATAAGTGTGAAAGCAAACGTATGAGCAAGACTCTATAATATAACGACTGCTGCTTTAAGTGACTATCCTCGTGCGTTGTTTACAGTAATTGCAAACTGCTTTTTTAGTAACTGTTTAGGAAACTTATGAAATGTCAAAATCAAACTATAATATTTTGATATTGGAGTGAAAATGAATTGTCGTTTAAGTTAATGACTACTGGTTTAAGTGACTATCCTCATGCCTTGTTTACAGTAATTGCAAATGCTTTTCTTTCTTCTTTGATCCTTAGCCGCCGACCTTCAAAGCTATCAGTGGCCATCACGCCTGGTAGCGTCTTGTAGGGCAACAACAAATTTATTCCACTTTGCTGGTTCGGTGGCCATCCTTCATACAGTGCACCAACTCTGGTTTATTCCTTGCATCTCAGCCTCCACAGTCCTCCGCCAAGTTGTTTTTGGTGTGCCTCTCTTTCGTTTTCCTTCAGGGGTCCAAAGCATAGCTGTTCTTGTGATGGCATCGGGATCTCTTCTGAGGACATGGCAAACCCTACTCCAGCGTCTGCCAGCTATGATGGTGTGCATGTCCTCTTGCTTGCTATGAGTAAGCAGATCTTGGTTGGTGATGGTATTCGGCCAAAAGATTCGGTGAATTTTTCTTAGGCATGCTGTAAGAAAAGAGGACAATTTACATTTCCTTCTTTGTAACTCTCCAGCTTTCCGCACCATAGAGAAGCACAGAAAGCACACAGCTCTGATATAATCTTAATTGTGTGCTTGTGCTGCATTGAGAGGACTTCCAGATGTTGTTTAAATTTAAAAAGGCTGTTCTTGCGTTGTTCATTCTGTTGTTGATGTCTTTGCTTGCTCCACCGTCTGGTGTTACTATGCATCCTAGGTATGTAAGGTGTCTGTCTGTTCCAGTTGCTGATTCCTTACTGATATGCACTCAGGGTTTCTTACATTGAGCGTCATGACCTCTGACTTCTTTAGATTGATGTTCAAGCCCACCTGCTGGCTATACTTATTAAGTCTATCTGTGTTTTCCTGGATGTGTTGATGTAAATGTGCTAGTAGTGTCAAGACTGGGACATAGGTGGAGCAGTATACAGCCATCTTCCTTTTCTTACCAACCTCTCTCTTGCTGAGGAATCCTTAATTTATGGCCTGAAAAAGTCTCCCAGCTGCTGCTTTTCGTGGGGGCAACTCTTCTTTGATGCCTCCCTTTCGGTCTATAATAGCTCGTAGATATTTAAAGTGGTCGTCCTGCTTCAGGACCTATTCTCCCAGCTTAATCTGATGTCTTCTTTCTTCTCGTGATATCACCATGGATTTTGTTTTAGAGCTGCTTATGACCTTCCCTCTCTCCTCTAGCTCTTCTTTCCAGACTTGCAGGTTGGACTGGAGATGTGCCTCTGATTTAGCAATCAGGGCAACATCATCAGCAAATGCCAGCTCTGAAATACATACCGGTCTCATCTTCCAGTACCCCACTGAATACTTTCTTGTTCTCTCCTTACATGACTTGATAACATCGTCCATGAGGAGTATGAAAAGATAAGGTGATAGGATATCACCTTGTCTTACACCAGTGGTGGTCCTGAACTCTTCTGACTTATGGCCTTGTATGATGTAGATATAGTGAGACAGACTGGTGTCTACTGCAAAACATTGTCTCAAATATAATAATACATGAATAATCAAAGCAATATGATTATATGGACAGGATGCAACCTTTTCCTTTCTCACCTACATGACAAGTCAGTACTGGTCTTGCTGGTAGGTTATAGACCCAGAAAAAACCAGAATGGTTAAATTTAGCCCTGACAAGGACTGTGGGGGTTATAATTTAGGTTTTCCAATCTTCAGCATCATATCCACACAAACAATATGTCCGATACATTCACAACACACTAAAATCTGAAATAAAATTGATATTAGTCATATAAATATCTATAGTAAACCTACACACCCTCTAAGATCGATTTCAAGCTCTTACGAAGACTGTAATTTGCGAAGAATGATGCCCTGCATGCAGTGGTAACTGACATAGTATAGACAGCACTCTACTGGTCTACTGGCTGTGTTTTAGTTGTGTGTAATTTGAACTGAGCGTTCACGCCTTATATATTGTAAGCGAGGACGTCTGAGGGAGCAGGTAGGGTTTGTCTCTTCTTAGCACTGAAAATCTCTGTCATTTTGGGTATTATGTGTGACTGTCCCATCAATCGTTCCAATATAACCTCAACTAAGTTTATCCACCACGTTGTCTTAGATTTCCTTTATCTTCCCTATTGGAAGGTTCCTTTTCATATACTTAAACCTACAATCGAGTATTGCATGTATTTACTACAAATTTATTTAGTCTAGCACTAGGTTAGACCTGTGATGTGAAAGGCAAATAAAACTACAAATATTTTAATATATACATACGTCTTACAACTTTCCTTTCGGATTTCCATTCCTGCATATCCTTTCTGTGAAAAGCTATCACCTTTTTTATAATTCACTGCTAAATAGTCTCAGTTCACAAGAAATTATGTACCTAACTTTCGACACTTAGCTTCGCCATTGCGAATTTTTCCATTCTGGCTTGTCTGTGATAACATTACCGAATGCGTATGTGCGACCGCTATTTTAAGAATGCTTAGTTACACGGTGCAGTTCAAGACTTTTACAATTTTATTCTTCCTCTGTCCGTTCTATCAGTCCATTAACTAAGCGTGTTTTTGCACTTTGCTACACAAAGTATACAAAATAACTAAATTCATCAGCGGAAAGCGAGGTGCAAACAATATTACATTAGTAAGAGATAAGCAAGGAAATCTCATCACGACAGCAGAGGGACAGGAAACAAGATGGGCACAGCATTTCAGAGAAACTCTGAACAAGGAACCAACAGAGACACAATTGAATGTTCCAGAGGCTGAAAATTATCTAGATGTTAATACAGACACTCCACGAAAAGAAGAAATCATCACAGCAATCAAAGGGTTAAAAAATGGAAACGCTCCTGGCCATGATAACTTAAATGCAGAGCTATTTAAGACAGACCCTGAGCTAGCAGCAGAACTATTTGAACCACTATTTGCACAAGTCTGGAAAACAGGGACAACAGCAACAGAGTGGAACAAAGGAATAATTGTCAAATTGCCCAAGAAGGGAGATCTTGCAGACTGCAATAATTGGAGATAAATCACTCTTCTCTCAGTTCCCAGCAAAATACTAGGCAGGATAATTGTACAGAGAATTTCAAAAGCAGTAGACCACAAACTGAGGAAAGAACAAGCAGGATTTAGAAAGAACAGAAGATGTGTAGATCATATATTTACTCTCAGGAACATTATAGAGCAGTGCTCAGAATAGCAAAGACATCTGTACATTAATTTCGTTGATTTTGAAAAGGCTTTTGACTGTATACATAGGGACAGTTTATGGAAAATACTTAGGGCTTATGGAATTCCAAGCTGCATAAGGTCAATCATAAAAAGCCTCTATACTAACTTTACGTGTAGTGTTGGGCAGAGCAACCTAACCTTTGAGGTGAACATAAGGGATGCCCCTTATCAACCACTCTATTTTTCACAGTCATTGACTGGGTGATGCGCCAGACAACAGAGGGCAGTCCAAGAGGAATAAGATGGACTACATTTTCTACATTGGAAGATCTGGAATATGCAAATGACATTGCACTACTAACACATTCACATCAACACATCCAGGAAAAAACGGATAGACTTAATAAGTATAGCCAGCAGGTGAGCTTGAACATCAATCTAAAGAAGTCAGAGGTCATGACGCTCAATTTGAGCAACCCTGAGCCCATATCAGTAAGGAATCAGCAACTGGTACAGACAGACACCTTCACATACCTAGGATACATAGTAACACCAGTCGGCGGGCAAGCAAAGACACCAACAACAGAATAAACAAAGCAAAAACAGCCTTTTTTAGCCTAAACAACATCTGGAAGTCCTCTCAGCACAGCACAAGCACAAAATTAAGATTATATCAGAGCTGTGTGCTTTATCTGCTTCTCTATGGTGTGGAAAGCTGGAGAGTTACAGAGAAGGAAATGTCGAAATTGTCCTCTTTTAATACAGCATGCCTAAGAAAAATTCATCGAATCTTTTGGCCGAATACCATCACCAACCAAGATCTGCTTACTCGGAGCAAGCAAGACGACATGCACACCATCATAGCTGGAAGACGCTGGAGTAGGGTTTGCCATGTCCTCAGAAGAGATCCCGATGCCATCACAAGAACAGCTATGCTTTGGACCCCTGAAGGAAAACGAAAGAGAGGCACACCAAAAACAACTTGGCGGAGGACTGTGGAGGCTGAGATGCAAAGAATAAACCAGAGTTGGTGCACTGTATGAAGGATGGCCACCGAACCAGCAAAGTGGAATAAATTTGTTGTTGCCCTACAAGACGCCACTAGGCGTGATGGCCACTGACTGCTTTGATGGTCGGCGGCTAAGGATCAAAGAAGAAGAGGACTTATGGGTGATGGAACAGGAGGATTAACGGGAAACAAGAGGAGTCGGAGGAGGAGATGAGGAAAGTAAAATTTAAAATCCTGGCTCTGACGGAAACAAAAACGAAGAAAGAGTTATAGATGTCGTACAGTGGAGTCCCACAACCAACAAAGCTGAAGAGGGTGTCGGTTTTATTGTGGCTTAACACTGAACAGATAGCAGAACGAATGGAACTCTGTCTCGGAGCTCAATATGGTGTTAAAGCTAAAAGAAGAAGAAACCATAGTAAACCTTGTCATTGTATATGGGTCAAATGAAGTTAAGCAAGCAGAAGTCAAAGAAGAATTCTTCAGCTGCTTCAAAGGACAGGGTGATGACTGCCTGGATGAAATTATCCTCCTTGGAGATTTCAATGCCAGAGTTGGAAATGACCATACTAGATAGGGTTGGAGTTATTGGAAGATATGGAGAAGATACGCTGAATGGCAATTGAAAGCAACTTAGAGTCTGCACTGAGCAAAACCTTGAAATGACGAATACAAAGTGCACACATAAGCGCGTACATGAATACACCAGATATTAACCAACGAAGAATGAGAAATCAGTCATTAACTATGTCATTGTTAGGAAGACTTCATTCAAGAATGAGCGGGAGAGTCTGGAGAGGGTGGAAGATTGAAAGTGATCACTACCTGTTGATAGTTTAAACAATATCTTAAAGAGCTGCTCGAATTAAGACCTACAAGTGGAGAGTGTCAGAAGTTATCTTGGTGGACATAAGTTAAAGAGGAAATAAGAAAAAAAAGGCATGGAAACAATACTTAGAAGCTTACAGCCGGAAAAACAAAGAAATACAAAGTATATGTGATACTCAGAAGCAAAGAACAAAGTGATAGCTGTAAAACTGAAATTTTCGTAAGAATTTGGAAAAAAGCTTAAAAAAAAACAACAACAAAAAAACAGAAAAATTGCTTACTGCCCCACATTAAGTAATGGAAAGATGGAAAGAATATGTGTTGTTGAGACGGGCAAGCCTCAGAACGGATAAACAATATCACAGAAGAGGAAACCAATGGTGGTACAGACTACATTAAGACAATGAACTGAAAGCAGGACAGGAGAAAATCAAGTTAGGCAAAGCGACAGGACATAATGATATAACACCAGAAGTGGTTAAATATATGGGAACAGCTGGCGACCTATTACTCCTGAGGGTCCTACAGGCAGACTGGTTCCCATAAACTATACCAAAGGATTAGGAGATATACATCATAACACCCATATTCAAAAGTGATGACAAAAAGTTGTGTGTGGCAGAGTGGGGTTCCTTTTAGTACTGGAAAGGCACCATTTAGGCAATATGTAGCCGAGGTACTTTTCTTAGGTTATTATATATACTTAAGGCGTGAGTTTAGTTTTGGTTCACGACTGGCTTTGAGTCCGCCAGAGCTCTTTCTTGACTCACTTAATATTGGGACGTCCAGGTTCTTCTTTCATTTTAATATCCTTCAGTTTGCAGATGTTGTGATTATTTTAGGTAAGGTAAGGTGAAACATGTTTCTTTTTGCAATTCAATCGAACATGTAAAAATCCTCAACAGCTTGTATTTTCTTAATGATCAATTTTAATAAGATTGAACAGAAACAGTTAAATTCAATTCCAACAAGAATTTGATAAAGCGTATGTACAGGATTTTCATTTAACAGGTTTCGTCATGGCCTCAAACTTAGGCTCCATGAGTTTTCTTTCTAAGTTCAGCTATATATCTTTTATTTCCTCTGTTTCTTTCTTCTTATTCATCCTCAGTATTTGTGCCTCTGGTTCTTTCGTTGGGTTTTTATTTTATTTTATCCAGTTTCTTGCCAACCCTTTTGGTTACCATCATTACTGTCATTTTCTTCTCTTAGCCTAAGCGATATAGTTCAGAACAATGGTAGGTTGCATTTTAAAACCTGGGGAAAATTTACACGATGCAAATACTCACAGTGTCCATACAGTTTTGAAATATACATTTAACACTGAACTTCTCCATTTTAGAATCACACCTTCCAGTAACTTTATTTGAAACCTCAAATAGGAAAAATTGAGCTGGCAAGGGTATGTCTTGCCCCATCGCTCTCCTGGTAGAAACTACTACCTAACTTTTCTTTGCCCGGGAAAGGCTTGCTCGGGGTGGTTTAACTTTGAGCTCAATTATTGGTCTAAGGATATCACGTGTCGAAAACGTGACATCTTGAACCGCATTTTTTTCTAACGCTACGCTAACCTCATAACTTACACCACTGCTTTCCCACGTATTAGTGTTCTGAGTTAACTTTTTATTTCTTTTATATTTATTGTCTGTTTCCTACAAAATATCAGTCTATGTTATATTTTTGGGTTATAGTTTTATATCTATAGTCTATTTTAGACAAAATAGCGGCATACACGGCCACATATAGATCTCGGGGCCATGCAAATGTATCCCGTAGGGAGACATTTGGGTACTATCAACATCCAAAGATCAATCCCCAAAAATTTATGAGTCCCAAAAATTTTCAAACAAATTTTCAAAGTCCCAAAAAAATTTCGAAATATTTCACCTAAGTCCTAATCCTGTGCTCCTTTATATACATATATGACCGTCATCCCTTGTGTAAACCTTATTAACGGACAACAATTTCAAAAATTTCCTAAGCCCTTATCATATCAGGGTATATGATAACAAAATTTGATTTGGCAACTCTGAACTACAAAATTTTATAAACATCCATTCAATCCATAGTGTCGCCACTCAAAAATTACAGGAGTGGGAACATTGTACCGACTGAACAATTATCAATGACAACTTACAATAAAACCACATCAAATTCTGTCTACATAAACAATATAGTTAACAACATTTTAACTAACTTGGTAAGGGGAGAATAAAACTGTCAATATCATATCCCTTTTCCTTTTTTCCTTTTATCGACTCTTATATCAGAAGACTCAAAGTACTGCAAAAATGTCTATGTTATTTTCCTCCCGGTATTCCTATAATTATGGACGTAAATTATTATTATTATTTTTTTTTTAAATGTAGTATACATTCTCTACTGATCAGTACAATGTCCTCCAAGATGTCCATCGGTTTCATCGCCGTCTGCGACTTCAGTTCCATTTCCGCAACAATGATGATCCTCAGCGTTCGCTGGGTGAATAAGATGATGCCTTTGCACGCTTTGCTCCTTCCAAGAATAAGAATTGTACACCCTCTCCTGGGGCTTCCCACGCTCTTGATTCAGAAAACCCTCCATGACATTCAGCAACTCCAACCTCAACGCCTGCGTTATTCCAACCTTTCTTCTGATGAGTCTCATGCCCTCTCAAAGCTCCGCCTCAGAGATGACATTGTCATCAAACCGGCAGACAAAGGAGGTGCCATTGTGGTATGGCGCAAGGACCTTTACCTCCAAGAAGGTAATAAGCAGCTCACCAACAGCTCCTTCTACCAGTGCCGTGACAATGATGCGACAGTCCTCAATAATCGTCTGGTCCATGACACCATCAAAAGTCTTATCGCCAACAAGTCCTTACCTTCTAGCGCTTCTCATCTCCGTATTGACAATAGTGGTCTGGGCAAGCCTGTGTTTTATATGCTTCCCAAAATCCATAAACCCTCCAACCCTGGGAGACCCATTGTCTCTGCGTGTGCCTGCCCTACCGAACATATATCAGACTTTCTCGACGGCATCTTCCAGCCTATTGTAGAGCAGCTTCCTTCCTTCTTAAAGGACACAAACCATGCTCTTACTACTTTTTCCTCTATCCAGCTTTCCCCAGACCGTACCTACCGTTTATTTCTGTTAGATGTGTGCTCGCTTTACACTTCGATTCCTCACTCTGATGGTCTCCGAGCTCTCCGGTTTTTCCTGGACCAGCGCACGCACCCCTCTATTGCTACAGAGACTCTCCTGCGCCTTGCAGAACATGTCCTTCGACTCAATTCCTTTGAGTTCAATGGACAGTTCTTTGATCAAATTAGTGGAGTTGCCATGGGCACCAAGATGGGTCCCAGTTGTGCCTGCCTCTTCATGGGCTACCTGGAGTATCAAGTGTGGCAGCAGTATCCTGGACCTTTCCCATTGATGTATCATAGATACATCGATGATGGCATAGGTCTCACCGATATGCCAGAGATTGACCTATCTAGGTTCATTAATTTAATTAACAACTTCCACCCTGCGATCCAATTCACCTCTCACATCTCCACTGTCTCTGTTAATTTCCTTGACATTGTTGTCACTATCACTCCCCCCCCCCCACCTCACCACTTCGGTGTACTACAAACCCACCGATGCACACAGTTACCTTCTTTATACTTCCTCTCATCCTCCGGCTTGTCGGGACTCCTTGCCTTTCTCACAACTTCTCCGCCTCCGTCGGTTATGCCAAGATGATGACAACTTTCTATGCCGAGCACAAGAAATGTTGGACTTCTTCCGTAACAGACAGTATCCAGAAGATGTTCTTACCTATGCCTTAGAGCGTGTTCTCCCTATCTCACGTCTAGAGGCCCTCAAACCCCGCCAAAACACCTCCTCTGATAGAGTCAAGTTAATAATGACCTATCACCCTCACAACAATGCTGTCAAAAGGATCCTGTATCGTCACCTACCTCTCCTCCAAGCTGACCCAGTGGCGCGGGAAGTGTTTAGTCAGCCACCCTTGCTGGCATATAGACGGGATAAAAATTTGAGGGACCTCCTAGTCCACAGCCGTTTGAAAACCGTCAACGATGGCCTCTTTGGAACCAAGACATGTAACCGTACACGATGTAAGACATGTCAGTATGTAACCGAAACACGTTCAGTCTCGTTCCCTAACGCCAAGTTCACCATCACACATGGCTTCACATGTGAGTCACGCAACGTCATTTATGCTATTATATGCAAACGTTGCACCATTACTTACATCGGCCAAACGGGCACACGACTGGGCGACCGATTCTGCAGACACCTCTACGACATCTCTCAGTTTAAATCCACACCTGTGGCCATCCACTTCAATGGCCCTGACCACCACGGTGCCACTGACATCCAGGTGACAGCCATCAGATTCTGTTCCTCGGACGCCAACAGTCGGTTTCGCCAGGAACAACGCCTTATCCATCGTATGGGTTGCCTCAAACCACACGGTTTGAATACCCAACATTCTTTTGTCTGAGACCCCTTTCTCTATCGAGTCCCAGTTGTGTTATGACTGTCTATTTTGATGCGATCACGCTTTAAAAAAAAAAAAAAAAAAAAAAAATATATATATATATATATATATATATATATATATATATATATATATATATATATATATATATATATATATATATATATATATATATATATATATATATATATAATTTTTTTTAAATTAATTTATTTTATTATTTTTATTTTATTTTATTTATTTATTTATTTATTTTTCCTCACTCTTTTCCAGTCCTTGTTTTCATTATTTCTTATTTTTTGTTTTTAAAAAGACTTCCTATTTCCGGTTTAGTGGCAGCCATCTTGCTTCACATGTGACTGGACATAAATGGAGGTTTTTTTCCTCTTATTTTTATAGTTTCATGTTCTCTACTTAATTCTCATTTTCTTTCCCTCTTGTCTCTTGTTTGTTTGTCCCTGACGAAGGCCTTGTGGCCGCAACGTAGGTTTTTCTTGTCCTTTCTCCTTGTAAGACGTATTACTATTTGTGTGTGTGTGTATATTTTTTGTTGTTGTTTTTTTTTCCCCATTGAACTATACATTCTCTAAGTAATGTCTACGTTCCTTTCAAGTGTCCATCACTGCAGAGAAAAAATAGGTATGGTCCATATTCATAAAATCTCCTTGTTATCCTTAAGTGTCCATCACTGTAAAAATGTTCCATATTTCCTTCACAATTTGCAATGTTTTGCTCCAAAATATATATGTTAACTCCTGTTATGCCGATCCATTGTATAGATAGCTAAGTCATCTTCAAATATTCATGGATATATTCTCATTTCCATCTACCATCCACAGCATATTATACATGTAAAATATGTTCAAAACAGTCATCACAAAAAACTTCCTTTAAATACAAAGTAGTGATCAACATACTAATTTTCCAATATACATGTACCGAATAAATTTTTTTTTTAAACATTGGAATTTCTACATTGGTTCTTGTAGTACTTTAGTGCAAGTTCCTTATATTGGAATAACTGTCCTGGTATTCCAAACAATATGTGTGTAGCAAAGTTTGATTTTGCTGGGGAGGTTATGATGGTATCCTAAAAGAGTGAAATCAGTGTCTGCATTAACCGTGTGAGGTCAAGCACATGTAGGCCCCTGACTCTAAAAGATGATGATGAAATATATGCAGGGAACCTAACGCTACCTCCCTAGATCTCACACGGTCACTATTTTGGCTCTAGTGTCTGGTGTATGATGTACCTAGTGTCTAGGGGAGAAATGAAATGATGGTACACAACACGAGAACACTTTAAGTTTCTATGAGGAAGTGAATAAAACCAGTGGTTAAGTTGTTCTTTAAATAAATTTTTTTCTGTACAATTTAATCTGCCTGCCCAGTTATATCTTTCGGACAGGTCTTTGAAAATGAGGACAAGATAGTTTACAGAAAAGATCAACTAAAATTTGTGGGGACAATTTGCCCACTAACTATAAAGTTTATATATATATATATATATATATATATATATATATATATATATATATATATATATATATATATATATATATATATATATATATATAATATATATATATATATATATATATATATATATATATATATATATATATATATATATATATATATATATATATATACACCAATACCTCGCTCTTTCGACAGGTTAGGGACCAGAGCTATGACGAAAGTCGAAAATCGACGAAAGTCGAAGCATAGCCTTTATTTAGCTTACAAATGCATTAGGGCCGCCAAAAAACGAAAATAACTAACTATATAACACTTGCGAATGCGTGCAACACCTAGATAAACAGAAATAAACATAAGAGTAAAGAAAATACAGTAATAAATAAAAAAATACGTAAATAGCATCTTACCTTAAAATCATTCTTGAGCAAGTAGACGATGAATATATACAGTATGTACAGTTTTGAATGTTGGTAATTTAGGGGGATTCTAGACTTAGAAAACCAGATGGAGAAAATTGAGGTGGCTCATCTTCAGAACTGGAGGATTTCAATCTAATTCTTTTAGGAGAAGGGCACTTTGAAGGAGATCTAACTGGGGCTGGGGCTGATGTTGATGGCTCGGAATCTGAAGGGTTAGAGGGAGGGGTGACTGAAGTTGGTTGTGGCGGTTGCGTCTTGAAAAAGGAGAGCAAAGACGTTTACCTCATTGATGTCTTCTTCATTTCCCTAAGAAGTTCTCTGTAACAGGCTATTTGGTGTTCTAGCCCACTATTTACTTTTGAACTTTTGTCGAAATTTATTCTACGTTGAAGATCTGCTGCTTTGTGTAGCCAACTTCTTCTATAATTGTTTCAAGCTTCACTTGAAAAGCTCCTGCAGCTGCGGTATCTGCGCTAGCTGATTCTCCCTTCACTGCTATATTATGCAAATTTGACCTTTTCTTAAATTTCTCAAACCAGCCCCTGCTAGCTTCAAATGTCTCTTCAGCTGATGTCTCTCCTTGTTCAGCCTTCATTGCATTAAATAAAGTTTGTGCTTTAGCCTGGATAAGATCTTGGCTTAGAGGAATGGTGTGGCTGACTTGGTCTTCAATCCACACATTTAACACTTTCTCCATCTCACCAATTAAATTCTGCCGCTTTCTAATAAGTTTGGTATGCACTGGCGTAGCGTTTTTAATTTCCTCTAACACTTTAGCTCTGTTCTTTACAATTGTGCTAACTGTAGTGCTTGGTACACCTAGCCTGCTGCCTATTTCAGCATTTAAGATGCCTTGTTCATTAAGCTTGATTAGCTTAAGCTTTTCTTGCAAATTGAGAACGTTATGGGTTCTTTTAACTTTGTCACTACACTTAGGACCCATTATGAATATATTAAAGCAGAAAAATAAGTAGTACTGTATAAGGCCTAATCACACAAAAAAGTACAGTATGAAAACTGTACACGTGTCGTATAATCACGATATGAACACTGTCATTAGACTGTTATCACTAAAATAACTATGAACTGTTTACAGTATAATCACAAAAATAATATAGTATGAATAGTTTTGTTATTTTAATCACAAAAATAAGTACAGTAGTATTAATATGTTTAATGACAAATATAAGAGATGCAATGCGGACAACTTAAAAAAAAAACAGTGCACACCGAACGATTTCTGTTCAAAGACTGAACGACGAAAGAATCAAGATGACGCGCAGTTGTGACCAAATGCGACGAAAGAGCGAAGCGAGCGACGAAATTTGGAAACGTGGTTAGAATTGAAAACCGACGAAAGAGCGAAGCGACGAAAGTCGAAGCGACGAAGTCGAGGTATTGGTGTATATATATGTCTTTCCTGTTGGAATGTTCCCAGCTTACACTTTATTCATATAAGAGGGAGAGTCACTGTGTATGAGGGGCTGTATTGTCATCATGCCCCACAAACGTCCTGAGTATGACTTGAAATACCATTGTTATTTAAATGAAAGTGTCAGATATACCCAGATGCTTAACACATCACCTGGGATTCCTTGTAGAATGGTAATACAGTATGAAGTTGCAGAAATTCTCGATCGTTCCAAATTGCCCAAGCTCCTCCCGTTGTCTTTAGACAGCATAAATGAATGGTCGGAGACTTGATAGCTTTTATTCTCTCTCAGCAGGTTTCCTGTTACCAGCTGGCAACAGGAAATAAAACTTCTGCAACAAAAGGACACCCTGGCCTTTTACATCTGATCACTTATTCTTTTATTTAATTTCATACGTGGGTATGGGGTCAGCCTCGCGTGCATTACAGGTGCACTCGCCCCTAATTTTAAATGACTCACACCTCAGGTCCCTATGGCAGATACCCCACTGTACGTTTACATAGTTTTCCTCCATAAAATAATGTGGAGTAACCACATTTCCTTTGATATGATTTTCTCTTCTTTTCTTTTTAAAATATAAATGCTTCAGGCATGTTTAACAGTGTTCATGGAACACAGAGGCTTACTAACATATTTCTAATGCAATAATATTCAAACATAATCATGACAACATACAACAGTTAGATACATTTCAATGTGAGGACTCAACAATGTCTGCTCCCGACATGTCCTTCACTTTTCCCCAATAGCAGTATCTAACTTTGGCAGTGGGATTAAACATATGAATTCATAAAGCATTCTTACCACAAATTTTCAAGAAATATAAACAAATGACTCTGACTTGCAAAGAAGTGGCCTCAGTTTCTTCTGCTCCGTCCAGACTGTGAAATACTTATTTAGTTATTTAATTTACTTTTAAATCTATCACAGCTGTTCTCAGCGTATCTGAATAAAAGTTTTGTTCAACTGGCAATGAATAATGAAAGCCTTTTGCTAATATTTACTAGCACTGGCCAATCGAAAGCTTGCGACTACCAGAATTCAAATGCAGGTTTTGAAGAAAAAAAAATTATTCCAAACAAACTCTGCGTCTGGTAGTCTATTGGCCAGTCTGCTTTAGTTATGCCCAATACAAAAAGATGTTTCGTTTTGGAGTACATTTTTCCTACCGCTCCCCTTTCCCTATTATACTCTTTTTACCCAAGCGAATTTGAATTTCCTCAATGCCTCTCTTCTAAGCTGCCGTCCCCACTAACGTTATGAAAAACAAGCAAGAACGACAGTCTGTCTGGTCGAGCGTCCGTAGACATTTAGTATTCTCTCGATAACTTGGCTAATACTTGGACTACCATATTATTTAAAACACATTCTTGCTCAGTGGACTCTAAGCTATACTACCATATGATTTTTATGGTCAGATTCATATTGGGTAAAATTTTTAAATTTTGTCATAGTCAATCGTCAAATAAAATTTTTGCACAAGACCGCCATCTTTCCCTCTCTTTCATCTCGCCAGCATGTATTTTCAAATAACTAACTTGTTTTAGTGACGTCATAAATACTACCGCGAGGATGAAATAAAATTTGTCTGCGTGTTTGCCTCTGTTGGCATTGCTCCAGCGTGTATATATGCATGGCACAATGTGTCAAGCGAAGCGGGGTTTGGCGAGGCGGGTTAAGAATTGGCGTTAAATATTTGTATTGTCTCGCGTAACACTGCCAAAAAACGTAAGGATTACTACTTATTACCAGCGTTAAAGTTAACTATTACGTTAATTCAGACAGCAGTTTGGCGGCATACTTCCGCAAAATCGTTAATTGTAAGTCTTGGCTGCAGTGTGTATGCAGCAGATCTGGCAAAATGTTAAAAATGTATGTCACAAGGAAAGCGAGTAGGTTCAAACGGGGGGGGGGGGGTTGATTCTAAGCCGTTCCAAGGCACAAAATCAGCGCTATGCTGGCGTGTGAGAACATCACCGTCAGACACAATAGGGCGGGTTATTTATTATCATTTTATGACTAAAACTTACTGAAATGAGCGATTATTCTCGCAGATTTTACTACAATGTGTCCATGTTATCTCGAGGTGTTCTTGTATCAAATATGCAATCATTTTTTTTTCTTCAACATCTATTTTATCATTTATGGTACTCCATCTATAGCACAGTCGGGTCATTTGTGGTCCTCCTGTTATTATTTCCATTCGGAGTCAATCATTGAGTGACATTTCCTATTATAGCGCAAGAATATTATTTTTTTTTTTCGTTTTCAAAACATTTATACAAACAACCATATTCTGCAATCAACATTTTAGTAACATTTATATGCCAAAAACAATTATATACAAATAACCATGTTCAATAATCAACATTCTAGTAACTATAACGCAAAAAAAATGTATTGTACATAATTACGCTTTTAACACCAGATCTGTCTTCGCAGGCCGAAGATTTTTCAGATCCTTTTTGGGGTTTTTTAAAAACATCTGGTGTCAGAACCGATGGGCAGTCTATGATCCTTAACTTCAAAAAATTTTCAGTCATTTATTATATGATGTGGGTCATCTTGGGCGGGGGTATCATATGTCAATCCATCATATGTCATATGTGAATGATCATCATTATTTTTTTTCTTATGTTTCTGCAACATAGTATCCTTGGTGGGGGTATTATATGTCATCTATCATATGTCATCTGTGAATGATCATATTTTTTCATTTTATGTTTCTGCAACATAGTTTCCTTGGTGGGGGTATCATATGTCATCTATCATATGTCATCTATCATATGTCATCTGTGAATGATCATATTTTTTTTCATCTTATGTTTCTGCAACATAGTATCCTTCTCGATCCATGTATTCTCTTTTTCTTTTTTGTATATATTTTTCGCAAGTACTCTGGACACGTAACATACTTGGGTGTGCATCATATGTGGTCCATGTTATCTTCAGGGGTGAACAATATGTCAAAATGCGTCAGTCATTTTTGACTATCTGCCATATCATGTTATTATGTGAGCCGACTGAAATGTCAAAGTACCACAACTTCCTAACTGTAGCGAAAGGTTTTCCTAGTATGATAATAGTGGTAGAGCAGAAGTAGAATCTCTCTCCAGAAAGTATGAAGTTCCAGTGCCCGAGAAGTACACTGGTATCACAAGTGAGTTACAGCTGTGAATACTCTGAGCTGGACAATAGATTTAGGCTTTAGAAGTATAAGTTGCTACTTTCGCTATAGTAACCCTATGTGATAATATAATTAAATTAGAAAAAGTAACTCAAAATTTAACAGTTAAAAATGTAACAAGTCAAATGAGTACAATTTCAATATTTATTATGTAAATCTATATATTCTTGTAATGAGAAATGATTATTTACAGTTACAAATTAAAATAATAGAAAAAGTGTTGGATTTATCTTCCACTGGAATTACAAAAAAGTTGGCACAGTATCTCTTTGATATCGTTCACTATCTAGTTCTCATCATAGACAGTCGTTTTAGAAACTGCTCACAGGATTTGTTGGATGGATACACATAAAACTCATCTGATCTTAGTTCGAGGTTCCTGAGACACACTTGAATCCGGAAGACTTTCCTTCAGCCCGCTCTATAACTACGGGGGACTAAGGTGTTGAAGATTGATTGACCTCTAGGCTTCAGTTCGCAGGATCAACGGTCTTCAAGTCTTTTGGGTAAATTCGGTCAGGAATGATCATAATCTTGATCAGCAATGATCATAAAAACTGATCATAAAACCTGGAACAAAAGATAATAGGTGGCCATGGTGTTCCAACAATCTCACCACCCACTGCTGTTCATGATGCGACCATGTCTTCAGTGTTTGTATATAAATGAATGAATCATGGTAGTATGTTACAGAGATAGCATGATAAGATAATGTATACTGTGCATAATTAACAAAATACATGAATAAATCACATGTTATGATGTAGCAGTGCCTGAGAACTGAGGACTGGTTACGGCACCAAATAGACAATATGTCACCCAGCAGGTGTTCTTTTATTTATAAATAGCTTTGTACTAGGTGACTGTGGCAGGCCTAGTTATTATTTATTCAACTTGCCCGTCTACTTCTTCAGTCTATCTTCCAAGCGAGACTATCTCTCTTACTGGCTTCTTTTCTTTCCGCCAGAGGTTGGAATTCCTGGATGAGATGATTTGGTTCTCCTATCTTCCCAGGATTCGTTCTTCTCTCCTAGTTGGTTCTAGCGACTACCTCGTATTAGTGGTCTTGCCTGTAGTTCTGATTAATAAATATGTGCTAATATTTCTACTCTTCCACACCTTTGTAATAATCCAACCCAACTTGCGTGGGTAAGTTTCAATACCAACCAAATGTTTATTTACAATGCTAATGATTCAATATTCATTTGAGCAGGGTTCAACAACTCCATCTTTTATTCTATTTTTCGAGGTCATCTCTTTCTACTTTCCTAAACCTGTCAAACCTAACTCTGAAAATAATATCAATAACTAACCATATTTCACAATTTCATAAATAATTTTAGTTTTCAGCAAAAATATACAACTGCTGTGTTGGTCTTTTATCTAGTCATGCCAGTGGTGAGAGCACGTTTATTTACACAATAGGTCTTCTGGCATTCAGCAAATAATTGAGAGCGCATCTCCTGTAAACCAATATTGTACATAACTCTGTGGAACATATCATGCCTGAGACGATACCTCGTCTATTGTAACATCAGCTGTTTGTTTGTCAAGCAAAATGTATGAGAGAGAGAGCATCTCCTGTAAACCAATATTGTACATAACTCTGTGGAACATATCATGTTCTTCTCCTGGTGGACATCCCTCTTACATGTGGGAGTCGTCAACCTCTAAAAATGGTTGCCTGAAATACTATAAAATGTTCCCAAAAAAATGTTTCGTCTTACCGTATAAACAGAAGTCCAACACCTATCACCATCCTTACTAAGCACCCCTATTCTATTCCTATCTGTTCAGCACACATTGTTAACCACAAGCTAAACTATTCTCCAGAATTCCTAACGCTACAATTCTAAGTCTAGCTACATCTGTAGAACCTTCTGCAAACCGCAGGTTTCACTGTTCTTGAGAGCCCAGCAAGGCGCGACCTGCCTTGACAAGTTTTCTAGTGGGACTGACTTCTTTTTTCCTTCAATTCATTCCCATGATCCGTATTTCTGTTTTCCAGTCAATGCGATTGGTCCATTCTTCAGTTCACTCACCTATCTCGCAAAATTCACGGTTAATACCTTCATAAACAACTCAGTGAGCTTCTCTCTGTAAATGTTTACACTTCGCTCACATTTCTCGTGCGTTTATTCTGCTCTCCGTTCGCTTAACTCTAAAGGGCGCTAATATTATGGTTATCTCCCTTAGTGGTTTATGCTCAAATGCTATGTTCTCTTACTTCAAGCTTATTAAAAACGATCGTTATGCAAATTTTGTAAACCAGCATTATGTACTTACAGAAAATATTTACATCAAAAAGAGTTCTCTCCATTACCAATTAAGCACATATATGCTGGCTTTTCTCTCCCATCTATAGTACAAATAGTCCATTTAACAAATCATTTATATTTCTTAAACCATTTTTTCATACTCTTATGTCCTATCAAAACTAGATCACTGTTCATCCAAACTCTACGGTGACAATAACACATGGGTACGCTATAACCTTTGCCTTCCACTTATGGATGTCAAGTCACTTATGTACTTGCTGGTATGTCGTAAGCTTCCAGGCAAGAACTAGCCATGATATATTTGGCTAACCAATTAATGGTTATGCTTCCTGACAATGCCGGTGAAGGATATCTCTGGTTAGCATCATTCCCTTTTTTATTATATCTGATACAATCAATCGGAAATAAAATCTCTGAAATAAAATGATATTAGTAATACATATATCTTTAATAAACTTACATACCCTCTTAGGATTTATAAGCTAACGGTGAGATTATATTGGTTGAAGTTAATCTGCCCTGCATGCAGCGTGAAAAAATAACTTTTCTTGCAGATGCTGTCTTCCAGTTTCTCACTTTGGCTTCTCGATTTGGTGTGTGTGATTTTCAACGCGCCCCTCTGTCCTTATATTTCAGTCTCTTGCCCGTACGAGAAAGCACTCCTAAAGTCCTCAAAAGATTTTCGTTTCACCTCCTGATTTGAGGCGATTGGAGGCAATCTGTGCTTTTCCTGTACTTGGTTTCTCTTCTATTCACTTACACACTTATATCCTTCCTTCCTTCCTATGTATCATTTCCTTTTCCCCATATGAGGCTTTCATTCTATCCAATTAATATTTAAATCCGTTTAGGCATGTACTTATAATAAATTTGTAAAGATTATTAGCTAGTTTTTAGCCGATGTGATAACGACGAAAAATGTTAATTATTTTTAAAACTATTTATATTTGAATAATATCCTTTTGGATATAATTCCTAGTCTATCTCCTTTAGTGAATTATTTTTATTTAATTGATTTCCAACTAGGCGTTCTCATGTAGTTTAAAATTTAATGTCCAGTAAATGCAAACTTTGAAAGTCCGCCATACATTCCTATATTAGCTATTTCCTCATTCTTCAGTAATAGCTGGCTTACACATATTTCACATCCGTTGTCTTCAAACTTCAAAGCAAGATCCGCCGAGTGTTATTACTGCGCTGTGTGTGTGTGTGCGTTGCGTTACACACATTTTTTTCCACAACAAAGCAAGAGGGACCAAATCTCGCTACAGAGCCCTCTTCTTTAAAACAGTGCCTGCACGGTTAACTTTTTGGTAACTCATGCTGCAGTTTCTCCTTACTTTTCTGTCTCTCTATATCTCCTTTGATAGGATGACGACTTAAAAAATCTGGTCCAAGATTGTCCCGTCCTGGTATGTATCTCACATTGAACGAATATGGAGATAACAGTAAACCCCACCTTAAAAGTCGTGATTTTAATTTTTTAGACACTGCTAAAAACATCAAAGGCTGGTGATCGCTTTCCACAATGAAATGTTTCCCGTAAAGAAAAGGGGCGAATTTACTGATCGACCAGACCAAAGCTAAGCATTCACGTTCAACGGTAGAATAATTTTTTCAGCTGTATTTAACTTTCTACTGGCAAAAACTACGGGTAGAAGCATATGTGGCGGTGTCTCTGCCCGCTGTAGTAATGTTGATACGATGCTTACATTGCTAGCATCCGTTCTTAGTACGAATTATTGTGTGAGATCGGGAAGGGCAAGGATAGGTTTATTTGTCAGCTTATTTTTCAAATCTGTATAAGCCTGTTCACACTCCGCAGTCCATTGTATTTTATCCGGCTGACCTTTTTTGGTTAAGTCGGTTAATGGCGCGCATAATAAGTTAAAATGTGGTATATATTTCTGATAAAACCCGCACAGTGACACAAAGGATCTTACATCCTTCTTAGTTTGTGGTCTTGGTGCTTTTCTCATTTTCTCTACATTCTTTGGGTCAGGAGACATTTGCCCTGTAGAGATAGTGTGACCTAAAAATTCCAATGTCTCACATCCAATATGACACTTAGTTGGACGTGCTGTCAATCCCGTTTCTCTCAGTCTATCCAACAACATGGAGAGTGCTACTACGTGTTCCTCGAAGGTAGTGGTAGCAATCAGAATATCATCCATCTTCTTCTTCTTTGATCCTTAGCCGCCGACCGTCAAAGCAGTCAGTGGCCATCACGCCTAGTGGCGTCTTGTAGGGTAACAACAAATTGATTCTACTTTGCTCGGTCGGTGGCCATCCTTCATACAGTGCCCCAACTCTGGTTCATTCTTTGCATCTCAGCCTCCACAGTCCTCCGGCAGGTTGTTTTTGGTCGGCCTCTCTTTCGTTTTCCTTCAGGGGTCCAAAGCATAGCTGTTCTTGTGATGGCATCGGGGTCTCTTCTGAGGACATGACCAACCCAGCTCCAGCGTAATATCATCCATGAAGTTGATGATATGATGATTTTGTAATGGTTCCAACAATTTCCTCACCATTCTGGTGAAGATACTTGGAGCATTCTTTAAACCAAATGGGAGTACATTGAACTCGTAATGTCCATCCGGTGTACTAAAGGCTAACAGTTTCCTAACTTCTGGTTTTACTGGTATTTGGTAGTATCCCTTGCTTAGATCTACTTTTAAAAAATACCGAACCTTACTCAATGTAGCAAACAACTGATTGGTGTCAGGTAATGGGTCTACCTGAGATTCAGTGATAGCATTTAGTTTCCTATAATCAATGCATAACCCGTGTTCACCACTAGGCTTCCTTAATAGCACCACATTTGAGCTGTAGGGAGATTCAGACTTTGAAATAATTTTCTATTTTAAGAGATAGTCAATCTCATCCTTGAGTGCCTGTCCTTTAGTATAAGGTATAGGGTATGTCCGCATACAAACTGGTGTAGGGTCAGTAATCGTCATGTCATACTCTAACAGATTAGTACACCCCGGCTTATATGCCGCGTATATGCGGCTTCCCACTCTGCCTCACGCTTCTGGACTGCCTGCTGAGAAAGCGTGCTTCACTAGATTATCGTTCACCTCTGTCATGCGCATCATTGTTTGCGCATCTCCTTGTTGTACTCTATCTGAACCTTCCCATTCATAATTCTCATTTTTCTTTCCGTTTGACTGTAAATCGTTCCCTAACTGCCACATTATCTCCCTTTCTCTCCTAAAAATAAATTATTTATCCGTAGGAGAAAACATTTATTTTAATGACTGTACCAGCCATTATTGTACTTAACTATGTATCAAAACAAAAACAATATCCTTAGCAATGTTACAACCCTAGCTCAGCACATTACCAATTACTATCTGTGCCAAAGGACAATCTCCCTTTACACAACACAATTAAATTGTACTGAGAACGTACATTCATCAACATCTCGTTCCCATTTATGACCACTCATCTTTGCTTTTTTCTCCTATCTCCTCATATTACATGATTTCAAAAACATACTTTTGACATGTTATACATTCCACTTCCTTAGTGGTCTTCATTTCTTTTTTTTTAATATCACTTAGCATGTCATTATTTTCTGAGGAATTACTCTTATCCCGTCACTTTTCTTAAGTGACCTTTCCTCTTCACATTTATGACTGTTCTTAACCCTTGTCTTTCTCACTCACATTCTGCCAACTGTGTACTTATCCATACAAAGGTTATTTCCTTTTACACATCCAGTCACTCCTATTGTCATACATGTAAATTCCTCATATCGTATTATCTTCTGTCACCACACACCTGGTGTGAACTGTCTGGCCTTCCTCTTCTCTCGTATAAAGCCAAACATGTCTTCTGTCATGTCTTTCTATATACATAGTTCATAATGGCGTGAGCCATTTACTATCATGGCAACACTGAATTGCCATACTTCCGTCCACCCTTTTCTAACTAGACCTTTGTCCATAATCTCTTACGCGGAAATATTTGAAACTTCTTAGGTCTACCTATCTTAAACCCCGTTGTCGCTTTGACCTACTTGCGTATTTTTCTGCTGCTGACCTGTCACTTGACTTCCTTTCCCACAACACTGTCTCCCAGTGTCTGAATTTATGTTGTATACGTTTGGTGAGGGTTATCCTCAATAGACTCACATTTGTAGTCTGATAAACACCGCACGTAACGTTTTTATATGTTTTTCGCTCCCTCCCTGGAACTTCTCTTTGTGCTATCTCCTTTTTCCTTCTCCATAACACTGTCTCCCCATGTCTAAATTTCTACTATATATGTTCGGTGAGGGTTACCCTCCATAGACTCACATTTGTAGTCTGTCAAACGCCGCACTTACTGTTTTTCGTTCCCTCCCTGGAACGTTCTCAACACATTTGTTTTCTTTTCATGTATTACGGAGAAAAAAAATATGATTTCTCCCCAAAGTCTTCATAACACTCGGCCACTGCCGCAAAAATCTCTCTTTGCCATTTTCTCCATGGCTTCTCACTTCTACATAAGTTCCTTCTAGAACTATCTCTTCTATATGTCCGTGCCATCCTTCCAGTGGCTTCTCAATACCATCGTCACTTCTCCGTGACTCTCAATTTTCCCATACTTATTTATGTAAGCGATTCTCTTGTGTTCGCCATCTCCCATGGCCCTTAATACCTCACCGTCCAATATCTCAATTACTCCCTCTTAATTTCGCCATCTCTTATGGCTCTTCTTCTTCTCACATAATATCCTCGTCATTTTTCATGACCTTTTATCCCTCATCTCCCCCTCTACTTCACTTACTCATAAACTCCACTATTTTCACTATAGTGACTTCCTTGTCCCTATGCCTTTCCAACGAAATGTGTTTAGCAATATCTATATTTTCTTTTTCCTTTATTTCTCTTCTGACTCCGATGACGATTTGCCTGCTCTGTCTTTCCTGTCCACCTTTTCATGTTTGCGTCATCTATCATTTTCGTCAGAACCATATCTATTTCAATTCTTGTTTCTGGAAAGTATGTATGATACTTTTCCTCTAGCACTCTCCATACCATGCTTCTTGATAAGTTAAAATCAGGCCGCTTTATGGTGGGTTCTATTACCTTCTTCAACTCCTCTATGCTTGGTTCAACTATTTTGGTAATTTCCTTCGTATTTATCTGATTTATACATCCAAGCTTCTCTTTTTACCGTTTATCCGCCTCCCTCCATGCAGTCTGCCTGATTGTCTCTGCATGTCGTATCCACATTTGTGCTCTGTTCGCTATTATTTTATCCAGATTGTCTACTGGAAACTCCAGTTTTCTACAACTACTTCCACATTTGCTTCCTTCTTCCTTACTTCTTGTACTACTCTCTTCTCTTCTATAAGTACTTTTGTGTCTGTGACTACCGTCACTCTCCTCAGACACTACACTGTCTGAGTTAGTCGAAACCGATTCTGACGACCAACTCCGTCTACTGCTATTTTCTGCTTCATTAACTGTCTGTCGACTTTTTCTCCTGGTTGATCTATCCTCTTCTTTGTAATCCTCATTATCTGTGTCCTCCATATCTGTTTCTTCAATTTTCTTTATCTGATTTATACATCCAAGATCACTTTTCTCATTTTTCGGCCAATAAATTCTACGGCCTTCGTCGTCCGTTCTATGCTCGAGCTCGTCCGACCTGTATCCATATTCGTCGGGGCCCATAACTCTATCCTCCCCACTTGACGAATCGGATTCTGATTCTATGTCAAGCTGGTTCTTTTCGTGTATTGTATCTATTTCTTCCAGTCTTGTCTTCCGTACTGCTCTTCGACGCCTATAGGATGTGTCCATGTCCTGTACTTCTTCTATCCTCTCTTTCCTATTGTCTGCCTTCATTGATCTTTCTTTCTCTTGCAGTAATATCTGCATCGGTTCATCCTTCTTATTCTTTATCTCGATGCTATCCCTATGTTGTGGTACCGCTACTTCTTTAGCCGCTTGTCGGTTCGTCCTTTTTACACTGAGTGGTATCCTAGACTTTCTCGTATTGTCTAATACATGTGACCATGTTTCCTTTTCTCTCACGACGTCTTTCTCATTGTGTGCTGGCCCCAAGTGTGACGCTACAGTATTAATCTCAGTTTGTGTTCCAGCACTAATCATCTTTGTTTCATTTGTTTCTGGTTCTTGTGTACCAACGCTGACCCTGTCTCTCTGTATGTTTTCCTGTTTCTGGACTGTTGTCCTAACCTGACTTGTCCATGGTCTATTCCTATTACCTTCTTCCTTTATTGTGACATTTTGCTGACCAGATCCTATTATGTTTCTCCACACTCCTAGCGGTTCTACCTTCATTTCCCAACCGTTCTGTGTTCTTAACTGGCACTTCTGTTGGTTTGCTATGTTGATGTTATTTATTTCTATGGACTTCCCTTTTCTAACTTCTCCCATAAAATTCCTGACCGCCATTCTTATTCTTCTTTTATTGAGTGTGTTCGAGTGCGCCCGTCCAGCAGCTGTTTCTGGGATTTTGTTTGTGTCCTTATTTTCTCTATCACAAGTGTGACAATGTCCTTGCCCTTTGGTATCGCATGATTTAGACTCTGATTGAAGATCTCTTTCATTGAGTAATGTGTCTAATCGCCTTCTGATAAAGTCTGTGATCAGATCAACAGATGAAAAAACCTTTTCACGCAATTTTAACTTTCTCCAATTCATCTGTATTTATTGACAATGCATATTTATCAGTGTCTGTAAGCCTCTTACGGCATGCATGTGGGTCACCTGAAAATAAGCCTACATTACTTTTTATACTTGCGTAGTTAGCACTGTTGTCTACCTTGGCTAATGTGTCGGTAATCGTCTTTTTGAGGGCTAGAGTCGAACTGTCTCGCATGTTATACTGTGTCTGTTCGGCTTGTGCCATCATCACAATCTGAAAAATAGTTACTTATTTCTACCGTTAACTTAAACTAACTTGCACCTGAAAATGAACAGAAATTTTTCTATTAGTCTTGGGTTTCCTGGAAAAAAAATGTTATGGTTAAAAAAAAAAAAATTTGTTTATGCATACACTGTTATAAATCAATATTACTGGCACTACAAAAATTCATAATAATACTAAGAATAGTAATAAGACAACAATAATAATCTTAATAATAATCATATTCTTATATCTAATTAAAGTAATTAATTAAGACGTCTGCGTTGGAGTACTCGTTTGTCGCGATGTTGCGCGCGTGACCGACTTTTCTTTTTAACAAACACTATTGTTATATTTTTATACCATCCGGACTACACACTGTTTTGTCTTTTCAACACACAAACCTGTTTGTGAATCGGTTACTGTAATGCACTCCATGACCTGTCTTAAGACTACTTGTTGAGCGACACACGTTGACCTGACCGTCTGCTGTGATGAGTGTCCCTGTGTTGATTTCTGAGCTGGCGTTACAGGACAGTGAATATTGTACCTGCTGTGTCTCTGCGAACCTCTCTCGTGCAGGAAGGCGTGAAGAAAAAAAAAATCTTGACTTGATTTCTGAGCTGGCGTCTTCGGTTGACCAGTTCGCAACCTGTCAGTTTCTATTTACACTTTGACCGTACTGTTTTGTTCGTATGTTGTGAAATTGCAATTCTGCCTTCTATCTGCGTTGTTCTGCCGTCCGTAGTTCTTGAAGTCAGTCATCAACCAATTTGAGTGTTGCACTTTGTCATGGTGAATGACTGATTTCAATGCTGGCTGAGGTTGGTCTCGGCTCCCGAATTATATAATGTGTGACGTACTTTGCCTTGTTGTGGCGACATATTCTCTTGCAGGTCGGTTTGAAAGAAGAAAATTCCGACTTGGTTTCTGGGGTGGCGTTTTCGATTGGCTGGTTCCGATACTGCTCACTTTGTTCTCTGTTTACAACTTACACTGTTGTCACTCTGTTTTTTTTTCATGTTATCAAAACGTAAATATGACTTTTGTCTGAGTTGTACTCTGCCGTCTGTAGTTGGTGAGGTCTGTCACAGATCCGAAAACGTATTATGGTGTCTTCTGTCTGTGTTATTCTTGTATTATCATGGCTATCTGTCGTCCGTGGTTGTTGAAATCTGTCACAGCGTCAAACGTATCTATGTCTTCTGCCTGAAGTGAGGAGAGATGACATCATATACCCTCGTTGCTGAACTACTGTTTAGAAACAATGTGTGTGTGCTGCTAGAGGTTGGTTACGGCACCAAAATCATAATATGTGGCAGCTGGTGATTATATCATGAATCATATATGGCAATGTCTGTCCAGGTTCTTTTACCTCTGTGGTTAGCTATGATATGCGTTATACCACAACAGACACACAAACACAGCACGTGATGCCATAACGCCATGGTAATTTGAATACTGTTTATTTACATATGAGAGGATCATTGCTGTCTGCTCTGACCTCCACATTTGGTCTATCATAGAATATACAATGTAAGTTCTTTCTTTCCTCTCTCTCTCTCTCTCTCTCTCTCTCTCTCTCTCTCTCTCTCTCTCTCTCTCTCTCTCGCTCAGTATCGAATCTACACATTCTGACCTTTTAACCATCAGTGATCATTTAGGTGCTATAGTCTCTATATTCTGTTCTTTCTTCCTTACAATTTCTTAAATTATTGTTATTTATATCCTCTCAGTGTTCAGGTTATCTTGATGGGACCGGGCCTCTCCGGGGTTGTTAATTTCCCTTACCTCACTGAAGAATATGACTACTGTCTATATGTATTGTAAATCACTCTACATACCTTTTCCTTTCTGAATAATATCTAACTCACACCGTTTCTCCTTCTAGACAAGAATTCCCACTATTCAATATTTCGGGTTAATCATTACCCAAACTACTTCTTGTCCATGAAATAATTATCACCTAAACTACTTGAGTACGGCCATTAACATGGCTACCCGCGTATATGCGGCTTCCCTCTCTGCCTCACGCTTCTGGACTGCCTGCTGAGAAAGCGTGCTTCACTAGATTATCGCTCATGCGCATCATTGTTTGCGCATCTCCTTTTTGTACTCTATCTGAAACTTCCCATTCATAATTCTCCTTATTCTTTCCCTTTGACTGTAAATCGTTCCCTAACTGCCACAGTGGCTAGATGCCTAAGGTGACAAACGTATTACCCGCTGATCGGTCTAATTAACCTCGATAATACTACCGTTCACCTGTTGAAACGTAAAGAAGTCTGAGAGCGGCTAGCACAAATGTAGGGCATACAATATGACAAAGAATAGGACGATGAATGCGGAAAATGAAGAAATAAAGAGATAATGCAGAAGATAACGAACGTGATGTAAAATGACATACAAAAATATCGTTACATAGATAGGAGCAAGATGAAGACAAATGTTTGAATTGAATAAGATTGACACGTGTTTGGCAGGAGAAATATAAAGACAAGTTGTTAATAGGAACAATATAAAGACAGGTTCTTCGAAAACCAATTCAGAGAAAGCTGTTTGATAATAAGATTGACAAGTGTTTGACAGGAATAATTTAGAGACAAATGTTTGATAGAAACAAGATGAAGACAAATGTTTGATGGGGATAATACATAGACAAGTGTTTGATGTGAATAATATAGAGACAAATGTTTGATGGGAATAATATAGAGACAAGTGTTTGATAGGAATAAAATAGTGACATTTGTTTGATTGGAATAATATAGACACAAGCGTTTGATGTGAATAATATAGAGGCAAGTGTTTGATGGGAATAAAAGAGAGACAAACGTTTGAGGGGAATAATATAAAGACAAGTGTTTGATGGGAATAATAAAAAGAACAAGCGTTTGATGGGAATAATATAGAGAAGTGTTTGATGGGAATAATATACAGACAAATGTTTGATGGGAATAATAAAGAGACAAGTGTTTGATGGGAATAATATAGAGACAAGTGTTTGATAGGAATAATATAGAGACAATTGTTTGATGGGAATAATATAGACACAAGCGTTTGGAGGGAATAATATAGAGACAAGCGCTTAATATGAATAATATAGCGACAAGTGTTTGATGGGAATAATAAAAAAGACTAGCGTTTGATGGGAATAATATAGTGAAGTGTTTGATGGGAACAATATAGAGACAAGTGTTTGATGAGAATAATAAAGAGACAAGTACTTGATAGGAATAAAATAAAGACCATTGTTTGATGAGAACAATATAGAGACAAGCGTTTAATTGGAATAATATAGAGAAGTGTTTTATGGGAATAATATAGAGACAAGTGTTTTATGGGAATAATACAGAGACAAGTGTTTGATGGGAATAATACTGAGACAAGTGTTTGATAGGAATAATATAGAGACAATTGTTTGATGGGAAAAATAAAAAAGACAAGCGTTTGATGGGAATAATATAGAGAAGTGTTTGATGGAAATAATATACAGACAAATGTTTGATGGGAATAATAAAGAGACAAGTGTTTGATGGGAATAATATAGAGACAAGTGTTTGATAGGAATAATATAGAGACATTTGTTTGATGAGAATAATATAGACACAAGCGTTTGTTGGGAATAATATAGAGACAAACGCTTAATAGGAATAATATAGAGACAAGTGTTTGATGGGAATAATAAAAAAGACTAGCGTTTGATGGGAATAATATAGTGAAGTGTTTGATGGGAATAATATAGAGACAAGTGTTTGATGAGAATAATATAAAGACAAGTACTTGATACGAATAAAATAAAGACCATTGTTTGATGGGAATAATATAGAGACAAGCGTTTAATTGGAATAATATAGAGAAGTGTTTTGTGGGAATAATATAGAGACAAGTGTTTTTTGGGAATAATACAGAGACAAGTGTTTGATGGGAATAATACTGAGACAAGTGTTTGATAGGAATAAAATAGAGACAATTGTTTGATGGGAAAAATAAAAAGACAAGCGTTTGATGGGAATAATATAGAGAAGTGTTTGATGGGAATATTATACAGACAAGTGTTTGATGGGAATAATAAAGAGACAAGTGTTTGATGGGAATAATATAGAGACAAGTGTTTGATGGAAATAATATAGACACAAGCGTTTGATGGGAATAATATAGAGAAAAGCACTTAATAGGAATAATATAGAGACAATTGTTTGATGGGAATAATATAGACACAAGCGTTTGATGGAAATAATATAGAGACACGTGCTTAATAGGAATAATATAAAGACAAATGTTTGATGGGAATAATAAAAAAGACAAGCGTTTGATGGGAATAATATAGTGATGTGTTTGATGGGAATAATATAGAGACAAGTGTTTGATGAGAATAATATAGAGACAAGTACTTGATAGGAATAAAATAGAGACCATTGTTTGATGGGAATAATATAGAAACAAGCGTTTGATGGGAATAATATAGAGAAGTGTTTTATGGGAATAATATAGAGACAAGTGTTTGATGGGAATAATATAGAGACAAGTGTTTGGTGGGAATAATACTGAGACAAGTGTTTGATAGGAATAATATACAGACACGCGTTTGATGGGAATAATACAGAGACAATTGTTTGGCATGAATAATACAGAGGCAAGTTTTTGGCAGGAATAATACAGAGAAGTGTTTCATGAGAATAATATAGAGACACGTGTTTGATGGGAATAATATAGAGACAAGTGTTTGATGGGAATAATAAAGAGACAAGTGTTTGATGAGAATAATATAGAGACAAGTGTTTGATGGGAATAATATAGAGACAAGTGTTTGATGGGAATAATAAAGAGACAAGAGTTTGGCAGTAATAATATAGAGACACGTGTTTGCCAGGAATAATATAGAGACAAGTAATTGGCAGGAATAATATAGTGTGACAGCATCATCTTGTCACTACCATGGTCTCTGTGGTTTAGTGCCTTTTTACCACATTATCTTCAAGAAGAAGATTTATTACTAGGCCACAATAAAGCCTAAAAATAGCTGTGCGTTATATTTGATAGTTGTGGGTTATATTTGTGTTTTCGCTATTTCTAGAGCGAAAATCGCGTGTGTTATTTAAGTGGCACAATCAATACGCGCAGCGGACTAAGTTGAGCGATTAGCCAAAGGGCCTATATAAAGAGATAGCGAGCCTCCGAAGGCTATTTGAAGATCCGTCCAAACAAGAGAAAACGAAGATACGAGGCGCCCAGTGTGGGTAGAACAAAGACATGACACGTGAGTTTGTTTTCAAAGCAAATTAGCATTAGTGTTCTGTAATTCTGAAATTAGTATTCAGCGTGTCTGTTCTAATTTTAATGAAATAGATAGCTGTATTTCTAAAGGAGATTTCTTGAAGGACATTATAATTTAGTCTTGAAATGATAGATGAGTGAAAATAATGTGTGGATAGATTTCACTAGTGCTAAGTCCAGATTGCGGCTGTAATAGCTTAGTATCAATTATTTCATTCACCAGACCGGGCAAATATAATAGGAAACTATTTTGTACATGAAACCGGACAGAGATGTTATCAGAAACTGGAATTTAGATAGTATTAAACTATTGGTAAGATGGCAGCCACGTGTTGGTGACTGTATAAAAGCGGCGCCAGCAAGTCTGCATAACACGCTTAATTACCACGCGTTATAAGTCTATAATATTACGCTATTTTAGACTGTGTGAATTGACACGTGGGTGAAAGCAGGTTAAGGTAATTTTCTGAATTTAATTATAGTTTTGTTAAGTCAAGAGTAATTTTATTTTACTCTTTGATATTTTGATTCCTTGATGTAAGGAAAATTTAGTGTATTTCACGATTATTGATTATTCCACTGTTTATCTTTAGTGGGTTACTTTGAGTGAGGTGAGAATAGGTATTTAGATTTCTGGAGAGCGCAGGGCCACTCCTTGGTGCGTAAGGCACTTGGAGACAGGGGTGTTTCTTTGTTTGCTTTTAGTGGAGCATGGAAACACCAATGCGGCTGGTGTCCATCATAAGCCGACAAGAAGCATTTTTATGCTATTGCAGTGGTTGTTTCGGTAACGATGTGTTTCATGTGATGAGTTCCCAATCTCATCAGGGGTCATATACGACACGCTTGTTGCCAGGCGCACCAGTCGTCACTTACGACATGTTCAGAGTACAGGAACGAATACTGATGTGGATCGGTTGAGAGGTAGTAGCTTATTTTCATGATTGAGAGTATTTGTTGTACATATAGTTGAATATTATTTTATGTCCATTTGATTACTATTTAATTATGGTTATGTGTAGAATGGTTGGTGAGAGCACGTGGGCTCACTTGGAGATATATATTTCTCTTCTCCGCTCCTGAGGGAGCATGGGGCCACCAGTGTGGTTTGCCTCCGCATGAAGCATTCAGATGCTCTTGCAGTAGTGGTTTCGGTAGCAACCGATGTTACACGGTGAGATTGCCAGCCTCATGCACAACACCATACTAGTATCGCTAGACGACATGCATGTGTGTGTGTGTGTGTGTGTGTGTGTGCATGATAGTTGAATGTTTCACGCAGTGTGGACGAAGGACAGTTTGACAGGTGAGAGCATGGTGTTTCTAATTAGTTAACTATTATGATTTTAACTAGCCGGTGCTTTGTTTCAGTTTCAGATTAGCAATAGAGCACTGGCTGGGTGTTTTGTTTGTTGGTTTATTTGTTTAATGTTTGCTTCAATGTGCTCTTTATCACTGACTGGGTTGTATAAATAAATACAGCCCCTGCCTTAAGAATCAGAGTTTTATTGTTGTTCAGGTCGATGCGAGTGTGAAAGAAAGTGATCACATATCACAACAGCATCATCATCATCTCGCCCACCCTATCACAATAGAGACAATTTTGGCAGGAATAATATAGAGACAAGTGTTTGGCAGGAATAATATAGAGACAAGTGTTTGATGGGAATAATATAGAGACAAGTGTTTGATGGGAATAATATAGAGACAAGTGTTTGATGGGAATAATATAGAGACAAGTGTTTGATGGGAATAATATAGAGACAAGTGTTTGATGGGAATAATATAGAGACAAGTAAAAGCATATTGAAGGAATAAGACTAGCACAAATGATATCTTAAAATTTAAAAGTTAGGATGAACTGAACATATTTTGGATTGCCCCTTCTGTGTTCTGTGTTTTCTTCAATCCACCACCACTTTATGCTACAGCAGAAAATAACACAATTTAGTTTTAAGTGCACCAGACACAAATGACGTATATGACTCCACTAATACTAACCATACTGACATCCTGGACCAAAATAATTGTAATCGCACGTGTCATTACCCAAACACTCTCCTTTGCTTCCACAAGCATTGTCGTGATTGCAGTGACACTTGAACATGCAGTTATCTCCAAACCATTCAGTGCTGCAGTCTGAAATAATTTAACATCATGTATTCATTGCTAAACTCTGTGACAATTTTATGACAACATTCTTACTAAACTCTGTGACAAGTTTATGACAACATTCATTAACACACTCTGGGACACGTGTATGATAGCATTCTTACTAAACTGTGTGACAAGTTTATGAAAATATTCTCAAATTCTGTGAAAAGTTAATGACAACATAATTACTAAACTCAGTGACACGCTAATGACAACACTCACTACAAAACTTTGTGACAAGTTTATGACAACAATAATCACAAAACTCTGTGACACGTTTATGACAACATTCATTACAAAAATTTGTGACACGTTTATGACAACATTCATTACAAAACTTAGTGACACGTTTATGACAACATTCATTACAAAACTTCGTGACACGTTTTATGACAACATTCATTACAAAACTTTGTGACACGTTTATGACAACATTCATTACAAAACTTTGTGACACGTTTATGACAACATTCATTACAAAACTTTGTGATACGTTTACGACAACATTCATTACAAAACTTTGTGACACGTTTATGACAACATTCATTACTAAATTACACATTAGTGATTGGAGTGACTTAGAGGTATGGCGTCCGGCTGTGATTCTAAAGGTAACGGGTTTGATTCACAGGGAAAATGTTTAATAAAAATGTTTTCAGAGCCAATGGTTCCCAATGATGCTAGACTCCCCCTGATCCCATGGGTAGTGAGATCGGTTGTCTAGCCTTCTCGGATAAGGGCGAGAAAATAGGAAGTCACGTGTGCAAGTTGCTGACGTTAAAATTCCCTTAGAAGTTTGAAATCATAAAGAGTAGACCATTCGGCCATTACCCTGACAAATTTTCAAAAATTAGGAAACTTACCCACCCCATAATTATAGAATGTGTGACAAGTACACACACATTGAGATATTCGCCGGTGCTACGGAGTTCGTGCACTGTGCTGAGATCCTCATTGTGTGAACAAATGGAAGAGATCGGAGCACAAATGACGTTGTCCGTGTGCAATGAAATTGGTCCTGGAAATCCAAACCAATCTAAACAAATCATTACTACATTCTGTGACAAGTTTTAAACTGTTTATAACAACATTCACACAAATCTCAGTGACACGTTTATGACAACTTTCATTACTACATTCTATGACAAGTTTTAAACTGTTTATATTAATATTCATACAAACCTCAGCGACACGTTTATGACAACTTTAATTACTACATTATGTGACAAGTTTTAAACTGTTTATAGCAACATTCATACAAACCTAAGTGACACGTTTATGACAACTTTCATTACTACCAAATGTGACAAGTTTTAAACTGTTTATAACAACATTCATACAAACCTCAGTGACATGTTTATGACAACTTTCATTACTACATTCTATGACAAGTTTTAAACTGCTTATAATAACATTCATACAAACCTTAGTGACAAGTTTATGACAACTTTCATTACTACATTCTGTGACAAGTTTTAAACTGTTTATAGCAACATTCAAACAAAACTCAGTGACACGTTTTTGACAACTTTCATTACTACACTCCATGACAAGTTTTAAACTGTTTATAACAACACTCATAAAACATCAGTGACACGTTTATGACAACTTTCATTACCACATTCTGTGACAAGTTTTAAACTGTTTATAGCAACATTTATAGAAACCTCAGTGACACGTTTTTAAGAACTTTCATTACCACATTCCGTGACAAGTTTTAAACTGTTTATAACAACATTCATACAAACGTCAGTGACACGTTTTTGACAACTTTCATTACTACATTCTATGACAAGTTTTAAACTGTTTAAAACAACACTCATAAAACCTCAGTGACACGTTTATGACAACTTTCATTACTACATTCTGTGACAAGTTTTAAACTGTTTATAGCAACATTTATAGAAACCTCAGTGACACGTTTTTAAGAACTTTCATTACCACATTCTGTGACAAGTTTTAAACTGTTTATAACAACAATCATACAAACCTCAGTGACACGTTTTTGACAACGTTCATTACTACATTCTGTGACACGTTTTAAACTGTTTATAACATTCATACAAACCTCAGTGACATGTTTATGACAACTTTCATTACTACATTCTGTGACAAGTTTTAAACTGTTTATAACAACATTCCTACAAACTTCAGTGATACGTTTTTGACAACGTTCATTACTACATTCTGTGACAAGTTTTAAACTGTTTATAACAACATTCATACAAACCTCAGTGACACGTTTATGACAACTTTCATTACTATATTCTACTACAGGGTACGGTAGTATTCATTGCAACAATCTGAGACAATTTGTAATAATATTCCATTCCCGAAATGTCAGAAAACTAATAACAATATTCTATTACTAAAATTTGAGAAATTTCATAACAATATTCCACTAGGGAAGTGTGAGAGAGCTTACAACATTATTCCATTACTGACATGTGAGACAGTTTATAACAATTTTCCGAAAGGGAAATGTGAGCGAGCTTAAAACAACATTCCATTACTGACATGTCAGAGAACTTATAACAATATTCCGTTACTGAAATGTGAAAAACCTTATAACAATATTCCATTAGTAAAATGTGAAAAAACTTTTATCAATATTCCATTACTGAAATATGAAAAACCTTATAAAAATATTCCATTACTGAAATGTGGAAAACCTTAAAACAATATTGCATCATGAAATGTGAAAAACCTTGTAAAAATATTCCACTACTAACATGTGAAAAACCTTATAACAATATCCTTTAGCAGTCTGGGTAGACATGGAGAAAGCATTTGCTAAAGTTTGGAAAGATGGGCTAAGAGTCAAAATGCTTAAATATGGGGTCTGTGGAAGAATGTATAACTGGATCAGCCACTACCTAACAAACAGAACAGCTAGAGTGCAGGTGCACGGACAGTTAAGCAAAAAGACTACAATGGAACATGGAGTCCCACAGGGTGGGGTCCTTTCCCCAACACTCTTCCTCATATATATAAATGATATAACAGAAAACATCCACAAGAATGTCCACAACTCCCTCTATGCTGATGACCTGGCCATGTGGACTTCAGAAGAATACATCACCACAGCAAGAGTGAGCATGCAGGATTCACTGCTAGCCCTTGAAAGTTGGTCCAGAAAGTGGTTGCTCAAAATAAATGAACAAAAAACTACACACACTATTTTTACCTTGTCAAATAAACCACAGCAAGCAAAGCTACAACTAAATGGGCGGGCAGTACGAGAAGATGAAACACCAACATACTTAGGAATCACACTAGACCGCCGAATGACGTGGAAATCACAGATAAACAAAATACAGCTAAGGGCAAAACTTCGCATGGCCATCATGAAAAGGTTAGCTGGTACCACATGGGGTGCTGATGAGAATATCCTCAAAAAGCTGTACACAGGCAGAGTCCGACCTGCTATGGAATACGGCATCACAGCTTGGTCGACGGCAGCAAAGTCAAATTTTGACAGAGTAAACAGACTCCAAAACCAAACAGCGCGTATTATAACAGGGGCCCAAAAGTCCACACAAATCAACTATATGGAAAACATTATAGGGCTACAGTCAATGGAGGATAGACGTGACAGCAGAGTCCTACAACAAGCTGAAAAATTTAAGAGACTTGAAGGACACCCCATGTTCCAAAGAATGAATAGGCTAGGAAGAGGCAGGCTCAAGCTAACTAACTTTGTAGCCCAAGCAAATGGAAAAATTAGCAAAAATACCATGCCAGCAAGCTCATTTGCAAAGAAAATCCCAACAAGCTCAACTATCCCACTGTGGAAAATAAGATGCTTTCCTGAGTTAAAATCTGATATTCCAGGCATTGAAAGTAAGGGAACACAGACAGAAACACAAAGAAAGTGTATAGCAACCAAGTACATTGAACAACAATTTCCAGCAAAGCTTTGGACACATGCACATACTGATGGTTCAGCAAAAAATGCAGTTGAAAATGGGGGTGCCGGCATCCTCATAAAATTAAAGAATATAATCCACTCTATGGCAATTGCCACTGGCAATTACTGCAATAACTTCAGTGCTGAAGCAGAAGCCCTGAAACAGGCAGCTGAAACTCTTATTGAATGCAAAGCACAGGCAGAAAAACAGATAGTAATCTTTACAGATGCCCTCTCAGTAATATCAGCGCTGAAGAGCCACCAAACTAAAGGATTGAAAGATCTGATAATCTCCCTTGAAAGACTGGCCAAATGCTTCAACAAGTGCACAGTCCAGTGGATACCAGCCAGCCCATTGCAACATTCCAGGAAATGAGGAGGCAGACAGACCTGCTAAGGAAGGAAGTGCCTTACAACAAAATGATATAGAGACAACTTACGCAACGGCAAAGACTACTATAGAGGCTACATTCAGGTCCAAATGCGAAAGAGAGCACCCGGGCCATTTGAAAAATGATGCATATCATCAACTATCCAGGAAAGAACATGTCATCATTTTTCGGCTACGCACTAGACACAACAGATTGAGATACCATCTATACTACAAATACAAAATTGGTGCAACAGATCTCTGCACCTGCGGTACCAGCCCGATGACAGTCGAACACCTCCTGCAGTACTGCCCAACCTACAGTAATGAACGGAGTAACATATGGCAACAACCCACTTCTGTCAAGGAAAAACTGTTTGGAGATGTCGGGAACCTTGAGTTGACTACTGCCTTTATTAGAGTCATAAATGTGGAAGTCTGAAAGCGAACGAGGAAGGAGAAGAAGATAACAATATCCCAATACTAAAATGTGAAAAACCTTATAACAATATTCCATTACTAAAATGTGAAAAAACCTTAATATTCCACTACTGAAAAATGAGACAGCTTATGGCCATATTCTACTGTTACAATTTGAGAGTGTTTTAAAAAATATCTTACTATAACCTGCAACAATTTATATTAACATTTATTACTGAAATCTGAGATATTTGATAACAATTAATTTGTACATTGTGAGAGTCACTGAGCGACAAATTATAAAAACAATGACATTCAATAGCTTTCAAATAAGCAGCTTAGGTATGACGTCATGAACAATGAGAACATTAAGGACATCACTTGATCAGATAAAGATGAGGACATTAAGGACATCACTTGATCAGATAAAGATGAGGACATTAAGGACATCACTTGATCAGATAAAGATGAGGACATTAAGGACATCACTTGATCAGATAAAGATGAGGACATTAAGGACATCACTTGATCAGATAAAGATGAGGACATTAAGGACATCACTTGATCAGATAAAGATGAGGACATTAAGGACATCACTTGATCAGATAAAGATGAGGACATTAAGGACATCACTTGATCAGATAAAGATGAGGACATGTATTGGAAACAATAAAATGACCAGTTACTTTATCTCGTATTGATTCCAAGAAATTAATTCCTAACGTGCATTCTCAAGAATCTGTCAACCAATACCCTTTAGCTCCCTTTAGGCCTTCAACAAATAAGAAATAAGGACATATAAAAGAGAAAATAATATAAATGATTGTGTCATAAACTGGTTGTAGAACGTATATCAGTACCTACGCTTTCAATCAATACCCTTTAGCTCCGCAAGGAGCATAGGCCTTCAACAAACACATGCCAAGTCTTCCTGTCCTGTGCCATCCACTCAAGTTCTTTCCATGTTTTCCTCATCATTTTCACCTCTGCATCCAGTTCTTTTCTCCATGTGCTTTTTGGTCTACCTCTGCCTCTCTTTCCCTGTGGATTCCAGAACAAGGATTGCCTTGTAACGCTATCTTCAGGTTTCTCAATGTGTGTCCTATCCATCGCCAGCGTCTTCTTCTCAAATCTTGTTCCACTGGCACCTGTCTGGTTCTTGTCATCAATTCCATATTTGTGACTTTGTTATACCATTTCAGTCCTTCTATTCTACGCAAGCACCCGTTTATGAAAGTCTGTAGCTTTTTGGTTGTTGTTTTTGTTGCTCTCCATGTCTCAGAGCCATACAATAGGACTGACTTGACATTTGAGTTGAAGATTCTTATTTTCGTGTTGGACTTGATTTCACTTGTTCTCCATGTTACCAATGCAATGAAAGCTGCTCTTGCGTTTTATATTCGTATTTTAATATCATTGTCTATCCCTCCAACTCTGTTTATATTACTGCCAAGATATGTGTAAGATTCTACATCCTCTAATGGTGTTTCTTCAAGTTCAACCTTGTTATCATTTCTTACATTTATTCTCAAAATCGTTCTCTTTTCCCAGTGTATTTTCAGGCTCACTTGTTGTGACCTCTCATCGATAATTTTCATTTCCTCTTCCATCTGATTGTGGTTATGGGACAGAAAAGCCAAGTCATCTGCATAATCCAGATCTTTAAGCTGTTTAGTCGGATTCCATTGGATTCCATTTCTGTTGTGTTACGTCGATGTTTTCATAACCCAATGTATTGCTAGTAAGAAAACAAATGGAGACAAGAGGCACCCCTGTCTCACTCCTGTTCTAATCCGAAACGGTTCTGTAAGTAGTCCGTCATGAAAAACTCTGCATGCCATGTCTTCATAGGTCGTCTTTATTAAGTTAATAGTCTTCATGGGTACACCATAATGCCTCATCAATTTCCAAAGTGATTCTCTGTCTACACTGTCAAATGCCTTTTCATAGTCCACGAATCCGATGTATTGCGGTGAATTCCATTCCAGACTTTGTTCAACTGTTATTCTCAATGTGGCTGGAAGTTGTCCTTCATGAAGAACTCTTCATGTAATGTCTTCATAGGTCTTCTTTATTAAGTTCATGGGAATTCCATAATGCCTCATCAATTATTCACAATGTGGCAATCTAGTCTGTACAGGACCCATGCTTTGTCTGGAGCTAAATTGGTTTATGTTAGCTGTGAGTTGAAGTGAGTTAATGTTAAGTTTGAGTGTGTTCACGAATGGTATTAGTAACAGTTGACTAGTGTTCCCGGGCGTGACTGAGCTGTTATGAGCGAAGTGGTATCTAAAGACTGGTCAGGGGTGAAACGATCATGTGTTGTAGCGGGCAGACGAGAAAGAGATTCAAGCGAGTGAAGGTTACGTCGAGTGAGAAGGTGAATTGTATTATGGAAAGTAGATAGTGCAGGTTGAGATGTCAGTAAAATATAGTGAGATTGTTCAATGCGAAAGTTTGATTCGATGATGTACATGATGGATTGCGGTATTCTCGTGATTCATGGTCAAAGTGCTAGTCTGCTGATGTTATTTCTGTTGAGCTGAAGATTTGTTATATAAAGGCATCGGATATCGTACGTACGTGTTCGAGTTTATTGAGTAACTATTAGATGTGAATAACAAGACATGTCTGCTGCTCTAAGTGTAATGTCACAATGTGTGTCGTTGTGCTTACACAGCACTTGACCATTTTGGGGAGCTCGAGGTTGGAAGTGAAGATTCCCCCCTAGTTTTCTTTTGATTTTATTTTGTTAAAAATAGCGCCAAGTACAACCTGCTCATGAATTGTTGTGGAGATTAATCTTTAAGCGGAACAAGTTTGTAGGTCTGTTTGTAATCAGGTCGCATGAACTGTAAGTGTAATATTGCAGTCTTCGTGTCAGCAACATTCGACAGTGTCATCGTTGTAGTGGAAAATAACAGTGACAGTACTATTTTGGTGGACAAATGGTTTGTAAGCGAGTGCCTAATCCCTGCTAAACAGCTACGTGACAGTGTTGGAGTTATTGGCTGTGCTGTTTTGGAGAGCAGCACGCAGTGCAGAAATGCGGTGGTCAGTCTTGTTTATTTCAACGCTGATATAGAACTCCGCTCTTTGGCATGGCTCTGGAGAGCCATTCTGTGTAAAACGTAGATGCCTGCCTGGTCTTGTCATGCAATAACAAGGCCATTAATTTGATGTGATTGACGGGAATCGTAACACCGTGCCTGGTGGCTATGTATGTAGTAGAGAGGTATTTCCTTTCCTTCCTCTATTACCAATTTGCATCCTGTTGCTGGAGTTTTCGTTCGGGTCATCAAGCAGATCCAGTTCAGCATGTACTGAGAGCTGAGTGGCATGATGAGCTAAGCTAACTTCGACATGTGGCTGCTGTGCTGCAACGTGAAGTATTTTTTGTGGTGTGCCCATCATGTACTTTGATGAACGAGTTCCATGCCTGTACCCATCTCATGTTGGGCAGCTGACACAGGAGATTGTTAAGTTAAGTTTGTTATTATTTTTGTTAAGTTTCAGTTTTCTATTTACTTCGCTTGTGCCACTATGTCTCCTTTTATATATATCTAGTCTATTTAAATATATTTTATTTATTTGTTTACCTTTGTGTTCTTCATTGTCTGAAAATAATAATACCTTTTTCTTTTCTTTATATTATTTCTGATGATTAAATAACTTCGTTTTATTTGGATTCTATCCTGTCTGTCATTGCTACTTTGTGTACAAAACTTTGTTTATTTTGATACTAGTTCTTTTTATTGCTTGCTTCATCATATCTGAACTTACTCCAGTCCATCACGTCTGCATTATACTAGAAACTTATTTTATCTTTATATTAGCTCTTATTATTTGTCATGTGGGTCATATATTGATTCATTCATGGCTGTCCTTGCAGCAAGGTGCATGAGTATAACTCTTTGCTTACTTCACTGTCCAGTGTTTTGTTTTTGTTTCGTTCATTAATGTGAGTAGCATTTAATTTTGATTTCTGTATAAGGGTACTTTTGGGTGACGAACACAACCATTTTTCTTCATTGAAGAAATTAGTCTTGCGTTGTCTTTTAATAGTTATTTGTGAAATAAATTGCGCTGTAGGGAACACAGTTTATCCAGACTTGTGGAGTATGAAACCTCGTATAATTTGTTGAACAATTGTTGGTGTTAAGTGTTTGCGTTTAGTTTGTTTATTTATTGTCTTGCATATTATTCTTTCTTTCGTAGGCCGTTTTTCTACCGTTATTCTCAGTCCTTTGCTCTGCTATCCTTACTTATAAGTTATTTTTACCATATATTGTTTTTGTTCGTTTGATAGGTTTGGATGTAAATATAAGATCTATTCTTACTTTTCTTGGTCTATAGCTTCCTTTCCACCGGCCTATCAATTGTTGTAGTGTTGTGTGATTTTTCATTATCATTCCAATCATTATGATCATGTGTGTGTTAACATAAGCAGACACATTTTATTTTGTTCTATTACAGTTTTTAATTGTCTGCAAACTGCGATGTGAGATGTTGACCCAGTACGTAGAGTTGTTCAATATCTGGTGTGTATGAGAGACATTCTTCGTAGGTGGAGGGGCATCAGCTACAGTTTTCCAGACTCTATTTGAGTTATCAGGTGGTATACTTTTTGACCTAACTTTTAAATCATTTTTTATAGTTATTTTAGGGATACATTTTACAGGATGATTAGCCTCATTGATTCATCACCATGGGGACAACACGTGGTAAATAAGGGACTCAACTTGAGTTATAGGCCGAGACAAAATTTAAGGATGAGGAGAAACGAAGCAAACGCAAGGAAGAAAGGGGATTAAAGAAGTTGGAAATCGATGCAGAAGCAAAGAACTTAGTAATTGAGGCGGACAGGGAAGCAAAGAAAGAAGAGACAAGGAAAGCTAAAATTCAGTCGGATAAAGAAATTACTTTGAACAATTTGGAACTTGATGCTGCTGGTTCTAGACCAGCTGCTAAGGAATCTACTCGTCCGTTCAAGCTGTGTCTCCCGTCCTTCGTTTGGGGGCGTGGATAGCATGGGCGTTTATCTAGAACGATTTCAACAAAATTCATTATCTTAGAATGTTAAGAAAAAGGACTGGCTATCTCTGCTCAATAATTTGCTCACCGGAACGGCTTTGCAAAGTGTATTTGCTTTTTCAGTGGCTGATCTCATGAATTATCATACTGTGATGAAGAGACTGCTTCGAAGATTTAGACTGACGGCTCAAGGTTACCGTGATAGATTTAAGGAGACCATCCCTACAACCAACCATGACTGTATTGAGTGTATTGCTGAAATCAAGTAGCTGCTCCTCAGTAGGCGGATTAAGCTGACAGATATTGTTAACGATTTTGACGGGCTATCTGACCTCATGCTACAGGACAAGGTTCTATAACACTGCAGTCCAGAGTTGGTGGCGTTCCTGCAAGAGCGAAAGCCAAGGGATGTTAACATTATGTCTGAGCTAATAAGCAGTATGTTACTGCTCACCCCGGGAAGCCTATTCACGAGCATTTGGTCTCTAAGACCTTTCCCGGTTGTGTGGCTCAGGGCAAAGTTGAGAAGAGGACGTACAAACATCCTCAGGCCCGCAGCTTTGACAGGCCCACTGATGACACAGATGATGGCAATATAAAATGGAATGGGGGTAGAAGATATTCTCCTTAGAGACAGTACCCTTCTTTTAGATCGGACTACAGTAGAAGGGTTTGTTATAAGTGTGGCTCGAGACGTCATCTGTCTTACCTGTGTGGTAGGAATCCAGAGAAATGTCAGTTCAGCCCGCAAAGAAATCCATATGCCAGCACACAGATAAATTCGCACTTTTGTCCAAGAAAAAGACCTTACAAGCGCCAAGAAGGTGATTCTCACTACCTCAATTGTAATGAGAAAAGAAACATTCGAAATGAGAGCCCAGAGGAAAACATTAAACATGATAATTCAGCCATTGTCCTTGACACATTCAGTAGCAATGAGTGCGAAAGTTGCAGACCATTGTTCGAGCCTAACGGTAAGCCAACTTTAATATGTGACCACACATTGCCTTGCCTTTCATCAATTGATGAGGAAGGTAGCTTAACTTTACAAAATGGTTTTGTGGAGAATACACCTGTTTCTGTTTTGAGGGACACTTGATGGCGTAAGGAAGACATTGGTTAAGGATGCTTGTTATATTGGGAACATGATCAAATGCATTAAATTTGGTGTTAATGTCGAATACTATCAGTTGGCTATTGTACAGATCGACACCCCTTTCTTGTCGGGTAGAGTTCCAGCATGCTTCCTCGACTCATCTGTCGCCGATCTCACTACTGGGAATTTTAGTGGGGTTCATAACTGCACCAATCAGGATATTGAGGAGTGGGAGAGTAGGTGTCAAGACACACACAAGACCACTTGTGTTGTCGGATCAAACCCTATTTGTGCTGTGGATTTAATACATGTTCAAACTCTACTCTTAGGCTCACTATCTAGAGATATGACCACAGCACACAATAACAGTTAAGGACCCTTTAATAAATAATGCGCACACACAAAAGCCGCACACGGCTAGCAATACACATGAAATAACAATGCAATGGAAATGCCAATCTACTTGCCATAATCAACACTTTAATATAATAATACATAATCACCGACATATCCTATCAAGTGAACTAACCATGACTTACGCTCACCGGCTAAGCCCGGTACTGAAGTAAAGCAATACTCAAAACGTAAGATACTTAACGTAAATAATCTACAGGAAAAAAACCACTAGAAATTACACCACTGTCTAGCGATATACAAACTAATCCTGATCACAAGAAAACCGGCAAGAAATGTGAACCACAATGGCATTCAAATAATCCCAGCAAAACCCGCTGACGAAGGGACCACGTCCTCTCAAGACGGCAGGCATCACGTCTAGTAATTTGCGCTAAAAATTTTATATCCTCTTCCGTTCTTACTCAACTGGCCAAACCGGTTTTTATTCTAACAGCGTAGCCACTCTCCAACGTGACCAACTTAATATTTCGGCGAATGTCTGTCCTGTGACAGTAGGCATGAATCGTTTGCTAATGCAGTGATGACGAGGGCTCAGAAGAAGGCTGACGATTCTAACATCTCTACATCGCAGCCCAGTAATAACCATTTGGTGCTCAGGTTGCTGGAACTGAAGCATCCGATTTTGCAGACAGGCAGAAGCGAGACATTTCACTTCTGCCATTGTTTCGGTTGGCCGAATCCAAGAACATATAGCATACCAAATCTGCCAGTTACTGGTTCGAGGTTAGAAACTCCATTCTAACCAGGTGCTTTGAGAAGCAATATTCAGTCACCGGTGCACTACTGCGGGAGTGCGACAATCCTTTGTGCCAACGTCTTATAACGTAGACCTCCTATTGGCGCGGGAAAGCAAACAACGCGCCTTCAAACAATAACATAAAATGGTCTTACCATAGACCTCCTTCTGACACGGGAAAACGACGTGCCTTTTAATCCATGCACTTCCAAGCACGGGACAGAACACAACGCACTGGTAAATAACAATATATAAAGGTCTTGTGAATACACCTTACGCGGAACATCATCGCAACAAGTGCAGTCACTGCTCTGTAAATTTCAAGAGGTGTTAAGAGATATTCTTGGAAGAACTGATTTGGTTGACATGATATCAAACTGAGCTGTAGCGACCATATCCTATTCCATTACATTATACTTCTGCTGTCGAGAAAGAAGTGAAATATATGTTATGCTTAGGCGTTATCTCCCCATCCGAATCATCATATTTATTCCCCATGGTCATCGTGCGGAAGAAGGATCAATCCCTACGAATATGTATAGACTCCCACCGCTTGAAAAGTGTCACTGTGATAGATGCTGAACCAAGCCCAAAACAAGAGGTCCTTCTATCCCAAAAAGCGGGTGCAAAGTAGTTTACAAAACTAGATTTATCAAAGGGGTATTGGTAAATTCTATTAGCAGAAGATGTCAAGCCTATAACCGCTTTCTGTACCCCTCGGTGTCTTTTCAAGTTTAATTATATGTGCTTTTGGTTGCCCCTGCAACATTTGTACGGATAACGAGAATGCTTTTGAGTGCACGGAAAGATGTTATTACATTTATTGATGACATCTGTTTGTTTCATGACACTTGGAATGAAAGATAGAAGGTTTGAAGTCACCGTTATCATGCCTTAGGGTGCATCACCTTACAGCAAGGCCCAGTACGATTAAGGTTGGGTTTCATGAGTTGACGTTTCTGGGTTATATAGTAGGACAGGGGGTTTTGAAACCAATTCATCAGACAGTTGGAAAAATTTTGAATTTGCAACCTCCAAAAACAAAGAAACAAGTTCGTAGTCTACTCGGTCTGATAATTTTTATAAATTTATTCCCAGATTCTCCTCGTTGTCCGAAGCATAGTTCACTCATAAAGGCACGTCAAACAGGGTGGTCTAGACTGAAGAGTGTGACAGTCAGAATGTATTCTCCACCAAGCCTATTCTTCTACTGCCAAACTTGACCAAGCCCTTTGTACTAAGGGCTGATCCCTCTGCAGTGGGCATTGGTGCGTGTCTTTTGCAGGAGCATGATGGGTTTCTGCATCCTATCATGTATGTCAGCAGAGAGGTGCTTCTGGCTGAAACGCGATAAGACACTATAGAGAAAAGAGTTTAGCTATTATTTGGGCTGTTTCCAAGCTCTCTATATATTTGTTAGGATCTCATTTTGATCTGGAAACGGACCACTGTCCGTTGACTTTTAAGTCATCTAGACGTCCAGATTCGCGTTTGACAAGGTGGTCGTTGTTGCTACTACAGTACAACTTCACGATTTTTCCTATTCAGGGTAAAATGAATGTTATTGCACATTCTTTATCAGTATTATGACATCTTGATTTTGGTAAATGGGTGGTTTTTATTATAGTTTGCCCACTCTTGCTATGGTAGTATTTGATATCTTTGCAGGATTATTGATTTGTATCAGTTATATTCATATGTATGTTATGTACCTTCACCTGTGTGTTACCGGGGCCCGAAAAGGGAGCAAAGAATAGTAACACTGTTCTCTGTCATGCATGTCGTAGAAAGCGACTAAGGAGGGTTTGGCACGGGGCCGGTTACCCCATCCCGTAAACAATTTAAACCACAAAAAACTTCAACAAACATGGACAAGTCAATTAAAGTAAATAAAACTCAGCCATCCAAGACAGGGGAAGGTCCTCTCGCAGGGAGGCGTATGATGCAACACAGAGAACGCCGAAAGGAGTCTGTGTTGCTGACTAACCTTCTTTCTTCTAGGAGAACTTCCACATTTGGCACCTGGAATGTTCGGACATTAAACAAACCAGGGAAAGTGGCACATGTAGCAGCAGAGATGAGGGAATATAAAATCGAGGTTCTGGGACTGTGTGAAACAAAGAGGAAGGGGGTAGACAGGAGAAACGTATCACATGTGAATTGGTGCTGTCCTCAGCACATGAAGACGAAAGTTCACACCACAGTGAAGGGGTAGCTCTTATGTTAGCTAAAGAAGCACAGAAAGCACTCTGTAAAAATCTGTTTTGTACGGAGATGTATAAGGTTGTTCAGTGTAAATGCCCAGATGTAACGTACCGTTTTGATGTGTTATGAATGTTAGTACGTTGAGCGTGTCGTGTTGTCCTGGACAGTACCAAGTTGTAGCGAGAATCTAGGTCACTAGCGTGAGGTGCCGCCAAGGTGTAGTAGACACATACATCATGTCAGTATTCATGTAGGTTCAGACATGTAGTACTTGTATTACAATGTGGTTGATAGTGTAAGTGAGTAATTAACAGTGCTGATAACACGAAGGCCGTATAGGATCTTGGACGTCTTTACATTAACTCACACAACCACAAGTAGAAGTCAGTGAAGTAGGGGAATGCTGCTGACGTTTACAATATTTATTCATGACGTATGATAATACGATGATGATGGACGAAACAGTCCATAGTATAAGATCGTGTACATAATATGTGTAGTTACAAAGGTCAGCTTCAGGCATCACAGATCCTAGACATGTAACAATGTTTTGTAACAATGTTTACTGTTTATGCAATAGCTCTAATCCCCGACTGAGCCCCGTCAGGTAAGCCCTAGCAAATATCTTGCTTAGTACGGGCGATATCAGTTATTTAAGCAAAGTCAAGGCCTTTGTCCTACAATTAGCAAAAGACTTCAGACTGGCTTCACATGCCAGATACTTCATTCTGGTAAAGAATATATTGGCCGTAAATACGGACCAATATAATGACAACGAAATCAGGCCACATGTCGCGGGCCTCGATAATCAGGTCACTCTCAGTTTACACAAGCTTCTGAGATTAATATATTTTCTGCCAAACCATATTCCGCCTGCATTGCGGATCCATAAAGATGATTCATAGGCTTATGTATGTAACGGGTCAACTTAGACCTAGTCTTTCAAATATGAAGCCATACTGGAGTACAGTATAATAACCCCTTGTGAGCTTCGCTCTCTATGTCGCCATCAGCGATAAATGTACCTGTAAGATCTAAATTAGACGAAAAGATCGAATAATGTTTCAGTTACCTTCTCAAAGAATCCTTACACTCTAAGGTAACACAACACAGCCAATACTGGCATAAAGAAACACTCAGGGACGGAAGAATGACAAAACTGTCATTCCCAGAATTTTCAATCCCTATCGAAAACTTGGCAGAGAGGAATCTACGGATCGGCACATCCGTTCTAAGCCTCAGGTACACTCTCTCCCTGAATCAGTCTCCCGGCTTTTTCCCGCCAAGACCCGCGCATGCCCAAAGAGCATGGACCAGATCGAGGTAAGCCCAGACCAGGCGTTTCTGCCCAAACGGGAGATAAAGATACTCCGTATATGATCCTATAAATAAACTTAAGACATGTCAACTATAAGACATTGCCTGAGACAGGACAACATAAGACAGGAGAAGATAATCACCAGTCAAACCGGTCACAGAAAGATAATAAACATTTATCTCTCTTTGACCCCATTAAACCAAACATACATTAGGTTGGCGTTTTTTCCACCGTCCAAAATGACGGCAACATTACCACACCTCCCGGGAAAAAAAATGGCACATTTTTTTTGAAATACATCTATGAGCCAGGTGCATTAAGCTCATAACGCATGAGTAATGCACCGATGAAAGGATCACCCAAAGAAATAACATCATAATGTCAGATCCAATCGACGCACAGTAGAGCGTCTGGTGAAAAGAAAAAAATATCTCACAAGATAGGAGAAACTAATTTCTCAAAGTAAATATATCCGGGGAGGTGTTACCAACCAACTCAAAAGTGCAGGTAATGTTACAACAAAAATTCATATCAATGTGTATAAATGGTGAATGACAATTTCCATTAAGAATTTACATCAACATCGAAATCTCACGACGTATAATGCGTATATAACCATAAACTCGAATGGTCAATTATTAACAACATTTCTAATTCTTTTTTTTTTACAAACATATGATTATACATGTGTATATAACTAATATCTGATGACGTCAGAAGAACAAGACGATGCTCTACTGGTGATGTCTTGTAAGCAAGATCCTCAAGGGACATCAGGACGTCTATAGAAGTCATCGTCGTAATACAGCGTTTCAACATATTACACTGGTTTGCTGAGAACAATACAAATAGTACACTTCTTAGAATATTATAATGTACCATAGTCACTTAATATATATCTAAACTATAAATGTGGCCGCATTAATTTTTTCGACCTTTATTTCATATGAAACAAAGCCTTCCTCTGTTTTACCGAAGACGGTAACAGAGAAAGCAAGAAATCAATACACAACCATGAGTTTAAACAAAGTGACAACAAGTGTTATAGAACCATGTTATTGTAAAAATAGATCATAACTTTAGATATGTAACAGTAGATCTAGACAAAATAGTTAAAAAGCTTCAAGTGGGCATCGAGACAATATGTCTGCCATCACATTATCCGAACCACGGATAGCTCGTACCGTGAAATGAAAAGGTTGAAGAGCAATAGCATATCGAGTGGATCTCGAACTCTTCAAATCCTTATTCTGCATAACTGTGAGAGCTTTTTGGTCGGTTTCTACTACAAAATGCGCGCCGAGAAGGAATCTTTGGAGTTTAAGAATTGCCAAGACCATAGCTAGCAATTCTCGGTCTAGAACAGAATAATTCCTTTCTGCCGCATTCAGTTTTCTCGAGACATACATTACAGGATGCAGAGTCTCAGAATACTCTTGAATCAGTGCCGCACCGATCCCTATTGCTGAGGCGTCACTACGAAGGACAAACGTCCTATCGGCTGTAGGTAGTCTTAAAATAGGAGGAAACGAAAATAACGACTTAATCTGATCCAATGAAGATTGGCATTCTTGGGACCAATGCACCACATTAGGAGACCCTTTCTTCAATAGGGTTGAGAGTGGTGCCGTAATAGAGGAAAGATTCGGAATGAATCTTCCGTAGAACTGTATTAGGCCCAAGAGACTACGGATCTGTTTTTAGTCTTGAGAATAGTGATGTTCAGTATCTTAGAAGTGTTGTGGTCTTCTGTCTTCAATAGACCATGACCAACACGATGACCCAGGAAAGAGATTTCACCAAAACCAACAAAAGCTTTAGAGGGTTTAGCTGTCAAATTATTCTCACGTAGAGTAGACAACAGTTCATCTAATCCCCGATAGTGATCTTCCCAAGAATCGCTAAAAAGACAGAGATCGTCCAAGTATGCAATCACATCAGACCGATATGCCAGTATTCGACGCATCATGCGTACGAATGTAGCTGGGGCATTCATAAGGCCAAAAGGCATAAAGTTGCATTGGAACAAACCCTTAGGTGTGGAGAAAGCAGTGAAAGGTTTGGCTCGTTCGGTTAAAGGAACTTGCCAATATCCTTTAGACAAGTCCAGCTTTGTAAAGAAACGAGAATTGGAAAGTCTAGTAAGTAACTCATCCAACAGAGGCATAGGTTCTGCATCGAACTTCGCTACTTGATTTAGTTTACGGTAATCGACGCAAATGCGTATGTTATTGTCTTTCTTTCGGACAATAACCATAGACGACGAGTATGCCGAATTGGATGGTTCAATTATTCCTAACTTTATCATTTCATCCAACTCTTTCTCGACTTGAGTTTGGAAGTGGATAGGAATAGGATAAGGTCTGACCCTGATAGGAGTATAGTCAGTCAATACAATGTCCTGTTCAATGACTGTAGTGTGTCCAGGAATGTCCGTGAGAACATCCTGAAATGCTTGTAACTTGGAAGAGATTTGTGACTGTTCCCTAGTTGATAAATTACGTGAAATTGTAACATCCTTCCATGATTCCGTAGAATGAAGTGGAATCATCGGAAGAGTAAGATTAACATCAGAGAAAGTAGATTCCTCATCCTGTATGACAGACAGCGATGAGTAATGGCCACAAGCGACTGTAGCGTCGTCCGTCGCTTGAAAGATAGGTTGTAAGTACTCTGAACGTTCATAAAATTCCGTAAGCATATTTATGTGAAAAGTTTTATGCTTTCCGTCAATATCGACGACATAGTCGACATCCGAAATTTTAGATACAATCTCAAAAGGACCTTTCCAACCAATAAGAAGTCTATTTTCCCTGGAAGGAAGTAACACAAATGCTTTGTCTCCAGGACAAGTTGACGTAGGCATCTCTTTTATTTGCAAACTGTCTTGCCTTTGCTTTAGCAAACTCAGATGCGGAAGTTGCTAATTTGCAAGCTTCAATGATTTTCTGCCTGAGGGCAATGACATACTCGTAAGAAGATTGTGTGTCATCACTAATATCATCGGCAGCTATAAGATCGTGAAGCAAGGACATTGGGCCGCGTGGATGCGCGCCAAAGACGAGCTCGAAAGGAGAAAACCCTGTATGTTTATTAGGAACCTCTCTATAAGCAAAGAGAGCAGCGGGTAAGACTCTGTCCCAATCCTGAGGATGATCCTCAGTTATTTTCCCAAGTAAATTTTTCAGAGTCCTATTGAAACGTTCGACTAGTCCATTAGACATAGGATGATAAATACTACTCAGTGATTTCTTGATATTAAGAGTAGACATCACTTGCGACATTGTCTCAGATATCAGTTGGGTGCCATGGTCTGACAAGATTTCCCTAGGGAACCCCAACCGCGAAAATATCAGCAAAAGAGCGTCTGCTGTATCGGCAGTCAAAATGCTCTTCAGAGGTATGGCCTCTGGCCATCGAGTACATATGTCTACATATGTAAGAATAAATTGATGTCCTCTGGCTGATTTTATTTTGAAAGGACCAGTGATATCTATCGCCATTTTCTGAAATGGGCGGACAGGAATGTCCGCAGCCTGTATAGGTGCTGCATGGCGAGGACCTTTCGATTTTACTTCTTGACAAACTCTACACGAGCGGCAATAAAGACGTATGTCTCTGTTAATAATGACTGGCCAAAAGAAAGCCGCAAGAACTCTCGACTTCGTACGTGAAAATCCCATATGACCAACGCATTGGGAGTCGTGAGCATGTTGCAGTATTCTAACTCTCATGTCTTTCGGAACAAGAATTTGTGAATGTATAGACATGTCAGAGTGTTGTACCATAAGCACTAGTACGCCATTCTTCATAGTGATCCAAGATTTGTGATCTGTATTCTTATTTGGGTCACCTTTTTTGCCAGAACGAAGAATTTTTTTAAACGAAATGTCGTCCTGTTGACTTTTGATAAGAGAGTCCCGTGAAATCACATCATGATCATCTTGATCATGTACCTCAACACCTTCGGTCGATGTAGTCTGAGGCATATTCTGAGCCTGAGCTCTCGTGACAACTGCATTAGCAGCTTCTAAGTTATGTTCTTCCCAAGCAATAATCTGCTGCGGGGTACACTCTTTAATGCCGTGTATACGCCCGACGATAAGATCCGCAATAGGATTCGGAAGCAGACACGCTTGGACCTCTCCCGTAAAGAAGGGAGTAGCTATACGAATGATAGCGGTAGAGTATTTTTCCACTGTGCCACCAAATGTTACACATTTTATCACTTTTCCAGTGGCACATGAAGGATCTACAAGAGATTGTCTAACCCCAATAATGGTACATCCAGAATCAAAGAGGATTGAGACTGGATCATTATTCATTAGACCCCTATGTAGAATAAGAGATCATCTCCCGTCATGAGCCGCTGAGGCAGGAAGAGCGGGCAGAGGATGACCGCAACTCAAGGTGGATATAGTAGTAGGTTCAAATAAAGTGGTGCACTGAGGGCATTGAGATGCTCTCCCAAAATCAAATGTGCTAGGGTGGGCGAGATGATAATGATGATTATATTGTGATATGTTTGATCACTCTCTTTTCACACTCGCACCGACCCGAACAATAATAAAACTCTTGATTCTAGAGGCAGGGGCTGTATTTATTTGTACAACCCTATCAGTGACACTTAAACACACGAAGCAAACAAATAAACGAACGAACATAACACCAAACAAAACACCCAGCATGTGCCCGATTGCTACTCTGAAGACGCAAACAAAGCAACGGCTGGTTAAAATCATAGTTAAATAATGATACTCTCATCCTTCCACGCCACCTGACACCCTCAACTATCACACACGCACACACTCATGCGTGTCGTCCAGTGCGACTAGTATGGTGTTGTGCATGAGGCTGGCAACCTCACCATGTAACACAGATTGCTACCGAAACCACTACTGCAAGGGCACACTCTCAGCTATCACACACACACACACTCATGCATGTCGTCCAATGAGACTAGTATGGTGTTGTGCATGAGGCTGGCAACCTCACCGTGTAACACAGATTGCTACCAAAACTACTACTGTACGAGCATCTGAATGCTTCATACGGATGAAACCACACTGGTGGCCCCATGCTCCCACAGGAGCGGAGAAGAGAAATATATATCTCCAAGTGAGCCCACGTGCTCTCACAAACCATTCTACACATAACCATAATTAAATAATAATAACATGGACATAAAATAATATTCTTCAACTACATGTACATCAAATACTCTCAATAATAAGAGTAAACCACCACCACGAACTAATCCATCTCAATATTCGTCACTGCCCTCTGAACATGTCGTAAGTGGCGACTGGTGCGCCTGGTAACAAGCGTGACGTATATGACCCCTGATGAGATTGGGAACTCATCACACGAAACACATCGTTACCGTCACCGAAACAACCACAGCAATAGCATCAAAACGCTTATTGTGGGCCTGTAATGGACACCAGCTGCATTGGTGTTTCCATGCTCCGCCGGGAGCAAACAGAGAAACACCTGTCTCAACGTGCCTTACGCACGCTCTCCAGAAATCTAAATACATATTCTCACTTCAAAGTAACCCACTAAAGATATACAGTAGAATCATCAATAAACGTGAAATACACTCAATTACTTTTACATCAAAGAATAAAATAAAATTACTCTTGACTTAACAACTAGAACTAGTCATCACATAAAGGAAATTTACCATGAAGACTCTCTTTTCCACTACTGGGGAAAATTACATTTAACTTACTTTCACCCACGTGTCAATTCACACGATATAAAACTGCGTAACATTATAGGCTTGATATTATCTAACTTCACTTGAAATAGCTTCATACCATATTTGCCTTTCTGATAAATACAATAATCGCTCTTAAACTTTCACATCTATCTATCTATTTAGACCTAATTCACTAAACATTGAAACAGACTCGTGCTGAATATAATTTCAGACTTATAGAACACGAATGCTAATTTAAATTAACTCACGTGTCATGTCTTTGTGTTCGTCTGTGTGGGTACACAGGGCGCCTCGTTTCGTTCTCTCTTGTCTGGACTGATACTTAAGAAGGGCCGCTGCTGGTTCGCTATTTCTTTTATAAGCCCAGGTCGAATCACTCAACTTACTGCGCGCTAGGCGTATTAATTTAGCCGCATAAACAACACTCGCGATTTTTGCTTTAGAAGGGCCGACAACAGAAATATACACAACTATTTCTAGAGCAAAAACACCACTATCAAATATAACACACAACTATGCACGAAAACTAATTTTTAGGCGTTATTATGGCCTTTTCATCAATCTTGAAGAATTTACATCCCAGCATGCTTCGCGCACATCGAAAATATGGGCGATAAATGTGCCACTCACAATGAAGGGGGAAGCTGGGGTGTCTTCCCGTGAAGGGGTAAGCCGGGTGTCTTTCCGGCATTATCACATATCTCCCTCCTGATTTTGTTGTCGTCCCGACAACATCACTCCCTCTGGCGCTTCAATTGTAACCTCTCAGATCGTCTCGGGGCAGGACCCTCTATCGGCTGCAGGGCATACCAGCCTGGTTCGGGCATTAGACCCTGTACATCCTCCCCAGGGTCTGTCTCATCTGGCGAAGCTGGTGCCTCAGGTAGGCCTAGTGTAGCATCTACCAGATTCGGAGAATCATCTTTGTCCTCACTTCGTCTCAGTTCGTGCGCCGCAACCCTCATCTTCAGATCTTCGTTGCCTGCTGGCCTTATCACATAAGGACATCGCTTGCTTCTGGAATTGACGATACAATGAATTCGTCGATGGACCACACGTCTTGTATTTTGGCCCTGTCAGTGTAGTGCACTCTTTTCCGCACTCTTTCACCCACTCGCAATGGTGTGGGGCCTGGAAGCTGATTACTTCTCTCCCTCCTGTCAGCGGCCATTTTCTGCATTCTCTCTGCAGCTTTTTGGTGGGCTATGTGCAACCTCTCTAGGTGACCTTGCAGCCACTCATCAGTTGTCTCGGGCTCTTCATCTGGGCGCGTGCCTATCATGAAGTCTAGAGGATGCCTCGGTTCTCTGCCGAAGAGGAGGTAGTATGGTGAGTACCCTGTCGAAGAGTGGGGGGTAGAGTTGTAGACCATAACCACCTCCGCTAGATGCTCAGACCACCTTCGTTTCTGGTCGGCTGTCATGGGTCTTAGCAAATCATGCAACGTCTTGTTGAAGCGCTCGCACTGCCCGTTGCCTTTAGGATTGTAAGCTGTAGTGCGGCTCTTGTGGACTCCATATACCTTGCACAGCTCTGCAACTATCGCTGACTCGAAGTTCCGGCCTTGATCAGAGTGTATCCTCTGAGGAGCTCCGAGATACTGGAACCACTTTTCCACCAGGGCCTTGGTGACTGTTGTTGCTTTTTGGTCTTTTGTTGGTATAGCAATGGTGTACTTGCTGAACACATCTGTCAGCACTAATACATTCTCAAATCCTTTGGAATCCCGCTCTAGCAGTGTGAAATCCATTGCTACCACCTCAAGTGGTCTGGAGGCAATCAAGTTTTCCGATGGCCCATGAAACTTCAGTTGAGGTGCCTTGGCGACGTTACATCGGTTGCATCTGCGACAAAAGACGTCAACATCAGCTGTGATGCCTACCCAGAAACACCTACTTCTCAGCAACTGCAGCATGCACTCTCTTCCCTGATGGCCCACCCTGTGAGCAGAGTCTAGTATCCGTGGTTTCATGGACTCAGGTATTACCAGTTGTCTCATGCTGGATCCATCTGATCCCTTCACTGTCCGGTATAACAACCCATCTGTCACTATGAGCCGGTTACCCTGATTAAAAAGTTTCCTTGCAGCCAAGGGGATCTTTCGAGCATCTTTTCCTGCAGGTCTGGTGCCATTCTTTACCATCTTCCTAACCATCGCTACCACATCATCGGCTCCCTGGAGATTTATCAATTCCTCACGCGAATAGGTGGGAAATGCTTGAGTGGTTGCTGGTGCTGTGGTTGATTCGGCCGGTACCCTTTCACTGATATCTTTCCCGGCTTGTTGCTGCCATCAACCCTATCTCATATGGTATCTGGGTAAACTCTCTGATAACCTCAGCTGTTATGCCACTTATTGCAACATCTGCGTCATCATCCAGTTCTTCGCCTACGGTTTCAATTGGAAAAGGGGACAAATAATCTGCATTTCCATTGGCTCTCGCTGCCCGATGTCGGATTGTGTAGTTAAACATCGCCATCTGGGCCATCCATCTCTGCTCTATAGCTCCCAGTTTAGCTTTCTCCAAGAAGGCCAGACCCCTATTGTCTGTAAATACCTCTACTTGTGATCCTAGCAGGTAACCTCTGAACTTCTCAGTCATGGCCCACTTAAGACCTAGCAGTTCCAGCCTCATACTGCTTTTTGAGTTTCTTTCAGAGGGTCGAAGTGTGCGACTTGCATATGCCAGGACTTTCTTTGTTCCATCTTGCACTTGCGAGAGAATTGCTCCCAATCCTTCAAATGATGCATCTACCTCCAGGATAAATGGTAGCGAGAAGTTAGGGAACCCTAGTAGCGGTGTGGAGGTTAGTGCCTTTTTCAGTGTCTCAAAGGCTACAGCACACTCTTCTGTCCACAACTCTCCTATGGGTGACTTACTTCGTCTTTTAGTCTGCATGCCTTGATTGAGCGCAGCTACTAAATCATGTAGCGGTTTGGCTATCTTTGCAAAGCCCGGCACAAATATGCGGTAGTAACTGGCCAATCCCAGGAATGACCGTAACTCAGTCTGGGAACGTGGTACAGGGGCCTCTTGAACAGCCTTCACCTTGTCTTCCATAGCTCTTATTCCGTCTGCTGATATAGTATGCCCCAAGAATTCAATCGTTGTCCTGAACAGCTTAAACTTTCCTCCATTCAACTTCAGCCCTAGCTGGCGTAGCTTAGAGAATACTTTCTCCAGTCGGCTCAAATGGTTAGGGAAGTCAGCAGAGTACACTAAAATGTCATCAAGGTATACTAGTATCAGCTGGAACACTAATACATGCATACTCATGCATGTCGTCCAATGAGACTAGTATGGTGTTGTGCATGAGGCTGGCAACCTCACCGTGTAAAATAGATTGCTACCAAAACTACTACTGTACGAGTATCTGAATGCTTCATACGGATGAAACAACACTGGTGGCCGCATGCTCCCACAGGAGCGGAGAAGAAAAATATATATCTCCAAGTGAGCCCACGTGCTCTCACAAACCATTCTACACATAACCATAATTAAATAATAATAACATGGACATAAAATAATATTCTTCAACTACATGTACATCAAATACTTTCAATAATAAGAGTAAACCACCACCACGAACTGATCCATCTCAATATTCGTCACTGCCCTCTGAACATGTCGTAAGTGGCGACTGGTGCGCCTGGTAACAAGCGTGACGTATATGACCCCTGATGAGATTGGGAACTCATCACATGAAACACATCGTTACCGTCACCGAAACAACCACAGCAATAGCATCAAAACGCTTATTGTGGGCCTGTAATGGACACCAGCTGCATTGGTGTTTCCATGCTCCGCCGGGAGCAAACAGAGAAACACCTGTCTCAACGTGCCTTACGCCTTACGCACGCTCTCCAGAAATCTAAATACATATTCTCACTTCAAAGTAACCCACTAAAGATATACAGTAGAATCATCAATAAACGTGAAATACACTCAATTACTTTTACATCAAAGAATAAAATAAAATTACTCTTGACTTAACAACTAGAACTAGTCATCACATAAAGGAAATTTACCACGAAGACTCTCTTTTCCACTACTGGGGAAAATTACATTTAACTTACTTTCACCCACGTGTCAATTCACACGATATAAAACTGCGTAACATTATAGGCTTGATATTATCTAAATTCACGTGAAATAGCTTCATACCATATTTGCCTTTCTGATAAATACAATAATCGCTCTTAAACTTTCCCATCTATCTATCTATTTAGACCTAAATTCAAGTGAAATAGCTTCATACCATATTTGCCTTTCTGATAAATACAATAATCGCTCTTAAACTTTCACATCTATCTATCTATTTAGACCTAATTCACTAAACATTAAAACAGGCTCGTGCTGAATATAATTTCAGACTTATAGAACACGAATGCTAATTTAAATTAACTCACGTGTCATGTCTTTGTGTTCTTCTGTGTGGGTACACAGGGCGCCTCGTTTCGTTCTCTCTTGTCTGGACTGATACTTAAGAAGGGCCGCTGCTGGTTCGCTATTTCTTTTATAAGCCCAGGTCGAATCACTCAACTTACTGCGCGCTAGGCGTATTAATTTAGCCGCATAAACAACACTCGCGATTTTTGCTTTAGAATGGCCGACAACAGAAATATACACAACTATTTCTAGAGCAAAAACACCACTATCAAATATAACACACAACTATGCACCATAACTAATTTTTAGGCGTTATTATGGCCTTTTCATCAATCTTGAAGAATTTACATCCCAGCATGCTTCGCGCACATCGAAAATATGGGCGATAAATGTGCCACTCACAATGAAGGGGGAAGCTGGGGTGTCTTCCCGTGAAGGGGTAAGCCGGGTGTCTTTCCGGCCCTATCACACAAAGGCAGAACAAGAATTAGCACTAGCGCTAGGTTTACTATTGGTTTGTTCATTACTAACTCCTTGTGACTCTTGTTCAGCACAGTTAGTATGATGACATGATCTGTTATTATTATGCTGCCATCTACCTCGATTACTATTTCCTTTGGAATTATGGTAATTACCCCTATTGCTATTATTATTTTGGTTTGAACCGCAGTTTTCACAATTGTGATTGTGATTTAAACCTTGATGAAAATATCTATCAGACTGATACTGCTGTCTTCCTAAAGAATTATGGCGAGAATAGTTTATATTGCGGCTACCCCTTTTAAAGTTACCAAATTTGTTGGAACCATAATTATGAGGGCTATCAGATTGCCTCCAATTCCTAGAAGACGAGCCTCTTTGGCATGAATCACTTTGATCCTGTCCAAAGTTACGCTTACTTTTCTTATAGATGTTCCGCTGAGTACCTTTAACTTTACCTCCGAAATTAGAATTGTATGGAGTCGCAGAAGCCACGGGTAAACCTTCTTTGATCTTACTATTGCTCATTGTTTGGTGTGGATGAGCAGTGACATATTGGCAACAATATTGTTCCATTTCTTTTATGTCCTTAGGTTTACGTTCGTGTATAAAGGCAAGAAAAGACTCATTAACAGACGACATTACTTTGTCTCTAAGCAACAAGTCCATAAGTGCCTCATAAGTATGTTCAGTCTTAGACAACTCTATCCATCTAGTGAAAGTAAGGCGTATTTTTCCTATAATGTCCGAGAACTCTACACCAGATTCTGGTAACATAGTCTTAAAACGAAGACGGTAATCATCTTCTTTAAGCTGATATCTTTTCAATAAGGCTGCTCTGACAACTTCATGGTTAGTCCTATCATGTTCTTCTACTGCCATTATAATATTTAATTGTTCACCTGTAAGTGAATTCAACAGTTGTCTAACATATTGTGCCTTATCTACATTATATGTTACACAATTAAGTTCTAGTCTATTTAGATAGAACGTTATGTCATCTTTCGTAGGATTAAAATGAGGAAGTTTGAACTTATAATCATGACTTTTTGTGCTCGAAGACGTCGCCTGAGAACTCCCTATATTAGTCACTTTCAACAAAGCCAAGAGTTTTTCTTCATGTTCTCTTTGATGCTTTTTATCTTCAAATTCTCTGTCTAGCTGAAACTTCCTTTCTTCAGCTTCTCTGTTTAACTGCGCTTGAATCTTTTTCTCTTCAAATTCCCTGTCTAGCTGCGCTTGAATCCTTTTCTCTTCAGCCTTTTGTGCTTTGGCATATTGAGCAAGCGCAAAGTCCTCCAATTTCTCATCAGTCTTGCCAAGGGCCAACCCTTGCTGGATGAATAAATCTAATGTAGACATCCTGTCTACAAATGTGCTGTCAATATATCTGAAATAGCAACACAAGTTATCCCAACCTCGGTGGGAGATAAGTCTTTTATAAAGGCTAAGTACAATTACCTTATTTATAAAGTCACTATTAATCAACTCAGTATATAATTTGCATCATATGAATAATAGTACATGATCAAGTATACATGAAGACTGTATATATCAACAATATCACGATAACTAAACAAAGACAAGCATCTAAACAAACGAAAACATTCGCAGAGGTCAAAAGAAAATACAGCTTAACAAAATCAAATGTTGTGAAAAATCACAATGATAACTGCGAAAAATCACACAATTACAATGACAACACAGTGTATAAACAAAAGGGTGTAAAGAAATTAACAATAGAAAAGAGAAGGCAGACAAATACGAACCAAAACGAATCAAAACTAAAGTACGGAGAAAAATAACGAAAACAAAACTAACACATCTCGTCACAGCAAAGAAAAAAAAAATCAATAAATAGCAACAAAAGTCGCTTGCAATTTCCACTGTGAGACATATGCACAATCCTTAAAGAACGCTTACAGTAACCCTTGGTTAAATGGGATATTTCCTGTAAGACCCTCCAACCTGAACCCGCTGAAAAAAAAATACACACTAACTCAAAAGTAAACAAAGAACAAGTAAACAATAGAATGCATATAATGAATGTAACGAGGAAGGCTTATTTACACACAAAATAAAGGCTAAGTTTAACACGTAAACCAGGCCACTTATCTTTAAGCGTAAACCTCTACAACCGCAAAGATGCAGTTCATTGCAGTACACTTGTAAACACAAGTAGACGTTCCACCGTTGAAGGTCACCGTAACTTGACAACGGGTGTAGTAGTCTCCAAAGTGAAGCTCTCAAACCAAACTCGACTTCAGTTGAGAATGTTTGTAGGTTGTCGTAGTAAACAACAGGTTGAACTGTTCTATGTTTACAATTCGAGCTTGCACGTAAACTTGTGACGTGAACTTTGACACATATGTCCTTCGACGATTGTCACAGTGTTAAATAACTTCGTTAGCAACTGTGGTCTATGTAGCACTATTGTAGCAGCTGTGGTCCATGTAGCAATTCTGCAGCAGCTGTGGTCCATGTAGCGATTCTGTATCATCCATTGGTATACGTCGATCAGCAGACGTTAACCAATGTCCTACTGTGCAGCTGACAACTAAACGTCAATCTTGTTTTCCGGATGTATAAATCCAGATGTGGGCAGGAAAATCCGTGTCGTTGACAAAAAACCCACGAATCTGGTCCACCAGATGTAAAAGGTGGGTTTGAACTGGAGACTGTAAAAGGTTGTTCAGTGTAAATGCCCAGATGTAACGTACTGTTTTGATGTGTTATGAATGTTAGTACGTTGAGCGTGTCGTGTTGTCCTGGACAGTACCAAGTTGTAGCGAGAATCTAGGTCACTAGCGTGAGGTGCCGCCAAGGTGTAGTAGACACATACATCATGTCAGTATTCATGTAGGTTCAGACATGTAGTACTTGTATTACAATGTGGTTGATAGTGTAAGTGAGTAATTAACAGTGCTGATAACACGAAGGCCGTATAGGATATTGGACGTCTTTACATTAACTCACACAACCACAAGTAGAAGTCAGTAAAGTAGGGAATGCTGCTGACGTTTACAATATTTATTCACGACGTACGATAATACGATGATGATGGACGAAACAGTCCATAGTATAAGATCGTGTACATAATATGTGTAGTTACAAAGGTCAGCTTCAGGCATCACAGATCCTAGACATGTAACAATGTCTTGTAACAATGTTTACTGTTTATGCAATAGCTCTAATCCCTGACTGAGCCCCGTCAGGTAAGCCCTAGCAAATATCTTGCTTAGTACGGGCGATATCAGTTATTTAAGCAAAGTCAAGGCCATTGTCCTACAATTAGCAAAAGACTTCAGACTGGCCTCACATGCCAGATACTTCATTCTGGTGAAGAATATATTGGCCGTCAATAAGGACCAATATGATGACAACGAAATCAGGTCGCAGGCCTCGATAATCAGGTCACTCTCAGTTTACACAAGCTTCTGAGATTAATATATTTTCTGCCAAACCATATTACGCCTGCATTGCGGATCCATAAAGATGATTCATAGGCTTATGTATGTAACGGGTCAACTTAGACCTAGTCTTTCAAATATGAAGCCATACTGGAGTACAGTATAATAACCCCTTGTGAGCTTCGCTCACTATGTCGCCATCAGCGATAAATGTACCTGTAAGATCTAAACGAGACGAAAAGATCGAATATTGTTTCAGTTTTCTTCTCAAAGAATCCTTACACTCTAAAGTAACACAACACAGCCAATACTGGCATAAAGAAACACTCAGGGACGGAAGAATGACAAAACTGTCATTCCCAGAATTTCCAATCCCTATCGAAAACTTGGCAGAGAGGAATCTACGGATCGGTACATCCGTTCTAAGCCTCAGGTACACTCTCACCCTGAATCAGTCTCCCGGCTTTTTCCCGCCAAGACCCGCGCATGCCCAAAGAGCATGGACCAGATCGAGGTAAACCCAGACCAGGCGTTTCCGCCCAAACGGGAGATAAAGATACTCCGTATATGATCCTATAAATAAACTAAAGACATGTCAACTATAAGACATTGCCTGAGACAAGACAAACTATAAGACATTGCCTGAGACAGGACAACATAAGACAGGAGAAGATACTCACCAGTCAAACCAGTCACAGAAAGATAATAAACATTTATCTCTCTTTGACCACATTAAACCAAACATACATTAGGTTGGCGTTTTTTCCACCGTCCAAAATGACGGCAACACACTCATTGAATGGGAAACTGTTGGATCCAGAATAATAACAGCTTCTTTTAAAACAGCTAAAACGAAAATAAATGTAAATGTCATCCAATGTTATGCGCCAACTAATGACAAAGAAGACTCGGTGAAAGAAGCATTTTATACTAGGCTACAGGAAATTATGAAAAAAGTAAAAAGAAGAGACATCACAATTTTGATGGGTGACATGAATGCAAAGATAGGTACAGTGAACACCGGCTTTGAAGAAGTCATGGGACAACAGGGGCTAGTAATAATGAATGAAAATTGGAAACTATTCTCAAAAGTCTGTGCTTGAAATCAACTGGCTATAGGAGGAAGCACGTTTCCACATAAGAGAATACACAATAAACATGGATATCATCAGACCATAGAACAGAAAATCAGATTGATCATATATGCATAAACAAGAAGTTTAGATCATCATTGCAGGATGTAAAGGTATATAGAGGAGCAGATGTGGCATCAGATCACCATCTTCTGATAGCCAAAGTAAAAATGAAACTCAAGAGAGATGCAACAATGCAAAATTATAGACAACAATTTAATGTAGGACATCTAAGAAATCAAGAAACAAGAGACAAATTTGCGGTCACAGTATCCAACAAATTCCAAGTGCTCCAACAGCTGGAAGATGTAGAGAATACAGAAGACTATTGGCAGCAGGTCAAAACTGTATGGAATGAGACATGTGAAGAAATACTGGGGAAAAGGAAACGACAACAAAAAGCATGGATAACAACAGAAACCATCAATAAGATAAAAGACAGAAAACACTGGAAAGCAGATTTAAACACAAACAAAACCAGAAGTTCCAAAGCCAAGGCTCAAGAAGTGTACACAGAAGCAAACAAAGAAGTAAAAAAAAGTATCAAAAGAGACAAGAGGAAGTATATTGATTAGTTGGCAAGAGAGGCAGACGACGCTGCAGCCAAAGGGAGTATGAGAGAACTGTATAACAGCACAACGAAGCTAACGGGGATATACAAGCAAACAAGTTGCTTCTAAAAAGACAAGAATGGAAAACTGTTCAGCAATATACAAGAGCAAATGGAGAGGTGGACAGAATATTTTGAGGACCTTCTCAATAGACCAGCTCCACATAACCCCTCGGACATCCAGCCAGCAGAAGAAGAGCTACAAATTAACGATGAAAGACCAACGAAGGAAGAAATAAAAAAAGCCATAAAGCTTCCAAGAGATGAAAAAGCGTCAGGACCTGATGGCATTCCAGCAGAGGCCATCAAAACATATATCGACACGGCTACAGAGATGTTATATAAATTACTTGGTAAGGTTCCAAGGTTGTTACAGCCGGGAGTTGTAGTGAGGATAAGCTCTCACTGCAGATAAAATACTTTTATGGTACGCGCCTCAAGCAGCCTCTGACAACCAAGTCCAGCTCCCTGCCTTCACGTGTGGCTCAATTTGAGCACGGCGGAACTGTTTTCACTGACGGGAGAAGGGGCAAAGTCGAGCGACTGCCACCTTAAAACCAGCAGCTTCGGGCAGATAGGGCTCATGATCCTTGGCTAGTAGCTTATCTAAGAGAAGGAACTCTGAATTCAAACCACCGCTGCCTTGCGGGAATATCCATTTATGGAATTGGCTTCGGGAGTAAACCCTGAGGATAAATATGGAGTCGGAGTCCCTAAGGCAGTCTAATGTCGATTCGACATTATTCTGGCAACTCTTGCGACGTGGCTGGTACCAAACTGTATCGGCTACTGCCGTTCCTTTGGATCTACCAGCTGTGTGGAGAGGGGGAACATGCTGCATGGGCAACAGCTTGATCTCCATATAACTGTGCCCAAGCTCGCGCCCTGGAGAGGACACTCCAGCTTCACCCTATAGGTGTCGGCAAAACACGGGAAGTAGCAGTTACCGGTTATAAGCATTTTGCCCAATTGGCGTAGGACATGGCGCCAGTGGCTACTTCCGACAGTGGGAGAGGTTCTAGGATCTCACTGGACAGCTACCGCCCGCTTCAAGCTGGGCAGCCCCCAGTCAATAAGGTGTTGTCCGGCCACTGTCTGCTTTCCCCATTGCGTGCATGGGGATTAGGGTCAAACCCAAACTGTGGACAGAAAATCTTGCACCAAGCAATTATCAGAATAATAGAAATAAGCAAACTCTAAGATTGGGATGCTGGAACGTCCGGACCATGTTGAGTGGACTATCCGAAAACCTACAGGACGTAAACAATGTAAGGAAGACAGCCATAATTAATGATGAGCTTAAACGACTTCAGGTGGATATAGCTGCACTTCAGGAAACGCGTCTGGCGGGCTCTGGAACGGTGAGCGAGAAGGACTACACATTTTATTGGCAAGGGAAAGATCTTAATAAAGCTAGAGAACACGGAGTAGGTTTTGCGGTCCAAAAATGGCTAACTAAAATGGTTGAACCAGGCGAGAATGGATCAGAACGCCTGTTAACGCTCCGCCTGCAAACTAGCACAGGTCCCATCACCCGTGTCAGTGTGTATGCTCCTATTCTGTACTCTGCCTCAGAAGCTAAAGATGAGTTCTACGAGAAACTAGCTGCAGTCATCAAAAGCATACCTAGGCAAGAACAGCTTGTTCTCCTTGGTGCCTTTAACGCTAGAGTGGGTGCCGATAATGTTTCATGGCCTTCATGTCTGGGCAGGTTTGGTATTGGCAAGATGAATGAAAATGGACAACGGCTCTTAGAGTTGTGTGTCCACCATGACCTCTGCATGATTAACACCTACTTTCAGACAAAACCCCAGCATAAGGTGTCATTGAGACACCCACGATCCAAGCACTGGCACCAACTGGATCTGATTCTCGTCAGAAGGACACTTCTCAGGTCTGTGCTCTCCACGCGCTCGTACCATAGTGCAGACTGTGATACAGATCACTCCTTTGTTTGCTGCAAAATCAGAGCACAACCAAGAAAACTCTATCGTGTCAGACATGAAGGGAAACCACGCATTGATACCAGCAAGATGTCAGACCCTGTCATGATCGCTCAATTTACTGCGACCTTCAAGAAAGTGCTCAGCAGCCCTGAGCATGGAGATACTATTACAGAGAACTGGGAGCATCTACGGAACACCATTCAAAGTACTGCACTTGCCACCTTTGGTAAGAAAACGGCAAAGTCAAATGACTGGTTCAATGCTTCATCAGATGTGATGGCACCTGTCATTGAAGCTAAGCGCAGTGCTATGAATGAATACAAACATTCACCGAGTGCTAGAACCCTACAGATCCTGAAGGCTACGAGAAGCAAAGTTCAACAAACTCCTCGACGCTGTGCAAATGACTATTGGCTCCAGCTCAGTGAGAGCATCCAAATCGCAGCGCAAACAGGCAACATTAAACAAATGTATGACGGTATAAAGAAAGCACTTGGCCCACAAAAAAGTAAGATGGCACCGCTAAAAACCAGGCAGTGATGGGATTCCTCCTGATTTAATCAAAAGCTGTAAGAGCACGCAATTACATCCCCTGCATAGGATGCCGTGCCAGTGCTGGGAAGAGACAATTATTCCTCAAGACATGCGAGATTCCAAGATTGTAACACTGCATAAAAATAAAGGAGACAGAAGTGATTGCAATAACTACAGAGGCATCTCTCTTCTTAGTATTGTTGGTAAGGTTTTTGCCAAAGTCATCTTAATGCGACTACACAAATTAGCTGAGCGCATATATCCAGAGTCACAGTGTGGATTCCGAGCTAGTAGATCATTAACAGACATGATCTTCTCTGTCCGCCAGCTTCAGGAAAAATCAAGAGAGCAGAAAAGGCCTTTATATATCGCCTTTATAGACCTCACAAAAGCATTTGACCTGGTTAGTAGGGATGGACTCTTCAAAATCCTCTTGAAAATAGGCTGCCCTTCTAAAATGCTGGAAATGATAAAGTCATTCCATGACGACATGAAGGGAATAGTCCAATATGCTGGAAGCACGTCACAGTGGCGTTAAACAAGGCTGTGTTCTGGCTCCGACCCTTTTCGGGATCTTCTTTGCCTTACTCTTGAAACATGCATTCAGAGATGCAACTGAAGGAATATGCCTTCACACTAGGTCAGATGGCCGTCTGTTTAATCTTTCAAGGCTGAAGGCAAAAACAAAAATCAGAAGGGTCACTATAAGAGACTTGTTGTTCACTGATGATGCTGCAGTCGTCACTGAAAGCCAACAGGAGCTTCAGAACTAGATGAATCGCTTCACCCAAGCATGCAAGGTCTTTGGCCTCACAATAAGTCTAAAGAAAACGAATGTGCTGAGTAAGAATGCGGGTGCTGCACCAGTTATCACTATCGATAACTATGAATTGGCAGTGGTGCACCACTTCATATATCTAGGGTCTACCATCAATGACAAACTCTCACTGGATACAGAAATCGACAGCCGTATTGGCAAAGCTGCAGCTACCTTTGCCCGCCTCATATCGCGTGTTTCTGGAAACTCCAAACTCACAATGAAGATTAAAGCTGCGGTATATAATGCCTGCGTCACCAGCACACTCCTATATGGCAGCAAGACCTGGACGACCTATGCTAAGCAGGAAAGAAGGCTCAATACCTTCCATTTGCGGTGTCTACGCCGCATCCTCGGCATCTCGTGGAAAGATTAAGTGACAAATGTCAAGGTGTTGTCACGTGCTGGCCTTCAAAGTATGTATACACTGCTTAGACAGCGCAGATTTCGCTGGCTTGGCCATGTTCGCCGCATGGAAGATGGTCGCATCCCAAAAGATATCTTCTACGGACAATTAGCAGATGGCAAGAGAACAGTTGGGCGACCACAGCTGAGGTTCAAAGATGTGTGCAAGAGAGATATGAGGGCACTGGACATGAATCCAGCAACATGGGAGGATGAAGCTGCCGATCGCACTAAGTGGCGATGCTATTTACGGCACCACCTCAGATTGGGCGAAGAGAGGCTCACACAACAAGCAGAGGAGGGGAGAAAACGTCGAAAGGAGCACCAGGAAAATAAGCAGCTGAGGGCTGTCACCTCAGGGGTGCATTCCCATAGTTAGTTATGATTGAAGGGGCTATTATTATTACTTGGTAAAGTCTGGGAAAAGGAAGAGATACCAGCAGAATGGAAAGAACGATATGTGGTTAAGTTGCCTAAGAAGGGAAATTTACAAGAGTGCACAAATTACAGAGGAATAATGTTACTTTCAGTGCCAGGAAAAGTATTAAACAGGATTATCCTTGAAAGATTAAAAGAGTCCATAGACAAGAAACTGAGAGATGAACAAGCAGGTTTTCGACAAAACAGACCCTGTACAGACCAGATAGCCACTTTGAGAATAATAGTTGAACAAAGTCTGGAATGGAATTCAAACACTATACATTGGATTTGTGGACTACGAAAAGGCATTTGACAGTGTAGACAGAGAATCACTTTGGAAATTGATGAGGCATTATGGAGTTCCCCTGAAGATCATTAATTTAATAAAGAAAACATATGAAGACATGACATGCAGAGTTTTTCATGAAGGACAGCTTACAGAACCGTTTGGGATAAGAACAGGAGTGCGACAGGGGTGCCTCTTGTCTCCATTTCTTTTCTTACTAGCAATAGACTGGGTTACGAGAACATCGACAACACACAACAGAAATGGAATCCAGTGGACTCTGACTAAGCAGTTGGATGATCTGGATTTTGCTGATGACTTGGCTCTTCTGTCCCATAACCGTAATCAGATACAGGAAAAAATTGAAAACACTTGATGAGAGGTCACAGCAATTGGGTCTGAAAATACACAGGGAAATAACAAAGATAATGAGAATAAATGTAGGTAATGATAACAGGGTTGAACTTAAAGAAGCACCAATACAAGATGTAGAGTCGTACATATATCTTGGCAGCAATATAGACACAGTTGGAGGGACAGACAGTGATATCAAAATAAGAATACAAAAAGCAAGAGGAGCTTTCATTGCATTGGGAAATTATATGGAGATCAAGAGAAATCGGATCCAACACGAAAATAAGAATCTTCAACTCAAATGTGAAGTCAGTCCTATTGTATGGCTCTGAGACATGGAGAACAACAAAGACAACAACCAAAAAACTACAGACTTTCATAAATGGGTGCTTGCGTAGAATAGAAGGATTAAAATGGTATGACAAGGTTACCAACGTGGAACTGATGACAAGAACTGGACAAGTGCCAGTGGAACAAGAGATAAGAAGAAGACGATGGCTATGGATAGGACACACACTGAGGAAACCTTTTGATAGCATTACAAGGCAGTACTTGTTCTGGAATCCCCAGGGCAAGAGAAGCAGAGGTAGACTAAGAAGCATATGGAGAAGAGAGCTGGAAACAGAGGTGAAAATGATAAGGAGAACATGGAAAGAACTTGAGATGATGGCACGTGACAAGAGGACTTGGCATGTGTTTGTTGAAGGCCTATGCTCCTTTGGGAGTGGAGAGTTATGAATGAATGTTATGTACCTTGTACATTTTTATCGAGCAGGTGTCCTCTGGTACGGTCGAATTGTCTGAAATGGATGTAATGTCGATGACCTTTTTATAATCAGAGTTGACTCATTCTTATCAAACGGTTGCTGTTGTTCTTTTTTTTCCCAGCAAGCTATTATTGATTATGTAATAAATTTTACCCACGCTTGTATTTTAGGTTTTGGATGGTTGGGTTCTTGATATCTACAACCCAAACTATGTTTTTCACTTGGAGAGGGAGAGTGGGTGTCATAAACTGGTTGTATAATGTTTGTCAGTATCTATGCTTTGTCTGGAGCTAAATGGGTTTATGTTAGTTGTGAGTTGGAAAGTAATGATGCATTGTGGTATCCCTCTATCTCTATCCCTCTCTCTATGTGAGTCAATGACTATGAGTAAATGTACTTGTGTACTTGCTCAGTTTCTGACTGTGATGATAATATTACTTCTTGTCTGAAGTTGTTAGTATTTTAATTTTAATTTGTTAAACGCTGACAATTGTATTGCAGGGCAGAAATGTAAAAAGATAATTATGCCTATTTCTTTCTTCTTCTTCTTCTCCCATCCTTAGCCAAAGACCGACCAAGCAGTCAGTGGCCATTCCGCCTTTCGGCGTCTTAGGGCAACAAGAAATTATCCGTTGTTCCGTTACGCCTAAAGGCGTTTATTGGTACAACAGAATATTAATTGTTGTTTCCGTAATCAATGCGACAAGCAAGCGGTTGATCAATCCGCTGTACCCCGAACTTGCCCTCATGTGTACTGCCGCTATAAAACCGCTTCGCTACCGAGACGTCTGTCCAGCTAAAATTTTCTCGGGACCGAAGGTCCGCGAAAAAAGAGCAATCTGGTACAGGCACAGCACCCATTCGCTGCCTCCACTGCGCTGGGAGGACCCGGCAACCGGGACCACACACAGCCCTGAGAGGACAATGGTCGCCTGAGGGGTCCTATTTCTTTACCCTGATGAAATAAAGATTTCGTTCGTTCGTTCGTTTTTTATTCTTGTGATTCACGGCCAAAGTGGCAGTCTGCTATTATTTCTGTTGTCCTGAAGATTTAATATATAAAGGCATCGGATATCGTACGTACGTGTTTGTTGTGTTTGCTTTTGCACACAGGCATATGCCCATTCTTTTTTGGAGATACGGCTGTCTGCATAATCTAGTATTTGTGCGTCAAAGCACTTGTATTCAACGCCGCGACATTATTTCGTAATTGGTAACTATATGACGTCTGCTATTGTAGCCAAGCGGCTAATTTTCTGGGCCTTTCACTTTTGTACCTTGACTAGCGAGGACGTACATTTTATGCTCCCGATTCGTGGAGACTTTTTATGCAAGCGATCTCATGTGGCCATGTTCGAAAGGCCGCCACCAAAGTATTATACGCCATTATGGATCTACTGTCTTAACAGAGAAGTATAGTAACCAGTTTAATGAAGTACGAGGCGCGTTTTTTAAGTAATTCCCGTTTTAAAATAATAAAAAAACCATCATATATAAAAATGATCTATTGCAGCCAAAAGTGGACCACACATTTACATTATTTCTCAACATAGTCACCATTGACTTCAACACATTTTTGGTATCGTGGCACCAGGTTCTTAATTCCAGTGTCAAGGAAGTCTGCCGCCAGTGTCTTGAACCATTCATTAACGCCTGTCTGCAGTTCATCATCAGTTTCAAACTGCTGGGATGCCAGCCACTTCTTTAGGTGCATGAAAAGGTGGTAATCACTAGGCGCGAGATCAGGGCTGTAGGGCGGGTGGTCAAAAAATTCTCAGTGATATTTTTGCAACAATTGAACAGTTCGATCTGCGGTGTGAGGTCGAGCATTATCGTGCAAAAACACAATCCCAGTGGACAGCAACCCACGTCTTTTGTTATGGATGGCACGTCTAAGTTTTATCAGTGTCACAATAAGCATTGGCATTAACTGTCTTTCCACGTTCAAGAAAATCAATAAACATGACCCCTTCTTTGTCCCAGAAAACAGTGGCCTTGATCTTTTTGACAGAAGGTGCTTGCTTAAACTTCTTTGCTTTCGGGGACCATGAGTGTCGCCATTGCATCGACTGTTGCTTTGATTCGACGTTTGTGTAGGAAATCCAGGTCTCATCTCCAGTAACAATGTGGCCCAAAAATTCATCTCCTTCATTTCGATAGCGCTGCAGAAATTTTTGAGCCGAAGCCAGGCGTTTCTGCTTGTGTTCATCGGTTAACATGGCGGCAGACTTCCTTGACACTGGAATTAAGAACCTGGTGCCACGATACCAAAAATGTGTTGAAGTCAATGGTGACTATGTTGAGAAATAATGTAAATGTGTGGTCCACTTTTGGCTGCAATAGATCATTTTTATATATGATGGTTTTTTTATTATTTTAAAACGGGAATTACTTAAAAAACGCGCCTCGTATTTCGCAACGATATCGTCAGCAACTATTAATGCTGCAGAACCTGGGTCACGTCGTGTCCGAACGAACCTTTAGTCATAACGGCCAGAATTGAGATGTATTCTGCAATTGCATGCCATATTATATGCTTCTACAAGTGACAGACACTAGACGTTTGAATGCAACGTATTATTGATGTTATTACATGCTTGGAACTATGGAGCCAAATGAATATCTTTTCTGTGGACTGGATTTGATCGGCATTATGGTTGACTATTTTGAACTTACCAGTTTGTATGGGGTGCCAGTTGCATTGAATGACTCTATTTATTAAGGCTACGATATTTGCGTTTTTCCAGCACGATCTGCTTAATTCTGCAGTCACCTCCTCCACACAAATAATAACATAGAATTATCTCGCAACAAGTATAGTGGTGTTCCAGTAGGGGATCGATTGTTCTATATCAAAATACATCAACCAGATTCAAATTGTGACTGTTTCAATTGATGCCAACAGCTAGTAGCGAATGCCTTTTTTGAACACCGTACTTTTGATTTTCTACGCATGCCTTTCTGCGCATGCCAGGAAGCTTTTCATTGAAGACCAAGTTGCAGCGAACATTTTCTCTTCTGTAACCTGACATTTTTGACTTGTGGACCATTTTTGTTGTTTCATAGATCTGGAAAAGGCGTTTGACAGGGTCCCCTGGAGCAAACTTTGGGACTGTTTGGCAAGGAAGAATATTCCAGCACCTCTGATTCATGCTATACAGAGCTTCTACAAGTCTTGCAGAAATTATGTGAGGAAAGCAAACCATAAGTCAGAAGAGTTCAGGACCACCACTGGTGTAAGACAAGGTGATATCCTATCACCTTACCTCTTCATACTCCTTATGGACGATGTCATCAACGCATATAAGGAGAGAACAAGAAAGTATTCAGTGGGGTACTGGAAGATGAGACAGGTCTATATTTCGGAGCTGGCATTTGCTGATGATGTTGCCCTGATTGCTAAATCAGAGGCACATCTCCAATCCAACCTGCAAGTCTGGAAGGAAGAGCTGGAGAAGAGAGGGATGGTCATAAGCAGCTCTAAAACAAAATCCATGGTGATATCACGAGAAGAAAGAAAACATCAGATTAAGTTGGGAGAACAGGTCCTGGAGCAGGTCGACCACTTTAAATATCTCGGAGTTATTATAGACCGAAAGGGAGGCATCAAAGAAGAGTTGGCCACTCGAAAAGCAGCGGCTGGGAGACTTTTTCAGGCCATAAATCGTGGATTCCTCAGCAAGAAAGAGGTTGGTAAGAAAACGAAGATGGCTGTATACCGCTCCACCTATGTCCCAGTCTTGACATATGGATGCGAGTCGTGGGCAATGACTACAACCCACAAAAGCCAGATCCAAACCTCAGAAATGAGGTATCTGAGGAAAGTGGTTGAAGTAACAAGAAGAGACATGGTCCGCAACCAGACGATCCGTCAAGGCCTAAAATCCCATCCGCTGCAGACCCAAATAGAACAGTCCCAACTAAGATGGTTTGGCCATGTCTGCAGAATGGGAGAAGATCGGCTACCACGACAAGCATGGGAAACAAAGAGCCAGGGATCCAGACCTCCAGGACGACCCAGAGTCCGCTGGGAGGACAACATTAGACAATCTTTGAAGGACCGAGGACTAGAATGGAACCAGGCCAGGAAGGAGACAGCTGATAGAATGGTCTGGCGCTCTCTCTTCCAAACCTCTACACCTCACGGTAGAAGGGGGAACGACTAAGTAAGTAAGTAAGGACCATTTTTGTTGATGAAGTAAATCATACTGTATAAACTGTTGCTCCTGAGAGAATACGACGATCGTGATGCACCTATTACTTACTGAAGAAATCTACAGCGCTTGTTCGAGTGATTTTCGAGTACCTGTCCTCGTTTGAAGTTTACCGGCAGAAAGTGGAACAATGACGTTTTCTTCTTGCTGCTCAGTTTGATGAATCTCGGTTCATATATTTTTATTCAGCCAGTACTGTACTTTGCAGCCTTGATGCGTGTTCAATGAGTGTTGTGCGAGGAGACCCTCATCCTTGACTAAGTTAAGTGCCTATATGCTGTGCATCTCTTGTGGGCTGTACATGACTGATCTGAATCTTTTCTCACATTGAATGTTTTTTACCATTTCTGTGTTTTGTGTGTGCGTCTTTGTTTTGTGGGCAGGTTGGGTGGAGGATCTGTGCAAGAGGAAGATCTTATTGAATGACAGGCCCACACAGATCGTATCTTTAGTTTCCTTATAAATAAATTTTCCTCAGTGGTAAATTCGGTTTGAGTTCTCGCCATAGAATCTGGTCCACTGAGTGCTTTCTGTAACCGTTATCTGTTTTAGCTTTGATGTTCTGTTGCTTGTATGTTTTTGTTGTAAGGTGTTTTTTTCCTTGTTTTCATAGTAGTTTTGTTTGTCTTTGTTGATTTCTCCTAACTATCGCTTGTTGTGATATAAATTTTGTGTTTATATAATGTCTTTCTGGTCCTGTCTTGTCCTATTTTAGCAGTGAGTTTGTTACAATCGCAGTGTTTCTTCTTCTTCCTTCTTCCTCGTTCGCCCTGAAAAGGACGGTGGTTGCGTTGTGTCTTTTTGCGCCTAAGCTGTGATATCTGCACCTTTCGGTCGACACATCCGACTTCTGCACGGCATTTTTTAGGGACCGGGTTTGCCTTCCCATTTCGATCCGTACTCGCTCAGCCAGACTGCACTGCTACAGACTGTTTCCAGGACCACCACGTGGAGGTGGAGTACGGTCTTGACCAGCTCTGGTTCGCTGGTCCTGATGCAAGCAGTCAAGCTATGGATCGCTGACTGCATTCACTATTGCTGCATCTTTTGGGTCCCATGTGTTTTACTCGTGAGGTAGATATTAGTATTCTCCTTCGTTGCTTACTGCTGTGTCTTCTTGTCTGCAGTGCTTTGTCCGGCTCTATTTATATTTATTATTATCTTTAATAAGTTTTTTAAATTATTCTCATGGATATGTTGCATGATTAAGTTTTAAAGACATCATTGAAAACATTATATAGATATTAATGACATGAAAATCAGTACATTACTTGATGGTATATTGACTAAGTAAGTCATAGACAGTGATTAAAAATGTCTACCTTAGATTATTTTATTAAGCATGGCAAGGCCTTGGGTATGGATGGTGACATTTTAAAAAATTTGCTCTTGCTGAATATGCAAAGGTTGAGGAATTAGCTGAGAAAAGAAGAGCTGATGCATTAGCTGAGAAAAGGAATCCTGAAGAGTTTGGCAGCCAAGAAAAACTCAAATTGCTTGAAATAGAAGAAAGAAAAAGACAGGACGAAAAAGAAGAAAGAAAAAGACAAGATGAACTGAAATTAGCTCAGTTGGCACATGAAGAAAAGATGTTATCGGGATGAGATTCTTTCTTTGACACAAGGCATTAATACACTCACACTAACTATATAAGTGAACATTTTAATGGTTCTCACAACTATTTGCAATTTGTACCCTTACATCAGCGTATTCTTACAACTTCATCATGTTCAAAATAACATTTTTGTTTAAAGTGACACCACAATATATTTTTTATGATAAGTACTTAAGATGTACACATGTCTTTAATCTTTTAGCATATGATGTTGCATTCATTCACTTTACTAATATGATTGTCTGCCTAAATTCATCTATTTACGCTGTTTAAAAATCTGTATATTCTATAATGCTTTGCATTAGTGCTGTTGATCAATAAGTTAACAATTTGACAACTGATACTGGACTTGACTGATAGGTGTTATTGGACGGTGTGAGGTATATGAGTGCATGTATTGCTACCATCATTTTTTAATATGTTCGAACTCTTAGTTATGGCGACCTCACATTGCTGTTAAATGGACTTTGTCCGTAAGTAGACATTGGCTATGGTCTTAAAAACCCTGGTCCACACTTTTAGTGTTAAATTGCCTACCCTTTGTCATAAACCTGGGTGCTATGCTGATTCTTACTTACAGTGAAATTTGATGTTACCATATTTCACTCTGGTGATGTTATACTCACACCGCGGAAATAACGAAAACTTTGTTTTCAAAGTAGTTTGTAATGATGTTAAGATTAAAAATTCATAACGATTATGTCGGTATAATAGTTGGCTCTAAATGGCTCCTTTTCTGATAATTTTATACGGACTTACTTATTAATAAAGGAAGTGACGTCATGCCGATATGGTGTAGAAGCAGACGCGAACATTTTGAAGAAGAAGTGAAGTGATCGTCTGCAAGGAGAGATGCGGCTTGTGTTTGAATGTGAGCGGACGTATGTGTTATGAGCTCCTGCAGTATACTGTGTTTTTCCTGCATCATTCGATCACCAGGACATCAATATAATTAGTTGAGGTGTCCCTGGTTTATTATATTCAGGAAATGGATATCTATTCACGAAGATGTCCATTGGACTATGAAAAATAAAGTTTGTATGATTGCCATTGACCAGCGTTTGATAGTGAACGGACTGGACAACTTATTACTGCATTTGCCTTTGGGCGAGAACTGATTTCCTGGAGCTTTGTGTTAAGTATATTATACTGCGTATTCGTGAATTGTGGAGGTGTTTGTCAGTTCACTGCAGTTATGCTGATTCGTGTTGATGGACAATCCCCTAGTGTATACTTTGGCCATGGAGACCTTCTCTTGAACTTTAAATAATACAACACGCATCATACTATCTCATATACTACCATCTCATAAACTACTATCTCATACACTACTATTTCATATGCTACCATCTCAAATGATATTATCTCGTATACTACCATCTCATATACTAACATCTCATATACTTCTATTTCATATACTACTATCTCATATACTACTATCTCAAATGTATCATCTCATATTTTACGATCTCATGTGCTACTATCTCATATATAACTATCTCATACCACACAATAAAATGACATAAACAAGGCCTGAGTAGTTTTTAATGACTGTGACACCCCACTTTTGTTTTACCTTTAGAATCTGCCATCACGACCACCAATGTACTCAACAGAACTGCGGTTTGTTGCAATAAGAGTGACATCTCTTTCCTGTAAACATTTTATACATCGTGAACGAATACCCAGGTGGATACATAATAAGTCCCAATATGTACAGGTAAAGCAGATCAACAACTTATGTACACCAATTAAAACGGAGCATGCTTTATTTCATTTTCGTTAAAACATATCCTGTTTTTTTTTTACATTAAAATAATTCACGGGTTATTTATTAAAGTTAAAACAAATAATAGTTTTTTGTTTTTTTTAAGATTAAAACAAATCACGATTTTTAAAGAATAAAACAAATAATTTGTTACGTGTTAAACTGAAAACAGATCATGAGTTATGTATTACAATGAAAACAGATCATATGTATTACAATTAAAACAAATTATGGGTTATCTATTAAAAATAAAAGCGGCAGAAAACAAATAATGGGACGTTATGTGCAGGATTGTGCAAACATATCATTGAGAAAATAGGGGAAAAGAAGTAAGTATGAAATCATGAATAATCAATAAATAAGGAAAAAGAGCGGAGTGATAAGTTTTAATATAATGGAAGTTTGTTAGCAATCCTCAATGTTTACGCCACAAAGATGGATATGAAATATTTCTTAAAGTAATCTGTTGAGACCATTAACATTCCCACAAAATTAACTTTGTTAAAGTCATTTTGTTTACTGCATTCTAGAGTCGCAGTCAAGGTTCCAGTTACTGTAATACAAAGTATGAGAGACAGTGAAAAAAGATATGTCTATGACAGAGTTCAATATCTTAGACACGGTGAGAAAATCTATGCTCATGAGAAATTCAATATCTTAGTGATGGTGACTGGACTATCCAAAACCCTACAGGACATAAACGATGCCAGGAAGACAGCCGTAATCAATAATGAGCTTAAACGACTTCAGGTGGATATAGCTGCACTTCAGGAAACGCGCCTGGCAGGCTCTGGAATTGAGAGCGAGAAGGACTGCACATTTTGTTGCCAAGGGAAAGACCTTAATAAAATTAGAGAACACGGAGTAGAATTTGCAGTAAAAAAATCGCTAACTACAATGGTTGAACCAGGTGATAATGGATCAGAATGCCAGTTAACGCTCCGCCTGCAAACTAGCGAAGGTCCCATCTCCCTTGTCAGTGTGTATGCCCCTACTCTGTACTCTGCCTCAGAAGCTAAAGATGAGTTCTACGAGGATCTACCTCCAGTCATCAAAAGCATACATAGGCAAGAACAGCTTGTTCTCCTTGGTGACTTTAATGCTAGAGTGGGTGCCCATAATGTTTCATGGCCTTCATGTCTGGGCGGGTTTGGTATTGGCAAAATGAATTAAAATGGACAACGGCTCTTGGAGTTGTGTGCCCATTATAACCTCTGCGTGACCAACACCTACTTTCAGTCAAAACCCAAGCATACGGCGTCATGGAGGCTCCCACGTTCTCAGCACTGGCACTAACTGGATCTGATTCTTGTCAGAAGGCCACTTTTCAGATCTGCAGACTCCACGCGCTCGTACTATAATGCACACTGTTTTACAGATCACTCCTTGGTGTGCTGCAAAATCAGAGCACAACCAAGAAAACTATATCGTGTCAGACATGAAGGGAAACCACGCATTGACACCAGCAAGATGTCAGACCCTGTCATGATCGCTCAATTTATTGCGACCTTCAGGAGTGCTTAGTAGCCCTCAGCATAGTGATACTTTTACAGAGAGCTGGGAGCATCTACGGAACACCATTAGAAGTACTGCACTTGCCATCTTTGGTAAGCAAACATCGAAGTCAAATGACTGGTTCAATGCTTCATCAGATGTGATGACATCTGTCATTGAAGATAAGCGGAGTGCTGCGAATGAATACAAACGTTCACCGAGTGCTAGAACCCTACAGATCCTGAGGGCTACATGAAGCAAAGTTCAACAAACTGCTCGACGCTGTGCACATGATTATTGGCTCCAGCTCAGTGAGAGCATCGAGACCGAGCGCAAACAGGCAACATTGGACAAATGTATGACCGTATAAAGAAAGCCCTCGGTCCCTATAAACGTAAGACGGCATGCTAAAAACCATCAGCGGAGAGAAGCTACCCGATAGGGTAAGCAGATGGAGAGGTGGGTCGAGCACTGCTCTGAGCTTTACGCTAGAGAAAATACCATTACACCTGCAGCCCTTGATGCTGTCAAATTTCTGCCAACTATGGAGGAACTGGATCCTGAACCAACATTAGAGGAACTCAGCAAGGCTATTGATAGCTTGGCCTTTGACGCAGTGATGAGATTCTTCCCGATTTAATCAAATGCTGTATTTAGCAAGCTATTACATCCCCAGCATAGGGTGCTGTGCCAATGCTGGGAAGAGACAACTATTCCTCAGGACATGCGAGATGCAACAATTTTAACACTGTATAAAATAAAGAAGACTGAAGTGATTGCAATAACTACAGAGGCATCTCTCTTCTTGGTATTGTTGGTAAGGTTTTTGCTAAAGTCGTCTTAATGCGACTACACAAGTTAGCTGAGCGCATATATCCAGAGTCACTGTGTGGATTCCGAGCTAGTAGATAAACAACAGACATGATCTTTTCTCTTCGTCAGCTTCAGAAAAAATCAAGAGAGCAGAAAAGGCCTTTAAATGTCGCTTTATTAGACCTCACAAAAGCATTTGACCTGGTTAGTAGAGATGGACTCTTCAAAATCCTCTTAAAAATAGGCTGCCCTTCTAAAATGCTGGAAATGATAAAGTCATTCCATGACGACATGAAGGGAACAGTCCAATATGCTGGAAGCACGTCACAACCCTTTGACATACGAAGTGGCGTTAAACAAGGCTGTGTTCTGGCTCCGACCCTCTTCAGGATCTTCTGTGTCTTACTCTTGAAACATGCATTCAGAGATGCAACTGAAGGAATATGCCTTCACACTAGGTCAGATGGCCGTCTGTTTAGTCTTTCAAGACTGAAGGCAAAAACAAACATCAGAAGGGTCACTTTAACAGACTTGTTGTTCACTGATGACTCTGCAGTCGTCATTCAAAGCCAACAGGAGCTTCAGAGTTTGATGAATCGCTTCACCCAAGCATGCAAGGACTTTGGCCTCACAATACGTCTAAAGAAAACGAATGTGCTGAGTCAGGATGTGGGTGCTACACCAGTTGTCACTATAGATAACTATGAATTAGCAGTTGTGCACCACTTCACATACCTAGTGTCTACCATCAATGACAAATTCTCACTGGACACATAAATTGACAGCCGCATTGGCAAAGCTGCAGCTACCTTTGTCCGCCACCCATCGCGTGTTTAGGAAATCTCCAAACTCACAACGCAGACCAAAGCTGCGGTATTTAAAGCCTGCGTCACCATCACACTCCTATATGGCAGCGAGACCTGGACGACCTATGCTAAGCAAGAAAGAAGGCTCAATGCCTTCCATTTACGGTTTCTACGCCACATCCTCGGCATCTCATGGAAAGATAAAGTGACAAATGTCGAGGTGTTGTCACGTGCTGGCCTTCAAAGTATGTATATACTGCTTAGACAGCGCAGACTACGCTGTCTTGGTCATGTCCGCCACATGGAAGATGGTCGCATCCAGAAATATATCTTCTACTAACAACTAGCAGATGGCAAAAGAACAGTTGGGCTAAGGTTCACAGATGTGTGCAAGAGAGATTTTAGGGCACGGGACATGGATCCAGCAACGTGAGATGATCAAGCTGCCGATTGCACCAAGTGGCGATGTTGTTTACGGCGCCACCTCAGATTGAGCGAAAAGAAGCTGACTCAACAAGCAGAAGAGAGGATAAAACGTCGAAAGGAGCACTAGAAAAATAACCAGCTGAGGGCTGTCACCACAGGGGCACATTCCCATAGTCAGTTACAACTGAAGTGGCTATTATTATTATTATTAGTGACGGTGACAAAAACTATGTCCATGATAAAGTTCAATGTACTAGAGACCGTGGCAAAACTAAGTCCATGACAAAAACTAAGTCCATGACAAAGTTCAGAGAATATAAATGGGACGGTTACAAAAACTATGTCTATGACAAAGTTCACTGTTCTAGAAACGGTGACACAAACTATGTCCATGACAAAGTTCAAAGAATATAACAGTGACGGCGACAAAAGCTATGTACATGACAAAGTACAAAGAATATAAAAGGGACGGTGAAAAAAACTGTCCATGACAAAAGTTCAATGTCCTAGAAACGGTTGACAAATACTATGTCCATGACAAAGTTCTATGTCCTAGAGACGGCGACAAAAACTATGTCCATGACAAAGTTCAATGTCTTAGAGACGGTGACAAAAACTGTGTGATAAGGGTGGATTTGGTGATGCTTACTGTCCACTATGAACGTTGCAGTAGTATGTCCAAATCGTTGCTAAAATGTAGCCAAATGTATCGTACCACCCCTATCGACACCAGGTATATAATAGACTGCAGTGCAAGGTGTCTTAACTGGTTTGTTGTTGTTGTTGTGGGTGAAGATGGGATGATACTTCACAGATCTACAAAACATGAGGTATGACGTGGAAGTCATAAAAATGCGAAACTTCTATTGACGTTTTTCCATCGTTTATTTTAGGACGCCACAAGACAGGTAACTGTACATCCATTTCACAATAAACCATAGTCATGACAGGGCACGAAAATCAGCATAAGTTATGTTCATCAATGCATCTGGCATATACTCAAAAAATGATATGGCGCCAAGGGGATTATACTGTTGGCTCCAATATTACAAAAGTGCATCAATACTCCTCTCACAGATCAGATGTGCTAAATGAGTCTAATCATAAGTCGCACGAGGATGGTGTTCCAGGAGTATAGGTCAAGCTGACCTTTACAGGCATTCCTAAGTCTAACCTCGACGTAGGTACAATCGCTGACATAGCGACGTTCATAGAACATAGAACTGTCCTTCGGGCTAAGTATGACCCGTGTACATATTAATCTCAGGTATGAAGATACTTGGGGCGTGACTTCTAGTAGAAGAACCTCTATTTCTGTAATTCATATGTGAGCAGAGATCGACCATTGTCAACATAAAGTTAGATTACAGATTTGAAACGTAAATGAGGTATTACCTTGTTTCGAAATCAACACCACAAAAACACACGCCTCCAGGCGTTTCGAATCATCAAGGGAAGGACCTTGTAAGCTAAACTAACTCACAATAGGGCTCCTAATTCCCTATCAAAGAATCACAGAAACGCAAGAAGCGTTCTCTCTGCTTCACAACTTTCCATAGACTCCCCGACAGGAAAGCTTCCCAGACACACCTAACGTCCGACATGCGCAGAACGCATACACCTGAGTAAGAATCAAACGAGACGATGTAGGGAACATTCCAGATAAAGATTTGTAATAAATCGCGCCTTATATGGACAGGAATAAAAACCTCAACACTGGTTTCAATCATTCCAAGAAACAGTTGACCGATACTACCATATAAGGAGAATGACCACACATCGTTCAAAAAAATGGACCGACGCGTCCCGTCACAAGAGAAGGTAACCATCATTGAAAAATGGTAATCACAGTCAAACTAGGGTTATCTAGCTTTGACCGAAAAAAAATTAAAGTGTACAATTCAGACAAGCTAATTATACAATGTCCAAAGAAAATGATTATACAATGTCTTCGGAAAAAATTCTGTGCGTAACAGATTACCGCATCCCCCGGGAAAAAAATGAAACATTTTTTTTGGAATCCCAGAGCCAGAAAAAACAGGCTCCTAACGCACGTATGATGCGCGGATATAATGCCTAATATGAGGCTAGCTCGACGCATGGAGCGAAACTGAGATTATATCTCAGATCCTTAGAGAAAATATTTCCCTAAGTGTACACATATATTCCAGGGAGGTGCCACCAACATACGCCACAGTGATGGCAACATCATAATGCAAGCCAAATCATACTCATACAAATCTATGAAATTAAATATATTATCATAGTATTACACAATGAAGTGTTGTGCAAACAGCGGTGTCACATACTAATATACCGCACTATAGAATTACACATATTCAAACAAAAAGTACATTATACAATGCATTATTAATCAATACTAATAAATCAGCTGTTTCTCGTAGACATGGATATAATCGTTACTAGAAGATGTGGACATAATCCGCTCCAAATTAGGATAGGACTTGATATACTTCATGGTTCCACAATGCACATAATCTCACAGACGTCAATGATGTGCTGCGAAAATATCAATAACACAAATCTTTAAGACAAATGTTAAATCTCTTAATACAGTCATCAAAATACAACATATAAATGTGGCCATGTGAGCTTTTGGCCCGTATATTGCTAACTAAGCCTTCTTCCGTTATGATCAAATCGGTAACAGAAAAAAGGAAATTATATGGTACAATGTTATAAATTCCCAAAAAGTGAGAAAATATGTGCTGATATGTCATTATAGTAGTGGACTGTATATCAGGAAATATATATGACAGAAAAATTAAGTGGAATCGTGTGGGCATCTGGACAGAATGTCTGCCATCACATTATCCGAACCACGGATAGCTCGCACCGTGAAATGAAATGGTTGAAGAGCTATGGCATATCGAGTGGACCTCGAGCTCTTCAAGTTTTTGCTCTGAATAGCAGTAAGAGCTTTCTGGTCGGTTTCCCCAATGAAATGTGCGCCTAGAAAGAATCTTTGCAACTTGAGAATTGACCAAACCATAGCCAATAATTCACGGTCTAAAACCGAGTAATTCCTTTGCTGCAGCATTTAATTTCCTAGAGATATACATCACGGGATGCAGAGTATCAGAATACTCCTGCATAAGTGCTGCCCCAATTCCATTAGACGAGGCGTCACTTCGGAGAACAAAAGTCTTCTCAATAATAGGTAACCTAAGGATAGGTGGAGATGAAAATAGAGTTTTAATCTGGTTTAATGAGGATTGACATTCTTGAGACCAGCGGATCAGATTAGGCGATCCTTTCTTTAGTAAAGTAGAAAGCGGTGCCATAATGGAGGACAGATTCGGAATGAATCGACCGTAAAATTGTATCAAACCTAAGAGACTCCGTATTTGTTTCTTCGTCTTGGGGACAGAAATGTTTAGTATTTTTGAAACTTTGTGGTCCTCTGTCTTTAAAAGACCATGACCAACACGATGACCCAGGAAAGAAATCTCACTAAATCCTATAAAGGCTTTAGAGGGTTTTGCAGTCAAGTTATACTCGCGAAGAGTAGACAGCAATTCGTATAAACCTAAATAGTGATCTTCCCAGGAATCACTGAACAGACATATATCGTCTAAGTATGCTATGACATCTATACGATATGCGAGAATTCGACGCATCATGCGTACGAATGTAGCAGGGGCGTTCTTAAGACCGAAAGGCATGAAATTCCATTGGAATAAACCCCTAGGTGTAGAAAAAGCAGTAAAAGGTTTGGCTCGTTCAGTTAAAGGAACTTGCCAATAACCTTTCGATAAGTCAAGTTTGGTAAAGAATTTAGAATTAGAAAGTTTGTTTAGTAGCTCTTCCAATGAAGGCATAGGTTCAGCATCGAACTTCGTAACTTGGTTCAATTTGCGATAATCCACGCAAATGCGAATGTTATTATCCTTCTTTCGAACAATAACCATAGACGAAGAGTATGCTGAAGTGGATGGTTCAATGATTTCCAATCGTATCATTTCATCCAATTCTTTTTCGACTTGTGACTGAAAATGGATAGGTATCGGATAGGGTCTGACTCTGATAGGATTATGGTCAGTTAGTATTATGTCATGTTCAATGACATGTGTGTGTCCCGGGATGTCGGTAAGGACATCCTGAAATGTTTGTAACATCGAAGAAACTTGTCGATGTTCCTCAGCGGAAAGATTAGGAGAAACGGAAACGTTTTTCCAAGATTCCGTTGAATGAAGTGGGATCACAGGAAGTGGAAGATTGACATCAGAAAAAGTAGTTTCCTCATCCTGTATAACTGACAGGGATGAGTAATGACCATGAGGTACTGGAGAATTGTCCGTTGCCTGGAAAATAGGCTGCAAATAGTCAGGTCTTTCATGAAATTCCGTGAGCATATTTATGTGGAAAGTTTTATGCTTTCCATCAATATCGACAACATAGTCGACATCGGAAATTTTAGAGACTATTGCATACGGACCTTTCCATGCAATAAGAAGTCTGTTCTCCCTTGACGGAAGAAGAACGAGTGCTTTGTCACCTGGACAAAGTTGTCGTAGACATCTATTTTTATTTGCAAACTGCCTTGCCTTTTCTTTAGCAAATTCGGATGAAGAAGTTGCTAGTTTGCATGCCTCGATGATCTTTTGCCTAAGAGCAATGACATACTCGTAAGAAGATTGAGTCTCATCGCTAATATTATCGGCAGTGATAAGATCGTGGAGTAAAGACATAGGGCCGCGCGGTTGCGCGCCAAAGACAAGTTCAAAAGGGGAAAACCCTGTGTGTTCATTGGGGACCTCTCTATAAGCAAAGAGAGCCGCGGGTAAAACCCTGTCCCAATCCTGAGGATGATCCTCAGTTATCTTCCCAAGTAAAGTTTTTAGTGTCCTATTCAAACGCTCAACTAACCCATTAGACATTGGGTGATAGATACTGCTGAGAGACCTTTTAATATGTAGCATAGACATTACCTGTGACATAGTGTCGGATATAAGTTGAGTGCCATGGTCTGACAATATTTCTCCGGGGAATCCCAAGCGAGAAAATATTAGCCAAAGAGCGTCTGCGATATCGGCAGTGGAGATGCTCTTGAGAGGTATAGCCTCTGGCCAACGTGTGCACATATCGACACATGTAAGGATAAATTGATGTCCTCTGGCCGACTTGATCCTAAAAGGACCGATAATATCTATTGCCATTTTTTGAAAAGGGCGAATAGGAATGTCAGCAGCCTGGATAGGCGCAGCATGTCGTGGTCCTTTCGATTTGACCTCCTGACAAACTTTGCAAGAACGACAGTAAATTCGTATGTCCTTGCTCACAAATGGCCAAAAGAAAGCCGCAAGAACCCTCGACTTTGTACGGGAAAACCCATATGTCCAGCACATTGCGAGTCATGAGCATGTTGCAATATTTGCAATCTCATACTCTTAGGCACAAGAATTTGAGAATGAGTGGACGTAGTCGAGTCTTGTACCATACGCCCAAGTACGCCGTTCTTCATAGAAATCCAAGACTTTCTATTAGTATTCTGATTTGGATCATCTTTTTTTGCTAGAATGAAGAATTTTTGTAAAGAAGGATCTTCTTCTTGCAATTTTATAAATGAGTCACGTGAAATAATCAAGTGACTATTTTGGCTATCTACTTCATTATTATCAGTTAATGAAGTTTGAGGTGGATCCAGAGCATGTGCTCTTGTGACAACTGCATTGGTAGCTTCAATGTTTTGCTCCTCCCAAACAGCAATCTGCTGTGGGGTACATTCCCTAACTCCGTGAATACGACCATGAATAAGGTCCGCAATAGGGTTTGGAAGGAGACACGCGTGGACATCTCCCGTAAAGAAGGGAGTAGAAATATGTATTATGGCAGTAGGATACTTTTCCAAAGTGCCACCAAATGTTACACATTTGATGACCTTTCCTGTAGCACAGGATGGATTTACAAGAGATTGCCTAACACCAATAGTAGTACATCCAGAATCAAATAAAACTGAGACTGGATTACTATTTACAAGACCCTTATGTAGTATAAGAGAACCTCTCCCGTCATGCGCCACAGCAGCAGGAAGAGCGGGAAGGGGATGACCACAGCTTAAAGTAGTTACGGTAGTCGGTTCGAACAAAGTACTGCATTGGGGACATTTAGTTGCCCTACTAAAGTCAAAGGCAGAACATGTGATAGCACTAGAGTTTTTATCATCACCACCTTGTTTACATGCTCCCTGAGACTCCTGCTGTACAGAGTTTGCCTGTTGATATCTCTTTCTTTTATGTTGCGATCTACCGCGACCATTATTGCCTCTGCAATTATCATTAAACTCCCTACTGTAATTGTTATCCTGGTTTAAATTCCAGTTTCCATAACTGTCATTACCATTTCTATACTGTTGAGAACCTCTATTATATTGGTTTTGAGGTCTCCGCGAAAAATAGTTTCCTCTATACTGACTACCTTTGCGAAAATGTCTAAAATTATTGGGAGTAGTATACCGAGGAGTATCAGCTTGTCTCCAGTTCTGCGAAGAAGAATCACCTTGAAATTGATTGCTATGATTCTGAGCATAATTACGGTTACTTTTCTTATTAAAATTGTGTTGGCTATCCTGAAATTTACGCATGCAATTTGGGCCATAAGGTGCTGCCGAAGCAACTGGCAGACCTTCTTTTACTTTAGAGTTGCTAATGGTTACGTGAGGATGCGCAGTGACATACTGGCAACAGCATTCTTCCATTTCTTTTCTGTTTTTAGGCTTACGCTCATGAAGAAAAGAAAGAAAAGATTCATTGACAGAAGACATAACCTTGTCTCTAAGTAGTAAGTCCATAAGTGCTTCATATGTATGTTCTGTCTTAGACAGCTCAACCCATCGTGAAAAAGTAAGACGTATCTTTGAAATGAATTCAGAGAATTCAACTCCAGTATCTGGCAACATATTTTTAAATTGAAGACGATAGCCGTCTTCGTTAAGTTGGTACTTCTTTAACAAGACTGCCCTGATAACCTCATAATTGTTCTTGTCAGGCTCATCTACCGTACTTAACATACTCAAAGTATCACCTCTCAGTAAATTGGACAACTGATAAACATACAGTGATTTATCTATGTTATGTGTTTTACATGCACGTTCGAATCTATCCAGATAAAACGTTATATCGTCACTGGAAGCATTGAATACAAGTAGTTTAATCTTAAAAGTACTTGTATTGAACTTATCTGACACCTTATTTGCATCATTAGCATTACCAGTGTTCAACAATTTCAGCTTTTCTAACTCCAAAGCTAAGAGTTTTTCTTCATGCTCCATTTTTGCTTTTCTCTTATCAGCCTCTCTTTGTAACTTTTTCTCTTCAGCCTCTCTTTGTAACTTTTTCTCTTCAGCCTCTATCTCTAGTCTTTTATTTTCAGCCTCTTTTTCAAGTCTTTTATTTTCAGCCTCTTTGTCCAATCTTCTCTCCTCAGCTTCAGCTTCTCTTTTCTGTTTTTCCATTTCCATTTGGAACCTCCTTTCATCCACTTGCATCTGCAATTTCTTTTGTTCAGCTTCCATTTCCATTTTTTTCTCTTCCAATTTAATGCTTTATCATATTGAGTAGTCGCATATTCTTCCAATTTATCACCAGTCTTACCAAGGGATTTCCCTTGCTCAATAAAGTACTCAAGTGTAGACATGATGTCTAATATTATGAGTCCAAAACCTGAAATAATTAATTATCTTATTTCAACCTTAATAGTAACAAGACTTAAATAAAGTACTTGTATAATCACAATGTTTATCCCAATCTCTGTGGGAAACAAGTCTTTGACAAAGAACTTGTATTATCAAACGTATAATACTATCACCAGTCACTTCTTAATCATCAGGGCACTACATAAATTAGTGCATAAACACAAATCCATCAGTTATTTATCATAACTGCACTACATAGGTAATAGTGCATGAGTAAATCCACCAGTTAGTTATGATAAGTGCACTATACAAACAATAGTGCATGAGCAAATATGTAACAATAATGAAAGCTAACTATGCAAGAACTATGTAAACAATAACAAAGATCGAAGACAATGTAAACAATAACAAAGATCAAAGACAGTACGAAAACATTCGTAAACGTCAACTAAATAAACAGCGAAAACTAAAAGAAAATATCACAAAGAATGTGATGACAAATGCGAAAAATGTAAACAAACAAATGACATCACAATGTATAAACAAAAATGGTGTAAAGAACTGAATAATAGAAAAGAGGAGACCTACAAATACAAACAAATCAAAACAAAACTAAAGAATGCGAAAAAATACCGAAAACAAAACTGCACATGTCGTCACAACTAACAAAAATAGCAATAAATATTGCTAACAATTTCCAATTAAGGAAATTGCTCCTACCAGAACGCTATCATAAGACCTCTATGACGTGGTATCTCTTATGATAGTCACCTACCCAACCAGCCCGCTGAAATATAAACATATAAATATACAAATAACATATAACATGTAAACATGTAACATGTAGCAAAAAGCAGCAAGAATGTGAAGAAATACAGAAGGCTCAGTTAGAACATAAGGGCACAGTTCACAAACAAACAGGCCACTTAACTTCTATGTGTCCAAACGTCAACACAGTGCAGAACAGGTTGCGATCAGCATTCTGGGGATAAATGATCCAACGTTGATCGACAACTGCTCCCATAAATAGCCATGACGCAGGAAATGAGCTTCTGATACTGGAAATGTCGTTTCGGCACTTGTCCTTCTTCCTTACAATGCTCGGCACTTGACCTTCTAACTGCAGTATGAGTAAATCGCTTCAATCGGCACTTGACCTTCTGAAAGCTATGAAATCGATAAACTGTCTGGCAGCGCCGGGTACTTTCACAATATAGCGGACATGCTATACGTCATTGTAGATGTTGTATCTTGCAGGAAGTATCGTTCACGAACTTGCATCTTGTAGAATGAATGGGTTTGTTGACCCCCGTGAGTGCTGGAACCAGTTGAACCCAGTTATTGGCCACCACGATGATAAGGGTGGATTTGGTGATGCTTACTGGCCACTATGAACGTTGCAGTAGTATGTCCAAATCGTTGCTAAAATGTAGCCAAATGTATCGTACCACCCCTATCGACACCAGGTATATAATAGACTGCAGTGCAAGGTGTCTTAACTGGTTTGTTATTGTTGTTGTGGGTGAAGATGGGATGACACTTCACAGATCTACAAAACATGAGGTATGACGTGGAAGTCATAAAAATGCGAAACTTCTATTGACGTTTTTCCATCGTTTATTTTAGGACGCCACAAGACAGGTAACTGTACATCCATTTCACAATAAACCATAGTCATGACAGGGCACGAAAATCAGCATAAGTTATATTCATCAATGCATCTGGCATATACTCAAAAAATGATATGGCGCCAAGGGGATTATACTGTTGGCTCCATGATTACAAAAGTGCATCAATACTCCTCTCACAGATCAGATGTGCTAAATGAGTCTAATCATAAGTCGCACGAGGATGGTGTTCCAGGAGTATAGGTCAAGCTGACCTTTACAGGCATTCCTAAGTCTAACCTCGACGTAGGTACAATCGCTGACATAGCGACGTTCATAGAACATAGAACTGTCCTTCGGGCTAAGTATGACCCGTGTACATATTAATCTCAGGTATGAAGATACCTGGGGCGTGACTTCTAGTAGAAGAACCTCTATTTCTGTAATTCATAAGTGAGCAGAGATCGACCATTGTCAACATAAAGTTAGATTACAGATTTGAAACGTAAATGAGGTATTACCTTGTTTCGAAATCAACACCACAAAAACACACGCCTCCAGGCGTTTCGAATCATCAAGGGAAGGACCTTGTAAGCTAAACTAACTCACAATAGGGCTCCTAATTCCCTATCAAAGAATCACAGAAACGCAAGAAGCGTTCTCTCTGCTTCACAACTTTCCATAGACTCCCCGACAGGAAAGCTTCCCAGACACACCTAACGTCCGACATGCGCAGAACGCATACACCTGAGTAAGAATCAAACGAGACGATGTAGGGAACATTCCAGATAAAGATTTGTAATAAATCGCGCCTTATATGGACAGGAATAAAAACCTCAACACTGGTTTCAATCATTCCAAGAAACAGTTGACCGATACTACCATATAAGGAGAATGACCACACATCGTTCAAAAAAATGGACCGACGCGTCCCGTCACAAGAGAAGGTAACCATCATTGAAAAATGGTAATCACAGTCAAACTAGGGTTATCTAGCTTTGACCGAAAAAAAATTAAAGTGTACAATTCAGACAAGCTAATTATACAATGTCCAAAGAAAATGATTATACAATGTCTTCGGAAAAAATTCTGTGCGTAACACTGTGTCCATGACAAAGTTTAATATTCTAAAGACGGCGACAAAAACTCTGTTCATGACCAATTTCAATACCTATGAGATTACGAAAAAGCCGTCTCAATACTAAGTTAGTGTCAAAGCAATAGCAGTAAAGTCTACTGTTCAGGCAAAGTAAGTGTCAATGGAAAATTAACAATGTCGCTTAAGAAACAGAGAAGAACATATACTGAACTTCATGGCTAAATCACTAAAAGATAACTGATTCTCGAATTACGTAGTGTTTATGAAGAATCTCCCACTGGACCTCACCAGACGCCTTACAGGATGGAAGTGCCAAAATGTATTGAAAAAGATACAATAATTGTTTTTGTTATTGTCGACTTGGGAGTCGACATCATTGCACTCTGGACAAACCCATAGATGCTTAATCTCCCTTGGCAAACGTTGAGGGGAAGTGTATGAATGCTAACTGTTCTTGTTGTGCGCTGGTTGTATACACGCCGGATGGATCCTCTCATACGTCCATCCATGCCAGTCTTACGTCTAATGCCAAACTCCAGCATTTTTAACCTTGATGGTTCATCTATTGTTGCAGTGTGGTTCTCTAATAGGCGATCATTAATTGTTCCATATTTATCTCGTCAATAATTCCACCCAGCTATGGTCAAGCACGCCAAACTGTAGATATCAACAACAAGGTGCTATATAATTTCTGCACTAAACATCACATTTCTTTCATAAACAACACACCTTTTTTCACATCAAAGTCAGGTGCACCAAAAAAGATGCTATATATAGATCAAGTCCACACTTCTAAGCTAGGGACGAGCTACCTAGCCAAAAATGTAAAGTTCCCCGAGAGGACTCACCACAAACACACATATTCGTCAGTCAGTGACACAAATTACACACTAAACTCAGTGAATCCACGCAGAACCCCTCATAACCACTCATCGTCATCCTCAGGTAATACTTATTTATGTAGCAAAGCTACACCTACTCCCATCCTCCACCCTAATCTTTATGACCAAATGTTTCCCCCATTACCCACACTACAGACACCCCCGCCACTACCTGCTCGACAGGCACAACTGGACAGATGGAAAGACTGGGCTACAAGTATGACCCGTTCTTCCTCTACATCAAGTAACCACAACACAGGAACTACAGCTAGGAAATTGGACTTTCTTCATCCTGTCTCTAGCCGCCAAGAATGCCACTCTCATAGTTCGTCTGTGCTACATCAGCTTAGGCAGTATAGCCCAGAAGTATTGATGCAGGCATTTCAGATGTCTTTATACGACTTTTCAGAACAAAATTCAGCGCACAAACACCAAGCTGTTGCAGATAAACTCACTTAAAAGCTGTATTTCAAACCAGCTTGGAGCTTAGTTCCCAGATTGACGCCTTCTCTCCGACTGCACCTTTGTTTATTCTTGTTGAGGAAAATTAGGAAATCCTAATAAAATTAACAAGCGTGGACATTTAACTGTCCCGAAAAGATGAATTCTCTACATTGACTGTGGTTGAAGTCAAAATATTCCTGTGTGCCGCACTTTTTGCAAAGATTAAGATACGGTAAACAGTGTCCACAGACTTTAGAGAAATCTATTGCAGTGTGTATTTTATAACTTGTTTACAATTTTGTATTAACCATTGTGTACTAATTTTATTGCTTCTTACTCATTCCTACTCCCCTCATTCTTTCTTTCCTATTGACTATTATCATGTCCGATTGCAAAAACTCAAATCAAAATATAGGCAATATCACTAATTCATGGCTTAAACTATCAGGGCTTAAAATTGGTCATTTAAACATTTACCACCTGCTAGGTAAGCTTCCTGAAGTCTCCACCTCTCTCCAACAAAACTTCCACATATTTGGTTTTTCTGAAACCCGTCTCAATGACAAAATTACAGATGAAGAAATTAGGATTAATGGATTCACCACCATTCGCAGGGATTCTAACAGACAACATGAAACAGGGCTAGTTATATACATCTCAACATCTCTTCAGTACAGACGCCGTGATGATCTAGAACTTACTGGCATTGAATGTATATGGCTGGAAATAAAACTCCCCAACCTGACCCCCGTTTTAATTGGTTACCTGTACCGAAACCCTAGCTCTTCTGCTGTATGGTTTGACACATTCTCACGAATGATGGACAACGTTTGGGCTTCTTCGAAGGAAATTATTCTACTGGGAGATTTCAATATTGACCTTCACAAATCGAACAACACGTGGAATGATATCACCATCTCATACAACCTCACACAGTTAGTCAATCAACCCACGAGAGTAACAGATTCATCATCTACACTAATTGATCATATCTATACGACCTGCCCAGAAAACATTGTAGAATGCACAGTTACACGGACAGCATTAAGTGACCACTATCCTATTTGCTGTACCTGGACGAGAAAAGGGTTCAAAGCACCTAAAACGGAACATATCACAGTCCATTACAGGAATTTCAAAAACTTTAACCTTCAATTATTCCTACAAGACCTACAAATATCCCCTCTCTCATACGTGTACCAACTTCCCCATCCAGAAGAAGCCATAACATACTGGACACAAGCTTTTAACAATGTATTCGACAAACATGTTCCTATAAAGCAAGTTCGTGTTAAAAATATCAGAAAGACCCCATGGATAACAAACGAAATATTATCAACAATGAGAGAGCGGGACGAAGCACATAAGCTCAAAGATTTCAGCAGGTATCGGATGCTTAGAAACAAAGTACAATACCTCATTCGTCAGGAAAAGAAACTACATTTCAGAAAGATGATTCAAGACAAAGCAAACAGTAAAGAAGTCTGGGCAGCCATTAGAACACTAACACACAAAACAAAGTCACTAAACTCCTTACCAAAAAGCTGCTCCCTCACGGCTACTCATTTTAGTAACCACTTCAAAACAGAAATTAACCATCTCAAATCGACACTAAAGCCAATGGACTGCGATATTAGTAAACTGACCGCCTTCTGCAACACTGAACATACCATAACAGATCTTAGAGATATTCCTTTTCTAACAGTACACGAAGTTCTCAAATATATCTTGGCATTAAAAAACAACAATTCATCTGGTCTTGATGGTATCAGCAATAAGATTCTACGTTACGCTGCACCCATCATTTGCGACTCCTTAACCTATGTGTACAATCAATGTATTGCACACAACTACTTTCCCACAGCATTTAAATCTGCCAAAGTGTATCCTCTCTATAAATCTGGCTCACATAGCGATCCCAACAGTTACAGACCAATATCCCTTCTATCATCTCTATCAAAACCACTAGAGAAACACATTTACAACACCACATTTCAACACTTAACAACAAACAAACTGCTCATTGAGAGCCAGTCAGGTTTCAGACCCAAACATTCCTGTCACACAGCTCTCACCAAAATGGCAGATAACTGGCTGTCGAACGTAAATGATGGGAAATTAGGTGGTGCTGTTTTTGTTGACTTCAAAAAAGCATTTGACATGATTGACCACACTATCTTGGTTCAAAAGTTGGAAACCCTCAGAATAGGCCCTAATCCACTAAACATCATCAAATCATTCCTGGGAGATCGACAACAGTTAGTGCTTCACAACAACTCGACATCAGATTTCTCGAAGATAGATACAGGAGTACCGCAGGGTTCTATTCTTGGGCCCCTACTCTTCGCAATGTTCATCAACGACCTACCACTACATCTAAAATATTCAACATGTGACCTCTTTGCAGATGATTGTACTATCTACACTAGTGACAATGACTGCGTGGCACTTGAAATGACTCTTCAATGCGATGTAGACAATCCAACAAAATGGAGTAATATGAATCGTATGCCATTAAACACAGCAAAAACGAAATCTATGTTGATTACCACCAGACAGAAACTCCTAAACTGCACCAAAAGATCGCTACAGGTACACGCGGAATCAATACAAATTGAACATGTAACAGAACACAAAGTTCTAGGAATCACGATTGACCAGCACTTAACGTGGAACTCCCATGTACGGAATTTAACCAAACACTTAGCTCAAAAGACGTACCAGCTAGCCAAAATAAAACACTTCTTAGACGCAGACACTAGACTATTGTTCTACACCTCACATATACAGACACATCTAGATTACTGCTCTACACTATGGGATGGTTGCCCTGCTTCCACCTCAAAGAGACTGCACTCCCTGCATAAGAGAGCAATACGTCTGATCACCGATAATCGCACGATATCACACACAAGGACAGGAAAAGAACCCACAATACTGTCCCTGAAAAAACGTCTTCTCTACAACAAAGCCAAGCTGACCCACGCAATTCTATCAAACAATGCTCCGCCGTACCTACGATCATTGTTTCAAACCAGTAGAAGAGAGGGACTACAATTACATCAGTTACGTCTGCCCAAACCTAGGATCGACCTGTTCAAACAGAGTCTAGCCTACTCTGGAGCCTACTTATGGAACAGCCTTCCACACCACCTAAAAAGCCTACCTACACAATATTCATTTAACAAAGCACTTTTCAAACACTTCCTAAACACTGATTATCTACCCCCATAGAAACATCATTTGCCTGTCAACATCTCATCCATAGGTCAACATTTCTTTTCCTCTTCCGCTCGTTTTTAATGGGAATAATTTGTTTTATATCCATGTAATACTATTATATAATGTAATGTATGTGAGAATGTACCCGCATACCACTGCACTTTAGAGATGTGAATGTTTCCGTTTGCTTAAATGGGTGATGTACATGCAGATATAATTTTTTTTTTTTTTTTTTTTTTTTTTTTTAAAACTGCTGAAAGACTTTTTCTGCTACAGAAGTGCGCAAGAAAGTGTTATTATTATTATTTCAATTTCCGCCAAGAATGTATGGATGTAAGCGAGAATGTGTTTTTGTAATTTTTGTATTGAGGATTGATGACACATTCAAAAATACTACAGATTAGACGTTTTGACCGCATAAGTGAGTGTCGGTATACATAACTTATTTATTTATTGTTTTGTTTATATTATTTTATTTTTTATTATTATAATTTTTCTTCAGTCACTATCTTGTTTATTTTAAAAAAAAAAAACCTAGGCTACTCATGTTTTATTATGATTGTAAACTGTAAATGAATGCTGTTATGTTAACTTTATAATGTTGCATGCCTTTAAATTAATGCTTAAAGTAACATGTGGGAATAAAAGGATATAGTATGCAAGATTAATGAGAGTGAAAGGGCAGAATGTTAGACGGGCCTGCGCGCCCAATTCTCAACCATTCGAAAATAAAGTTCGTTCGTTCGTTCGTTCGTTCGTTCTTAGTATCTCTCCCTTGCCCATATCCAATGCACCTACTATAGGTGCTCTTGAAGCTAGTCAAGAAGTATATAGAACAAATAACTAAAGGCAGCTTAAAAGTAGACACTGACAGACAGAAAATAGACAATGAAGATGTTGTTACATTAATGCAAATCCCTGCATGGAAGCTAAAGAATTAATTTGTTTATAACTGAAAACGCGTCTATATTTCTCAGCACAAATGATGGCAATAGAAAATGCAACAGAAATAATTACTGACACGCCCCAACTCAGCCCCCTAACAATCGTAATCAACTTATTAGTAACACTACAAGCACTGAGAAACGCACATGAATGTAGCTGACCATACATAACAAAAGAAATATCTCAAATTAGTGCAACCTCAATAACAATGGCTACACAGAACTGTAATGATGGATGACTTCGCACGTGAGAATAGAAGAATATGAGGTGGCCGAGACAGAAGCAAAACAGGAAGAAGCAGCCCAAATCACATAACATATGGTTGGGTCCAACAGAGTTCAAAGATATAAATAAAGATGTTATAGCAAAGGAAAGGATGTGCCAAATGTGGAACAACGCCAGAAAGGCAAACAAAATCTATAAACTACTCAAATATCCAACACCAACACATGACAGATTTCTAGTCAGCCAGATTTTGCCTGCAGTAGAAGACTGATTTGACTCCAATAATGTACAAGCTATTTTATGGTAGAGGAATCCTACCATAGAACGTGTATTGAGAAGAACACCATAGCACATTATGAGCTTACATGCAATATATAAGAACTACACAGAAAACCACTCATGAAATACTTGAATACGCTAAACTCACCATCACCATCGTTAGAAACTGTACTAAAAATTGTCATAGTCAGGGCGCTACACAACATATTAAAATCTGATATTACCATAATAAAGAATTAACATATAGATATCAGAACAAATGAGAACGATACAAGTAGAATTAAAAACAATTAAAACCTAATATTTCGCCACACAGTTTTTCAGTGCGACTAGTGAGAGAAAATACCATTTTACAAAGATGAACAAACCTCCAGTAGATACACTTAAGATAAGTTTATTGAAATAAAATAAAATTGAAAAAGATACAGCACAAAAACACCTACAAACCCCTGTAATAGTGGTTCCCAAACAGTGCGCCATGCTACACTGGTGTGCGGCGAAAAGATGTTTGGTGTGGCAGGAAGATTCAAGGCAATCATGGATTTAGAGATTTACAAAAACTCATAGGCCAAATATTATTGTGGATGTCCTTTCTTTATATCTTGTTGTCGAGAGCTCACGTACCTGTTGTCTTGAAGTATATTCATTTTCTTGAAACTGGCGACACTGTCTCTTGTCCTCAGAATAGAATAATGAAACTGACATCTACAAATGTGACGTTCTAAGCGACTGAGCATCGGAGTGATGAGAATACGTTCTGCTACAGCAGAGTCAACCAAAAAGCATTCTACTTGTCGCTGTATCTTTAACACACTCAAGCAATAATTGATTCCTAACGGTAACCGCGTTTAAAATCTGACTGACTAATACTTTAACTTCGCTTTCCTTTTACAATTATTTATGAACTTCCTAGATCAGACTTTGACATGAACAGTTCACTCGCTCCTACAAAAATCCCGTGCAAAACTTACTTCTTTCACATAACCGGAAAAACCAAAAACTCCAAACTATCGCTCAAAGGACGTAATAATAAATTATCGCCCTTTGCTTCCAAATCAACAGTCATACTTTTATCGTCCTCTAACACAAACTCCAAGCCCGCTAAACCAGCTTATGCAAATTTATGAAACTGGAATTTCTGACACACGACTCCTTATTAACTAAAAACACTAGTTTTTCTCAAGGGGCGCAATTAAACATTTATCGCTGTTTGCAACAAACCAATAATTCATAATTTTATCTCCCTTTTAGTTAAATTTATAGTCTGTTACTTTGTGTAATGCGCATTTTCTAAAGCGGATTTTTGACACTCAACTTTGCTATCACCCAATAAACTGGAGAGGATTTACTCTTCTCTCAGTTCCCAGTAAAATACTAGGTACGATAATTGTCCAGAGAATTTCAAAAGCAGTAGGCCATAAGCTGAGGAAAGAAGAAGTGGGATCCAGAAAAAACAGAAGATGTGCAGATCATATATATACATATCCCCACTCAGGAACGTTATAGAGCAGTGCTCAGAAATGCAGAGACAGCTCTTCATTAACACTGTAGATTTTGAAACAGGCTTTTGACAGCATACACGGGGACAACCTATTGGAAACTAGTGAGGGATTATGGAATTCCTAGCAGCATTTTTTTCCATTTTAAAAAGCCTCTATTCTAACTTTACATGCAGTGTTGGGTTTAACAACCTAACTGTCGAAGTGAAGACAGGAGTACGACGGGGATGCCCCTCATCAACAACTCTACAAGGGGATTGACATAAGTCTTGGGCCTGACCATGAAGGAGTCACAGGAGGAAGATGAAACTTGGCACATTTATAGTTCATCATATTTGCACTGAGTGTGTGAAGTACGCGTTTGTTTCTTCAATGGGTTTTCCCGCTACGGTGCACGGCGCAATTTACACTATTGACCGGATCTGCTGCTCCAAAATTTGACAAAACAATGGAAAAGAAGGAAGCCAGAGCTGTGATAAAATTTCTGATGTTTCAGGGAAAAACACCTACAGAAATACACAGGGAGATGGAACCAGTGTTTCGTGATTCCTGTCCTTCATATACTTCGGTTAAAAACTGGTGTCAACAGTTTAAGTGTGGCTGCTCAAATGTTGCTGATCTGCCAAGATCTGGTAGACCAGCCTCAGAGTGCAACGATGAAAATGCAACAAGAGTGAAGAAAATCATTGACCAGGATCGAAAAATGACAATTGTGGAGATAGCTAGTAGAGCAAAACTAAATGAAAGAACAGTTTATAGAATTTTACACAACAGACTGAACATGAGAAAAGTGTGTGCACGCTGGGTTCCGCGACTGTTGACACGTGAACAGAAGCAAACGAGGGTAAATTGCTGTCAACAGTTGCTCAAAAAGTGTCAGTCAAAAAATTTTTTGGAGACCATGGTGACAGTAGATGAGACTTTGGTACACCATTATGACCCCGAATCCAAAATTGCCAGCATGCAATGGAAAACCCCAGGCTCCCCAACACGTCAAGCCGAGAGCGCAGAAATCTGCAGGAAAAGTGATGATGACTGTTTTTTTGGGACGCCAAAGGTGTCCTTTTGAAAGATTATCTGCCTCGTGGCAACACAGTTAATGGACAGTACTATGCAGATCTTCTCACCAAACTAAGAAAGGTTGTGACCAGGAAACGAGGGATAACGCGCACTCAAAAGCTTCCTTTGCTTCAAGACAACGCGCCCTCTCACAAAGCACGGCTTGTGCAGCTAGCAGCCAACGATTTGAATATTGAAATTCTTCCACACCCACCATATTCTCCAGATTTGGCTCCATCAGACTTTTTTCTATTCCCAAATCTTAAAAAACAGCTAAAAGGAAATCATTTTGACAGCGATGAAGAGGTTATACTGGCATGTGATGACTGGTTTAGTTTGAAAAATAGGGTGTTCTACTCCCAAGGTCTTTTCAAGGTCAAGCAGAGATGGCATAAGTGTGTCAATTCAGACGGTGGCTATATTGAAAAGGAATAAACACTATACAAAATTTTAGCTCTCTGTGACATGTCCTTCATGGTCAGGCCCAAGACTTATGTCAATCCCCTTGTATTTTTGACAGTCATAGACTGGGTTTTGCGCAAAACAACAGAGGGAAGTCCATGAGGAATTAGATGGACAACATGTTCTACACTGAAAGACCTGCAAAGTGCAGATGACATTAAACTACTCGCACATTCACATCAACACATCCAAGAAAAAACCGATTGACTGAATAGGTAAAGCCAGAAGGTGGGTCTGAACATCAATTTGAAGAAGACAGAGGTAATGACACTCAATGTGGGTGTCACAGCGATTTGTTCGCCGAAATATCAGGTTGGTCGCTGTCAGTGATAAAACTACTTACACTATGAATTTTATGAATACTTTCATACACTTGGCTCTAACCACTAGGGGACGACCATAGCATACAGTAGCTGACATTAAATAACCAATAACACCTGGAACAGGTAAGAACCCTTTAATAAATATTGTACACACACAAAAGCCGCACACGGCTAGCAATACACCTGAAATAACAATGCAATGGAAATGCCAATCTACTTGCCATAATCAACAGCTCAATATAACAGTACGTAATCACCGACATATTCTATCCGGTGAATAAATTTCGCTCACCGGCTAAGCCCTGTACTGTAGTAAAGCAATACTCAAAAGTAAGATACTTAACGTAAATTATCTACAGGAAAAAACCACTAGAAATCACACCACCGTTCTAGCGAAACACAAATTAATCCTGATCACAAGAATACCGGCAAGAAATGTGAACCACAATGGCATTCAAATAATCCCAGCAAAAACCGCTGACAAGGAGATCACGTCCTCTCAGGACGGCAGGCATCACGTCTAATGATTTGCGCCAAACGTTTTATATCCTCTTCGGTTCTGAGTCACCTGACCAGACGGGTTTTTATTCTATCAATGTGACCAACTTAAAACTTCGGCGAATGTCTATACTGTGACAACCAACCCCCCCCCCCCCCCTTTTAAGAAAGAAAACGAAGTTTTCTTCCACCGGAGGAGTTACGCCCAACCCCCTTTGCAGTATGGACGAACACAATGCCGAGACGGCACCTCCTCATCTACCTAGAGAATGCCAAAGTTGTCTAACACCATTGTCGTTCATGTCTTCTCATCCAATGGACTACATACAAACAGACATGAACCAAACACACCAGGTACTGGCAGTCGTGAAAAATCACAACGACTGTCCTATCCTGGTCTCTCACACACAATGCATTTTATGCTCCAGTAATATCGAAGCAAACATCAATAATAAGACATCATCTCATCGTAAACAATCATTTTCTACACAACATAGACATAGGTATCTGATAACATGATTCATACATAAGTTGAGTACAACTACATACATATTGCCTTTATGGCATCATGAAATATAAATCATATACCATAATATATCTTCATAAACATCAACTGTAATGATTACACTGGTATACACACATTTTGGTGCCTTAAATTTTATAGCTGTTCTTGGGTAATTTTGGGTTGCTGATTCCAAAAATGTAATCAGATTTTTTTCTATCAGCTCTAGTTTTTGAGATAACTAAGAATGACCATATTAGTAGGGCAATTGTTATGTACAATCCTAGAGTTAGGTGCTATCAGTGGCATTTTGACTTTAGTCTGCATTCATATTATATGTAATTACTGTGCATATATTACCAAAAATGTAATAAAACTTTATCACTAGCACTTGTTTAGTCAACACGCAAAAAGGATCTTTTCGAGGACTTCCTGGAATGTGATATGCCCGGACAGTCACGCTTAAGGGTCCAACAGTAATCTGCCATCATGTGGGCATCCCAAAGTCCCTGGTATCTCTCTTCCATTGTTTTTTATATCTTGGTGAAATCTTTCACCTTGCTCCTCACTAAAGTCGCCAAGATTCTCCGGAAATAAATGTAAATGGTTATGGAGGTAGAGCAATTTTATGCTCATGTTGCATCCAAGTTCACAAAAACTTGACAGCATGTTTCTAATTCAGAATAATTGTCTGCTTTAAAGCTACCCAGAAAGTTTTGCACAACTAAAACAAATGATGACCAGGCTGTGGACTCTGTTTTGTTCATGGAATCAATAAAATGTGGATCGTTTATTAACTTTCTAATTTGAGGTCCATCAAAAATTCCAGCTTCAAGTTTGTCTATGCTCAATTCTGGAAACTTTCTGCATAAGTAATTAAAACAGGTACCATCTTTGTTCAGTGCCTTAACAAATTGCTTCATCAAGCCAAGCTTTATATGTAATGGTGGCAGTAGAACTCTTTTTCGATCAATGAGAGGCTTATTGACAATATTTTTTTCTTACTTACTTACTTAGTCGTTCCCCTTCTACCGTGAGGTGTAGAGGTTTGGAAGAGAGAGCGCCAGACCTTTCTATCAGCTGTCTTCTTCCTGGCCTGGTTCCATTCTAGTCCTCGGTCCTTCAAAGATTGTCTAATGTTGTCCTCCCAGCGGACTCTGGGTCGTCCTGGAGGTCTGGATCCCTGGCTCTTTGTTTCCCATGCTTGTCGTGGTAGCCGATCTTCTCCCATTCTGCAGACATGGCCAAACCATCTTAGTTGGGACTGTTCTATTTGGGTCTGCAGCGGATGGGATTTTAGGCCTTGACGGATCGTCTGGTTGCGGACCATGTCTCTTCTTGTTACTTCAACCACTTTCCTCAGATACCTCATTTCTGAGGTTTGGATCTGGCTTTTGTGGGTTGTAGTCATTGCCCACGACTCGCATCCATATGTCAAGACTGGGACATAGGTGGAGCGGTATACAGCCATCTTCGTTTTCTTACCAACCTCTTTCTTGCTGAGGAATCCACGATTTATGGCCTGAAAAAGTCTCCCAGCCGCTGCTTTTCGAGTGGCCAACTCTTCTTTGATGCCTCCCTTTCGGTCTATAATAGCTCCGAGATATTTAAAGTGGTCGACCTGCTCCAGGACCTGTTCTCCCAACTTAATCTGATGTTTTCTTTCTTCTCGTGATATCACCATGGATTTTGTTTTAGAGCTGCTTATGACCATCCCTCTCTTCTCCAGCTCTTCCTTCCAGACTTGCAGGTTGGATTGGAGATGTGCCTCTGATTTAGCAATCAGGGCAACATCATCAGCAAATGCCAGCTCCGAAATATAGACCTGTCTCATCTTCCAGTACCCCACTGAATACTTTCTTGTTCTCTCCTTACATGCCTTGATGACATCGTCCATAAGGAGTATGAAGAGGTAAGGTGATAGGATATCACCTTGTCTTACACCAGTGGTGGTCCTGAACTCTTCTGACTTATGGTTTGCTGTCCTCACATAATTTCTGCAAGACTTGTAGAAGCTCTGTATAGCATGAATCAGAGGTGCTGGAATATTCTTCCTTGCCAAACAGTCCCAAAGTTTGCTCCAGGGGACCCTGTCAAACGCCTTTTCCAGATCTATGAAACAAAGATGGATCTCACTCTTATACTCAAGGGCCTTTTCACTCAGCTGTCTGAGTGTGAAGATTAGGTCTTGAGTACTTCGGTTTGCTCGGAATCCGCACTGGACCTCATCCAATTGTGGCTCAGCTAGGCGTCGGAGTCTCTGCTCTAGGATTCTAGAGTAGATTTTACCAGGGACACTGAGAAGGGATATGCCTCTATGGTTTCCACATTGTCGATTGTCACCCGTTTTGAAAATTGGTGTTATGATGACAATCTCCCAATCCTTTGGTATGGTCTTGTTGCACCATGCTGCCTGTAGGACCTTTAAGAGTAATAGGTCGCCTGATGCTCCCATGTACTTAACCATTTCTGGTGTTATACCATCATGCCCTGCTGCTTTGCCCATCTTGATTTTCTCTAGTGCTGCCCTCAGTTCTTCCATCTTTATGTCATCTTCACCATCATTGGTTTCCTCTTCTGTGTCAGTGGTTATCATTTCTGATGCTTCATCATGCTCACCATCCAGGAGTTCTGAGAAATATTCTTTCCATCTTTCCATTACTTCCTTCGGGGCAGTAAGCAATTTGCCTTGCTTGTCCTTTATAAATTTCAGAGGGCATTGTTTTTCTTTCCTCATGTTCTTTAGGGTTTTATAGAATAATTTCTGGTTTTCTTGTGCATCTTTTTCTAGCTTTTCTCCAAATTCTTCCCAGGACTTCTGTTTTGCTGCTAGCACTTTGTTCTTTGCTTCTGTTCTGAGTGTCACATATTCTCTATATTTTTCAATTTGTCCTGTTGTGTTTTTAGCTCCTAAGTATTGTTTCCATGCCATTTTCTTCTCTCTTATTTTCTCTTTGACTTCTTCTGTCCACCAAGGTGTCCTCTTTCTCTGGTTCCCAAGTCGGACTTCACCGCATGCTTCTGCAGCAGCTGTCTTTATGATATCCTTGAATTTATTCCAGAGGGTTTCCAAGTCATCAGGTCGTTCTTCTGTGTTGCTCACTGCTGTAGCAATAAGCCCCTGATATCTGGTCTTAATTTCTGGCTCTCTCAGCTTGTAGGTCCTAATGCTCATTTCTCCTGCTCGTTTACTTGGTTTCTTGCGTGACAATATTTTTTTCTCCAACTTTAAATTCATTCCTCAACGACCATTGTTTCTTTGTCCAGTGCATATCTTTTGCCCTGCTATCCCACAAACATATAAAGCATGGATATTTGGTGAATCCCATTTCCTGGCTAAGCAAGAAGTTCATCATTTTAAGATCTACACAAACCATCCAGTTATGTTCTAAATACTTCAATTTTTCCAGAACTGTGCTTATTGTAGCATACTCCTCCTTCATTGTAGTAGAATGAGCAATTGGAATTGACCCATATTTGTTACCATTGTGTAAGAGAACACCCTTCAAACTTCTTTTAGAGCTGTCAATGAAAAGTTGCCACTCATCTGGTGTATAACTTACACCCATTTTGTTAACAAGACCTCCTACATTAGTACAAAACACAAGGTTGTTTTCTTTACAAAAGAATGGAATAAAATCTTGCTCTCTGCTGCGATAAAATGTAACCTTTGTTTAAGCAGTCAGTAATTTTTTTTCTTTCAATCTTGAAGCCAAAAGTTCTGAAGATTCCTTGGAGAGATATAGATCTCGGATTAGATCATTTAGTTGAAGCTGGTCGAAGCGGTGAACATCTGAAAAATCATCTTCGAAATCACTATCACTGTCACTTGTCGTTCCACATGCCACTGCTGTCTCATCTTCTAGCAGGGAATCCGAAATCTGACTGAAAGTTGGAATTGGTATGTCATCTCCGTGTGGAACAGGTCGCCTAGCAGAATCTAAATCTGGATATTTCCACTTTTTGTGATTTTTTCCATTAATTCCCTTAATATTCAAAAGACAGAAATAACAGTCATCATAGTGGTTCTTGGGCTCTCTCCAAACCATTGGAATTCCAAATTTTAAACATTTTCTTTTCCCACAAGTCCACTGTCGCAGGTGTTCAACACATGTTTTGCAAACAATATGAGGAGCCCAAGACTTGTCCTGGTCACCTAGTTTTACCTTAAAGTAAGCAAAGTATACCTTTTTCACAAAAACAGTAATATGCTTCCTATGTTCTTCTTTGAAAGTGTACTCTCCACAGATAATAACAAAATAAATGCGGTGAAAGAAAACATGATCTTCTTGAAGATGATGCCATTCTCTGTTAGAAGTGTAATAAAATAAGTAGCATACTAACATGCATGCAGTGGCTTAAAATCTAAAAAAGGCAATTCTGGGAAGATTCTTGGAAAACTGAAACTGAGAGTAAACAAGCAGTTTTCTTTTGTAAAGGAGTAGACAGCAATAGTTTTTTTACATAGCCTTATATAGAAAATATTGTAATAATACAGGGTGACCCAAAAAAAACGGGCCCGCGCGCACACAAAAAGTGCGCGCGCGAACCCGTTTTTTGTGTCACCCTGTATTAATGAAATACAAAAATGTCTGTATCTCAAAAACTAGAGCTGCTACAGACAAGTAAATGTGATATTTGGATTGGGCAGGCCTCATTTATGTACAATCAAGAGTAAAATGTTTGGCACCAAAAAAAAAATTTTTTTTTTGTAGGGCTGTGTTATAATACATTTCTTACATAGACCATAATAACTACTCTCTTCAGATGTTCCTGTCCCCCACCAGCCTCATAACCTGGACAAGACATCTGCTACAATGTTATGTACACCCTGATTTGGTAAAATAGTAAAGTTGAATTGCTGCAGCAATAATGCCCAGCGTGTCAATTTAGCACTGGTGGATTTAGCCGACTGCAAAAATAGCAGTGGTTTGTGATCTGTTTGGAGGACAAAATGCGCCACAACAGATATCGTGCCAATTTAGACACCGCCCAAACAATCGCAAGGCACTCCCTCTCAATCGTGGAGTATCTGGTTTCTGCTGGCAACAACTTCCGACTGACATACAACACTGGATGGAGTGACCCTCCGTGGTCTTGCATGAGACAGGCACCAATGCCTACCGACGTCGCATCAGTGTGTAATATCAGTGGTCTGCCATGATCTGGCAATATCAAGATGGGTTTTTTGGAAAATAGTTTTTTAATCTTGACCAATGCATCTTCGCATTTAAGATCCCATTTTATTTTGTTGGGTTGCCCCTATTTGGTGAGTGCCGTAAGTGGCGCAGCCAACGTCGAGAAGTCTGGGATGAATTTATTATAAAATTTAATAAAACCTAGCAAACTCTTCACCTGCCTTTTCGTCTTCGGCGTTTGCAACTGTAATATTTTCGTAACAGTACGATCTTCAGGTTTAATGAAGTTATGGCCAACAACATGGCCCAGGAAGCTCAACTCTGCATACCCAATGGACACTTTGCTCGGGCGAGCAGTGAGTCCATGTGTCTTCAGACACTTCAACACAGCAAACAACCCATCCACATGCTGCTCCCATGTTTTGTGAAATATGCAGATATCATCGATGTATGTAATAACATCGTCTCTGTGCCCTAGTAGCTTCCTCATCATTCTTGCAAAAGTGGCGGGTGCATTGACTAACCCGAAACACATAAAGTTAAATTGGAATAAACCCCTTGGAGTTGCGAACGCCGTAAGAGGTTTTGCAGCCTCAGATAATGGCACCTGCCAGTATCCTCTTGCTAAATCTAACTTACTAAAAAATCTGGCATGGGAGAGTTTGGTCAGAAGCTCTTCCTGGTTAGGCATGGGCTCTGCGTCGACTACCGTTAAACTATTGAGCTTACGAAAATCAATACAAACTCGAAGGGCCCCGTTCTTCTTCTTAACCACAACCATGGGGAAAGAATACGCGGATTCGGAGGGAGCGATGATATCCAACCAAACCATTTCGTCAATCTCCTTCTCGATCGCCGCTTTATAATGTAGCGGTAATGGGTATGGTTTAACTCTGATCGGTTTGTCATCGGTTAGAGTTATCTCATGGACTATTAAGTCCGTTTTCCCTGGCAAATCCGTGAGCACCTCCCTGAAATCCCTCATTATTGCCTCTACCTGAGCCCTCTGCCTGTCGGTTAGATCTGTACACACCGACACATCTGCCCAGGATTCGGAAGGGGCTATCGGCATGAGGGAATGCTGTAAGTTTCCATCGTCGCAGCTGTCTTCACAACTATCTATCACTACTGCCGCCGCTACTTCCGGACGCCACGAACTCATGGCGTTAACCACGGAAGATAGCTCGGGAGGACGCATCACGTACGGCTTAAGCATATTCACGTGGAACACCTTCTCTTTATTCCTAACTTCTACAATGTAATCGACATCAGTTAACTTCTTCCGAACCTGAAATGGACCTTGCCAAGAGATGCTTAATCTATCCTCCTTCGTGGGTAGAAGCAGCCACACTTCATCCCCTGGTTAAAATGATATAAGCCTAGTACCTCGATTTGCGTACCGGCGGTACTGAATACCCGCCTGGGTCAAGTTCTCCCGCGCTAACGCACACGACCTAACTATTCTATCGCGTAGATGTACGACATAATCATACGCGGCCACCGCCGATCCGTCTACGTGTTTACCTACCAACCAATCCTTTAGGACGTGCATCGGGCCCCTGGGGTTTGCCCCATACAACAACTCGAATGGCGAGAAGCCCGTACTCTGGTGCGGGGCTTCCCTGTATACAAACAACACAGCCGGAAGGTATCTATCCCAATCTTGAGGGAATTCGGCAGTCACTTTAGCCAACATGTGTTTTAATGCGCCGTTTAGGCGTTCGCAAACCCCGTTCGTCTGCGGGTAGTATGGAGAGGTGAAGGACTGCGAAATCCCCAGCAATCTAGTCACCTCCGACATTTCTTTCGAAATAAATTGAGTTCCCCTGTCAGAGAGTATGCACTCTGGGAAACCGAAACGGCTGTATAGTAGCTGAAGTGCTTCCGCTACTGCCTGTGAGGTAATAGATCGCATGGGCACTGCCTCCGGCCACCTCGTACACAAGTCCACCATCGTAAGAATAAAACGATATCCTCTGTCGGACATTACGGACAAGGGGCCAATAATATCGACCGCGAACTTCTGGAATGGGCGTAGTGACAAGTCCACTGTCTGAACTGGGGCCTTTGTCGACCGACCTTTGTGAGCCATCTGTTGAAAAACGGCACAAGACCTGCAGTATGCTTTGATGTCTCTATTAAATGCTGGCCAATAAAATTGAGAGAGCACTCTGTATCGAGTCCTAGCGACTCCCATATGACCCGCAAAAGGAGAGTCATGCGCCAACTCCAACACTTTCGCTCTCCACTGGCTTGGCACAACCACCTGACGTAGGAGCTGCTGTTGCCCCTCATAGCAACGAGTTAAGATCTGGTCCTTATATTCAAACCAGTAACGTGACGTTTTGGTCTGTTTAGCTTCTCTCGTCTTCGCAAACTCCGACAGTCTCAATAACGTCCTGTCTGCTTTCTGCCCCTCTGCGAAATCACCAACCGACACGTCTCGCACACCCAGAACCTCATCTACTGTCGATGGGACACTAGAAGCATCGGGATTATCGCGCTCTTCCTCTATCCTTAATTGCGCCCTGGTCAGCACCGCATTAGCCACTACATTCCTATTATTCTCCCATACGTGAATCTCCGCCGGTGTGCAATTTCGAACCCGTCGCACGTTACCGACAATTAGGTCTGCCACTGGATCGTTAAGGACACACGCATGCACCCTTCCTGCCAAAAAGGGGGTGTCTATATCCACGATGGCTGTGGGGTAATATTCTACATTACACCCAAATGTGATGCACCTCACTGTCTTTCCTGTCAAGCATGACTCATCGATGCAGGAGCGACGCACCTCTATGGTGGTACATCCCGTGTCCCTAAGAACGGACACCTGCCTCGACCGCACCGACCCTGCACAAAGCTTGAGTTTCTCGCCTTCATCCAGGGAAGACAGACAGGGCAACGTATGCCCGCAAATCAACAAAGGTTTCCCATCTGGTACAAATAATTGTCTGCACCCCTCAAAGTCTTCATTATTGATAGTGTCAAGAACACATGCCACATTAGCCTTCTCTGGCTCAGCCTTGCACCACCTGGCTATGTGACCTTTGACCTCACATGCGTGGCAAGTAATCTCCTTATTCTCCTGTTTGGGACTATGGTTCGGTGAAGAACGCGTATCAGAGTCCGAACCCCGATCATCTGACGATCCGCTTCTATGCTTGGACCCCTTTTCTTTATAAAATGGTTTACTTTTATCGTGTGCGCCCTGGAAGCGTACTTGTTTCCGCCCTTGGAAACTCTCCCCATCACTATCGCTTCCGGACTGTCTATTATTCCCTCTCGGCTGGAAATGTCGCTGTAATCTAAAGTTCCTATAACTGTCTCTACCTGACTGATATGGACGGGGTGACCTATCGAATCTCGATCTCATCGACCGGTCGGCACTACCTACTCGACGATGCCATGGTTGGCACTGTACTTTGCCGACACCGGCAACAAACGCGTCCGACAGACCTGACTTCTGAATGGGTTTTTCCGGATGGGCGAGGACATAATGGTTCCCCAATTGGGCCATGGACTCGATGTCCTTTGGTTGGCGTTCTTGAAAAAACGCCACCAACTCACTAGAACACGAGAACAACATCTTGTCTCGCAGCACCAAGTCTAGCAAGCCACAATAGTCCTTCGTTATACCCTCCATTTCGATCCATCTATTCAGCAGAAGCTTGATCTTCGAGATAAAATCCTCGAAGTCCTGGTCTGCGCTTGGCATCGCGTTTTTAAAACGCGTCCGGTAGCCGTCAGCAGTAAGACGGAACTTCCGGAGCAACCTTTCCTTTACTTTGTCGTAATCAGCCCTTTCCTCTAAAAGGAGGCTATAGAAAGTCTCCATCGCAGGCCCCACTAGCAGCGTCGATAACAGAGATGGCCACTGATCTCTGTCAGCCTTATAGGCTACACATTCGGCCTCAAATCTTTCAAGGAAGAAATCTAAGCTATCAATTTTGCCATTAAAATTTGGCAGACGCCGCCCAAAGGGACGATGAGCCCCACCAGTAGTTGAGTTCTGACGACTCGCACCCACTTCCAATTTCTTCAATTGTAATTCTTTATCAATCATCTTCTCTTCCAGAGCTATTCTCATTCTCTCCTTCTCTAACCCTAATTCTCTTTTCATCTTATTTTCATGCAATTCTCGCTCAATCTTCTTTTCTTGTAATTCTCTATCTTCTCTCATCTTTTTTGCTTGCAACTCTAACTCCCTCTGTTTCCACTCGTTTTCTTCTTTCATCCTCCTTTCTTGTAACTCCTTAGCTTCTTTCATCTTCCTTTCTTGTAACTCCTTATCTTCTTTCATCTTCCTTTCTTGTAACTCCTTATCTTCTTTCATCTTCCTTTCTTGTGATTCAAATTCTTTTCTCTTTAGCTCTAGCTCTTCAGCTTGAGCATCTCTTAGAGCATTCTGTTTCTCAATTCTTTCCTTCTCTTCCTTTGCTTCCTTCTCTTTCTTTTCCTTCTCCAGAGCTTTCTGATTCTTGACTGAAAAAAATTCAGCCTTTGCATATTCACTTAGTTGTGAGCCAAAGTACCCACATTCTTTCCCAATCTGAATGAAAGCCTGTAGGTCCATGATGTACCTCAGAATACTCACTATTATCTCTTTCTATAAATCTTTACAATACAATTACTCAACCGTATATATTTCACTTAAATCAGCAGATACATTTCTGCTTACCACAATATGCAGTAGTAAAAGTAGTAAATATTGGTATCACTCCTCGAATATACACATATATATAAGCATGAAAGTAAATATCACCTCGTCTTTTAATGTATAAATATTATTAACCTTTATCTTTTATAGTATAAATAAAGTCTTGCTGTGCCACTTGGCTACAGTCTCAACACCTTTGAAAATTTGGTCTTTCTAACCACTTAGTCTCTATAATATCCTCAACAAACTTACAATAGTGGACAGTTGTATAATAACAACTGATGAGACTTCCTGACACCTTGACACCACTATATCAACTTAGTCCAAAAATCAGGTTTTACTTCAAAGTCTCTTACTGGCACCCACACTGGTGCTATATTCAGATAATACTTCACTTACTACTAATCTCAATAACCCATATTATGCAAGTACTACCTATGGCAAAATGAGCACTACACAGATGAAATAAACAGATACATCACATTACGAAAACACCATTCCAGTCACGAGGAACAAGATGATAGACCAAGAAGAAAAGAGGTAGATTAATATATACAATGCGTGACTGCACAAGAACGAAAACAAGGGATACCTGTAAACGTATTTACAAGATAGAAAGATGGAACAAGAGAAAACACCACTTAAACACAACACAAGAATTACTGGATGTACACGACAATATAAATACACATTACACAAATACACCTAACACCAACAGGGCTTGGGATGTTACGCAGGGCAGTCGCAGGAAATCCCGTCTGCCTGACTCCACCACAAAACAAACACAGCCATACCCTAAAAGAATCGGTCTAATCCAATCTTTTCCACAAGAGGCCAAGACTGGATTAAACTCACCACCCTTCCTCCATTGAACACACCAATACAGTACAACACCAAAGACTCAACAAAAACTAGTCAACAATGAGGTACTGGAAGCTATCTCTTCCACTGAGCACTGATGAACCACTCCAGTGAAAATAAACTAAATAACTTATCAGCAAAATTAACTCTATAACACTATAAACTAAATCATCTAATCACTCCACGTACTAAAGAATACAGGGAAAGATTTACTCCAACTAACTATTTACGTACATATATACAAACTAAGTCATACTCTGAAGATAGGAAAAAAACACAACAGAAGGAAAGAAAACAATAACAAACCAAGAAGCACATAAAGAATCAGCAGTATATTACTATACAGATTAGGCTAAATGATAGTTAGTACCAGATAGAAAGACAGATAAGAAAATTTAGTTTCAGAAAAAACAAGAAAATATCAATATAATACATTATACAAAATCAAACAAACAATAACTTATCTGAAGGTCCAACGAAGCTTGAGCAAGAAGTATCCTCAGCACTGACGATGATGATGAACACGGTACAAACCAGACTCCACACTAGAAAACGTACAATCCAAAAGAATCTAAGTCCAGGAAACAAGTTTCTCTGAAAGTCTGTGTGTCAGTAACTCGCAACAGAGTTCCTTGTCACGGTATGGTAACCTCTAATACGATTACTACACTGTTCTCTACGGTGCTCACACAGCACTGTCCACAATATAAACAGAACTGTCTGACTTCTTACACGTCCAGTTGCACAGCTAGTATCACCAGTATATACGTCGTATAAACACGTGTAAGTCCCTTGGCACTGTTATATGACTGTAACACGAAACGTTTATTTCACAGTTCGACACACCACGGATCACAACAGTCTACAAGGTAACGTCAACTGGATCCCCCGCAAGTCAGCAGGACACACTGCACATAAGAATTCACCCCTGGTTGGGCACGTCTGCGTGGAACAGGAACGTCACAGGCGTCGGCTGTCACCCCTGGTTGGGCACATCTAAGTAGTAATGACCATACTAGAAATCCAACACGATGACTTGAGGTACCAAACACCCTAACAACCTCCTATCAACTACAATTACATAACATCAATCTCCTTCCACCCTATACCGAGGTTGACCAAGCTATCTCCCATATGACACTCCATTTGCCGTCTGGGCCAATCTAGCTAGATGGTACCAACACCCCAAGCTCCGCTGCTCCACCTGGATCACTGTTAACAACCACCAATAAGACTATGAAATACACCAAACTGACCAGTCTGACGCACGCTGTACCCCTAGCTTATCACTTCAACACACCCGTATCTCGAACTGCAAACATAACAGAGCAAACAACTTGAAACTCAAATTTACAATACTTTAACGACGATAGACTGAAAAACATTTATTCATTGAAAAATAGCCATCACTACTGAAACACTGTAAGTAGGTCAGAGACCGTAATCGAGGTCAGGTCAAACGACTGTAAACAGTACCCTACCCTGACTGACAAACACACTGACTCTCTACTGGACAACTGAAAATAACTCACTCCCGTGAACTGGCAGTGAATATGACGGAGCCAACACGGCTGCAAACTTTTAATACTCTGTGTGTACAATTCTAGCCTATTTATGGCAAACACAGGTTCCACGGCCTTGCTATCAATAATTTCACATCTAGAAGCCAGCTAGCTGAGAATTACGTATTTCATAATACAGGCCCCATGGCCAAGAGAATAGACAAGCTTGCAGCTGTCTGCTATCAAATATCAACAAATATCGGCCTATAAAATGGACGAGTCACCTAGCTGTCAGTGATAAAACTACTTACACTATGAATTTTATGAATACTTTCATACACTTGGCTCTAACCACTAGGGGACGACCATAGCATACAGTAGCTGACATTAAATAACCAATAACACCTGGAACAGGTAAGGACCCTTTAATAAATATTGTACACACACAAAAGCCGCACACGGCTAGCAATACACCTGAAATAACAATGCAATGGAAATGCCAATCTACTTGCCATAATCAACAGCTCAATATAACAGTATGTAATCACCGACATATTCTATCCAGTGAATAAACCATGACTTTCGCTCACCGGCTAAGCCCTGTACTGTAGTAAAGCAATACTCAAACGTAAGATACTTAACGTAAATGATCTACAGGAAAAAACCACTAGAAATTACACCACCGTTCTAGCGAAATACAAAATAATCCTGATCACACGAATACCGGCAAGAAATGTGAACCACAATGGCATTCAAATAATCCCAGCAAAAACCGCTGACAAAGGGACCACGTCCTCTCAGGACGGCAGGCATCACGTCTAATGGTTTGCGCCAAAAGTTTTATATCCTCTTCCGTTCTGAGTCACCTGACCAGACGGGTTTTTATTCTATCAATGTGACCAACTTAAAATTTCGACGAATGTCTATACTGTGACAGTCACGCTGAGAGTGACAACATTGATATAATGTAAAAACCTGTTTGGTCATCTGACCGGAAGGTAAGTGGACACAAATTCTGGCGCAAAAAGCACAGTTGAGTTCTGGCTAACGTCCATGCAGGTCGCCTTTATGTTCCCTGTCAGCATTTTTGCTGGGAAGTGTTTGCCATTATTGTTCAGATTTAGTGCTTGCCATTTCTTCATGCGGTGGGGATTAAATTGCATAATTCTAGAGTAATAATGTATTATCTAATGGCTTTTCCTAGCCCGGTGATGTTGAGTCATTTGTGATTTAGTTTTGCCTGATCTTGGTACATGGTTTAGCCGGTGAGCGAAAGTCATTGTGAGGTTCACCTAGTAGGAACATACCAGGGGGTATGATATTGATAGATTGAGTTTTTGGTTATTGCAAGTTATATTGGCATTTTCTGTTGCATTGTATTTCATATGTATTGCTAGCCGTGTGTGGCTTCCGTGTGTGCAGTGGTTAATAAAAGTAAACCTACCTGTTAAAAGTGTTATGTTTAATTATAGTCAGCTATTGTATACTGTGGTCGTATCCTTGGATGATGAGCCAAAGAGTAGATAATTATCAGGTGTTAAAATCCACAGTGTAAGTAGTTTCCTGACAGCTGGAGGCTACGTCTATACAGCGCCCTGACTACTGTAAGCGGTGTTTACAGTAATCTATAGAGAATTGTGGACAGCTAAGAGCTGTATCCAAAAGACTATAGTGCCTATTTTGCTATATACAGGTCAGAACGTAATATGCGCACAGTGTTTGAAGGTGGTAGCCGTAGTGTTTTGGCGCCTTTATAGCTATTTTTAGGCCACGATAGTGAGTTATTTTCGGTCGTCCAGTGTCAAGTCAGTATGTTGGTCAGTCTGTAATCGTGAATAGTTTACGGTCGAGTGCCTTCGATAATGCAGTGACCTAGTTTTGCAACGGTTGTAATTTTCAGGTTCAGAGATTGTTGGACAGTGTGTGACAACGTGTTGCTAGTGTACTGTGGTAATTTAGAGGCAGTTGCGAGGATGTTTGCGTGTAGTTGATAGATTCAAGTTATAGCTTACATCGAGCGTGTCAGTTTGAGATAGTACAAGACATACTTTATAGCTTAGTACTGGGAAGGTGGCGATCCAGTCGGAGAAGCGGTTGTTGTGGATAGGTTGGCCCGAGTGACTGACTGTGTGTGTGTCGTCAGGAGGGATCGGCTGATTTATTGTTGTTCTTGATAAGTTGGCCCGAGTGACTGACTGTGTGTGTTGTCAGGGGGGATCAGTTGGTCTATTGTTGTGGTTGATAAGTTAGCCCGAGTGACTGATTGATGTGCCCGGCCATGGGTGAAGATCAACGCCTGTGACGTTACCTTACCACACTGATTTGCCCGGCCAGGGGTGAAGATCAACGCCCGTGACGTTACCTTACCACACTGATGTGCCCGGCCAAAGGTGAAGGTCAACGATTTAGCGTTCTTTGCGTGGACACTGACATAGCAGAGTGCCAAGTGACATACATTTATTCTTCCGGCACGTAGACGAGTGTAAGACTGGTTACCTGATATGATGGTTTTAGCGTAGACTGTGCTCTCATAGCTCCGTGCAAGACAGTGTATTCAAGTGGATATTAGTTGCAGTACTGTGCCAAAGGATATTAGGATGTTATGCTGACACACAGACTTCCGTAGTATTGGATTTTCTGGAACATTACAGTAGGCTGGATTTTGGGAACTTTGTGCTGTTTTGTTCGTGGTGTTCTCATATTCATCACCAGTGCTGAGGAAGCTTCTTGGCCAAGCTTCGTTGGACTTTCAGTTAAGTTTTTGTTTGTAATTGTTGTATAATGTGTTATATTGATGTTTCTTCTTTTTTCCTCTAAATTCTAAATTTTCTTTTCTATCTATCTTTCTGATACTATCTATCATACAGTCTGATCTTTTAGTGTAGGAGGATAGGTTTATTTTTTTTTTAACATTTGCTTTTTGAAGATTGCTTCTTGGTTTGTTATTGTTTTTTCTTTCCTTTTGTTTTGTTCCTTTCCCTACTTTCTGGGTAGGACTTAGTCTGTATGTATGTATGTGGGTAGTTAGTTAGATCGGATCTTTCACTGTAGTTCTTAGTACTTGGAGGTATTTATATTATATATTTTGATATGTTATAGGGTTAATTTTGCTTATAGGTTACTTAGATTATTTTGACTGGAATGGTTTGTTAGTGCCTAGTGGAAGAGATAGCTTTCAGCACCTCATTGTTGACTGTAGTGGTTGGTTAGTCTATTGTGTTATATTATATTTGTGTGTTCAAGGGAGGACGGGTGGTGAGTTTAATTCATTCTTGGCCTACTTGTGGGAAAAGATTGAATTAGACTGATTTCTTTATAGGGTGTGGCTGTGTATGTTTAGTGGTGGAGAAAGGCAGAGGGTTTTCCTGCGACTGCCCTACTTAACATTCCAAGCCCTGTTGGTGTTAGGCGTATTCGTGTAGTTTGTATTTACATTGTCGTGTGCATTCTGTAATTCTTTTGTTGTGTTTAAGTGGTGTGTTCCCTTGTTCCATTTTTATATCTTGTAAATACGTTTACAGGTATCCCTTGTTTTCGTTCATACGCAGTCATGCATTGTATATATTAATCTACCTCTGCTCTTCTTGGTCTATCATCTTATTCCTCGTGACTGGGATTTTGTTTTCGTAGTGTGGGGTGTGTGTATTTTCATCTGTGTAGTGCTCATTTTGCCAAGAGAAACACTTGTATTTCATAGATTATTAAGTTTAATTATAATAAAAGTATTATTTGGGTACATCACCAGTGTAGGTGCCAGTAACAGACTTTGGAGTAAAAGCTGATTTATGGTCAAGTTGGTATAGTGGTGTCATTGCACCAGAAAGTTTCATCAGCTGTGTTATACAACTGTCGACTATTGAAAGGGTCTTTGAGTGTATCACAGAGACTAAGTGGTCAGAAAGACCAAATTTTCAGAGTGATGAGACAGTAGCCAAGTGGCAAAGTAAGACTATATTTATATTATAAGAGGTAAAGGTTGATGATGTGTATACAGTGAGAGGTGAGGTGATATATACTTACATGCATATATATATATATATATATATATATATATATATATATATATATATATATATATATATATATATATATATATATATATATATATATATATATATATATATTGGAGAAGTGATATCAATATTTGCTATTATTACTACATATTTTGGTAAGCAGAGAGTTATATTATATCTGGTGATATAAGTGGAGTACAAACGTTTGAGTAGTTGCATAGTAATTATCTATAGTAAGAGATAATAGTGAGTATTATGAGTGTACACCATGGACCTGCAGGCTTTCATTCAGATTGGTAAAGAATGTGGGTACACTGGCAAAGAACTTAATGACTATGCCAAGGCAGAATACTATTCAGCGGAGAATCAAAAAGCTTTAGAGTAGAAAAAGAATGAGAAGGAACCGAAGGAAGAGAAGGAAAAGAAAGAAAAAGAAGCGAAGGAAGAGAGATAAAATATTGAGAAACAGAATGCTCTAAGAGATGCTCGAGCTAAAGAGCTAGAGCTAAAAAGGAAAGAATTCGAGTTACAAGAAAGGAAGATGAAAGAAGAAAACGAGTGGATACAGAGACAGAGATCGAATTGGAAGAAAAGAAGATAGAGCGAGAATTGCAAGAAAAGAGGATGGAAAGGCTGTTCTCGCTTTATTCATTCTGTTGTTGATGTCCTTGCTTGTTATGCCGTCTGGTGTTACTATGCATCCTAAGTATGTAAATGCGCCTATCTGTACTAGCTTCTGGTTCCTAATTGTTATTGGCTCACGATCGCCCACTGTCAGGAAACTACTTACACTGTGGATTTTAACACCTGATAATTATCTACTCTTTGGCTCATCATCTAAGGATACGACCACAGCATACAATAGCTGACAATAATTAAACATAACACCTGTAACAGGTAAGTTCCCTTTTATTAACCACTGTACACACGGAAGCCACACACGGCTAGCAATACATATGAAATACAATGCAACAGAAATGCCAATATAACTTGCAATAACCAACACCTCAATCTATCAGCATCATACCCACTGGTATGTTCCCACCAGGTGAACCTCACAATGACTTTTGCTCACCGGCTAAATCATGTACCAAGATCAGGCAAAACTAAATCATAAACTACTCAACATTACCGGCCTAAGAAAAGCCACTTGATAATACATTATTACTCTAAAATTATGCAATTTAATCCACACCACATGAAGAAATGGCAAGCACTAAATCTGAACAATAATGGCAAACACTTCCCAGCAAAAATGCTGACAGGGAACATAAAAGCGACCTGCACGGACGCTAGACAGAACTCAACTGTGCTTTTTGTGCCATAATGTGTGTCCACTTCCCTTCCGTTCAGCTGACCAAACAGGTTTTTACATTATATCAATGTTGTAACTCTCAGCGTGACCATCCTGATATTTCGGCGAACAAATCGCTGTGACGTCCACACCCCCCGCCCCCCGCCCCTTTAAGAAAACGAAGTTTTCTTCCACCGGAGGAGCCACGCCCAACCCCCTTCAGAGTATGGACGAGCAAAATGCCGAGACAGCACCTCCTCATCTACCTAAAGAGTGCCAAAGTTGTCCAACACCACTGTCGTTCATGCCTTCTCACCCTATACACCCGACACAATATGAGCCTGAACTAATCCACCCCAGGTACTGGTAGTCGTGAAAAATAACAACGACTGTCCACACCTGGTCTATCAACCACAACATATGTTACATTCTAGTTATTCATATCTCAGCAACTCCACTAGGAAACAATCTTATGTATAACCAATCCTTTCTACACGCTATAAATATACATTATATTATAAAATGGTTTAAACATACGTTCAATATAACTCTATAACTTGCCTTTATAGCACCAAAATATTTACATTGCAAAGCGTACCATAGTACAGCATAAACATGTATTGTACAACATCACATGATCTTTACATGTTTACAAACCCATATATTCCTATCAGAATAGAACTGGGGGCGTGGGTCAGACTCCAAAGTTCGGTTCGCGTCAACCGAAACACCCTACTGGACACGAACCCGAGACCTAACCCTACTATTGCTGGACTATCAGCAGGTGGTTGTAAAGCAACGACATGTGCTTCCACCTTACTGCATCACGCGCATCCATCTATTCGCGAAAGTTACTCACGCAGCTTTGGTATTGTCTCGTAATGACAATACCTCGACGAAGTTTACTGGCGCAACTTCATCAAACACCCGTCTGAGTGTGCGCCAACTAGCACTCAGGGGAACGTTGCGCACCCAAACTGTGCGATCACCAGCTATCGGACCCTCGTATAAGTTCCTACTGCTCCCAATCATGTCACTTGGTACTTGCCGCGAACCACATCTGCGATGTACCTTCTTGTAAGGTGGTGCTACGCCGACCACCTGATCATCCGTCTCGGACCTTTGGTGTTGCGGAGCCTCTGCTCCAACCACACCCACGGCACTATGTACTCCCCGTACATTGCCGACGATTAAATCTGCAATCGGGTCCTCGAGGACGAACGCGTTGACTCTCCCCGACAGGAACGGGGTGTCCACCTTTATGCATGCCTGGGGGTAAGACTCCACTTTGCCCCCAAATGTAGTACACTTTACCGTTTTGCCTGTAAGGCAGGAGTCGTCGATATACGACCGACGCACTCCAATTGTGGTGCATCCAGTGTCCCTCAACACCCGAACTGGTCTATTCTCCCCCTTGCCTTCGTGGAGAATCACCTTGCCAGTCGCATGGACTGCCGACAGACATGGTGCCGCATGCCCGCATTGAAGCACCAACCTCTCGTTCGCGTGGAACAGAGGGCGACACCCCGCACAGTCCTCACTGTTGACGGTGTCTAACACAACAGTGGAATTCGCGTGTTCGATCGGGGTAGTGCATATGTCAGCATAATGACCCCTGCCCCCACAATTGGTACACATGCGCTCTTTCTTCTCCTCGCGTGTACTCTTGCTGGAGCTCTTTGATGACGAAGACCGCGCATTGGAGTCGGAAGATCGACTCTCTGCCAAACTACTCTTCTGCTTGGAATGTTTTGCTTTATACCAAAACTGGTCTTTGTCCTGAGAATCCTCGAAGTGTACCTGCTTTCGCGTTTGGTACTCTCCTTCGTCGCTATTACTCTTAAATTGCCGGTTCTGCCACCTCGGCCGACCATTCCGATGGGATCAAAAATTCCCATAATTCCCTCTACGTAGCTGATAGGGACTGGAAGACTTCCCGTCCTGCCGCTCTTGGCATCTATCTGCATCGCCTGACTGATTTTGCCACGGTTGGCGTTGAACTTTGCCGACACCAGCAATTAAGGCGTCTGGCAGACCCGCCTTCTGAATGGGTTTGACCGGGTGCGCAAGGACATAATGATGCCCCAATTGGGCCATGGACTCGATGTCTTTTGGTTGGCGCTCTTGGAAGAACGCCACCAACTCGGTTGAGCACGACGACAACACTTTGTCTCGTAGCATCAAGTCTAGCAAGCCATCATAATCCTTATTAATTCCCTCCATCTCAATCCATCTGTTGAGCATAAGCTTTATCTTTGAGATAAAGTCCTCGACGTCCTAGTCCGAGCTTGGCATCGCGTTTCTGAAACGCGTCCGGTAGCTGTCAGCAGTCAGACGGAACTTCCGGAGCAACCTTTCCTTTACTTTGTCGTAATCGGCCCTTTCATCTAGCATGAGGCTATAAAAAGTCTCCATCGCACACCCCACTAGCAACGTCGATAGCAGAGATGGCCACTGATCTATGTCAGCCTTCAAGAACACGCATTCGGCCTCGAACCTCTCGATAAAAAAATCTAAACTATCGATTTTGTCATTGAAATTAGGCAGACGCAGCCTAAACGGACGATGAGACCCCCCAGGAGTCGAGTTCTGACCACTCGCACCCACTTCCAGTTTCTTTAATTGTATTTCTTTATCAATTCTCATTCTCTCCTTCTCATGATTTAGCCGGTGGGCGAAAGTCATTGTGAGGTTCACCTGGTAGGAACATACCAGGGGGTATGATATTGATAGATTGAGTTGTTGGTTATTGCAAGTTATATTGGCATTTTCTGTTGCATTGTATTTCATATGTATTGCTAACCGTGTGTGGCTTCCGTGTGTGCAGTGGTTAATAAAAGGGAACTTACCTGTTACAGGTGTTATGTTTAATTATTGTCAGCTATTGTATGCTGTGGTCGTATCCTTAGATGATGAGCCAAAGAGTAGATAATTATTAGGTGTTAAAATCCACAGTGTAAGTAGTTTCCTGACAGTGGGCAATCGTGAGCCAATAACAATTAGGAACCAGAAGCTAGTACAGATAGGAACATTTACATACTTAGGATGCATAGTAACACCAGACGGCGTAACAAGCAAGGACATCAACAACAGAATGAATAAAGAGAGAACAGCCTTTGCTAGTTTCAACAACATCTGGAAGTCTTCGAAGTACAGCACAAACACCAAATTAAGATTATATGAGAGCTGTGTACTTTCAGTGCTTCTCTATGGTGCAGAATATTGGAGAGTAACAGCGAAGGAAATGTCGAAACTATCCACTTTCCACAAAATGTGCCTAAGGAAAATTCACCGCATCTTTTGGCCGAATATCATCACCAACCATGGACTACTTATTCGGAGTAACCAAGAAGACATGCACACCATCATAGCTGGCTGACGATGGAGTTGAGTTGACCACGTCCTCAGAAGGGACCTGAAGCCATTACAAGAACAGCTATGCTATGGTGTTACCGGCTAGCCGACGCCAGCATGTCAGCACCTATCCGTGCTAAATAGACTTAGAAATTACTAAACATAAAATATAAAACAAAATAGTACTAGAAGAAGTGGCTTGGTAACTTAAGTTTTTAAAAAACCGCTGTTTACTAAAACGTATACTTTAGAACAGAATAGTCTCCAGAAAATATACGAAAACGCCGCAGTGTTCCCTTAGTTATGAAGTGTCAATGAAGTAGGTGGGCCGCCCGACGCTATCTTTGGCTGGAAATTTTTCCAGGCAAACGGCGTTGCTCAATCATTTTTCAGTTCAGTTCTTGAGAGAAGACCTTAGGTGCAGGTTGACTTTTTGCATATGCTTCGATTGCCGTGTCCGAGCTATTTCATATCGCAATTAGCAACAGAGATTTTCTAGTCTACATAATCAACTCAAGTACAATGGCAGTTAACCATATCAGTGCTTAACGATATAAACAAAAGACTGGTTTATGTGCAGATTGCATTTCCAGAAATATATGTGTTAAAGAAAGTGAAAATACTTTCTCAAGGGAGTGCTTCTCGTATCTTGTATTTCAGCTGGAATGATTATTATGAGATGTCGCTAAACTCCAGTGAGATATCTGCAAATGATAATGATCTAGTACAGTTTATGGAAGAAGTGGAAGCAAAATTAAATCTTACGACTAAACTAAAAGAACCTAAGGAATGCAAACAACTGAAAACATTTGAAGCGTATGTACCCCACGTTATTGTAGCTACTAGAGGCGGAATTTGGTATCATGAAGAGCATGCATTTGATGTAACGTGCTGATGCTGATTGAAATGAAAATATTTTCATTTCTCAAGGTAAATAAAACATCGTTTATTTGATCACCTACTGTTTCATCCAATGACTCGTGTTTGAAGTTCCAGTTTCACAGCATTGATTACACAGCCCTACTCCCACACACAAATTTTTTGGTGTGTTGCTGTCGTTTTTGACGGTTTCATAAGACGTAAATCTATTTAATATTTTTTGATGATCTAAGGTAGAGAACTGTATGTTAACTCCCTGGGACAAGTTGATTGGGGGTTATCTTCCCTTTGTTTTATTCATTGTGTTGACCTGTCTTAAGTCGGGGTTAGCTGTTCTCATATCTGTTCTGTCTACGCATGCGCAAGTTTTTTTAGCGCGAACGGATAGACTTCCATCAAGGAGTGATGATCTGGGTTCTGACCGGACTAAGATGTCCGTGGTACATCTCTGCATTATCTGGGGGAAAGATAGTCTTCAGTGTGACTGTGATGTTAGTGATTCTCCCCAGAGTTATTCTGTTCGTCAAGAATGACGACAGTTATTATTTGTGTATTTCTCGTATTCTGTCAAAGGTAACAGAAACTTAATTATTATGCCTAAGTTGCAGAACATTTTGTGTCGACCTGTGAGTAGAGCTCACAGTTCTTTGATATACAGAGTCCATTATGTGTGCTCGATGTAGCCAACTAAGACTATTTGTCTAACTATATTACAGAAGCCCAGTGAAGAGAGATTATTATGAAAACCGTATGTTAGCGGTATATGTTTCGGCATGGATGATTATGCCTGCCTATGAAGAATACACAGTTGTTCACATTATTATAGGGGCCCGATATTACGGCCGATATCTTTGAGCAGAAGAAGGAGTGTCTGGCGTGTGAAGCCAGATGAAGTCTTGACTTTCATTAAACCAGTTCATAGACTTTGATATTAAGCAACTGGAACCGCCTTTATCGTGCGGGATATTTGTTATAGGACTACCTGACGCGTTTAGTCAGGGGCCCTGAGCTACAGTATGAACGAACGTAAATTGTCAAGCCAGCTCTACTAGCATCCTATACATGAGCTATGCAAGATTTATGATGCTTGATGTTATAATCATTACCACACATGAAATGTCCATGATCCTTTGTGCTATTGACTGTGTCGTCTGTCAGCGTACTGTTGCCGTAATAAATGTTGAAGAAAAGTCATCTGCATTATCCACGTCTATGACTTCTACTTGTGGTGGAGTGAATTGATGTGTAGATGAATAAGAGCCTATACGACTTCGTGTCCACGATCTGCTGTTTCCTACACACACACCTTTACTCTCTACCACATCCTACTACGAGTACTACGCTCCTGAACAACATGTATGCTGTGTTATGTGTGAGTGTCTGCACTACACCCTGGCAGCGCCTCACGCTGCTGACCTAAATACACTGCAACATTGAACTGTCCAGGCACGACTCGACCTTACCAACAAAACAGTATTTAACATCTGGCTCTCTTTATAAAAACGTACTTTAACATCTGGTGGACCAGATTCGTGGGTGTCTACATTACATCGTGGAGTGTCAGCTACGCAGCGAACAGTACTAAGCAGGTCAACGCCTTATACTACTTCATGGACCACAGCTGCTTATAAAGTTCATTTACGCTGTACTACGAAGATAAACACCCTTCTGCATTTTGACAGTCGTCAATGGCCATATATTGTTACGTTCAAGTCACGCTGTTTACGTCAAAGCTCAAGTTGTAAACAGTTCAAGCTATTGTTTACATATTACAGTCTACACATACCAACGTTGGATCTTCCGGTTTCAACTGGTTTGTTGGGTATGACATTGTAGCTGGACATTTGGAGACCACTACCTGTTGTTAAGTAGCTGGGTACTTCAACGGTGGATCATCTACCTTTACTGTTTACAGTTGTACCGCATTGTACTGCATCTTTGCGGGTGTTTGAGGATTGTGCTTGAGATAAGTGGCCCGTTTATGTGTTAAACTGTGCCTTTATTTATGTTCAACTGTGTCTTCCTCTATACACATTCTTTATATTGTGTATTTACATACTACATGCATTCTTTGTTTACATGTTTTTTGTTTAACATGTGGTGTTAGTGTGTATATTTTGCGGGTTGGTTCGGAAGGTGACTCCTTTAGAATATCCCACGTGATAGAGGGTCTAATGAGAGCGTTTTTTAGGGACTGTGCAAATTTTCCAGTGAAATTTGCTAGCGACAATTGTTGCTATTTTTGTTTAGCTGTAACGTAGTGTGCTTTTCGTCATTGTTGTTGTCATATTTTTTTTTCTTTAGTTTTGATTTCATTTGTTTGTATTTGTCTGCCTCCTCTTCCTGTCATTTATTTCTATACATCTTTTTGTTTATAACAGTGTTGTCATTTGTTTTGTTTAATTTTTCGCAGTTATCATTGCAATTCTTTGCAACATTAGATTTAGTTAAGCTTTATTTTGATTTGACTTCTGCGAACGTTTTCGGTTGTTCTATGTTCTTGTCTTTGTATTGTTATTGTATACATGTTTATCATACACAGTCTATATATATATACTTGGTCATGAACTACTATTATTATTAATATGATGCACTTTTCAGATAGAGGTTATTTATGAGGATATCTTCTTCTTCTTCCTCGTTCGTCCTGAAAAGGACGTTGGTTTCATTGTGTCTGTTTACGCCGGAGCTGTGATATCTGCACCTTTCGGTCGACACATCCGACTTCAGCACGGCAGTTTTTGGGACCAGGTTTTGCCTTCCCTCTGCGATCCCTACTCTCTCAGCCAGACTGCAGTGATGCAGACTGTATCCAGGACCACCACGTGCAGGTGGAGTAGGATCTTAGTCAGCTCTGGTTCGCTGACTCTGATGCAAGCAGTCAAGCTATGGGTCGCTGACTGCATTCTCTATTGCTGCATCTTTGGGTCCCATGAGGATGTTATTATAGAGAAACAAGGTGATTATACAAAGTCTTTGACAAAGACTTGTCTCCACCTGAGGTTGGAATATAAAGTGTATTATTATTTCAGGTGTTAATAGCACATTAATAGACAAAATGTCTACATTGGATTTCTTCATCGAGCAAGGGAAAGCCCTTGGCAAAACTGATGAGAAATTGGAAGAGTTTGCACTTACTCAATATGCCAAGGCACAGAAGGCTGAAGAGAAAAGGATGCAAATGCAGTTGGACAGAGAAGCTGAAGATAAAAGAATACAGCAACAAAGAGAATTTGAAGAGAGGAAACTTCAAGCTGCTGCTGAAGAGAGAAAACTTCAAGCTGCTGCTGAAGAAAGGAAACTTCAAGCTGCTGCTGGAGCTGAAAATAAAAGATTAGACAGAGAAGCTGCTGCTGAAGAGAGAAAACTTCACGCTGATGCTGATGAAAAAAAGCAAAAATGGAACATGAAGAAAAACTCTTAGCTTTGGAGTTGGAGAAATTAAAGGTGATGAATATGAGTGCTCCTCAAACAACTTCGGGTAAGATAAAGGAGAATACTTATAAAGTCAAATCGCCCCCTTTCAACCCTCTAAAGGACGACATAACCTTCCACCTTGATAGATTTCAATTAACATGCGTAACGCATAAGGTAGATAAGGAACAATATGTCGGACAACTGATGGGGTTACTTTCAGGTGAACCATTAAGTACTGTAATGGCAGTAGAGGAACCTGACAGAACTAATTATGATGTTGTCAGGGCAACATTACTTAAAAGATATCAATTAAAAGAAGAAGATTATCGTCTTCGTTTTAAGACAATGCTACCAGAAACTGGAGTAGAGTTCTCTGACTTTATTACGAAGATACGTCTTACATTCACACGTTGGATTGAGCTGTCTAAAACAGAAAAAACATATGAAGCCCTTATGGACTTATTACTTCGAGATAAAATTATGTCATCGGTAAATGAGTCTTTCCTTGCTTTTCTTCATGAGCGGAAACCTAAGGACATAAAAGACATGGAAGAATATTGTTGCCAGTACGTCACTGTGCATCCCTATGCTACTGTTAGCAATTCTAAGGTGAAGGAAGAGTTGCCGGTTGCTTCTGCAGCACCATATGGCCCTAACTTTATGCATAAATTCCAAGGTGCTCAACACAACTTTAATAAGAAGAGCAATTGTAATTATGATCATAATCAGGGTAACCCATCACATAATGGGTCTTCTACAAAGAACTGGAGGCGATCTGATAGTCCTCGTTATTTCGGGTCCAATAACACTGACAAACAACATTTTTCTTTCTTATATAAGAATAAGTGTTCTTAGGTCAGTTTCTTGCGCTGATTTCAAATTTGAAATCCGTTTATCTCTATCACATCGGGTTCTTAAGATATTTGTGAATAAATATATTTTTGGGAAACCGTTATTTGCTCCGTTTCATTTTTACTATATAACTTATTAAAAATTAATAACATGCAAAATAGTTCTACTTTTTGTACTGCTAAAAGATGCATGACATATGTTACGCTATTTTTCAAATAGTTACTGTATTTTGAAAAAATTCTGAGCGAAATATGGCTTCTAGAAGTTGTAGAAATTCGGCTGATCTGTACTGTTACGTGTGCGGATATTTTACCGATGGTGTTCACCTAAAAACTTTACACCATTACTAAAGAAAGCATATGAACTTTATTTCGATTCGAAAGTTGATGATGCAAATAAATCTTTGAAGCCAAATGCAGTTTGTTCGACTTGTGCAAATACATTGGCAAGTTGGTTACGAAAATCGCTGAAGCATAAGTCGATGCCTTATGGAGTGCCAGTAATACGGCGTGAACCGACAAATCACGCTACTGATTGTTATATCTGCTTGACAAATATCCATGGTTTCACTTTTAAAACTAGAAAGTCTGTGGTTTATCCAAATATTGAATCGGTTTCGAAACCAATGCCTCATGATCCAATCACGTGTCCGATCCCAGTTCCACCAGAACAATATCCGTTGGACGTGAAAGAACCATAAGAAAGTGATAGTTTACCTGCTTTAGAAACTAATTCTGACTCGGATTATATACCGGTGAATGATGGTGTTCACTTAATTAACCATTCAGAACTTTCAGATCTAATACGTGATCTCGCTCTTACCAAAGAACAAGCGGAATTACTCGGTTCGCGACTCAAAGAATGGAATCTTTTAGCGCCCAATACTCCGATATCTAAATTTCGTCATAGACACAGAGAACTTGTTCAATACTTTGAGATGGATGATGACATTTGCTATTGCAAAGATGTAAACGGTCTAATGGTGCACCTCGGTCATGAGCACATAGTCAACGAATGGCGACTTTTCATCGACTCTTCCAAGACTAGTCTAAAAGCCGTGTTATTGCATAACGGAAATTTATTTTCATCAATTCCAGTCGCCTACTCTGTTCATATGAAAGAAACTTATGACAATATGGCTATACTTTTGGCAAAAATAAAGTACAATGACTACCAATGGCGGATTTGTGGAGACCTAAAGGTCATTGCAATTCTCACGGGCATGCAGACTGGGTATACTAAATTTTGTTGCTTCCTATGTGAATGGGACAGCCGCAACAGACAGGAACATTATGCAAGAAAGGTGTGGCCTATCAGGGATCGTATGCAGCTCGGGCATAAAAATGTAATACACGAGCCATTAGTTAACAAAGACAGCATCATTTTACCACCGTTACATATAAAGTTGGGGCTCATGAAGAATTTCGTAAAAGCGTTAGATAAAACGAGCAAAGCTTTCACTTATCTTCGAGAAAAGTTTCTGCAAGTTAGCGATGCAAAGATAAAGGAAGGTATCTTTGTAGGACCTCAGATTAGGAAAGTTATTGCAGACAAACAATTCGAGAACTTGTTACATGGTAGTGAACTTCGCGCATGGATGGCATTCAAATCGATCGTCGATAACTTTCTGGGAAATCACAAATCTGTCGACTATGTGCATATTGTTAAGCAGTGCATAGATGCATACAGAATTATGGGCTGTAACATGTCCCTCAAAATCCATTTGCTCGATTCGCATCTTGACTTTTTCCTTGCCAACCTTTGCGAAGTCAGCGATGAACATGGAGAACGATTCCATCAAGATATCGCCGTAATGGAATCACGTTATCAAGGACGGTGGAGTGTGACCATGCTTGCCGATTATTGTTGGATGCTTCATCGCGATGTACCACATGCTATTCACCGACGAAAGTTGACTGCAAAGAAATTCAAGCCTACATAACTGTTATACTTCTTGTACGAATGATATTGTAATACTGTATGCGTTGTTAAAAAACTTCAATTGCGTATTTCTAGAGATCCCGACCTGATAGAGAAAAACGGTTTGCAGATTTAAAAACAGCGCATTAAAATTAACCAGAAAAACATAGAAATGTTAGAGAAAGAAAACAATTTTTTTTTTTGTTAGCCAGTGTAATTATGGAAACTTTCGGAGAGGTAGTCACAATAGACACTATCAAGGCTATTCTTCGCGGGGACATCGAAACCAAACAGGTAGACACTATAATCAATGGGAAAATGACAATAGTGATTGTGGAAACTGAGATTCGAACCAGAACGGTGGTCGCGGTAGATCAAACTATGACAATTTCAGAGGGAATAATAATAATCGTGGTAGATCTAAATATAACAAACATAGATCTCATCACCAGGGAAACTCTGTACAACAAGAGTCTCATGGTGCCAGTAATCAAGTGAATGATAATAAAAACTGTAATGCTTTCACTTGTTCTGCTTTTGATTTTGGGAGAGCATTTCAATGCCCCCAATGCACAACATTATTTGAACCGACCGCAGTAACTACTTTAAGTTGTGGTCACCCTCTTCCCGCTCTTCCTGCTGCAGTTGCGCATGACGGGAGAGGATCGCTTATCTCGCATAAAGGTCTTGTGGATAGTAAGCCAGTCTCAGTGCTTTTTTATTCTGGGTGCACTACTATTGGGGTTAAGCAATCTCTTATAGATCCTCGCTGTGCCACAGGAAAGGTGGTTAAATGTGTAACATTTGGTGGCACAGTAGAAAATTACTCAACTGCTATTATTCACATTGCTACTCCCTTCTTTACGGGAGATGTCCACGCGTGTCTTCTACCTAATCCTATTGCGGATCTTATCATCGGTCGTACTCACGGGGTTAAGGAATGCACCCCGCAGCAAATTGCTGCCTGGGAAGAACGGAATATCCAAACAGCCAATGCAGTGGTAACAAGAAAACAAGCTTTTATTCCTCAAACTTCATCTACTGAAGTTAATGAAGTACATAGCCAAGAGGATCACTTGGTGATTTCGCATGACTCGTTTGTGAAACTACAAGAAAAAGACCCGTCTTTAAAGAAATTCTTTCTTCTCGCTAAAAACGGTGATCCGAATCAGAATACAAATCGCAAATCATATATCACTATGAAGAATGGTATACTAGTGCGTATGGTACAACACTCAGACACGTCTATACATTCTCAAATTCTAGTGCCCAAAAGTATGAGAGCCCTAATTCTTCAACATGCACACGATTTTCAGTGTGCTGGACACATGGGTTTTTCCCGAACTAAGTCGAGAGTTCTGGCGTCTTTTGTGGCCATTTGTCAATAAAGACATACGAATTTATTGCCGGTCTTGCAAAATATGTCAAGAGGTCAAATCTAGAGGTCCACGGCATGCTGCGCTTATTCAGGCTGCAGACATTCCTATTCGGCCGTTTCAGAAAATGGCCATAGATATCATTGGCCCTTTTAAGACTAAATCGGCCAGAGGACATCAATTTATCCTTACGTGCGTTGACATGTGCACGCGTTGGCCAGAGGCTATACCTCTTAAGAGCATTTCCACTGCTGATATCACAGACGTTCTTTGGCTTATATTTTCTCGTTTGGGTTTTCCCGGGGAAATATTGTCAGACCATGGCACATAATTGATATCAGACACAATGTCGCAGGTAATGTCTACTCTGCACATTAAAAGATCTTTGAGTAGTATTTATCACCCAATGTCTAATGGGTTAGTTGAGCGTCTTAATAGAACACTCAAGAACTTACTTGGGAAGATAAATGAGGATCATCCTCAGGATTGAGACAGGGTTCTACCCGCGGCTCTCTTTGCCTGTAGAGAGGTCCCCAACGAACATACAGGATTTTCTCCTTTTGATCTTGTCTTTGGCGCGCGACCGCGCAGTCCTATGTCTTTACTGCATGATCTGATAACTGCTGATAATATCGACAATGACACACAATCTTCATATGAGTATGTCATTGCTCTATGGCAAAAGATTATTGAAGCATGCAAGCTAGCAACTTCCTCATCCGAATTTGCTCTAAAAGAAGTTTGAAGGGTGTTCTCTTACACAATGGTAACAAAAATGGCTCAATTCTAATTGCTCATTCTACTACAATGAAGGAGGAGTATGCTACAATAAGCACAGTTCTGGAAAAACTGAAGTATTTAGAACATAACTGGATGGTTTGTGTAGATCTTAAAATGATGAACTTCTTGCTTGGCCAGCAAATGGGATTCACCAAATATCCATGCTTTATATGTTTGTGAGATAGCAGGGCAAAAGATATGCACTGGACAAAGAAACAATGGCCGTTGAGGGTGTAGTGGATTTTGATGGTATTGTATGGTGGTGTTATCACCTAGTGTGATGCGTGAGGTCAGCTGTGAAGGCTCCTGAGATAATTGTAACTGTGAATATACAGAAGGCCCTTTCGTGCTACCACTTTATGACCTCACACATATCTTTTTTTTACTAATGAATGTGGCTACGTTAAAATCTAAGGTACTGAATGCAATGTGTTGTATGGACATATACACACACCCACAGATATTAATTAAGTCTAATACTATCAATAAAATTTATAACACAATGAACTAAATTCAGCTGGTTAAATTTAGAATAGAAAATCTTTTTTTAAATTTATTTGTTCTGAACCAAGGTTTTATTTTGGCCAGAACTTATGCAAAGATTTTGAAATTTATGAATGAATGGCATGAATAAATGGCATGTTAAATGAAAGATGTTTACATATGCAATCTTCAAGATTAATTATAGTATTACTGTTCGTAATGTTAATTTTCCTGGGAAAACTATGAATGGATGTGCTGTTGGGGTGGCTTCATCCCTCCCTGTTTATGCCTACACAGCATTGTCCATTAATGAGGGAAGGAAATGGGATGCTTCAGTAGTAAATTCTCTTGGGTGCTAGTTTTATGAAGTTGGTGTAAGTTCAGCAGGCCAGCTAGCCTACTTAACTTTGCCAGATTTGTTCTGGTGCTGGAATATGATGGCCCCCACCTCTCCGTGCTGGAGCAATACACAGATGTTCTGTCGAAATGTACCCTGCACGGGTCCTCACTTCAATTATTAATCAGCATTTGACACCACCTTAGTGTCAAGATCGAACTCACAGCTCTGAAATAAAGTATTGGTTTTTGCTCAGAACCTTACCTAATAAGCCACTTCTACACATAACAAATTACAATAACACCACATAAACAGGGTCAGTTCTCTCTGACCAGACAGCACATCTTACCTAGTTGGTTTCGCATAGGGTAAGTTTCCCCAGTCTACAGATTCTGAAATAGGTGCATTATCTCACTGCCATAGAATAGGATAGGTGATATGATTCACTGTACTCAACACTTGATCACCCCTTCCTAAACCTTGCTGTAGTTTATATATTGTTTGTCCCTAGACCCTGAACTAGGGCGGGGGGTCCAGAGCGAATCCTTACTTGTTTGTAAGGCTAGATTTCGATATGGCAGTATCAAATCACTCGGACATTAAACAATATTCAAAATATACAAAGAAATAATTTCAATCTTACCAGATTATGAATAAAGAACACAGAAATGCTAGCAAAACTCAGCTGAGCTGCTGGCTATAGTATGGCGTCCCTGAACTTATTTCAATTTATTTCATTTGGAAATCACCACACTTGAAATTTACTGTGTCTATCACTGGACAACTATTGAGGAATGGCAAAAAAGCTCGTCTGAGCGCGGATAATATGATTGTCTGTGGCCAATCAATGCCTTGGTTTTTTTAATTCAAATTTCCTACACTAAAGTCATTTCAGTCATGCTTCAGTCAAGTATGGATTTTTATCTGTTAGTCTGTCCGTCTCTACTTGCGTTTTCACAAAACGTACTTGATTTTTGAACCAACCTTTCTCTCCCCTCCAAAATTTTGTCGATAAAAGTTATTTTTAGACACAGCCTCCACCAATATCCCTTCTCTTCCATGCTAAGTAGATTTGAACACCTGCGTCTCAAGGTCGCGATTTTTGTGCAAATAGCGACACTTTTGATTCAATGCAGTCTTTCGCTGTTGTGAACAACACTGTCTTTTGTCATTATTTTCATTATTATCTATCCGTCTGTAAAATTAAAAACATATTATTTCACTGCTCAGAATGGGCCATCCGGCCAGCTAATTTTTATATTCCTAACATTAATATTAAGAAAAGTTACTTTTTAAATTTTGTAATATTTCAAGCATCTGCGTTTAGCCGCTGAATTCAAATCAAAGGCTTGGTATCGCAAAAGCGTCCGTTTCCGTACCTCGTGTCAATTCGGGGGACGTGAATTTTTTCCTCCGTTTCCCCCCCCAAGTGCGTCTCCTTAGCCTTGCTAGTCTCACGCAATTTTTTTCAGTCATATTTTTTTTTCTTTTGATCCGCCGTTCTCATCCCTCCAAATGGTAACCGTTTTGATTTCCCGTCTAACAAGTCAATTTTTATGGAGGGTGATGACCCGCGGTCAGGGCGATCATGTACTATCAGCAGCTTACGCGTTATGTTTTTATCCTTACATTTTATCCTTTGGAGATATTTTTACGTTGTATCACTTGTTAATTTTATGACACATCTCCCCACTTGAAAACATGCCTACGGCAAGTTCTAAAACCAGTGATACACATAGATAAAATCTCTCCTCCCGTCTGCCATTACTCTAATTTTGATCACAGGGGTGCCGACTGAGGAAATCTGCACCGACATTCAATTTGCCTGGGATATATTGGATACTAAACTGATAAGGTTGAAGTAATAAAGACCACCTCAGCAATCTTGCGTTTTCATGCTTAGCCTGAGATAAGAATACGAGAGGCTGATGATCCGTCTCCACCACAAAAGTCCTACCATACAGATAGATTTGAAACTTCTTTATTGCCCAGATTAACGCTAAACATTCTTTTTCGCTTGTGGAGTATCCTTGTTCCGCCTTATTCAATTTGCGGCTTGCATAAGCGACTGGTTTCAGTTCCCCATCAGGTGAAGATGATCTTTGCAACAAAGCCCCTCCGAGTCCTACATTACTTGCATCGGTTCTTAAGACAAAGTCCTGTGTCAAATCAGGCAGTTTGAGAATAGGCTTGCTAGTGAGTTTTTCCTTTAACTCTTGGAACGCTAGTTCACATTGTGCAGTCCAAATAATTTTATCTGGAAGTCCCTTGCGAGTCAGATCAGTCAGAGGAGCACAAATAGCGTTAAAATTTTTGATGTATTTCTGATAAAATCCGCATAACGACACGAATGATCGCACGTCCTTTTTTGTTTGTGGTCTAGGTGCTCTCTGCAGTTTTTCCAAGTTCTTAGGATCAGGGGTCATGTTACCCTGATATACAGTGTGTCCCAAGAATTCCAACTCTTTGCATCCAATACAACATTTTGTTGGCCTAGCAGTTAAGTTCGCCTCCCGAAGTCTATTAAATAACATTTCTAGAGCTTCAATGTGTTCTTCAAATGTCTCTGTGGCGACGAGAATATCATCCATGAAATTCGTGATACATGGGTTATTCAGGGGATCCAACAATTTGCGCATCATCCTTGAAAATACACTCGGAGCATTTTTCAGTCCGAATAGTAGCATATTGAATTCATAATGTCCATCCGAAGTGCTAAAAGCCAAATAAGGTCTCACTTCAGGCTTCACTGGGATCTGGTAATAGCCTTTACTAAGATCCACCTTTGAAAAGTATTTTGCCTTGTTCAGTCTGGCAAATAACTGTTTTGTGTCTGGTAATGGATCCACTTGTCCTTCTGTGACAGCATTCAGTTTCCTGTAATCTATGCACAGTCTGTGTTCCCCAGACGGTTTCCTCAACAAAACGACACTAGAACTAAAAGATGATTCACTGTGCGAAATAATCCCCTCCTTCAACAAATAATCTATTTCTTCCTTCAATGCCTTCTCCTTCGCGAACGGAATAGAATAGGCTCTCATACAGATTGGGTTTGAGTCTACCAGTTTCATGTCATACTGTAGCAAATTTGTATGGCCTGGTTTATCTGTTAATACATCTGTATGTTCCTCCAGAACCTGTTGAACTCTCTCCCTCTGGTTTTTAGTCAGGTGCTTACTGACTTTTACCTGTGCTGCTGTTTCACAAGGATGTAATGGGTATTCATGTGAGGTGAGTGGTTCCTTTTGCATCTGGGTTGCAATAGCCAAGGTCAATAAGGGGGTGCTTTCCTGGAGTGGTCTGTCCAGATACTTCTTTAATAAGTTTACATGATAAACTTTCTCCTTCCCCTTTTTGTCAATTTTATAGTTTGTTCTAGACACCTTCTCTAGAACCGTATATGGACCTTGCCAACCAATTTGTAATTTATTCTGGCTACCGGGTAGTAGAAGCAGCACCTTCTCTCCCACAGCCAGTTCTCGGTCCTTTGCCTTCCTATTAAAATATGCTGCATGTTTCTTCCTGGCTTGTTTCAAATTATCATTTGCCAGTTTCCATCCAGCTTTCAAACGAGTGGTCAGTTCGTTCACATATTGATACGATGAGGTAACAGTCTCTTCCGCCTTCTCATCTGTCCAGGTCCTTAATAAAGCTTCTAAAGGACCTTTTATTGGCCTCCCAAATAGCAGAGTTGCGGGAGCCATCCCGGTTGAACTATGTGGTACCTCCCGATACGCAAACAATGCGGCGGGCAGGAATTGATCCCACAGATCCGGTTTTTCGTGTGCCAGCTTTCTCAGGATAGAAATGAGAGTCCCGTTGAACCTCTCTACCTGGCCGTTCCCTTGTGGATGGTACGGACTACAATGAAAGTGTCTGGCTTGAAATAGCTTAAAAACTTCTTCCGTTAGTTTCCCCTTGAACTGAGATCCATTATCCGTCAAGATTTGATGCGGGAATCCTAATCGGGTAAATATTGTAAGTAGTGCCTCTGCTACATGTTTTGAATCAATTGATGGCAGGGCTACCGCCTCTCCCCACATAGAACAAGTGTCCACCAGAGTAAGGATGTAACTGTTCCTCCTCTTGGTCCGAGTGAGAGGTCCCACAATATCCACTGCAACCCTCTCAAAAGGTGTTCCCACTATGGGCATTTCCCCTAGAGTTGCAGGAGCAGTCCAGTGCTTTGGAGCTACCCTTTGACATTCTGGGCAGGATTTGACATATCTTTTTATATCCTCCGTTATCCCTGGCCAGAAGTAATGACAAGCTATACGCTGTCCTGTGGCGCTGATCCCCATGTGACCACTGAAGGGAATCGCATGCCCGAGTTCCATCACTTTATCTCTATATGAAGTGGGAAGAACCAGCTGGTTGTGACCATTTGTTCCAGTTCCGGCCTTCCTGTATAATAGTTTGTTCTTCATGAAATATTCCCCCTTGCTCGGAGGTGTGTGGCATTTGGGCAATTTTTTAAAACATGGCTTGAGTGTCCTATCCTCAGCCTGCGCCTTCCTCATCTCCTCTGGATGAGCATTTATAGGTTCACCTTCTTCCTCCTTCTTCTGTGACCTGGTCTGCACTGTCGCCATGATCACAGGTTTCTCGGGATTCCCCAAGAAGACGTATCTACACCCCAATATCAGAGGGTAGATTGGTTCATCTATCACTGCTGCTCTGATTTCTCCTTCCACATAGCGAGTTTTCACCGTTATCCTTGCGATGGGAAGTGTCATGAGTGGTATGTCCTTAGTCGCCCCTTGTATTTCCACTGTTTCTGTGGTATACTGACTTGGGTCCACTAGGCTAGACTTCACAACTGAATCATAATCCAAACCTGTATCATAAAGGCACCTTATGGTGACCCCATTACAAATAACATCCTCACAAACTGGGGGGTGATAAGGTTCCTGTTGTCCATTAGGATTAACCTTTAATCTTTGCGTCCCCGACTTCATTGCAGCAATGTTTGAAGGTTTCCTTCTACAAAATTCGGTGTTATGGTTATCCTTCTTGCACCATTTACACCATCTTTTTCCTTGGTTCAACGGTTTTCTTTCATTGAACTTTTGGTCATTGAACTGTGAGTTTCTGTCGCGATAGTCATTTCTTGGCCGCTCAGAGTTTGTCCTACCTTTATTTCCCTGCTCTCTATTATCAAATTTATTAAATTGCTGTGGAGCTTTAAAATTGTCTATGTGCTTCTTTTTAGCACCACTTACCTCTGCCTGGGCTGCCTGATACCTCTCAGCAACATTTAAAACCTCCCCCAACTTCTCTGCACCTTGTTCCATGAGAAATTTTCTCATGTCTGGAGCCATGGACTCTCTCAATTGCTCAATCATGATCATTTCTTTAAGATCTTGGGTCTTCCCCAGAGCAGTCCATTTCTCCAAATAGGTTTCCAGTCTAGCAGAGAATTGGTGGTATGTCTCCCCAGACAACAGTTTGGCATTTCTAAATTTCTTACGATAAAATTCACCATTCTTCTCGTACCTTAATAACAAAGCCTGCTTTAACATGTCATAATTGTCTTGGTCTTCCCTGTTCATTTTAGCAAAGACTTCATAAGAAGTACCTCTCAGTCCCTGTGATAGCTTTAAACTCCACCTCTCTCTCTCTAACCCATATGTAGTAGCTAATAACTCAAAACGTCCTAGGTACCCCTCTATGTCATCGTCTTTTTCAACAAAATGGTCTAAATGAAACCCCATAGCTGAGTTTGAGGCTCCCAGACTGGGCGTAGCATCTGAGGCAAAAGGGCTGGCACCATTTTCAGGAGCCTGGCCTTGTAATTCCAGCTCCCTTAGTCGTAATTCGTGCTCCCTTTGCAACCTTCTATCTTCTGCCTCCCTTTCGGCCTTTTTATCTTCTGCCTCCCTTTCGGCCTTTTTATCTTCTGCCTCCCTTTCGGCCTTTTTATCTTCTGCCTCCCTTTCGGCCTTTTTATCTTCTGCCTCCCTTTGCTGTCGTTTGTCTTCTGCCTCAATCTGCAGCCTCTTAATTTCTCTATCCGCCTCAATTTGTAACCTCTTCTCTTCAGCTACCTTTCTATCTTCCCTTTCAATATATTTATCACATTCAGCCGTTACGTATTGAATTAAAATCTGACCATCCATTCCCATCTCCTTTGCGGTCAGCACAGCAGCTGATCGGAATTTTGCTAGCTCCGCCATACTTTTAGACAATATAATAATATACAAGATAAATCTCTAACCAGTAAATACACTAAGTACTTCTTATGACTATAGTCTAACTAATTCTAACTAACCAGTTAACTAATTAATTATTACTGGCTGTGAAGATTCACCACGGGCAATTAGAAGTTGGTGACCCAAAAAAAAAGGGTTCGCGCGCGCGGGCCCGTTTTTTTTTTTGGGTCACCCTGTATTAATGAAATACAAAAATGTCTGTATCTCAAAAACTAGAGCTGCTACAGACAAGTAAATGTGATATTTGGATTGAGCAGGCCTCATTTATGTACAATCAAGAGTAAAATGTTTGGCACCAAAAAAAATTTTTTGTTGTTGTAGGGCTGTGTAATAAGAAGACTTTCACTGGGTACGCATCAGCACCTCAGTGAAAGTCAGTCGTATGACAAAATAACCAATACTGGTCACATACATTATAGTTAAATGGTACCGTGACCTCTCGTCGTAGTCACAGCCGATAACAGTCGTCAATCAAACAACTACAGATCAGATGAACAACCACCTGGGGATTTAGGGTCCGCGCTATGACATCATAAAACGATATTTGTCTATTAACCTCTACGAAAAAAATACCGGTGAAGGCATACGCGTTTGGCCTTTAATCGATTGGTCGCTAGTAGGCGCGCTTTATAAAAAAAAACGTAATATTGTTCGTTATTTGACGTTGCCTGGGAACGGTAGCTTGACAAGAAGAAGAAACAACTTTGGTACACAAAAAAAACCTCAAGACAATGGCTGAAATCATTACTCTTCCATAATAGATTACAGTAAAAACCAACATACTTAACGCAGACAACGGTGAATTTAGTATGCATGGTCATATTAGGAGGAAGCATTGGTTTTAACTGGGCATCTGTGCTTGCTTACAACCATTATTCTGTGATTTGAAGAATGGATCTTACCTGCTCTTCACTCGCTACAGACCTGGTAATAAAACCAGAAAATTTATACATGTGAGTAAACGCAAATAAACATTTAATTGCAGTAGGCATTTGAGATAAGATTATAAGTTGATTTGAGCTACACCTACGAAATGAACCTAACGCTCAGAACTACAAGAGAATAAACTATGCTCCACGACTGAATCCAACAGTACTAACAAATTTTTTTCTACAAGAGAATTGGTAAGAAAGAAACTCTGTATGCACCTTACGACGTTATAAATGCACCGGGATCATCTAGCGACGTTTTGAGTCAAGTTGCTTGAGAAAGAAGACTGATTACTGCTATTAAGATTTTGAATCATCTCATCGTGTTGACTCCTGAGATTATTACTGCCAAAAATCAAACTCCATCAGAAATAAAACAATGTGGCAGTAAGGGAAGGAAGAGTGAAAAGTCTAACCTGAGTTGGTAAAGAGGGGGTAGAAAAAGGGGATGCGCAAAAAGAGGGTTGCGCATAAGAGGTATCAAAACAGAACAGAGGTTAGGCACGTTTTTCTCAGCAGGAGAAGAAGCGTGATCCAGGCCGAGCAGGACAGGTACTGAAGTAGGAGAGGTAGCCATGTTGAAGTCTATAATCAAGTAGACAATGTGTTGTGTAATTTCTTAAATTCACGGAGACAAGATTGGGTAGCAATAACCTAATATATTGATATTATAAATTCTTATCAAGACTGAAGAACAAGGGAGCGAGTTAGGCTCCACTCAAAAAAGGGTACGTAGAGTGAATTACGTCCATACCGTAGTCCTGTTACTTCGCTAAGATAGTGGCCATCTAGAACCAGGGAAAGGAACAACCCCGGAGAAGCCCGGTTATCACTTCAATAACCTGAACCTAAACCGATAGTATCAATAGACAAGGATTTGCTAAGACGGAGGAAAGGATGTAGATACTAGTAACATCTGAACAATAGTAGATAAAAGACATTACAATATTGAATATAATTCTCACTGGTGAGCGAGTGTTAAAGAGGAAGTGTGACGGACCAAGATTGTTGAAAGGTCCGGGTAACAGCAGTAGTCCACATTGTAAATAAACAGCATTCCAGTTGACTGTCTTCTTCTCTTCTTTGATCCATAACCACCAACCGTCAAAGCAGTCAGCGGCCATCACGCCTGGTGGAGTCTTGTAGGGCAGCAACAAATTGATTCCACTTTGCTCGGTCGGCGGCCATCCTTCGTACAGTGCCCCAACTGTGGTTCATTCTTTGCATCTCAGCTTCCACAGTTCTCCGCCAAGTTGTTTTTGGTCGGCTTCTCTTTCGCTTTCCCTCGGGGGTCCATAGCATAGCTGTTCTTGTGATGGTATCAGGGTCCCTTCTGAGGACGTGGCCAACCCAACTCCAGCGTCTGCCAGCTATGATGGTGTGCATGTCCTCCTGGTTACTCCGAATAAGTAGTTCTTGGTTGCTGATGGTGTTTGGCCAAAAGATTCGGAGAATTTTCCTTAGGCAGATTGTGTGGAAGGAGGACAGTTTCGACATTTCCTTCTTCCAGTTGACTGTGGCATTCCCTATTTGTAAAGAAGATCTGCTTAGCGTTATTTCGTCGCTCACTGTGTGAGATGTAACCATTCATTAATCATAAAGTTGATTGCTACCTCCAAGACAAAGTACAACACACAATAGAATGGTGGTGCCGAGACCGACTTCTGGGAGCATCTGTGGCCGTGGTATGTTGGGGGTTTATGTGACGTACGTCTAGTTTGACTAGTGAATTTTCCCTGATATGATGGATGATTTAAAGGGACCTTTAGCTTTTCATAACATTAGAACCCCTGAACATTTGTTGTAACTTTTCGTTTGCCAGAACGCATTCCACCGGGACTCATGTAGGATACAGCGACGAGATCAAAGAGACAGACCGAGGGATCTTAAGGGAGACTATCGGCGCTATCAAAGACAGTAGTTTTCCCTGATACGAGACGCAGTTGCTTGCCGCTAATTTCGCGTCTCGGTGTCAATCGAGGAACCGAGCGAACGGGGGAAAGCGAAACGGGCAGCAGCGAGCGGATACGAAGACCAGGGTGCGGCTTTTTCTCTTGATTTGGCGGTCAGATCCCCAAAAGTTCGTGACATCAAATAAGTTGTCAAGTTTATCATGTCCCACTCAACTTACATTTCATTTTAGCTAAATAGACCATGAAGAACTAGACACGTTATCACTCGCTGGCCAGACCTTTACAGAAGCACTAGCTTTATTGAAATCTTGTTATAGATTTTCCCCTGGATTTTATATATATTTGCAGTGATTTCTAATTCTGTGCAAAGCGGTAAAATATATATTGTGTAAAGTGATCAGTGGTCTAGTCATTCTATTTCAAGGGATTTTGTGTTAATTTAAATCTATTTAATTAAACCATCTCAAGAGTTCCAGTTTTAAATATAATGATCTATCTATTATATTATTTCAAAAGATAATAGATGCTTAAATTAACTTTTAAAGTCGCGAAGGAATTTATAATTAATAAATTCAGTTAAGTCCTAGTTTTATAGATGTGGGTTTTTAACCACTAGAATTCGCGCAGTGTTTATTAAATACATAATTAAATACTCGAGTGTATTATAGGCTTAACGGGAAATTCATCGCGCTTTAGAAGGTTATTTGTTTTCGGTATATTACATGTCTTTTTTTCTTTCATACAGAGTGATCGTAACCTGTGCGATCCCAGCATTAAGAAAGCAATAAAGAAATCAATCTAAGCAAAGCAAAGCATAAACAGTGTGTAGAGTTCCCCTGACGCAGAACTTGTTGAGACTGTGTAAATTTTTAATCTTTGAGGCGATTCTATGTTTGGAATTCCGCTATCTAACTTATAGCAAAGAAAGCACACCCAAAGACAAATTTAACGCACCATCAAACAACTTAAGTCGTAACGGGAAGAAGAACACTGGCCCGAGCTTTGTTAGTTTACTGACACAGAGAGATAATTCATAATTTCCTGAACAGTGATGTGACTAGTTTTCTCACTGGACTTAAACCATACCTCACGGATAAAGTGTACCAGCACGCGTAAGAATTTTATTATCCGCGGCATAGTCAAATAGACCACCATCCTCACCCCGGTATCAGAGACCGTGCCCTCCCATAGAAACTGTTATTAAGAAAAGAGACACAACTACAGATTCATTTTCCAGCGATTACGGGATCCTTTTATGTGCTGACCGCCTACCCGATAATCTGGTGCTAGAACTTGAACAAACACTCATACATTTGGTTGAGGTGTAACTGCTGTTGTGTTATTCTATGGAGTGCAAGATTTTTTCACAATCGGTAAGTGAGAGCAAGATGAGTGAAGGCCTTTGCTAGCGCGTGTATGAATGACAGGAAATTAATTCTTTTGTGTGACCATTTTGTTAACTTGCTTACCTGGTAACATATATCTTTTCTGTATACCCTACATTGTTCCTTTAAGTGGGATAGTTGATAATTTGTTAACTCTGTTTAAAACCACCTCCTTTCCATTTGCTTAGTAAAGGGAAGAACAGCTGGGAAGAACAGGTTTTTTTCTATCACTTATACCTAACTTGGTAACACCTCTTTCAGAGTAATTAACTTTACTGTTAGGTTAACGTACCCGTGTTCCTGATATTATCTATCTCTGGACTGGGTTTGTCTTTGTCTAACGAGCAGGAAGGGCTTAGTCGATACCAATCTTCTTCACCCCCTCCCAAACTTGTTATTTGCATTTGTGTACTTATGATAATTTATGTAATATCTGATATTTTTATTGACTGATGTGTAAAGTGAATAAAATCACATAAACTTATTTAGTTCTGTGTGTTGGATATACCCAAAGCCCAACATTTCCCCTATTCGTTTATTATAGTTTGTATCAACGTCGTGTGTGTGTTTGAAAACACCAAATCGGTGAGCGCGCAGATGCGAGTCTGGAAAACTGGCAAATAATTGTTTGACCAGGAGAGTGAAAGAGAAGATTGAGAGACACGATTTGTCGTAAATAAGTCTGTCTTTACTCTCCTCCAGCACGCTGTGAAGTAACTATTAAATCTCTACATTTTCTATCACTGAGCTTTCCATCATCATTTTCCACTCTAAACCGGACCACTATTTCTACGACTCTTTTCTCTCAAAATAAATTTACGACAGTTTGCTGTTTACGAAGAGTCTAGTTAATCGACTAGCCTATACGCTAGAGATGGAAATTGTTCTTCAACAGACTTAAGGTTATACCAGGTTCTGGGATGATCCTCTAAGGTGAATTAGTTAGGAGCAGTTTAAAAGACATGATTAGTTTCCCAGCAGACATTCCTTCCTTTCTTTCGATTATATGTGTAGCGAAGTATTTAATAGACGATCTCCTTTTTTGTCTCAACGTGATTTTTATTCATCACAACGTATTTACATAATGGCATAAAGATTAATAGTATGCATATTTCGTTCATCCACAAATGCACATTGCTTTCATTAACATAGCATGGGGGATTTACATCAAGTGAATCACTCTGATTCAACTCTTAGCCACTTGTTCCTTCCAATATTAGCTAACGGTAAATGCATACTAGCAGTTCCTCAGAGAATTAATCCATTTTCTCATTTCTCGAAGAGCTTCATGTTCTACCAAACTGTTAGTGTTTCTACATGGCTATTCAAAGTCTACATTCTGCATCAAGGTACAACTTGCAGCCATTTGCTGTGTGCTACGTGGGCAAAAACTATCTCTCTTCGACATGAAAATGTTATAGGTTATTCAAGCATTCTACTTACTGCTTTCCTTGTTAGAAATAATACACATAAATAACACAGGTACAGTGTAGTGCCAAATTAAAACTTCATTAGTTAGAATTTGAATAATCCTCAAATCTGCAGCATAGGAAATATGCGTCTGGCACACTCGGCTTCTTAGCTGGGACTCTACTAAACCCGCGAAAACTGGCTGGGGAAAGCGTGTGTTCTATGATGATAGGAAACTCTTTACAGAGCGATACAACAGGAAGCAATCTGATCATCAGAAGGAGTCCCCCCGTCCGACAAGTGTTTCGGCCCTATATACTCCTTTACACTCTAAGGGGGGCGGGCCCACTTGGGTCATGACTCCCAAGCGTCTCAGCTTCCTGTTGTCTTGCATCGAAAATGAACCCATTTCACTTATGGTAGCAACTTTAAATTCCACAACTTTTGCTCACGATTGGTTAGTGGGATCACATGACTAATAGAATCGCGTCCAAGAAGCGACTCTACCCTAAATAAAATTTGTCATTGTTTTATTTTCATCCTCTGTTTCTCATAAGATATTAATTTATATATTAATCTGTGCTCTTTCCGTCTTTAGTGGGATATGGCCTGTTTCCGAATAAATCACGGTATACACGGCTACACATCGACTTCATTAAACTACCAAGACCAAGACAAAGTACAACACACAAACTGGTCCATGACAGACTTGAATAAGCACAGACGGCAAAACAACACAGACAGAAGGCATAATTGCAGTTACACAACATGCGAAAAAGCAGAGCGGAAACAGTGAAAGTGTAAACAGAAGAAGTGAACAGGTTAGGAACCAGTCAACCAGAAACGCCAGCTCAGAAATCAAGTCAAGATTTTTTTTCTTCACACCTTCCTGCATGAGAATAAGTCGCCATAACAACGCAAGGTTGACATTCGCTGTCTGGTAACGCCAATTCGGAAACAACATCGAAATTTTTCCTTCAAACCTTCCAGCACGGGAACGAGTCATCACAACAAACGCACAGTCGACATACATCGTCCAATAAAGTAGTTTTACGATAGTTCAAACAGTGCACTAGAGTAACCCATTCACGGAAATAAGCTCGTGTGTAGCAAATAATTCTGTGTGTAGTCCAGATTGTGCAATAGATACGCAAAACTAAAAATATAACAGTAGCATTAAAATGTCGGTCGCACGCGCATCATCGGGACAAACGAGTACTCCAACGCAGACGTCTTAATTAATTAGTTTAATTAGACATTATAAGAATATTATTGTTATTATTACTTTAATTGTTGCTATTATTACTATCGTGAGTATTAGACTATTATTAGTAATATTGAAGTTTAATAGTGTATACATACATTATTTGTTTGTTAACCATAACATTACCTTGCAGGAAGTACAAGAATAATCAAACAATTTCTTTTTTCTTGCAGAAACAAGACAGTTGATATACATATTTTTGTCTTTTTTCTTGCAGAAACAAGACAGTTGATATACATATTTTTGTCTTTTTTCTTGCAGAAACAAGACAGTTGATATACATATTTTTGTCTTTTTTCTTGCAGAAACAAGACAGTTCATATACATATTTTTGTCTTTTTTCTTGCAGAAACAAGACAGTTCATATACATATTTTTGTCTTTTTTCTTGCAGAAACAAGACAGTTCATATACATATTTTTGTCTTTTTTCTTGCAGAAACAAGACAGTTCATATACATATTTTTGTCTTTTTTCTTGCAGAAACAAGACAGTTCATATACATATTTTTGTCTTTTTTCTTGCAGAAACAAGACAGTTCATATACATATTTTTGTCTTTTTTCTTGCAGAAACAAGACAGTTGATATACATATTTTTGTCTTTTTTCCCCCGCCTTTCTTTTCGTTTGATTGTAATTCAGAAAACGGAATGGTACAGAGCGAACAGACACGTTACGACAAGCAGGACAGTCAGACATCAGACCTGGTAAAGCGATTAGTTACACACTAGCCAATGTTGACAACAGCGCCAGGTATGCGAACATAAAAGGTAATATTGACTTATTTGCAGGTGATCCTCACAAATATAAGTATAAGCAGTGATACCATTGGGCTCCACACACTAGACAGTGGAGTAGAGAAAACATCAACAAAACGTGTCACGTGGCCACTGTAGACAGATACTGGAACAGTCTCAATAAAAGACACTGTCGCATTGCAGTGAGAAATTTTGTAAATGGAATATAACAAGGAAAGATATGGGAAATAAATAATGTTACGAGTGACCAACACAGATGTATGATAACAGAAGATGGACTAAGAGCACATATAAAGCCAGTAACACAATGGAGAAAAACCTTTAACAGACATCAACAGGTCAGTGATGTAAACACAAAAGGACGCAGTTGACCCCTATGAATAATAATCAACCTAGGACAATAACACAAGACCCAGAAGCGAATAAAACAAAGATGATTAGTGCCGAAACACAAACGGAGATAGATACTGTAGGGGCCAGCACAAAATGATAAAGGCGTCATGAGAGAGAGGAAAGGAAGACGGAGAGATAGCCACACTGTATAGATATATTGATTACCAAACTGTATAGGATATATTGATTACAAAATTCAAGAGTTCAAAAAGGACAATAGAAGCGGAAGTAAAGGTCAAAAAGAATATACCGGTCTCAGAGTCGAGGCAAGGAGAGAAATAGTAGAAGTAACAAAGATCAAGAAGGAATTATGGTACAACGGAAATAGAAGAAGTTAACGGCACTTTGCGCAGATTTGGAAAAACAATTCGAAGACTTGGAGAAGAGGAAGACGAGACAGTACACGAAAAGTACCAGCTTGACATGCAATCATAATCCGATTCGTCAAGTGGGGAAGAAAGAGTTATAGATTCCGACGAATATGCCCAAGGCTACAGGTCGGACGAGCTCGATTATACAGCGGACGATGAAGGCAATAGAAGTTATTGGCCGAGAAATGAGAACGGTGATCTTGAATGCATAAGTCAGATAAAGACGAAGACAATGATTAAAATGGCGTAAATGAGTTGAAGAAAGCAATAACAGGCACCCTACGAGGAGCTGACCTCAACACCTTGTCAACAAAGAAGGTGCGGAAATTGCTGGAAGTAAAGTTTGATACAGACTTATCAAAAAGGGAAAAAGAAGTTCACAAACGTGTGATCGAAATGTTGGATGAAAGGGCAGATGTGGAGCACACATGGAAGAAAGATTAGAAAGAAGAGGATAGATCGACCCGGAGGAAAAGTCGACAGACGGTTAATGAAGCAGAACATAGCAGTAGGTGGAGATGGTCTTCAGAATCGGTGTCGAGTGACTCAGACAGTGTAGTGTCTGAGGAGAGTGACGGTAGTCACAGACACAAAATTACTTACAGAAGATGAGCGAATAGTAGAAGAATCAAGGAGGAAGGGAGAAAATATAGAAGTAGGAGTAGAGAACGTGAGTACCCAATATACAGCCTAGATGGAGTATTTGAGAATAGGGAAGAAACGTGGAGACGTTACGTGGAGATAACGAGTCAGACTAGATGGAGGGAATTGTCAGAAGCGGATAAACGATGGAAGGAGAGGAATAAAAATGGCGGCGTTAGCTAAGTCGTGAGAAGACTGTTAGTGGAGTCATTCTCCACCGAACACAATAGAGAACCATAGGCAAATGGATAAGAGATGAGAGCTATGGAGAAATGACGGGAGTATTGAGAAGCCACAGGAAGGATGGCACAGACATATAGAAATGATAGTTCTAGAAGGAACGAATGTAGAAATGAGAAGCCATGGAGAAAATGGCAAAGAGAGAAAAGTGGAAGTGAGGAGAGAGATTTCGCGGCGGTGGCCGAAGTCTTGTGAAGATTTTGGGGAGAAATTCTTTTTTTTTCTCCGAAATACATGAAGAGAAGAAAGAAAAAGAGGAAATTAAGAAATTCGAGGTAATCGAAAGGTCATAGAGAGAATAGCATGAATATATGTAGAGGTTCTAAGAGGGAATGAAGAGAAGAGAAATGTATTAAGAACGTTTCAGGGAGGGAATGAAAAACATATAAAACGTCAAGTGCGGCGTTTGCCAGACTACATATGAGAGTCTATTGAAGGTAACCCTCACCGAATATATACAGAAAAAATTCAGACACGGAGAGACAGAGTGTTGTGGAGAAGGAAAGAAAAGCAGGCAGCACAAAGAGAGATACAGACATGGAGTACAGAAGAATGACAGCGAGAAAAGAAGAAGTATGGAGGAACTATGAAACAAAGTGACGAGGGGAGGACGTAAAAATAGAGTAAAGAGAGATAGCCATAAGTGGAAGAGGAAGTCAAGTGACAAATCAGCAGCAGAAAAACACGCAAGTAGGCAAAAGCGACAAAATGGTTTAAGATAGGTAGACCCAAAAAGTTTCAAATATTTCTGTTTTGGAGATCATGGACAGAGGTCTAGTTAGAAAATGGGGGGACAGGAAGATAGCAATTCAGTGATGCCATGATAGTTAAATGGCTCAGGCCATCATGAACAATGTATATAGAAAGACACGACAGAAGACATGTTTAGGCTCTATACGAGAGAAGAAAGAGACTAAACAATTCACACCAGGTGTGTGGTGACAGACAATAATAGAATATGATGGGTTTACATGTATGACAATAGGAGTGACTGGATGAGTAACATGAAATAAAGTTTGAATGGATGTGTACAGAGTGGGCAGAATGTGAGTGCCAATGACAGGGGTAAGAACAGTCATAAATGTAAAGAGGAATTAAAGGTCACTTAAGGAAAGTGACGGGATAAGACTAATTCCCCAGTTTTGGTATGACGATATGTTGTAACATAAGAAAATGATGAAATGTGACTGATATGGAAAAATAAAGACCGTTAAAGAAGTGGAAATGTAATAAGGGTATCAAAAGTATGTATTAAAAACAAAATCATGTTACATGAGTAGATAGTAGAGGGGAAAAGGGAAGATAAGCGTTCGTAAATGGGAAGTAAACATTTCTCCCATGGATAGACAGGGGACGGCATTAGAATGAGACTACGATGAATGAAACGTTCACGTACACATGTAAAGTGTACATAGTACGACAGGACACAAAACAGGTCCTACATATACCCCCCCCCCCTTTCCAAAATAAAAGAATTGGTAACAGAAAAGAACTACACCAGGTGTGTGATACATTTCAATGGATACAACAAAAATGATGTGCGTGTGAGATAGCAGAAGTGAAAGAATGACTGTCAGGAAATAAACTTAGTTCGATTGTGAATGAAAGGGATGGAGATATGCACAATTGTTCTTTATTATGAAATCGAAGGAGATGAGGATGAATGCAGTTGTTATTAAAGGGAAGGGACAAGAATGTTCCCAGTAAAAGAATAATTATGTTGTGTAGAAAGAAATTGTCCATTGGAGAGATGGAAATTACTTATGTGTTGAAGAAGGGTTGAAACAACACCTTGCTAAGGATTTTTGTATATAGGGAAAAGTACAATAGGGCTCATGCGACCATGAAAATAAATTTTTTTTTGTAGTTTTCACCCTTGAATTTAAAAAAAAAATTTAGGGCGTAAGGAGATTGATGTGGCTGTTAGGGAAAGAAGAGTGAAAAGTCTAACCTAATTTGGTATAGAAGAGGTAGAAAAGGGGGATGCGCAAAAAGAGGGTTGCGCATAAGAGGGATTAAAACAGAACAGAGGTTAGGCACGTTTTTCTCAGCAGGAGAAGAAGCGTGATCCAGGCCGAGCAGGACAGGTACTGAAGTAGGAGAGGTAGCCATGTTGAAGTCTATAATCAAGTAGACAATGTGTTGTGTAATTTCTTAAATTCACGGAGACAAGATTGGGTAGCAATAACCTAATATATTGATATTATAAATTCTTATCAAGACTGAAGAACAAGGGAGCGAGTTAGGCTCCACTCAAAAAAGGGTACGTAGAGTGAATTACGTCCATACCGTAGTCCTGTTACTTGGCTAAGATAGTGGCTATCTAGAACCAGGGAAAGGAACAACCCCGGAGAAGCCCGGTTATCACTTCAATAACCTGAACCTAAACCGATAGTATCAATAGACAAGGATTTGCTAAGACGGAGGAAAGGATGTAGATACTAGTAACATCTGAACAATAGTAGATAAAAGACATTACAATATTGAATATAATTCTCAATGGTGAGCGAGTGTTAAAGAGGAAGTGTGGCGGACCAAGATTGTTGGAGTTCCGTGTAACAGCAGTGGTCCACATTGTAATTAAACAGTATTCCAGTTGACTGTGGCATTCCCTATTTGTATAGAAGATCTGCTTAGCATTATGTCGTCGCTCACTGTGTGTGTGTGTGTTGTAACCATTCATTAATCATAAAGTTGATAGCTACCTTCTGAGGCAAAGAAATCCTGGGTAAGCAAAGGCTGTGTGCAGAAGCCAACTGTTAACTAGCGTTGCCACAACAGCATGAAGTAAAATGAAAGAAAAACACTGAGCAACAGAGTTGCGATGAATCTTTACGTTGAAACTGAGTGTTGCTCCGTTAAGACTTTTGTTGAAATTTCTGCATTCAGACTTGTATATACCTACAGCTCCGCTGCTGAGTTTTCCTGTTGATTTTATTGAGCTGACGCCAAAAGGGTTAGAACAAAACCTATTAACTAAGTTTCACGTAGGCACAACGTGAGTACTACGACTCGCCAACTTCTGTCTGACACTCTTACAACCGACCCCAGGCTCAAGTGATTTTACTGACCTGGTAACGTAGACGCATAGAATTCTGCCGAATTCGTGAAAGTAGCTGTTATGTTAAATGACAACCAAATCAACGACCCCGCGGCTACATTTGGCGCGAGACTAGGATTCGAATCTAGTAAAATTATCAGCTGTGAACTTTGCTGAAGGACAGTATGTTAACCTTCAACGGTTTTACACTTTCAAAAATCCAAAACTCACATTGCACTTTGCTGTAAGGCAGTATGATAACCTTCAACGTTTTCCACTTTTGAAAATCCTAAACTCACGTCGAACCTTGCTGAACACAGCACGATGATTTTCGACCTTTCGGAACCTGAACTTCTTTTGAGAACGACGATGATCACTATACCTTGCTCAAGACAACATGATGAATTTCAACGATCGGAACTTCAACTTGCGCTGGAACAGATGGCAGTCATCAAACCTTGCTGACAGTTTTCTACGAGACGTTCATAAACTAAGATTACCTTGAAGAAGACGATAACCACCATATTCGGATGAAGATAGCTCGCTAACCTTCAACAAGAAATTTCATCTACCAGCTTTAACTTGAATATAGAGCCGATATGACTACTCCGCTTCACCAGAATGATCACGAGACCTTACAGCAAACGACGCTCCACATATCAGTTGTAAATCGCTAACATGGAACAATAGCTGTCAGTCCATAATGCAACATAAAATATCAGGGAATGTATTCTACTTCGATAAAGAAATTAACTTTTACGGTAATGAAAAGCAACTAGATAACAGACTGTACGTGGCCATGTTGGTACTTGCTGACTGAAGGATGTATCATAAGCTGCACACACCTCAGGTGGTATTCATAATCTTGTTGTATTTTTATTTATTTTTTTTTCTTAACCAGCGGTACTTGGGCTCTCAGCCCTTCGGCCTAATGACATGTCATTGCGAGGATGAGGAAACTCTGGACTTTCTTTCCAACCCGGTCAGGGGCTTCGCTCCTTCCCATCCACAAAGGGTTTATCTCAGGAGCCGTTCAGGTTATTCAGTCAAAATCTAGGTCGATGATATTCCTTCAAATGGCTACGCCCGGGCTTGAACCTTGAACACCTGATCGCCAGCGCAATTTGGTAATCATTACACCAGCGCGGCTCCCAACCTTGTTTTAAAAACATTGTATATTTTAGTATTCATAGACGATTCGTACAGAGACTATTTAGGCCGACTTTTGAAATATTGACACACTATTCGACATAGTTGGCTTCTCACATAGTGACATAACTGACCGACCACTAAGCTGACGTTGGTAGAACTATTTAGGTAGCAACCAACTACTAAACTTTATGTAGTTTAACCATATTTGTCATAGTTAAGAAATCTAGAGAATAGGAATAGAAATGGCGGAAGCCATTGAACTTGATACCACCATGCTGGCGTTGTTACAGATCATGTCCGCGTTGGAGCGGTGTGGGTTAAATACTAAGCAACTAAATATAGGACAACATGTTAGAACATACAATGGAGAAGTGGAGGGATGTAAACGTTGGCTAACTGATGTAGAACGTTACGCTTCCATGGTAAACGCCACCCCTGATGAGAAGAAAGAGATTACTTTATTTCCACTAGTGGTTTATTACATGATTACATTAGGCGAAGGATAAACGAGGAACCCCTAGAAGAGTGGGAAGATTTTAGAAAGGAATTACTGCACAGATATGAGGATATAAAGGACCAGCAATATTCGTGGACAAAGCTCTGAAATTTGCAACACGAAAAGCATGAGTCCGTACAAATTTTCAGTGATAGGTTGATTAACGTGGCTGATGAAACTTTTGAAAATCAAGACTTGAGAATACCTGAAATAGAGATGCAACTAATTGGGATTTATCTCGACGCATTACTTAAGGATAGTATGAGGCTGCATCTACTAAGAACAAATCCACACACCTTAAAAGATGCAATTAAGATTGCCACTCAAGAAGAAAACTTGCTTAGAAGATTTCAGCTTAGATCAGGCAGTAGGCGCGATCTATACCAAAGAGATGAATTGATAGTCAGGAAAAAAAATAGGAAAAAAGATCGTCTGTACAACAGAAGGATCAACATCCAGAGCTGAGAGTTAAGAAAGCCTTTAATCGCAGAAAAAATTATAACGAAGTTAGACAACCTATACGTGGGAATATAAGCTCAATGGAAAGGTTTCATTGCTATGATCCGATAAAATATGAAGGACACAGCGGAGGATCTAAACAAACGGAATTACCAGGAGAAGCTGCCGAAATGCGCAAGTCCAACTACGAAGTTGTTAGGAGAAAAGAAAATCAGGCTATTAGAGAATTCAACCCTTTAGAAAACGAAAGATGGATTGCGATGGATAGTGAGACAACATGGGTTAAAAATCAGGTGTATGAGCCGCATGACGAGGTCAGGAGACTTAAAGGGGATGAGAAAAGAGTGAGATTTAATCATTACGAAACAGAGTACAAACCACAAGGTGAACCGAGTATCGAAAAATAACCCTTCATACAGGGCTGACAATTCGAATAGATATGACTTACATAGAAATAACCCTCCACAATCATGGTGTTATGATTAAAATTCATAACATTTATGTCGATATAATAGGCAGCTCAACAGGGCCCCTTTTTTGTTTATTTTATACAGAGTCACTTATTAATAAAGGAAGTGACATCATGCCGATAAGGTTTACTGGCAGACGTGAACAAATCTGAAGCAGAAGTGAGGCGATCGTCTGCAAGAGAGATGCGGCTTGTGTTTGGAAGTGTGCGGACGTACGTGTTTTGAGCTCCTGCAGTATTCTTTATTTTCCCTCAATTATTCCATCACCAGGACATCAATATACTTGGTTGAGGTGTCCCTGGCTTATTATAGTAAGGAAATGTGTGCTTACTCATAAAGAAGTCCAAAGGACGATATTAAATAAAGTTTGACTGATTGCCAATGACCAGCGTTTGATACGGAACGAACTGGACTTATACGTACTACTGCATTTGCTTTTGGGCCTATATATCTATTACCATGGAGCTGTTTATCGAAACGAATAAACTGCATGTTTGTAAAATTGTGAAGGAGGTGTTGGTCCGCTCAGTGCAGTTTTGCTGATTTAGTGTTGTATGACTGCCCCTAGAGTCTACTTTGGCCATGGATAATATCTCCGGAATAATTAACATTACGACACGTATCAGTTTTGGTGACCTCAAGCCGGGATCATGAACATCTTGTGTGGAACTGCATCCAGTATTTTCAAGTGGTTTTTCAAGAAATTTTTCAAGTCGGTGGACTAAATTTTTTCAAGTGCAGAAAAGATTTCAAGATGGCATTGTTGATCGGCTGCTAATGTGAATACTGATTCGAACCCTAGACGCTGCATATCTGTTGAATTGTTTTTCCCTGAGGCAGAAGTTGGACCCAGGAGGATATTTTTTTATAAGACAGATAAGTGAATTTCTTGATATATACAGTTTGAGTCTTGAAGAATGTTATTTGAAAGGATTCTTTTTTATTATATGTTCTATGTATATCTGTATCTACATGTTTGTGTGATAGGTGGGTTGGTTGGCGAGGGAACCATTAATTCACAATACCAATCCTATGGTCGTGAATTCTTGGTTGTTCTATAGGGTTTGGTTCATGGTTTTCTCAGATAGTGGGGCCAGCATTACAAAGTTGTGAGTTAACTGCTACTAGTGAAATTATCAATACTATTTATGTTAGCTGTTTTGCCCTGTTTATTTGTAAATTTGTATTTGTTGTCAGGTTCATTGTATTGTATCTGGTTTGTTTTTCATTATTGTTTGTGAGATTTGAGCACCTTATCTTGCTATCATTCAGTTATTAGATGTATTATATGTTGTGAAATTGTGCTTGTAGTGTCATAAGTGTGGTAGAGCCATTTTTTTTTTTCATTTTGCTACAGTTCATACATTTCTGCCTTGGTTTATTCATTAGTATTTTCTTGGGTTGGCTCTTTCTACTGGTCTCCTGTAATCTTGTTTGTACCTCTAATTTGTTTTTTGCTTCTAATATACAGTCTATAGTTTAATGCAGTTGATTGATATTGAGTGGTGAAATAATTGTTGCTGTTATTGCTTACATATATATATATATATATATATATATATATATATATATATATATATATATATATATATATATATATATATATATATATATATATATATATATATATATATTGATGATAGTGTTATTGGACAATTTGGAGTCACAATAATAGTGAATTATGACTACCCTGGAATATTTTACCAAGCTTGTTAAGGATTATGGTATGGAGTGTGAGGCTTTAAAAACCTTTGCATTCACTGAGCACGCAAAGGAAATAAAGAGGATTGAAGACGTGGCAAGAGATCAAAGACTCTTGGCTAGGGAGATGAAGAATTAGCTGAGAAGAAAAGACAAGAAGAATTAGATGAGAAGAAAAGACAGGAAGAATTAGCTTTTGAGCAAGAGAATAAAAAAAGAGAACATGAACTTGAGGGAAAAAAATTGGCACATGGACATGCTCAAGCAGAAATGAAGGCAAAACAGGAACTTGATGAGAACAAAATTAGCACATGCACATGCTCAGGGAGAAATGAAGGCACAACAAGCTCAAGCAGAATTAGCTTATGCTCGCAGGATGGCAGAAATTGAGTTAGAAAAATTAAAATTTCAACATTCACAGGTTAATTCAGCAAGTAAAGAGGCTGGAAAGAAAGACCATGCCTCTACTTTAAAACTAAATTTGCACAAATTTAATCCCAATATTGACGATATTTCATGATTTTAAATACTAAAAAAAACATGTTGCCATGAGTTTAAGATTAATAGAGCTACATGGCCTAGAAAGTTAATGAGTTTATTAGTTGGTGAGGCTCTTACTGCATTCTGCACCATGAATGATCATACTAGAAATGATTATGATGCTGTGAAGGCTTTATTGCTAAAAATGTATCAACTGGAGGAAAATGGTTACAGATTGAAACTGAAATCATTGTTGCCTTATTCAGCCAAGGATTTTGCTGAATTTATTTCATAAATTAAGCTTTGCTTTTCTAGATGGGTTGATTTGTCAAAAATTGATAAAACTTTTGATGGGCTGGCTGACTTAATTTTAAGAGAAAAAGTGTTGTCTTCAGTCAGTGGTGACTTTTTGTCCTTTTTGCAGGAGAGAAAGCCTGGAACATTGGCTGCTGTAGAAAATCTTGGACGACAATACCAAATTGCACATCCTGAGAAAAAATATTGCCAGGACTAACATAAAGGATCCATTGCCAGTGGCTTCAGCTAGAACCATGATGTCCAATCTACCCAGACAAAGATCAAATAGCATGGACAGAAATGTTCGATTAAATCGAGATAAAAATACTGGTTGTTTCAGAGGGGGGTATAATTTTAACAATAGGTCACAACAACCTCAAAGGAATTTCCATTCATATGATGATGGATATATATTCCAACAATCATCTTTCAGACCTAGCAGGGATTGGAACAGAGGTGGATATAATTTCCAATCAAACAGAGGCCAACGGTCATTCTATGGAAACAATGTAAACATCTACAACAACAGAACAATAACTTTCGACGCTCTAGGAATCTTGAACTTTCCAATGCAGTTGTGCATCAAAATGATAATAATACAGTCCAAAATAACAATGTTATCAAGAAATCAAGAAACAAGAGACAAATTTGCGGTCACAGTATCCAACAAATTCCAAGTGCTCCAACAGCTGGAAGATGTAGAGAATACAGAAGACTATTGGTAGCAGGTCAAAACTGTATGGAAGGAGACATGTGAAGAAATACTTGGGAAGAGGGAAAGACAACAAAAAGCATGGATAACAACAGAAACCATCAATAAGATAAAAGACAGAAAAAACAAGAAAGCAGATTTAAACACAAGCAAAACCAGAAGTTCCAAAGCCAAGGCTCAAGAAGTGTACACAGAAGCAAACAAAGAAGTAAAAAGAAGTATCAAAAGAGACAAGAGGAAGTATATTGAGAAGTTGGCAAGAGAGGCAGAAGATGCTGCAGCCAAAAGAAATATGAGAGAGCTGTATAGCAACACAAAGAAGCTAACAGGGAAATACAAGCAAACAAGTTGCCTCATAAAAGACAAGAATGGAAAACTACTCAGCAATATACAATAGCAAATGAAGAGGTGGACATAATATTTTGGTGACCTTCTCAATAGACCAGCTCAAAAAAAACCCCGGACATCCAGCCAGCAGAAGAAGAGCTACAAATTAACGGTGAAAGATCAACGAAGGAAGAAATAAAGAAAGCCATAAAGCTTCTAAGAGATGGAAAAGCGGCTGGACCTGATGGCATTCCAGCAGAGGCCATAAAAGCAGATATCGACACGGTTACAAAGATGGTATATAAATTATTTGGTAAAGTCTGGGAAAAGGAAGAGATACCAGCAGAATAGAAGGAAGGATATCTGGTTAAGTTGCCTAAGAAGGGAAATTTACAAGAGTGCACGAATTATAGAGAAATAATGTTATTATCAGTGCCACGAAAAGTATTAAACAGGATTATCCTTGAGAGATTAAAAGAGTCCATAGACAAGAAACTGAGAGATGAACAAGCAGGTTTTCGACAAAACAGATCATGCACAGACCAGATAGTCAATTTGAGAATAATAGTTGAACAAAGTCTGGAATGGAATTCACCACTATACATCGGATTTGTGGACTACGAAAAGGCATTTTACAGTGTAGACAGAGAATCACTTTGGAAATTGATGAGGCATTATGGAGTTCCCCAGAAGATCATTAATTTAATAAAGAAAACATATGAAGACAAGGCATGCAGAGTTCTTCACGAAGGACAGCTTACAGAACTGTTTGGGATAAGAACAAGAGTGCGACTGGGATGCCTCTTGTCTCCATTTATTTTCTTACTAGCAATAGACTGGGTTATGAGATCATCGACAACACACAACAGAAATGGAATCCAGTGGACTCTGACTAAGCAGTTGGATGATCTGGATTTTGATGATGACCTGGCTCTTCTGTCCCATAACTGTAATCAGATGCAGGACAAATTGAAAACACTCGATGAGAGGTCACAGCAATTGGGTCTGAAAATACACAGGGAAAAGACAAAAATAATGAGAATAAATGCAGGTAATAATAACAGGGTTGAACTTGAAGAAACACCAATACAAGATGTAGAATCGTACACATATCTTGGCAGTAATATAGACAAATTTAGCGGGACAGACAGCTTTATCAAACTAAGAATACAAAAGGCAAGAGGAGCTTTCATTGCATTGGGAAATATATGGAGATCAAGAGAAATCGGATCCAACACGAAAATAAGAATCTTCAACTCAAATGTGAAGTCAGTCCTATTGTATGGCTCTGAGACATGGAGAACAACAAAGACAACAACCAAAAAGCTACAGACTTTCATAAATCGGTGCATGCGTAGAATAGAGGGATTAAAATGGTATGACAAGGTTACCATCGTGGAACTGATGACAAGAACTAGACAAGTGCCAGTAAAACAAAAGATGAGAAGACGATGGCGATGGATGGGACACACTGAGGAAACCTGTTGATAGCATTACAAGGCAGTCCTTTTTCTGGAACCCCCAGGGCAAGAGATGCAGAGGTAGACCAAGAAGCACATGGAGAAGAGAGCTCGAAACAGAGGTGAAAATGATGAGGAGAACGTGGACAGAACTTGAGATGATGGCACGTGACAGGAGGACTTGGCATGTGTTTGTTGTAGGCCTATGCTCCTTTGGGAGTGGAGGGTTATGATGATAATGATGAAAATAACAGTGTTGCTGCTCATGCAAATGCACGTAGTGTGGACTTGTCAAATAGTACTAATTGTTCTGAGTGTTTCAGCTACAGGGAGTTCCTAGGCTCCTGTGTGGATATCCTTTGCCAGTCATGTTCTCTTGTGATGGGACAGGTTCACTAGTGTTCAATAGTGGTTTTGTAAACAACAAACTTGTTTCCGTGCTCAAGGACTTTGGGTGCACTACTTTAGGGGTGCAAAGGTCAATAGTGGACCAATCTGAGTACACAGGCAAAGAAGTCAAGTGCATTACATTCGGAGGCACAGTTTAATATTATCCAACTGCTGAAGTATTCTTAGATACCCCTTATGTAACTGGAATGACTCTCGTGTGCCTGTTTGGACAAACCAATTGCTGGAATAACCCTGGGGAATATCCCTGGTCTGTACGAATGCACTAATGATGATATTCTAAAATGGGAACATCATCATTTGCTTAGAGCTCAGTCTCTAGCAAAGTTACATGAACAGATCCAGGTTGAGGAGATGACTGATGAGGTGATGAATGATGAGAGGGTGACTGAGGAGGTGGTGACTGATGTGGAGATGTCTGATAAGGATGGAACAGATGAGGATGTTCAAACTCCCTACCAATACGTGATTAATTTGAGAAAGAAAATTATCGACGCATGCTAGATAGCTGTAGAAGCATCAGAAAAAGCTAAACTTAAGGCAAGATTGTTTGTTAATCAAAACAGAAAACTGCGCAAATTATGGCCGAGTGATGAGACCTAAGTATTGTTACCCAAAAAGGACAATAAATTACTTGTATCTTGGAGAGGACCATATACTGTACTTGAAAGATTGTCAGATGTTGACTAGATTATGTCTATTAAAGGAAAGGAAAAAACCTTTCACATCAACATGCTGCAACAATTTCACTCTCGTCCTTCACATTTTAAACCAGTCTTTGAGGCTATGACGAGCCTATTGATCGTTGCTCTTCCTTAGCTGTCATACAGGAAGAGTTGTCTGAATTACCTAATATTTATGAGCCTCTTTTATCACTACCTACTTTACCACTTTCTTCTACTAAGAGTTGGAGGGATATTTCTATTTCGCCAACTCTTGCTCCATATCAGAAAGATCAAATTTCTTTATTTCACAATCTTTTCCTGACGTGCTCACGGATATTCCTGGGCGTACAAATATCATTGAACATGATATTCTCCTAACTGATTTTAGACCAATCAAACTTAAACTTTATCCTATCCCTTTACATTTTCAATCACAAGTACAAAAAGAAATAGAGGATGTGATAAAATTAAACATAATTTCTCATTCTCAATCTCCATATAGTTTTTCGTTGGTCTTGATTAGAAAGAAAGACAAATCCATTCGGATTTGCATTGATTTCTGGCGTTTAATTGCTTTGACAATCTCGGATGCGGAGCCTCTACCTTTATTGGATTCTCTATTGGTTAGACTATCTACAGCTACTTTTTTCAGTAAAATTTGATTTATCTAAAGGTTATTGGCAGGTCCCCTTGTCGGACAGAGCAAAACCTTATACTGCTTTCGCTACACCTTTGGGGTTGTTCCAATTTAATTTTATTATTTTGGTCTCATTAACGGTACTGCAACTTTTGTTTGTATGATGCGAAACATTTTCTCTAATCGTGATGACATCATTACCTACATTGATGATATTTACCTTTTCATCAGTCGTTGGAAGAACATGTTCTTAGAATTGAGTCTTTGTTGACTACTCTTCGTCTCCATCATCTTACTGCTAGACCTTCGAAAACTAAAATAGGATCACTGAAATTTCTTTTCATGGTCACAAAGTAGGAGGCGTTTTCTTAAGCTTGAGGATTCCATTATCTCCAGGATCTTGAATCTACAGATTCCTAAGACAATAAAACAGGTTCGCAGTCTTGTAGGTCTTGTAGGATTCTTTAGAAAATTCTTGCTTAATGTTTCAGAAATTACTTCAGTTCTGTCTTCGCTTTTAAGAAATAACTCTCCAAATAAGATTGTTTGGACACATTCGTGTAATGAGTAATTAAATCTGCTTAAGTCTTTTTTCTCAAAATCACAAATTTTACGATTGCCTGATACTCGATTTCCTTTTATCCTTAGAGTCGACGCCTCCGGTTCGGGAATCGGTGGTATACTTATGCAGGAATTCGATGATTGTCTACATCCAATTCTGTATGTCAGTCGTAAATTGACACCCGCGGAAAAAAATACCCATGGTCGAGCTGGAGTTGCTCGCGGTGGTATATTGTTTTACAAAACTGCAACTCTATCTTATTGGTGCGAAATTCGTCTTGGAGACAGATCAGAGGGCCTCGTCCTATCTTAAGACTGCAAAACTTCATAATAAGAAGACTGCCAGAGCATCACTTGCGCTCCAGCCCTACGAGTATGACATTCATGCAATCAAAGGCAGTCAAAACGTCGTCGTAGATGTGTTATCACGTTGCGTGAAATACTCACTGTCATCTAGCAACACTGCTGATGCAAGTATCTTATAAAGTTACATCAAACCTATCAACTGACTTTTCCACATGTTGACCAATGAACAGTATACGATATATGAACACATTTTCCTGCCAATGCTTATGCTGACAGGAATTTCCTGATTTATTACTACTGTGTAAAGATGGGATATAAAAATATCCTGTGATAAATAACAAGCCTGAGGACTATCGTAATTTTTTCATGAAAGTTGGGGTTAGGGTTATTTCCCTAAATTGAAGCAAATCGCTCAATGACTCTTTTGACAGTGCTTACAGGTATTGAAAGTGTTCATTCAGCACCTGATAATGATGAATGCTGATATCGCCAATTTCAAGTGGTACCTCGTTTTACTCAGCTCATTGCTTGGATGTCTTGGACCATACTAACAGTATACATACTCGGTTTATGTGCACAAACACAAAAATTTATTGTTGGTTTATGAATAATGTGACATTTGGATATTCTGAATGCAAAAACTTGATTTATTCTATTGTTGGAACGGCGTCTAAAGATTAAGGGACTTAACTCATGGATGCTTCGCATGGACAAAGGGACATAGCTAGAAAAAACCCTATCGTGCCATTATTATTCTCTATCCGGTTGGACATTGAACATTGTTACTTAACGTGAACTTATAAAGGAACTTATACGATAATATAGCGGAGAACCATGGACAGGAACTTTGTGCTCGATAATAAATATTTTCTTTGAACTTTAGTTGGTTATTATTCCACTAGTACAGATAACAATATAACATAGTTACTAAAATACAGTGCTTTAATTAGCTGTTGATTAATTTTAATTCGCGGGATGAGATTCTGTCTTTAACACAAGGCATTAATACACTCACACTAATTATTGTTTGAACATTTTAATGGTTCTCACAACTATTGGCAATTTGTACCATACATCAGCGTATTCGTAGCTGATTTGACACACAACTTCGTCATGTTCAAGAAAACATTTCTTTTACTTGACACAACAATATACTTTTTGTGACAAGTACTTAAGATGTACACATGACTTTAATCTTTTCTCGTATGATGTTACATTCAGTCACTTTACTAATAAGATTGTCTGCCTCATTTCATCTATTTACGCTGTTAAAAATGTGTATATTATATAATGCTTTGCATTATTGCTGTTGATCAATAAGTTAATTAATTTATTACTGATACGGGACTTGACTGATAGGTGTTATTGGACGGTGTGGGGTATGTGAGTGCATGTATTGCTACTATCATTTTTTAATGTGTTGGGTACTATTAGTTTTGGCGAACTCACATTGCTGTTAAAAAGGAATTTGTCTGAAGTAGACATTGGCTTTTGTATTAACAACCATGGACCACACTTTTAATGTTAAATTGACTACCCTATGACAGAAACCTGGGTGCTGTGCTGGTTCTTACTTACAGTGGAATTTCATGTTACCATATTTCACTCTGATGATGTTTTACTCACACCACGGGAATAATAAAAACTTTGTTTCCATTATTTTTGTGGGTGGGGGAGGAATGTTATGATTAAAATTCACAACATTTATGTCGATACAATTCAACAGGGCTCCTTTTTTTATATTTTATATGGAGTCACTTTTTTTTTTTTTTTTTTTTCGTACGCCCACTAATACTCGAGGCGAAATCTCAGGTTATTGTTAATATCTAACCTGACATTGATTTTACGTGAGTATCCCTTTTCTTGTACAGAGACAGGTGTCCCTCGCCATTCAGGCAGATACTCGCCGATTTCGGAGGTACCCATTAGAGCTGGGTCGGCTCAGGAGCCGCCAATCCCTGGTCGACGACACTCCTTCAAATGTCCTCGCCAGGTCTCGAGTTAATCCAGTACAATTCCCGGTCGACGAAAAATCCTCAAATGCCGTCGCCCGGGTTTGATCCTGAATCACCCGGTCGCCAGAGCGGTGTTGTAACCACTACGCTAGCGCGGCTCCCTAGTCACTTATTAATAAAGGAAGTTACATCATGCCGATTTGGTTTACTGGCACACGTGAACAAATTTGAAGCAGAAGTGAGGTGATCGTCTGCAAGAGAGATGCGGCTTGTGTGTGGAAGTGTGCGGACGTTTGTGTTTTGAGCTCCTGCAGTATGCTGTGTTTTTACTGAATTATTCCATCACCAGGACATCAATATACTTGGTTGAGGGGTCCCTGGCTTATTATAGTAAGGAAATGTGTGCTTATTCATAAAGAAGTCCAGAGGACGTTATTAAATAAAGTATTACTGATTGCCAATGACCAGCGTTTGATACGGAACGAACTGGACTTATACGTACTACTGCATTTGCTTTTGGGCCTATATATCTATTACCATGGAGCTGTTTATCAAAACGGATAATCTGCATGTTTGTAAAATTGTGAAGGAGGTGTTGGTCCGCTCAGTGGAGTTTTGCTGATTTAGCGTTGTATGACTGCCCCTAGAGTCTACTTTGGCCATGGAGAATATCTCCGGAATAATTGACATTACGACACGTATCACATGAAGAGATATAACTCAGAGAGTTAAAGACACACACCAAACGGAACATTATGGTAGAGACATAAAGAGGGAAACGGGGGATCCGGTCAGTGGGGAAAAGTTTCAAAGCCTCTAGAAAATAACAAAAGCAAGAAGAATTTAATCCCCAGACCAAGAAAAATGATATAAATAAAAATAAAATTAAAAAAACCAAAGTTTGAAGTCTAGTTTGAGTGAAGACAGTGATAACAGAAATAAAATAAACTTGTTTGGGACGAAAATTAAAAGTAAGGATAGAAATAAAGATCCGAGTTGGCGTTTGGTTAAAATAAACGGGACGTTTATACGTGCACTTGTCGATTCGGGAGCCGGATATTCCGTAATAAATTCTAAACTACTAAAACTGAATAGAGGAGGTAGCACCAATAGAAAAAGATTTTGAATTACAATCTATATCAGGTGAGGTTGTAAGAATAATTGGGACGGTAGAGCTAAAATTGTTGTTAGGACATGAACACCTAACATACAGCTTTATTGTAGTAAAAGGAGTGCTTAGAAAAAGGATTTTGGGTCCGGATTGTTGTACTCGATTTAATGTCAGAAACGTTTATAACACACATACATTGCAAATAGGGAACAGTGAAATAAAATTAGAAGAAGACACACAAGTAGCACCGGTTTTACGACTAAAATAGAAAACAACACTACACCCAGGCACGATTAATTTTGTAGAAGGTAAGTTGAAAACCCGCCCATATTTTCGAACATTTGAAGTTATAACCACGAATGAATTGAAAGAGTATTCCATAAACAACGAACCTGGTATAATATTGATAGGGTATACATAGAATCGGTCGTGACCGTAATATCAAAGTATGGTTTTTAAATACAACAGGTAGATGCGTCACAGTTAATAAAGGGAATATAATAGGCACAGTACAGAAGTTTTTTCAGACAAAGGAGAATACAGAAGGTCAAAATGGACAAGTTATGAACAAAAAGGTGAAAGAATATCCAATGGAAACAATAAGTAGGACAAAAAGGACGAAGATTGATAATAACCATAAAACAAGACGAGTAGACTGGAAGGCATGTAGATCAATGAATGGAATTTCGTATTCTAATATTTGGGAAAGAGAAAGTAAGAACAAAAAGAGTGAAATAAGTTTAAATGAGATATCAGACAAACCAAACTACTCCAGGACAAACTTTGAAAGTAGAGTACAAAAAATAAAAAAGGTTAAATACTACACCAGAGACCAGAGAGCTGTTAGAAGATTTTGTAGTGAGAAACAATGACATATTTGCACTAACAAAAGCAGAAGTAACTTAGATAAATGCTGTAGAGATGGACATTGAATTGTTACCACGCGAAAAACCAGTACAACTCAGGTCATACAGAACTCCGTTAAGGAATCGTGAAGTGATAGAAAAAGCAGTTGAGGATATGTTAAAAGACGGAGCTCTCAACAGAATCACAAAAACTATGTCATATCCCCTACCACGAATAGATGAATTATTAGGTACATTAGGACGCTCAGAATGGTTTACCACGTTAGATGCACGATCAGGATTCTGGTGTATACCACTGTCACCAGATGCAAAAAGAAAGAACACCTTTTGTACTCACGTGGGGAGTTTTGCATGGGACGTTATGCCATTTGGTTTAAAAGGGAGTCGAGCTACGTATATGGGACTAATGGACAAAGTGTTAATAGGAATGCAACATTTTGCGGTAGCTTATGTAGATGGTATCTTAATTCATACGGCAGGAAGCATTGAAGAGCATCTAGAGAAAGTAAATAAGGTATTTGACAGATTAAGACAACATAACATATAGCTTAAGCTGGAGAAATGTGAATTTATCAGGCGAGCAACCCTGTATCTAGGTTTCACTAATGACAGAGACGGGGTACGACCAGATGCAGAGAAAGTTAGAGCCATAAGATAGGAAACACTTTACAGAGCGATACAACAGGAAGCAATCTGATCATCAGAAGGAGTCCCCCCGTCCGACAAGTGTTTCGGCCCGATATACCACTTTACACTCTAAGGGGGGGCGGGCCCACTTGGGTCATGACTCCCAAGCGTCTCAGCCTCCTCTTGTCTTGTATCGAAAATGAACCCATTTCACTTATGGTAGCAACTTTAAAATCCACTACTCCGCCAGCCTTGGAGGCAATTGTGAAAGTAACAAAGAGAAGACAAATTATTCCGTTCGTTCCGTCGCACATCACAACTAAGGACACACAATGAGACCCCTGCGCGAAGCCGACGAGTCTAGCTACTGTCCGCTAGCCAGTGAAATTCTGTGCCTGACACCCCTTATAATATACGCCGCCTGTTGCCTCTCAGTCACAGCCCTTTCACTAGTACCACCAAAAAACTCAGCGTATTGTGGACTTAGAAAAATTTGGTGTTTTCTGAACCACAACGTTTACTGTCACGATTTCCATTGCCAATTGCGGTTGTTCCACGGCCAGCCTGATACCTTTTCGGCAGTTTCACTAAGCCTCTTCAGTGCCCTTGTTCTCGACTGTCCCCTCAGCCCCATCAGTTTCAATAAATCATACACTGATGCAGCCACAAGCCCTCTTGCGCCCACTTCAACAGCCATGACCCTTGCAGTGAACCCATCGTGTCTCAGATCCGCGGCCAGATCACTATACTTGGCCGCTTTGAACGAATGTTGCTCGTCTAATCTGGATTCAAATGGCACGGTCAGTTCAATCAGTATGACATGAAGCGTTGCTGAAGAATGAAGCACTATATCCGGCCGTTTTCGCGATTTTCTGATACTCTCTGGATATGCCCCTCGTCCAGGTAGGTCTACCGCCATCTCCCAGTCGTTTGCACAATCAAGAAGAGATGGTAAACGGCTACCAGGTTTACTCGGTTTGGGGTGTGCTGACTTTATGGCCTCAGAAAGCATGTATTTGCGGTGCTCGGTCTGGGTTTGCTATTCGCCTTCATCCTTGCCAGATCTAATGTCGCAGCAAGCTCATTTAGCATTTTGTTATGGCGCCAAGTGTATCGCCCTTGCCCTAATGACACCTTACACGTTGAGAGCACGTGTTCAAGTGTCTGCTTCCCCTGGCACAGGGGGCACTGCTCATTATCCGACTTTCCCCATTTCACAAGGTTGGTGGCCGACGGCAGCAGGTCATACATTGATCTAACAACGAAGCTGAGCCTAAGATGTGCCATATGCCATATATCATTCCATGTCAAGGACCTCTGCAGGGCTCCTTCCCATGTAGTCCATTGGCCTTGTTGGACCTGCTGCACTGCTTTTTGCAACCTCTTTTCATTCTCATTCCTGAACCAAGAACTGTGCGAGAGGTCAGAGATTTTGTTGGCACCGCCAGTTATTTTAGAAGACACTTTCCGAACTTTTCGAGGTTGGCGGAACCATTAATATGATTAACACGAAAGAGAATAAAGTTTAATTGGACTGAAGAATGTCAGAAATCAATTGTTCAACTTAAGGAGGCATTAACTAGGGTTCCATATCTGACACATCCAGACATATCCAGAGAGTTGATTTTATTTACAGACGCTTCAGACACAACTATTGGAGCATGTTTAGTACAACCAAATAAGCCAGGTGAAGCAGACATTTTACCAAACGCAAAGAACGAAAAACCTACAGTATTCCTGTCGCATAAACTGAATAATTCACGAAGGAAATGCATAACTACCGAAAAAGAAGCCTTTGCCATTTACTATTCTATAAGGAAATTAGACTATAATTTGAAGGGAACAAATTTTATAGTTAAAAACGGACCATAAGTCTCTTATAACCTGCTTAAACAAGCCAAAAGAAGGTTCAAAGAAAATGCAGACCTGGGTACTGAATTTACAAGGGTATAATTTGAAGATAGAATACATCGCAGGGAAACTAAACACTGGGGGGGGGGGGGTGATCTGCGAAGGCCAAGAGGGGTAGTGCCTTTGGGCAAGAGCGGTCGCACTGGAGAACTGAACCAGTGGCTCAAACTCACTGGTCCACCTTGACCTTCCAAGCTTGACATATGGCTCCCAGAAGCCACAAAGACAGCGGCAACCATCCCCCGGTAACAGTCTCGACCGACTGGCCTAACTATGTTGAGTGCCCTTGTAAAGCACTGCTTTTACCTGTGACTGGCCTCCAGCTTGGACTAGCACAGCTACAAACCATCCACAGCATCTCATAGTGAAGGCACCAGGGTGCACGACGTGAAGATCCTTTTGACCAACTAGAAGCGCTAGTGCTAACTAAATAGCTGACAAATTATGGATGTTTCCAGAAAACAGCGGTAATCTGATGGCGAGGACCACACAACGGTGAACCCCACTGCAACATGGTGTTGAGGCTGTCTATCCTCAGGCGGAAGGACAAACATCAGGCGAAGGTCCCGGTTGCCGGGTCCTCCCAGCGCAGCGGAGGCAGCAAATGGGTGCTGTGCCAGTGCCAGAGTGCTCTTTTTCGCGGACCTTCGGTCCCGAAAGAATTTTGGCTGGAGACGTCTCGGTAGCGAAGTGGTTTTATAGCGACAGTACACACGAGGGCAAGTTCGGGGCACAGCGGACTGATCAACCGCTTGCTTGTCACATTGATTACGGAAACAACAATTAATATTCTGTTGTACCAATAAACGCCTTTAGGCGTAACGGAACAACGGATAATTTCTTGTTGCCCTAAGACGCCGCAAGGCGTAATGGCCACTGACTGCTTGGTCGGTCTTTGGCTAAGGACGGAAGAAGAAGAAGAAGAAGAAGAAGAAGAAGAAGAAGAAGAAGAACAGGACAGCAAGGGAAAATAATACTTCCCCACCGATGATGGCACAGTGCCCACCATGCCTTGCACACCCCGCGTGGAAAAAGAGGATAACTACCGGGATGAAAGAAAGTCATCATAACCCCCACTACTCATGCCAGGACACTAATACAACCTAAGACAAACGAGCTCGGACGTCGCCTCGCAAACGATCAGCGCCAAGCAGGTCGCCCCTCGGCAGCTCCTGGCGAAAAGTATGCTACCGAGGAGTAAATTAACATTCTACAGTTAAATGTAGATGGAATAAGAACTAAATCGTTAGAATTAAAGAAACTACTAAAGGATCAAAAAGTTCACATTGCACTGATTCAAGAAACCGTACTTAAGGACAATCCGTCAATTTCCCAGGCTACACAATGTACAAATGTCATAGCCATAATAGTTGTCGAGGAATCCTAACCTTGGTAAGGAATGACGTACAGGCAGAAGTCGAAAGTCTTCGAACCGATGATGAAACTGACATACAACGAGTGACAGTCTGGGAAAACGTATCCTCACATATAACATGAATATTATGATGTCCTATTGAACTTTGAAGACACAGCATAACACACACACAATTGGCTGTTTAGACAAATTTTACTTAGATCACCTTTATGTCGCACTATGAATACCAGACTTGAAGCGATACACTATATTTTTGGTTGACAGTTATCACATTAAAGTTATAGGTTAAATATATCAATCAGGTCTTGATGCTTTGATACACAGATCAGCTGTATATGATAATATTATTCCACTGTTTGCCATGATAATAGCTATTACTAAGAAGATTACAGATTCTAGGGATAAGCGAGAGCAGATGGACAAGGGCAGAAAAAGTTTAAACAGAAACAGTACTTTACTCAGACAGAGAGGATGGACATCACAATGAAGGTGTAGCCATTATTCTACAGAAAGGAATAGAAAGGACATTACTGGAATGGAAACCCATCAACAACAGACTGATAAGAATAAGATTGAGAGGGAGATTCACCAACACTACAATAATGCAATGCTACGCACCAACGAATGACAGCTATGAAGAGGTCAAGGATGAATTCTATCAACAAGTGCAGTAAATAATGGAAGACACACCTAGATATGATCTTATCGTAGTAATGGGAGACCTCTATGCGAAAGTTGGAACACAATACATATAATGAAAGAGTAATGGGGAAATGCGGCAGCGGAACAGCAAACGAAAATTGGGATAAATTATTACGTTTCTGTAGCATTAACAACCTGGTCATTGGAGGAACACTTTTTCTACACAAAGAAATTCACAAACGGGAATCACCAAATGGTCGGGAGAGAAACCAGATAGACCACATCTTGATTAATGGTAGATGGAGACATGCATTACAAGATGTGAAAGTAAGAAGAGGTGCAGATGTGGGAAGTGATCACTTTTTAGTAGTAGCAAAACTGAAAGTGAAACTCAGAACTGTTGGACCAACTGTAACTACACAGAAACGGTTTGACATCAGCAAACTGAAATACCCCCTTACCAGAAAAGCTTTTGTGGCTGATATAAATGTAACCGGGGCATGTGTTCCTTAGGACTGGAACGGCATCATATTACCTTCATGTGGCAGTGCCGTTATATGCAGTATTCTCAGTTTACTTTACAGAGAGCAGATGTTTAACTGGCCTAATCACCAGAGATTTAGATTTCTCTCTTAAATTTGTTTTACCAGGTTCGATTTTCTTCTCTTAGGTGTTGATGTAGCGAATTTAATTGAAATAGACAGATTTCTTATCTAGATCTCAAAACTGTAGTAATTCACCTTCTCAACAGCGTTCGATTTCATGCAAAACTTTTAATATCTTTCAGCATGAAACTTAAAATTTCAACAAAGTCTGGAATTTAGAACATTTTTACAATAATAAGCATAATAAAGTTTTATCATCTCATCAGATGCTTTCATCGATGCAAAAATCCCTTTTTGCATCTTTGTCTCGTAGGCCTACTCAATTGTCAAATATGGCGAACCTTCTCATTCCACCGTGTTCCTTCCTTTAAGTTACAGTCTTATTTTAGGTTGGACTACATTTACCCATCTCCTCAGATTTGTCCTTGATTTCTTTATTGTCATAAGCATTCCTGGAGTTAAATGCTTTCCAACACAAGAATAGTCTACTCTACCTGATTTGAGGTGTAAGACATTGTTTTTTCAAATTGACTCAAATCCTCGAGCCTAGTTCTGCTGCGACTAGGGTTGGGAGCTCTATTCAGAATACATGTTTAACTATCGTCACTACTTACGCCAGTGAGAAAATATATAACACTCAATGTCCTGAATTACACATTTTATAATAAATGTTGTAGTTTGATTTCCTCAAACTAAGAAATATGTAGAGCTAGATCAGATACGACCTCTTGAGTTGCGCTCTTTCATTCTACTGCCAAAATGGCGTCCTGTTCCACTTTCCCCGGGGTAAATCTGAGCTATCCGATTGGTCAGGGGAAATCACCCAATTATTAGAAATGGCGTGTGGAAGAGACTCTTTGTCCTAAATATGTGACACTATTTATTATTTTCTGTTTCTCATAAAATATAAAATTATAGGGTGGTCTGTGCTTCCTCTGTCTTGTAAGAATATAGTCTGTTTCCAAAGGAACAACTATGTACACGGCCACATATAGATCCCGGGGCTCCGCAAATGTATCCCGTAGGGAGACATTTGAGTACTATCAATAACAAAAATCCATCCCCAAAAATTTCTAAGTTCAAAAAATTTTTCAGAAAAATTTAAAGTTCAAAAATTTTTCTAAGTCCAAAAATATTTCCAAAAAATTTAATCTAATTCCTATACTGGGGTCCTATGTCTATATGAGGTCGTCTGCTATGTAAAAAAAACTAGTAGTGGACATCAACTTCAAAAAGTGTAACTTATTCATCACATTATAATATTTTTCACCAAATTTACAAATTGGCAACACTGCCCAACAAAATCTGCAAAACACTCATAAGGTCATCACTAAAAAAAAATTGTGACGAGTGGCAACACTGGGGAATGAACAATAAACTATCTTATTTGCAGAACTTGGCTGGATTATCATAATCTATTACATTTCATTCAAAAATATAGTTGATTACATTCTCTTGGATGTGGTAGGGGTGTTATCTCTTTTCTGTATTGTTATTTGCTCCATATTAAAAGCCTGCAAGTACTAAAAAATCTTTTTTTTTTCCTGGCGTACTTATTTATTCTATTTCCCAAGTACTCTGCAATATTCCAAGAAATGTCCAAAATCTCTAATTCCTATGGTAATGGCAATCCACTTTCATAGAATAGCCAATGTTTTCATGGGTACTCATTATCATCTTCTTCTTTTTTTTCCAGTGAATGAGCCACTTGCTCATTATTACATGTAGAAAACATCTCTAAACATAATATGCATATTTATCAGACGATAATACAACCAGCATCATTTTTATAAGTAATCATTTTTCACAATAAAAGCATTAAAACCTCATGGCTTATCCTTATTTATCTATCTGAATGTTTCCTTGTTATAGACATTTTCTAAATGGTAAGTGTATAAATTCGTTCTAAGTCCGTCACTGTAGAAAATGTTCTATATTACATTTTTTTTCTTCTTCAAAATATGTGATGTTTGTCTCCAATATCCGTGCGTCTGGTGGTGATCCTGTCCATTAGTCAGTTATTTCTAATCATTCCTTCTTTTCTGTCAATACAGTATTTTTTTGTGAACTCTTTCCTAGAAATATTATTTTATATATATATTTATTCTTCAAAGATCTTCTTTGACTTCCCATACATCAATTTTCAAACATCACATTATTCAGCAACCAACAGACGAATGTGTTACTATCATATTATGAAATATAAGGGAAAAGAAAATTATAGTTTCCAAATCATCATGAATTTTCTACATTGGATTCCGTATTACTTTATTTTCTCTTTTAAGACAACTGCTTATACTGTTGACAATATGTATCCATGTTGTCACTCTCGAGGCATCCTTGTATACAATTTATATTTGTCTCCTTTTTTTTTTTTTTTCATAACACCAATGTATCATTTATGGTGTTCCAATATCATTGTATCTATTCTAGTCCTCCTGTTATCTTGAGAATTCATCCTTAGTAACTCCCTATGTACCTTATCTAGCAAATACCTTTATGCAAAACACATCAAACAATTTTTTTTGGAACTATCAACTGAGATGTAAGAACTTTTGACAATATGAGATGAAAAAAAATTTTGACATAGAAAGGAAGAAAATAATCAATTGATCGTGAGGAATCTACAATATTCTCGTAAGACAAAGTTCCTGGCACTCTGACTACTATTTATCCATATTATTTCTGGTTATCCTTGCATACAGTGTACCATTTCCATTTTCTTTATAAGTCCAATTCCTCGCTCATGGTGCTCCAATATTTAAAATGTGGATCCTTCCTATTCCTCTTATTCTGTACTGGAAATATATCCTTATTAATTGTCCATGTACTATATTTGCGAATATTTATCATCAATATATCAACTAATCATTTATAGAACTATTAACATAAATGTCTAGACTTTACCAAAACATGAATAAAAACATGTGTTTTTACATATGTGCAAAATTTCGACACCAACTCTGCCTTCGCTGGTCGAGGGTTAGTCAGAGTTATGTGGTGCCTGTAACATCCGCTGACTACAGCCAGATGGGTGACTTATGGTACTTATAATTCAAAAATCTCATCCGTCAGTTATCTTAAGTGTGGGGCGGGGGTCTATTTCATGGTGTCCTTGACCAAGTTTGCTGCATTTCCAATCTCCATGATATATCTGTGACATGTCTGTCCTTGGGATAACATTTTTTTTTTTTTTATCCAATATCCTCGGGGTGAGCAATTCTCAGTGTGTCCACTTTCATCAATCATTTATTTATTTTCTCTCCTGTAATTCTGGGTATATTATGAGTATAGTAAATTGTCAATTTATTCCAACTATCTTACAACATTCTGTAATTCGTGATAAGGAATAGTCATTTGTTATACAACAATGTTCATATTACAAAGGCAATGAGCAAAAATCAAAAAAAAAGATATCTTCTCCAAAAATGCGGATGTATCTCTATTTCCTTTACCTCTGGGCGTAGCAATTATTCAGTCATTATTTTTTTTTCTCCATTATTTAATCTCCATTTTGTGTCCTTAGTACTTGTGGTTCCATGGGATTATCATAATTCATTTGTGTCTCTTGTCTACTGACAATCCTTCAATAATGACTTCAAATATGGTCCTCATATGTGCAACAATCATCTGCTCTGATTTGTTCCATGTCCATGGTATTCATCAAATATTCTATTATCTCCTTGTCTTATCTCGTAACCACGAAAGACTAAGATTATCCCTCCAATGTTAATGTGGGGGATTTTGTGCATAAACATTTCAACAAAATCTCAGTTGTGACAACATAAAGTTTCACCTTAATATAAAATGGCATTTTCATCATACATAACCAGTTGCTTCTTCATCTCATGTGTCATTAGTGGTTATCATCCAGTAATGGGGTGTTCAATGTGGGTTCAGCATAAACAAATGCTGTAAAGGGGTATTTCATTTGCTAGGTCAGCATGTGCAAATGCTATTTCTTTAACATGGGCAAAGGCATCATCAACAAATAGGTGTAATGTGTTCAATCTGGAGTTAGCATATACTAATGCTCTCAAGGGATTCTTCATTTGCAGAAATTCAGCATGCGCAAATGTCATTGGGGTATTTGTGATAGGCAGTATCAACAAAAATTGTTGGAGTATCAGAGATCATGCTGGTGAATGGAGCGTGGAATATGATCAGTTACAAAAGTGGAGATGAATGTTACAACAGAATAGTGTGACACATGTGTTATAGGTAAAGTTGTGTAGCATTCTAAATATTAAGAAAATGTATGTAACTAAATAAGGGTGTCTGTAAACTCGTAACACCGTGTGTTATTAATTGTTTTAACATTTTTATTTCATAATTATGCTATCTAAAGAAAATCCTCCGTGTGCTGGTCTTGATTTCTTTCTGTTCATCCGTATTCTAAGGCTGGAAAAAATAACTTTCTCAGTGAGGCTTTGACATCTTAGTCTGTAAGCAAGTCATTTGAACTGTCTAAAACTGAAAATAGAGTACATGGGGAGAGTTAGTACATTGTTAAAAAGGTTTATTCACATATGCGATGACCGTGTTCGGATTTGCGAACATATAAAACACTTGGGCGTGTTTTTCAGAACAGCTTCGCTAGTTCCTTCACCATCTCTAACCTTGCAATGTCCCGACTGCTTAGGCGAGCATCATACTGAGTAGCAGTGGTGACGGGTGTGATAGGCGACGACACTGCATTTGCTGATTGTTGGGACACTGAGGACATTGACGAATGCGGTGATGGTTTTACTGTGGTGAGGGTTTGTATGGCTGGAACATCTGTTGGTTTTGAGGCAGGTATATGTTTCGCCTTGATTTTTCTTCTGACCTGGTTGTGCTGAACGTTAGCACTGGTTACAATGGGCACAGTAATTTGCACACTGTTGTTTTTGACTAGTTGAGATGAGGCTAACACTTCTCGGCTTGGTTTTGGAACATGATTGCGTTTCTTCAGAATCTTTCGTCTGATATAGTTGTGCTGTATACGCGGAATTTTGTTGCTAGGGATTGAGTCATCAGATTCTGTTTTATAGGCGCGTTTGACGCTGGAGCTGACTGGTACAAATAATGTACTATCCGCATCACTGGTTTCAATGGAACTAGCTGTATCAATGTCTGTTTCTTGTTGGTATAATTCTACCATTTTTCTGTCATTATGTTCGTTGGGGTCTGACAAAGCTGTGCTGTTGCTGTCTTCTTGTTCTGTTTCGTCTCCATAAAGATCGCTGGTATATGGTTCAACAATCTGCTTGGGTATAGTTTCTTCAGGATCTGATTGTTTTGAACGAGCAATCTTGTTCTTGTGGTATAGCAGTGTTTGGTTTTCACTAGTGTTAAAACTAGAACTGCCTGAACTGGGGGTGTGATAGGTATCAGCTGACGATTTATCACTGTGGGAGTAAGTTTGAGTGTGGATATAAGGTGTTTTCGTGTTGTCATCGTGTGACGTCTGTGGCATGATTTCTTCATTTCTAATGCGCAGGTCTCTGTCTTGTAGTCTATTACGTAATTCAAGTGGTGGGATATCTTCTTCGCTTTCGGACGAGTCTCGTTGTTGTCTTGCTCGATGTATTTCATCTGTGGGTGGTCTGGGTATGTGGTCGTCTTGGTAAAATTCAGAGTCTGTCGTCTCTGACTCTGATATGTCAGACGAATCTGTGCTGGATGGATTATAATTTAGGGTGGCTTTTCTGACTGGTCTTGTATTTGTCGTCAGAGGCGGAATGGGCCGGTGATTATCAATTTTTATTTGTTTTACGTGAGCTTTTGTTTGGTGTTGTTTCTCTTCATTCCAAATAATGAAGTTTACAGGCGTAGTTTGTTTCATGATTTTGTAGCCATCTAACCATCGGTCATCGAATTTTGAACTGCGTACATGTTTCTTGTAGTATACTCTGTCTCCTATTTTGTACGTTGGTAGCTTGGCTGATTTATCATGTTGTTTCTGTTTCTTGTGAAATGCCTTCTGCGTATTTCGTTGTGCAATCTGGTGAGCTTTATACTTTTCTTGAAGGATTATTTCGATGGGGTCTTCTCCCATGTATTTTCTTTGTGGGCGAAGTAGGTTGTCTAACGGAAAGTTTGGTTCTCTTCCGTATAGCATGAGAAAGGGTGACATTCCTGTGGTATCGTTCACGTTTACTCGGATGGCTTCAAGAGCTTGGTTAATGTATAGGTCCCAGTATTGGTGGTTCCCCTTGATATATTTGCTAATAATATCATGTAGGGTGGCGTGCATGCGTTCATTTCTGCCATTTGCATTTGGGCAATAATAAGTGGTTGTAGTATGCTCAATATTCAGCTGGTGTAAGGTGGCTTTAAATGGGTTACCTATAAACTGTTTACCGTTGTCTGAAATGATTCGTTTTGGACAGCCATGCCTGGGAATGAATTCTTGTAAAAAAATTTGCGTGATGGACTGCGATGTGGCATCACTGAGTGGGTAACTTTCTGGCCAAACAGAGTATTGGTCAACTATGTGCAGGAGGTATTTGTTGCCTGATTGGGTGAGTGGGTAAGGACCTGATAAGTCAATGCTCACTGTTTGCATGGGGTAATGGGAAGGTTGCATTTCTTGAAGGGGAATTAAATGTGGCTTCATGTTTCTCAATTTACATGTTCTACAGGTGGCTACATATTCTGTAATGTCCTTGTAGAAAGTTTGCCAATAATACCTTTTCTTTATGACATCAATTGTTTTGTCTCTTCCCATGTGCCCGTTGTTATCATGAAACTGTAGCAATACTTCTGGGACTAGATGTGCTGGAATGACTTTTCTTAGTGTCCCTTCTTGTTTCTGATCAATATAGTATAGAATTCCATCCGTTGGGTGTACTGTAAAATCTTTACTTTTTGTTGGGTTTTCTTTCACGTATGTGAGCAGCTTGACAATTTCTGCATCTTTCGCTTGTTCTACTCTCATGTCAAACATCTCTTGGCTTTCTTCTTCTACTTGAGTGGCGGAATCTGAGGTACTTCTTCGACTTGATGAAGTAATTTCATTAATTTCTTTAGCATTATCGTCAATCTCTGAGGATGTGCCATCATTTTTGACTCTATTTGTTTTCACTTCAGTTTCATCATCATATTTAATCCTGGATAAGAGGTCTGCACAGGTGTTCATTTCGCCTGGGATATGTTCGATAGTGGTGTCGTAGGACTGTAAATTCATTGCCCATGTCTGTAACTTCTTTGGCTGTTCTTGTGTTTTGGTGAGCCAGTTAACCAAAGGTTGATGATCAGTTCTTATAATGAGTTTAGTTCCTCTGACGTAAAAGTCAAACTTTTGTACTGCATAGTGAATAGCATATGCTTCTTTCTCAGTGGTGGTCCACCGTTTTTGTGACTTTGACAATGCGTGGGATAGGAATGCAATGGGTTTCTCATTTGGAATGTTTGGTAGGATGGGTGTTTCATCTTCTAGTACAGGTTGGACCAAACAAGCACCAATTGCGTTATCTGAGGCATCGGCGTATAGTATCATGGGCTGAGAAATATCTGGATGTCCAAGCAGTGGGATGGTGGTTAGGGCATTTTTTAGATACTCAAAGGATCTCTGGCAGTCTTCTGTCCATTTGAAGCGTGCATACTTGCGGGTAAGGGCTATCAAAGGCTCTGCTGCTCTGGAGAAATTGATGATGTGGCGCCTATAGTACCCTATTGTACCAATAAATGAGCGTGTTTGTCTCACCGTCTTGGGGCTAGGCATTTCTCTTATGGCTTTGACTTTATCTTCATCAGGTCTGACGCCATGTCTATTGATGACAAAGCCTAAATATTTTGTTTCTGTCTTTAGAAACTCACACTTCGACAGTTTTAACTTTATTTGGTGATGCCTGAGTCTATCAAACACTGTTTCAACCTTGCGGAGGTGGTCTTCCATCGTGCCTGCGGTATGTATCAGGATATCGTCTATGTATGCCAGGGCAAATGGATGTAGACCCTTTAACACTTCATCCATGAGTGACATATATGTTGCTGGAGATCCTTTTAGACCAAATGGCATAACATTCCAAAAAAAACTTCCCATATGTGAACAGAATGTGGATTTCTGTTTTGCCTCAGGTGTCATGGGGATGCACCAAAAGCCTGACCTTGCATCAAGTGTGGTAAAGTATGTAGACTTTCCTAACGTCGCAAGTAGATCGTCTATCCTGGGGAGGGGGTAGGAAATGACTTTTGTGATTTTGTTAAGGGCACGGTAGTCGCAGCAAAAGCGACTGGAGCCGTCTTTCTTTGTTACGATCACTATGGGTGAGGACCATTGGGAACGGGATCTTTCGATGATTCCTGCCTGTAGCATTTCATTTATAGACCTTTCCACGAGTTCTCTGTTTTTCAAGGGCGTATGATAGGGTTTCATATGTATTGGCTCCTCTGTGGTTGTTTGAATGTCCATTGTGACAGTGTTAGTTCTGCCTAATTCCATGTCATTGAGTGCGAATACATCTTGGTGCTTTTCTACAAACGTTTTCAAACGTTGCTTATTATCTTCTGTGGCATTCAGGGTTGCAAGTAACTGAGCTATTCTCTCTCTGTATTTATGATCTGCTATGATATCTCTGGTCTGTCTTGATGCCTCCGTTTCATTCCCATAATTTTGGGACATTTTTCTTGCATCTTGTGAAAATCTCTGCTCCTGGTATGTGGCTTTCTTTTGCGTAGTTCTTTGCCGTTCATTGGGCTGTGCTTGGTACTGTCTCCTCTGCCATGTACTGTGTGCATTTCCATTTGTCACTGCATTTACTGTATATTCATTTCTTATTATATTTCTGGGGTAGTCGTTGTTGTGCCATTTTTTCTGATTATTTCTGCCGTAACTGCGCTTATCCGCGTACGTTACTGTATTTCTTCTGTTTGTGCTATAGGGCTGTCTTCTTTCCCTGGGCGAAAATTTTTCATTCTTTCTGTTTCCAACTTTGCTGCTATAGTATCCTCCTGTGGTATAGTCATATAAGAATTCTTCCTTTTCTTCGGAAATTTCAATTGGTTTTGGGACTTTATCATATCCACCTGTTTTTGAGTTATATTGATACTCCATGGGGCATGTATCACTGTCTTGTCGCTTTGGATATCCTCCTGGCAAGACAATTTCTGTTTCTCTGTTACTCTGTGATATACAGCACTTCATCTTTTCTCTTGGTGTGCTGGGGCGCAAGAATGAGTAATTATAGTCATTTTCATACTGTGGCCTTTCTCTTCTTATGTATGGACTGGTTCGTTTCTGCCATCTGGGTAGGGTATGCTGTGGTGTAACATAACTGTGACTGATGTTACTGCCTTTTTCTGCATAAGCCTTATAACTGTTTACTTTCCGTGTACTATGGTTATTTGTACTGCGATTTCGTGCATTATGTCCAGTGGGAGTGGTTGAGACAATTTGTGGATGGTCTCTATTGGTTTTGGTTTGTCTTATTGTTGACGTATCCACTTGCGCTACAACTGTGCCTCTTTTTATAGTGGTAGTTTTTCCTGACATATTCAATATCATGATGGGGAAATCTCTGGACTTCGAGACTTCAGCGATTCCCTCTGTAATTTGCAACAATGGGTCATCAATAATGCTTTCTTCTGCTAGGGGCTGTACTTGAATTGATTGCCCTGGTGTTATGTACTCAGAATTTTTTACTCTGCCTTTTGCTATGACCAGGGAGTTTGGAGCCACCGTTATGGGAGCTGTAATCCTTACCAAAGACGCTATGTGGATATCGTCCTGGAGATCTATGTACGTATTGTTGACTTTGATTTTGTGGAGGTCATAGTATATTCGAACTTTGTGTTTGTTAAAAAAATCTCTCCCTAGGATAAAATTTCTAGACATGCCTTTAGTAATGACAAATGGGTGTTCAAAATTTGTTTCGCCTAAGGAAAATTTTAGCCATGCTGTCCCAACTGAATTTAGTCTTTGTCCCGTGACTGAAGCTAGGTGTGTTTTGGACGGTTGAAATCGTACTAAGTGTTGGATCCTCTTGAACAGCTGGAACCTAATAAGGCTGATGGATGCTCCTGTATCTACCAGTGCCCTATATTGTTGGCCCTGTATAGACATGATGCAGGAACTGGGGTCCGGATGTATTTTAGTTCCATCATGCAACATTTCTTCATATTGTATTTTACTGGATGGGCCCACTTGACAATTTCTGTTCTGTGTTGTTTCTTTTGTTTTGGACCAGTTTCTGTGATTGTTGCCCTCACTAACGGTCCTGTTTAGTGAGTGGCGCGGCCGTTTCCCTGACGCATGAGGGGTTGAGGTGCGCCTCTGGTATACTGATTTCTGGTGTAATCACGTGGGGGTGGTGCGGGTTGTTGTGGTTGGTAACCTCCTCTTCTGAATGGTGCATGATTGTAATTTGCTCTACAGGACTTGTAACCATGTCCGAGCCTACCGCATGTAAAGCATCCGTTTGTATTGACATTATTGACGTCGTTTTGCCTCTGTGTGGGGGGTCTATAATTGCGGGGTCTATCATCTCGTTGTCGTGGGCGAGTCCATTGCCTCCTGGTATGGTCAACTTCCATAGGCTCATGCTCATCATAGTCCCTATATTCTGGTCGGGGTTCCCTACCTGCTCTTTGTTGGAACCTTCGGTGAAGATTTTCCTCCTGTATTGCTGCTTGGATTGTTTCAGCAATAGTCTTGGTGTCTTTTCTAATAAGATGCCTTCTGATATTTTCCGCTCTAAGGCCATCGGCAAATATCCCCACTAACTGTATTTCTACATCAGGTGTGGTAGGGATTTCTCCGCAAAATGCCTCTTCTGCCATATTGAGGAATCGATCTCCAAAAAATTGTACCGATTCATCTCTTTCCTGTTTCATGCTTCTAAGGACTGACCAAGCATGCATTTTGTCTATGATTTCCCCATATCTCTGGGTGAGCTCTTTTTTTAGGGACTCGTAGGTTTCTGTGGGGTACTGCTGGGACCTCCTTCTTAAAAAATCAGTCACGTACGAATCAGAACCTAACAGAGCGATTTTCTTTTTCTCTTCATCCGTTGTTGCCTCTGCTAGTGCCGCAAATTTTTCCATGTCGGACAACCATCTTCTGAATTTTTTCTTGTTTCCATCGAACGGCTGAACAATGGATCTAACCTGTGTGAATTTCGCGTAGTTGTCATTTTTCTGTAGGGTTTCAGTAATTTGCCGTAGCGCTATTATTGTTGGTCCTTCCATATTTTGTCTGTCCTGGGGCTGCAGTGGTTGTGTATTTACGGGTTGGTTCTGTGGTTGTTGTTGTTGTTGTTCCACACCCAGCTGTTGAAAATTTTGTAGTAAATCGTCCATGGTCTATGATCGCTAGTTATTCGCTTTATCAAAGAGAAGTGGTCACGGGCACCATATAACCAACATGTAACCGGGGCATGTGTTCCTTAGGACTGGAACGGCACCATATTACCTTCATGTGGCAGTGCCGGTATATGCAGTATTTTCAGTTTACTTTACAGAGAGCAGATGTTTAACTGGCCTAATCACCAGAGATTTAGATTTCTCTCTTAAATTTGTGTTACCAGGTTCGATTTTCTTCTCTTAGGTGTTGATGTAGCGAATTTAATTGAAATGGACAGATTTCTTATCTAGATCTCAAAACTGTAGTAATTCACCTTCTCAACAGCGTTCGATTTCATGCAAAACTTTTAATATCTTTCAGCATGAAACTTAAAATTTCAACAAAGTCTGGAATTTAGAACATTTTTACAATAATAAGCATAATAAAGTTTTATCATCTCATCAGATGCTTTCATCGATGCAAAAATCCCTTTTTGCATCTTTGTCTCGTAGGCCTACTCAATTGTCAAATATGGCGAACCTTCTCATTCCACCGTGTTCCTTCCTTTAAGTTACAGTCTTATTTTAGGTTCGACTACATTTACCCATCTCCTCAGATTTGTCCTTGATTTCTTTATTGTCATAAGCATTCCTGGAGTTAAATGCTTTCCAACACAAGAATAGTCTACTCTACCTGATTTGAGGTGTAAGACATTGTTTTTTTTCAAATTGACTCAAATCCTCGAGCCTAGTTCTGCTGCGACTAGGGTTGGGAGCTCTATTCAGAATACATGTTTAACTATTGTCACTACTTACGCCAGTGAGAAAATATATAACACTCAATGTCCTGAATTACACATTTTATAATAAATGTTGTAGTTTGATTTCCTCAAACTAAGAAATATGTAGAGCTAGATCAGATACGACCTCTTGAGTTGCGCTCTTTCATTCTACTGCCAAAATGGCGTCCTGTTCCACTTTCCCCGGGGTAAATCTGAGCTATCCGATTGGTCAGGGGAAATCACCCAATTATTAGAAATGGCGTGTGGAAGCGACTCTTTGTCCTAAATATGTGACACTATTTATTATTTTCTGTTTCTCATAAAATATAAAATTATAGGGTGGTCTGTGCTTCCTCTGTCTTGTAAGAATATAGTCTGTTTCCAAAGGAACAACTATGTACACGGCCACATATAGAAGCAATATCAATTTGCCAAAATTAAGAAAAAGGCATTGACTAATGATATAGACCAGAATTTCAACACTATATAAGTGTTAAGGGATAGAGAAATTTCCCGAATTCTTGCGTTGTCTATGGTCCAATGGTGTTAATAAAGATGTGTAAGTTCTTTTATCTTGAGTTGGTTTATATTGTAAAATATTATGGAAGCCACCCTTCATATATACACCTTTTTATGTCAAAACCTCAATTACTGAATAAGGTCAATAAACTGTTTGAACGAACCTTGATTGATTGAAGAAACTTCTGGGCTTAGATGATTTGACAACATTTTAATAACCAGTAAGTACACATACACAACGTCACAATTTCGAACATGGCATGAATGCTCCCTCTCTGTTTTTCAGTCTTGCATTATCTTGGTTCCATTTTCATACAGTGTCATTCAACTTTTCCATTGTTTATACTTTCATAATATCATTCATTATTTACATTTTTCATCGAGGTATTTAGCGTCCCGGCATAACAAAAGTTCATTATATTTTTCCATCAACATCGGGGAATTTAGCGTACCGGTATATCAAATATTCACATATCATATTTCTATCAATTCACTAACTTCGGGGTATCTCGCGTCCCGGTATACCAATTATTCATTTATTTTATTCCTTTTTCTTCGGGGGAAATGGCTACCCGGTATAACCAATATTCATTTTGAATAATCCTTTTGACCTCGGGAAATGAAACGTCCCGGTATATCAACTGTTCAATTATATTATTTCATATAATGTTCTTATAACACATTTCTTTGTCCTGGGAATTATCGTCCCGTATTAACTTCATTTATAGTCATGACATTATCTCATGCCTGTCATTTAAAGCATATAGCTTACCATTATCCTCTGAATATTTGTTGAATACATAATCCTGTACACTGGCTGACACACAAGCCATTTAGACACACATCTTGACGCTATGGCGTCACATCCAACTCTGTCTATTACGTCATCCCTAGATACTCATCTTCATAGCGACCACTTTCATGTATCTCTTGCATTCAGTTGAGGTACGACATGGTGTGACAAAAATCCGGTACTAATAGTAAGTTGCCGCGATAAAAATCCCATCATGAAGTAGCCTCTGTCGTGGAATATTCTAATCCACATATATAAATTATCAGGTAAATATAAAGCCTAACAAATACATTTAATAAAGAAAAGAGAAATGGTAAAAGAACAGTGCTGTCACAATGACTGTACTCGAAATCCCCTTGTTTTCTACTTCGTCGGCAAATTGTAACGCTTTCACGTTGATAGTAAAAGCCTACTGTGTCGCTGCACGCTTTCTTCAATGAAACGTGTACTGTATTTCTTGGAAAAACCTTGAGATACGCAAGCTGATCAATGACCTAGATTTAATATTTCATTCATTCCATACACGGCGTAACTAAAAGACAGATAAAGCAGGAGAGAGAGAGGGACGAATGAAGGCAGGAAGAAAGCATGCAACACTACACGCGTCGCGCGATTATAGTAAACGCATATCCCACGTGTAAGGCCACTAGCAATAACTTTTTTCATATAGTCAGTGAAAAAAAAGAAACACTATTACACAAGAATCAGGTTTAAAAATATGAAAAAGGCTTATTAGGAAATATGAAATTCTACTGATTTACATCTAAGCTCCTGACTTAGTATGACATAACAGTGGAAAAGGCAGGACAGGTGGCGGTTCTAAACAACGAAAAGGAATAAAGAACAAATATACGACTATCTTACATATTTTGAACGCAGCCACTTAGCTCTTTTAAATTTGTATATTTGGGTTCCTTAGGGTTTGCTGACAAAGAATATGTAAAACGTTACGCAAATAGTCTAGGAATTACCAAATTATAACCAAAATAAAATAGTGGGGGTGCCTGACAGCATGAAATCATTTCTGCTCATAAAATTTTTTTATAACGTGTTTGGAAAAACATTACGTTACAGAAATAGCCTACCATGTTAACTCCTATTTGATTGGAGCGCCACAAATGTAAGACTAAACACGATTGGTCAGGCTATAAATACTATCTTGTGTTGTCAGGGGAAACGTGAAAAGGAGTATTTTTTTTTTGAAAAGATGTGTAGACATGGTTTGATTGGGTAGAGCTGCGAATATACTCAATTCAGAGCGTCTGTTCATTGCCACATCTTGTAATAAACTACTAAGAAGCAGTGCGTTGAGCACCAGTGTATATTTTTTATAAAATAAAGCCTGGGACATCGGCAGATCGGAGTTGTGCTATATTCATTGCCAGTCAACGAAACTGTTTATTATTTCCATAAATTGTGGTAAGCTTGAAATATTCAATATCTTTTAATGAAAATTGAATGTAAATTGATAAATTATGTTTGTATATATGTGTAGTTCAGTAGCGAACATGATGTAAAGCCTATAGAGCTCCAGCCTGAACAGAAGGTGTCGGAGGAAAGTAAAACTGCATGGAATGGCCAAACAGTACACTGACACCTAGATTATTGATTACACAGAAATAATGCTGGAATTGCAGAGGCGTAGTAACCATTAGGGAGGGAAATACTGGTATAAAGTATTTCAGATGAAGCTGACAGTTGGCCTAACGCTCTGAACTCAATGTTTGTGATGTATTGTGCTCAGTGTAGAAATAGAGTGTAAATTAGTTCTGACGTAGAAGGTACAACCTTCTTGTTTCAGGGACCGTGGTCTTAAAGTTATTGAGCAGCACCTGGTCAGAGCTTTGCTGAAGCCAGAGGTGGACAGCATACTCCTGGGTCTATATAGCAACCAGTGGGGTGGCTCCAGAACTCATTAAAGTAATCGAGCAGAGGAGTCTTTTACTGCAGTCATCACGAAAGATAAGAGAGTGTGGCCATGGAGCTCAACATTATGTACCCCATCTTAAAATGACACTATAAAATAAAATTAAGAGGGGAATTTAATTGTTTTAATGCCAGGAACTGAGAACATCTCCAATACTAGTTCCAACAAAGACAAACTATTGAAGTCATGATGACAAATACCAACAGAGCTTGAACAAAACAAAACCAGTATTACCTCAGATTACTACTACTACACAACTGACACACATAGGATACTATTAATAATATATGTCACTACAAGATTCATATTGATAAATTCTGTACATATAACTTGTAATTAAAATTGATTGTGATTCCTGGTTCCCTTTGTATTTGAATCAGGACACATATACATTCATGACAGCACTGAATACATATTGTTATTTGAAAAGTTATCAGTGACTCCTTTAAGATATCCTCGTAGAGTGTTTTATGTATGTGAGTGTCACAGTGTTGTCAAGTGTGGTGGAATAAATTAAATTGTTTATCTGTCTGTTGTTGTTATGACTTACACTTCATCATACACATACCCTAGACATATAACGTAGTCATCACACTATTCCAGAATAATTCTGACTGAGGTATACATATGTGGCAGCAAGTAAGGTTATCTATAATACACTACTCTTATTAGATATAGATACCTTCACAGCTGATCTCAGTCAGTACACTAAATCCCCGATAAATATTTATAACATCCCACTTTACCACAGCCTCAACAATAAGGAAAGCAGCAAATCATGCTTGGGATTCCAGGAAAGGAAGAAGCAAGACTGGATAACACCAGAAACATTAAACACCATAACGATGAGAAAGGAAATGAACAGAAAGAAAACAAAAACAAAGTCCCCAGGTTAAAGCAACTATATAGCGAACTGTTCAGTCAGCTGGACAAGGAAGTTAAACGCCAAACCCGAGCCAACAAAAGGAATTTCCTAGACGATCTTGCAAGACAGGCAGAAGAGGCAGCACTGAGAAATGAACAAAGCACAGTATACAAACTAACTAAAATCATCAGTGGAAAACGAGGTGCAAACAATATTACATTAGTAAGAGATAAGCAAGGAAATCTCATCACGACAGCAGAGGGACAGGAAACAAGAAGGGCAGAGCATTTCATAGAAACTCTGAACAAGGAACCATCAGAGACACAATTGAATGTTCCTGAGGCTGAAAACGATCTAGATGTTAATACAGACATTCCAGGACAAGAAGAAATCATCACAGCAATCAAACGGTTAAAGAATGGGAAAGCTCCTGGCCATGATAACTTAAATGCAGAGCTATTTAAGACAGACCCTGAGCTAGCAGCAGAACTATTAGAACCACTGTTTGCACAAGTCTGGAAAACAGGGACAACACCAACAGAGTGGAACAAAGGAATAATTGTCAAATTGTCCAAGAAGGGAGATCTTGCAGATTGCAATAATTGGAGAGGAATCACTCCTCTCTCAGTTCCCAGCAAAATACTAGGCAGGATAATTATACAGAGAATTTCAAAAGCAGTATACCACAAACTGAGGAAAGAACAAGCAGGATTTAGAAAGAACAGAAGATGTGTAGATCATATATTTACCCTCAGGAACATTATAGAGCAGTGCTCAGAATGGCAGACAGCTATACATTAATTTCGTCGATTTTGAGAAGGCTTTTGACAGTATACATAGGGACAGCTTATGGAAAATACTGAGGGCTTATGGAATTCCAAGCTGCATAGTGTCAATAATAAAAAGTCTCTATGCCAACTTTACGTGTAGCGTTTGGCAGAGCAACCTAACCTTTGAGGTTAAGACAGGAGTACGACAGGGATGCCCCTTATCAACCACTCTATTTTTAAGTCATAGACTTGGTGATGCGCCAGACAACAGAGGGCAGTCCAGGAGGAATAAGATGGGCTACAATTTCTACATTAGAATATCTGGAATATACAGATGACATTGCACTACTAGCACATTCACATCAACACATCCAGGAAAAAACTGATAGACTTAAAAAGTATAGCCAGCAGGTGGGCTTGAACATCAATCTAAATAAGTCAGAGGTCATGACGCTCAATGTGAGCAACCCTGAGCCCATATCAGTAAGGAATCAGCAACTGGAACAGACAGACACCTTCACATACCTAGGATGCATAGTAACACCAGACGGCGGAGCAAGCAAAGACATCAACAACAGAATGAACAAAGCAAGAACAGCATTTTTTAGTCTAAACAACATCTGGAAGTCCTCTCAGTACAGCACAAGCACAAAATTAAGATTATATCAGAGCTGTGTGCTTTCGGTGCTTCTCTATGGTGCGGAATGCTGGAGAGTTACAGAGAAGGAAATGTCGAAATTGTCCTCTTTTAATACAGCATGCCTAAGAAAAATTCACCGAATCTTTTGCCAAACACCATCACCAGCCAAGATCTGCTAACTCGGAGCAAGCAAGAGGACACGCACACCATCATAACTGGCAGACGCTGGAGCTGGGTTGGCAATGTCCTCAGAAGAGACTCCGATGCCATCTCAAGAATAGCTATGCTATGGACCTCTGAAGGAAAACGAAAGAGAAGCCGACCAAAAACAAATTGGCGGGGGACTGTGGAGGCTGAGATGCAAAGAATGAATCAGAGTTGGGGCACTATACGAAGGATGGCCACCGACCGAGCAAAGTGGAATCAATTTTTTGTTGCCCTACAAGACGCCACCAGGCGTAATGGCCACTCACAGCTTTGACGGCCGGAGGCTAAGGATCAAAAGAAGAAGAAGTAATGCCATTTATTACACACTTATTTCATATATATATATATATATATATATATATATATATATATATATATATATATATATATATATATATATATATATATATATATATATATATACACACGAGAGCATGTACACATACGAGAGCCTTCGTTGAACGAAATTTTTCGATCAACGAATTTTTTTTTCTTTTACAGAACGCAAATGTCTCCCTACGGGATAAATTTGTGGGGCCCTGGGACGTATATCACCGGCTCGCCGACGCTAGCACGTCAGCACCCATCCGTGCTTAATAAACTTAGAACATATTAAACATAAAATATAACACGAAATAGTACTAGAAGAAGTGGCTTGGTAACGTATGTTTCAAAAAACCGCTGTTTACTAAAACGTATACTTTAGAACAGAATAGTCTCCAGAAAATATACGAAAACGCCGCAGTGTTCCCTTACTTATGTAGTGTCAATGACGTAGGTGGGCCGCCCGACGCTATCTTTGGCTGGAAGTTTTTCCAGGCAAACGGCGTTGCTCTAACATTTTTCAATTCATTTCCCGAGAGAAGACCTTAGGTGTAGGTTGACTTTTTGCATATGCTTCGGTAGCCGTGTCCGAGCTATTTCATATCGCAATTAACAACAGAGGTTTTCTAGTCAACAGAATCAACTGAAGTATAATGACAGTTAACCATATCAGTGCTTAAAGATACAAACGAAAGACTGGTTTATGTGCAGATTGCATTACCAGAAATATATATGTTAAAGAAAGTGAAAATACTTTCTCAAATGAGTACCTCTCGTATCTTGTATTTCAGCTAGAATGATTATTAGGAGATGTCACTAGACTCCACTGAGGGATCTGCAAATGATAATGATCTGGTACAATTTATGGAAGAAGTGGAAGCAAAATTAAATCTTACGACTAAGCTAAAAGACCCTAAAGAATGCAAACAACTGGAAACTATTGAAGCGTATGTACCCAACGTTACTGAAGCTACTAGAGGCGGAATTTGGTATCATGAAGAACATACATTTTATGTAACGTGCTGATGCTAATTGAAATGAATATGCTTTCATTTCTCACTGTAAATAAACCATCGTTTTGTTTGATTACCTACTGTTTTATCCACTGACTCTTGATTGAAGTTCCAGTTCAACAGGATTGATTATTCATACAGCAATAACTACACCACTAATAACAACCACGAAGAATTGAACGAGCCTGAAGACAGTATCAATCAGAAATAAACATCTCTGGCAGCCGGCCAGTACTTTGACTGAAGATAATAAGAAGACTATCACTGGGTACGCATCAGCCCCTCAGTGAAGGTTAGAGTTATGACAAAATATCCAATACCGGTCACAATGGACCCCCGAAGGAAAGCGACAGAGGTCAACCAAAAACAATTTAGCGGAGAATTGTGGAGATTGAGATTCAAAGAATGAACCAGAGTTGGGGCACTGTACGAAGGATGCCCGTCGACTGAACAAAGTGGAAGCGATTTGTTGCTGCCCCACAGGACACCACCAGACGTGATGGCCACTGACTGCTTTGACAGTCGGCGGGTAAGGATTAAAAAAGAAGGATGGTGATAGGAGCAGCTCCTGTAGCTATGAGGTGGCTCTCTCAAGCGCATTCAAATAGAGAGATTATTGTGGCTCTGTCCTTGTGTAGCTAGAGGGTAACGCCAATGTTTATAAGTTAGCGGGGTTTTCTGATGACGTCATAGGGTTCGTTTGGTTTTAAGGGATATATTCATTGCACCTGAACTACTACATCAGTGCTCCCATCTCTGATCTCCTCCCTTATATCACTCAAGGAAGATCTGAACACAGTGTACGAATTCCGCAGCATTGGCGAGAATCCAAATGTGTTTAAATAGGAATCACACATTCTATGAATATTTTTGTTGTTGGCAGGTTTCTAATTTTTAAATTTTAAAAGGGCAGCGGACTGATTGGCCTACTCTTTACGATTTCCAACAGCCGTGGGATTTTTACAGTGCTAAACTTACTCCTATTTGTTCGTCCTTATCCGAGAAGGCTAGGCATCCGATCTCACTATCCAGGAGACCAGGGGGAGTAAAACATCGTTAGGACCACTGGTTCTGCAAAACATTGTTCCAAACATTTTATTCCCTCAACTGCGAATTGAACCCGGTACCTCCAGAACTCGAGGTGGATGCCATACCTCTTAGCCGCTCCGAACCCCATCATAGGGTTAACTTCTAAGAAGTACCGAAAGGGAGAAATAAATGGCGGATAGACTGAAGCTGGTTTGCAAGTGATGCGTAAACAATCTTATAGAATGGTATTTGTGACGTAGTTGGACTGTTACTACTGAGACTATAGAAACTCATGATCTATTGGTAGTCGATAGTTGCAACGCCAAGGTAGGGATCACATGTCACGTTAAAAAAATCCAAAACGTAGAAGATTATGCAATTCAAACACCTTCTACCGTTCTTGGGGTCCAGGAGAATCATTTTATAGCCAAACCCAATTTATAGCCATCCGGTCTCAATAATGAGAATCAACATTAGACTGCTATATAAAATGATCAATTCGATCATAGGAGTCGGAAGGACAAGACACCTTCCCGTGTGAGTATTATGCTCGCTATTTCTAATTCGAAATTTCAAGCTATCAAAAAACAGCCAATCAGTTGGCAGTGTAAGACACTCGCTATTATGGAACGAAGATATTTCAGTTAGCCAGGACAAACGAAAATTACTTCCAGGATCCTAGAAGTGAGAAAAACATGAGATGAGGGACTGAAATCTGTTAACATAAGATAATAATCTCGTAACAATGAACTTTATCTTGGTGTTCAAGACCACATACAGACGAATTGCATGGTTTTCACACTCACACCTCATAATCAGACCATCTACTGAAATAACTTGAACAATAAAAGTATCACAAAATGTGTGTTAATATTTGTCAGACTACGTTTGGATATCGTATTTTACTTCTCATGATTTGAAATTCAAATTTAAGATAAGTCATCTTTATTTTACAGTTCAAATTGCACAATTTAAAAACACAAGACCAAAACTTCTGGTTATTCAATTATCAACAAGATGAGACCAATGAAGAACTCTTTCATTATTAAAAAGTAAAGTTTTCTTTTAATAAATCATTCAGATTCTAAGAACAAACTCAATCTAAACTTGAAAATAAAAATGGCAAAATTTACTTCTTCTGTTTCGATCTCCACTATTGTCGAGAGCAGCCTTGGCTCTGGTGTGTAACCAACCAGTACTATTCAGATTTAGCTGTCAGTGGTAGATCACCGGAGACTGCAACACTTGGATGGCTACGCCGTAAAGAGAAAACATTAATAAAAGCCTCGAATATTCAGGAACTGGTGTGGATCTGCTGTCCTGGTCATGCAGGTGTACGCTGTATTGAGAGAGCTAAATACTAGCTTCGAGAGCACTGTCATAAAGTCGGCAAAAGATACTTTGCGTAGTTATTTAAGTCTGGACGCCTTTCACAGGTTGCCTTCCCTTTGCTCTGCATTAGTGGTCCAACAGTGGTCAAAACTTAGATTATCTGATGTAGGTCTTCAAAGGTGTCTACCTTCGCACAAGATTAGTCTTGGTAGACGGATAATGATGCTTCTACTTTAAGGGAAAATTCACAAGGTATTTCAGATGTCAAGAACATGAGGTGGAGCAATGTTAACTTTAGAATATGACCCTCCGCCTTTCGTGAAGATGGGTTATGCAATAATTAGCTCGTTCAAGCGCCCAGTTAAGTTAATTCAGCGAAATCCTTTATTATTATTTATTGGTTCTATAGATGTAAATATATATTAAAGAGTCTGATATATATATATACGTACTCTCTCATAACTATAATAATTGGATCACCAATGAATTTGTAAAATAACACATAACAAATTTAATAATACATTATTCTTCAGTTTCAAATAAATATAAATGATGGGTGAAATTTAGATAAAAATGTGTCTTCATAGAGACTTAATAGGGGAATTATAAGATTCAGTTGCGTTCGCCTTTTAATAAGCACTTAGCTCTTCAAATGATTCAGTACTGCCACATATGTTTCGTCAAGTCTGTTGTGATGAGGGCACTTCTCTACACAACTCGTCCAATGTAGGTGGTTAGTGTCGAATCCCAGCTCTTAAATTACAAACTAGTGGCGTCGAAACTCTTACTACCAACTTGCCTCGCACCGCGAAGTTTAGAGAAAATAAAATAACAAATGCCTCTGCTAAGTACATTTTTATCGGACGATTAAAAGCCGCCTTTTCACACTGTTCGCCCACCAGTTTTGCCTCTCTGAGATTTTATTCGTCCTGAGCTTATACAGCATAACTCCGGAAATATGACTAGAAATCACAGTTATTTTTCTGATTAATTTAATGGGAATAATGTGTCTGAACAGCGCGAGTGGCTTGTGCCTGAAATTTACATATCACTCAAAAATAAAAATATAAACACTCCTGACAGCTCCATTCGGAGTCTGTGGTTACTTCTGCTTTCTGTTTTCTGTACGAAATAGCATGAAGCAATCACAAGCGCTTTTTGTAGTGGTTTATGAATATACTATTTTCATATGTTGAGGCTGCCAGCCTCGTATGTCTTATATAACCACTTAGCAAGAAAACCATGTCAATTTCACATTTTTTTTTTAAATGTACAACTCACCCCAACTTTGGATCTACAATCTCCTGACACAGATGAATGCACACAGCAACGTAAATTAGATGATTCGAACACTTGGTCTGGGGTAAATTTAGAATCCCTCTTATGACGGGTGCTTTGATTTCTATGTATACAGTCTTGGCATTTATAAATGCGGATTTTCTTTTAAATTTTAAAGATGCCCAAATACTTTGGTCTTGTCCTGTTTAATTTCGAATTCTGTCCGATTCTTCTCTGGCTCCTGGAGTAGCTCTTTTGACGTTGTAATGCAGTCTGTTTTAGTCTCTGAATTTGCAAGGTTTTATTCTCATTTCTTCTTCCAAGCTTCCACATTGTGTTTCCAACGAACTTTCCAATCAGAGCTATTATTATTTTCCTGCTCTCGATTGAACCAATCCTTAAACTCGGGCTTCAGAGAGTTAATTTTAATTCTTCCCTGCGTGTTTATAATTATCACGTTAAAATGTAAACCCATGACCTACCTATCTTTCAAATATGGCATGGTTACTTCCGTTGCTATTACACAGACTTGTCAACACATCTGTGATCATATCCCTAATGATTACCTTGCTCCTAATGTCTCTTCAGACATGTTTAAATATATATTTACAAATTTGGAGAAGACACTTTTAATGACAATGGAAAGCGACTTATTAGATTCTGCACAGAGCAGAATCTGATCTTTACAAACACAAAGTTCCCCCATAAGCGCATACATGTATACACTAGGTGTGAACCAACAAAGAATGAGAAGTCAGTGATCGACTACGCCATAGTTAGGAAGAGTTCATTCAAGTATGTCCGGGATGCTAGAGTGTGGAGGTGGGCCAGAGAATGGAAGTGACCACTACTTGAAACAATTAAAATAAAAACTGAAAGAGCTACTCGACCCAGGAACTGCCTAACATCACGCAAGAAGCTAAGTAAACGAACAGGAGAAACGAGCATTAAGACCTACAAGCTGGGAGAGCCAGAAGTGAAGACCAGATATCAGGGGCGTATTGCTACAGCAGTGAGAAACACAGAACAACAACCTGAAGACTTGGAAACACTCTTACTGAAATTCAAGGACATCATAAAGACAGCTGCTGCAGAAGCATGTGGTGAAGTTCGACTTGGGAACAAGAGAAAGAGGACACCTTGGTGGACAGGTGGGGTTAAAGAGAAAATAAGAGAGAAGAAAAAGGCATGGAAACAATACTTAGGAGCTAAAAACACTGCAGGAAAAACAGAGAAATATAGAAGAATATATGATACTCAGAACAGAAGCACAGAACAAGGTGCTAGCAGCAAAACAGAAGTCCTGTGAATAATTTGGAGAAAAGCTAGAAAACGATGCACAAGAAAACCAGAAATTGTTCTATAAGACCCTAAAGAACATGAGGAAGGAAAAACAGTGTCCTCTTAAATTTATAAAGGACAAGCAAGGCAAATTGCTTACGGCCCCGAAGGAAGTAATGGAAAGATGGAAAGAATATTTTTCAGAACTCCTCGATGATAAGCAAGGTCAAACATCAGAAATAATAGTCACTGGCTGTCACAGCGCGATGTCGCGGTGACGAAAAATTAGAGTGGCTACATTGTTAACGCTGAGTTTCGGCAACCCTGAGATAACTTGATTTGCTCAGGTCAGGTGACCGGACGGGAAGCGGGATTTTTTGAGCGCCAAGATAGGCAGTGATCGTTTAGACAGGTCCGAGAGCGGACATACTGAATTTTTCCCTGCCCAGCAGTTGGCTGAGAAAAGTGTGCCATAAGTTTCATATTCTGAGTTTTGCTTTCCTGTGGAGTATTTGGAGTGTAGTGTGTAATTCTAGTTTGAGATGTTAACTAGTGTCATTTTCTACATACCGCAAAGGTTACCTTGTCCAGTTTTGGAGGTTTGTTCATTGTTATAAAGTATGGCCGCTACGATGAGCGGTGCTCAAGTCATTGTTAATACTAGGCCGCCATATTGTGTTATATGCGGTCGTTAGCCAAATCTATTAAGAGAAGTTTGCTCTGGCATGTATTTATGTGCCTTCATATATAAGTCATATATCTGTAGCCTTGTGTGGCGATATTGTATGCATTCGATCATTAAAGGGTAATTCCTGTTGAAGGTGTTATTTCTTATTGTCAGCATTATATGTGGTAGTCGTACCTTTAGAAGGACGGACCTTGTTTATCATTAGTGGTGGTGTGTTTGCATATCCACAGCATATAGTGCTCTTGACACTGGCACGGAGGAGAAAACCAATGGTGATGAAGATAACATGAAGATGGAAGAACTGAAGGCAGAACTGGAGAAAATCTAGATGGGCAAAGCTGCTGGACATGATGGCATAACACCAGAACTGGTTAAGTACATGGGAGCAAGGGTTCTACAGGCAGCGTGGTGCAACAAGACCATACTAAAGGATTGGGAGGTTGCCATAATAACACCAATTTTTAAAAAGGGTGACAACCGACAATTTAGAAATCATAGAGGCATTTCCCGTCTCGTTGTCCCTGGTAAAATCTACTCTACAATCCTGGAGCAGAGACTCAGACGCCTTGCTGAGCCACAATTGGATGAGGTCCAGTGTGGCTTCCAAGCAAATCGAAGTACTCAAGACCTAATCTTCCTCTCTCAGACAGTTGAGTGAAAAGGCTCTTGAGTATAAGAGAGAGATCCATCTTTGCTTCTTAGATCCGGAAAAGCATTTGACAAGGTCCCTTAGAACAAACTCTGGAACTGTTTAGCAAGGAAGAACATTCCATCACCTCTGATTCATGCTTTACATAGCGTCTACAAGTCTTGCAGAAATTATGTGAGGACGGCAAACCATAAGTCAGAAGAATTCAGGACCACCACTGGTGTAAGACAAGGTGATATCCTGTCACCTTATCTTTTCATACTTCTCGTGGACGATGTCATCAAGGCATGTAAGGAGAGGGCAGGAAAGTATTCAGTGTGGTACTGGAAGATGAGACAGGTCTGTATTTCAGAGCTGGCATTTGCTGATGATGTTGCCCTGATTGCTAAATCAGAGGCACATCTTCAATCCAACCTGCAAGTCTGGAAGGAAGAGCTGGAGAAGAGAGGAATGATCACAAGCAGCTCGAAAACAAAAACTATGATGATATCACGAGAGAAAAGAAGACATCAGATTAAGCTGGGAGAACAGGTCCTGGAGCAGGTCGACCACTTTAAATACGTACCTTGCAACTGTCATAGACCTCAAGGGAGGCATTAAAGAAGAGTTGGCTACCAGAAGAGCTGCAGTCGGGAGACTTTTTCAAGCCATAAATCGAGGATTCCTCAGCAAAAGAGAAGATGGTAAGAAGACGTAGATGGCTGAATGCCGCTCCACCAATGTCCCAGTCTTGACGTCGTACGGATGCGAGTCATGGGCAATGACTACAACCCACAAAAGCCAGATCCAAACCTCAGCAATGAGGTATCTGAGGAAGGTGGTTGAAGTAACAAGAAGAGACATGGTTTTCGTACGGATAGGTTGTGATTTATTGTTGTCCCGTCTGAGTAGAGTGGATGGTGATAGATACGTGAGAAAAAAGTGTGAGAAAAAGATTTCCACGGGTGATAGATTAAGGAGAAGATATGTCTCTGGAATGAGTAAGTTTCTCGTTTCCAGCCTATCTATAAGACTATAATTTTGTAAAAGACAACCTTGCCCTCCTCATACATATAAATGTAAGTTTAACATCACACACAAACAGCTGTGTGACAACAAGACACACAAACGTGTAAAAAACTACGGTTAATTTGGTATGGGTCTGACCAACACCTAAAGTTAAGTTTCTTTTGTTGTTTATTTTCATTTAAACTTGACAACATCAAATATCTAAAGAAAGATCAATACAATCAGATTTACATACATATGAAATAGCAGAATAAATGTGCCCTAAACCTAGGAGAAAAGAACCTAAAAGTTAATATCCCAAAGGTCGAAGTTTAACACTATGTTACAGAGTAGACAGTGAGGTAAACAAGCTCCTTCTATATGCTACACAGTAAAGTTAACATGTTTAAGCAAAATTCAATGTTGGTAAAGTTCCTGTAACCAAGAAAAAATATTAACTCTCTCTTTCATACAGTGGCCACTCGATCACTCTTACCTACTCTTGGTGATATTGCGTGGAAATACAATTATTCTGAATATAAAAAAATGTCAGGTTTAATTCCCAAATTGGCCCCAGTCCATCTTCTAGCAAATAAAGACTAGCGAGGTGAACGCCAAATTTGGTGTGGGTTTTTCCTGGATGAACAAAATGTCACCGCCAATAGTTTATTTAGAAACGTGATCTTGAGGTTCACAGTTAAAGAGAAAAATACTTCCAGTATTGGGAAACATCTGATTGCAAAAAAATGTTACATATGATGATGATGAAAATCCTATCGGCTGTCTCTATGGTAGAGCGCCGATTCTGAAACAGCGTAACTTTCTTGATAAATCCGCTTGAATACGACTGTCAGAAGTCGGGAGTATATGTGTTATTTTGTATACCCCAGTGGGCTGGAAAAATTGGAAATATATCTGGGTATGGTAAGTCCAGTTAATTTACAAATTAAAATGTTTCTCATGTATCGTTGGCAAATACTTGCTCACAAATGAAATTGGTGACGCACAAACCAAGAAAAGACAACATTAACCAATCAGTAAAATGAAAAAACTGCTGGACGCTCTGTATCAGGTCTGCAGAAATATGAGAAACATTTATGGAAAAATGCTACTATTCTATAAAGCTACAAATATGCACACGGACGGGGAAAGACGATCTCTTATCCACTCCGTCAGTCCTGATTAAATTTAAAAGGTACACGGTGTCTTTCTTTTATGTCTACACTATCGCCCGTCGCTAACGCTTAGTTTCTAGGTCGGATGAAGGTATGCCACTCTCCCTGCCCCTTGCGCACGCTTAACGATCAGCGTACAATGTCAATTATTATTTAATGATCTATTTGCACACTTACACAAAGTATCGCCTGTCTTTAATAGCTATTAATTGTCGCCGTCTGATAGTTTAGTCGTATGATATTAAATAATAGGCACTTATAATAAATACGCACAATGAAAAAAAACGTGAATTCTTTTCTATCACTATCAGTCGCGCCTAGCATTTAAATCTCTCTTCTTGTGCGAGAAAGCGGGTGTGAAAATTAACATTATAACTGAACATCTGGTATGAAATAGCTACGCGTTTTTTATTTTACTAGTTCTAGCAGCTAGAAAATCTAAGTGAATTATAATGGTAAAAGCTTAATACTTTTAATCACGTAAACACTAATTTCTATTACCAGAAAATTGGAATGAAAATCCTCACGAATGCTATTAACACATATTCCACAATGGTTCTAGAACTACGTGCTTAGAAGCATCCAAAAATTCTGAGTGATAACTGATAGCAGGTTTAAGAAAACACAGTTTATATCTAGCTATATTTCTCTGATCTATAGATGATGCTAATTTTCACACTATTGTGTGTACCCGAGAACCAGCACAGAGTTCCCAAATAAAGCTTTACGGCCACTCGGTCGGGCGTTGCTAATCGACATCAGAAGAATTCTTATGTCTAACGGGTCTCTCGAAGATTTTGCCTGGGAGTCTACTTCAAAGTGTATTCGGGGAACCCTTCGTAGACTTCAAAAGGTTCTGTGTTATTCATGTGCGGTGTGTCAGGTATCGTATTATTGACAAATAAGCTCGCGTGATGATAAGAGGTAAACAACCTAATTCGCTACCTGTTATGAAGGGCAGGTCGCGAAAGTTGGTAAACGCTTCGATTGCTTATGTTCGAAGAAAAGAGGCGTGGATGAAAATAAGCTTGTGTGAGTAAGACAGGCAGAAAAATGCATGGTTTTGCTAGCAAATCATAGAACGCTTCGAAGTCAGAAAAGACTGTCAGATTACTGTTGCTCTATTTCCATTATACGTCACAATGGTCTGCAACCAAACGATACGTCAAGGCTTAAAAACCCAACCGCTGCAGACCCAAGTAGAACAGTCCCAGCTGAGATGGTTTGGCCATGTCTGCAGAATGGGAGAAGATCGGCTTCCACGACAAGCATGGGAAACTAAGAGCTTCCAGGACGACCCAAAGTCCGCTGAGAGGACAACATTAGACAATCTTTGAAGGACTGAGGACTAGAATGGAACCAAGCCAGGAGGAAGAAGACAGCCGATAGAATAGTATGGCTCTCTCTTTTACATACCTCTACACCTCACGGTAGAACAGGAGCGAATAAGTAAGAGTTTAAAATTATCACGTTAAAATTTTAACCCATGACATATCTTTCAAATATGCCATGATTACTTCCGTTGGAATTGCACAGACTTGCCAAGACATCTGTGATCTCATCCTTAATGATTACCTTGCTTCTTCAGACATGTTTAATCGGTAATAAAGACGCCGATAATGTCTTGACAAAAATGATAAAGTGATGATCTTGTGTACTCAAATCTTCCTTCAGACAGATAATCCCAGACGCACGCGGACCACAGCCGGCCCCCACAGACAGACAATATGGCTTCCTTTGTCCCCTCCCGCCGAGGTGTCGAGAGGCGCAGTGACCAACCGTGAAACACAGGTGGGCACCCGCCTGCTCTGTCTGGGTCGTAATGAGTTACTGCAAAGTCAACCATTACTTTCACGTTTACCGTTTGCATTCAAGCTGGCGATGACAATTAATCCTAAAGATAGTCAATTAACCGTGAAATAACACTATTCCTGTGTGAAAACGGGTATAGTAATTTAAGGAGTGATAATTGCACAAATGTGTGTACGAAAGATGAAGAAATAAATAAATAATGCTGGAGAGAGAGAAAAATGTAAAAGGACACTGCTACCACTATGTTAAGGATTAAATTGAGTGGTACATATAATGTTTTGTTAATGTTGATGGTTATGGAATGTTTCTGGGGGGTGGTGTGGTGCATCAAAGGCTGACAAGGACGAAGTCAGTGTGGTCGGGCTTACAGGTGCCGACAGGTGTGTGACTATGTAGATAACCACATACGCGAATGTTAATGGGTTCTGTCATACCTGGAGAGACTGGAGCCACACACCACAACAAAACAAAGGAGTCAGGAACGTTGAAACTCCTGATAACGTTATACAATGTTTATTAACACCGCAACATTGACGTTGGGACAGCACACTTCACAGGTTACCGTTCACGGCAAATCATGACACATCAGGTAAGGAAACATATCCATAGGCAATTGAGTGCATAATCCAAAGGTATATAATCATCGATAACAGTTCATTACAGATCATCAGACGTCAGTAAGAAAATTCATACGACTCAGTTACTGGTACAAAAAATTCCAAGCACAAAGGCTGCGGAGCACAGCAGCTCATAATCATTAACATCATGGCAAAAATATCCATTCAAGAAAGGGACTGCATACCTCACAGTTTACAATAATATAGCCTGGATCAACATACTCCAAGGCCTGAATAATACATCTCCTGGGAGAAAGAACATTCCCTTAAATAATCTATCGAACTTTAAAAATCCGTCTTCGGAAATATGAATGTATATAATGGCCTACAATCCATGGCCTGAAAATATTTTCAATCTCTATTAAATTCCCCTTTCACAAAAGAAATATTCTGGAACACACTAGCGAAATGGATCACGTCCATTCCAGAGCTCTGCCAGAAAACGTACTGTCACGAAATAACAGCTGCTCAAAACAGCTCAGTAAAAATACATGCGCGGGCTAGCCGCTAGAGACTACCGCTCAGCTCAAACCGTACCTACCCCAAAAATCTCACTAGGAACTTGAACAGTTTTCTTTATCATATTTTTAAACAAACTAAACAACTAGTCAGGTAACAGTTTAAACATTACTGAGCACACAACCCCCGACTAAAAAATTCTCTTATCGCACAGAGCGTGTTTACTAGCGTGTACAACAATCCGACCCGTACATTCCAGTCGTTAACACTTAACTCCCCTTAATTAAAATATGACTTAACAGACACCCACATTTATCGTCACAGCGCCTAATAACACGGAACGAATTTAGTTCGGCTCTTCAGTGCAGGAAAACCAGTTGGACATAAATATTCCATATAGGCAATATCCTTTGTCGAATCTGAAACGTAGACTTAGGCACATATCTAGGCGACATGATTGGATTGAACTCAAAATCTACGAAAATAAGGCAACTCTTGAGCAGAATCTTTGGAATACTGTATTATATTGATACATAATGTTATTGTGGTGATATTATTATTTTGAGAGATCGATACCAAACGGAGACAATCAACTGGCGTAGAATTAATTGTATAACAGAATGAAGCACACTCGAAATAAAGTCATAATTATTGTGACAAAACGTCTGTACGTGTTCCTTTGGTGACTCACACCTTCAGCCCTACAGCAGTATCATGTCTTTTTCTTCATTTTCTCCACAATCGCTTTTATTTGGCACAAATTATGCCTTTTCATTCTTTTTACTCTCTATGTTGGATCAGTAGAGAGAAGTCTCTAACACCCAACTCCCCTACGGAAGTATATGCTATGGGTCTACCTTTACCTTTTTACACGCAGACGTGTTTACGTTACGCCAGGTGAACTGTGGTATTATCGTGACAATACCCGGTCATTATCACCGGTCAGCGGTAATACGTTTATCTCTGTGAGTCGCCGGCCACCTTTGATAGGAGTCGATCCTCGTTTAACACAATATGGTCTCGTACCAGGATGAATAGGAATCCAATATTGTCTGTCTGAGATGTCTGAGGTGTGCGAAAATACGAGGGATAATGAGATAATCGTTTTACGGGACCACCCCGGTGTAAGATTATTACTGATAACCTGTCTGGGGAAGACAATATTTGAAGGTAGCATCTGGCCATCAAAAGAGCTCACAGATTTGTGTGTGAAGTTGCATAAAGATGCCGGCGGCAATATTACCGCATGATTTGAAAGAAGTCACGCGTTGGAATATTAAATTTAATCTTTTAAAACACGTGGGGGATATTTTGAAATTAGACACCCCAACCCAGTGCTAAAGAGCTTACGGTTGGATCAAAGTAAGAATAAACTATGGATCCTATTGAAACACCCGACGGAAGCACCATCTGTGATGTGAACTGCACATATAATGTACTGAAATCAGAGACACAGAACAGGGAGACTGCAGCGCACGTCATATGCGCGACTCCCAGAAGCCAGTGAAACATCGGACTTAGAATTATTATTTATAAGTGACAGATCGAAGTACAAGGTATTTGGGAAACATAAAACCTTAAAAAGCAAGACCGCCTTTATAAATACTGAAGTTCGAAGTACTGAAGTAACTACGCCATTCGTGTGAAAGAAGTACACTCATCATCAAGAAGTGACGAAAACCACAGCTGCAGGACTCCCTTATATCTGTTAAGTGCTTATAAAAAGGCACCAGCAAAAAAGGACATAATAATTTTTTTGACTATATTGCCCACCCTAAAACTCTGTGAAGAGAAAATTCGATCCCAATATAAAAGTCACCAGCATTTTATTTATTTCACACTGTTAATATTCATTGATTATTAAATTTGTTACACCTTAATTTATAACTAAACAAACATAGTTGATTCGAGCTATTACATGTATGAAAGCAAAAGTATGAGCCAGAATATTATATATATATATATATATATATATATATATATATATATATATATATATATATATATATATATATATATATATATATATATATATATATATATATCATATATTTACCTCTAAACAGAGCAATAACATTATAAGAGGCAAGTCGCTAAATTAACTCAGCTGGGGGCTTGAATGTGATTAAAAACCATTGCTTAAATCACTCACAATAGGCGACGGTGATAAAAGTTAACCATTGCTCAGCCCTATGCTGCGTGGTTCTTGACTTCTGAATTATCTTGTGAATACTCCCTTCGGATAGTAGCGGCATTACACTTCTATCCACATCTCTACCAAGAGTAATCTTGTGCGAAGGTAGACACCTTTGACGACTCATTTAGATACTCTTAAGTTTTCGCCACTGTTGGATCACGTCTGCTAAGCAGGGGAAGCAATCCGGAACACTTGAGGGCAAGTCCGGGAATAAAGTACCCGATGGTAATTTCCCTAGAATACTGACAGAAATTGTAGATTACTGAAAGAATATTGTTAATTATTAGTTTAGATAGATCTGCTCATACGTCTTGCAATAAATAAATAAATAAATAAGGTGAAATATTTTACGAGTAAAGTAAATAATTGATAAAATCAAAAACTCATCTAAAATAATTGGAAGAGGAAAGAACTGCACATTGCTGAAGCCTTATTTTTGTTGTTGTCATTGTGTTTGAGTTTATAATTTTAGTCAGCTAATACTTTGACTTAGAGTGGCTAATTTTATTTTAGACCAGTAGCAATTGTAATTTTCGTGTCGCCTGTAAACAATCTCCTTGCACAGGATGACCGAATCACAAAACCTCAATACCTTTTATCTGAATATTGGTAGGTAACTGGGCATGACAGGCCAAACTCTGACAGATTTTGAGCTTAGTTCGGTTAAAGCCGAGCAAGAAAGAGTACATGAAGAGAGGAAGACTGAAAAGGAGAGAGCAGCCAAAGAGCAGGAGAAAGAAGAAAAGGCCGCTGAAAGGGAAGATAGAAAATTGGAGAGGGAGTATGAAAAGGCCAAAGCAGAACAGGAAGCAGCGGAGCAGGAAAAGCAAAGAGCTTCTAAGAAAGAACAGGCCGAAAGGGCTCTCGATAAGGAAAAGAAGCGGGCCGAAAGAGCAGAAAAGGAGGCCAAAAAAGCAGAAAGGACGGAACAGGCCGACAGAGTCCACGCACTCAGACTTAAAGAACTAGAGATTGAACGAAGAAGAATCGAATCTAGCTATAGCACTATTGGGTCGGGGAGTTCTCAAAGTAGTGATGGCGGAAATATCTCTCACGTGGTAGTTCAAGCGCGGCCTCTTTTCAGTTAGATGTCTACTCAAAGGCTTCTGAGGAAACAGACATATATCTTGCTAGGTTTGAGTCTTTAGCTGCTACCTATGGATTAGATAGAGAGAGATACAACAGAGTCTGCGAGGACCCGCGTACGACGTCTTCCTCAAAATGGCCCTGGAAAACAACAGAAATTATGATATGTTGAAGAAAGCTTTGCTTTAACGTTTTTCGCTGAATGCTCAAACTTTTCAGTGCATGTTTCCGGGAAACCAAGAGGCAAAACGACGAGTCGTATAAGCAGTTTGCTACACGTCTGGCTATGTACTTAGAGAAGTGAGGATCACTCAGCGCCTTCGACGAATCTTATGAAGGAATACAAGAGATGCTTAATTGTGGAGCAGTTTAAGGACTTTCTCACCCTAGACATGAGAAGGTTCCGAACGGAGCACGGTGACGAAACTCTTGATCAAGAGGTACCGTTTTCTGATCGGTACCAGAACGCCCAGACGGAAGTGACTCCAGCTAAAAAGCGCACACACGATAATCACCCTAAGCGAGAGGAGCGCCCCTGCACTGACTCCAAAAGTACGACCAACACCTCACAAAGCACGACACAACAGCAGCAACAACAACAACCACAAGATCACTACAGGCAGAGCGCTATTCAGCCCAGGGACTGGAAGGCGATGGTGTAAATTATGCAAACATTACACGCATTTCACTGTAAGAGGCCAAAACCAGGCCCTTATACTATTGCATGTCTGATCAGGGGGCCGATAGGGAAACATGGTACCCAGGCATATGAACAAAATCCTAGTTACCCCTCTATCACTGAGCATGTAACCGTGGGTAACCAAACCATACGGTGCTTATGTGATTGTGGCTTCGAATATTCCGCTTTAGGTTCCTCATCTTTGGTGAAGGCCCACCAATACACTGGTGAAACTGTAGAAATACAGGGGTCTCGGAAGAGTATAACGCCTATGCTTCTTCCGGTTGCGGAAATTGATGTTTCAATCCGATATGTGATGGGAAAATCAATGCCGCAGTTTTAGACGATTTAGTCTACAGTCTTATTTTAGGGAAGAAATATGTCTTTCGTCGAGATTCATCACGTGACTCCAGGTTGACACAAGAGAGAGAGAGAGAGAGAGAGAGACCACAGGAAACGCCCAGGTGGCATCTGAGCTCTTCTCTCTAAACAGCACGAATATGTCGGAGCTGAAGCAGTCGCAAAGGACGAATAAATCCATAAAGCCTTGCTTTTCCGAATTGTAAGACAATTATTCCCATACTCCTCATGGAGCATATTACAGGGAGGAAGGTTTGGTCTATAGACGGGTGGGGAATAAGGGACATTTAGTTGTCCCATTACCCTATCGCACCCGCCTAATGCAGGAAATGAATGTAACTCCGCCCCACCCCCTAAAGGTTCAAGTTCAAATGCCCTTGTAAGGCATATTTCATTGAATTACTTCTGGCTAGATTTGCGACACGATGTTAGACTATTTGTGAACGATTGCCCTATTCGCCATCACCCGGACAACCAGAAGGACGAAACTACGAAGAAAGAGTTTGAGCAGAGTACCCAACACTGAGGATGGGATAACTCGTACCTCAATTCGACATTTCTGTGTAGCAAGGCAGAGTTACGACAAGCGCAGATGGCAGAAATTACCTTAGTGCCTTACTGAACAGAGTCAGATCAAGATAACCCATGTCTCAGATGGAACTTTCCACAAAAAAGATGAAATTATTTAGCGACGGACGGGGCAAGGGAAGCAACTCGTGGTGCCTCTCCCCTCCGTAATTAAAGCGGCTCATATATCCTCATCGGGGGAACATGTTCCCATGGGTACCACTATGCATAACCTTAAAGAGGCATACTTTTGGCCCAGACGGTGGGAGGACGTTCGACAGTTCGTTTTACACTGTACAAATTGCCAAGCGAGCAATTTAAACACTCACCACGGAATAATGAGGAGAAGAACACTGTCATTCCGAACTGTGGTAGTGGAAGGCACACAAAACACACAAAAGTTTACGTCCAAACCTGGATATTTAATGCAATATCTTAGGTGATGGGGTATGTCATAGAACATCTGAACATGCTCTTCTGTGTGATCTCTCACACCATTAGCCCTACGGCAGTATCATTTCTTTGTCTTCATTTTTCTCACCAATCGCTTTTATTTGGCGAAAATCATGCCTTTTCATTCTTTTTACTCTCTATGTTGGATAAGTAGGATGAAGTCTCTAACACTTTACTTTCGGACGGACGTATCTGCTTTACACGCGGAATTATTGTTCCGCAAGGTAAATGGGATAATACCACGTAATTATACCGGTCATAAGCTTATCTATTGTATCCGTCTAACCATCTTTTGAAACGCGTCGGTCCAACATTTAACCCCAGGTGAAAAACTGATGACAATACGGTCTCGTCGGATCGACATGAAAAGAACCCAAGATTGTTTGTCTGGGCTGCTGACGTCGGTGTCTTTTTGTCTGGCAGATTACAAAGAGGGAAGGTGCGTTTATCGCTTTTTTATGGGATGAATCCCTGGTGATTGTTACAGATAATCTGTCTGGGTAGACATCTTGGCGGAAAACATTACGCCAGGCAAACATGGTCACATGTTGTTGTGAGTGGGCGGAAATATTACTGCATGATTTGAAAGAGGTCACGCGTTGGAAAATTTAATTTAATATTTTAAAACACTGGGGGGTGGCGGGTGGGGCGGGGGGAGGATATTTTGAAATTAGACACCCCAACCCAGTGCTAAAGAGCTTACGATTGGATTAAAGTAAAAAGCCAGAATAAAATATGGATCCTATTGGAATATCCGACGGAAGTACCATCTGTTATGTGAATTGAGAACTGCACGTATAATGTAGTGAAATCAAAGACAAAGAACTCTGAGATACTGCATGGCATGTCATATGAGCGACTCCCAGAAGCCAGTGAGACATCGGACTTAGAATTACTATATTATAAAAGACAGATCGAAGGATTTTGGAAACTTAAAACCTTAAAAAAGTAAGCCCGCCTTTATAAATACAGAGATTGAAAAACTTAATGGACCAGGACTTTAAATACCAAGACTGGAAACCTTGGAATTGGATCCCCCGTCATAAGAGAAACTTTCCTAGGCCAAGTGTTTCGCACATTCACCCATTATAAAAGGGATTCGAAATTTCCAGACCAAGTGGTTTGAGAGCACGTAACCTATATTGCTTGTCTCCATTATATCCTGCGCGAGGTGTATTCTTAAAACTTTGGGTTCGTGTTTACAAGCTATCAGACGGTTCGAAGTACTGAAGTTACTACGCCACTCGTGTGAGGGAAGTACACTCATCATCAAGAAGTGACGAAAACCACAGCTGCAGGGCTCCTTTGTATCAGTTAAATGATTATAAAAAGACAGCAGCAAAAAAGGACACAATAATTTTCTGACCATATCCCCACACTAAATATCTGTGAAGAGAAAATTCGATTCCAATATAAAAGTCACCAGCATTCTATGTATTTTAAACTGTTAATACTAATTCATTATTAAATTTGTTACATCTTATTTTAAAACTAAACAAACATAGTTGATTCAGTTATTACATGTATGAAAGCAAACATATAAGCCAGAATATTTCATATATATATATATACACATCTAGACATATTTTTACCTCTAAATAGAGCAATATCATTATAAGAGGAAATTCGCTAAATTAACTCAGCTTGGGGGCTCGAACATGCTAACAACATATATCGTTCGAAATAATATATATATATATATATATATATATATATATATATATATATATATAATATATATATATATATATATATATATATATTATATATATATATATATATATATATTATATATATATATATATATATATATATATATATATATATATATATATATATATATATATATATACTACTCGTCAAAAGTCAAGGGCCACTTAGAAAAAACCTTGGTTGAAACCATAAAACAAATCTGATATAAACGTAATTGGTATCAGTCAAAACGGCATTTATTGAATACCAAATTGACAAGTCACGTAAAGAAATGGAAACACACATTCAAACGCGATGAAGCTGTGCAGTGTGTCACCCACCTTTTCAAAAGTCACACAATAGATATTGGACAAATAGACATTTCAAAATCGGGTATGACCACCGTTTGCAGCAAGGCATTCAAGACAGCGTAGACGCATCGAGTCCACAAGGGTCCGAAGAGTATCCTGAGGAACAGCTTGCCATTCCTGAAGCAGAAATGCAGTCAGGATGTGCAACATCCATTGGCAAGGGGTGATTTGTTGACAATCTTCGACCAAGGACATCCCAGAGGTGCTCAGTCGGAGAAAGGTCAGGTGAATGAGCTGGCCACACCATCCTGATGATCCCATGTTGCTGAATAAACTCATTCACCACACGAGTTCGATGGGGTCGAGCGTTATCATTTTGGAGGATGGCATTACCACATATGGCCGCCAGAGCAGGCTGAACAATTGGTCTCAAGATTTCGTTCTGGTATCTTGGGCCGGTAAAATTGCCTTGGGTGATGTAGAGTGGGGTCCTGCCGTGTCTGTAGAAGCCTCCCCAGACAATGACAGAACCCATACCATAACGATCCACCTCTCGAATTGTGTCATCAGTAAATCGCTCTCCTGGTCGTCTCCAAACTCGAATCCTGCCGTCATTGAATGACACAGTGAAGCGAGATTCATCAGTGAAGAGAACTTGACTCCATTGTTGCCTTGTCCATCTGATGTGCTCGCGACACCAAGCAACACGGGCTCTGCGATGAGCAGGAGTGAGAGGGATTCTGACTGCAGGACATCAAGCAGCCAGTCCAAATTCATGTAAACGTCTGCGAATTGTGCTTTGACTGACATTAATGTTTACAGTTTGTCTCAGCTGACATAGAGTGGAACAAGTCACTGTTCGATGGCGCAGGGCTGACAACAAGAGGTACCGGTCATCATGTCTATTGGTGCATCTAGGGCGACCTGGCCGGTGGCGATCCTCCACACTTCCTGTGGCCTGAAATCTCTCCAAAATTCTTTGGATAGTAGAGTGTGACACTGCAAGCCGTCTAGCAACCTCACGGACAGATAAACCACTTTCAACCCACGCTATAGCCCTCATTCTTTGTAAGGTGTCAAGACTTCTTCTCGGTGGCATGGTTTTTGCAAGTGATGAAACTACCCTAAGTCTGCTGATTGTAAAACAAATTAAAAGTGAACTCTGTTCACGAAAAGTCGCCATTGCACGTGGAATGTCAATCAGCACGATTACTTCACCTGTTTGGTTCTACGGAAGTTTGAAAAAACAGATTAAAAATGTGAATTTATGGTCAGCAAACCAAATTGCACGTGATCACCATGGTTGTCGGTGAGTTGTTTTTATGCTTAACGTGCATAGAGGACTGTCAGAGGAAGATATTGCACCCATTTTTACTAAAAACTTCCTTCATTTAATCATTATATGCGCTTATATAAAAGCGTTTTGAAAATAATAGGGTGGCCCTTGACTTTTGACGAGTAGTATATATATATATATATATATATATATATATATATATATATATATATATATATATATATATATATATATATATATATATATATATATATATATATATATATCACTTTTTTCACTAATTTCATTTATCTTGAACAATAATCAAGTAGGCTTTAAAATAATGGATTTCTTTACATCTGCAATTATTGGATTATTTTCAATGTTTCTTGTGTTAATGTAAGTGTATTTGAAGGGATATCTCAGAGCCATTTATATTTTCCCTTGAAGCATTGGATAGATCTAGCAAAAGGGAAACTTAGTCATCTGTTCACTACTTCTGTAACATCTGGGCGGTTAGTTTAGCAGCCTGACATCATCCTATTACCATCCCTACACTAGTTCACTTTTCTGAGTGAGATACTATTCTTTATATTAAGTACTACTTGATACTATCATCTCTCATCTAAATTTACCCTCTCGCCACAAGCACCTATAGTGGTACATTGGATATGGAAACGTGAGAGATAATAAGGACTAACCACTTGTTAGAGAACGAAACTGTTGTAATAGAAAGTTGTGTAAGTGACATTATCGTAAGAAATAGTGATGAGTATAGTACCAGAGAGTTAAAGTGCGATAGAGAAGTTTTCAGTGTAAGATATTAAGGCAGTAGAAACAGATCACGTGACTTCCTGAGATAAGGGCTATAAATAAGAGAACAAGAAACATTTCTATTTTCTCTCCTGTATCCAGTTTGCATGCATAGCTCATGCTGCGCACGCCACGATGTAGTCGTGGAAGACTCTGCGCCATATGCTGAAGACGTAGAATCAGCTTTCTTCGCGACCTATGTGAAGTTGTTATTCCGCAGTGATGTAGATATCGAAAGCCTTGTTCGACATTCAAGAAGACAAAGCAGATAGAAGCAACTGGAAGCATACATTTCGTCGGTATGTACAACTCTCGAATATTTACAAGCAAGCGTCAAAGGTGAACTGTCTCGTGCATGTAATTAAACATGAAGGCCACGTGTTAGTGGACCAGTGAATTTGATTAGAGAATAGATTTGCTAGTAATTATTATCATAAACAGTGTTAGTCTTTTGAAAAATCTCCACACCCTAGTAGAGTACTAGTGAAAAATAACCAAAGCCGCTGATCGAGTTTTTCAAGAAGAATTGAATTAGCTTGGAACTTCCATGATCATTTAGTCAACTTCAATAAGCAAGATGAATGTTAAATGATTGAAAAATGACATAGCTAGATGTGTACATGAACATACGGGTTGTTGTTCTTCAGTTGAACATTTTGTTTACCCCAGTATATGTATAAATGTTCAAGGTTATGAAAACAAACCACGAAATTTTGTAGGCACGTTGTCAGTTTTGTCAAGAATTTAAAACAGAGAAAAAGACACAATCAGTAATTGAATGCTGTGCCAGGAAAATAATAATTGTGTTTGAGAACCACCATCAACAGAAGGTATTACTTCAGGATTCCAATGAACCTGGGTCCGCTATATAATGAACACTGCCATATACTCTGCCACACTGCAATAGATGAATCAACAAGCCTAAAGTTGCTGTAATTTGGCATTAAACGTACGACTGTCTGGGATGGACGTCTATGAGGATGCATCCATCATGTATACAACCAGCGCATTACAGAAACACTCAGCATTCATATCCTTTGACATTTGCTGATGGAGAACGAGCATCTACAGGTTTTGACCTAAGTAAGCAATGGTGTCGATTATGATCAACAATAATAAATTCCTCCCAGCAGCTCTAAAACAAAATCCACGGTGATATCACGAGAAGAAAGTGTAGTAAAATCTGCGAGAATAATCGCTCATTTCAGTAAGATTTTAGTCATAAAATGAAATAAATAAACCAGCCTTATTGTGTCTGATGGTGATGCTCTCACACGCCAGCAACGCTGCCTTTTGTGCAGTGCTAAAGCCTATAGAACGATTCCACGGTAAAAATCTAATACGCGTTTTGGTTTCGGTTTCGAAAACGTACTACCAACATTTAAGATTTTGCCAGATCTGCTGCATACATTTTGCAGCCTAGACTTATAATTAACGATTTTGCGGAAGTGTGCCGCAAAATAACTATCTGAATTAACGTATTCTGTCAACTTTAACGCAAAAATCAGTAGCAATCCTTACATTTTTTGGTAGTGTTACACGATACAATACAAATTATTAACGCCTATTCTTAACCCGCCATGAACAACCCCGCTTCGCTTGACACATTCTGCCATGCATATATACACGTTGCGACAAAGCCAACAGAAGCAAACACGCAGACAATTTTATTGCCTCCTCGCGGTAATGTTTCTGACGTCCCAAAAACAAGTTAGTTATTTGAAAAATACATGCTAGCGAGATGAAAGAGAGGGGAAGATGGCCGTCTTGTGTAAAATATTTATTTGACGATGACCGGTGACAAAATTGACAATCTAAAACCATAATGAAACTGAACATAAAAATTATATGGTAGTAAAGCTTAGAGTTCACTGAGCAAGAATGTGTTTTAAATAATATGATAGTCCCAGTATTAACCAAGTTATTGAGAAAATACTAAATGACTACGGACGCACGACCAGACAGACTGTTGTTCCTGCTTGTTTTTTTCATAACGTTAGTGGGGACAACGGCATTAGAAGGGAGGCATTGAGGTAAATTCAAATTCGCTTGGGTAACAAGAGTATAGGAGGAGAGGGGAGCGGTAGGAAAATTGTTACCAAAAACTAACATCGTTTTGTATTGGCATAACTAAAGCAGACTGGCCAATCGACTACCAGACGCAGAGTATGTTTGGAATTAATTTTGTTTTTCAAAAACTGCATTTGAATTCTGGTAGTCGCAAGCTTTCGATTGGCCAGTGCTACTAAATATTAGCAAAAAGCTTTCGCTATTCATTGCCAGTTGAACAGTATTTTTTTATTCAGATACGCTGAGAACAGCTGTGATAAATTTAAAAGTAAATTAAATAACTAAATAAGTATTTCACAGTCTGGACGGAGCAGAAGAAACTGAGGCCATTTCTTTGCAAAGTCAGCGTCATTTGTTTATATTTCTTGATTTGTGGTTTTGTTTCCTGTTGCCAGCTGGTGACAGGAAACCTGAGGAGTGACGATAACGCCAAGAAGTCTCCGAAATTTCATGTATGCTTTCAAGAGATAACAGCAGGAGCTTGGGCGTGTGATGTGATATCGATATTTCTGCAACTACACAAATGCTTATATTTCAACAAGAAACCCCAGGTGATATGTTAAGGACCTGGGTACATCTGACAGTTTCGTTTTAAATAAACCTTGGTATTTCAAATCATACTCAGGAAGTTGATGGGGTATGATGATAATACAGCCCCTCATACACAGTGACTCTCCCTCTTAGAAGAATAAATTTAAGCTGTGAACATTCCAACAGGAAAGACATATATTAACATTGTAGTTATTTGGGCAGATTGTCCACACAATTTTAGTTAATCTTTTATGTAAACTATCTTGTCCTCATTTTCAAAGACCTGTCCAAACGATATGACTGGACAGGCAAAATAAATTTTATAAAAAATTATGAAATTTAAAGAAAAACTTAACCACAGGTTTTATTCACTTCCTCGTAGAAACTTAGTGTTTTTGTGTTGTGTACCATCATTTCATTTCTCCCCTAGACACTAGGTACATCATACACCAGACACTAGAGCCAAAATAGTGACCGTGTGAGATCTAGGGAGGTAGCGTTAGGTTCCCTGCACATAATTCATCATCATCATTTATAGAGTCAGGGGCCTACATGTGCTTGACCTCACATGGGTAATACATACACGGATTTCATTCTTTTAGGATACCATCATAACCTCCCCAGCAAAATCTAACTTTGCTACATAAATTGGTAGGCTTGTCCGGGCATTTGAATTTCTCCTAGTACTACATACATTGGGGACTGGGTCTTAGCATAAACAACATTCTATTGTCCCAGGGAATCCCCATAATCATTATTGCCCAAGAACTGGGAAGTCAAGAAACTGTCAGAACCCAAAACTAAATTAGATAAATTTATACTTATTTAGAAAGTTACTTAGAACATTTTGCATTTATCAGAATGGCAGATCTGGCCAAGTTTCGATCTGCGGCTGTTCAGACTGCAAATGAAATGAATATGGAGGGTCAAATCTTAATTGACTATGTCACCTCAGAATGTGATAAATTTATTACTAGGGAAGAACATAGGTTAGCTGAGGAAAGGAAAATGCAATTAGAAGATGCTAGGGAGACTAAGAAATTAGAGGCTGATAGGGAGGCTGAGATTAAGAGGCTGCAGTTGGAGGAGAAGAAACTTGAAGCTGAAACAAAGAAAGGAGATTGGAGGCGGAATGAGAGAAAGAAGAAAGGAGATTGGAGGCGGAACGAGAGAAAGAAGAAAGGAGATTGGAGGCGGAAAGGGAAGATAAAAGATTACAAAGAGAACATGAGATACGACTAAGGGAGTTAGAGCTGCAAGGCCATGCTCCTGAAAATGGAACTAGCCCATCCACTTCCGACTCAGCTGCAAGCCAGGGGGCCTCCTCATCAGCCATGGGGTTCCGTTTAGATTACTTTGTGGAAAAGGATGATGACATTGAGTCGTATTTAAGCAGATACGAAATATTAGCCACTACTTATCGGTTACAAAGAGAAAAATGGGGTGTAAAGTTGTCTCAGGGTCTTCGGGGAACAGCTTATGAAGTGTTTTCCAAAATGAGCAGCGATGACCAAGACAACTATGACATGTTGAAGCAGGCTCTTCTGTTAAGATACGAAAAGAACGAAGAGTTTTATAGAAAGAAATTTAGGAATGCCAGGCTACTGTCGGGTGAGACCTATCACCAGTTCTCCGCCCGGTTGGAGACGTATATGGAGAAATGGGCTTCTTTGGGGAAAACCCAAGATCTCAAAGAGATGATACTCATTGAACAGATGAGAGAGTCCATGGCTCCAGACATGAGAAAATTTCTCATGGAACAGGGCGCGGAGAGGCTGGGTGAGATCATAAATGTCGCTGAGAGGTATCAGGCAGCCCAGACAGAGGTAGCTGGTATCAAGAAAAAAACCAGTAGATCAGTATAAGGCTCCTCAAAACCATAATAAATTTGATAACAGAAGTAAGCAGAACTTTTATAGGCCTCGGAATGATTTTAAAAATAAAACCTCACATTTCAATGACAGAAAGAATGATGAAAAAAAACCTTTTAAAAAAGGAAAGAGGTGCTGTAAACATTGTAGGAAGGACAACCATAACACCGAATTCTGTAAAAATAAACCTTCTGGATGTGCTGCTGTGAGAAGGGGAAACCAGGAAGTAAAGGACAAACCTGCTGGACAGCAGGAACATTATCACCCCCCCCCCAGTTTGTGAGGATGTTGTATGCAATGAGGTCACCATAAGGTGTCTCTATGATACAGGTCTAGATTTTGATGCTGTCGTGAGCGCGCACTTGGTGAACCCAGATCAGTATACCACAGAAACAGTGGAGATACAAGGGGCGACCAAGGACCTACCACTCATGAAACTTCCAATTGCAAGGATAACAGTAAAAACTTGCTATGTGGAAGGGATAATCAGAGCAGCAATGATAGACGCACCCATCTACCCTCTGATATTGGGGTGTCGTTATGTCTACTTGGGAAATCCCAAGAGACCGGTGGTCTTGGCAGCAGTCCAGACCCGATCACAATCCAGAAAGGAAGAAGATGAACCTATAAATACTCATCCAGAGAAGATGAGGAAGGTACAGGCTCAAGATAGGTCACTGAAGCAGTGCTTTCAAAAATTGCGTACCTGCCATACCCCTCCCCGAAAAGGAGAATTTTACATAAAGAATAAATTATTATATCGGAAGCCCGGCACTGGTTCAGCTGGTCATGGACAGCTGGTTCTTCCTAAAATGTATAGGGCAGACGTAATACGGAGTTTACATGTTGGAAAAGATGGGGAAAACGAGAAAGTAGGTACCATCTGCCAAAAAGTAGCTCAAAAATATTATTTGCCGGATATGATGGTCATCGTTGAGAATTTTGTAGAAGCATGTGGCGTATTTAATGAGGGAACACCCACAAGTGGGAAAATTGATCAGAACCTAGCATGCCACGGGGCAAATTTAGGCCTGAAAATAAAAATAATTGTAATAAAGTAGACAACGTGGAATGGGAGCCCCCTTTTCACACACAGTCTTCACTTGAATGTGTTAGAATGGCCACTATGAGACGAGTAGTTTTACCCCAGACTACGCTGACAATCCCTCGGTCAGAATTATATAAACTGGAGGAAACGAAAAGAGAGAGAGAGCTCCTCTCACAATGAACTTAAAGTGGGGAGAAAACCCCAAGAAAAGAATTGGTAGTGGACAATTTGTGAGTGATGATTCTAGGAAGAAAAGTCCACACTACAAAGCTTCTAATGTAAAGGACCTGACGGGTGCCATGAAAAATAAGTATGAAAAATTAAAAGCCCACATGTAATTTGTTAAGGACCTGGACAGATGAGAAGGCAGAGGAGACTGTTACCTCATCTTATCAATATGTGAACGAACTGACCACTCGTTTAAAAACTAGTTGGAAACTGGCAAATGATAATTTGAGACAAGCCAGGAAAAAGCATGCTGCTTATAATAATAAAAAAGCTAAGAATAGGGAACTTGTTGTAGGGGAGAAGGTGCTCCTTCTATTGCCAGGCAGCAACAATAAACTTCAGATCGGATGGCAAGGGCCATACACAGTTTTGGAAAAGGTATCCAGAACAAATTATAAGATAGACAAAAAGGGAAAGGAAAAAGTCTATCATGTGAACCTTTTGAAGAAATATCTGGACAGACAAATCCAGGAAGGAACACACCTATTGGCCTTGTCTATTGCAACCGAAATGAAAAATGACCCTCTCTCCTCATTCGAATATCCACTGAAACCCAGTGAAACGTTTGTCCAGGTGAAGATCAGTAATCACCTGACAAACGGACAGAGGGAGAAGGTTCAACAGGTCCTTGAGAAACATACAGATGTGTTAACGGATAAACCGGGGCACACCAATTTGTTGGAATATGATATGAAACTACAGACCCAGCACCTATCTGTATGAGGCCCTATTCTATTTCTTTCGCTAAGGAAAAAGCTTTGAAAGAGATTGATTATTTGTTACAAGAAGGGATTATTTCTCACAGTGAGTCTCCTTATAGTTCCTGTGTGGTTTTGTTGCGGAAACCATCGGGAGAACATAGACTGTGCATAGATTACAGGAAACTGAATGCTGTCACAGAAGGTCAGGTGGATCCATTACCTGATACTACTCAACTATTTGCCAGGCTGAACAAGGCAAAATATTTTTTCTAAGGTGGATCTTAGCAAAGGCTATTACCAAATTCCAGTAAAGCCTGAGGTTCGACCTTATTTAGCCTTTAGCACCTCGGAAGGACATTATGAGTTCAACATGTTACCGTTTGGGTTGAAAAATGCCTCGAGTGTGTTTTCAAGGATGATGCGAAAATTATTGGATCCCCTGAAAAATCCATGTATTTCGAATTTTATGGACGATATCCTCATTGCTACGGAAACATTTGAGGAACACGTTACCTCTTTGAATATGCTGTTTGATAAACTCAGAGAGGCTAACTTAACCGCTAGGCCAACAAAATGTTGTATTGGTTGCAAAGAGTTGGAATTCTTGGGACATACTGTACATCAGGGTAGCATGACCCCTGATCCCAAGAATCTGGAAAAATTGAAAAGAGCACCTAGACCACAAACAAAGAAAGATGTGCGATCTTTCGTGTCGTTGTGTGGTTTCTACCAAAAGTACATTGACAATTTTAACTCTATATGTGCTCCTCTGACGGATTTAACTTGCAAAGGTCAACCTGATACAATAAATTGGTCAGCACAGTGTGAATAGGCTTACCAGGAGGTAAAAGAGAAACTTACAAGCAGGCCAGTATTGCAATTGCCTGACTTGAATCAAGAATTTATCGTGAGAACTGACGCAAGCAATGTGGGCCTAGGTGCTACATTGTTGCAAAGGTCCTCCTCACAGGATGGGGAATTGAACCCAGTAGCTTATGCAAGCCGCAAGTTGAACAAGGAGGAAAAAAATTATTCAACAAGTGAAAAGGAATGTCTAGCTTTGATATGGGCTATAAAAAAATTCCAGATTTATTTATATGGCAGGACATTTGTGGTCCAAGCGGATCATTCACCACTCGTATTCATGTCACAGGCCAAGCATGAAAATTCCAGATTATTGAGATGGTCCTTGTTATTGCAGCCATACTCATTTCTGATAGAATATATTCCCGGCCCTCGGAACGTAGGTGCAGACTTTTTAAGTAGACATCCTTATGATGAAGATCAGAAAAACGCGTAAGACTTCATTGAGCTAAGTTATTTCGCAGATTATAACCTGCTAATGATTGCATGTTTTAGGATGGGAGGTGTGTAGTAAAATCTGCGAGAATAATCGCTCATTTCAGTAAGATTTTAGTCATAAAATGAAATAAATAAACCAGCCCTATTGTGTCTGCCGGTGATGCTCTCACACGCCAGCAACGCTGCCTTTTGTGCAGTGCTAAAGCCTATAGAACGATTCCACGGTAAAAATCTAACACGCGTTTTGGTTTCGGTTTCGAAAACGTACTACCAACATTTAACATTTTGCCAGATCTGCAGCATACATTTTGCATCCTAGACTTATAATTAACGATTTTGCGGAAGTGTGCCGCAAAATAACTATCTGAATTAACGTATTCTGTCAACTTTAACGCAAAAATCAGTAGCAATCCTTACATTTTTTGGTAGTGTTACACGATACAAAACAAATTATTAACGCCTATTCTTAACCCGCCATGAACAACCCCGCTTCGCTTGACACATTCTGCCATGCATATATACACGTTGCGACAAAGCCAACAGAAGCAAACACGCAGACAATTTTATTGCCTTCTCGCGGTAATGTTTCTGACGTCACAAAAACAAGTTAGTTATTTGAAAAATACATGCTAGCGAGATGAAAGAGAGGGGAAGATGGCCGTCTTGTGTAAAATATTTATTTGACGATGACCGGTGACAAAATTTGAAAATCTAAAACCATAATGAAACTGAACATAAAAATTATATGGTAGTATAGCTTAGAGTTCACTGATCAAGAATGTGTTTTAAATAATATGATAGTCCCAGTATTAACCAAGTTATTGAGAAAATACTAAATGAGTACGGACGCACGACCAGACAGACTGTTGTTCCTGCTTGTTTTTTTTCATAACGTTAGTGGGGGCACAGGCATTAGAAGGGAGGCGTTGAGGTAAATTCAAATTCTAATGGGTAACAAGAGTATAGGAAAAGAGGGGAGCGGTAGGAAAATGGTTACCAAAAACTAACATCGTTTTGTATTGGCATAACTAAAGCAGACTGGCCAATCGACTACCAGACGCAGAGTATGTTTGGAATTAATTTTGTTTTTCAAAAACTGCATTTGAATTCTGGTAGTCGCAAGCTTTCGATTGGCCAGTGCTACTAAATATTAGCAAAAAGCTTTCGCTATTCATTGCCAGTTGAACAGTATTTTTTTATTCAGATACGCTGAGAACAGCTGTGATAAATTTAAAAGTAAATTAAATAACTAAATAAGTATTTCACAGTCTGGACGGAGCAGAAGAAACTGAGGCCATTTCTTTGCAAAGTCAGCGTCATTTGTTTATATTTCTCGATTTGTGGTTTTGTTTCCTGTTGCCAGCTGGTGACAGGAAACCTGAGGAGTGACGATAATGCCAAGAAGTGTCCGAAAGTTCATGTATGCTTTCAAGAGATAACAGCAGGAGCTTGGGCGTGTGATGTGATATCGATATTTCTGCAACTACACAATATCTTATATTTCAACAAGAAACCCCAGGTGATATGTTAAGGACCTGGGTACATCTGACAGTTTCGTTTTAAATAAACCTTGGTATTTCAAATCATACTCAGGAAGTTGATGGGGTATGATGATAATACAGCCCCTCTGTTGCTGTCATTTTTGACGGAGTCATCTGTCAAGTTATTTGCTTATGCTTTTATCATAAGAATAATTGTGTCTTTACCTGCGATGTCAGGTTGATTAGGGGTTGTCTTCCCTTGTTTATTCATTCATTGTGTTTGACCTTTAGGGTCAAAGGTAGACAGTTCGGGCGTATGCCCATGGGCAGGTTTTTTTAAGCGGCAGTTGAGTTAGACTTCCGGCAAGCCGGGAAGTGTCCTGGTTTCTGAAGGGACGAGAGTCCATTGTGTTTTTCGGGAAGAATCTTCGAAGTGACTGCACTGGCAGTTTTCCCCAGTGAATCTCTGTGCGTTGGAATGACAGCAGAGTTCCTTGTTAAGTTCTGTGGACTCGGGTACAGGTAATACCGACTTTTTCCATTACTATGCTTTCGGTAGCAGAACATGTTAGAAGATTGCCTAGTCTGTGAACTGCAGCTCACCGGTCCTCCATTTCAGAACTTATATGTTGTGCTCAAGGTAGCCATTCAAGACTACTAGTCTTCATACCATCCAGAAATCCAGTGACGAAGATATATTGTGGGAACCGCAGATTGGCGGAATTTATGTCTACAATAAGCATTACTGCAGGGTTGATGGTAACCTGCTTATCAGAAGTACACAGCCGACGTCAGAACGAGGCCTGTGTTTTCGGCTATTATACTACAGCCTGATAATGTGCAATTGGCGGGGAATGCCAAGTTGCACCTATGTGTCAAAGTGATTAAGGTATCTGACGCGTTTAGTCAGTAATCCCAGGGCGACGCCACGAACTGTCCTTATTGAAGAACATTGTATTGACCATGCACGAATATTCAAATGTTTACCAGCTTGATGAATGCCTAATGTATACCTATCGATTTCCGGTCAGCATGACCTTGTTTACAATGACTGTTCCTGTTGATACCATGTGTGTTCTCGTCAATAAATGTTTTGAAACGTGTCTGCAGTGTCCAAGCATCCTTGACTACTGCATGTGAGTGTATGGGTTGCAGGGTCTACATACATACAAGCCTAAACACATTCGCGCCTTCATTCGCACCCACACTCAGTTCATCATCCGCTCGCACTACACACCTAACAACATGTATACTGTCTTGGGCCAGTGATCACCTCAACAAGAGAAAAGTACAGTTACATTTTTGGTGGACCAGTTACGTGGGCTCTTCTGATACATTTCTGGTGGACAGAGCGAGCAATTAACATTATTGATGACATTAATGTGGTCCAGAAATTTACATTTCATTTGGCTATTTGCGTGAGAAGGACAAGTACACATTACATTTCTGATCTGTGGGTCTAAGCTACACACTGGACAGCTGTAACACACATCGCTAATTCTACACTTGCAAGTTTTGGCTACAACAGGACAGAAATAGGTCATCAACTGTTGACCCAGATAAACAGTGCTAGCATTTATGTTATAATGCTACAAAAACCACAACAGGACAAGTACTGAAGTTAACATCTAGGCATTTGCTACGTGGACCACAACTGCAAGTCGAGTCCCTTTTTGTAAACGGTACCGCTGGTCGTTTACACGTTTCAGTCAACAACAGACTTTTCTACGCCCGAGCATTCAAGCTACATTGTTCGAGGTCAAGTGTTTGTAAACAGTACGTGGAAATTGTAAACATTCAATGTGCAAGTCCTAAGTCGAGAAGGTCATAGTAACTTTTGTTCGTGAATACCACTTTATGCTACAGTGGATTTGACATTCAGTGCGCGCTTGACATTTTGTTTCTGTGTTCGCAAGGAGCAAGTTAGTTACTGTAATATCATGTGTGACTAAGCTTTATTTTGCAACACATTGAATTGATTGCTATTTATGTTAATTGTACTATTGTTGTGTATTTTTCTTGTGTTTTTCTGCGGGTTTTCGGTTGGTGGGTCTTACAGTAAATATGCCACTTAATCGAGGGTTACTGTAAGCGTTCTGTAGGGATTGCAATTTTCTTAATTGAAATTTGCTAGCGACTTTTGTTGCTATATTTTTTTTTAGCTGTGACGACATCAGTTAGTGTTGTTTTCGTTATTTTTCCGTTCTTTGATTTTCGACTAATTTTGTTTGTATCTGTTCTTCTCTCATTCCTTCCGTTTATTTCTTTACACCTTTTCGTTTATAACAGTGTTGCCATTTGTCTTGTTTATTTTTCGCGGTCATCATTACACATTTGTGTAACATTTTCTTTACTTTTTGCTGTATTGTTTATTTGACTTCCGCGAACGTTTTCGGTCATTGTTCTGTATCTTTGTCTTTGTATTTATGATTGTACTACATTATTGTCATACACAGTCTACATACATATACTTGGTCATGTATTATTATTGTTATTGATAAGGTACACTCTTCATATAGAGATTGTTAATAAAATATTATTATATAAGATATTTATACAAGTTCTTTGATAAAAGACTTGTTATCTTCAAAGATTGAGACAAGGTGAAATACATATTCAAGTTCTTTAAAAAAAAAAAGACTTGTGCCCATAGTGAGTGGGATAAAGGAATTATTTTCCACAGGTACTCAAGTGATTTTTTGTTACATTATAAACAAGAGGACCATACAAGGTCTTTGTCTAAGACTAAGAGAGTGAAATAAAGTGAAGTGAGTATACAAGTCTAGCATTTCAGACTTGTCTCCCAATGATTGGGATATACAGGTAATTTAGTTAATTTTTTCAGGTTTCTGATCTCATTAGACAGAATGTCTACATTGGATTTCTTCATCCAGCAAGGGTTGACCCTTGGTAAGTCTGGTAAAGAATTGGAAGAATATTCATCTGCTCAATTCGCCATTGCATTAAAGTCAGAAGAAAAGAAACAAAAAGAGGAAATTAAATTGAAAGCAGAAGCTGAACAAAGGAGAGCAGATGCTGAACTAAAGAAGCTAGATGCTGAGAATAGAAGATTAGAACTTGAAGAGAAAAGGTATCAAAGAGAAGCTGCTGCTGAGGACAAAAAACTTCAAGCTCAAGCTGCTGCTGAGGAGAGAAAAGCTCAAGCTGCTGCTGAGGAGAGAAAAGCTCAAGCTGATGAAAGAAAATTCCAGATGGAAATGGAAGACAAAAAACTTCAAGCTGCTGCAGAGGAGAAAAAAATTCAAGCTCAAGCTGCTGCAGAGGAGAGAAAGCTTCAAGCTGCTGCTGAGGCTGAAATTAGAAAAATGGAACATGAGGAAAGAAAACAGAAAATGGAACTTGATGAAAGACTCGCAACTTTGGAGTTAGAGAAATTGAAATTGGCGAGTACGGGTGCTCAGCAAACAACTTCGAGTACGACAAAGGAGTTTGTTAATAGGATTAAATTGCCTCATTTCAATCCTTTAAAGGATGACGTAGCAGATTATCTAGATAGATTCCAATTTTTATGCGATACGCATAACATAAAAAAGGAAAAATATGTTGAACAACTGATGGAATTTTTTACAGGTGACACAGTGACTACTCTTATGACAATAGACGAACATGACAGGACTAATTATGATGTTGTCAGAGCAGCATTGCTAAAAAAATACCAACTAAAAGAAGAAGACTATCGTCTTCGTTTTAGGACAATGTTGCCAGAAAATGGAGTAGATTTCTCTGATTTTGTTACAAAAATACGTCGTACATTTACACGATGGGTTGAGTTGTCTCAGACTGAGAAAACATATGAAGGTCTAATGGACTTATTATTGCGAGATAAGGTTTTGTCATCTGTTAATGATTCTTTTCTTGCATTCCTTCATGAGCGTAAGCCTAAAAACTTAAAAGATATGGAGGAATACTGTTGTCAGTATGCCACCGCGCATCCCCATGCTACAGTTAGCAATTCTAAAGTGAAAGAAGGGTTGCCAGCTGCTTCGGCAACACCATATGGCCCTAATTTCAAAAAAAAATTTCAGGGTGCTCAACAAAACTGGAATAGGGGAAGTAATCAGAATTACACTCAGAAGCGGAGTAATCCAACACATGATGGTTCTTCGTCTATGAATTGGAGACAAGATGGTAGTTCTCGTAATTTTAATGGTAATAATCTAGACACTTTCGCAAGGGTTATCGTAATAATAACCATTCGAGCTTTCGAGATAACCATTCTCGACGTCAAGATTATGACGATGGTGAATTTAGAAACCGGGATTCAAACCGGAATGATGATTACAATAGGCAATATGATAACAATTACAGGGGAAATGATAGTCGAAATAATTACAGGGGAAATGATAATCGAGGCAGACCTAGGTTTAACAAAAAAAGACCTTTCCAACAGGCAAACTCTGCACAACAAGAGTTTGATGGAGCCTGTAATACAGTAAATGATAGTGGTAACTCTAGGGCTATCACTGGTTGTGCTTTCGATTTTGGGAGAGCAACTGAATGCCCCCAATGCTTAACATTGTTCGACTCATCGACTGTATCTACTCTAAGTTGTGGTCACCCTCTTCCTGCTCTACCTGCTACAGTTGCGCATGATGGGAGAGGATCTCTCATCTTACATAAAGGTCTAATAAATGATAGGCTAGTCTCAGTACTTTTCGATTCGGGATGTACTACCGTCGGGGTTAGGGAGTCTCTGATAGATCCTTGCTGTGCCACTGGAAAAACAATCAAATGTGTTACATTTGGTGGTACTATGGAAAGTTATCCTACTGCTATTATTAGGATTGACACTCCCTTCTTCACAGGAGATGTCCATGCATGTCTTCTTCCTAATCCTATTGCGGATCTTATAATCGGTCGTATTCATGGGGTTAAGGAATGCACCCCGCAACAAATTTCTAGTTGGGAGAAAAAAAAACATTCAAACGGTCAATGCAGTGGTGACAAGAGCTCAAGCTCTTAATCCCCCAACTTCATCGGATAATAGTAATGAAGTTGATAGCCAAGACGAGCACTTGGTGATTTCCCATGACTCGTTTGTTAAACGTCAAGAAGAGGATCCTTCTTTGAAGAAATTCTTCCTTCTTGCAAAGAAAGGGGATCCCAATCAAAATACGAATCACAAATCGTATATTACTATGAAGAATGGTATATTGGTACGGATGGTACAACACTCGGACAAGTCTATGCACTCGCAAATTCTTGTGCCTAAGTGTATGAGAGCCTTAATTCTTCAGCATGCACACGATTCTCAGTGTGCTGGACACATGGGTTTTTCCAGAACTAAAACTAGAGTCCTTGCGTCCTTCTTTTGGCCATTCGTGAATAAAGACATCCGAATTTATTGCCGATCTTGCAAAATTTGTCAAGAGGTCAAGTCTAGAGGTCCGAGACATGCTGCTCCTATTCAGGCTGCAGATATTCCGATTCGGCCGTTTCAGAAAATGGCTATAGACATCATTGGTCCGTTCAAGATTAAGTCAGCCAGAGGACACCAATTTATCCTCACTTGCGTGGACATGTGCACGCGTTGGCCAGAGGCTATTCCTCTGAAGAGCATATCAACTGTCGATATCGCTGATGCTCTTTGGCTCATATTTTCTCGTCTGGGATTCCCCGGAGAAATACTGTCGGACCACGGCACTCAGTTAATTTCGGACGTTATGTCTCAGGTAATGGCTACGCTAGACATTAAAAGGTCTCTCAGTAGTATTTATCATCCAATGTCCAATGGATTGGTAGAACGTCTTAACAGGACACTAAAGAACTTACTTGGCAAGATAACGGAGGATCATCCTGAAGATTGGGACAGGGTTTTACCTGCAGTCCTCTTTGCCTATAGAGAAGTTCCCAACGAGCATACAGGGTTTTCTCCTTTCGAACTTGTCTTTGGTGCGCAACCGCGCGGTCCGATGTCCTTGTTACACGATTTGATAACTTCTGATAATATTGACGATGATACACAATCGTCATATGAATATGTAATTGCTCTTAGAGAAAAGATTATCGAATCGTGCAGGTTAGCAACTTCATCTTCCGAATTTGCGAAAGAAAAAGCTAGGCGATTTGCTAACAAGAAAAGACGCCTACGTCAACTTTGTCCTGGAGACAAAGCATATGTCTTACTTCCCTCAAGAGAGAATAGACTTCTCATTTCATGGAAAGGTCCATACACTATAGTCTCCAAAATTTCCGATGTCGACTATATCGTCGATGTGGATGGAAAGCATAAAACCTTCCATATAAATATGCTAACAGAGTTTATTGAACGTCCAGACTATTTGCAGCCTATTTTCCAGGCGATGGACGACTCTCCAGTCCAACATGGTCACATCTCATCCCTGTCCGTTATACAGGATGAGGAAACTATTTTTTCTGACGTTAACTTACCTCTTCCTGCGATTCCACTGAATTCAACGGAATCGTGGAGGGACGTTACAATCTCTTCGAACTTGTCTTTTGAGGAGCAACGTCAAGTATCCTCTACGCTACAATCATATCAGGATGTCCTTACCGACATTCCTGGACACACAGATGTCATAGAACATGACATCATACTTACTGATCGTAATCCGATCAGAGTAAGACCATACCCAATACCTATTCATTTTCAAGCACAAGTCGAGAAAGAATTGGATGAAATGATTCAACTGCAAATAATTGAACCATCCACTTCAGCTTATTCTTCGTCGATAGTTATTGTTCGAAAGAAAGACAATAACATACGTCTTTGCGTTGACTATCGCAAATTAAATCAAGTTACGAAGTTCGATGCTGAACCTATGCCATTATTAGATGATCTACTTATTAGACTTTCTAAAGCTAAATTCTTTACTAAACTAGACTTGTCGAAAGGTTATTGGCAAGTCCCACTGACGGAACACGCCAAACCTCTCACTGCTTTTTCGACACCTAGGGGTCTGTTTCAATGGAATTTTATGCCTTTCGGGCTTATGAACGCCCCAGCGACTTTCGTGCGCATGATGCGACGAATTCTATCAGATCGTGCAGATGTCATCGCATATTTAGACGACATCTGTCTTTTCAGCGATACTTGGGAAGAACACTATTTGGGTCTAAAGGAATTGCTATCTACTCTACGTGAGCATAGTTTGACTGCAAAACCCTCTAAAGCTTTTGTTGGGTTTAGTGAAATTTCCTTCCTAGGTCATCGAGTTGGTCATGGTCTGTTGAAGACAGAGGACCAAAACATTTCAAAGATATTAAATAGCTCGGTTCCGAAGACAAAAAAGCAAGTGCGTAGTCTCTTGGGATTGATACAATTCTATGGAAGATTCATTGAGAATCTGTCCTCCATTATGGCACCACTTTCATCGTTATTGAAAAAAGGTTCTCCTAATATGGTGCGTTGGTCCCAGGAATGCCAATCTTCATTGGATCAGGTTAAGAATTTGTTCTCATCTCATCCTATCTTAAGACTACCAACGATTGATAAGACTTTTGTTCTTCGTAGTGATGCCTCTTCCACTGGGATTGGAGCGGCACTAATGCAGGAATATTCAGGAACTCTGCATCCTGTAATGTATATTTCTAGGAAGCTAAATGCGGCAGAAAGGAATTACTCGGTTTTAGACCGTGAATTGTTGGCTATGGTTTGGTCCATTCTTAAGCTACAAAGGTTCCTTCTGGGCGCGCATTTCTTTATGGAAACCGACCAAAAAGCTCTTACGGCTATGCAAAGTAAGGATTTGAAGAGCTCGAGATCTACTCGTTATGCTATTGCTCTTCAGCCTTTCCATTTCACGGTGCGAGCTATCCGTGGTTCGGATAATGTGATGGCGGACATATTGTCCAGATGCCCACATGATTCCAGTTAAATCTTGTGTCCTAGTTTTTCCTGATACACTTTCGGACTTAGGTCTGTCCATAATATCATAATATGTTGTAATACAAATGTATTTGGATGATGTTTAGATAATTTAACAAATTTCATTTTGTCCATCCATCAGTGATATGTTGCTAATATAGCATTGTAATTCATGACATTTGTATATTGCTATAATTATAGTATTTAGTAATGATTGATATATGATTGGTATTGCCAGCAACTTAGGTTTCTTTAATGGTACCCCTTAGTTTGTTTGGCTTAAAGGAGATATTTTCTCCTATGTTGGGAGATGATTTGTATCCTCTTCAGACGCTTTGTTTATGCGTCTATTGTACCTGATATTAGGTTCATTTTTTCATGAGCACATAAGTGATACTTGTGCAATCTTGCTCATGGACATATTTAAAAAAAAAAATTTCATTTTTTTTACAGGGGGGTGGTAGTAATATGTTGCTGTCATTTTTGACGGAGTCCTCTGTCAAGTTATTTGCTTATGTTTTTATCATAAGAATAATTGTGTCTTTACCTGCGATGTCAGGTTGATTAGGGGTTGTCTTCCCTTGTTTATTCATTCATTGTGTTTGACCTTTAGGGTCAAAGGTAGACAGTTCGGGCGTATGCCCATGGGCAGGTTTTTTAAGCGGCAGTTGAGTTAGACTTCCGGCAAGCCGGGAAGTGTCCTGGTTTCTGAAGGGACGAGAGTCCATTGTGTTTTTCGGGAAGAATCTTCGAAGTGACTGCACTGGCAGTTTTCCCCATTGAATCTCTGTGCGTTGGAATGACAGCAGAGTTCCTTGTTAAGTTCTGTGGACTCGGGTACAGGTAATACCGACTTTTTCCATTACTATGCTTTCGGTAGCAGAACATGTTAGAAGATTGCCTAGTCTGTGAACTGCAGCTCACCGGTCCTCCATTTCAGAACTTATATGTTGTGCTCAAGGTAGCCATTCAAGACTATTAGTCTTCATACCATCCAGAAATCCAGTGACGAAGATATATTGTGGGAACCGCAGATTGGCGGAATTTATGTCTACAATAAGCATTACTGCAGGGTTGATGGTAACCTGCTTATCAGAAGTACACAGCCGACATCAGAACGAGGCCTGTGTTTTCGGCTACTATACTACAGCCTGATAATGTGCAATTGGCGGGGAATGCCAAGTTGCACCTATGTGTCAAAGTGATTAAGGGATCTGACGCGTTTAGTCAGTAATCCCAGGGCGACGCCACGAACTGTCCTTATTGAAGAACATTGTATTGACCATGCACGAATATTCAAATGTTTACCAGCTTGATGAATGCCTAATGTATACCTATCGATTTCCGGTCAGCATGACCTTGTTTACAATGACTGTTCCTGTTGATACATGTGTGTTCTCGTCAATAAATGTTTTGAAACGTGTCTGCAGTGTCCAAGCATCCTTGACTACTGCATGTGAGTGTATGGGTTGCAGGGTCTACATACATACGAGCCTAAACACATTCGCGCCTTCATTCGCACCCACACTCAGTTCATCATCCAATCGCACTACACACCTAACAACATGTATACTGTCTTGGGCCAGTGATCACCTCAACACGAGAAAAGTACAGTTACACCCTCATACACAGCGACTCTCCCTCTTAGAAGAATAAATTTAAGCTGTGAACATTCCAACAGGAAAGACATATATTAACATTGTAGTTATTTGGGCAGATTGTCCACACAATTTTAGTTAATCTTTTATGTAAACTATCTTGTCCTCATTTTTAAAGACCTGTCCAAACGATATGATTGGACAGGCAAAATAAATTGTATAAAAAATTAATCAAATTTAAAGAAAAACTTAACCACAGGTTTTATTCACTTCCTCATAGAAACTTAAAGTGTTTTTGTGTTGTGTACCATCATTTCATTTCTCCCCTAGACACTAGGTACATCATACACCAGACACTAGAGCCAAAATAGTGACCGTGTGAGATCTAGGGAGGTAGCGTTAGGTTCCCTGCACATAATTCATCATCATCATTTATAGAGTCAGGGGCCTACATGTGCTTGACCTCACACGGGTAATACATACACGGATTTCATTCTTTTAAGATACTATCATAACCTCCCCAGCAAAATCTAACTTTGCTACAGAAAGAAGACATCAGATTAAGCTGGGAGAACAGGTCCTGGAGCAGGTCGACCACTTTAAATACCTCGGAGCTATTATAGACCGAAAGGGAGGCATCAAAGAAGAGTTGGCCACTCGAAAAACAGCAGCTGGGAGACATTTTCAGGCCATAAATCGAGGATTCCTCAGCAAGAGCGAGGTTGGTAAGAAAACGAAGATGGCTGTATACCGCTTCACCTATGTCCCAGTCTTGACATATGGATGCGAGTCATGGGCAATGACTACAACCACAAAAGCCAGATCCAAACCTCAGAAATGAGGTATCTGAGGAAGGTGGTTGAAGTAACAAGAAGAGACATGGTACGCAACCAGACGATACGTCAAGGCCTTAAATCCCACCCCCTGCAGACCCAAGTAGAACAGTCCCAACTAAGATGGTTTGGCCATGTCTGCAGAATGGGAGAAGATCGGCTACCACGACAAGCATGGGAAACAAAGAGCCAAGGATCCAGACCCCCAGGACGACCCAGAGTCCGCTGGGAGGACAACATTAGACAATCTTTGAAGGACCGAGGACTAGAATGGAACCAGGCCAGGAGAAAGACAGCCGATAGGATAGTCTGGCGCTCTCTCTTCCAAACCTCTACACCTCACGAAGGAAAGGGAACGACTAAGTAAATAGTAAGTAAGCAATGGTGTCGATTATGATCAACAATAATAAATTCCTCCCAGCTTCAGTATTAAGTGTGTTCCAGGCAGCTGCTACCAATCGATAGTTTGACCACATTGTGACCACTGGAAATTTGCTGGAGATAAAATGAAAAACAAAAATCAAAGTATAAATAAAGTCGACAAACAGACCTAACAACAAGAATTAGAGACAGAAAGTTCAGGGGAGATAGATGACCCACTACAGTGTGAATGCCACCTGACGAATTTCTGTGCTACTGATTTTCAATCTAGGGTATATTTTAATCTTTGTAGCTATCTTTTAATACAGCAATGCATTTAACACATAAGGTTTGTTTTTCGTTTTAGTTATCCGTATCTGTGCATTTTTTCCTTTAAATCTGCCAAAGCGTTTTCCCCAAACAGCCTCCTTGAAATCAATTTTTATTTCATATATATTTGTGCTCGTAAAATGTCTTCAATATCTATCGTCTTTGTTATCGTTGTCTTGCATTTATTTTGTTCATTAAATTTATCTGCATACCATGATTCACTTGATGATCGTTTATTCCCAAAACACCGTGCGTATTCTGTTGTGTTGTCCTGATGCAGAACTATCTTTGTGTTTCTTTTCTTTATTCCAGTGTCATACTATACACCATGTCTGACCTCAGTACACTTGTCTTGTAGTTTGAATTTGTTCCAAAGTGTTGCTAAAGAAGTAAAGGGTTTTGCCTGCCTAAAGTTGAAGCTAAAAAGGAACATAAGAACAGATAGTACACTGTGGAATGCAATAACAAAAAACAGACAATAATAACGCAACAGATATATGACGTCCCTTGGACAGAATAGAGACGATGCACAACGATCACATTTAGATTGACTAATTCAACAACAGTAACAGAAACATCAACAACAGCATTATCAACAACAACAGCAACCATCTTCTGTGAGAATAAGAACATTAACAACTCACCCAGACGTGCCGGAATTTGTGACTGCAGCATCGGGGGGAAAAGACGGAAGTATGCGAGGTCACATTGTGACCTTTTAGAACCGGTTTCTATCCTTAATTTTGTTTAGAGGTTGCAACTAGCAATGACGTCATTGACAATTGTTCTCTGCTTTGTTAATTCAATAATCACGGCCCGTAGAGCCAGCGACAGAGTTTAAAAACAAAAACCCTGGCAACTATAATGGTGATGAAACAAAAAAGAAGAGCAAAGCATAGACTGAACAAACACCTTCGTTTCTGGAAACAGGAAAGTCAATGTGGACAAGCAAAAGCATAAACCTTCAATTAAAACCACGTTAACGCAGACGTTCCTCGTCTCTTTTATCTATACATGTATTTAAAAAGGCTATGTCTCTTTGTATATCTGTTTGTTTGTATAACAGATAACCACACCACACGATCTTTTAAATTTACGCTCAGGAGTAACTGATTGACCCTGTGTCTAAGTAGAACGAGGCGTGCCTCGCTAAAACAAGGCCACATTTAAAAAAAAAATTACAGTTTGTCTGTTCTCTATACTTCTCCACATTATTTGATCTTTCGGCACGACATTTTGTAGACGCACGTCGTATAATATGGTTAATAATGTATTGTGTGTTTTAGGGATATTTTAAATGCTTCAGTTTAACTGTTCCGCAGACAAGAACGTTGGTAGCACTTTGTATACTTCAGCAATAGTTTAACTGTTCCGCAGACAAGAACGTTGGTAGCACTTTGTATACTTCAGCTATAGTTTAACTGTTCCGCAGACAAGAACGTTGGTAGCACTTTGTATACTTCAGCTATAGTTTAACTGTTCCGCAGACAAGAACGTTGGTAGCACTTTGTATACTTCAGCTATAGTTTAACTGTTCCGCAGACAAGAACGTTGGTAGCACTTTGTATACTTCAGCTATAGTTTAACTGTTCCGCAGACAAGAACGTTGGTAGCACTTTGTATACTTCAGCTATAGTTTAACTGTTCCGCAGACAAGAACGTTGGTAGCACTTTGTATACTTCAGCTATAGTTTAACTGTTCCGCAGACAAGAACGTTGGTAGCTTTTTGTATACTTCAGCTATAGTTTAACTGTTCCGCAGACAAGAACGTTGGTAGCGCTTTGTATACTTTAGCTATAGTTTAACTGTTCCGCAGACAAGAACGTTGGTAGCCCTTTGTATACTTCAGCTATAGTTTAACTGTTCCGCAGACAAGAACGTTGGTAGCACTTTGTATACTTCAGCTATAGTTTAACTGTTCCGCAGACAAGAACGTTGGTAGCACTTTGTATACTTTAGCTATAGTTTAACTGTTTCGCAGACAAGAACGTTGGTACCCAGCTTTAGTTTATCTGTTGCAGACAAGAACGTTGGTAGCACTTTGTATACTTTAGCTATAGTTTAACAAGGACATGTACTTAACTTTACTTGTACTTACTCTATTCACGATTGCAGTGCAGCTTGGTGGGGAGAAAAAATTTGCGTTGTTGAGCCAAATGGGTCTCGTTGGCTGCTGTTAGTTAACCCGTGCTTGTGATGTTGTCTATCAGTCCGCCTCTTGGTTTTTCCCTGCCCTGAAACCAGAACTTTAATTATTGTAAGCGCGTAGTGGTAGTTTATCTGTCTTTAATCTCAATAGATGGCCAAACCACACCATTTTCTGTTTCCCATTATACTTGATTTGGAATGTAGTTCCTAAAATTCCTAAGATGTCGCAATTTCTCATTCTGTTTCCTGTTAACATTAATGGCTTTTCTTAATCATATCATTTCACAGGATATGAATTTTGTTCTCATATGCTTGGTTTGACACTGATAGCAAAGAGTTGGTAATAAAATACTATTTATCAGCTGTCTTTTAGTTTTCAAACCAATGTTCTGATGTTTGAGTAGTAGTGACTGTTGTTAAGTCACTGCACTGTCTTTTTGGCGCCTTATTTCAATCTTAATTTTTCTATCAGAGTGCATCATCAAGACAAGAAACAGACCAGCTGGAGATTCATTACAGCCAACCTTCTTTGTGGAGATGGCAGCTGATGATGATGATGATTCAATCTTTCTGTCAAGTCTCCGATTGCAAAATTGCTTCCTAGTTATTTGATCTCTAGAACCTGCTTAAGCCTACTGTTGTTCACATGTATGTTAAGTGGGTCAAACGATCGTCTTATCTTTATAACATGTCTTTGATGTGTTGATATTTATGTTATACTTGCAATAACCTGTCAACATTGACAGGTTATTAATTATAGTGTGTTGTTTCTGTTGCATGTATTACAGACGTTACTATGACTAATGTAGTCATTTCATTGCAGGCGACCGTTATTAGATACTTGTAGTGAAAATTAAATAGATTATTAAATATGAAGACACGGAGTAACACTAGTGACATGTGTTGCAGTGATAATGATCTCATGGACCGTAAATTGACTAAATAACTAACATTTCTTTTATGACAACGTCTTGTAATGGTTCGTGCATCTTTTAAAATCTTGCTCTGGCCGATTTACTGCCTCTGAGAAGCCATGGTCGACATACTGCCTCTGAGAACGTATGAAGTTTGACTAAACTCCAGTTCACGTACTGTTTATCAATCGTGGTGTTGGCTTTTTTCCATAATCAAACTGTTCATGCACACCTTCATTTGCGCTTTTTTTTTCTATTTTCGCGAGAGCACATATAAGGGGAAACAACACAATTATTGTCGTTGAGACAGTTGCACCCCCTTAGCTGTTCGTGAAAGTTAATGCACTCTCTCGAAAATAGAAAAAAAGTGCGCAAATGATGGTGTGCAAAATGTGACTGAACTACCGACCGACCGTTCGACCGACCAAGTACGTACGGCAGCAATTATGTATTTTGATCTTCAACAAGTTGAATTATGTGCATCTTTATGTTTTTGCAATTGGTATTTTATTTTCATACATTATACTTTGGTCATCTGCTAAAAAAAAAAAAAAAAAAAAAAAAAAAAACCACATTCAGAGGATTGGCTTCTTCACTTTCTGCGTTTTCCTCATCTTTTGGATTTTCTTCTAGTTTTGCGACTCATGTACTTAAATGGGACTCGTCTGGTCAGAGAAAATATTCAGAACAAAAGGAAAAGTCACATAATTGTGGGGGACCAATTAAAACTCTTCTTAGTTCGTACAGTGCTCTAAAATCATCATGAAAATTCTTTCAGCTACAGAAAAATCTAAACGAATCATCTTCTTCTTCTCTGATCCTTAGCCGCCGACCGTCAAAGCAGTCAGTGGCCATTACTCCTGGTGGCGTCTTGTAGAGCAAAACAAATTGATTCCACTTTGCTCGGTCGGCGGCCATCCTTCGTACAGTGCCCCAACTCTGGTTCATTCTTTGCATCTCAGCCTCCACAGTCCTCCGCCAAGTTGTTTTTGGTCGGCCTCTCTTTCGTTTTCCTTCAGGGGTCCATAGCATAGCTGTTCTTGTGATGGCATCGGGGTCTCTTCTGAGGACATTTGTTGCGTGCATATTTTGACGCACATATTACAAAAATCGATATGGCTATTTACTATGGGAAAAATATAGACATTCATTTATTTGTGTATGAAAATGCTGTTTATGGTAAAAGCGAGATAATCCATGTTTGATTCACACTTTTGATTATAGGAGTAATCGTTCTGGATATTGATCCAGCGCAAGGATATTGCGCTTGCGTTTGTACTTATTTTTTAGGGCCAGAAAATATATTAATTTGCTTATTGTGTTTATGGCCTGAATTCATATGTATTACATATTATTAGTACAAGTAGAATCAGTCCTATATTGTATATTTTGGATGGGTAGGAGGGACTAGATTCTTGTATTCCGGTCTAGCGGAAGTATGAGTTGTCTTGACAAGTCGTGATGAGTTCCGATGTACTGCTTACAAATGGCGGGGTACGTTTTTCAAGAGCTGGTCCTTTCGTCAGAAAAAAATGTCTTACGAAGTGGTTTTTCTTCTGAAGGTGATGGTGTCTCTACGATAGTTTGTGTTAGAGACTCTCCTTATGTCAGTATATAGATGATTCGGACTCCAGGTAAACCCAGCTCCTATTTTTGATGATCTCTCGTCGGTTAGGCCTAGCTTGACTTTTGTGCTTCGCTATGCTAGTGTCGTGTTTTGTATCGACGAAGATGACAGATTTTCCTGCAGCGGTTATGGCTACGTGAATTAACCTGATCACCGTAGAGCTGTATGGAAACATTTATGAAATCATTTATATACCCATTATAAATTAACTCTGGCTTATATTCTCCTTCCTATGAATGAGTGAACGACAACTCAGGGAGGCAGCCATGTTGGATTTCGGTCATCATATGTTTTGATCACTGCCAAGAGAACAGATTATTTATCTTATTATCGGACAGTGACAGTGAGATCTCAATCCTGCTAGAAACCCCCTTTCGTGGTTTCATAATCTATACTACAAACTATGGACGTCAAGTAACTTTAGTTATTTATCGGTCTGCCTTCACTGACGCGTTTAGTCAGATAGGGAGATGCGGCCATAATGTATCATGACATTGAACTTTTGATGTACTGCCATTATTTCTGAATGTGTCATGACTTCAGATCTGCTATGTATACCTACAAATTGATATGTCAACGAACCATGATGTACTCGTATGTCCCAGTGTGTACGTCTGAATAAATTGAGTAAACTAAGATTCCAGCAGTCTGCATTGGTGCCTTGTAGACACATGTGTATGAGTGGTTATATTGGTCAGCACACGAACAGTACACCATTCGCGGTAATCACACTCTACACTTCTACTTCATACATACACCATCCTGCGTCGGCTGAAGTGACCAAGTTTAGGGCCTGCTTCCCCTGGAGCCTTTGCCTTCCCTAACTCAGGACTAGGGTGAGTTACCCATTTACAGCTGGGTAGACTGGAGCATGCCTGATCTCAACAACACACCACTCTTCCTTACAGAGCATCCAGTGTGTGTGTGAAAGCAACTTCAACAGAGCAGACGGAAACCTGAAACTTTACAGTGGCGAGCCAGATTCCTGGGTCCAGCTTACGCAGTTTTGTGTTGAGAATCACAGTTTACAGCTGAAAGAACATTTGTTTGAACACATCAACACCAGTAGGACAGCTATACAGTCGATGTCAGCTTGACCTGTATTACCGATAGGATGCTGTATCTAGGTCAGCGCTTGTTGACAGTTTTTCGCTGTACAGACAGTATTACACAGGACAGTGGTATCAAGTGTAGAAAATATCTGGAGCAATATTGTTGACATTTCTCAACGTACAGAAGAATCACAGTGTTGAACATAAAGTGCATAGTTCATCGTTGGATCTTCATATGCTCAACAGAGAAAAATTGACAGTGTAATAGTTTAAAATTAAATCTATTACTGAATAAAGTGGCAAGTTATTAGTATTAAAATAAACTGTGCCTGCTTTACAACACTATACCTGCAACACATTCCATTCATGACATAAATGATATTGTATGCTATATGCTATTTATGCTTACATGTTATTTGTTTATATGTGTAGGTGTTTATATGTTGCGGGCCTGGATGGGTGGTGACTAGAACAGGAAATACCGAGTGATATTGGTCTTGTTCTGGCGTTCGATAGGGAGCAATTTCTTAATTGAAATTTGCATGCAACATACTTTGCAAATATTTCGTTAGTTGTGACGACTGTTTCATATTTGTATTTGTAACATTTTTTGTGTTCCTTAGTTTTGTTTGATTTGTTTGTATAATTGTAGGTCTCATCTTTCCTTTCATTTCAGTTTTTTACACCTTTATGTTTATACACTGTGGCGTTATTTGTCTTGTTATCTTATGGCAGTTATCATCACGGATTCTGTGATCATTTTTTTTCATTTCTCCTAGTTAATTTAATTTGATCTCTGCAAATGTTTTCAGATTGTCTTTTCTTGTTTGTCATTTGTAATGTCTTTAGTTGACATATGACGTATAGTGGTATACACTGATAATATAGTACAGATCAGTACTTTCTGATTGTTATTGTTATAAAACAAAATGTACAAGACCTTTGTAAGGCTTGTCTCCCAAAGTGATTGGTAAAGGGAAATATTTTTTCTACAGGTACTCAAGTGATCTTTGATTACATTGAGGTATACAAGACCTTTGTAAGGCTTGTCCCCACAGTATTTGAGATACAATTATTGTTGTCCACAGGTACTCAAGTTATCATTGGTTATTATAAACCATACAAGTTTGGACTAAGACTAAGTCTAAGGTATAGACTTGTCTCCCATTAACTTGAAAGAGGGTAATTTATTTACTTTTTCAGGTTTCTGATTTAAGAAGACAATATGTCTACATTAGATTATTTCATTGCACAAGGAAAATCTCTTGATAAGACTGGAAAAGACTTAGAACAATGGGCTGTTGCTCAATATGACAAAGCATTAGCTGCAGAAGAGAAAAAAACTGCTGCTGCTGTTGAAGAAAGAAAAGCTGCGGCTGAGGAGAGAAAACTTCAAATAGAAGAAAAAAAAGCTGCTGCAGAAGAAAGGAAAGCCTTAGCTGAAGAAAAAAGATTAGAAAAAGAAGCTGATACTGCTGCTGAACTTAAGAAATTGCAGATGCAAGTGGAGGAAAGGAGATTTGATGCAGAGCAGAAAAAATTAGAAGCTGCTGCAGAACAGAAAAAATTAGAAGCTGCTGCTGCTGCAGAACAAAAAAAATTAGATAGAGAAGCTGAAGAGAGAAAAGCAATAAGAGAACATGAGTTTGAATTAGAGAAATTAAAATTGACATGTATGAGTAATGTTAATCAGGCATCTGGTGGTAATGGTAAACCCTTTGTGTACAAGGTCAAGGTACCAGCGTTTAACCCTACCAGTGATGACATAACATTTTGGCTTTCTAGATTTGAACGGGCTTGTCGATCTCATAATGTTGACAAATCACAGTATGTGAATCAGTTGTCTGAAAATCTAAAAGGGGAGTCTCTGAGTAAGTTATATTTTGTGGAAGAGGCCGACAAAGATAATTATGATGCTGTTAGGGCAGCTTTGATAAAGAGATATCAGCTGTCTGAGGAAGGTTATCGTCTTTTGTTTAAAACAATGAGACCTGAGGTAGGTGTAGAATTCTCAGAATTCATCTCAAAAGCACGAATTACACTTTCACGATGGATTGAATTATCCAAAACAGAGAAAACATTTGATGGTCTTACGGATTTATTGCTAAGAGACAAGGTCATGTCTTCTGTAAATAAATCATTCCTAGAGTTCTTACATGAGCGTAAACCTAGTACAATAAAGCAAATGGAAGAATATTGTGACCAGTATGCCACGGCACACCCTGACATGATTCTTAGTAACTCTAACATTAAAGAGAGTATGCCAGTTGCTTCGGCAACAGAATATAATCAGAATTACTCACATAAATTCCAAGGAGCTAAAAATAAATTTGATAAAAAGGTTAATTGGAATAAGTATCAAAACCAAGATAACCACTCAAATCAGAGTTCTTCTTCGAAGAACTGGAATCGGGCTGATAGTCCTCGACACACGAGGGGTACCCATAATGTTAGAAATTCTCGGAAAGGGAGTAGCTATAGGAACTACCCAAGTGCTTCATGGAGACAAAAGAAACAATATTACAGGGATACTCAATATAATGAGCATGATGATTATGATCATGAATATTATGATTCAAACCCAAATAGGGGTTATAACAGAGGCAATAATAATTATAGAGACAATTATAACCGAGGTAGATCACAACACAAAAGACATGGTAAATCTTATTACCAGGCTAACTCTGCACAACAGGAGTTCCACGACACCGATAATCAGAATAATGATAAAAAAGACTCCAATAGTGTAGCAAATTCCGCTTTCGATTTTGCTAGAGCATCTGAGTGTTCGCAATGCAAAACATTATTCGATCCAACCACAGTTTCTACTTTAAGCTGCGGTCACCCACTTCCCGCTCTCCATGCGTCAATTGCGCATAATGGAAGGGGTGCTCTTGTCTTTAATAGGGGCCTAATAGATGGTACTCCGGTATCAATTCTTTTCGACTCGGGGTGCACTACCATTGGAGTGAGGCAATCACTCGTAAATCCTTCTCGAGCTACAGGCAATATAGTCAAATGTGTAACATTTGGTGGCACATTGGAGAAGTACTCCACTGCCATTATCAATATTGCTACGCCTTTCTTTACAGGAGAGGTGCAAGCATGTCTCTTGCCGAATCCGATCGCTGATCTTATCATCGGTCGCATTCATGGAGTGAAAGAATGCACTCCACAGCAAATTTCTAATTGGGAAAATGTTAATATGCAATCTGCTAATGCAGTAATCACTAGGGCTCAAGCTCTTAATATGCCACAATCTTCACATTCTGAAGATAATGATGCGCAGATCCAAGATGATCCCTTGGAGATTTCCCACGATTCCTTTATCAAACAGCAGGAAGATGATCCTACTCTAAAGAAATTCTTTACTCTGGCAACAAAAGGTGATCCGAATAAGGATACAAATCGTAAATCTTGGATTACGATGAAGAATGGCGTACTTGTACGTATGGTACAAGACTCCGCTAAGTCCATTCATTCTCAAATCCTTGTGCCTAAAAATATGAGAGTTAAAATCTTACAGCACGCTCATGATTCGCAGTGTGCTGGACATATGGGTTTTTCCCGTACTAAAGCTAGAGTTCTTCAATCTTTCTTTTGGCCTGCTGTGAATAAGGACATACGAATCTATTGTCGATCTTGTAAAGTATGTCAAGAGATTAAATCCAGAGGTCCACGCCATGATGCACCTATTCAGGCTGCAGACATTCCCATTCGGCCATTTCAAAAAATGGCGATAGACATCATTGGTCCATTTAAGATAAAGTCTGCTAGAGGACACCAATTTATTTTGACGTGTGTTGATATGTGCACACGTTGGCCGGAGGCTGTTCCTCTAAAGAGCATAACTACTGCTGATGTCGCAGATGCTCTTTGGTTAATATTTTCTCGTCTGGGGTTTCCAGCAGAAATATTATCCGACCATGGTACCCAACTCATATCGGATACCATGTCTCAAGTAATGTCGACTCTGAAGATAGAGAGATCGCTGAGTAGTATTTATCATCCTATGTCCAATGGGATGGTGGAACGTTTGAATAGAACTCTGAAAAACCTACTAGGTAAGATAACAGAAGATCATCCTCAGGATTGGGATAGGGTTTTACCCGCGGCTCTCTTTGCATATAGAGAGGTCGCCAACGAACATACAGGATTTTCTCCCTTTGAACTTGTCTTTGGCGCGAAACCGCGAGGTCCTATGTCCTTACTTCATGATCTTATAACTGCTGATAATATTGTCGATGACACAAAATCCTCTTATGAATATGTCATCGCACTTAGACACAAGATTATTGAAGCATGCAAATTGGCAACTGCTTCTTCTGAATTTGCGAAACAGAAGGCAAGGGAATTTGCCAATAAAAAGAGATGTTTGCGTCAACTTTGTCCAGGTGACAAAGCATTTGTCTTGCTACCTTGTAGGGAAAATAGACTTCTCATTTCTTGGAAAGGTCCGTACGATATAATATCAAAAGTTTCCGATGTTGACTATATCGTCGATATTGACGGGAAGCGTAAAACCTTCCACATCAACATGCTCACGGAATTCCATGAACGTCCTGATTATTTACAACCTGTTTTCCAGGCAACGGACGATTTTCCAGTCCAACATGGACAGTACTCATCTCTGTCAGTAATACAGGATGAGGAAACGAGTTTCTCGGATGTAAATTTACCTTTTCCAATGATTCCTCTTCACTCTAATGAATCATGGAAAGATGTTGCAATTTCTCCAGAATTATCTCCAGGAGAGCAGAAACAAGTTTCTACTATGTTAGAACAATTTCAGGATGTCCTTACTGACATTCCTGGTCAAACTGATGTCATTCAACATGACATTATTCTTACTGACCATAGTCCTATAAGAGTCAGACCGTATCCTATCCCGATACATTTTCAAGCACAGGTAGAGAAAGAGTTAGATGAGATGATAGAGTTAAAAATTATTGAACCATCCACATCAGCATATTCTTCGCCGATGGTTATAGTACGGAAAAAAGACAATAACATACGTCTTTGCGTGGATTATCGCAAATTGAATCAAGTGACTAAATTCGATGCTGAACCTATGCCTTTACTAGAAGAGCTACTTACGAGACTATCGAATTCTCACTTCTTTACTAAACTCGATTTGTCTAAGGGATATTGGCAAGTTCCACTATCCGAACACGCCAAACCGTTTACTGCTTTTTCGACGCCTAGGGGTCTATTCCAATGGAATTTCATGCCTTTCGGTCTTATGAACGCCCCTGCTACATTTGTACGCATGATGCGTCGAATCCTATCTCATCGCTCAGATGTCATTGCGTATCTTGATGACATCTGTCTTTTCAGTGATACTTGGAACGATCACTATAATGGTATAAATGAACTATTGTCTATCTTACGCGAGCATAACCTGACAGCGAAACCATCGAAAGCATGTATTGGTTTTAGCGAAATATCTTTCTTAGGACACCGTGTTGGTCATGGGTTCCTAAAAACAGAAGACCATAATACAAGTAAGATACTTAACATTTCTATTCCTAAGACTAAAAAGCAAGTACGAAGTCTCTTAGGTCTAATACAATTTTATGGACGATTCATCCCGAATCTGTCCTCCATTATGTCACCTCTTTCTTCCTTGCTAAAGAAAGGGTCTCCTAATGTAGTCCATTGGACTCAAGAATGTCAATCCTCTTTGGATAAGGTTAAAACTATGTTTTCTACTTCACCTATCCTAGTATTGCCTTCTAAGGATAAGACATTTATTCTTCGTAGTGACGCTTCATCCACCGGGATTGGAGCTGCACTAATGCAAGAGTACTCTGGAACTCTGCATCCTGTGATGTATATTTCTCGGAAATTAAATGCCGCAGAGAAGAATTACTCGGTCCTAGACCGTGAATTATTGGCTATGGTTTGGTCAATCCTTAAACTGCAAAGATTTCTTCTGGGCGCGCATTTCATTGTGGAAACTGACCAGAAAGCTCTTACGGCTATTCAGAGTAAAAATCTGAAGAGCGCGAGATCAACGCGATACGCGATTGCTCTACAGCCATTTCATTTTTCGGTGCGAGCTATCCGTGGGTCAGAAAATGTGATGGCAGATATTTTGTCTAGATGCCCACATGATTCATAACTGTTATACAACTTTGATACAGTTGTTTCTATGTTGAAATGTGTACACATATGTAATATATCATATATTGATTGTAACACTACTTAGCGGTTCATTGATATTTATTCACCGCTGATCTTTCAATGTTTTTCGTCTTTGATGATCATGATGTTAAGATATCTTAGATGAAATTTATGTATAAACTAATGTGGAAATTGTGTCATTGCTAATATTGTAGTATGCGTTGGTGACACCTCTCTGGAAATATTTATACTTAGAGAAGTACTTTCTCTAAGGTCATAAAACTTATGCTTATCATCTGCGCATTGTTATTGGTGCGTTGTGAGCCTATTGTATGTTGCTCCTAGATGTATTTCAAAAAAAAAAAAGTACCATTTTTTTTTCCCGAGGGGTGTGGTAATCTGTTGCGTGCATATTTTGACGCACATATTACAAAAATCGATATGGCTATTTAATATGGGAAAAATATAGACATTCATTCATTTGTGTATGAAAATGCTGTTTATGGTAAAAGCGAGATAATCCATGTTTGATTCACACTTTTGATTATAGGAGTAATCGTTCTGGATATTGATCCAGCGCAAGGATATTGCGCTTGCGTTTGTACTTATTTTTTAGGGCCAGAAAATATATTAATTTGCTTATTGTGTTTATGGCCTGAATTCATATGTATTACATATTATTAGTACAAGTAGAATCAGTCCTATATTGTATATTTTGGATGGGTAGGAGGGACTAGATTCTTGTATTCCGGTCTAGCGGAAGTATGAGTTGTCTTGACAAGTCGTGATGAGTTCCGATGTACTGCTTACAAATGGCGGGGTACGTTTTTCAAGAGCTGGTCCTTTCGTCAGAAAAAAATGTCTTACGAAGTGGTTTTTCTTCTGAAGGAGATGGTGTCTCTACGATAGTTTGTGTTAGAGACTCTCCTTATGTCAGTATATAGATGATTCGGACTCCAGGTAAACCCAGCTCCTATTTTTGATGATCTCTCGTCGGTTAGGCCTAGCTTGACTTTTGTGCTTCGCTATGCTAGTGTCGTGTTTTGTATCGACGAAGATGACAGATTTTCCTGCAGCGGTTATGGCTACGTGAATTAACCTGATCACCGTAGAGCTGTATGGAAACATTTATGAAATCATTTATATACCCATTATAAATTAACTCTGGCTTATATTCTCCTTCCTATGAATGAGTGAACGACAACTCAGGGAGGCAGCCATGTTGGATTTCGGTCATCATATGTTTTGATCACTGCCAAGAGAACAGATTATTTATCTTATTATCGGACAGTGACAGGGAGATCTCAATCTTGCTAGAAACCCCCTTTCGTGGTTTCATAATATATACTACAAACTATGGACGTCAAGTAACTTTAGTTATTTATCGATCTGCCTTCACTGACGCGTTTAGTCAGATAGGGGGATGCGGCCATAATGTATCATGACATTGAACTTTTGATGTACTGCCATTATTTCTGAATGTGTCATGACTTCAGATCTGCTATGTATACCTACAAATTGATATGTCAACGAACCATGATGTACTCGTATGTCCCAGTGTGTACGTCTGAATAAATTGAGTAAACTAAGATTCCAGCAGTCTGCATTGGTGCCTTGTAGACACATGTGTATGAGTGGTTATATTGGTCAGCACACGAACAGTACACCATTCGCGGTAATCACACTCTACACTTCTACTTCATACATACACCATCCTGCGTCGGCTGAAGTGACCAAGTTTAGGGCCTGCTTCCCCTGGAGCCTTTGCCTTCCCTAACTCAGGACTAGGGTGAGTTACCCATTTACAGCTGGGTAGACTGGAGCATGCCTGATCTCAACAACACACCACTCTTCCTTACAGAGCATCCAGTGTGTGTGTGAAAGCAACTTCAACAGAGCAGACGGAAACCTGAAACTTTACAACATTGTGACGTACGTCTAAGTATGACAAATGAACTTCCCTGACTCGATGGATGGTAACAGAATATTGGCCTCTCATTACTTTAGAACCCCTGATCATCTGTTGTAACTTTTACCGGCATCAGCTTTTCCACGAGAACCTTACACGCTGGATCATTAATATGTAGCCTGCTATCTTATGTGAACGTTTGAGATCGCATGGCCTTTGACGGGAGGTTAAATCCCGCCCACAACCATTTCTGAGAACGATTTATAGAAATCTTTTCCTTAACGCCGGCCCAAAAGAGGACGGGCCACAGACTCACTCCTGTTTCTAGAGCAATAAACAGCAGATCATCTTCTTACCTGGCTGTCACCCCGCCTGGTGGGAGTTGCCAAAGCTCTCAGAACAGTGGCACCATCAAAGACAGACAGATCTCAGAATTCAATCGCGGCGGTACACGATCTAAAGAAACAGGGAACTCGCAGCTCACAGAGTAGCTTCTCGGAAACTTTTCACACCCTCATGCAAGCAAGCCTGAGATGGAAGGAAATCGGTAGACCGGGGAAAACGTAGGAATCGCAGCGATTAACACAACGGCGAGGTACCCCGGATTTTGCTCAAGTTCAAGAAAGGTGCGAAAATTTAACACGCCCCATTCAAGTTACATTCGAGAAGTATAAATAGAGAACTCCGATAAACTGCATTTTATCGTTCGCTCTGACAGAATCCTAGTTGCACTAGCATAGTCGGATTCCTGCTGGATTTCATCTACCTTCGTGACTATTGGAGTGTATTTTTTCTGTGCAGACGGTAATTTATACATTAGCTTCGAGTGATCAGTGGTCGAGTTATTTCAATTGATTTCAATGGATTGTGGTGTAAATTTAACCTTATTAAATAAACCCATTTTCAAAGTTCTAGTGCAAACTAATGTTACAGCTAAAAGTATTTCCTAATACAATTGACGCGTAAATTTATTTTGCAGACGTTAAAGAGAATTATAACTTTAATACAGTTTAGTTCTGTATAGATAGATGTGCTTTTAATTATTTTTAACTCACGGGAAGTTTTCCTGATTTGTTAATTGACGACGCTAATAAGTAAATAGGCTAACTGTAATTTATCGCGTCAGATTATAATATGATTTGTAATGCATTTCTTGTTTTGATTATCTTTCATTCAGAACGATCATTCAACCTGCATCCGAGCAATTATTAATTATATACAGAGTTCTGCCAAACTCAATTCGATAACTCCAGTAACATATGAACTTTTTAAAGCTAAACTTGTGGCGACCTGTAATGGGCCCCGCTCCTCTGAACGTAACTGAGAAAAAAGCCATTCAAGAAACATTTTAAAAATGCTAGTTCATATAGAGTCCTTAAAGAAAACTGGAAGCAGAACATATTTTATTCACTGCCCCTATTTGTGAAGAAAAAACATCGATCTACTTGAACACTGTCTGTCACGTATATTCAGTGGATTTTACCCCCCCCCCTTCCGAAGAAGAACTTACCTCAGTGTTTTTCTTAACTTGTGACATTACGAAAAAAGGAAGTTATCTCCACCAGCTGTGCCAATTTTAGGAACCACACCATACCTCACGCCTAGCTAAGTGCCTGTGCCTTTCTTTAGGAACTTTATCTAATAAACAAACAGTACCGTTAAACTTCAACGTCCAGCGATTTCGGGACACTTTGTTAACTTCAACAACCCGCAAAATCTGGGGCTGTACACGGAAGAAAAATACTTTTACCTAAGCCAAGGTTTAGTGCTGTTTTTTTTATGTATTTCCTATGAAGTGCCAGAATTCACCTTTCGGTAAGTCTGCGTGTGTGTTTGTGGGGATGGCCAGCCCTAGTGTGTTTTTTTGAATGAAAGGAGATTTATCTTTTCTTTACCCTTTTAATTAGTTCGACCTTGTACTAAGGTGCATTATATTCCTTGTACGGGATCTCTCCTAGCGGGATTGGGTAACTGTGTTCATTCCCCCCTCCCGTAAAATTTGTTGATTTAAAGGGAGACAATTGAGAACCCTAGCTTTTCCTCTACACCCCCCCCCCCTTTACTGTAACCCCTTGCCTCAGAGTAATAAATTTACCAGTGGGTTAAATTGCCTATCTCTGATCCCCCCCCCCCCCCCTCCCTTTCTTGTCTTTGGGACCGGGTTTTGTCTGTTAGTAAATATAAACGGGAAACGGTGGATGGGATATTTCTCCTCAAAACCCCCTCTTCCCTTATCATATTTGTATTCTGTAACCTTTGATTTTTGACTGTAAATGTACAATTATGTGTGAGTCCTTTATGATAATAAAGGTATTAATATTTATTTGTGTTGGTTGTCGGTTGGCCTAAAACTCCAAACATTTCCATCTGTGTAGGTTGTATTCATGTACGTTGAGCGACAGAATCACCAAATCGGTGAGCGCGCCTGAGCGACTGGAACTGACAAACAATTGTTTGTGCAGAAGAGAGATAGGAGTAGTCTGTGAGAAAACAGATATTGTCGTAATAAGAGACTGTCCTTGCTCCTTCCCAGCGCTTGTGAATCTACTACCTCATTCTCCTAAATCCTTATTCTCACAGAGCCTTCAATATCACTTTACACTCTAAAGGGACCAATATTCATCAGCACCCTCTCAGATAAAAATTACGACAATATATGGTTAGCTCGTTCGAGATTCTGAACTTAGTTAAAATAGAGTGTGGTTGATTGTCTTTGTGAAGTAGGGTATAATCTTTAAAAGTATTACTTCCCCTAGACCAAGCCGTTCAGTATTTTGGGCCAACCACACAATAATTAAGACAGGTTTGTTTTCCACAGGAACAGGCAGTTAGTGATAATAAAAGATTGTCACATTTGTATTCTCTGGCAGAGGGAATTGAAAATTTTTGGTTATATAATTGCTGGGACTGCGTGATTGTTTTACAATCACTAAAGGTTATGAAGCGTTTGAGTTGAGCTAAGCTAAAGACGGATTGTTCTGATTTTTTAAAATTAAGTTAACTACGTCTCATCTCAAAAATTGTCTTCAGGGACGGAGTTTGTTGTTAGAGAATTAACATTTTCTGGGAAAATTTTTTTTTTTTTCCTTTTAAATTGTTTAATATAAATTTTTCTCTACTGTTAGTAAGAGTAGATTCTTTTCTAGTGTAACTTACCATTTAATTGGCATAGTTGCTTGCGTTACGAGTCTTAAGTGACAATAATAGCGGCGATAAGTTAACACACGAGGTCATTCAGTAAATTTTTATTTTACTTTGGTTTTTCTCGTAGCGGCTTTGAGTTTTTCCCCTTCTTGTTCCATCTTACTATTCTCTAGTCTTAGAAGCATCCAGTTCTTTGACAATGGCTGAGAGAATTAGGATAAGATCCATTTTGAGACAGGAAGCGAAAGACTCAGGATTAGACACAGAAGCCGCGAATCTGTTTATCACCCAGAAAATGCAAAGGTATGACGCGGAGGAAGAGAGGGCAGAAGCTAGGAAGAAAGAAGCGGACGATCGTCAATTGGAGCAGAAGAAAATTGAGGCAGAGATGGACGCCCGCAGGGAAAGAGAGAGAGACAAGGAAAGACAGCATGAATTAGCGCTCAAGGCTTTAGAGAGTCGGAGTGCCTCTACTTCAAATAATGGAGAGCCGTCTTCGCCCCATTCTCAAACAATGGATCTCTCCAGCACTCAGTCTGCCCAATTAACTGCGATGTCTTTTGCTTTAGAGTCTTTTCCTAGCCCTAACGAAAAAATTGACAGCTACCTAGAAAAATTCGAAAGGCTCGCAAATCTGTATGGGTTAGAGAGTTTCCGCTGGGCACTTAAACTCTCGACGTCACTAAAAGCGAATGCTTATGACGTATACACAAAGCTGGGACCGAACCAACATGATTACGACATGCTTAAGAAGGCCTTGCTAGAGCGGTTCGAAATGACCGCCCGAAAATTTCTGCAAATGTTCAGAAACAGCCAAAAAGAGAGCACGGAAACATTCCCCCAATTCTCTTCACGTCTCACGGGCTATTTGACAAAGTGCATTGAATTATCTGACCTACCTCTTACATATGAGGGACTACTTGAACTTGTTCTTGTGGAACAGATAAAGGCAACCTTGTCAAACGAAACCCGTAGATTTTTGGCTGAACAGGGCGCAGTCAGGCTTGAGGACATACTCAATAAGGCCGAACGCTATACCAATGCAATGGCCGAACTTCCCAGCACTAAACGTAAACCCACAGATGAGCCATCTCGTAAACAAAATCTAGAGCAGTCATCCTATTCCTCTAATTCCTCTCAGAATTATAACCAACGAGAAAATAATACCCAGAGACCTCCCCAGGAAAAATCGAAATTCTACAAAACCCGATACCCCCCAACAACAATTCTGATCAACCCACCAAGCCTACGTGGCAGCGCGGCCACCAAGGTCAAGGAAAAGGGAAGACCCCTACACCAGGAACGTCTGATCAGGGCAAACAAACCGGTTCAAACCGCGTTGGATGTTTGCATACAGCCTCGAAAGGTAGAATCAATGTCAGTGATTCTCAACCTGAGGGAGACCGACCCTCAACTCGAGGAACTGTAATTTTGAATGGTACCTCAACCACTTGTCTCTTTGACACTGGATTAAGTTTTAGTTGTATTGTTGCTAGACACCTAGTCAAACCAGGTCAGGAGACAGAGGAAACCGTCAAACTTAGTGGAGTTTTCAGGAGTGATGCACCCAGGACGCTGCCTATCGCACTGGTAGAAATACACTCTGATTTTGTCAGAGGAGTTATAAAAGCGGCCATTATGGATGATCCTATCTACCCAGTTATCCTGGGATGTAGATATGTGTTTATTGGGAGACCAAAGGAGCCGATTGTGGCAGCGGTAACCACAAGAGGGCAAGCCAAGAAGGAGAGGGAGCCTGCGCCAAATTTGTTGCCGAACGAACTGAAGGAGGCGCAACAAAAGGACCCTACTCTGGAGCTCTGCTTTAAAAAACTGCCCATGGCTAAGGACCCCAGACACAACGGAGACATCTTTTCTAAGGATGGCGTATTGTATCGTAGAACGGGCAACCCGGACACGGGGAATAACCAGCTCCTAGTTCCGACGCAGTACCGAAGCCAGATCTTAGAGATGGGGCACTCTCTTCCCTTTAGCGGACATATGGGACAAAACGCCACTATTCAGCGAATAAAAACCCACTATTGGTGGCCAGGAATGAACTCTGACATTGTCAGGTATGTGAAATCCTGCGCCCAGTGCCAACGGGTAGCACCCAAGCACTTGACACCCCCAGTACCTATGGGGCAAATGCCAATAGTAGGGACTCCATTTGAACGGGTTGCTGTCGACATCATTGGACCCCTGGAAAGGACCAAAAGAAAGCACAGGTTCATCCTGACTTTAGTTGACACTTGCACTATGTGGGCCGAAGCCGTACCGCTACCATGCACTAATTCCAAGCATGTCGCAGAAGCCCTTGTGCAAATTTTTACACGGTTGGGATTCCCTCAACAAGTTTTGACGGACAATGGATCCCAATTCCGTAGCCTGTTAATGGAGGAGATCTTTAAGATCTTGAGGGCCAAACATATCCACACAAGTCCCTACCATCCGGCCGGAAATGGGCTCGTGGAACGTTTTAATGGCAGCCTCACCACCATGTTACGTAAGCTGGGTCAGGAGAAACCGGAAGACTGGGACCTATATATATCGGCTGCCTTATTCGCCTACCGAGAGGTTCCCCAAGCGTCTACGGGATTCCCGCCTGCTACACTTTTATTTGGCAGACCTATAAAGGGGCCATTAGAAGCCTTACTTCGGTCCCTGACAGACCAAAAGGCTGACGAGACAGTCGTCTCTGCAAGCAAGTATGTATCTGAGCTCAAGGAAAGGCTAAAGCTAGGATGGGATCTAGCTACAACCAACCTTACGAAAGCCCGCGCTAAACACGCTAAAAGATACAACAAAGCTGCAAAAGAGAGAGAGCTCCAACCAGGGGAGAAAGTTTTGTTGCTACTCCCAACCGGAAGCAATAAACTTCGCATCGGATGGCAAGGGCCGTTTACCGTCCTTAAAAAGATCTCACGTACCAATTACAAGATCTCCATCAAAGGAAAGGAGAAGGTCTTCCACATAAATCTGCTAAAGAAATATTTGGAAAGACCGGTGCCATCCTCCGAGCATCTCCTGGCTGTCGCCATAGCAACGGAAGACGAGGAAGATGATGATGGTTGCATGGAGTATCCACTGCAACCCACAGAATCCTTTAAAGATGTCAAGTTCGGCGACAATCTCTCACCAGAACAACAAACAGAAACCAGGGCTCTACTAAAACAGTACAGTGCAGTCTTAACGGATGTACCTGGTCGAACAAATCTCATTGAATTTGATATGAAATTAACAAACGAGACCCCTGTTCAAACCAGAGTTTACCCCATCCCATACGCTAAAGCGAATGCACTTCGCGGAGAAACAGACAAGCTGCGTCAGGCAGGAATTATCAGTGAGTCTACATCTCCTTACAGCTCGAGTGTAGTGCTGTTGCAGAAGCCCAATAAGGAAGTTCGGCTGTGCATTGATTACAGGTTGCTAAACGCTGTAACGGAATTCCAGCCCGAACCTCTCCAAACTGTTTCTGAGTTGTTCACCAAGCTCAGCAAAGCAAAGATCTTCTCCAAGATTGACCTCAGTAAAGGTTATTATCAAATACCAGTCAAGGAGGAAATTAAACCTTTGTTAGCTTTCAGCACTAGCGAAGGACATTACACATTTAATGTGATGCCGTTCGGTTTGCATAACGCACCAGGAGTGTTCACCAGGATGATGAGGAAGCTTCTAGAGCCTTTGCAAAGTCCCCATATCCATAATTTCATGGATGACATATTAATTGCATCGGAAACCTATGAAGAACATATTGCTACGGTTGCTATGCTCCTCAGGAGACTACAGGAAACGGGTCTCACAGCCAGACCTAGCAAATGTCTCATCGGGTTTGAACAGTTAGACTTCCTGGGGCATACTATTTCTCACGGATGCAGTTGGCCTATTAAGAAGAACGTGGAGAAAATTGTGGCAGCAAAAAGACCCCGAACGAAGAAAGACGTACGTTCCTTCATATCGCTATGTGCATACTATCAGAAATACATCCAGAACTTCAACGGACTGACAGCACCTCTGACTGACCTCACCAAGAAAGGTTGTCCTGATAAGGTCATGTGGAATCAAAAGTGCGAACATGCATACAGCACTTTGAAAGGACAGTTGTCGGCATACCCCATCCTAAGGTTACCTGACCTTAAGAAACCTTTCATACTGAGAGTTGATGCGTCAGGTCAGGGCATCGGATCAACATTGCTGCAAGCCGATGACAGTGACCTGAACATGCTATTTCCAGTTGCCTATGGCAGTCGGAAACTGAATAAAGCGGAACGCAACTACAGTGTCGTTGAAAGAGAATGTCTCGCTCTGATTCATGGCATCAGACGCCATCATGAGTTTCTGTATGGTACTTCTTTCACGGTGCAAACAGACCATGCTCCACTAGCTTTCCTGGGTGCCAAGAAGGAATTCAACGCAAGGATAATGCGTTGGGCCTTGCTATTGAGTGTTTATTCCTTCAAAGTGGAATATATTCCAGGAAAACAGAATGTCGGAGCTGACTTCTTGAGTAGAAACTGGACCACAGAGGAAGAGGAGAAAATCGACGATGCCAATCATCCTAAAACTACCGATCAGGGCAGCTTCATTGTCATAAATGAAACATGAAAACGAGTTTCCATGTCTCAAAAGTGGGGACGATTGTGACGTACGTCTAAGTATGACAAATGAATTTCCCTGACTCGATGGATGGTAACAGAATATTGGCCTCTCATTACTTTAGAACCCCTGATCATCTGTTGTAACTTTTACCGGCATGCAGCTTTTCCACGAGAACCTTACACGCTGGATCATTAATATGTAGCCTGCTATCTTATGTGAACGTTTGAGATCGCATGGCCTTTGATGGGAGGTTAAATCCCGCCCACAACCATTTCTGAGAACGATTTATAGAAATCTTTTCCTTAACGCCGGCCCAAAAGAGGACGGGCCACAGACTCACTCCTGTTTCTAGAGCAATAAACAGCAGATCATCTTCTTACCTGGCTGTCACACCGCCTGGTGGGAGTTGCCAAAGCTCTCAGAACAGTGGCACCATCAAAGACAGACAGATCTCAGAATTCAATCGCGGCGGTACACGATCTAAAGAAACAGGGAACTCGCAGCTCACAGAGTAGCTTCTCGGAAACTTTTCACACCCTCATGCAAGCAAGCCTGAGACGGAAGGAAATCGGTAGACCGGGGAAAACGTAGGAATCGCAGCGATTAACACAACGGCGAGGTACCCCGGATTTTGCTCAAGTTCAAGAAAGGTGCGAAAATTTAACACGCCCCATTCAAGTTACATTCGAGAAGTATAAATAGAGAACTCCGATAAACTGCATTTTATCGTTCGCTCTGACAGAATCCTAGTTGCACTAGCATAGTCGGATTCCTGCTGGATTTCATCTACCTTCGTGACTATTGGAGTGTATTCTTTCTGTGCAGACGGTAATTTATACATTAGCTTCGAGTGATCAGTGGTCGAGTTATTTCAATTGATTTCAATGGATTGTGGTGTAAATTTAACCTTATTAAATAAACCCATTTTCAAAGTTCTAGTGCAAACTAATGTTACAGCTAAAAGTATTTCCTAATACAATTGACGCGTAAATTTATTTTGCAGACGTTAAAGAGAATTATAACTTTAATACAGTTTAGTTCTGTATAGATAGATGTGCTTTTAATTATTTTTAACTCACGGGAAGTTTTCCTGATTTGTTAATTGACGACGCTAATAAGTAAATAGGCTAACTGTAATTTATCGCGTCAGATTATAATATGATTTGTAATGCATTTCTTGTTTTGATTATCTTTCATTCAGAACGATCATTCAACCTGCATCCCAGCAATTATTAATTATATACAGAGTTCTGCCAAACTCAGTTCGATAACTCCAGTAACATATGAACTTTTTAAAGCTAAACTTGTGGCGACCTGTAATGGGCCCCGCTCCTCTGAACGTAACTGAGAAAAAAGCCATTCAAGAAACACTTTAAAAATACTAGTTCATATAGAGTCCTTAAAGAAAACTGGAAGCAGAACATATTTTATTCACTGCCCCTATTTGTGAAGAAAAAACATCGATCTACTTGAACACTGTCTGTCACGTATATTCAGTGGATTTTACCCCCCCCCCCCGAAGAAGAACTTACCTCAGTGTTTTTCTTAACTTGTGACATTACGAAAAAAGGAAGTTATCTCCACCAGCTGTGCCAATTTTAGGAACCACACCATACCTCACGCTTAGCCAAGTGCCTGTGCCTTTCTTTAGGAACTTTATCTAATAAACAAACAGTACCGTTAAACTTCAACGTCCAGCGATTTCGGGACCTTTGTTAACATTCAACAACCCGCAAAATCTGGGGCTGTACACGGAAGAAAAATACTTTTACCTAAGCCAAGGTTTAGTGCTGTTTTTTTATGTATTTTTTATGAAGTGCCAGAATTCACCTTTCGGTAAGTCTGCGTGTGTGTTTGTGGGGATGGCCAGCCCTAGTGTGTTTTTTGAATGAAAGGAGATTTATCTTTTCTTTACCCTTTTAATTAGTTCGACCTTGTACTAAGGTGCATTATATTCCTTGTACGGGATCGCTCCTAGCGGGATTGGGTAACTGTGTTCATTCCCCCCTCCCGTAAAATTTGTTGATTTAAAGGGAGACAATTGAGAACCCTAGCTTTTCCTCTCCCCCCCCCCCCCCCTTTACTGTAACCCCTTGCCTCAGAGTAATAAATTTACCAGTGGGTTAAATTGCCTATCTCTGATCCCCCCCCCCCCCCCCACTTTCTTGTCTTTGGGACCGGGTTTTGTCTGCTAGTAAATATAAACGGGAAACGGTGGATGGGATATTTCTCCTCAAAACCCCCTCTTCCCTTATCATATTTGTATTCTGTAACCTTTGATTTTTGACTGTAAATGTACAATTATGTGTGAGTCCTTTATGATAATAAAGGTATTAATATTTATTTGTGTTTGTTGTCGGTTGGCCTAAAACTCCAAACATTTCCATCTGTGTAGGTTGTATTCATGTACGTTGAGCGACAGAATCACCAAATCGGTGAGCGCGCCTGAGCGACTGGAACTGACAAACAATTGTTTGTGCAGAAGAGAGATAGGAGTAGTCTGTGAGAAAACAGATATTGTCGTAATAAGAGACTGTCCTTGCTCCTTCCCAGCGCTTGTGAATCTACTACCTCATTCTCCTAAATCCTTATTCTCACAGAGCCTTCAATATCACTTTACACTCTAAAGGGACCAATATTCATCAGCACCCTCTCAGATAAAAAATTACGACAGACATGGCCAACCCAGCTCCAGCGTCTGCCAGCTATGATGGTGTTATCATGCATTTGTAATATTCCGACATTATTCATCCAATTCTTTTATCTGCCAACCCTAAGCCATATTCCTTTACGTCAGTATTTTGCCAAATTATCTTTCAATGAAGGTGCACTCCTCTCAGATAAACTCTCATGTTTCAGGGCTTGAGACACGCCTGGCCGTTTATCTTTTTACTATGAAAAGTCTGTGTCGCAAGTAGGGATAATAGAAAATGTCCGAGTTAGACAGAATATGAATGTATTAATGTGACAAGTCGCCACTAGGTGTGATGTGACAAGTCGCCACTAGGTGTGATGTGACAAGTCGCCACTAGGTGTGATGTGACAAGTAGAGGAAATAGAGTCACTAAGGAAATTATTCGCAGAGATATGACTTCCGGACCAACGAAGAAGAAGTATCCTTAATGTTTTACGAATAATTTAATATCAAGGTTTTCACAAAATTTAAAAGTATATAAATTATGCAGTTGCTCTCTTAGATAGGCTGATGCCTTTGTTACGATAATAATACTTTCTTACCTCTCCTTAACAATACTGCGATAGGTATGTCAGTGCACGTCATTGTGATGTCACTGTGACAAATGGAAAGGAGAGAAAGAGTGTGTAGGACTGCTCGGTGGCAGACATTTCTGACTAAAAACATAATATGTTTACTACCGGGCTCTAAAAGAGGAAGAATGAATATTAACACTGAACCCTGCCAGACATTTTTGTAGAAAATTAACAAGAAGAGTTGGACACGGATCGTTTAACTATCCTGCACAAACGTATGGCCAAAACTGTTTAATCTACATGCATATTACGAAGTAAATAAGTTAGATAATTCAACTTCAGGCATGCAAGACGGAAGCAGGCTTCCATTAAGAATATCCTTAAAGTAAGCA